>JASDFA010000008.1:107012500-109430000 GCA_035772735.1 Datura wrightii | reverse complement strand
CCGGGAACCACATTTGTGGACCTCGAAAGGTGCCTAACACCTTCCTTTCGAGGTAACTAAAGCCCTTACCCGACTCTGGTAACCTTAAGAAATATAAACTTAGAATGGTGCCCTAACGCACCTTAATTCGTTAGGTGGCGACTCTCTCTTCTTTTTCATCCCTTAAGAGACGTCACATGTTGGGTCTCGCTTTTCCGCGAGGGAAAAATGGGGCGCGACATGTATTTCCAATAGCTCCTGTTATTGTTCCTTGTGATACTCCATTTGAATCATTGATTCTTCCAGAATCCATCTTGAACCAGAGAATTTTACAAGAAAGGAAGAGAAAAGAAAGAGAACAAGAACTTGCAAAGTAGTAAAAACAGAAACTTCGAATCAAATCTGATTCATGCAGGCTACGCCAACATGCTCTGATACCATAAAAGTATTGGCAGTAGATTATATCAATATGTTCAACATGAATACTATATGAGAATATGAAGAAATGAAGATATGAAGATATGAAGACGTAGAGAGAGTTGAGAGGAAAGAAAGAGGATTGATTGTATAGCTGTGATCAAGACTTATAAAACATATATCCTTTCATACATTGCAGCTCAATATATATAGGCATAGAGTAGATCAAATTCTAATCTATATCTTTATTCACTATAATTGAGTTAGTTACTAACTAACTCCTAACTAACTTAACAACTTCTCCCTACTTTAACTACTTTTTTGTTCAAGAAAATCTAGCACTGTTCTTACGCTTATCAATAGTTTATGTAATTATTTTCACTAATACAATAATAAAACTACATTTTAGTCCATCTCTCTATACTTGTGAGTTATGTTAGTACTATCAACTATCTCATATGCACAACTTCTGGGCTCATTATGCCTTGAAGATTTTGTTAGATGTAAAATCAGATTCTCAGTCTACCAATTTAGAGTCGATTTGGATGAGCTTATCATTTCTAATTTATATATAAGTTAAAAATTTTAATTTAAAAATATTTTCTTTTTATTATATTTATATACTATAAAATTATTTTAATTTAAAAAGCATCTAAAGTAAATTAATATTAAACATACTCTTAATTTCATATATATATATATATATATAAACACACACACTAGTAGACACTTTATTATGGAGTACTAATCTAATTTCTTGTCGGTATCGTACATGTTCCTTCAGTTTCAAGTTTGTTCATATACATGTGATGATTAGACTTGTCATACGCCCTTTAACTAACTTTATACTAAATTGAATCATGTAAAACATGCTGTCTGATTAAGGTGAAGTATATACTGATCTCTTCTGTATTTGTTGAACATTTTAACTTATAAAATAATTATTTAAATCATATTTTCAGATTTTGTATATCACAATAGTATTTGGAGTTCACAAAACATAATAAAAATAAGTTGAAGTATTTAATTATTAATTAAAACTAATAATTAAAGTGTCTAAATATATACTCTTAAAATTAAAATATTTACCTGTCAGTTAAAATAAAATTTAAGTATTTATTTACGTAGAAAATTAATAGTACTACTTTTTTGTATTTTAATCCTTTGTTGTATTCTCTGAAATAGTGTAGCAGTCAAAAAGCTACTCATTCCATTTATTACACTCTTTCAAAAATAATAACTAAGATGTATATTTTACACTTTTATAAAAATAATAAATAAGATATATATTTTATTATAATATTTATATTAATTGATATATAATATTAATAGACTTGAAAAATAAAGAATTGGTGTTACAATAAGATAAGACAAAAAATATATATTTTTTTGAATAAATAAAAATAAAGATGTATTGAAGATCAGTGGACAGCAGTGATTTGGGTAAAGTTAACGGCGGAGATGCCGTATGGAGGCGAAAAGGAAAAGGCAAGTTTATTAATTCCACAGAAAGCCAGAATGGATAACGGCTGCTTTCCTTACTTTGTAATGTACTAATGTTCCATTTACAAGGCAAACCATGATTTACCACAACAACAACATATCGGTGAAAGTGAAAATTTTATTGGTGGGGTTTAGGAATTAATACAGATAAAATGTAGTTTGTTTTCTAAATATCCTCGTTTAAGTAATTTTTTTTTTTTAAAATAAGTTGTGCTTTTAGTTTGGACATATTTCTTAAAAAAATTACTTATTCTTAGAAAGTAAAATATATTCTTATCCACTGTTCCTTAATAAATATTTTGAAAAAGATGTAACTCTTTATTATTTTCTTAGTTATGTAAAACTCTCTCCATTTAAATAAATGTAAAATTGAAAGAACATCATTAATGTCTTCTTGATTATGTAAAACATCAAGGCTAAAACACTACTTATTTTGAAATGGAGGGGTATATATTATAGTAAATTTAAAAGAAGAAAATAGAAATAATAAAGATAATGTAAATATTAGAGAAAATATTTTAAACAAATAATAATTAGACTAAATAAAATTATAGCTGAAATATAATGGATACTCCCTTCGATTTAAAATAAATGTTGTTTTTAATTTGGACATATCCCTTAAGAAAATTACAAGTAAAATATATTTTTACTCACTTATCCTTAATAAATATGTTGAAAGGAAAAAAATACACATAGGAGCAGAAATTGAGGCACCGGAAACCAACTCAAGATTACTGCCTTTTCCCGAAATATCAGGGATCACGTTCTAAACTTCATCTCATGTCAACTTCAGCATAACATATAATACCATTGTATATTTGTTCTTAACAATTCATATTAATATAAAAGGTTAAAAGATATATATAAAGTATCTCGATTTTTTTTAAAGTTTTATATTTAAATTATTAAATATTTAAATTTTTTATTTGAATTATCATTAAATATATTGTTCAACTAAGAAAAATGAACATCCGATAATTCATATAGAAAATTCAAAAAATGGAGATATTTTATATATATTTTTAATCAGTAACTCATTAAAATGCTAATTCATGATCTGGATTCGCCAAAGTACCACTTTAGGTAGTAAAACACTTTTTATCAAAGATGATTTTACACCAAAAATTTGAATCTGACACCTGTAATTAAGAATGAAGGAATACTTACCATTCTGCCACAATCTTTGACGGTGACATATGGTTAGAATATAGTGTCTAGGGGATGGGGATCTCTTGATGATAAGTTAACTAGGGGATAAAGCTGACGACAGTTACTTCCATCAAAGGGAAGTTAAAGATTCAAGCCAAGGTATTTCCACCTAAGATAATCTAAGTAAAACAGAAGAGCTAAAAAGGGAATGATTTTCAGTTGCTTCCAATCAAGAAATATAGATCAAAAGGAGAATCTTGAAAAGGCACACACCTTACATACTCTTGAAGCAACCATAGACTACCCTTATACATATAAAGAAACAAAAATATTCATAAACAAACAAGTGGTGACTAAAGGGACAGAGAGGGTTTCCAAGCCATGGAAGAAATGGTGGTGGAAGCTCTCCTCTTTGGTGATGGACAAGCACAGCTCCTTGCTGCAAGACAACTTGCTCAATTTTCCAGCAAGCAAAGGCACAACATTGCCGAAAAAGGCGTTGTTCCTCCACTGATTTTGATGCTGAATACTAATGATTTTGTAGCCATTGAAGCTGCACTTTTTGCTCTGCTTAGCATAGCATTTCGGAGTGAAAGGTTAGCGCGAGCATACTTCATTCAGGGGTCTGTTTGGTATGACGAAAGTCATTTTTTCAGAAAAAAGATAGTTTTCACTCACCAATCAAACAGTATAGAAAACATTTTCAAAGGAACATAGTTTTCGTGGAAAACATTTTCCACTGAAAGTGACTTCCGTTATACTAAACATGCCATGAAATTTTGTTCTCAATATACGAGTGCCTCGAGACCTGTTCAATTTTCAGGATTGAAATTGTGAAAATCCTTGTTAATTGTTGCAGGAACAAGATACTCATAGCAAAATCAGGGGCTATACCAGTGCTATTAGAAGTGCTTCGATGTGAAAACAGATTGTTAGTAGAGCTAGGAGTGGCATTTCTATTGACCCTCTCTTCTTGTGGTTCAAACAAGCTGGCAATTGCTGCATCTGGGGCCATCCCACTTCTACTTGAATTGTTAAATTCACAATCCTACAACAGCATGAGTTTGCAGGCTAATTTGGACATCTTGTCAGCACTTCACAATCTTTCAACTTGCCATCAGTTCATCCCTTCCATTGTCTCATATGGTGGGGTAGCTGCCTTGCTCGGACTAATCAACCTCGCCTCAGAGCTGGTGGTGGAAAAAGCCGTGGCATTGCTAGAGAATCTTGTTTCTTCATCAAGAACTGCACTAGAGGAAGCTGCAGGAACAGGGGGAGCAATCCAGTGTTTTGTGGAGGCCATGGAGGAAGGTTAATTGCTTTGCCACCTCATATAAAAGTTTAAACTGTTAAAGATAGCACTCTTAATTACTTAATGTTATTATGCCTCACCACACCGCCTCACGTGCGAGTCTGATTCTTTTTCTTAGGTTAACCACGTGAAAATATCTTTTGATTTTTTGAGTGGCACTATGATTTGAACCGATGACCTCTTGCTGACCTATTACCTAAAAGCTTAAGTTGCTAGAGAGTGCAGAGTGTATATTACTTAATTGTATTATGTCTCAACAGGTTCAAGACAATGTAAAGAACATGCAGTGGCTATTCTGCTCCTAATATGTGATAGCTGCAGAGATAGATACAGAGGAATGATCTTGAGGGAAGGAGCGATGGCAGCACTGCTTCAGTTGAGTGTGGATGGAACAAAAAGAGCGAGAGACAAGGCGAAAAGACTGCTTTTGCTTCTAAGAGACTGCTCAAATTGCGTCCATACGACTAAACAGACGAAGAATATTGTGTTATTGGAACAGATTATGAGACAGATTGAGCAAGGAGTAGGAGATCCAGCAGGGATGTCAGTAGCTCTCTTGGAGGAAATGATTTCAAAACTTAGAACATGACATTTTCATGTGATAGATGTTCAAGTTATGTTGATAGTTGCAGTAAGATTTCATATATTTTTTCTGAGTTTTAGGAAGGGGTACTTAAACAATCTTGTATGATTATTATATCATAATATCTGCACATATCTTAGGGTTTAAATAGTTTCTTGGGGAGTATCATTTTATCCTACCCTACAGTATGACAAGGGAAAGTCCATTTCCTTATCTTTTTAGCTCAAAAATGTTTGATTGGGGGTGAAAAGTGGAAAATAGGAGGAGAAAAATTACAAGAACAGAGGGAATAAGTTATTTTCCATATTTGGTAAGTGGGAACACCCCTCAATTATTTCCAAACTTTTTAAAGGACAGAAATTAAGAAAAAACATGTTCTCTTTATACCGAACAACCAATAGTTAACTTCAAAAAAAGGACATCTAGAAACAGATCCGAAGAAACTACGACTCTCGAATGGCATGCAATCTCGAAACAGAGCTGCTATGCACTTGCACTTAAAACATCTACCAGATGACAATTATTCTCTTCACAGGTGAAAGAGTAAACATAGCTCCGTTACTAGCCTACGGTCAGGAAAACTGTTTCAAGCTGTTAAAGCTTGTTTTGGCTATAAAACAATATTCGCAATTATTGAAGTTTAGTATTGAAATATTACTTGAGGTATATCTCAAATGAAAAGAAATAGTCAAGTGAAATTCATGTCCCAAGCAACTTCCACTTCCACAAACTTTTTCAACAAATCACGCAACATCCTCGGAGCATAAATGAAATACCAAAACCCGCGAGGATTTTATTATTCATCTGTAATCAAAACCACCAGGAAGCAAGAGACCTCCACACCTGGAATTTAAAGCATCTTTGTAGAGTATAGACTAAACCTGCAGGTATCTGTAGTAAGTAACAGCTGTGTTTTAGGGTGCTGCTCACTTGAAGAGAAGAAGAGGAGCAGAAGGACACGTTCCACATTTACTTTTTGCTCCCTCAGAAAAATTCGCACCTAACACACGCAGTAAATGTCATGATCTAGAGTTACATCATTACTCTCTAAAAAGAACCTCTGGATGCATACATTTTCGTGACCACATTTCAGTGTGACTTCTTGTAAAATCCATAAGCAACAGCAACAAAAGCCACTGCTCCAACCACGCCAATGGCTGTGAAAACTTCAGGCTTATCCCATTTTCTGAAACAGGTTGGAAGTCTTCCTCGTCCCTTATCTACCTCTTTCCCCTCAGAACTTGCATCTCTACAACAAGAAAATCCTGCAGCACCTTGACAACAGCCCTGACTAGCAGTTTCTACAGGCGCATTTCCCGTTTTGTCCACAGTGGTTCCATTGGGAACACTCTGCTCATTCACCTTATCAGTTATCTCAGCATGCAGTCCCATTTGGCCCCTATAGTTAACCAGGCTAAAGTGTATCACAACTGTACTCCCAATAATACGAGAAAAGGAGCAAATATTTAAGTTCAGAACTGCTAAACAAATTGCTTCCAACTGAAACATAGAGAGATCAAAGTAGAAGTTCTAAAATGCCAGAAATTCACTCTTATATAATAGGAAAGGCATCATCTTTGGCACTCTATTACATAACTAGTCAGCAAAATTAATCTAACTTTTCCCATCCACAACGACATTCATGGACGTCTTCAAATTGAATGCTGAGAATAGGCATCCATCACCAGCAAAAGAGCAACAGAAAAATGAAAATAGATCCAACTAACAAGAGCAAAGATCCATTATCTTCTACAACTTTTTATTTACTTTTGATCACGATAGTTTATTAATTAAAATACAACCATTAAAGCTTTATACAAGCAAAGCTCTTGATCAAGCATGAAAAAACATATGTACTAAATTTTATTATGATTACCATTTATGCAAAACTTGGCAACAGGAGCAGATGAAAACTTATAAAACATTATCTTGTAATCACTCGCAACCTATCTATTAGTGATGTCAGTGATTGAGCTATTTTTAACCTTGGTGCAAATAACACAATTGAGTTTGGATAGATGGTATCTGAGTCAACTTGTATACACGTCTACGAATCTACAAGGTTGCTTGTCCAGCCAACCACATTCATTCAATGTACATGATATTTTATGACATTAGGTAGATTTATGAGATGAATTTCCAAATAAGAGTAAGGGAGTGATCAAATCATTTTTCTTTAATAAGGATCATAATCATAATATAAGGGAGACATTACTATTCTTACCACGCCAACCTACACCAGAAAGGGAAAAAAACATCCACTGCTCACTCAGAAAGAAAAATGGACTGAACCAAATTTGGAACATCTATGAGCAATAGAAATTCAATAACATCTAAAAGAGTACCAAGTTAGCACAAAGTCTAATTCTCTGTTTCATGCTTTGAGGGTCGTTTGGTTGGAGGTACCAGGAAATGATTCCTGTGTTTGGTTTGAGGATTAAGAAAATAACCACTGTATAACTAAATTCACTGAATGTCTAAACCAAGGTTCCTCGAGCGAGTTAGCATGTGGTGAGATGATTGATGATTAAAGGTAATGTCCAAAACAGACTCTTTTTCCGGGCAAAGGCTCGCTTTATTTCTGATCATATTTACATTAAGAAAACCCAAACAGAAGAGCAAAATCTATGTTTTATTAGCACTTTTACCATGAAAAACATCGGAAATATTCCTTAAGATTAAGTGGACAAGGGTCAAACCTCCTAAAGCTGAATGAAGAATTTATAATAAATATAGATCAAACGCCAAAGCACATCCAATACAAACCTCCAAAGTCGTTCAATGACTTTTCCCTCTCTGATATGCTCGTCAAGCAAAATAGGTACATCATTTGGGGTAACATAGCCATACCTGCATTATGACAATGGACCACATATAACATATCTATAATAGACATTCTAATGAGGAGATTCTGCCCTTTGATCCATTTAAAATGCCACATACTAATGAATTGGTCAAGAAACTGATGGAAACTAAAAGAGCACCTCAATAAGTATATAATTAGCTCTTACCAATGCCCAGCAATTTTTCCTTCTTTATCAGTACTGAAGATTATCACATTACCAGCATACTTGTGGCCACCAACATGTGAACAAGCTGTCACATGAACTTCGCTTTTCAAGTCCTTGGACTCAATTGCCTTGCTGAATTCCTCAATCAGAATTGGTCCACAGACACCACACCTTCGATCTCGATTATTGTGGGAACAGACAAATACGTAAGAACCACTTATTGGCTCCTGCGGTCCAAAAGTCCAGGGCTTGCCATTCACAAGCACATCCTCAACAAAAGCATCAACATCTGACTCCTTCAAATTCCTTGATTAAAAGAGCCAGACATAAACTCAAGCTCAAGGTAAGGTAAAGTTTGGAGATGCATACAGTGGTTAGGTCAAATATGTTGCAATAAAATCATGAGATAACTAAAAAAGTAAACCCTTAGTCCTAACTACTTTGTTACTTTTTGCTAACTAAGTCAAATCTCAAAAAAGAATTAAATTGAACTACACTAATTCTTATTTTAATAAAATTTAGATATTGAGAAACTACTAGAAAAACACTATACATTACAATTCTCATATGGAAAAAGTATATTCTTAAATGTTGGTTAAAAATTAACTTAATCTGAATCTCGAGATGCAAAAATTTAAATGTTGGTTAAAAGTTAACTTAATCTGAATCTCAAAATGCAAAAAGTGCCAAAAATATTACTCTATGAGATAGAAGAGTACATCAGTGTGGTATTTAATCATACAAGACTAGCTTCTTCGAAAATAACATGATGTTGTGAGGAAAAAAGAATCAAGTCAAATTCATGATGTTTACTTTTCTTTTCTTGTTTCAGACAGACTAGTATGTACATTTCATCACCACTACACACAGAAAAATACAATGATATTTAAAAGAACATAGAAGAATGTGGAAAACTACCTGTATTTGATCATTTCAGGAAAAATCAGAACATCTCCATCCGATAGTCCAATGTCTTCACGCACTTCGCAAATCGTCAAAACAGTCTACCACAAATAATCACCGAGCCAATTAACGCATGAAACTCAATATAACATTTGCAAAGCTAACATCGTAAAACTACTGACAGCTTTCTAATTGATCACCGAAATAGAATTCTTATATGTTACTAAATTTATCCAATACACATTTGAAAAGCTAATAAAGTAAACCTACCAATTGTGCATTCTAATCGACCAGCTAAGAATTCTTATACTTCGTATTAAACTTTGAACATTTCGTGTCCTTTTAAGTCATAAACAAATGTTCAATAATGTTATCTGTACCAGATCAAAACTATTATCCATACTAGATTCAAAACAACTGATATGCTAAATTCTGAATCAGAAACTAAATCCATTAGAGGCGAAGTTCATTACTAACGCCGTTGACTTAAGTAATCAGTTAATAATACACTAACCTTGAGTTTGATATCATCCTTGCGGGCTTTAAGAGTAGCAGCTAATAACTTCGGAAGTGGATCGGAGTCGGACGATTCAACGTGAGATGGCCAAGTTTCATGTGATTTGTAGCAGAGGAACACGTGACGGTCGTAGACGGTAGCAGTACCGGCAAGCTTAAGCTCATACATCTCTGAGCGTTGAAACCCAAACTTAACGTCGTCGGAGACGATGTCATCCTCTGAGTTTCCGGCCATCGCTACTTGTTAGGATTCGCAGAGAGAGAGAGAGAGAGAGAGAGAGAGAGTAGATAAAGTAAAATGGGAACGTGGAGAGAACGAGCCAATTGGAGTTATTAAATAGACGACTAATGGGCTAATGATTTGCTCTTAGGTTGCTGAACTCAAAGCACTATTTTCTTTTTGGACTGATCGGAAAAAGGAAACGGTTTCTTGTGGGTTCCTTATAAATTTTTTGCCTTTTAAAATGCAACTTATGTCAATAAGGACTCATAGCATAACTTGTATTATATTATAACGCAAAATATAAATTTATGTTTAAAATTAGAGACCAGGACAAAAGAAAAGGAAATGAATAATCAAAATCTCAAAATTCTCCCAAAAATTAAAAGTTGAAACTGGAAAATTCAATAATAAAAAAGTTTGTTCATAAAATCCTGTGATCAATAAAGAGTCAATCAGGAGGAATACAAATAAAAAAGTTTAAGGTGCGTGTTGTGGGGGACAGGCTAAATTCCAGCTACCCACTTTCCAAAATCTGAATGGTGGGTGTGAATAAGAAAAGAAGGAATCTATTTGACTAATTTATCCTCTTGTAATTAGAAGTCCAGTTGTTAAACCCTAGTTCAGGTTTACACAAGAAATTCTGAAAACTCGTTCTACTGATGTATTAAAGAATTTAAAATACTTGTGTTAACAGAAATTTGTATGCTCTTCTTTCAGTGATGCTGATAAGTAACAAACTTGCAGGCTACTTTACCATAGAGTGGTGGTGGTGGTGGTTTGCTGTACCGATAATTGTGATAGTTGTGACGATTGAGGTGATTGATGTGACAGTGACTTGTTGGTAATTGATAGTGGCGGTGATTGGGCATTGTTGGTTGTAATTGTAGAGATAGTTAGTCATGATGAATGGTGGCGGTGATTGGGCATTGTTGGTTGTAATTGTAGAGGTAGTTAGTCATGATGAATGGTGATGACTGAGAATAATAATTATATAAGGATGGCCACTGGTTGTGATTAAAATGGTGATAGAAAACTGAAAAGTCATCTTCGACAAATCTCGAAATGATCTTTTAATAATATTAACACTCTGCTCAAGTTTTGAATGATTGAGATCTATTCAAATCCATTAACTGATCAAGTCTTAAAAGAAAAAATGAATGCACTGAATTGGTTTGATTCAAGCCTCCTTGGTCATTTCTCGTGTGGTGGGTACTTATTTTTTCTTCAGCAATTGATTCTTCACCTCGTCCCATCTCTGATACTTTTGTTCATAATGTAAAAGAAAGACAATTTACAAAGACTTGAATAATTTTGCCTGTTTATGTGCTTCAGTCCATTTCATTTGTCAATTACCTCTTTCATTCATAAGTGCAACATCTAAATGGTCACCAACAAAACTCACCTTTATAAGTCTCATGCTTCAAACATTTCACTCCTCCATATTATCATACTTGGCCATTGACACCTAAAGAAAACTTTATGAACCAGCGAAGTAGACAACAACTACAAGCCATTTCGTTCATCGAGTTGTATAAGCTTAAACATTGACAAACGAAGAAGATATGAGAAAAAGTGGCCTTCTATAATCCAATCCCTATGCACTTGCATTTCAGGACAGTATGCACTTTACATTTTCATATGAAAGGAACAATGAATCGATGTTCTTCCTAAGGGATCTTCATATAAGGTGATATAGACATAAACTGCCAAGAAAACAAGTTTGCTCAAAAGAAATCAATCTCAAAATAATTATCAGTAGGTTTCACATCAACACCTGGACCCGTTGTTGCTGGTGCTCTGGGCGCATCATGTAGCACAAACGGCTTTGGTACATCTGGAGGACTAGCACACCGAATAAGTGCCCAATTCACGCTCTGAAAGAAAGGGTGCTGTTTTATTTCTGTAGCCCCCCGCCTATATGCTAGGCGATGCTGCGGTTCTTTCACAAGTAGACCTCTTATCAAGTCCCTTGCAGCAAAACTAACACTAGGCGATGAAGGGAATCTCAGGGGCTGGCCAACGACATTAAACAAGGTGGCTCTGTTGCCTGCTCCTTTAAAAGGTGTTTGCCCAAACAAGAGCTCATAGAGAAAGATCCCGAACGTCCACCAATCAACGGCACTACCATGTCCCTCGCCTTTAATGATTTCTGGAGCAAGGTACTCATGTGTCCCCACGAAAGACATGGATCGAGCATTTGTTGGTTCAGCCATGAGCTCTGGAAGGGGGCTCACTTGATTGTGCATCTCAGATTTCTGTTTCGTCTTCTTTCCTTTCTTTGGCTTTAGGAAACGCGGGGAAAAACATGCAGGCTGGATGACACAAGATGGCTCGATACAAGTAGGCTGGACACAGTATGATGAAGTCTTCGACTCTAAGCTTGAATTTGAGGATTTAACCAATGTTGGACTCACAGCACACCTCAAGGAGAGGTCAAAATCAGATAGCATTATATGACCATCTTCTCGAACCAAAACATTCTCTGGTTTAAGGTCTCTATAAATGATGCCAAGCATGTGCAGGTATTCTAGAGCAAGGAGAATTTCTGCTACATAGAACCTATACTCCAAAACAGAAGATAACAAGTGCAAGTTAACATCACTGATCAGATGGATGGGCGTCCTTGTAAATTTTGTCCATGATATGGAAAACAACAAAAACTGACCACATTCTACAAAATCATCAAAGACTGGATTTTTGAATCCTCAATGAATAAACTAATCTTGAGTTGAGGAAACTACTCCATTATCTATGACACTCTAGCAGAGTTAATAACCAACATTACAAATCCAATGCAAGTCGGTTTTCATTTCTTAACCAAATGAATTATTGACAAATATTAACATGTACTCAAAAGAATATAGTCTAAATGCAGTAACTGCGTAATGGATAAAAGACAAGGATCAGTTCGTTTGAGCTCAATGTTGAGTAAAAGAGAAGAAAAGCTAGGTACAATATGCAATCTGTTCAACTCACCAGACATCAAGGCAAACAAGCAGATCGGGATCTAAAATACAAGTGGAGGAAAAACAAGTGAACGGTGTAAGCATAGTGTAGGATATCTCAACTCATGTCATCATGGTTTGAACGGCAGGACCACTACTCCACTAGAGGTGAGAGGATTAGCTAAAAATTGATATTCTAGCCTTACTTATGCAGGAACCCCATATGCAATATGAAAAGGAATTCCAATTTAATACGGTTTCTGAGACCCTTATACCATGATATATGAAGGTTTCAAGAAAGAAAATAAATTAACATTGCTAAAGACAATCAAATATGATAAAGACCTGCTTATTGGGAAATCAATGTAACGTACTTTCATCATTAAGATTGCAGCAAGAACTAACATATTGACCGTGAAACCTGATCATCAGATCAAAGATGACCTAAATATATAGATACATGGACAAAATAAAACACTTCCAGCTGAAAGGAGATTTAAGTAAAATAGCTATAACAGCAACAACTATGCATTTCAGAAACTAGCCTAACCTGGCAGCGTGCTCAGGAAAAAACTTTCCTGGCTGTCTTTGCCGAAGTGCATGCAAATCTCCTCCAGGGCAGAATTCCATCACCAAGCAAGAAAATTTGTCTGTTTCAAAGTGTGAATATAGTGTTGGTAGAAAAGGATGATCCAGAGACTGTAGTATCTCTCTTTCTGTCTGTGCTCTCACAGTTTTCTTGCGACTCTCTAGAGCAGCATTGTCCATCACTTTCATGGCAAAAAAATCTCTTGTGCCAATCAACTCAGCTAGGAAAACATTTCCTATGTCACCACCTCCCAATCTCTTCAGAAGTCTGAAATGGTTGAAGCCCAGTGTTCCATCAAGAGATCTAATGGCTTGAATTGCATCCCACCTTCTATCATTTGCCTGATGTGGTTTATATATTGCACCGCCGAAACTAGTAGAGCTGCTTTCGTCACTAATATCGCTACCTGTGCTGCCTCTGTAGAAGCTTGTTTTTCTGCTCTCACTGATATCACACGAGTTGCTAACATCACCACTTCCACCAGACTTGTTGTCCATGCTGCTAGCACATTCACTGATGACTTCTGTATTGGTGAAACTTTGTTTGGCTTCTGTATACTGCGTGGCAGCATAAAAGCTGTTCTGAGGACTAGGACAATAGCTTATTCCAGATTGAGATGTCAACTGACCATTTAAAAGGTCAGCATCTCCTCTGGCAACAGCATGTAACATAAAATCTCTGCGCTCCACAAAGCCACCTGTAGCAGTGTGCTTCTTATCATGAAGTGGATCCTTGATAGATGATTTGGTTTCAAAGATTAAAACCCGGTCCAGTGAACATTCTTCTGGTGGTTGATCAAGAGCATCTTCTATTCCCTGAATCTCTTTTCCTTTAGTCGATCCAGAATAATGACTCATCGAGTCAGAGACATCATCCCTCTTTATACGATCACTGGACAATTTATCCAAACACTTAGAAGCAGTCACCGACCCTGTTGGGGTATCAGTTGCCTTTGACCCAAGGTCAATAGCTATTGTCTCGAAGGATAAGTCTTTACATCTAGATTGTCTCATTGACGTAGGATGGGGAGGACGACTCATCCGGGAAGCTGAAGATGTGTTTCTTTTAATAGCAGTGAAGGGAGTGTGACTGTTTGGCAAGGAACTGACTCCTTCAACAAGTGACTCCATTCTGCTTTTTGGCCTAGACACTGTCATTGTACCAGAAAGAAAAAAAAGAGAGTATGAGCTCATAGTACTCTATGAAACAAAATAAGCACTTGAAGCCATTTTGGACAAAGTTTTTTTCCTAACAAGTAACAATTCTGGAATTGATTCTAATACCAGCACAAAATCCTTAAACAAATCGGAAGGAATCAATCAACTATGTCTCAATACAAAACTAGTTGGAGTCAGCTGTATCTGTATGAACTCTACACGTTAACTATTACTCTCTATTCGGGTCCATTTCATTCTAATGAATAGAAATCTAGAAATAGAATGCTTTAAAATCAAAGATAACTTAAAACTTAGACAAATTACATTTCAACTATCCAATTGCTGTTAGCAGAAATCAAAGATCTTTCCCAACAGAGATTACATTATCAATCAAGTTACAGAAGACAGAAGCAATTGACTAAATGATAAAACGAAAATGTAGAGTTACTTCTTAAATCCAGGAAAGAGCATACACCAAAAAGGCAAAAACTTTACAACTTCTTGCATGGTTCTCTGAAGTTTCCTTCATTGGCTTCTTCCCACAATTCCACAAGAATCAAAACAGAGAAACGAACAAATAACAGAAAAAGGGGTTCTTGATTGTTTACCTGATTAAAGAACTGAGACCAGAGAATTAATTTCCATTACTGTTGAGACTCAACAAAAGCTAGTGAGAAACAGAGACCCTTTCATGAACTCGCTCGAAAAGTGAAACTTTGCTCTATAACTGTTTTTTTTCTGTATTGTTTTCCGAGTTCTTTTTCAGATCCGATCGAAAGAAAACAAGAAAGATCGTAAGTAATATAATTCTGCTGAATTTGTGAAGTGGGGTAATGGGGTTTGAAGAGTAAATACAATGGAGGAGAAAGGAAAAAGAAAAGAAACAAGAAAAGGAGAGAAAGTTGTATTGAATGAATGAATGAATGAATGAAAGAAAGAATGAAAGAAAACTCAGAAGCAAAGCAAAAGACAGAGAAACAAAGCAAAGGTAAAGCCAATTGATTCGAGAAAAGCTGTCCTTCACCTTTAAGAGAAATTTTCTTTTAAAAAAAAAAAAGAATGAAAAATCTAATTCTTGCACTGTCTTTCTGCTTTACCTTGCAACTTTTGTTGCTTCTGTAAACGCTTCCTTATACCGGAACTTGGAGTAGTATAGAAAGCTTCTTTCTTTATCGTAAAATACAAAAAAATGTGTACTCACTGTAACTTATCACTGTGAGAGACAAGGCTGGAGATGGCATATTCTAAACCAGCTATATGAATTTTTTTTAAAATAAAATTCTATTTTATTCGAATTCTCATTTTAATTAAGTAGTGTATAGAGAACTATTTTTCATGTTGCTGTTAATCTAGCTGGGACTATATTTGGAATATACATGGTTGATTTATGTTGTTTCTTTTTTAGTCATCATTTAGATTTTATCTATATTTTTCAAAATTATATAAATATAGTCATTTTAAAATTACCTTTTCAGACACCGTCACATATATTTAGATCTAACATTTGTACATATATTATTCAACTTTATATATATAATATTAGACTGCTTATTACATAACTTATAAAATTTTAGATTGCGATCTAATATTTTTTATAAATTTTCAATTTGCTCATAAGGTATATTTAAATTGTGATTTAACAAATACAGTCAAACTTCGTTATAGCGGCAGTATTTATCTGAAAATTTTAGGACTACTATAGTGAGTTGGTGTTATATATAGTATACCGACATTTGACATTCAAATCTCATTTAACCGTTATAAATAAATATACGCAAAAAATTAATTTAATAATTTTGTGTACTAAGAAGAAATATATTTATTAATTAATTTAACAAAAAAAAATAGGAAGTGTGTGAATGTAAAAGAAAGGAAAAGCAAACATTCTTTTCTCGTGAAACTACGATCATAATTGTGACACTATTTTAATATTTTTTTTAGATATTCATACTAGAAACTTACTATGTTCATAACTTAATGATAATTATCATAAATATTTTAAGTGACACCCATCATTATAATCATAATTTCACTAAAAAATACTACTAATATTTATCTATTTTCTCTTATTTTAATACTCAAAATCATTAAACTAATTATATATATATATATATAACAATCATAAAATTTTCGAAAAAATATTTGTTACCGTAACGACTTATTACTGTACTTATAGAAAATGATTAAAAGGATTTTATTATCTTTTCAGTTATAATTTTCTTATAGAGGAAGAGGACATTATTATGCGATAAATGGAATGAATTCTTTTATCATCTAATTTAGGATAGAAAAAAACACATTTTTTTATTTTCATTTAATTCAATAAAAAGTCTAAATCCAACTTTTAAATATGACCAAAGAGATCGTCTTTTAAACAAAATTTTAAGAAAGCATAATGAACGATAATAACTACTTAGTGATTCTTTAAAATAAAACTACGTCAAATACATGGTGAGAGTCTTGATGGGACAATTCATTAAATTCTAATAATCATAGGTCAAACTTTTTTGTTGCTTCAACTGTAATTTCATTACTTATATATTTTATTTTTTATATTTAAATTATATAAATTTTAATTAATATTTTAAAATATTTTTTTATTATATCAATATAAGAAGAATAAAAAACTATATTATTTTTTGTATTATTTTTAAATATATAAAATTTTAATTTTAAAATATTAAATTAACGTAATTTAATTTATTTTTAAAAATTAATCTAATTAACTTCTTAGAAATAAAAGGGTCACATTAATTAGGATAAAAGAAATACTACCTAATTAACACGTCCCATTCAAAATAAATTTGTTAATACTCTCTCCGTTCTATTTTAATTGCTAGATATTTTTAAAATATTTATTTTAAAATATTTATTTATTTTAAAATTTAAAAAATAATTAACTATATTTTTTTAATTCTACCCTTAGTACTTAAAATTATTCTGAAATATGAAATAAATTATTATTATATATTTTAAAAAATTAATATAATTATATTAACTAAATTACTATTCCTATTAATTTTTTAAATGAATATATAAATTTTTATCCAAATCATTAAAATAGAACACAACAGTAATAATAATAATGAAAGCAAAAGGGAATAAGAAAAAATTATTTGCATTCCCTATACGGGTCAAATCAATAAATACATTATTCTTGTTTTACATAAGGTTTGTCATTTATTTATAATTAATTAATATACATTTTTACTTTAATTATTTAACCATTTTAAACTAACATATTAATTTGGTTGTATTAGGTTACGGAAAATTTGTTATTACAGGATTGAGCGGCCACCATTAATTAACTAGAGAAGAGGCGTCACATGCACGCACGTGAATTACTAGAACCACAGCATGTGCACCGCCGGTCAATATCTCCGGTCATTAAATGGATAGGCCATTTAACTAATCTCTGTTTAGGCCAAGTTAATCCCGTACATAACCTTCTTTTTTTTTTTTTTGGGTACACTAATCCTATACATAATCATTCGTAGTATACAAAAATGAAAGATAGATAAGTAAATTTGAAAGAGTGGTCCAATTGATTGAGCATGTAATCTTTCAAATAAAGGGTTATGTGTTTGAAATCGTGCGTGTTTTTTAGGTCAAGCATACTTAACTTATTTGTGATTTACCTTTTTATTGTGATTTTATGAATTATTACATTGGAATTTATATAATTATGACTGCGGATCCCATTTGGCATCACCAACCAAATAAAAGAAAAAGTAGTATCTCTTTCGTCCATCTTTAATTGTTCACTGTTGACTTAATACGCTCCTTAAAAAAAATAAATACAAATTATTACTAAATCATCTAAATGATGAAAATTAATTAAAACCTGTAATAAAAATTGTGCAGCCTATTAAACACTCATTGAACTTTCCAAACCCATAATTAGATATTAGGTTCACAAAACTTCATATATATATTTTAAAATATAATAAGAAGAAATGGCGCCAAAAATTTTATCATGTTTTCATCTTATACAATTTTTAAAATTCTCCACCAAAAATAATTTTTTTTAAATATGTTTCACTCTATTGTAAAAGTACACAGCAAAATTATGGCTTCAACATAAATATTCTCACAATAACATTTGTAACTTACCGAATTTAAGAAACAAGAAATAATAAGTTTAAGCACCATAAGAAGAAATGGAGGGACATTGCTCCATTTTTTAGATATTGGGAAACCAATTTTGATTTCTAATTTCAAAGTATTGGGAAATGAATAAGATAGTTTTGAGTTATTAATAACAAGAATAAATAGATTCAAATGATACTGAGTAAACTTAATGTCACACCCCGCCTTGGGGGGTATGACTGGCACCTAGTGCCCTGCTAGGACCTGAACTGCTGGACTGCTAAGCCTGGTTACATCTGGTGCCTGGTTGGTTCTAACTCATATTTTTGAAAACAAAGGGCTATATAACGGCTGTAAACACAGCCCCCGGCCCATTGGCCTATAGCCTTCTGTACCTGTTCTAACAGCTGACCAGAAACATATCAATTCAGGAAAACCTATGCGGGCCAACAAGGCCACCATGCTGTCTAGTTATCTGCAACTCCATCATGAAGTACTAAAAAGCTACGTGACCGGCAAGGTCACCACTACTGGCAAACTATGGCCCCACACGGCCATCAGGAACAGAAATAACAAGTAACTATAACAAGCTGCACGGCCTCACACGACCGGCACGACTGACCACAGGGAAACATATACAGACTGCAAGCCTCTAAGAATAACAATAGAAATGATCGGGACAGGGCCCCGACCTACCCGTACTGTACAACAAAAGAAAAGAAAATACACCTCTGGAATTCAGACTCCGGATGACAGGAGCTGAATACTCAATAGCTGGCTGGAATCACGAGGGATCGCCTCCTCGTCTATGAGTACCTGCAGGCAAGTAATGCAGCGCCCCACTGGGCGTCAGTACCACTGGTACTGAGTATGCAAAGCAACTGAAGTAATACAACTGAAAACAACTGAATATAGATAGCATAACTAGCATTTCTGTATAGCAGGAGATAGCTGAATCTGAAGAAGCTGATATAAACTGACTCAAGCTTTCTGTACTGATAAGGCAGAGGCGTACCTGTAGACGCGACGGCCTGCTGTCTAGTAGCTAGTATATAATATATAGAGCACATAAATAGATATACAAGTAGCAAATAAGAGCCAATACCAACCCCCATAAGTCGGATGGCGCCAAGCAAGCAAACAATCTATATACCCCTACCCGGGTCAAAACCAACCAAAAATAAGTCACACCGCTCATCTGATAACTGTGAGCTCCTCCTACCGGCCCCCTTGGGTACGTAGCTCAGGCCTTGGCCTCTGACAATAAATTGTGTCTGAGCCCGAAGACTCCTGCCTCTGGGCGCAAGTGTACACGGGGTGTGTAATAAAAACTGCCCCTGGGTGCAAGCACGCAATAGGGTAATTTTATAAAAATCTGTATCTGAAACTGCCCCTGGCCACAAGCGCACACAGAGTGTTCTGCCCCTGTAAACAGGGTGGACTGGCTCTGCGCAGAGTAAATTGAACTACCCCTGCAAGCAGGGTGGTCTGGACCGTATTATCATGGTGGTCGGCCATCATCGTCCTCTAGGCGGACGGCATCGCCCAGCTGGTGGCGGTATCTGAATCTGGTATCGACACAGCTATAACCCAGGGGCGGTGGGGATGCTAAAAGGGTGCCCACATGCCACAACAAGTCTCAACAAACAAATAGCACATAGAAATAGCAAGCATGTATAACTGAAAAGACTATCTGGAATCTAACTTCTTATTCTGATCTGTTTCTATACTGAACTGATTCTTTACTGATTATACTGATTCTGAAATCTCTGTTTAACTATACGGCTAATCTGTAGCCATAACTGTCTGTCTATCAGATCTTTCTTTACTGACTGTTATTATGAAAATCTGTTCCTTTTTATTCTACAACATGCTTGCTATTCACATAATAGGCTGTACTGAATCTGAACTACTAACTTGCCCTTGGGCACATGCTTTTCTAACTTTCAGACTGAATACGATAGAACAACGCAAACTAGGTTTACTGAACCTTGCACAATACTTAACATTCAACTCCGGGAATTCTACTACGGAGTTTATTGTACTATACAAGGCTAAAGCTACTAACTTGCCAAAGGAACTAGCTTTACATACCTTAACCTCGAGTTATCCGACTGTCGGACGAGGCTCGATCAATACTCTCGCTATTTCTCCCAACTGCATTCATAAATATATCAATTAATACTAAATATAGCTTTATCCTGAAGAACAACGTCACTTTCGATATAATTATAGCCTAAACTTAGGCTTATCGAAAGAAGGTCAAAAACTCGCTATTTTCCAGAAGTCCAGAAGGGAGAAGTATTCACTTCACAGCTAGGAGCACATAGACACTAGTTTGGAGCAATTCTACTTACCTTAGCTCGGTAGCTCGACGATTCGTCGGCCGTATTTCGCGAAACAAAATCCGTAGGAATGCTCCCTGCTGCTAAATACCTCGGTACCTGAGGTTAATTCAAGTTTGGATCGCGTTTGACAGCGTAATCGGAAGGAAATTATCAAATAATCCTCGTTCCTCTTTCTCTCTGCTTACCCTCTGTTTTTCACTGGAAATTATGAGAAACTTTAATGAAAAGTCGAAGTTGGAGGCTTTATATAATTTGGACTTGTAAGTCGCATTCAGCGAATGCGATTTATAAGTCGCATTCCTAGAATGCGATTTATAAGTTGCATTCCTGGAATGCAACTTATAAGTCACATTTTGCCTTGCGACGCGCCGACTTGGCGCTTGTCCGATCTTTCCCCGGGCCTTTTTCTAGCATGTATAGTTTTCAAATACTCTTAACCAACACACGAATAGGCCATCTATATGCCGGGAATTTACGGGGTGTAACATTCTCCCCCCCTTAAGAACATTCGTCCTCGAATGTAAACTGCTATATAGAGGACTACTCAATTAGCTTAACTTGTTCTTAGGAAAATTTCGGTAGAGTTTCCCCTGTAATATGGACTATAGAAAAAACCTGAAATGCAGAAAAGTCCAATACAGGTACTGCACGCAATACTTTAAGATTTACTGGATAGCTAAACATCAATCTTTCTCATTTATACATATACAACCATCAGGTACTACATAAGTAATAATACGGACGTACCTGTCGCCTGACTAGGCCTGGAATAGGTGAGGATATCTAGATTTCATATCTTCTTCAGCCTCCCACGTCATCTCCTCTCGGTTCCTGTTACGCCACAATACCTTGACAAACGCGATATCCTTAGTTCTCAATCTATGAATCTGTCTGTCTAAGATAGCTACCGGAACCTCTTCGTAGGCCAGCTCTTCTGTAACCTGGATATCCTGGACTGAGACTGCTCTGGATGGGTCTCCTATGCATTTCCTCAGCATAAACACGTGAAAGACGGGATGAACGGATTCTAGCTCTGGAGGCAAATTCAACCCATATGCTACTCGGCCTATCCTTCGACGAATCTGATAAGGCCCAACAAATCTTGGACTGAGCTTACCTTTCTTGCCGAATCTCATCACCCCTTTCATCAGTGATGCTTTTAAAAATACCCAGTCGTTCACCTCGAATTCTAGGTTTCTGCGCCGCACATCTGCATATGACTTCTGGCGGCTCTGTGTAGTCAGTAGGCGTTCTCTGATAGGTTTTACCTCCTCCTCTGACTGCTGAACAATGTCTGGCCCAATCAACGCTTATTTTCCTATTTCGAACCAGCCAACCGGTGATCTGCACTTTCGCCCGTATAAAGCCTCATAAGGCGTCATCTAGATGGCTGAATGATAGCTATTATTGTAGGCAAATTCGATTAACAGTAAATGCTCACTTTGGCTACTATCGAAATCTGGCACACACGCTCGCAACATGTCTTCGAGCGTCTGAATTGTGCGCTCAGCCTGCTCATCTGTCTGAGGATAGAATACTGTGCTTAAATTAATCTGCATTTCCAGACCCCTCTGGAACGACTGCCAGAATCTAGCTGTAAACTGTTTCCCCTATCAGGAATGATAGATACCGGCACTCCATGCAATCTAACTATTTCTCTAATATATAATTCGGCATAATCCTCAGCCGAGAAGGTAGCCTTCACTGGCAGAAAATGAGCTGATTTTGTCAGCCTGTCAACTATTACCCAAATAGAATCATTTCCGCGTCTGGTACGGGGTAATCCTGCCACAAAATCCATATTTACTGCTTCTCATTTCCAGAGAGGCACAACTATGTCCTAAGCTAACTCGCCTGGTTTCTGATGTCCTGCTTTCACCTGTTGGCAGTTAGGACACTGGGCTACAAATTCAGCAATTTCTCTTTTTATACCTGGCCACGAGTAGTTTTTCTTTGATATTATGGCACATTTTTATCGCGCCTGGGTGGAGAGAATAGCGGGCGTAATGCGCCTCGCTCATAAACTGCTGGCGATGCCCCAAAATATCTGGAACGCAAATGCGGCCTTTATATCGCAACATTTCATCCCCTTATAGATTTACGACTAAGGGCGTCTGCTACCATATTAGCCCTTCCTGGGTGATACAAAATTTTCACTCTTTAAAGCATAAACTACTGCAACTAACTCCAGGTCATGGGTAAGATAATTCTCTTCACGTTTTTCCAACTGCCTGAAAGCATAAGCTATTACTTTACCATGCCGCATCAACCTTCCGTACCTCCTGGCGATACCAACACTGGAGCTGATGTTAACCTGGCTTTTAACTCTTAGAAGTTCTGCTCACACGCCTCGGTCTACTGGAACCTTGCTGCCTTCTGTGTCAATTTTGTCAGAGGTGCTGCTAAGGTGGAAAATCCTTCCACAAACCCTCTGCAGTACCCGACTAACCGCAGGGATTACATACTTCGATCGGAGTGGTAGGTCTAGGCTATGTCTTCACTACTTCAATTTTTCTGTGTGTCTATCTGTACACCAGCCTCCGACACAATGTGACCAAAAGGCTACTAAACTCAACCAAAATTCACATTTACAAAAATTGACATATAACTGACGGTCATACTAGTTTATTATACCGAAGAATCTGACAAGTAATCTACCGGTATAGCTAGAGCTTACCTGGCCTTCTGACCGCATGCTAAGGCTACTTGTTGCTAAGGTAACCTTGAATGACTATCTGTACACCATGTGCCCGTATTTGATCAGGGGGGTCCTGATATTGATAATGACCTCTAATGACCTAGCTGCATAACCCTTAAATAACTGAATAGTCGGGTTGAATGACCCGAATGTGGCAGTAGTCTAACAATACTCTAACTGTTCTACTTGAGTGCTTATAGTTCGTGCGTAACCGCAGACTCGTGGGCATCTAATTGCTCTGTTATTTTACTTAAACCACTATAAGACTGGGCTTAATCAACTTACTCCCAGGCGATCAATCTCTGGATCTTCACGGGGAGTTTACTGATCCCCCGGTCTTAATAAACACTGTGCTAGCAGGGTACTATCAATTTCTTACGCCTTGTGTGTATCCACTTGGATTTATACTACTATTCTGGGGAATTGTCGGTCTTATGAGCTATTCTGTAAATACTGGCCTTCTACTAGGGCTTTGTAGCTGAATACCTTACAAGAACCAGCTGAAGTACTAGTCTGTCACTGACTACTGATGTGGAACCTTTCTTGGGGTGCCCACGGGCTTGTCTGACTCAGACGGCTGGCTAACTTGCGGGGTGTTCCACGTAATAATTGCTAGGTTGACTAAGGTCGACTCTCACCTACAAGGCTGGGAAAATGATGTACGACCACTTAACATACTGGAAAAATTCTGGTTCTGGCATATGCGATAATGCTAATAAATTTTAGGGATGCTTCCCTACCAGTACAAGCGCCAACCAGTCGTTAGACTGTCTAACTGTGCCCTTATCATCTAGCCATCTGATTCAGGTTACTAACTCTTGTAAGCTTCTAAAACCAAGATCTGACAACAACATATAAGTCTGTTAACTTAATAACTGAGAGCTGAGACAGTTTCTATGGATTCGTACGTAAATCACACTTAACTTGCCCCTTCTCTTTCGCTTTTCTCTTTTTTTCTCCTCTCTCTTTTCTCTTTTTATTTTTGACAAGGGGTCCTGCAATGCAATTTGTATATACTTCCCAGCACTAATATGCATCTGTGTGATTGTAACCCCTATTAGCAGCTGCTCACAGCATATTTATTATCTGCACAAATATATATTAATAAATACGTACAATACATACTGAATTCTGTGGTGATATGTAATCTCTGACACACTTTGCTAAATTTCATATTGTACATGATATACTGCTTCTATGGTCTAATAATACCTCCTGCCTTCTCTTAACATTTCATTGTATTGTCACCCCATTCTGAAAGTAACAAACATAAACACTTTAGTTATTGTCTGTTGTTTGAAATTCCGCCACTCTTGCGATGTGGGGTCAACGTTCGAATCTTGTGGCCTTACTTGGCATATATTGAGAGCCCATGACTGTCTGCTGGGCCTTATCTCTAGGTCACACTAAATTAGAATTGCTGTATCAGTAATTTCTTAACTTCTCCATAAGCGGACATACTGCGGTATTCTGAACCGCAATCTTACTGTCAGCCCGAGGCTTAATCCTTAATACGATATTCTATCAATCCGGGGGTAATTCTAATTTCCCCACAAGATCTGACATTCCTTCTTCTTCCCCTCATCTTGCTTAAGCTGAACTCTGGGGTTCAAGGTACCTGCTCTTCATTGTTAACAAGATTACTGGTCAAGTATCAGTTCATACTTCCCTTGACTTGCAGTCAGACCTATCTGATTCACATGACCCCTCCCCCTTTCGATGTCACAACCGGATCATAACTATAATCTTACAGGTATATCTTGCTATCTGTTAGCATATATGGTGGACTTGGCCTTTTTCTGACTCAAACTTGACTATTACCCAGCATTCATCACTAACAGGTCTTTTACCCCTACTTCGGGTAAGCTAACAATCTTACTTTCTCTACTGGCTTATTATCATAAGGGTATGCACAACTTACGTAATCATAGGGGCTCTTTATACTTTCTAATACTTACTAGGATCAATCAGCCCATCTTTACTTACTGCTTGATTTGGCAACCTCATCTCAAGTCTTATGCCCCTTTACTATACTGAAATCAAAATCAAGAGGTGGGAATAGCCCTTTCCTTATTGCAACAAGTAAAAGCATTTAACTGTACCATATCCGAAAAGATGTATTTGGGATTCCTGCATTTCCCTCTCTTTCTCATACTTACCTGGTGGTCTGACCTTGTCTGTAATCTTAATCAGATCTTATATAGCTAATAAATAAATCAACTCATATGTACATTATACTTTTGACTTCCTATTCTGACGTTACCAACATATACTGGGAATAGTACCGATAAAGGTATCACGCTGGGAGGTCTCTGGTACCTCCTCCTGCTGCTGTAACTATCTTGTAACTGGCTGATGCCCTCTTCTGTTGCTATATCTGATCTTTTGCCTGTAATAGGATAATGCTGATCTACCTTTGTATCTGTAATCAAAGAATACGGTAAGTTTTTAGGGACTCAACCCTATACTGTACCGCTCTAAAGCACGACTGACTGAGAAGGAAGAGTAACCATCCTATCATGC
This sequence comes from Datura wrightii, assembly GCA_035772735.1. Classification (NCBI taxonomy): domain Eukaryota; kingdom Viridiplantae; phylum Streptophyta; class Magnoliopsida; order Solanales; family Solanaceae; genus Datura; species Datura wrightii. The sequence continues at coordinate 109,404,055 of JASDFA010000008.1, read as the reverse complement.
CTCGCAGCCTCCTGCCTATATTATGTGGTGCACAACACATCCATAGACAAGACTCTACTTAGCACGGCTTGCAGACTCCCTGGGACACGACCTGCTCTGATACCAAGTTTGTCACACCCCGCCTTGGGGGGTATGACTGGCACCTAGTGCCCTGCTAGGACCTGAACTGCTGGACTGCTAAGCCTGGTTACATCTGGTGCCTGGCTGGTTCTAACTCATATTTTTGAAAACAAAGGGCTATATAACGGCTGTAAACACAGCCCCCGGCCCATTGGCCTATAGCCTTCTGTACCTGTTCTAACAGCTGACCAGAAACATATCAATTCAGGAAAACCTATGCGGGCCAACAAGGCCACCATGCTGTCTAGTTATCTGCAACTCCATCATGAAGTACTAAAAAGCTACGTGACCGGCAAGGTCACCACTACTGGCAAACTATGGCCCCACACGGCCATCAGGAACAGAAATAACAAGTAACTATAACAAGCTGCACGGCCTCACACGACCGGCACGACTGACCACAGGGAAACATATACAGACTGCAAGCCTCTAAGAATAACAATAGAAATGATCGGGACAGGGCCCCGACCTACCCGTACTGTACAACAAAAGAAAAGAAAATACACCTCTGGAATTCAGACTCCGGATGACAGGAGCTGAATACTCAATAGCTGGCTGGAATCACGAGGGATCGCCTCCTCGTCTATGAGTACCTGCAGGCAAGTAATGCAGCGCCCCACTGGGCGTCAGTACCACTGGTACTGAGTATGCAAAGCAACTGAAGTAATACAACTGAAAACAACTGAATATAGATAGCATAACTAGCATTTCTGTATAGCAGGAGATAGCTGAATCTGAAGAAGCTGATATAAACTGACTCAAGCTTTCTGTACTGATAAGGCAGAGGCGTACCTGTAGACGCGACGGCCTGCTGTCTAGTAGCTAGTATATAATATATAGAGCACATAAATAGATATACAAGTAGCAAATAAGAGCCAATACCAACCCCCATAAGTCGGATGGCGCCAAGCAAGCAAATAATCTATATACCCCTACCCGGGTCAAAACCAACCAAAAATAAGTCACACCACTCATCTGATAACTGTGAGCTCCTCCTACCGGCCCCCTTGGGTACGTAGCTCAGGCCTTGGCCTCTGACAATAAACTGTGTCTGAGCCCGAAGACTCCTGCCTCTGGGCGCAAGTGTACACGGGGTGTGTAATAAAAACTGCCCCTGGGTGCAAGCACGCAACAGGGTAATTTTATAAAAATCTGTATCTGAAACTGCCCCTGGCCACAAGCGCACACAGAGTGTTCTGCCCCTGTAAACAGGGTGGACTGGCTCTGCGCAGAGTAAACTGAACTACCCCTGCAAGCAGGGTGGTCTGGACCGTATTATCATGGTGGTCGGCCATCATCGTCCTCTAGGCGGACGGCATCGCCCAGCTGGTGGCGGTATCTGAATCTGGTATCGACACAGCTATAACCCAGGGGCGGTGGGGATGCTAAAAGGGTGCCCACATGCCACAACAAGTCTCAACAAACAAATAGCACATAGAAATAGCAAGCATGTATAACTGAAAAGACTATCTGGAATCTAACTTCTTATTCTGATCTGTTTCTATACTGAACTGATTCTTTACTGATTATACTGATTCTGAAGTCTCTGTTTAACTATACGGCTAATCTGTAGCCATAACTGTCTGTCTATCAGATCTTTCTTTACTGACTGTTATTATGAAAATCTGTTCCTTTTTATTCTACAACATGCTTGCTATTCACATAATAGGCTGTACTGAATCTGAACTACTAACTTGCCCTTGGGCACATGCTTTTCTAACTTTCAGACTGAATACGATAGAACAACGCAAACTAGGTTTACTGAACCTTGCACAATACTTAACATTCAACTCCGGGAATTCTACTACGGAGTTTATTGTACTATACAAGGCTAAAGCTACTAACTTGCCAAAGGAACTAGCTTTACATACCTTAACCTCGAGTTATCCGACTGTCGGACGAGGCTCGATCAATACTCTCGCTATTTCTCCCAACTGCATTCATAAATATATCAATTAATACTAAATATAGCTTTATCCTGAAGAACAACGTCACTTTCGATATAATTATAGCCTAAACTTAGGCTTATCGAAAGAAGGTCAAAAACTCGCTATTTTCCAGAAGTCCAGAAGGGAGAAGTATTCACTTCACAGCTAGGAGCACATAGACACTAGTTTGGAGCAATTCTACTTACCTTAGCTCGGTAGCTCGACGATTCGTCGGCCGTATTTCGCGAAACAAAATCCGTAGGAATGCTCCCTGCTGCTAAATACCTCGGTACCTGAGGTTAATTCAAGTTTGGATCGCGTTTGACAGCGTAATCGGAAGGAAATTATCAAATAATCCTCGTTCCTCTTTCTCTCTGCTTACCCTCTGTTTTTCACTGGAAATTATGAGAAACTTTAATGAAAAGTCGAAGTTGGAGGCTTTATATAATTTGGACTTGTAAGTCGCATTCAGGGAATGCGATTTATAAGTCGCATTCCTAGAATGCGATTTATAAGTTGCATTCCTGGAATGCAACTTATAAGTCACATTTTGCCTTGCGACGCGCCGACTTGGCGCTTGTCCGATCTTTCCCCGGGCCTTTTTCTAGCATGTATAGTTTTCAAATACTCTTAACCAACACACGAATAGGCCATCTATATGCCGGGAATTTACGGGGTGTAACACTTAACTAGCTATTTATAATAATTAGTAAATTTATTAAAAAATTATAAAAAATATCAAAATAATTACAAAAAATATAAATTATTTTTGAATCAAATTCTCTATATTCTTTTGTTAACTTACTGTATTTTCTTTTCAATTACTCCCATTTTTTCTCTCAATGTAACTGCGCTAGTTTTTCTCTTCCAAATCTCACAAGATTTTCTCTGATTATCTCTATAAAAAAAAAGATCCACATGAAATCTGTGATTTTTTAAAGTTTTTGATCTGATATGAGTTAATCGAAATCTCTCTCTCTATCTTTCTCTCTCAGCCATGGCGATAAATTTACAGACTTGAGTTGAAAGGGAGAGAGCCGTTTGAGGCTTTTGAGTTTGAGCTTTGAAAGACTTCGAAGGGATCGAATGCCCACGAGAAAAGATTTTGCAACTTTGTTCGTCTGCGAGTAACGATGATTTTTTTTATACAACCAACTACTTGAACAATATTGTTTTCATATTATTGATATAATATATCAGTCCCTTCTTCTTTCTTCTTTTTTTTTTTGATACAACCAACTAGTTGAACAATATCATTTCATATTAATGATACAATACTAAAATGTATCAATCGATAATAGACTGATACACAAAGAACTATTCTAATTTATTTCTAATACATATATACATTGAACACATTATAATAGTATTGTTTGTATCAATTTTAAAAATGACAGTTGGTGTTTACTAGTGATACTTGTGATACATATGAAACATACTCAGTAAAATATCTTTCAATGTTTTTTTCGATGAAATCTGCGATATTTTGAAATTTTTTATCTGATATGGATTAATTGTTTAAACTTCCTATATATGGTGAAAAAAAATCGAGATCAAAATGGAGACAGATTTACTCATATTAAATTTGCAAGTTTGTTTAATTAGATATTAACTAGCGTCGTTATAGGAGAAAATAAAGATTTGAATATTTGATACAACACTCAAGGTTATCGTTAATTTGTATCAGAAAATTTTAAGAAAGTGCTACTTTATATAATTAAGATAAAATATGTTATTTTACGTAATTATTTTACTATGTAGTGCTATTTAGGAAAATTGTTCTATTAAAAGTACTTGTTCCAAAATAGTTATCTTAAATTACTCTAGAATATGAAAAAAAAAATTATTATATGTTTTCAAAGGAATACTTGTTAACTAATAAGGTTATATTGATCAAATTGCAACATCTATTAATTTTTTCTTAAAAGAAGTGTAAACTTTATCCTATCAAATATAAAGAAACGGAGAGAACAAATTATTTATTGATTTTTCAAATTGCACAAGTAAAGATGGATAGAGAAAGTACTCTACTTTTGTTTGTCCACTATATTAAAAATAGATAATTTATTTTTACTTATTCAGTTTAAAATATCAAGAGAGAATTTATTATTTAATTCTCAATTTACTTTTATTATTAATTATAATCAATTTTTAATATATTTTTTAAAATATTAAATTTATTATATTTAAAGAATAATATAATAAAATAATTAATTCTATTTATTATTTGTTGAAGAATATTTCAAATTAATAAGATAAAAATGAACAAAGGCAGCAGAAACCAAGTAATTGATATAGACACAAATTGAACATAGGTCAACGTATAGGCAGCACGCCTATATATATAATGCATCATTGTGGAATAATTATTGAGTACTTACCTTAGTGTCTTCTTTTCCATCATGACCTAAACAATAGAGAATCATTTTTATAGTTCCCTTTTTTTGGCCACCTAATAATGAGATTATGGCACGATTTTATTGTCATTTAATTATTTTTAAAGTATCAATTTTATGTATTTAATCCGAACAGAAAATTGAGTGCACACAATGGGAGCACACATTAATTACAAACCTAAAATAAAAATTGTGTTTCTATGATATTTGATTAAATATATTAAAATATTCAATTAACTAATTGAAAAATTAAATGTGAATTTTTGATTTCTTTTTTTTGTTAAATATATTTATAACTTTATTATAATTATTAATTATTTTACCACATAAATATGTTATGTTAATATGTACCATAACTCCATATTCAGAGATGGATTTAATTAACATTATAATGTCGGGTTCATCTGAACTATGTGTTTTTAACGCGAAATATAAATTTATATATATAAATTTATTATAATAATAGATATAAGCCTATAATATTAAAAATATAACAAGTTCAATCTAAGAAACTCAAATGTTGAACCATGAAATTTTAATCATGGATTTTCTTCTATTCATATTTGACGATAATATAATTTTCTTACCCGAGGGATTAAAAACATATCTTTAAATTAATTAAATATATGCAAATATATATTACAAGGATCTTAAAAATTAAAAAATGTTATTATCCCACAATAATTATTTTCCATATAAACAGCTATTATAATTGTAATTAAGAAATTGATGGGTGATTAGGAAATATAAAGACATGGTTGCATGCGTTGGAAAAGAGAAGAGACAGTGTGTGCTACCACTGTCTGTAATCAAGAATACATGTTTATATCAATCAACATCATTAATTCCCTTTCCCATCAAAAACACCTTCTTCTTTTTTAGCAGGGAAACGATTTGATTTTTTTTTTTTGTCGTATGGTATTTGATATCTGATTAATTTAAATTATGCATATATTGTAGGATTTATTATGATGATAGCATTTTTAGTAGAATTTTTTTCATACTCAGAACTCAAATCTGAAATTTATGATTAAGAACGGAGAGACCTCAATCATCCCATCCACGTTGATTCTCTGTTTTAGGAAGTGATATACTTCCACTAGTTTCTTTGTAAGGCATAATTAGGGTGTAAAAGACAGAAAAAGCAAACAAAAGCCAAAATTGATTGATATATTTCTCGACTTAGTTTGATTTGATTTAGTTTAGTTTGATTTTCAATATAAAAAAATGGCGATAAAAAGTCAAATTAAATGTATAAATATACTAGTAATAAATAATTTTTTTATGAATATAAATGTCTTTGTGTGGAGATATTGTATGTATTTTTTAGCCACTAAATTTTTGTATAGACCACATACTCACGGTGCTTTCTTGAGTGTTTACTCTCATGCATTGACGTATTTAGGAGTGATTTATTATTTTAATTATTAAGGTCATGTGATTTTGAAGACGTACATAAATGTGAAATATATTGTTTGTTTAATCTACAAAAGTGAATAATTGTCATGTTGCAAACTGAAATTTCTCACATATAGATATTTTAATAGATAATAGGTTAATCAATTTATTTGATTTTTGATAGACATGGACCAATTGATGAGACATTATGTCTTTAGTTGATAGATATATGCCTAACATATTTGGTTTAATATAATTTTGATGTAGATTTAAAACAAAGGCAAATCGAACCATGAACATTTGATAGACATGGACCATATAAGACATTATGTCTTTAGTTGATAGACAGTGCCAACATAGTTGGTTTGATTTTGATGTAGCTAAAAATCGACGCAAATCAAATCATGAATATTAAAGTGTTTGAAATCTAATTAAATTACTCAAATATCCAAAATGTCAATATTATCTATAGAATTTGATATATATTTTTGTGAAAAATATTATATATTTGAAGACCTCAATGACCCCTTTTTCTCTCTTTTCACCTCATATTGTTCTCTGTTCCATTTTTCTTCTAGTATATCAATATATCTAATATACTAAGGAGGAAAAGGAAGTGTATAGTGTGAATCTTATTAATTTGTTTTTCTCAATGCTTGATGCAGTTTGACAGTTTAAATTGATAATGCTAAATAAGCGAGTTGAATTGAATATGAAGAAAGTTGAAAATGAATTAGATAAAATTGGGTAAGATATCTAATATCCATATTTAAATATGAGTTACAAATGGATCGACTAGTGAATAGCATCAACATATCCAAATTTTCTACCAGATTGAAATTCGCTCACAAATTATGTCAAGATTTGAATAGTTCAAGACAATACTAATGATTTTTAGCAAATAATAAATATAAACTCTTATTTGAAAGAAAAAAAACTAATAAATAATTGACTAATTTAGAGAGAAAAAAATTCTAACCCTACTTGTAACCTCTTTAATTGTTAAATACAAAAATAATTAATTTTTATTATCAATAACTCAATTAAGTTTAAAAAACAATAAGTGAAAAATATTGGGGGAGGATTCTGAAGAAGCAGAAATACATGGAGCAGAGTTCGAATTAAAAAAGCTATCTACAGTGAAGTCAAAATATTAAGAAAGAAAAAATTATTGGGGGAGGGTTTTGAAGAAGCAGAAATACATGGAAGGGAGTTCGAAACAAAAAAGCTATTTAAGATAAAGTTAAAATAATAAGAAAGAGAACAATATTTTTATTAAATTAATATGTATCGGTAAGAGTTGGTGTATGATTAACTTCTTTTTTAAAAATTTAAATTGGGTAAAAAATAAGATAATAATTCCTGTTCAAAATTATTTAATAAAATTTAAATGTTTTCTTTTTTCTTTTAAAAGGTACTACTTCAAGAAGATAATTATGTACTCTCCCTAAATTTAAGCTACTTTTTAATGCCGAAACATCATTTTAATGGTCTTACCTATAGACTTCAACAAGTAAACTTTTCATATTTTCATCCAACTTCAAATATAAGTAGTATTTCTTCCGTTTTATATTAATTGTCATATTTTGCTTTTTAAAAGTTAATTTAATTAATTTTTAAAATTAAAAAAAATTATAATTTAAAATTTTAAAAATTATATAAAAAATATTATAAATTATAATTTTTTATATTAATATAACAAAAAATATTTCAAAATATTAATTAAAAATAATTAATTTAACTCTCTAAAAATAAAATGCTAAAAATATTATGGAACAGAAGAAGTACCGAACATCGTGTCGATTTTTTTTAATTTAAAAAAAGATTTAACAGGAAAGTGGCTGAAAATGAAAATTAAAGATTAGCAGCAGAAATTGGAAGGCAAAGAAGAAATGGGAAAACTAGGGATAACGGTGTTGAATCGGCGGTCTACTTCTAACCCGAAATTCGAATACCCGATTAGCCCGCGGATCCCCCAATTCCCAAGTTCAATTCATACGACGTCGTTTAAAGACAATGAAGAGAACAAAGAGTGTAGAGTAGATCCGAATTCGAAGAGAGAGAGAGAGAGAGAAAAAGAGAAAGAGAGAGAGGAGAAAGTAGTGACGCCGATCGAGACGATGGCGGATGCTGAGCCAGCGAAGCCGAAGCCTCGACCAATCATCCGTCTTGGCCTCTTCCTTATCTCCCACAGTTTCATCGTTAGGTTCACTCTTTACTCTTTTTCCTGTATCCAAAATTATAAACGTCTTTTCTTTTTTGGTTTGCGGAGACTTTTGAAGTAGTAAATTAAGCATATGAATGAAGGCTGTAAGGTTTTTGTATTATTCGCTGATTAGTCTTGCATTTTGGTATGTGTTCAGTGTGGCTTGCTGCGCAGCTGGGGTTTTTGCTCTGTTGCTCTTGCCTGTTCTCGCCAAGAACACCTACATTTCCGAAAATGCCCTCATGCCTGGTCAGTTATCCTGCTATTGCTCATTTTTATGCACTGCTTTAATCAAAGCACTAATTATTTCCTCAGAATCTCGAAGCCCACTTCCTATCTTATAACGTTTGAACAGGAAAAATGTAATTGGTACCTTGCTTTTATGGCATTGAGCTCTTGCCTCGATAAGTTGAGCATAAATATTCATGTTCTTAAATTTTGGTTTTCGTTCATGCAAGGAATTTTGCCTCTCGAGTGTTTATTTTTTTTGGGTGTACTATCAGTTGGGATAAAGTTAGATATTCAGTTTTAGAATGAATAATCTTGAATAGAGTAGAACGAATATAGAGGATTGCATAGCCGACCAAACTAATGTAGGATCGATGTGTAGTTGATTGATTGATCGACTTATTCCATTTGGAAAAGAATGTTTTAGATCATTAATAATCCCAGAGTTGATAAGAGTATGGGCCAATCATACTTGAAAGAATAGTTTGATGGAGGCTAAGAAAAAACACTAGTTTTATCTTTACCTTGTAAGTCTTCCCTTGTCCTTTCTATGAATATCCAACTCTAGTGCTCATTGCTTCAAAAATTCTCCCCCTTAACCTTGGTTTGGACCATCATTTTGCAGGTTCTGCTAGTCCCATGCTGTCGAATGATGACGTTTCACGGGCTAGAATGTTTGTGAACAAGGTCGTTAGCTTTGATTTCAAAACTGATAGCTCAAGCATGTATGTACTTGCCTCAACATTATTTATGCCAAATATCTTTCCTCCATGTGTCCATGTTGCTTTCTTCTAATGTAGACTAGGTCCCTAGAAGAAACCACTTGACAAATGATAATTGAACATTCTTTCCTTGCTGACTCGGATTTTCTTATGAAAAATACTGATGTCCTTAATTCGGTGAAAAGTAGACACTCTCATTATCTCATATAGGAGTACTCTGTCAAGATGATCACATGATAAGGAACTTCATTTTCTATTTGTACTATGTTTCCGGCGAAAGCTAGATATAGCAAAGAGTTTACGTGGTTTCATTTACATGTTTTGTGCTCTAAATAGCATTGTACAATCAAGGTTCTGACCATTTGCACCCCTTGTTTCTTATTTCTTCTTCTTATTATTTGCTGATGGAGCAAAACAGAAACTTCAGACAATAACTTAATAGGAAGCTACCCATCAAAAGAACTTAATAGGGAAGTTAGATACTAAATGACTTCTCGGATATCTGGAAACTTTTCACCAACATAAACCACTGTACTTTGATTTAGGTGTCTAAGGGGGGAGTAGAAAGAATTTATTTGAGATCACTAATACCTTTGTGAACATCCTTCTTTGTTTATTTGTACTTTTGACAGCCCAATTCTACTCCATATATATAACTAAATCATTCCTTTGTTTCATGGATGTAGAGGAATTCAAGAATTGGTAGCACAGCATATTACAGATTTGGGCGGCGAAGTTAATTTTCATAAGTTCCTACCTCAAGTGAATAAGTTTAATCCCCTGCATTTTTTCTCCAGTCCTGATCAAGGAATAGTCCAGGAGAATTATACTTGTCCATCATATGGTATCAATACAGTTGGATTTATAAGAGCTCCACGTGGTGATGGGAAGGAGGCTATTGTATTGGTGACCCCTTATAATTCTGTAAAGACCAGCACGGGTGAGGCTTTATCAATAGGTATTGCATACTCAATTTTCTCCCTGCTTACTCGAGTGACGTGGTTAGCTAAAGATATCATATGGCTTGCTGCGGATTCACAGCACGGGGAATATGCTGCAGTTGCTGCATGGCTAAGAGAGTATCACACACCATCATTTGATGGTTCTGGAAGAAGTCTATTTGAATCAAATGCGAGTCCAATAGCAGGAAGAAAGAGACACAATGATTTTCTACGTGCTGGCACAATGGCTGCTGCCCTTGTCATAAAGGTTACAGATGGCAGTGAGAAAGCAGAGAGAGATGTTCTCAATTTATATGCCGAAGCATCCAATGGACAGATGCCAAATCTTGATCTGATCAATGTTGTGAACTATTTGGCTGTAAACGGGCAGCGATTACGGGTGAAAGTTGAGAAATTAGGGTCATTGCTTGACTCCTGGTGGTTGAGAAGTCTGGCAGAACTGTTTCACAAACTGGGCACAGTGGCTAGAAGTATGAATCCCCAATGGAACTTCGGTATTTCTGTTGCAGAATATATTGAAGGTGCTGCTACACTTGCTAGCTCATTATATAACCAGGTATAATATGCCACTTCTTTGTTAACACCTAAGAGGTAACACTTTTGCTGGTACATGCTTTCAAAACAATTCCATCCCCCCAAACCCTCCCAAAAGCAAAATTGTGGGTTGGTGGTGGTTGGATTGCGTGTCCTTCCAGTTGGAGGGTACAAGTTTCAATCTTAGAAGACATTTCAATAAGAAATTTAGTCTTTGTACATCTGAACATTTGGTAAATTACTCTGTTCAAGTTGGCTTTCTGATCATATGTTGAAAATGTTACTCTATTTTAGGCACTGGGTGTTCCCACAGGCCCTCATGGTGTTTTTCGAGATTATCAAGTTGATGCCATTACTATGGAAATCTCATCAAAACGTTTAGCAAACTACAAAAACCAACGAAGCGAGTTACTTTTGCAAGGTGGCAGGTCAGTATTCAATGCCCTTCCCTCCTCCAGTGTTATTAAAAGCTCTTAGTGATGAAAAGCATGCTAAGCGCAGGATTATCGCTTCACGAGTGAATCCATGCGCGCTTAAGGAAAGTATGTGTTTAGTCAGTAGTGATTCCCAATGAGAATTGTTAACATTCTCCAAAAAGAAATTGGTGATCCCAATAACAAGTGGTCAATTCTTCAAATCTCAGTTTGAAAGATTTTAAAGTAAAGGGAAAAATGACGTTTTTCTATTTGAGTAATAGGACTCATCTCTCATGTATGATCAAATGTTATCTCTGTTGTCCTCTTATTCATCTCAAGTTTGTGACGTCTATTCTTTTACTACTTTTTGTAGATTACTAAAGTACTCTTTTATGAAATTGAGTGCGGCAAATTAATTCTTTTTATGGTTGATTAGTTGAAAGTAAAATATTAGCTGCGATTGAAGTCATCTTCTGACGCCTTTTTGAAATCATATGTACTGATATTTCTTTGAGTTAGATAAATATTGTCATTTTTGTATGCTGGAGGGGCTTAAGTTAGTAACATTAATTTCAGCTTAATTATAATAAATACGGGTACTAAATATTTTATGCTTGGTAATCTATGTAAATCATCTGCATCACTCTGAAGAAGTGTGTTCTTCACTTCTTGCTATTTTTAACCTTAACCCTCAAAAGATGTTCAATGTTATCTTACTTTCTGGAGATAAACCTTATCTTTTTCAAGGTTCTTTTTAAAAGGACAAAAATGGACTCATCTAGTAAAACAAAGGGACAAAATGGGATAAGGAATGCTATTACTAGAGAGGGATGGTCATTTTAGGGCATCCCCTGAAACTGCAAAGGGAGGGCCAAATTGGAAATTTGAACTCTGGAAGTTGTTTCTTGGTTTTGTTAATGATTGAATATACTCTTTTCCCCCCCTATATATTGTATTAATAGCACAGCTGATTTGTCTTAAAAAATTTCTCATCTTATTGCAGATTGGTTGAAGGAGTGATCCGTTCTGTAAATAATCTGCTTGAGAAGTTTCACCAGTCATTTTTTCTTTATCTTTTGACATCTCCAAATAAATTTGTGTCAGTTGGAGTCTACATGATACCGTTTGCGTTGCTTGTTGCTCCTCTTCCAATGGTCGCAGCTTCTCTTTTCACTGATTCTACCAGAAGGAATTCTGGGATGGAAAACAAGGTCACATCTTCTCCAGCTTCTTCTGATATCCCAGCCATCACATTTGGATCCTGGAGATGGCTTCATGCAGCGAAGACCGTGTTTATTGTCCACTTTTGGGGTGCCATTGTAACATTACTTCCGCAATTTCTGTCCCTAGTTCAAGATTCACCACCTCTGACCAACCTCTTAATCTGGATTGTCCTTTCAGCGTTAACCCTCTTGATCTTGCAAGCGATTCTGGGTTCCTCCTTTTCTCTTCCATGCATGAACCAAAGTCAAGGAATGGAATGGACTCTTTTGAAATCAGTCACAATTGCTGCTGCATGTACTGGACTTTGCATAATGTCAGTCATAAACTTTGCAACTGCAGAAATCGGAGCACTTATGCTGGTCCCTATGTGTTTGATGGCTAGACCCTTGAGAATCGATGCTAAAGCTATGACGTTGCAGTCATTTATTAAGGCAGCTTGCAATGTAGTCTTGATATTTCTGGTTTTTCCTCCTGTTACTTATTATTTGTGGAAGGGAGCATTAGTAAGTCTTGACAACGCAAGAGTTGGCGACTTCTGGAACTGGGTTGAGTCTCTGTGGACATGGAACAGTGCTACATACATATATATGTGTATGGTTCACCTTCCATGCTGGGTTTTGTGTGTTCATACACTAGTGTATCCTTGTTGATGCACACTGCAATTTTCTCTCTTTTTTTTTCTTCCGTATTTGTATACTAGCAAAATGGAATCGGGAGTGACATTTGTTGGATCTATAATCGTCTTCGTTTCTTTACGAGTGCCAGTTGGTTATAATTCTCCATATTTATCAGATAAGTATTTGGCTTCTCATACTGTTAACTGAATACATGGTCATCAACTGATCCAATAATTTTAGTTCAGACTTCAAACTATTAATAAATTTCAAATTCTGGCTTTGACCCTAGTGGCCGGTCCCAAGCTCTTGTCTCACTGGTCAAGTTTAAGTTGCGATCTGTCTTGACCCACGTAGTTCCGGCGAATTAATCATAATCAGGGAAAAGATTAGCTACGAATTGAGAGAATAGTTTACTTTATTTTATTGACGGCAGCGTTAGGGCTCACTTGGTTTGGCGGAAATACGAAAATTTCAGTTCCCGCCAAATGAGTTGTAAATCTATCTTCTTCTGCATAGAAAATGAAAGGGGAAGAAAAGGTTGAATTGATTTGCTTTTTGAAAAAAATTGGGAAGCGTGCAGTTCTGTTCAGTGTTCACACTTTAGACAAATTGACAAATAATGTACTCTACAATTTTTAACGCAGCAGGTAAAATTCACCATCATTTTCTGAGCAACTGATTATTCCATGGGATTCCTCCAAGCCCCATATTTGCAATTGCCATAGTTACCACTCTACCCCTCCTTATTCTTTCCACACTTTTCCTTGCCCCCATGTCATACAATTACATTGGATTCCTCTTCTTCCTCTTCTTCTTCTATTTGAATTAATTTCTCGGATAGTCACTCAAGTATTGAATAGTTCACTTAGAATTTTTTTTTTTTTATAACTCAAAAGTCACTCAATCACTTACAAAGTCATTTAACTATTGATGTTTCACTCACAAAATCACTCAATCAATTATATAATTTCTTTCATTTAATTTTTTCTAATATAAAATTTTTATTTCAACTCAAATTTATAAGAAACAAAATCTATTCATTTTAATCATTTTATTATCCTGCCCCACTTGACTCTACCACTTATTTTGAAATAAAATTAAAAAACTAAAACATCATTTATTTTGAAACGGATGGAGTAACATATTTAATACCCCTGCCACAAATTTCAAAAGCCTAAAATTCTATGCATGTCCAATTAACTAAGGTTACATAAACTGTAATAAAATAACCAACGTTGAAAACTGTATTTTTAACCACTTATCTTAATAAATATATTGAAAAAAATGTAACTCTTTAATACTTTCTCCATTTCAGTTTAATTGTTAGGTATACTAAAAATAGATGTTTCAAAATACTTGTTAGTTTTAAAATTCAAGAGATAATTGATCATGTCTTTCCAATTCTACCCTTAGTACCTATTGTCATTCTAAAATGTGAAAAAAATTATTATTGTATGTTTCCAAAAAATTAATAGGGTTATATTAGTAAAATTACCATCCCTATTAATATTTTCTTAATGAGTGTACAAATCTTATCCTAGCAATTAAAATGCAACAGAGGGAGTACTTGCTAGTTTCAAATTTCAAGAGATAATTGATCATGTTTTTCCAATTCTACCCTTATTACTTAAAACATTTTAGAATGTGAAAAGAATTATTATTGTATGTTTTTGAAAAAAATAAATAGGGTTATATTAGTCAAATTACCTACCTATCAATTTTTTCTTAATGGGTGTGCAAATCTTATCATAGCAATTAAAATGGAGTAGAGGGAGTATTTTCTTGATTATGTAAAACTCTATCCATTTAAATAAAATTAAAATTGAAAGAACATCATTAATGTCTTCTTGATTATATAAAATATCATTTATTTTTAAATAAAATTAAAAAATTAAAATATTATTTATTTTTAAATAAAAAATATATATACTTAAATTGAGACGAAAGAAATAATAAAACCCTTCCCAACCCAAATAATGGTGATCAAATATGGATGTTTTCTTCTTTTACTTGAAGAAGCACACTGTTAAGAATCAAATTTAACTATCTTAGGCCAATCAAGTCCTTGTATGTCTACTGTAGTTTACATATTTGATTAGATGCAAATTAATTCTTCATTGACTAATAAAATGAGTATGGACCCACACGGAAACAGATAATGATTGATCAAAACACTACTATTTCCATTGTACAAGTTTGACCATAATCAAATCGAAACTAATTAGATGAATATGACTCTATCTTTAATGTTGATTTAGCTTAGTCATAATTCTTTGATTAATTAGAGGTTGTTTGGTTGTGGATATGAGTTAGGCATGTATTAATAATAATGCATCTTATTTATGTATTATGATCATTTTATTTTTAATTGTTCATAAAATAATATTTACTTCATTTTTTTTATTTGCTAGAATAAGGTTTTCAAATATATATTCAATCAAATATTTTTACCCTTATTTTCAGAAAGAAAAAAATTTGAAAAAATTTTAGATCTCACCGAATCACACTTGAAACCCCTTTTTATTGCTCAAAATAACAATTTTTTTTTTATAAAAGGCGATTACTCCTACGTGTAAAATTCACATCAAAGAAAAGGATGGAGAAGTGCCACATCTTCGTGGATTGTTCTAAGTGTAGCATATTGATTCTTATTGAAATTAGATTGGTGTTTAGTGTGGGTAGTCTCTACTATCAAAATAGTAAGAGAAAAAGGACAAGGCGGGATTTCTAACAATAACTTTCCACAAAGAAGGACAAGGCAGAAATTCTAACAAAACTTTCCACCTCTTGCTTTCATAGAAAATATCATTTTGGAGATGAAATCCTGATTACATTACTGCAGATCAAAATTTGAATCCCCAAATGTGCATTTTCGAGTATTTTAGTCGATTGCTAATCTCTCAGTATTAATATCTTTTTCATATTTTTTAATAAAAAATTAATATGAGTTGTAATTTAACTAATATAATTTTATTAAATTAATAGGTACTTTTTGAAACATACAATAATTATTTTTTTCACATTCTAAAATGACTTAAGTACTCAGGGTAGAGTTGAAAAAAAATGATTAATTATTTCTTGAATTTTAAAACTAGCAATTATTTTGGAACAACTATTTTAATAGTCTGTTTGGCTAAGATTCTGGGAGGCCGAAAATACTTATTTTTAAAAAATAAGGTATTTTTAATATAAATGGTGTGACATTACACAATGAGATCTAATTTTTAATGAAATGAGTGAAAATAAAAGATAATCAAGCTTGAAATTCAAATACAGACTTAGCAGATAAAGTCACTTGTTAGTGAAAACTAGATAACAAGTACTTTGTGAAACAGTAAATATTTGAATGAGCTAATAGTGGCTATCAAGATTTTCATTTTAAAGAAATACAAAGTTTTCTCCTTCAGGAAAAGGACTGATTAATTTATATAAAAAAAAATTATAGTTTTTTAGAAAAAACAAAAATTTAATTATAATAAATTCTTTGCCCTTCCTTAAAAAGAAGTAAAATTCAAATATGACCAAAGTTCATTACATATGCCTTTTAAATAGGTCCTTAATTATAAGGTGGTTTAGTGGAAGACTCATTATTGGAGAGAGTTAGAAACACACATAAGGTATAAATATGTTTAATACTCCCTCAATTTTAAAATAAATAATGGTTTTAGTTTAGAGGCACCTTTCGAGAAAATTATTTATTTTTAGATAAAAAATATATTTTTATCCATTTATCTTTAATAAATATTTTTAAAAAATATAACTTTTTAATATTTTTTTAATTATATAAAACTCTCTCCACTTAATTAAGGGTAAAATTAGAAGAACGATATTAACGTCTTTTTAATTATGTAAAACACCATTTATTTTGAAATAAAATCAAAAAATTAAAAACCACTTATTTTGAAAAGAGGGAGTAAGTGTTTGCCTATAAAATTTTCAAATATTTTTTATTATTTAAAATATATGACGTTAGAGTTATAGATGGAATTGTTTTTTATTATATTTTTATAAAAAAATTTAAAATAACATTTATATTTAAATGTATTTAAATATGATTCTAAAAATAAAAAATAATTTAAAAATAAATTATAAATTATTTTTTAAATTTTCAAATAAAATATAAAATTATTTTTTAAAGAAAGTGTGATTTTTATGACGAAATGAGCCCTTAATTTCTCTTCTATGGAATATTGAATTTTTCCTCCATTTAAGTAATGTCTTAGTCTTTTAATTTTATTTCAAAATAAGTGGTGTTTTACGTAATAAAAAAATATTAATAATATTTTTTAAATTTTAATTTTATATAATTAAAAAAATATTTTAAAATTATTTTTTTAAAAAATATTTATTAATAATAAGTTTATAAAAAATATATTTTATTTTTTAAAAATAAAAAAATTTTAAAAAAATATATTTAAATTAAAAATATTATTTATTTTGAAACGGAGGAGAGATTTAGAATTGTCTATTTTTTCTGTTTAAGATAAGAGTGGGCATAAAAGAGATTCTTTTGGCTGCATGCATCTGGTGCTCCCCACGAGGTAACAATTCACACTTAACCATTTTTATTCTTCTTACCATCAACGTCATGCCCTGCGTACTGCATTTTACTCTATTGCACTTTTTTTAATTGGAATTAGTTTAGGATTAATAACTTCTTTTCTTTTTTAATTAGTTTACTTTACTACAAATGATCAAGGGCAAAGTTATGTTTATTGGAAGGGTTTAATTTTAATTTCTTTAGCCAGAAAAATTACGTGTATATATATAAAATAAAATGTTTTTCATGTGTATATATGTTGATTATTTAATTGTCCAGATACAAAAAAATAATAATTAATCTCTTTGATAAAATTCTGCTTCTCATGAATTGATAATGCAAAAGAATAAAATAGAATTTTACTGTTAACTCTTTTAAATTAAACAATGTTTTTAGTCAATCTGACAAAGTAAGGTCCCAACTTTCTTTTTTTTATATATATAGGTAAATAAATGGTCCCAACTTTTGTTACTATTGCAGATTATGAATTTGCTTTGCTAAACCTTTGTGATCCCTAGGATACTTTCTTTAATCTTTGTTTTAGGCTGAATTAAGGAGAACCTTACATTGGGAGAAGACAAGTTTGATAGACTAATCACTTTTATTTGGCTGATCATGCACACAAAGAAAATAGAAAAATAAAAAAAAAATTTGATAATTCTTTTATTCTAATTTAATTTTTCATGTGATATATTTAAAATTATAAAATTAAAAAATATTTTAATACTTTCTATAAGTTTTTAGTTTAAGATATAAGACTCAAATTTTTATTCTTTTTAAAATTTTATGTCAGCTAAAATCAGATAAATAAATTAAAACAAAAAATATATAATAAGCTAGCATTTGATTGTAGTTTTTTTTTTAAAAAAATATCTTCAATTATACATTTATAAAAACTGAACTTCTACTCATAAAACTTTATATTCTTTTCAAATAAAATATATGTTTAAATACTATCTTAAAATTTTTAAATTTCAAATCTCGAAGTTTAAGATTTACCATGAAATGGGTAACAAAAGGGAAACTTTTTCTCTGTCATAAAAGTGGTGTGTATTAATTTCAATCAATGTTGTACACCAAACAAATTATTATTATTATTATTATTATTATTATATACTTACCCCACATAGGATTCTCTTACAGTACATGTCCATTATGCATCTGTTTGTCTTTTAATTACCAGTGAGGCATTTTTACGAGGAGAAGTTGGAGTTGCCAATAAAGATTTCAGGTGCTGTGGGGACATTACAAACACTAAAAGACCCTATTTTTGAAATGCTAAGTTGTGAAAAGTATTTGGGAACCAAGGAAAGCTATATACTCTTCTTTTTTTTTACTTTCCCATTTCAATCTTTTCTGAAAAAGAAAAAAAAAAGAAGAGATTTTTGAAAATTTTAAAACCTTTTATTTTATATTTAATGACATATTTTTATAATTGTGTGAAAATATGTACTGAAAAAAAAGTACAAGTTAGATAGCAGTAAAAAGAGATGATTCAATTTCTGAGATTGGGCAGCATCCGTGCAAGCCGTGAAAAAGATTTTACCTTTAGTTAAATTTAGATGTATTCGGCGACTTTTGTTTTTTTCCTCCGTTTGCTTAAAATCCACGTGCAAATAGGTTTGAAAAATTTGAAGTAGGTGAAAAAAACAAGAAAATATGAAATTAGGAGGGGATTTATACATGTCAAAAATATTTTTTTCTTTTTTTTCCAACTGGTTTATACATATAGAAACAAGAAAAGCAGAGAGCAAAAAGTCTTGCAAATTGGAATACATTTTTTTGACCTGTTTCTTACATACAGGAAAAAGCCAAAAGTTCTCCAAATTGAGATGCAATGTGAACCAGTTGACAACCTAGAAGAAAGAAGAGTAGAACGCAAAGACTCTTGCAAATTGAGATACAATTCAAACAATAACAATATATTTATTATAATTGGATAAGTGAAGTCTAAGAAAGTGGAATTTAGCAAACCTTAACTCGACTTCATCGAGGTAAAGAAGCTGTTTTAAAAAAAAATTAGGCTCAGGCAACACATATCAAAATAATTTTAAAAAAAGAAGTACAATACAATTCAAACAAGGAAAGGAGAAAACAAAGAGTGTTGCAACTTGAGATTTTTCATGTTCTCATTGGAGAAAAGGTTACACAGTACACTAGCTATTTTGAAGAAACCATATCTAGCATGTATATTACATTATCACCATCAACTTAAAAATTAACTCCTAACTTAATAAAATCTACCAAACTAAAAGAAAAAATACAGAACAAAAGCAAAAGGGCCATTTTCTTTTTTGGGTTCCATTTTGGTTTTGGCCCTTTTACTCATACTGGCTTAATTAGCTCTCTCCACATGGCGTATAAATACAGATTCAAGGTCAGGCGGATTGAAAAACTCCCTAGCACTATTATAATGACATGTTGATTTTGGACGGCGTTTCATCGGCGCCGGCGGGCATGGAAGTCTTTCCGGTATCCTTGAACCTCTCGCCGTCGGAGTTGTTGAACATTCCTCTTCTTCATTTTCAGAATCATCCCTGGGTTTAGTTGAAATTGATCTCAAAGGAGCCAGAATCGCAATTCCAGCAATTACCCACTTCTTGTTTTCTTCTTTGCTCCCTTCCACTTGATGCTTTTTTGAAAATCCCATGTTTTAACCAAAAAAAACCCCACAACCCCAAATTGCAAAAAAAACGAACTTAATCGATGAAAAGATTCGAACTTTATCAATAAGCAAAGAAAAATCTGTGTGAACTAAGACAGAGGAATACAGAGGATATCAAAGGAACTGAAAGATGTTTGTTTTTTGGGTTGAAAGACAGTAGGAAATAAAAGAAGAAAAGGGTCTTTCTTGTTTATCAGATTCTGAGGAGGAGTAGGGAGAGGGAAAGGGGAAAGGGGGAATGGAAATGTGAAGACTTTGAATGAAAGAAAAATGGGGGGGAAAGGCGCTAAAATGAAGGGAAAAGTTTGAGAGGAGATTGAAGCAATTATTAGAGGAAATATGAGAGTAGGAGATTCATAAAGAAACTTATTATATATATATATATATATATATATATATATATAAGATTTTCCTTGTTTGAGAGGGGAGACAGAAAAAAGAAAAGAAAAAAAAAAAGAGTGGGCTGCCCGTAGAATTTCGGGCAATGGGCAACTGGAAATTTAGATTTTTGGCGCCAGTTTTTGGTGTCTAGAAGAGCAACGGCTCTCATTCCCGCCAATGTTTGTTTTTCACTTTCCAATTTTACCCCTATATAGTGTCATTATTTTCTCTTGGGATGCCACTGCGGCCCAAACCCACTCGTGCTGGAGCCCCTAAAAGGCCTTTTAAGGGTCAGCCGCCATGTCCATAATTCTCTCTAAAAAAAATGAAGATTTAAAAATAAAAAATAGAAATTAGATATGTCATAAACTCATGATATTTATGTGATCGTAAGAAGATGTCATTAAGGATTTTAAAAAGATAATTTTTTTTAAATATAAAAGATATCATTTTTGGTCATATTAAAACGAAAAGAATCTCACAATTAACAATGAAACTGAAATAGTATTTAATAACTTATAAACTATAAAAATTTGCAACTTCATCAAAAAAAATTGGAACAATAATAACAAATACGTAGTATAATCGTATAAGTAAGGTCGGTAAGGATTGAAATATTTGCAACCTTATCCCATACCTTGTGTAGGTAGAAAAGTTATTTCTAATATATCCTTGATTCAAGTATATAAAGCAAACATAATGAAAGAAGTCACACAGAAAATAATAAAAAAAACAATAACACAATCAAATAATACGATAATCAAAGTAAATAAAACAACAATAATACTAATATCCAAAAATAAGATAATAAAAAAGTAATTATAAATAATAATACTTCATTAAAAAAAGAGACTCACATTAAATAAAATAGAAATAGAATTTGATAACTTATAAACTATAAATATTTACTAAATTAAACAGTAAAAATAATTTACAATGCAAAAATATATACTTTCTCCTGTTTCAATTTATCTACCTTGCTTTGAAGTATGAGGATTAAATATTTAAAATAAAACTCGGTAATAGTATAAAGTCATTTCAGATATTGGTATCCAAATATAAGTTGACAAATATTCTTTTTATCTTTTATAAATTTGAAATTCAAATAATATACGTAGAATTATTTTTGAGGTAAATAATAATATAGTTGAGCCTCGGATACCTTGTATTCTTTTGGATCACATGGCTGTTTTCTCACTATCGCCCACCCTTGTTGACCGCATCAATAATAAATTAATAATAATGATAATGCTATTAATTAAATGAATTAATAATCAGCCTATCCTTTTCATTTATTCTTAGCGTTCCTCTCCATCCTGCTAGTTGATTGCATTCATACATACAAAACGTTTGAGCAAATAAATAAATATAACAAGAAAATAATCTTATAAAAGTTTTATGTTTTTCATTTTAAATAATTATATGTAAATTTTTTTTAAAAATGATAAAGAATTACAATATTAATTAACACTGTTTAACTAACACAATGACCATTACCAAATACAATCCAGTCTTGCCGGTATAATTTTATTTGTGTAAGCTAGTTCATATTCTCGATCTCAAAAAAAAAAATTATGATAGATTTACAGTAAATATAAAATTTGTCTATTTATGATAGAATTCTCATTAATCAGCCTAATTTATCTGGGGTTAATTTAGAAATATCGTTAAGAGTGTTTAAATTTAATAAATATATATAAAAATTATTTTTTGATATATATATTTATCATAATTTTTTGACGAAGGGTGTTCGACTGATTAGGTTGGGATACATGTGGCTACGCCACTAGGCTATGGAGTGGTTATTGTTTTTATTGGTCCTCTCACATGCATGCATGTAGGATACAATGATCTTCTTAAAATATTCGAATAGCTGCTAAAAAAACTGTCAACTATCAAGGAGTTGGTAAAGGAAAGCTTTAAAGTACAAGTAAATAAAGACTAATCGTATCAAGTTGGAACAAACCATGCATGCATAAGCCATTCATCCAAAATAGAAGACAAGTCCATGGTCTCTATATATAGTGAAGGTGACACTTGACACCTAATGTCATTTTCTGAACGAACACACCTATTTGTTTGATATTAATCATACTTTGTACTTTTTCTATTTCAATTTTCAATTTGTTTGTGTTGTTTTTCTTGTTAGTTCGTTTAAAAATGAATGTTTTTTTTTTTTGGGGACAACTCTTTAATTTGAACTTTCTGCACTATATATTTAAGATCGTAAGATTAAAGAATATTTTGATACATTCTGCATATAATTAGTTTAAAATCACAAGATTCAAAAGTTCTCTGAACTTTCTTAAACTCTATGTTATAAGTCAAAATCAGATAAATAGATTGAGACGGAGGGAGTAACGTGTTTGGGTAATTTCTTGTGTGAAATGTAATATTCCTTTTGATACTATATATGTATTTGTGTTCTCCTTTCTCCAACCCATTTACCTGACTGGCCTATAATCGATCAAAGCGGTGAAACGTCTGTGTTTTCTTTCTGTTAGGACATTATTTTTTGTATTTTAGGAAACAAAGAATGATAAAAGCAGAAACAGCAGGGATGAACAAAAATACTTTGATACCATTGAGGAGGCAAAGGGAGACGAACCATATGTTCGTTTTGATTGTGACTGTTTAATCTAATTGCTTTTGCCCCAATGATCGTGGTCCTATTTGCAAAATCTTTCTTTCCAACGAAAAAAAAAAAAAAAACTTTTACCTTTAGCTTTTTATTTATATTCATGCAAATGTAATCAA
The DNA here is from genome assembly GCA_035772735.1 of Datura wrightii. NCBI lineage: Eukaryota > Viridiplantae > Streptophyta > Magnoliopsida > Solanales > Solanaceae > Datura > Datura wrightii. The sequence goes on along the minus strand of JASDFA010000008.1, from coordinate 109,380,961 downwards.
GGCACGTGGGATAATCAAAACGTAGAACAGGTGCTCCATGTGGACATGTGACGTGGCATGAGTTCAAAGGCGGATTCAAGATTTAAATTTTATGGGTTCAATATTTTAAGATGCTTAGTATTGAATTCATTATATTTCTAAAATTATGAATTCTTATTTATTATTTATAATAATTTTAATAAATTTACATAAATTTATGTTTCACGTTAAATTATGAGTTCAATTGAACCGTCCAAATTCATTGAAGATCGTAAAACTGGATACCTTTTAACTTTCAGGTAATCGAAGATGCTGCAAGCTATTCTGATCAAGAATGTCGATTTGTTTTTCATTAAAATTAAGACGTCTAAATTTGAATGCATATCTGAATGATTAAGATGTCATCTCTAGATTTGAACATTGAATATGTATACTTTATTCATTTGTAAACAAATTAAATAAAAAATAAATAAATAATAATTAAAATATTATAAAATATCAACTTAATAAAATAAATTTATTATTTAATAAAAAATAAAATATTTATATTTACTAGTGATGGTGGTGGTAATAATTGGTGTTAGTGGCAAGTAATGGTGGTGGTGATAGTTGTGATGATAGAGATGGTTGGTGTTGTAATGGCTGGCGTAATGGTAACGGTTGGTAGTGGTGGTTATGATGGTGAAGTTGGTTAATGTTAGTAGTTGGCGGTTTTGATGGTGGTGGTTGAAGAATGCGCGGTGGTATAGTTGGTGGCGGCGCTAGTTGTGATGGTGGAGGTGGTTGGTAGTTAGAATTCCCACAGTGGTGGTAGTGGGCTGATAGGTGTGGTATAGGTGGCGGTCGGCGGCGGTGGTGGTCGCGAAGGCAGCGGTAGTGAATATAACTATAATGATGGAAGTGGTATGTGTGATAATGACTGACAGTAGTGATTGACAATTTTGGTGGTTGATAATGGTGACAAAGATGGTTGGTGGTGGTGGTTGGTGGTTGGCGACAGTAATGGTGGTGTTAGTTGTGATGACATGGGTGATTAGTGATAATACTGGTGATTTTTGACATGATGATAGAGAAAATTATCCACACAGACAGACCTCTTGATGATATTAAGACTTTGTTCTAGATCTTAATGATTAAAACCTATTAAGACCAAATAAGTGTTGAAATCTTAATGAAAACAAATGCACTTAATGGTCTAAGGTTTGAACCATTCAAATTTAGACATCCATTAAGTGCAAATAGATGAGACTTCAATAGCTTTAGATAGATGATGCATATATTGTGCATTGAAGACAAAAAATCAACAACTATAATAATATAGTTGGCAAAAATCTATTAGTAGAATTTGAGGAGGATAATGTGTACGCAGCCTTATTCCTATCTTATAGGATAGAGATTGTTTCTGATGGATTTTTAATTTAAGTAAAGCATAACAAAATAAAAAAAAATATAATAAAAAAAATATAAGTAGCACACAAATAATATAAACATCAAGCTGAGGAAACAAAACGTAATTATAAAAGGTTGAAGGCAAAAATTAAAAAAAATCAATTGCCCATCTATATATGAGACATTTACCGAGTACCGACAGTATGCATATATATAGATGTCCAAAGGAAACAGGCAGGTAGAACTAAAGTCACTCTCACTAGCAAAGGAACATTCTTGCAGCAAACTACATATATTAATTAGTAAAAAAAATAATTTCAGAAAATGGTTTAACTTAATTCTTTTATAATTTGAAAAGAAGAATAAGTTTCCGCAAAATTTTTTTATCTTTTATTTCTCAGAAATTTTTATATATAAAAATAAACATACATTTTAAAAATTAACATAAAATTTAAAAAATTATAATGGACAACAAAATTGTTTTTTTAGTACACCACTTAGGCACTAAGAGGAGCGTGAATAGCGTCTTAGCCTATTTCTGAATTCCGACTTGTTAATAATATCTTCCCTAAATTGCGTGATAATTATTGTTGATCCAAGTATCAGAATTGGTCCCTTACTATTAGGTAAACTAACTAACTGCTGAACTAACTTCTCGAGTAAATAAATACAGAATGTAACCTAGACATGAATTTATATATAAAAAAAATTCCTTATTTAAGATAGCAAAAGTCGAAATCCATTTTAATGGAAGTTCACCTCAAACTTCACTTAGTAAATGGGCAAATTCAGATTATAAATTTAAAACCTACGAGACTTTCTTTAGTCCCTTCATTGCTTACGATCTATCGACTATAGCAACTCCTATAAGCTAACTTTAGCCTAAAAGTACAGAAGTGTTTTTGAATAAATACTAAATGACAATGCTTTTTGAATAAGCGAAATTTGGATACTCTTTGCAAGAAATTTCCTCAATATGAAAAATAATAGTAATCATAAAATAAATATGGAAAGATATAATTTTATTAATTAAATAAATAATGTGAGTATAATTTTATTTGTTCTCTTGATTATATCTATAATTTGAAGATTGAAGTAGTGTGTTTCTCGAACTAGGATGATGTGGACCTCCTTGAGATTTATTTGATCCCTATGAAAGAGTTTTATTAATCTTCCTACAATATTTGATTGTGAAGAAGAGTTCAGCTTGTTACATCAAATTTTGTTCATGAAAAATAATAAAGGCAAGAAAATAGCAACAAGTATTTGATATTTGATTTCAACAATTTGTGTGAGCTATAATCTTTAGAAAATCTTTATCAAACGATGTAGTCCTCTTTTTCTTCTCTTCGCGACTGACAACTCAATAGTGTTGTTTGTTTTTGAATGATAGGCTAACTGTTGGGATCGAAATAATTAAGACGTCATGCGAAAACTAATAATTGTAAAATTTTAGAACCAATAAATTAGATGACAAAAAACTATACTAAAAAAGCATAATTTAATATGATTTGGTCCAATTACCTACATATTGGGAAAATTAATATAAAAATATAAAATTATTGAGAAAATAATCTCCCCCTAAACAATACTTTATAAGCGATTATATTGTGAATGCTATCGTGTTATGTATGAGAAGAGAAGATCTTATATTTATAGAAATTCAAAACTTGTCTTTAATTTCAAGAAAATGATAGCTATATATGGTAGATTCCTTATCCACGGAGAAATCCTTTTCTATCGAGAAATTCTTTTTGAAGTAAAATACAATTATGATGCAGAATTCAATCAAGGTAGAAATTCAGGACAAATCCTTACACTAACATGTTGATTGAATTTGATCATGAATGTGGAGCTTGGCTTTGATCACAATCGCGGAGATATTAAAGAATTGCATATCACAGCTGGAAATGAAAGCTTCTTGATTTGTCAAATACTTATGGATCATCACCATATATAGATAAAAACTTCTTAATATGCGAGAGACTTATATCACCAATAAAGATGAAAACTTCTTAATTTGTGGAAGATTTTATAAGATCACTACGAGAGATAAAAACTTCTTGATATGTAGAAGACTTGTGAATCATCATTAAAGAATTGTGTATGTGTTCCTCTCCTATTCTTCAAATGATAATTGCAGATATCTCCCTTTCAATTCTTTGAAACCCCCCTCCCCAAATGTTCTAAATGTCTCTCCCAAAAAGTTCTGTAACTCTCCTATTTATAGCAGAAAAGGGTAGACAATCCAAATGTTTATGAATTCTCTGAGAGGATTATGATTGACTCATTTGAGTAATCAAGCTTTTAACAAGAGCTATGTGATAGGGTTGCATGTGATTGGCCAAAACTTATCATTTTGGACACATTGTGGGCCTTCCCTTGGTCCTCATTTTGATTGGGCATGCAACATCACTCGCACATGTAGCATGATTGTTGAAGTCCCACGTCGTTTACGGGATAAGAATTTAGTCTCCTTATATAGTTTGAACCAATTTTTTTCACATGAGTTAAGATCGAGTTAAATCTAAAATTCATCTTCTTATCAATAATCTTATTGGTTCTTCATTTGACTTTGATGTATGTCATCATATGACATGTGGCATGGACCTTGGGCTAATAAGGTGGGCTCATTCTTTAGAAGCCAACTTAATTGACTAGCTAGCCCAAATAAATTAAACTTGTAATTTAAATTTCATATTTTGGACTTAAAAAATTTATCTTTGATTTAGGTTTGATATCTTTTAAATTAAGAAATTTATCCAAATTTAATATGAAGTTTAATCCTATAAAATTCATATATCCGCAAATACAACTCCAAACAGCTTCTGCAAATTCTAAATTAACTATAGAAGTCAATAAGACGAATTCTAGACTCAAACTTGAACCATCAGCAAAGGTGAGATAATTTGATTCTCTTACCTTCAAAACCAAAAAATTAACCCTCATGTGTTTTTTGGCAATTAATGTTATATTTTGTTCTACATGTTAGAGTGGGTTAAAGTCCCACATTGGTTGGAGAATGGACTGGTAGTTTGTTTATATGGACTTGGGCAATCTTCTCCTCATGAGCTAGCTTTTGAGGTTGAGTTAGACCCAGGTGCCATATCTTTACATGGTATCAGAGCCAGGTCCATTCCGTTTGGGCTCCCAGTCCACACTCCAGTCGGGCCTGGGTGTGAAGGGGAGTGTTAGAGTGGGTTAAAGTCCCACATTGGTTGGGGAATGGACTGGTAGTTTGTTTATATGAACTTGGGCAATCCTCTCCTCATGAGCTAGCTTTTGAGGTTGAGTTAGGCCCATGTGCCATATCTTTACACTACAAACTTAAGGATTTTATTTTAAATACAAATTTTCCAAGATCATATGCGATTTGACCGTCTTTTTGGTGTATAAATACAATTATACAAACAATAGTACTAGTACAAGATCTCGCATCATGTGCTTTCTTCATAACCTTTGGGTCCGATATATATAAAATTGATATGTGATATACTTGCATTATATATGCTATTGTACAAAATAGAATATGGTTTGACATATAAATAGTTCCATTAGCAATAATATGACTAACGCAATTAGATTTTGATAATATATTAGTACGTAGTAATATGTATTATTAATAATTTATATTAATATACTACTCCATAATATTACTTATTGTATTAAAATTCATATATAACGTATTATGGATGTGATTGGTATGATGAAAATAATTCTCCAGGAAAATATTTCTATGAGAAAACTATTTTTCTCATTTTTGGTAAGAAAGAAAATGACTTCTATCATTTATTGGCGGAAGTAATATTTTTCACAATTATTTTAACTTTTATATTATACTTGTTCCAATCAATAATTACACTGTATTATTGATCTTTAGCACTTAAATTTTTTTCTTAAAAAGTGCCTTCAAATTTGATAAAATTATTCTTAAATTTTAACATCAATAATATTTTTTTAAAACTATTTTTACATTTATTAACTAAAAACCGAAAGTATTTTCATAGAAAAATTTCTTCCTTCCACACGCGGCTAACAAAACCGCCAGCGCGAAAAATTCTCAAAAGTAATTTTCCCGCCTTGTCGTCGGGTTGCAAAATTCTCGCGCCAAAATCCGACCTTTGCAGCTTACCAATTATTCTTCTTCCACTCTATCCCTTCACAGCGCCGAAGTACCAATTCGCCGGCGGTGCTCCTCCAGCTAGCGGACAGGGAAGAGTTTCAAGGGATACAAACTCAGCCCCAATTGTTGGAAATCCTGTGACTGGAAGAGCTGTGGATGGAAATGGAAGGATCTAATAAGCATCAATCCTTTTTCCAAGACATCAAATCAAGAGAGCTCCATGGATTCCGAGGTCTCCCTGAAATGTCTTCTCTGTGTGTATCTTTTTTGGGTTATAACTTACACTTGTTCGAGACAGATCTAGAATTTGAAATTTGTGAGATGCATATTGTCAATAACAATAATTCATTAATTTGATTAAACAATCTTCTTATTTTTATATTTGTATTTTTTCATAGTCAAAAAAAGACCATACATTAGCATTGAATCTTCTGAAGTCGACCAAATTGGTGCTGTGGCTGTTGAGCACAATGGCAACACACCGCTTCCGATGGCCATTTCGTTCTGCAAGGTTAGATCATCTCCGCAGATAACTAATGTTCCAATCAATGAATCAAATATATCTCTGTTCCAAAATAGTTGGGGTTGATTGCATGAATCACATGGAAACATTCCTCCTTCTTTGATCCAATGATGTGTCCGTAATGTAAATTCTTTTCTAGTTTGGATACGTTGGCAAATTTTATGATATTGTGTTGTGACTTGTGATGCTGTCAGACAAATAAAAATTCACATATTCTCGCTGTTGCTGATGAGGATGGCTATGTTAGCTTGTATAATACCCGGTTGAAATTTCCTTCTTCATTTACACACCAGCAAAATGCAGGTAAATTATTAATTCAATTTTGTAAACATTATGAGTTTTGCTTTGATATTATACTTCTTGGAGTTTTACCCCGTCAATTTGCAATTTACAGAAAAAGCTAAGATGTTAGAGTGGGTTGCCCATGAAAATGCTATATTTGATGTATGTTGGATCAAGGTATATCTCTGCTTCCTCTGCTTCCATAGTTATTTGGATAACCAAGATTTCTCCATTTTGAGATAAAATGAATTGAATGCATTTATTTCTGTCCCAAAGTTATATTATTATTAGATTCTGGGATTGATAGATCTGTGATAACTTATTAAATTAAATAATACTAACAAAAATGCCCAAATCCTCAATCTGCAATTAACTTTTTCTTTGTTTTTATAAGTTACATTATTAAAGTTTAGGAGAGGGTGGTGGAGATGAAGATAAAAAGGGATGTGTCTATTACCTAGAACCAATTTGGGTTTATGTAGGCACGTTCGACTATAGACGTCATACATCTTGTAAGGAGATTGAGGAAACAGTATAGGGACAAGAAGAGGGACTTATATATGGTGTTCATCTACCTAGAAAAAGCATGCGACAAAGTCCTTGGGGGTTCTATGGAGATGTTTGGAGGCCAAAGGTATACCTGTAGCTTATATCAGGGTAATTAAGGATATGTATGATCGAGGCAAGATCCAAGTGAGGACAGTCGAAGGTGAATTAGAGCACTTCCCAGTAGTGATGGCGTTGCACCAAGGTTCAACTCTTAGCCTGTTTTTATTTGCCTTGGTGATTGATGAGCCAATACGACATATTCAAATAGAGGGATCTTGATGCATGTTATATGCAGATGATATGGTTTTAATTGACGAGACATGCGTCGGAGTTAATGATACAGTAGAGGTTTGAAGACGGACCCTAGAGTCTAAAGTGTTTAAGTTGAGCACGAATAAAATAAAATACTTAGAGTGCGAGTTTAGTGATGTAACTCACTTGGCAAATGTGAAAGTAAGGACTGATACGCAAGTCATGTCTAGGAAACGAAGTTTAAAAATTTTAGGGTCAATAATTCAAGGAAAATGGGAAGATTGACGATGATATTACATATAGTATTGAAGCGGGCCGGATGAAATGGAAGCTCATGTCCGATGTCTTGTATGATAAGAATGTACCACCAAGTCTTATAGATAAGTTTTATAACGGTGGTTAGGCCAGCTATGTTGTATGGGGTGCTAGGCTAGCTGATCAAAAACTCGCATGTCCAGCGACTGCGAGTAGCAAAAATAAAGATGTTGAGATGAATGTGTGGGCATACTAGGAGAGCTAGGATTAGAACCGATGTTATTTAGGACATGGTGAGAGTAGCCTTCATGGTAGACCAGATGAGGGAGGTGAGGCTAAGATGGTTTGAGCATGTGAAGAGAAAGATGCATAGATGCCCCGATGAGGAGATGTGAGAGACTGACTATAGTGAGTATTAGGAGAGGTAGATGTAGACTGAAGAAGTTTTTGATGAGGTGGTTAGACACGACATGACATATCTGCAATTTGCTGAGGATATGGCCATAGAAAGATATTGCAGTCGAGGATTAGGGTAGAAGATTAGTAGGTAATAGAGTACTGTGTAGGTCCTCTATCAGTATTGTTATTACGTTACTCTCACACTGTATTATTCTTTGATTCTTGGGTTACCTGTTATTTCCTTGGCTTCAATTATTGTTCATTTTGTTATTGCTACTTGTTTTTAGCTCGACTTATTCACTACTGTTTTTGTTTTACTTAATTGTTTTTGACTTTGCTTTACTTGAGTTGAGGTGTCTATCGAAACAACCTCTTTATCTTCATAAGGGTAAGGCTGCATGTACACTATCCTCCCTAGACTCCACTTGCGGGAATACATTGAGTATGTTGTTGTAACCGAAAATGTTGTTGTCCGAGCAGATATATTGGCTTGGATGTATTAGGCAAGTTAAAACATGAATAAATGCATCTGCTAAACTACTATGGTTTCTATGCTTTTCTTTTTCCCTCAATCATTGTCCAGTTATTACTTATTAATATGACATGCATTTGATCTTTGCAGGATGATACCAATATCTTAACTGCTTCAGGCGATCAATGCGTGAGTGACTATATTTTGATATTCGCTTTTTGTATGTTGTAGCAACTAAATTAGTTCTTATTTGTCATGTAGAACTGTTCTATGCACTGAAAGGTAAGGAGAAATCATTGGTTAACCGCACTATTTGATTATTGAGCTGACATTGATTAGTAATTTTGTGAAGGTTAACCTTTCTTCAAGAGAACCAACCATGAGATCTAAATATGTTGCAGTAATCTTCAATACTTACAAATCATCCTGATGTATTTGAGCAGATAAAGGTATGGGATGCACAAGAAAAGCAATGTATTAGAACATTAATGGGTCACATCGGGAGTGTAAAATCCATTTGTCCTCATCCTACAAATCAGGGTAGGAATTTCCTACTTCTCTTCCTGGAACCACTCTTTTTCCCTGGTATACTTTCTTCACCATAGATATGGCATGTTCTGATCTCTACATGTTATTCGCTTTTAAATATATAGATGTCATTGTATCTGGTTCAAGAGATGGGTCCTTTTCCCTATGGGACTTGAGGAGCTCGTGCAGCAGCAGTAGTCAGAAATTTTACACACCGTAAGTACTTTATCATCTCCACATAAGATCAAAATTATGATTAAAAAACATTAACAGTTGCTGTCATGCTTCTAGTTTTATTAGCGTGAGCAAGATTTGCAACAGTTATAGCATCTTTCCCAGCTGAACAAGTTGATCCAGGTCAAAAGAAATAACTAGAATCCAAATATATAACTAGATGAAAAGACAGGTTGGGTTAGCTATTTCAAACCAGTCTCTAATGTGTTCTTTTTTCAGGTCGATTGCAGCAGTCCACAAGGCTCACATTTCTCCTCGTCAGAGGCGGGTTAAAGGAGGAAAGGTTTGTCCTCATGATGATATTCTTTGTCATGACCTTATTCCATATTTTTGATTGCACAATGTATTCTTAACTGGCAACAATTGTTTCAGGCTTCTTCCATGAGCATTACTTCAGTACTTTACCTGAAAGATGAGATTTCCATTGCTACTGCTGGAGCAGTTGATAGGTATCTAAGAAAACTAGCAATGTTCCTCAAATTGAGCAAGCACTTCAAGTGGGGGTTTATCGTATGTTTTTTGTTATTCATTTCTTTTACTTTTATATTTCAGTGTCATAAAGTTCTGGGATACTAGGAACCTGAAGAGTCCTGTTCTCCAGGCATGCCCCCATCCTGATGTGTCCTCCTATGAGGTAATGATAGAGTGATATTTCCATGTTTTAATAGGCTATCAATGTTTACAGTGATCTTCACAGTATTGAGCAACATTTCACAAAATTTGTCTCGTTAATGACTATGATTTAACCTGGTCCTCGCTTTTTGACTAGGGATGTTGAGTTTGTCCGCGACATATTATCCAATTGATCATTCATAGTTCAGTAATTCTTGATTGGTTTATAACAGTTTTTGATCTTGTTCAGGAAATGCGATTACATGGAGTATCTAGTTTATCTCAAGATCTAAATGGCGTGTTTATTGCTGCTTCATGCATGGACAGCAGGTATGCCAGTGCTCTGATGAGCATCTTTCAGCTTAGTATATTCCTCACTTTCTACTGGTCAACTTGCTCTGCATCTGTAAATGCCTTTCGACAAGCCCACAGATTTGTAAACGTTTTGGTCCATGTATCTTCTCAAGTTCCCAACAAAGTCACAAGTTTCACCAGCTAATGTGAAAGATGTACGAAAAGAGAACCTCGTATTCTCCCTCATTGAGCTTGAATGTCTGATATTTTTTCTTCTGTGGATTCTGCTGTTTTTGTCAGAATATATCTCTACAATGTGCTTCAGCCAGAAAAAGGGCCAGTGAATACTTTCACAGGATGCCAAATTAATTCATTTTTTGTTAAGGTGAGTGACATTGACAATTTCCATGATCACACCTTGGACTATAAACTTAGTGGAAATAAAACGATTTTAATTTGACATTTCCAGTCAGCGATAAGTCCTGATGCTGCCCATGTACTCAGTGGTTCCAGTGATGGAAATGCCTATATATGGCAGGTCAGTTTGTTAATTACAAAGGTTTTGACTGGATTCCATCTATCTGGTACTAACTCCAACATACCCATGAAACAGGTGAACAAACCTCTAGCAGATCCCATTATATTGAAAAGCCATGATGTAGAAGTTACAGCAGTAGATTGGTAAGTTTGTTAAGTATTATAGAGTACTGTCCCCATAACAAATCTAAGCATCTTCTGAATATTTAACTGCTACAGGTGCCCATCTGAGGCAGGAAAAGTTGCTACAGCATCAGATGATTTCACGGTAAGCTGAATAGATAAGCAGAACATCACCATAATCAAATACAAAGAGAATTTTATTGATGCCATTTGCGTCGTGAGATCACTTGCTCCATTAAGATGGTTCCATTGTATTATTTGCCAGGTGCGCTTTTGGAACATCCAAAGCAGTTGTTACTCAAACACAAGATCTCCATCATCCATTCGAAGAAGAGTAATGGCACTTTCTAGCATGGAACGTCGCAAGCTTTTCACTGATGAAAAACAACCAGCAAGCATCAAGAATGACTCTGATGTCTGCCATTCAAATATAGCATGTACTGAAAACATGCCTAGTTCAACTAAGACTCCTGAAATCAGTACTCCAAAGTCAAAGAAGAAAAAACATTTACAGGATTTTGAAGTTGGAGAGAACTTGGAGAAAACTCCAGAAGCTGCAATCAAGAGCCCTTCTTCTGTTTTGAATCCTCCATCCTCTTTGAAGAGGACAATTAGAGATTATTTTTTAATGACTTCATCTGGCATGCACTGTCAATGAGATTTAACTTTGTATTTTTCAAAGATCAAGTATATATACATAATACAACAAGGTCAGATAGTATAGGAAGAGTGGTCATGATTTTTTTGAGTAATTTAAAGATTAATAATAATACCTTAGTTTAATTTGAAGCGGATAATTTAGAGTTGAAAGTAAAAAAGCTAAAATTATAAAAATGATAGACTTTTGCCATTAACTGAGATGAAAAATAATTTCCTAATAGATCACTTCTATCAGACTCCTGCATATATATATATTTTTTCATTTCCTTTGTCTTTATATTGGTTGAAGGAGGGGTGGGTTGGTCGTCACTTTCCAATTTTCATTTATGTATTTTTTGTTTCCATTTATGTACTTTTATTATAGAGAATAGCAGAAAAAATTTTAAATTAGGGAGTCCTACTAGTTCAAAATCGTTATTTAAGAATGAAGTAGAAGAATTTAGGATGAAAGACCTTGGTCATGGGAAAAAGTTTTCTTGGTTGGCTTGAATTGACTTATTACAAATGCCTAATGCCACTCTTATGACCCTACTTGTCTCGGAATTGTTCTAAAAATTATTCTAAATATATCTACAAGAGAAATTTATAGTTAATGTTATCTTCTGTTAATATTTTAAAATATCTAGATATTTTTCTAAAAATAATTATTGAAGATATTATATAAGACTATTCTAAAAACTTGACTAGAAAATCTATGATACTCCAAAAAAAAAAATCTAACTTTTAACTTTTACACACCTACGTCATCTTCTTTTTTTTTTTTTTTTTTTTTTTTTTTTGTGGGTGAAATAGATTTATTAGATTAACTATACTATAAATACAAGGAGCATTGTGCTGGCTTGATCCAACATCATTACAGTAGTTATTTACAATAGTAGTGGCTAAGGGGCGACCCATTAAGGAGTCGCTACAAAAGGAAGTTGGGATAAGAGATCCTATACAAAAAGATGCTTCTAAAGGGGAACTCGAGTGAGTACTAGTCCATTAATAGGGGATCCTGAGAAGTCTTCTGCTAGTATCCAAGCATGAAAGGAAGTGGTGAAGTAAAAACAATTGGAATTGACGAGTACTCCATGGTGCATCCAAAAATTGCAAGTTTGTCAGTCGCTCGATTCTGTTTCCTGTATGTATGGCTGATCTAAGTGCACCCAGAAGGTACAACAGGTATCTGCAATCATAAATAAGGTTAGCATTGTATAAGTAATTAAGTTGGGTGGAAATACAAGTACTTTGACATCAACAATGATTTTAAGCGGATGAAGTAAGCAAGTTGAATTTCCCTTCATATGTTGGCATCAACATAAAATTCCCTAAATTATTTTCTTGCTGCTGTGTGCACTAGCTAGCTGCTCCATACATACCTATATTTTCTCTTAATTTGGCGATATAAATATATATAGTAATTTCAACATCTAGGTATGTAAATTAAAGGCTTTCTACGGGTTCTAGTTAAATGTTCCCGACATAAAGAAACTTTTGCTTTCCGGATCATGCTATAGTAGCCCAATGAGAAAATAAGATTTCTTAATCTATGAAATTTTTAAAAATTTTTCATATGTAAAAATAAAAGTCTCTGGTATATAAAGATGAAGATCTCTTAAAAGAAAACACTAAAAAGATAAATAATATAAATAGCATAAAAAACTCATTCTCCTGTATATGGTCCTTTCATACGCTATTGACTTTGGGAACCAAGATTAAGTAACATCGTAAAGCTCGATGACGGTAGAATTTATATGTTAACCACTACTTTAACGATCTCAACTTATATGATATACTTTTCTTTTTAATTTAAAGAAAAATATCACATTATTTTCTTATTAATTTAAAACAATTTAATTTTAAATTCCCATTTTATATTAATGGGATGACTATTTTATAATAAAAAATATTTATATCTTATAATTTTAAATTTTGTGTCTAGTCAAACACCACAAGTACATACTCATTTGATAGTTCTCTTTTTCTCTTCATCCGGATCTTCCAAATGTCATCAAGAATTAAGACACGAAACAACCGGAGAGTAGCATACACTTATTTCAGTAGACATCATGTTCCTTTATGAATCGACAACTGATCAGAAAGGGTAAATTAGTTCTTCAAGCTTATCTTAAATTAATTTCACATCAAAATGAGAGAAAAATATCAAAAGACATCATAAAAAATGGTTTAAAGAATTCGAGTGATGATAAAATCTGTCAGGCGTCAAAGATTGAAACAGATAAAAGAATAATACCTTGACAATTAGGCTTATGCTATAATTATTAATAGCATAAATATCCCAAGACATATATATCTCCGTTGATATAACTTACAACACTTTAACACTCAATATATAATCCACCAAATATAACAGCGTTTTATTAATTTGTACATTAATTAAAGTTTTCACAAAGTTGTATTAACAAATAAAATACGGACTTTCAATACCTCAATCACCTGCCACAATCACAATTATCAGTACCAATATTATTACTGTTATGATCTCCTGAATTAATACCACTGTTCCATACTGCAGAAGAAGAAGAATAATTATAGTAACCAGGAACCAATATTCTTGATTTAGCATACTGAAAATTACTCCTTTCTTCTTGATGATTTACCATATTATTGTAGTTGTTAACTTGTTAATTGGTGTATCGCATTAAATCAGCATTGGTGGCGTCGAGTTCCTTCTGGAGGCGAATAACTTGCCTTTGGAGAAGAGAAATTGCTCCAACACAGCCATAGACAGGATCTCTTAAGCGCGCCTCCGCTTCATAAGCGAGAGAATTGACTGCATCTTCTCTCTGATGAGGCTGGATTTCGTTTAGGAGCTTGCTCACATTGCTGGCCCCGAATACTTTGTGTACCGTCGTGAACTTTATTGGCTCCTCCGGTGGAAAATAAGGTGCAAATATGCAACTTGGCAAGCATTTTCTTCTCAAGAATTTGCAGGCTGCACATGGAGGGTTTGAATAGCTGCTGCTGGAACTAGACATCCTGCTAATTAAGAAATTGATTTTGTGTTTGTTAATTCATACTGAATTTAAGTTATTAGATCAATTTAACCGTTTATAGAAGATTATAACTACTCTATTTTTGAATATGAAACCTGCTATGAAGAGTTACTGATTGTTGTATATCGATTTAACATCATGGTATTACATAATCTATACTCTGTCCGTGCATAAAACTTAAATTTCAATTATAACATGTTACCAATATTCTATTACGACTCAATTTCCATGTTACAATATCATACTTGATATGTAGAGGCCGGTACTTATTATATACCGGATACACATAACAATCCCAGGGAAATCCGCAGCCAAGGGGACCAGGTGGGATATTATTATACTTGCTGCACCAATTCAGCCGACTGAGAAAGCATCAGATGAGATTCGATCTCTGATCTTTCTCATGGGATACCCTTGCTACAGTGGCAAAACCAAGAATTTTGCTAAGGGTATTATTAAAAACTTTAGTATATATTTTTAAAAAGTTGTTCTTGACCTATATACACAATATAATTGTGTTCGAGTGACCATTCTTTCTTTGGTCAATGTAACTACACCAATGCCTTGCTACACCAATTAATTAAGTCCCCCTTGCGGGTTTAGCATCTTATAAGATTGAAGCTAATGAAATACTCCGTGTTTTTCTTTTCCTCTACATATCAAAGGAAAAGAACACGAGAATAAAGTATTTGTGTAACATTACTAAAATCAAACTAATTAGATCCACTTTCCAGCTTCTACTGTCATGATCAGAAGCACCTAATTAAGTGTTATCCTAATTACTTAATTAAAGTGTTCATCGCGCAGTTGCTTGACCAAATTTTGTTTTAAATATATATTTGTATATACTTGTAGTTCTGAATTCCCTTCTTCTAGTCTCGATTACACACGCATGTATATTTAGCCTCTTAATTCTCCGTTGTTGCTTGTACAGCTTAATTTACGTTAAATTTAGGATATATAGGGGTGATGAATAATTTTTTGAACACATTAAAACAAGGAAATTAATCCCCTAATTAATGAGATGGATCAGCACGGATCAAACTAAAATCACACTCAAATTCACCAGAAATGTAAGTAATATATAATTGGAAGGGTAATTAATATTAATATTAATTTGGGCGTCCATGAGTAACAAAACATGACATGTGGACTTACTATACGTACTACTTGTAAAGTCTTTAACTATATATGATTTTATTCGACATTTCTAGCAGCAAAGTTCTGCAAAACAAGACTTTTAATTAGGAGATCCAAACTACGTACAAAACCTTAAAAAGTTAGTGTTTCATTTGACTGTCCTTCAAAAGATGCCATCTCTAGGAAAACCGCTTTAAAGTTGTTTTTGTTACATATAGATCTACACCTTAATTAGAGTAGAAATTGAAAGGGAAAACAGAAAGAGCAAGTACTTAATTTCTTTTTAAAGAAAAAAATAAAAATAAAATAACTATAGTGGTATATACCTGTTGATGATCTTCTCTTGGTAGTGACAAAAATTTCAAGCTTTATTGTCACTTGTTAATTCTCCTAGCTAGGATTAAAGATATTGCACCATGAAAAGGGAAGAAAGAAAACCCTAGAAGCAGGAGAATATACAGTGAACAAAAAGTTGTGAGAGAAAGAAGAGAAGACAATGAGCATTATGTATAATATAAGTGAATTGGAAAGGAAAAAAGTGGAAAAAATAGGGACGGGATTGCAATAATTAATTAGTAATCAATATCTTATATTATTGGTTTTTGTTGTCCCCTGCCGACTTGATTTATTCTCCAATTATACTATCAATAATCTTGCTAATTAATTCACATTCAATTTTAGGTATTAATTATTCCAAAAATAGGAATACTAATAGTAGTGTACTAGTTGGTGCTTCAAAAACGCACGTAGTATTGTTGATGAAGGCCTGCTAATTTATCCACGCCAAAAGAGACCTTTCCCATTTAACTATATAAAATGTAATTAAATATTGGGGAAAATAACATAATTTGATTACAAAAACGATTACCATTAGTGATGCCATTTCTTGTTGATACAGAGATAGGTTAAATTCTACTAATTGACAGTGTCTTAATATTTTTACTCCACCGAGTTATTAAGTTAAATATCTTTTTATAACAAATTTGATATATATAGTCATATGACATACATAGTAATAATCTGTTATAGCTAATTAAATTATATCAATTATGTAAAATGATTTTACTATACATATATAACTTATGTTGTTAGGGGTTATTTGTGTTGCAGAACAAGTCATCCTAAGATTATAATATGAAAATATTAAAAAATGGCAACATTATTTAGTTGATATGGACAAGAAGTGAGATACACAAGACATAATATAAAACATGTCTTTGGTTTAGACCCCAATGAATTGGGATAAATATTTTTTTTTTATGCATCAATAAAATTAATAAGGTAAGACCATTCTCCCTTGCTTGTACTCTTTGAGGCTCGCTTTTATTTATTGCATCTTCTATTTTAATTTGTTTGTACGAGTCTAACTTGACCCAAAGTTTAAAAAGTAAATAAGACTTTTGAATCTTGTGGGCTTAAACAGAAAATAGATAGAATGTATCAAAATGTCTTTTAATCTTGCCGTTTTAAACATGTCATACAGAAAGAACCAAAGAGTTACTTAAAAAAAATTACAAGAAGAAAGAACTGTTCTTTTTTAAACAAACTAAAAAGAAAAGTAAGAAAAATAAATTAAAATAGAGAGAGTAATAAAACTAGCCCTAGGCATTGTCAAGCTAGTGAATTCGCTAAATAATAATAATAAACTAAATATAAAATAAAATAATTTACAAGTTACACATTAGAATCATCATTTTCTATAAAAAAGAATAGAATATTATATTAATATATAAAAAATATATATTTACTCACTACTATTTTAATAAAAAACTATTTACGTGAATTTCTCTAAAATAATCTCATAATCTATCTCATATAAACCGAAGCACGCAGGTTTGCACGGTCAATTATGTCATACGATTTTGTGAATATTGTTCTTTTTGTTTTTAAACTCTTTATTTCGTTACTAATAGTTAAAGTGTATTTCGATAAATATTTGATAATAGCTAGTGTAGCAGGTAAAGAACTCATTCACATAATAATTCAAATATATATAGCTCAAAAAATTAAAATACTTTAAATATATATATATATATCATCCTTCACCCGATTTTCTGAGAGCATAACAAGTGCCGCATACTATTTTTATTGTATATACTGTATATTTTTTTTCACTAGATTAAATCATATATATATATATTTTTTTTTTTATTTTTTAAAAGAAAAATAAAATTACGCCATTAGGTGGTGCGATCCTCCTATTGTCGCCCCACGACAAATTTTTCAGAGGCCCAAAGCCATGATTGGACTTGTTGCACCTATGACTGATGATTACCTCTTTTCCTGTGCTGTATTTTTCTCAATATTTTTGTCAAAGGTTTCATATAGAAAAACTCCCCCCACCCCAACCTAACAAATAAATGGATCGATATTCCTCAAATCTATTATTGGGCTCACCTAAAAACATACTATATCATATCCCCCTCTATTATTGAAGTATGTTACAAACAGTGACTAAGTTAAATCCTTTTATGTCCATATGAACAATAATAATGTCAATTCACTCATGAAAAATCTTTCATGAGAGGACTGATGATATTACATGAATAGTTCAACAATCTGTCCCTTTCAGTTTTCACTTCATTATTCCTTTTACCTCTTCTTTCCCTAGTCTGTCTGTCCCGACACGGTAGACAAATTGCATGTTATCAGCAGTGGTCTGAAAGCTTTGAATTTTTTATAGTAACAAGTACGTGTCATTATCTCATTTAAAAGTTTAAATTACTAAAAAAAAAAATATTTTTGTTTATTGAATTGTATTCCCAACAACATATTATCAGAAAATCGCGTCTTTCTGAATACCAAACTAGACGGAAAATAGTTGAAAAATGAGAATTTCTAACTATTATTTTTTCATGAGCAAAACACCAGCTATTCTGATGTCATATTGAAATATATAAATATTTCATCTAAAAAGCCTAAATTGTTAATTAAAGAGAGAATATTTTCATCTATTTAATTATATTCAAGAATTCATGACAGATATATACTTTGCAGTAAGAGGTGTCAAGAGATGCAAAAGAGTAAAAGTCTAAAAACACACCTGAATTATACTGTTTTTGCGAATTTAGTACCTAAACTATGTGAAGTTTGCGTTAAGTACCTGAACTATCACCCTCAGGTTATAGAAACACACCAGAGTGCTGATTGAATCAAAATCGTGTGTTCAAATACTCCCGCGTGCGTGAGTGATGTTTTAGACATTAAAAATCGCCTACATGGTATTATATCAGCTATAAATTGCTGAGTAAGCATTTTTTTTTTATAATTTTTTTTTCACTTTTAATTACTCTTCTTCTTCATCTTTTCTGCAAAACTGCATATTTCTTCCCTCTTTTTCTTCATTTTTCTTCAATTTATTCTTCATTTTGTAATAACTCATCTCTACTTCTTAAACAAATTTAGTTTTACCCATCCTTTCTTCAATTTATTATTATAATAATAAATTGAAGAATAAATTGAAAAAGACTTTTTCTTTTTATAAAAAGGCCCCTACATTTCTCAAAACTCCTCTTCTTTCTCCTTTCTCCCTTCTCTTCTCGGCTTCTCCGTTGCCATTAGATTTTCGAAACCCATTAAAGGATTTGTTCTGTATTTGATTTTTTGTACAATTTCTTTCAAAATTTGTGACATTTTTTGCTCGATTTTATTATTTTTTGTATTGTAGTGTGAAAAATCTTGATGGGTTCTTTTGAAATTTGTAGCCTTTTTTGCTCGATTTTATAGTTTTTTATGTAGTAATGTAAAAAATCTTGGTGTGTTCTTCATAAGTAGATGGGTAAGTTGGTAGTGTAGTTTCTACGGCATGTTTAGATTCTTGAATTGGAAGAAAAGAGAGAATTTTCGGTTTCTAGTAAAAAAAAAAGAGTAATTATAAAATATTTTGTAAATTAAGTTTTCAATTTATTTAAGCTTTGCCACAGTGGAAATAATTATACACGTGGAGTGCCACATGAAATTTTTAAAAAAGTAAACTGTCAAGTGTATCATACGCAAGAAATATAAATGTTCAGGTGTATTTCTGTAAGCTTGGGGTGATAGTTCAGGTACTAAACGCAAACTTCATATAGTTCAAGTATTAAACTCGCAAAAACAATAGAGTTCGGATGTATTTTTGAACCTTTACTCTAAGTAAAATAAAAATATTCTATATAAATATAAAAATGATACTGCTTGTCGTTATAGAATTTATTTATTTGTTTTCTTCTAAGAAATGTTGGTACAACTAAAGCAAAATTCTAAATACTACCACTAAGGGCTGTGTATTTGCTAACATAGAAAATAATTAAGATATAAAAAATAAAATAGAAAAGAATCATAGAAAACACATGTCACCATGAAAAAAAAAAGATCATCCCTTTTTTTCTTTCCTCCACCTATTTATTTTTTTCTTATCCTGACCAAAAATAAAAAGTAAAAAAGAAAAAAGAAAAAAAAAATCATCATGATGATATAAGTATTTCAAGTTACATCAATTTAATTATCAATATTCGATGCGAGCGAAGTATTTATCTGTACATGAATATCTCTTCTTTTATCTTTTTTCTTTTTGGTTCATTTCTAGTCGACATACACAAAATGAAAAAAAAAGAAACAGGGCTTAAATTATTGGTGATGGGATTAAATAAGGAGTGGCAATTATGAAGTACTAATTAAGGGCTGCTTCTTTTTTGGGAGGTGGGAATCCATTCTGATTCTGGAAATCTTGGCCTCCTTTCTCATCATCCTAATATATATGAGAATTTTTCATTTAGAATTCTTTGAGATACATGAATCTATACTTTATATTATATTATAATTTATAATATAAGTGCTTTACTAATAAAAGAAAACTCCTACTCAATTATTAAGGCCATTTTTTTTTAAATGATGAAGGTCAGTCATATCTAATTCAATTGAAACTTTAAGATTAAAAAATACAAGAAATATTAATTTTTTTATTGTCATATATATCTTACGGACACTCTACTTGTTCCTATCTAAAAAATAAAAAAACGGAAACCCTTTAAAAAAAATAATTACACGCATGCCGCATATTGCATATCGAGAAGCGAATTTAAAAATTTAAATTAAATATATAAATATTTAATTGTGTCTTATTATTGTTATAATATACTTGAGTCGCATAACTTTAACTTCTAAATTCGTTTTTGTCCATAATGCACATCATCACATATCACACATCTTTGTGTATTTTGCAATTAATTTAATCTTAAGAGAAATAATAGATCACCTAATAGCTTAGAAAAGGGTTGAAGAAAAATAATACTCATAGTATGAGTAATAACTAATAACTAAAGGTCAAAGGAAATGTGCTGCTAATGATTATGAAATGGATTATTGGCCATTTGAGAGTATTTATATAGTAGACGCCTCTGACCCCCCAACTACATTTTTTATTTACTTAATTAATTTTATGTCCATTGCATTTTATTTATATTATTCCTGCATAATATATATCTATATATATATGCAAGCTTTAGGAGTTAAAGATATACCATAGATTCTGTAGATGATGGCTTCAAGATTTCAAGTAGCCCTATTTGCCATGCATCTTTTTATAAGCACTCTCGAGCGAATTCAAAATTTTTAATTTATTTTATTTTAATTTAATTTTAAAATTTTTAATATTAAATTTATTATATTTTTAAAGTTATATATTTATATTTATTATTTCTTACAATTTTCATAATATTTTACATATGAAATTATTATTTTTAATCTACATCAACTCGCCTCTATAAATACTACTTCATTTAGGTTTAAAAAAAAATATTTTCTTAAAATAGGAAAAAGATAGGAGCTTAAATAAACTTACTAATCATTCACTACTAAAAAAAAATATGAATTTCTGACTAAGCTCGTCGTTAGGAGATTTTCGATTGAAAGCTAGGTTAAAAAATTAATAGAGTATATATAACATAAAAAGATAGGCTTTTGATATTTGCCGACCACCTATGCAATTATCAGTTCACGTTCTTTTGTTTCTATGTTTATATGTAAAATAAAAAGAAAGGTACCTGGCTCATCACAAACAAATAAGGAAACAAATAATTCTAATATGATTAAATGATGGCATGACATATCTACAATGATAAGGTGAACATTAAAAGACTTGTTTCTTTAATGGCCCAATCACATCCACTTCTTGGAGTAATCTTCTTCTCTTTTCTTTACTTTATTTATTATATTTTGGGT
Organism: Datura wrightii; assembly: GCA_035772735.1. Lineage (NCBI taxonomy): Eukaryota > Viridiplantae > Streptophyta > Magnoliopsida > Solanales > Solanaceae > Datura > Datura wrightii. The sequence continues at coordinate 109,359,413 of JASDFA010000008.1, read as the reverse complement.
TTGGTAGTAGTTCAGGACGATAATTTAGACTTCAAACAGGCCGACCAATTAAAAAATTTGGAGGGTCATTCGCATAATATTTTTATTTTGAAATAATTTTTATTTTTTTATTTTTTAATATATCAAATAATTAAAAATATCTTTTGTCACGTTCTATCTTAGGAGGCATGACTAATACCTAGTGTCAATCTGGGATTTTGACTGACTTGGCTAGGCATAGACACCTCTGTTGCTAGCTAGCAACTCAAAATCAAGAAAAAAACGAGCTATATCTCGGCCGTAAACACAGCCTCGGTCCAACAAGGCCACGCAACACCTATAAAAGAAAACAGCTAACCCAACAACAAGACGATAAAAGGGATCCTATGCGCGCCGACAATAGCACCATGCTGTCTAGTTATAACTGAGGGAAAACAGGCAGTCACATAAGCTATAGCCGAAAGGCTGCCAATTAATAACTAAACTAGGCCCCCCACGACCAACAACATCTGATAACTGAAAAATGGTAGCCTGCAAGCTCAAAGAGTGGAATAATAGTCGGGACATGGCCCCAACCTACCTAAAACTATACAACAAAAGAACAAACCTTCTCTAACTATCAACCCCGGAGTAAAGGAGCTGACTGAACTGTGGCCTCTGACCGGCAGTTAGGGAGGTCCTGGATCATGTCTAACCGCACCTGCAGACAAGTAATGCAGCGCTCCTAAAGATGGGCGTCAGTACAATATATACCGAATATGTAAGGCAAAAATGAAAGTTGAGTAAAGCTAATACAAGGACTGAAAGTAATCAATAATGAGGACAAGAATTTAACCGGAATAGCTTCACAATACAAAATATAACTGGCAAGTATAAGCACAAACAAAAAACTAACCGGGCCCCCCATAAGCTTGGAAGGTACAATTAACACAAAATAACCTACTTGGGCCCCTATAAGCCCCAACAAGTACAAACAATGCACACTTATCATATTTGGACTACTAAAGGTTCGTAAGCATACTGTAACTCAGGAGTACTCGTCTTCTGAAACTGTATCCGAGCCTGATAGGCTCCTGTAGCTGTGTCTGTGTCTGAGCCATCTGGGCTCCTGTAATTGTATCTGAGCCGTCTGGGCTCTTGTAACTGGACCCCGAGCCTTTGCTCGTCTGAGGGTGGTGATGCCACTACGACGTAGAGGAGTCTGGAGGTGAATAGACCGCAATACGACCCTCACGAGCTCAATCTGGTCCCTTCGGACATCATATTGCTTCTGCAAGCATATGGGTACCTCAACACGGCCCTCACGGCCTCAATCTGGTCCCTTCGGACATCATATTGCTCCTGCGAGCGTAGCCCCATAGGCAACAAAACATTTAACAACCCAAACATCATATGCAAAGACCAAAATAAATAGGGTTAATTCTGACGAGGGTTACTACGTCATCGATGTCGTCTCAATTCTATTTGCAACAGCTGATCACAATAGGGTTACTTTGGAGTACTGTAGGTGCACATGTCGTATTAAATTTACAACAAACGTAACTTGCCGAAGGATAGCCTTAACATACCTTATTTGATGATTTCTAGGCGCTCGAGTAAATTCCAACTCGAAGTCAGTAATTTAATCAATTTGCAGCCCTCACACTGAGAAAACGAAACTATTTCAATATTAGTAATCGGCAAACAACAATATCTTCCAATAAAGTTAACTATAACTTCAACTTCGATTAATTCCGCTGGAAACCCGCCAATTCTTGAGAGTTTAGAAGGTAGAACTGCTTACCTATTGCCTGTAGCCGATTAGGACTCAATTTAAAGTAAATTTGCAACCTTTTCTCGGCGGGGTTCCGGCTCACCGAGCGAATTTTCATGAAATAACTCCGCAGAGATGCTTCCCGTGGGCCTAGAACTTGTTATCCAAGGTGAATTTGTGTTTAGACGGAGTTTGATGGTGTAATTCGAAGAAAACTTGATAAAAATCGCGAGTATACCCTGTTTTGACGGAGGAAAGCTTTGATCTAATGATTTAATCTAAGGGGGATTTATATATAGTTGGGCGGTGGTCGAGGGGTGTGCGGCGCGCCCCCCATCACGCTGCACTAGGGGCACAATGCGCCACTGCCTGCTGTGCGATGTGGCGCCCAGCGCGCCGACCTCCTGGTCTCAGCCCCCGTTTGTTTGACGACGCGCTCGTGTGTTCGCCTCTCGGGCCTTCTCCCGGATGTTTGATATGCTGAAATTATCAATGTACATGTAGACACAATGATCATACATGAAAATTTAAGGGGTGTAACATCCTCCCTCCCTTTGGAACATTCGTCCTCCAATGTAGTCTTTAGGCTCCAAAGACTTAACTTTTCTAATTATCGTCACAAAAATTTTGGCAGAGTCTCCTCTGTAATATGGACTATCTGAAAACCTAAAACGCTGAAAAGTCCAATATAGGCGTCTCACAGGACGCTACAACCAACTATCCCATAATATAGAAGTAGATAACTGAGCAGTACCAGTAATATAAGCAAGAAGATAATATCTGAACAACAATCTCACCTTAACCGTATACTTTGGATCAGGTCTGGAATAAGTGAGGATATCTAGCCCTCATGTCATCCTCGGCTTACCAGGTCATTTCCTCTACATTTCTGTTCCTCCATAAAACTTTAACGGATGCTACATGTTTAGTCCTTAACCTACAAACCTGTCGATCTAGTATAGCAACTAGAACCTCTTCATAGGCTAACTCCTCAGTAACATGAACATCCTTAACTGGAACAACCCGGGACGGGTCCCCTATGCATTTTTGGAGTTTGACATGTGGAAGACTGGGTGAACAGATTCTAGCTCTAAAGATAGTTCTAGCTCGTATTCCACTCGGCCTATCCTTTGGAGGATTCGATACGGGCCAATGAATCTAGATCTAAGCTTGCCCTTCTTGCCAAACCTCATCACGCCTTTCATAAGCAAAACCTTGAGAAACACCCAATCATCTACATTAAATTCCAAGTCTCTCTGCCAAACATCGGAATAGGAATTCTGACGACTTTGGGTCGTTAACAAGCGTTCTCTAATAAGTTTTACTTTTTCTTCTGGCTGATGGATCATATCAGGTCCGATCAATTCGGCCTCTCCTACTTTAAACCAGCCTATGGGGGACCTGCATTTCCGCCCGTATAAATCCTCATACGACGCCATCTGAATAGCGGAATAAGAATCGTTATTGTATGCAAATTCAATAAAGAATAAATGCTCGTCCCAACTCCCTCCAAAATCTAGCACGCACACCCGTAATATATCCTCGAGCGTCTAAATGGTGCGCCTGGTCGTCTGTCTGGGGATGAAAAGCTGTACTCAAATTAACCTGTTTCCCCAAACCTTTCTGAAATGATTGCCCAAATCTAGCTGTAAACTGTGCCCCTCTGTTAGAAATGATAGATGTTGGGACACCGTGCAGTCGGACTATCTCTTTAATATATAATTCAGCGTAATCTTTAGCTAAATATATAGTCCGGACTGGTAGGAAGTGAGCTGATTTCGTCAACCCATAGACAATAACCCAAATAGAGTCAAATTTGCGTCTGGTACGGGGTAACCGTGTCACGAAGTCCATATTAACTTCCTCCAATTTCCACATAGGTATAGCCATCTCCTGAGTTAGTCCACCAGGTTTCTGATGTTCAACTTTTACCTGCTGACAATTAGGACACTGTGCTACGAATCCGGCTACACCTTTCTTCATTCCAGGCCACCAGTATATCTCTTTTATGTCATGGTACATCTTCATCGAACCTGGATGCAGAGAGTAACGAGAGTAATATATCTATGCCATGATCTGCTGGCGGAGCCCTGCTATATCTGGAATGCAGAGGCAACCTCTGAATCTCAGGACTCCATCCTCCATCAACTCGAAGGCTGTTAATTCCCCTTGCTGAACCTTATTTCTGAGCTGTACTAGATTAGAGTCCTCGTATTTCCGCTCTTTTACCTCTACAACCAGGGATGATACGACTGTATTCTAAATTATAGCCCTATTATCCTTTAAATCCACTACCCAAACTACTAAGCTGGCTAGCCGATGCAATTCTCGAGCCATTTCCCGCTGTTCTGGCCTCAGATGTGCTAAGCTGCCATGGATTTGTGGCTAAGGGCGCCAGCTACGAAATTAGCCTTCCCTAGGTGATACAAGATGTTCACACCATAGTCTTTCAACGATTCTAGCCAATGGCCTTATCGCAAATTCATCTCTTTCTGCGTGAAAATATACTGGAGGCTTTTATGATTAATAAAAATGTCCACGTGCATGCAATATGAATAATGCTACCATATTTTTAAAGCATGAATCACTGCAGCTAATTCTAAGTCATGGGTGGGGTAGTTCTTTTCATGCTTTCTTAGCTTCCTTGAAGCGTAGGAAATTACCTTATCGTGCTGCATCAGAACACACCCTAACCCATAGCCCAAAGTGTCACATAATACAACATAACCCTCTGAACCCTCTGGTAAGGCCAATACTGGTGCAGATGTCAATCTATTTTTCAACTCTTGGAAACTCCACTCACAAACCTCGGTCCATTGAAATTTGGCTGCTTTCTGAGTCAACCTGGTCAACGACGCTGTTAAGGTAGAAAATCCTTCCACGAATCTTTTGTAGTACCCGACTAACCCTAGAAAACTGCAAACTTCAGTTGGAGTTGTAGGTCTAGGCCATGTCTTAACTGCCTCGATTTTCTGTAAGTCAACCCGAATACCCGCTTCTAACACAATATGGCCCAAAAAACCTATGGAATTCAACCAAAACTCGCATTTAGAGAACTTTGCATATAATTGGCGGTCTCTGAGGATCTGGAGTACTGTTCGCAAATGATCTATGTGTTCCGCTTTTGAGGGGGAGTATACCAGAATATCGTCAATGAACACTATCACAAACAGATCTAAGTATGGCCTGAAGATACTGTTCATTAGGTCCATGAATACTGCTAGTGTAGTTGTCAACCCGAAGGACATAATTGGGAACTCGAAATGACCATACCTGATTCTGAAAGCTGCCTTCGGGATATCTTTCTCCCGAACTCGAACCTGGTGGTACCGGGATCTCAAATCAATTTTGGAGAAATATTTCTTCCCTTGCAGTTGGTCAAATAAATCATCTATCCTTGTAAGAGGGTATTTATTCTTAATGGTGACCTTATTCAATTGTCTATAATCTATACACATGAGTAGGAAGCCATCTTTCTTCCTCACAAACAGAACTGGCGCACCCCATGGTGAAGTACTGGGCCTGATAAAACCCTTTTCTAACAAGTCTTTCAACTGTTCTTTCAATTCTTTCAACTCAGCGGGAGCTATGTGATACGGAGGGATGGATATAGGTTGAGTGTCTGGTAGCAAGTAGATGGAGAAATTGATTTCACGCTCTGGGGAATACCAAGAAGCTCATCTGGAAACACATCTGGAAACTCACTAACCACTGGGATGTACTGAAGAGTCGGGGATTCTGCTTGCATATCCCGAACCCTAACAATATGGTAAATATAGCATTTCGCTATCAATATTCTTGCCCAAGAATAGGATATGAACCTACCTTTTGGCGTAGCTGTATTGCCTTTCCACTCTCATACTACCTCCCCTGAAAAGCAAAATCAGATAGTTTTGGTCCAACACTCTACAACGGCGTAACAGGGTGCTAACTAATCCATACCCATGATTACATCAAAATCAATCATTTCCAGCTCCACTAAATCTGTTAAAGTTTGATGACCAACAATCTCTACTGTACAACCCCGGTAAATTCTTTTTGCAACAATAGAGTCACCTACGGGGGTAGACACCGAGAAAGGTCGCTGAAGTAACTCTGGTGTTATAACTTATACCGGACTTCCAGGCCACTAGTGGAGTAATATAAGATAGAGTGGAATCTGTATCTATTAGAGCATAAACTAAGTGAGAACAAATATTCAGCATACCTGTCACAACATCGGGTGACGACTCTGACTCCTGTCGTTCTGATAGTGCATACGTGCGATCCTGACTGCTACCTGAACTAGATGCCCCTGGTCTACCTCGGCCTATGCCCGTTGGAGCTGACTGGCCTGCGCCCTGCAAAAGGTGTTGGGACATATGAACCTGTTGAGGATCTATTCTGCCGGTCCTACCGCCCTGGTGTCTAGTCGGACAGTCCCTCATTATATGTCCCTCCTTTTCACAGGAATAACAGGCGGTGGAACCATACTGCACCTCCCCATATGTGGCCTATGATAGGTACTGCAACGTGGTTCCGCTGGTCCCATCTGATCTGGCCCCCTCTACTGTTGTAAGCTTGATACTCATGAACTTTCACTAGGACCTGACTGTCCACGACAATCTGATCTGCTGTCCTACTGCTGCTGAAACGGGGGTCTAGGTGGCCTACCTGATAAATGAGGCCTGGTCCCACCCTGAAAGTCTGTGAGTCTAGCCCTCCGACACTGCTCCTGACCTGCCTTATCAATCGCATACTGACGCTGTCTGAGTTCCTTTATCATTTGAGCAAAAGCCTGAATCCGTGAGATATCCATATCCTCCTGCAGTGTGGCTGTGATACAAGCTTCCACATATTATAACGCAAGTCCCATAATAAACCGGTGTACCCTGGCTGGCCTGGTATCAAATGTAGGCGCATATCTGGCCAGGGAATCAAATCTTAATGCATATTCTCTGATACTCATTCTGGGCTACTCCAGATGTAAAAACTGCTCTACTTTGGCCTGCCGGACCTCTCGGGGCAAGTAGTGTTCTATGAAAGCTTCAGAGAAGCTAGGCCACGTAGGTGGGGGTGCATCTCTGCCTCGGGATCTTTCCCAACTCTCGTACCATAAAACTGCTACCTCTCTCAATCGAAATACTGCTAACTCAACTGATTTTGTGGACGAGGCATGCATGACCCTGAATATCCTCTGCAGCTGGTCTATGAAGTTCTAGGGGCCTCTCTGCGATATGTCCCTGTAAACTGCGGGGGACTCAAAGCAAAAAACTCGAGGACTCTCGAACTCCTAGGCCCCTTAGTGGGATCAACAGCAGCTGGTACTACTGGTTGAAGCTGACGCTGGGCAGGCATCATCTGAATTAACATACAAACTACGCTCCTAATCTTCAGATCCAATGGCACAGGGATGGCTGGAGGTGGCACTGGTATATCTGCTGCTCTAGAGGGCTCCTGATGGGGAGAAGAATGCTGGGGAGATCGAGGTGATGTCTCTCTATCGCCCTCAGATTAGGCTGACTCCGGCTGGGGCCCTTGACTAGTGCCCTCTCCTGCTGCGACATCCAGCTCCTGACCAGTCGTGGTCTGTCGTGCGCCAGACTTTTCTCTGTAAATAGGTAGAATAACGTAAGCTTAGGAAATTACCCTATGCAACACATCTCTATAGCACAACTGGAGGAGAAAGGAAGGTAACCACACTATTATGCCTATTAGCCTCTTGTCTATAGAATGTGGTGCACAAACACACCCATAGACATGACTTTATTCGACATGGCTTGCAGACTCATTGGGATACGACTTGCTCTGATATCAAGTTTGTCACGCTCTACCTTGGGAGGCATGACTAGCACCTAGTGCCAACCTGAGACCTGGCTAGGCATAGGCACCTCTAGTGCTTGCCAGCAACTCAAAATCAAGAAAACAACGAGTTATATCTCGGCTGTAAATGCAGTCCCAGGCCAACAAGGCCACACAACACATGTAAAAGAAAACAGCTAACCCAACAATAAGACGATAAAAGGGATCCTATGCGGGCCGATAAGACCACCATACTGTCTAGTTATAACTAAAGAAAAACAGGAAGTCACACAAGCTATAGCTGACAAGACTGCTAATTAATAACTAAACTAGGCCCCAAACGGCCAACAACAACTGATAACTGAACAACTGTAGCCTGCAAGCCTCTAAGAGTAGAATAATAGTCGGAACAGGGCCCCGACCTACCCAAAACTATACAACAAAACAACAAACCTTCTCTAACTATCAACTCCAAAGTAAAGGAGCTGACTAAACTGTGGCCTCTGACTGGCAGCTAGGGAGGTCTTGGATCACGTCTAACCGCAACTGCAGGCAAGTAATGCAACGCCCCAAAGATGGCATCAGTACAATATGTATCGAATATGTAAGACAGAAATGAAAGCTGAGTAAAGCTAATAAAAGGACTGAAAGTAATCAATAAGGAGGATAAGAATTTAACTGGAATAGCTTCACAATACGAAATATAACTAGCAAGTATAAGCACAAACAAGAACCTAACCGGGTCTCCATAAGCCTGGAAGATACAATCAACACAGAATAACTTACCTAAGCCCCCGTAAGCCCCGACAATTACAAACAATGCACACTTCTCATATCTGGATTACTAAAGGTTCGTAAGCATACTGTAACTCAGGAATACTCGTCCTCTGAAACTGGATTGGAGCTTGATAATCTCCTGTTTCTAGGTTGAGTCGTCTGGGCTCCTATAACTGTATTTGAGCTGCCTGGGCTCCTGTAACTATATCTGAGCCGTCTGGGCTCCTGTAACTGGACCCCGAGCCTTCGCTCGTATGAGAGTCGTGATGCCACTGCGACATAGAGGAGTCTAGAGGTGACTAGACCTCAATACGGCCCTCACGGCCTCAATCTAGTCCCTTCGGACATCATATTGCTCCTAGGAGCGTAGCCCTATAGGCAACAAAATATTCAACAACTCAAACATCATATGCAAAGACCAAGCTAACTAGGGTTAATTTTGATGAGTGTTACTATGTCATCGATATCGTCTCAATTCTATTTGTAGCAGCTGACCACAATAGGGTTACTCTAGAGTACTATAGGTGTACAGGTCGTATTAAATTTACGACGAATGTAACTTGCCGAAGAATAGCCTTAACATACCTTATTTGATGATTTCTAGGCGCTCGAGTAAATTCCAACCCGAAGTCAGTAATTTCATCAATTTGCAGCCCTCACGCTGAGAAAACGAGACTATTTCAATATTAGTAATCGGCAAACAACAATATCTTTCAATAAAATTAACTATAACTTCAACTTCGATTAATTTCACGGTGTAAACTCGCCAATTCTTGAGAATTTAGAAGGTAGAACTGCTTACCTATTTCTTGTAGCCGGTTAGGACTCAATTTAAAGTAAATTCGACAACCTTTTCTCTGTGTGGTTCCGGCTCACCGAGTGAATTTTCACGAAATAACTCCGCAACAATGCTTCCCGTGGGCTTAAGACTCATTATCCAAAGCGAATTTGTGTTTAGAAGGAGTTTGACGGCGTAATTCGAAGAAAACTTGATGAAAATCGCGGGTATACCCTGTTTTGGCCGAGAAAAGCTTTGATCTAATGATTTAATCTAACTAAGGGAGATTTATATATAGTTGGGCGGTGGCCGGGGGGTGTGCGGCGCGCCCCTCATCGTGCTGCACTAAGGGCGCGACGCGCCACTGCCTGCACTAGGGCATGCTGCGTGATGTGGCGCCCAGCGCGCCGACCTCCCGGTCTCGGCCCCCGTCCGTTTGACGACGCGCTCATGTGTTCACCTCCCGGGCCTTCTCCCGAATGTTTTATATGCTGAAATTCTCAATGTACATGCGCACCCGACGAGTATAAAAATTTACGAGACAAAATTTACAAGGTAAGATTCGCAAGACATAAGTTATGCCTTACAAGACATAGATTCAGTTTCAGAACGTTATGCCCTAAGAAGTTCATAACCCACAAGTTAGACATAACTCAGTTTCTACGAAATTTATGTCGATAGAGATATAAGTTCAAATGTAGAACCATAAAGTTATGTCTTGAGAATTTTTGTCGTTAAACTGATGCCAGACAAGGCGAAAAGTTCTCTAAACTTATGCCTTACGAATTAGATATTACACATTTTATGTCGGACATCTAAATTTTTGCCTTGTGAAATTAGATCATAGTTAAAGGAACTTTGACCCACAAATTTTCATTAAATGAAAAGCAGAAGAAAAAAATTGAAAATCATCAATTTGAGGGGCAAAAATTAAAAGACCAACTCAAAATAGAGACAATTCGATCAAAAACTTAAAATTTGGAGTCTGATAATAATAATTATTCAGCCCAAAAGTTTAACCAATTAGAAATAAGAGATTATTGTTTATTTTAAGCCCACAGAACATCTCTCTCTATATATGCATATCATATAATTTATTTTCTTGAACTAAGTATGCAAAGGTATTTTATGACGAGCGACGAAAAAATTCAAATTCAAGACTTCTATACATCCTTTTTGATTCCGCTCCTCCCAATGCGCGCGCACAGGGTCATGGAAAATTGTAAAAATGTTGATTAGGTAGTGTAAATCGTATAATCATGAACGTTCTCCCATAAATCTAAACTCTAGAGCATTGAGTGATCTTACCGTTTCTAATTTCTGTTAACGCAAGAATAATTGTTTATTTAGAATTCACTTTGACACAACGAGATTATTGAAATTCAATTAAAACAATATTGAGTAGGTAAGATATAGAATTTTTGTTTGAGTCAGCGCGGATCGCATGATTCTGATTTAGTTATACTTGAAAATTGAAATTAATGATAAACATCCTAAAGAGAAAAATGAGTCCTCCAAGCCAATCTCATCCATAGGAGTAGGTTATAGGCTAAATTGATCCCAGCTCTATTGAGCCTTCAAACTTGGTCCAGGAAGTCACGGTAGTCTGGTTTGCACTTACTTAGGCTCGATGGCCCAATTAAATTGTCAACCTTTTTTTTTTTGGGCCTTGAATTTTCTCTGTCTTTTGTGATGATATTGGGCTAACCGTACAAATACCCAATTTGTGGCTGTCATTTAATTTACGATAAATTAGATAGTATAGTAAACATGTGTTATGTATTTATTATTAGTAGCTAATATTTAAAATAATTATTATTAGTAGCTACACTTTAAAAATATTTATTATTTGTAGCATCTTTCTCCAATCTTGCTCCTCTCTCTCCTCTTCCTCGCCTCTCTCTTCCCCCTCTCTCGCTGCCTCTCTTCCTCCCTCTCACTCTCTTTCTCTCTCTCCCTCTCTCTTACACCCCCCCCCGGTCTCTCACACCAATCATTCTGATTATTTTATGATAGATTTGAATTCACTGTGATTTTTTGGTAATGATCCAAGTGTATCTCATAAAATAAAAGGTATAGATTCACCAATACAACCTCCAAACAAATGCCCTATCTAAAAATATTTTTGAATTGTATCAGTATATCCAGTAAACTTGAGAAGGTGTGTTCAATAAAATTGAATACTTTGTTAATTCTTCGAAATGAATATTGTATTTGATACTGAGCAGCTTGCCCTAAAATCACCGTATCTAGCAAAATGAGAAAGTGTTGATACAACTAGGTTGATCAAATAAATATAGTGTATTGATATCCAACTAAACTGAGCGAACATATACAACAAAATTGTTGTATCAGTGAACAGTGATAGAACACAAATTTCAAAAGGTTGTATCTAAAATACTACGTGAATTTCAGAAGGCTATATCTGAGGTACAACGCAAATTTCTGAAGGTTGTATCTGAGATACAATGCGAGTTTCAGAAGAGTTGCTATAAATCATAATTATGCAAACCGTAGCTACTAATGATAATTATGGTCCAAACTACATTTATATATGAAAATTTCTCTTTAATTTATGCCTGAAGTTAAATATTTTTTGTAGGTTTAATCGCTTGGGGAAAACTTCAGACGTACATGATTAAAGTTAAAAATTTATATCTGACTTCTGACATTTTTGTTTGAAGTGTGGCCTTATGAAGGCCGAATATCAGACATTTTTTCCAAACTTTAATATAGCTTATTAAGACCAACATCAAACATTTTAAATTAAAGTTATTCACTTGACAAAATCAAACTTATCAGTACAGAAAAAAAGATAATAATCAATAAACAAATTATCCTACTGAATGAAATTCATCCCTACATTATTCACTCCAATTATAATTCATGTGTGATGAGTAGCTTGAGAAAGAAATGAAAAAGGATATTTGTCTCAAATTGTAAATGAAAATAAAAGAATGTTAACAATAAATCACTAAGTTTTCGAAAAGGTCTTTGAATGACTCTTCATCTCTAATTACAAAAGGTTTAATAAATGTTTTTTTTTTTCTTTTCCATCACCTATGAAAAGACAAATATAGGATTAAAAAGAAAAATTATCAGACGAGGAAAGAAGATGCAAAGAAAATTATGCTCTGCAGCCAGACATCACTTTTTATAATGTCAAGACTAAATAATATTAGTATTGGAATTGTGATAAATCGCCAAGCAGCTCCTAAATGATCAAACACCATGTTCAATCCATTTGGATTCTGAAACACAACTTTAATATTTTTTCTGGTGCAACTTTCACAAGCTCTTATTTATTTATTTTTTTAAACCTTTTTTAAAACAAACTACAACTATTCAATTAACACTATTTAATCCGCTTGGATTGCTTGACGATTAACATGCTTCTTTTCTTATATATGCTTTGTCTACTCCGGTAGTTGTAATTGGTGTCACTTAATTTAGCTTCTATACAAAAAGTCTGATTCAAGATGTGGATATTTGACTTATTTTTAGTTCACTTATATATTGACTGCAAGGACAATAATTGGAATTTGTTAATGAGACTAAAAAAGCATATTGATTAACCATGGTATATAAGTGCTAAAAATTTATGTATTAACACATGTGACCGATCATACACGCATCTATTAAATTAATATAAATATCGGGTGCGAGTAAATTTTAACGATTAAATCTATCAGAAACTAGACGACCTTTCATGGTTTTTGCTCTTGATTGGCACTATAATTGGATTGTAAACACTCCATACACCAATATTACTAATAACTAATTTTACTACACATAACAATAACAAATAAAAAATACAAATTGCTATTTAATTAAACTCCTATCCCTGAACATTTAAAAGCATTAATCTAGTAGGTAGTAGTTTTCTTCGTCATGTTTATGAATTGATGAAGAAGCGCAAAACATTCCGCCCCACTTGGGGAAGTAGATAAGTGTGATTGGCAGAGTGAAGACAAGCATCATTAGGCCCATGATAGATATGCTTGTCTGGGTCGAGAATTTGGTGGAACCTGAAAAGAGCAGGACTTGTGTTATCACTGCTCCTAAAGTACCACCACTTCCTGTCATGCCTGATATCACTCCTAACGATCTGCACATGCAATCACACCAATCAACCCATTTAAGCACATATATATTACAACATTAGCACGGAATATTGGAGTATGGGCATTTTAATATTAAAATATACTATTTTGTTACGTTAACAATCATAAATTGACAAGAAAATAGTGGAAGTGTCCACTAATGTTATTATCAACGGCATAGCTACATAAATGAAAGGGTGGTCAGTTGGGAAAATTATATTGTGTATATATATATAAAATAACACTATGTATATTAGTTAAATAATACTTTTTATAAATATATATTGAATCTTGAGCACTCTTAATATGAGATTCTTGGCTTTACCACCTCCTGCTAATTATCCCACTACACCTCTCTTAATATCCTGCTACAAGAAATTCTACAACTATATAAAGGATAATTTCTTTCTTATGTTGTATAGTAAAGAAAAATAAGATGTGTGAAAAATATTATAGTATATTTTGAGACAGTATTAAATAAAAACAAATATTCTAAGTCTTCAATTAATTAATCATACAAAAATATTACTACTGAATTTACACTGAAGTTGAATCACTTTACAGCGAGCAAACAATCCATGCCTTTAACTTAAATATATTTATTTTATTTTTAATTATAATTTATCATATATCCGACAATATAAATTACTTAGGCAAATGAGTTGATTTTTACGGCTATAAGTCGTTAATCATGGCAACAAATGTGAATATTAAGTAGAGTAATCCATTTAGCTGTTTTCTTACTCCACCTGTCCTATTTTCGACTCCTATTATAGTATGACTATGCTCTTAAAGATCGACTTCATTTGCTAACCTTTTACTGCACGTACCAGCCGCTTTCCAGTTTTCCTTCCGTCAGCATGTTGGATATACCCACAAATATCCTCGGGACTCGCGAGATCTTACGGAGTTAAAATTTTAAATTTATAAATAATTTTTGAATTTTAAAAGAATGATTTATTAAATTAAAATTATTATATTGGTCAATAAATTTATAGCTCAGCCTATACATAAAAATATTTAAAATTTATTATGAGATCACAAATATTAGAAAAATTTATTTACCTCTTAAAACTTCATGAACAATTAAATAACGAGACATAAAATGGGATGGACGAGTATATGCTGTTAAATGGTTAATGGATTTACTCCCTACCTATAAATTCAGGTGAATATTCAAAAGGGTTTCCTCTGTCACTGCAACAGAGAATTCTAAATCCACTTTCTTTAAAGGGTTATTTGGCGGGATGTATTAAAAAAAGTAATATATGTATTAATATTTTATTTGATAGATTTTTTTAATTTTTATATAACTAATGTAAACATCATGCATTAATTATACATTTTATATAGGATTATGCATGTATAATTAATATATCACAAAATATGATATTAATTATATAAAAAAATTTAATATATATATTAGCATGATTAAAAAAGTAATTTTTTTAAAAAAATTTTCACATTTTTCTCATCATACTTATAAAGAACACTTTAGTAAAAAAATATTTTTTAAAAAAATTATATAATATATATTATTTTAATTTATCAAATTAAATAATATATAAAAAATAATTTTTATATAATTAATATTAATATTATTAATATATTTTATTTAATATTATTTTTATACACGTTACTAATGAAAAAATTATTCATCCCTGTCCTGTCCTAGTCGAAAACATCAGTTTCTGCTGTACAAAGAGGAAGAGAACTTAAATTTCCCTACATGTATCAATCAGCATTACCTAAAACTAATTAATACTGTAAACGAATGTACGACAATAATGTCACTGACATTTTGAGGGACTTCCCATAATTCTTTAAAGTTGGATTGATTTATTTTAAATGTTTTTAAATTAAAATAATTTATAAATATTTTTATAATATTTAAATAAAATAAAAAATATTTTTAAATTAAAATAATAAAAAATAAATAAAATTTTAATTTATGACTTATATTAATAAAATATAAATTACAAACTCCTTTGAAACGGACTCTTTTAAGTTATTCAAAGTTGAACAACATTTACTTAAAAACTACTACTCGTCCGCCTAATTTATTGAATGCAAATTTTAAGAGAAAAAAATATAATTTTTAAAATTTATAATTTAAAATAAATTATATTTAGCTATAGTTTATTTTATTAAGCATAAAAATAAAAGATTCAAAATTAAATTATTATTCAATACGAAAGAATATTAATTTTTTTAAAATTAAGTTAAAAAAATATCACATAAATTAAAAATAGGACATTCATCTATTAACATGGCACCATTGAATTAACAAAAACTTCAATAAAGGAGCTTAAGACATATGCCTTAACCGTGTAAAAAATATTAACACAAGTTAATATATAATTATATGAAATCTCTATAATTAACATAGTATCAAATGTTAAAGTCAATTAAATTTTTTCTACATTATATAACTCAAGAAGTAGGTGTAGTTATCGTCTCAGGTACACTACAATATTATGAATATGCAAATACAACTACGAAAATTATAGCATATCAATTTATATTACATATTCTTTTATTCAGTCTTTATTATTAATATTTTATTCATATTAAAAGATGTACCATGTTATTTTAAAATATTATAAATTTGTATAATATTTCTTAAACTTTTGTTGCTAGTTAGATTATTAGCTCACATAAACTGATGGGAAAGGAGTGTTAGAAACATCACTTATTAAAGAATATGGAAAAAAAAGGAATTTATGAATTTACCTTTTGGAGACGAATGGGACAATGCCAAACGTTAGTCCCGAAGCAGCTTGAACAAACAGAGAAAAGCAAGCCATAACCACAACAGACACCCCAATTGTATTCACTCGCCCAAGCAGCACGCACATCAATCCAGCCACCGTCTGCACCGCCCACAAACTCCAAAGCCGCCCTCTCATCCCAAATCTCTTCCCCATCTTATCAGAAATTATCCCACCAACAGGCCTCGACACACAATTTGCCAGCCCAAAGCTCGCCGCAATCGCCCCTGCCATCTCAATATTCACATGAAACCTCTCGTAGACATACTCTGCTATTATATTATCCATAGTTAATTCAACTCCAAAGCAAAATCCGTACGTCAATCCCAATATCCATCCCCTGTAATCCTTTAGCCCATTCAAAAGCACGCTGCAAAAATTTTCACTTTGCTTAATTGTAATTTTACTCTCGTAGTTCCCATCAGGCAAGTCCTGGCCATATACCAGGACCAAAATCGCTGTGGCGGCTTGAAATATTGCAGGGAAAATAAATGCAATACGCCACGAAATGGAGGAAGGAATGTTAAAGCAGCTTGTGAACAGAGTATATACGAGCGGCATGGCTAATTGGGTCACGCCAGATCCCACATTGGCCCAACCGGCAGCGAACCCATTAGCAAGCCCAACAACACATCCGGAGAACATAGAGCTCATCCAAAATTGACTCGCCACGAAATTGGCCAAGCAAAATCCGATGAGGAACCGAACTAATATGAAGCCTTTTGCGGAGGAGACGAGAGAAGTGGAGAGAACTATTGGGGCAGTGAAGAGGGACAGGGTGGCGGAGGCGACCCGCGGACCGAACACGTCGCACGCAAGTCCCATCACGAGGCGCGAGAAAATGGAACCGATGAAGGAGGCGATTCCGGCTCTGCCGATGTCAGTTTGGGTGAGATTGAGGTCCTTACGAATGACTTCGAGAAGTGGAGGGATGGCGAAAGTAGAGAAGAAGCAGGAAAACAGAGAGAGCCATGCGAGGTGGAAAGCTCGCATGTGAGGTGAAGATAATGAAAATGGGTGGAATTCTGTGGCTTTGTGATCATAATCTACAGCTATTGAAAAGTTATTAGGGGAGTGTGATTGCTTTGTTTCCATGGCTATAGAGTGAATTAAAGGAATTGAAATTGGAACAAGTGAGGAAGTACAAATATAGTAGTGAAGGGAAACGTGAGTGGATTGATGAGCAATGCTTTTAGTCATACGATTTTAACTTATTTGCTGGGAAAACAGAGCTTGCAAGCAAATTCTAGCTAGCAGTCAGAGAAGCAGATTCCCGATATAGGTTATCTGGGTATAATCATAAAGATTTTTAATGTAACACGTTATAGTTTTCAAATTATAATTTCGAATATACTATTTAGTAGTATAATCTTTTGTTGAATTCTATTCATAAATTTATGCTTCTAATTAAAAATAGTGAGTTAAAATGAAATCGGTGGCGTAATGCTCCATGCGCGCTACATCGAAAGTGAATTGTGATTTCTGGTACAAATGGACAGGAGATGGATTTGAGGTTACATGGAAGAGTTGAAGTTGACATCTTCTTTTGACTCCATCAACTTATATTTATTTATCGTAAGGCCTTGTTTATTTTTATTTTATGTGTTTCGTGGTAGTTGATTGCAGTTTTAGTTGTAATGGTGGAGATGATTAATAGTAGAAATTAATTGTAGTGAAGATAGTGGTTGATAGTAACGATGGAGGTGGTGGTGATTGGTGTGATAGAACTAGGGACTGTCAATAGTGATCGATGGTGGTGACTGATGATGAAAATAGTGGTTGACAATGGTGGTTAATTATTATAGATAGAGAGATGATTGAAATTTATCACTATAAATATACATTAATAGTATTAAGACTTTATTCAGATATTAAGCATGTTTAAATTGATTTATTTTAGATTTTTTTAAATCAAAATATCGTTAATATTTGAGTGATATAAAAAAATTATTTAAAAATATTTATTTTCAAGTTAAAATATTAAAAATAAATTAAAAATCATAAGTTAAAAATAAGGAATAAGATATAAGCACATTCAAACAGATACTAATTAAAGACCAATTCAACCAAATAAATATGTTTGATTCTTGTATCTCTATTTTGAATGTTATTATATGAGAAATGTAGATTCTTAGTGTTTATAATAAACTTTTATGGATTTTTTCCATGTCTTGTATCACGTGCTCTAACATGCAGCTTCCTCTTGTTTTTTTTCCTTTCTGGTCCGACCGTCCGATCGAGCACATAAATTTTTAGATGGACATATAGTAATGCGACTTGATTCAAAATTTTTATGTGAATCGTCTCATATAAAAAGTTATAATAAAATAGGCAAAAATTCATATGCAAATACAAATGCGAGTTTAGTTACGTAAGTTATTTTAAGAGAGAAGAATCTAAAAAGTGCCAAAAGAGGTAACATTTTCTCATTGCACGAAAGAGGAAAACGGTTGCTCTGTATTCCAAATACCCTATATATTAAGAGGGACAGATGCAAAATTTCAGGGAATTGCTGGAACCTTTTCTTTTTTTTTTAAAAAAAGGTCGGGGTAAGGGAGGGGAAATAAGTAAAGAAACTATAAGGCAGAGAGTCATTGTTATCCATAAAATCGCTATTAAGAATGTCATTACCCCCTCCTCCCCCAAAAAATAATAAAAAATACCGTGATGTGTTAGACACAAATACTTGGACGTTATTTAATGGCCAAAGCTGGAAAAACGAACGCCTATCTTTTAGCTCCTATTTCTTGATGTTGAGAGCTGTCATCAAAATCAGGAAAACACTTCCCCACAAAATCACTCTTTGAATTGGCTTACGCTTTCGTGGAGAGTGCAAAAGAAAAAATCAAACACTTCACATAATGAGTAGGAAAAACAACGACTTGGAAAGAAGAACAATCTTTCATTCTTAGGCAGTGGCGGAATCCAACAGCTCTACTAACGAGACTCAAAACGTAAAGAAAGAGTAAATTTCACGACCGAATATTCGGCTTGCGTTCATTATTCAAAAGTCATCATCTTTATATATTATACAAAAATCAGTTAACTTTGCTTCATATTTCATAAAAGTATACCTTCACAAAATTTAATTAAAATCATACCTAAAATGTGAGAGAAAAATAACAAAAATATTCCTTAGGTTTGAGGGTAGGTTCAAAATGGTCCCTTAAATACCTTTTGAGCATTTTTGGTCCAAATGTGCTCATATTTAGCAAGCTTAAAATACCTACACTGCTCCAAAGTATATTTGAGGGATCATTTTGAACCTACCCTCAAACCTAAGAGATATTTTTATTATTTCTTCTCATATTTTGGGTATAATTTTAATTAAATTTTATCAAAGTTATTTTTGTGAAAGATGAGGTAAAGTTAAATGATTTTTATGTAACAAAACAGAATAGTAACTTTTTGGTAATGAACACAAAGTTGGATGATCACCCATGAAATTTACTCTATAAAGAAATAAACATATGAAAAATTATGAGAATTCAATATTTGTTATATATATATAAAAAAGATTCTTAACTTTATATATGAAGTGTAATTTTTAGATAAAAGTGGTTGGAATAAACTCTTGCATCCTTACTCCAGCCCTGTTCTCAAAAGGACCCTTATCTTGTCTTAACATAATTTATGGTATTCTCCTAACATATTTAGCTTATGTGTCAATAATAATTCAACCATTTCTTTAAAATCTGTAGCACTTAGGATTAAAGAAACCTCGATTTATAATTAGCAAAACTCATCTTTCTTTGAACAATAAAGAGAAATGAGTAGAAAAATGGTCCAAACAAATTGAACTCAATTTCTAAGTATACTTGTCCATTTCGTTTTGTAGTTTAACAGTGCCACCAAATTAAGCTTTTTCCATTTTCCATCAATCGACCTGCCGAAAATGACTGCCCTTATGGTTTGAATGATCAAAATGGAGAGAGAATGATTTTGTGCGGGCACTTACAAAAATTTCCCTCTTAGATCTCCTATGTTTTTAGTATAAATCTCATGTGAGAAAGTTCATATAACTAAAATAACATTTGTTTCATCCTTGCAGTTGCCGAAGTACTCCCTTTAAATAAAAAAAAAGAAAGATTTTAAAGAGAAAATTAACAGTGAGCATATAACTATACCATAGCTTAACCGTTGCCTGACTGTAAAAAATGTTGACACATTAAGGTCACTTGTATTATAGGTAAAATTTCTATTATAAACATTATTTGGTAATCTTGTAAAAATGGCAACTTCCATGCTATAGAGTCAAATGTTCATAATTTAGTTATCTGGTCTTTTCAGCACCCTTTGCAGCATTCCGGGATTATCGATTCTTGATCAGAGCACTGCACTATTGCACAGCTGGGGAAAGGGGTTCGCTCATTTTGCAGGCGACTATCATCATAATAAGCTCCAAAATCTCTGATCTGAGCTCTGAAGAATTCTTCATTCTCCTCGTGAAATCGAATGGCTAGCTCTGTCTTTTCAGAGGCCACAAAATTTCAAACAAGAGAGCACCATTGTCATCGCAGACCACTTTCCGTGTCATAATAAGAATCGATCGATGCAGAGGGATGATGCCGATGAAAAGAGACATTGTCTTGTTGGGTGTCATAATATCTGCAAGAATCAACTGATGATGCAGAGGGATGATGCCGATGAATAGATCCACCGCGTTCAAAACCATCAAACGAATCCTCAATGAAAGGAGGCTTTGACGGAACAGGCACTTCTAATTTTTCTTGTGTAAGTAGTTTAATAATTGTTGTCATATCTGGACGCATAATAGGTGACTCTTGAGTGCATAGCAGGGCAATTTGAACCACCCTTAGTACTTCATCCACAGATTCTATCTTCATGCTTGGATCTATTATACTTGATGCCCTTTTCTCCTTGAAATGTTTCCAAGCCTGCACGTTAAATTAACACGACAATCTCAAATACAGCACTCTGTTGAACTTAGAAACATAATAAAAGACATAAGGATTTTAGCTGTGCAAAACTTCTTACATGTTCAACGTAGTTTTGTTTTGTTATAGCAGGTTAGTTATCATTTTTATCATGTTATCATAGATATTTACGTGTGCTTACCTTATAAATGACCTGACTGTGTAATTAATTTTTACAACTCTAGAAGTAAATGCAAAAAAAATAAAGTGTTGAGGGGAAATTACAATGGTTACAAGGGTGTCTAGAGTGTCATCAGCTGGAAATTTGTTAATCTCCCGGCCGCTTACTATTTCTAGGATAAGAACTCCAAAGCTATAAACATCCACTTTGTCTGTTAATTGTCCTTGAGCAAGGTACTCCGGAGCCATGTATCCACTGCAGGTATAGGGATTAGCACGGGTTAGGATAAAATGAAGAATGGTAAGAGGTTAATCTAAACTCAAGTGCTTCATTACATACAATGTGCCTGCAATGACAAGAGGTGCACTTCCTTTTTCCCTGATATTAAACCTGAAAAGCCCAACAACCATAACAAACAACAATTACATCTCAATTCCAGGTAAGTTGAAGTCGGATATATGAAGTCTCATTGTCCATTTGCTCCATTTAAGCTCGTCTTACTAAGAAGACTCGACTATTAGAAAGCAATGGACCTAAAGTAAATGCACTAACCTGGCAAGACCAAAATCTGCAATTTTGGGACGATATTTCGAGTCTAGTAAGATGTTACTAGGTTTAATGTCTCTGTGAATGATTCGAACTTGACAATCATTGTGTAGGTATTCTAAACCTTCAGCTGTCCCTTCGATTATCCTGAGCCTTTTCTTCCAATCCAATTCTTCCTTCTTCTTTGGATCTTTCTTCCATGCATACAGTCAAGAAAATCAAGTAGGATAGTAACTTCTAGTTACAAATGACTTAGCATTCTTTCTATCCTTTTCAAGAAAGGAGGAGAGAATTAAAGATCTTAAAAACAAAATACATACCAAATAAGATAAGATCAAGGCTTTTATTTTCCAGATACTCATAGATAAGAAAGCTGTCATCATCAGTGAAACAACAACCAAGGAAACGAACCAAATTCTGGTGTTGGGCCTGTCCAATAATGTATATCTCATTGGATATCTCTTCATTTCGAATTTTGGTAGTTAAAAACATCCGTTTGATAGCAATTTCTCTACCATCTGGCAAAGTCCCCTACTTCAGAAATATTCTAGACTTATTTAGCAGAACTAGAATTGTCAAAGCAGAGAAACAAAACAGGGGTGAGAAAAAAGGAAGTAGTATGCTTTTATACTTTAAAGACTTCACCAAATCCACCTTGGCCAATCTTGTGTTCTTCACTGAAGTTGTCTGTGGATTTCTCTAGTGTTGAATATTCAAAATGCAGGCTCCTCTTCATAACAGATGACTCGAGATCCAATGGATTACCGTTAAGTTTTGTCTGGTGTTTCACTCGTTTATCATGGATAGTTGTGCCCACGATATATCCAACCAGAATAGCAGCTATGCATACACCAACAGCAATAAGAATAAATACAAGGTACATGAAAATAGCTCCTGCAAAATGAATTCCATCTTAAATGAGTTTACTTTTGAGCACTAACAGGGTATAGTTATTTTACACTATCTGGTTAACTTACTTGCAACAACAGATAACTAACGGTGACTAGTTATAGCAGGTCTAATATAGTAACCTGGAGAAGATTACATAACATGCTATGACAGATAAAAATACACCGATTATCTAAAGATACCATACACTGTTAGTGTGAAATTAGTTAAATACTTCAGAAATACAGATGATTTAAGTTCCATGAAAAATTTTCTCAAGTGCAGGCATGAGATGTGCAGCTGACCTTTAGTATCAAATAAGAAACTCGAACCATCGGTAGATTCATACTCTGAGTAACGAAAATAGCAGCCGACGCTAAGGGAGCGTGCCTCAATGGATGGCAAACAATCAAGAACAGCTGAGCTTGCGTTTAATAGGCAATCAGAACATGATTTTTCGTCCAAAGTATTCCAACAGTTAGCCATGCCATAAACTGATATACCATATGCTTTCCTTCGTCCTTCAGCATAGCCACCGTGAACTGGGGCCATGTTTACCACATCCTTGACAACTTGGGTAGCCACATTCCTAAATTGATCATTTTTCAAGTTCACTGCATCACTGCATCTCTTTATTCAATTTTAACCAAGAAAGAGAACCATAAGAACCAAAAACAAGCTAGCCTTTGTCAAGTTTGTGAAACATATAATTAATTAAATAAAAGTGCATCTTCCCTAATAGTTTAATTTTTAGATGAGGGCTCACACACTTCAACATGTATGGTATCAAAACAGACACACTGCCACCCATTCTCTAAAAGAATTTCCATGTGCATAACTCATGAAAAAAGAATTAGGCCATCGTGTGAGGGGGTGTATTGAAGATAAGAAAATCAAAGTGTCCCCTTCATCGGAAGATCATAGTGTGTAAATAAGAAAACCACATTTAACATAAGAGAAGCTTCACTATAGCAGCAAAGGCAGCCAAAAAAAAGTTGCTTTAAGTTGCAGGTTTAAATATGGGTATGACATTCTTGCAATTTTAAATCTCTTTATCAAAACTTTTGGCTCCGCCACGATGCTAATACCATGTTATGTCTTCAAGATGAGAATTTTACATTCTTATCTGTTATGCACACGGAAGCAGAATCCCAGAGAAAAATATATGAGAAAATAACCAAAGGAAAAGAAAAGGGGGAAAAAATAAATTACTTTGACGTCTTGGGGAGAAGAGGATTCATAAAAAAAGCTATAATTCTCGAATCTCATGAAGCATCCATCGAAGAAAACCCGACCGCTAATGTGGGGAAAGCAACCGGGCAACTGGGTTTTGATGGCAGAGAAACAAAGCTGGCAATCTTCCTTAGAGAGATCGTCCATGCATTGAGCCAAGACGTAAATTTGATTGGGAGAAAACCCTTCTCCATAAATGGAGAATTTGTTGGATCGCATCTCGGATTCCATGGCTGCAACTGCATTGGCGTAATTTTGGTTGAATTGTGAAACATTGTCTGCTCGCTCCACCCCACAGAATTTATAGACGAGCTCGGTCCGAGGATTCGCAATAGCAGCTGGAGGAATCAAAAAGGTGGAGAGGAGGATGATTAAGCAGACAACGACCACATTGGCCATAGAAACAATGCCTTGATTCGATCGTCAAAGTTGACAACCAGAGAGATGAGGAGGACAACAGAGGTGCTCATCTTCGCTTTTTCATTTTTCCTTTTGTTTTCTGGTATAATGTACGTTTTCATATTTATTTATTTTTTTTAAAAATATTTTCTTTAAATATTTTTTTCCTTGGAAAATTCTGATTTTGGTCCGTGATATTATATAGCTGATCACATTTAACCTTTATTTAGTTGAAATATGCATTTTTAACTTGTGGATTTCATAACTTTAATGAATTACTAACCATTTTACAGTGTCAATCTTTATTTAATTAATAAAATATTGAGAAGAAAATTACTTTTTGAACAATTAAATATTTATTTTATGCGGGGAGACTGCAATTGCTAAAGAATGTGCTACTCTCAATGCAAATTTTTACGCTTCTTATTTCTGTTTCAAAATAAATTGTTTTTTTTAATTTGGAGAGAATTTTTAAAAGAATTATTTATTTTTTTAAAAAAATATATATTTTTATCTATTTACTCATAATAAATATCTTTTAAAAAATATAACTTTTTAATATTTTTTTGATTATGTAAAATTTTTTCTATTTAAATAAAGATAAAATTAATAGAATATTATTAATGTTTCTTAATTACACAAAACATCACTTATCTTGAAACAAAATCAAAAAGCTAAAATAACCACTTATTTTAAAACTGGGGGAGTATCAAAAATGTTGATCCAATGTGTTGAGGCTATTTGTAGTGCTGAGATATTGAGAAAAACTTTGATTGCTTGGAAGAAATTGTGCTGGCAAAAAATAGCAGGAGGCTTGAATATACTGGACATTCACAAATGAAATAAAATTACAATGTGTAAATTACTTTGAAATCTATGTCTGAAGAAAGATAAGATGTGGGTGAAATAGTTCATGTCTATAGCATTTGGGAAGCAGCTGCTATACAAACTTCTTGAATGGAGTAACTAAATTTTTATCCTTAAATTGGTATGTTCAATCTATGTCGGATTTTTTTTTTTTAAATTTCTGCTCTGTAAAGTTTTTTTGGTAAATAAAATTTCTTTTAGTTACCAAAAATAAAATAAAATTATTAATCATAATATCATTCATAACTCTATTTTGTTATTTGAGAATAAGATAGTTTTAAAAATAATTTAAATATAACATATATACACATTTTACTTAATTGAAGTTTAGATGTAGTTAATGTATAAACCACAATGACCAAATTAAATTAGAATTAAGTGATAACTACGATCAAAAACTATTTAACTGTGTCAAGATTCTTTTTAAAAAGTATCTTCTTCTTCTTCTTAAGATTTTGATAATGAATAAATTCAATTTCTATGCATTATTTGTGGTGATGATTAAAATGAGTAATTAAATAGAAATTCTCTGAGTCAAGATCTTGTGGATTTTCCTAATTTTTCTTGATGCATAGGTTAAAAAAGGTCTAAAATCATTCACTATCTTTAAGTTTAGAAGTAAAATCACTTATATATTTTCATATGGAGCCATAACAATTCACAATATTTGCACAAGTGGTGAACTTTTCCACACAGCTCAAACAACTGGTTAAGTTTTAACAGACTTGTTATCATTTGCTCATCACATGAAAAATTTTATTTGGTATGAGACACAACAAATAAAAGTTGTGTGAGACACTTATACTTCTATTTGCTCTGCCTTTATACTTCTATTGTTAAGAAGGGAAAAAAAGGGCTTACATAATTTAAAATATTTTATTTATGTTTTAACTATTTTGGGTTATATGATTGTCCATAAACGTGAGTTCATTTATGATATGATAATAAAATATTAGATCGTATATTATGTGCTTGGTGAATCTAGTGAGGTGGTTGTATACGCTTAACGTAATGAGACCCATAATGGGAGGATCCATTAGAGCATCTTATTTGCAGATAGGTTTCCCTCTAATCTTATATAAGACACCTATTTGAATTATTTGTATTATCACCTGATATATACTAAAGATGTGAGGTTGCGTCCAATTGATGTTGCCATAATGAGATAGAGTAATAGAGGGAAAGATCTAGCCCGTTTAAAATTCAATATGGCTCAACAAGTATATTGTTCGACCTTACTGATCTTTAGTTATGTTTGACCTATTGTCATGTTTGATCTAGAAAATTATCATGTTAATTATTTAATACGTGGTATCAGAGCCTAGAAAGCATTATGTAGGATCAAAATTCCATGATTAGTATGATTAGAGTTGTTTTAATCTTGAAACTGTTTGATGTAATTTCAAGTTGAATTTTTTGCAAAATCGAAATAGGACTAAGGGCTTTTATTCCTCTCACTAAAAGCTTCGATTTGATATATGATTCATCCTGTAATTTAAAATTGATAGAGTTATTATATTTTTAAAATTTAGAATTTTATATAAACAAATGAAATCTAACTCAAATTTTGAACTTTTGGTGAAATTCGTTGAAATCTTGTTATGGACTTTTGTTTATGGAGTAGTTAATGTCTGAAATATCAAATCAATTGCAACAAATTGTTCAAAGATAGCTTAATTTTCAAATTATTCAAGAAATGATTTTACGGTTACTTTTAAGAGTTTTAAGTCAAAGTATACTTTTGATTTGGATGTTTTTCAATAAATATTTGTTGAGAATTTTTCTTACTCAATGATCAAACATTGTGACTTAATCGATCGAAAAAGTTGAAATATTGCCAAAAAGTTAATCTTTTTCGATAAAGAAATTTCAAAGGAATCAAAACTTCAAGTTTCAATTTTGATTCATAGGATCAATTTTAAGTCAACTAATTGGTTGAATCTGCTACGTGAAATGTTTCTCAATATATTAGTAACAGTTGATTTTCCTTTTGTTTTGAAAAGAGAGAGATTTGAAAAATCAAAAGTTATGTATTAATTAAAAGCTATTAATGCAAAATTTAAAGCTTTAAAAAGATTTTTTTTTTCAAAAGATTTTTGAATATTGAATTGTTACAAATGTGTCTAGATATATTTTTACTTGATTTTCATGTATTAAATCACTAATATATAGATAACTGCGACAGAATATTTGTGATGGATAAATTCATCACAATTTTGTTATTATTTTATGACAGAATTCATAATAGAGACCCTGTCATAAATATTTTAATAAGACAAGTTTTAATTAAAATAATTTAATTTTATGACTGAATATTTCAACATAAAAATTAATGATGCAGTTGTAACGGAATTTTTTCGTCATAAATTTCAGCGAAACAAGTATCCCACATCAAAAGACAATGAAACGTATAGTATAAGTGGTTAGTATAAAAAATGTGAGAGGACAGCTTTACGAGATATGGGTTTTGAATTAAATTATTAATGATTTAATTACTATTTAATAGTAAACAATAAATGAGTATTTGTTATTTAATAAATTATTAAATATTATAGAAATTTTTATAAACAATTATTTATTTATTATTTATTTTAGGAAAAATGGTCAAATACACTCCTCAACTTTGCGATTTGAAGTTGATATATCTCTCGCAAGAAAAGTGGCTATCATATACCTTCATCGACTAACATAGTGGACACATTTGACCTTTTAGCTTACGGACTCCTATTTATTGAACTAAAAAATTATTTGACTTATTTTTTTAACTAAACAACTATCATGTGGCTTTAAAAAATCAGTCTACCCTAATGTCAAATTTTCTCGACCAACTGTAAATCTCGAGCAAAATCACCCAAAATCTTTTCAATTTATCTCAAATTTCAAATATGAACTTCACTAGACATTTCAGATCTTTTGAAATAACATTCATTCCAAACGGAGTCCGTTTGCAAAAATTCAAAACTTTAAACTTAAATATCAAACTCTTTCAATGATTGACTATGAATTTTTAACTTCTTCTTCACGTTTTACAGCAACCAACATTTTACCAAACTCAAATTTGGCTTCAAATGATAGTAACCAACTGATTTAAACAACAAATTTTAAAATTCAAAAATCCAAGACAAATTCAAAAGTGTCTAAATCAAAGCTTCTATAGAGCTTCAATGGTTGCCACTTGCTAGCTTCTCTGTCATATTTTTAATCACATAATCAAATTCAAATATCATCCAACAAACTCATTGATTCAATTATTGGATATCCACAACATCAGCCACCAATAATGGCGTTCAATTTTTTTCTAACCGTGGCATCGAACTTCAAATTTGGCAATGGACTCAACGAAAAGAGCAAATATGCTCTATTTATTAGACGATAGGGTTATATATGAAATACTTTTTTAATAAGAAGTATATCAATTTTAAGTCACAAAGTTAAGAGCACATTTGATCTTTTTCCATTTATTTTAGGAATAGAACTTAATTTTGTGATAGACTTATCTGTTTTAGTCCATCACTATTTATGATGTTTAACCTTTATTATGTTAAATTTTTCGTGACGGGATTAATTTGTCTCTAATTGAGATGTACATTCCATCACAGAGTTTTATTATGGCCGAGAATTCGTCTCAAAGTCAAATTTGTGATAGAATTATAACAGATTATTCTGTTGAAGTAAAAATATTTTGTTATTAAAAGTATTAAAGTGTATTATATTTTAGTAGTCATAAAGTAGAGAAAATGATCATTATTTATGGTGTAACTTATGTAACCACTAATGTTATAATCTATAAATTATTACCCCATTACACCTCAAATGACTATCCACATTCTTGACATTTATTTGTGGAAGAAATCCTATACCTATATATATAAAAGATGTCTTCTTTCTTGTATTGATATTAAAAAAAGAGAGAAAAAGAGAGAGAGAGAGAGAGAGAGATGAGAAGTTTAAAAAATGTTGTAGTGTATTTTAGATATTAGTGAAAGAGAGAAAAGGAAAAATATTCAAAGTTTTCAACTAATTCACTGTACAAAAATAGAGTAATTTTATGTTGAAGGAGGGTATATTTTTTATAGAGCTTTGGACTCTTCAACTAATCTGGAGTTGTTGAGTCATACGACGTTGTTGGGCTGTTGTATCCTGGAGTGAACAAGTCAAGAGTATTATCCCTTGATCGGTGAAGATTACGCCGCACTGAAATTGAATCTCTTTAAAGAGAGCGAGATATCTGCATCTCAGCCTAAATATTAATTAATTTATTTTTGTTAATTTTATTTTCAATTGTAATTGATGATATATTTACCAACATATTCTGTTACTATTCTTATTTTTTCTTGTAGGGAATTGAACTAAAACTAAAGAGAAATAGAAGAATTGAAAATGTGTCGAAATCGATTGAGAAAAATCTATTTTTCTACGACTTGACTCACTGATTGGAGGAGATGACAACCCAATTATAAAGAATGACGCTCCAATCCGAAATTTAATCAGTAAACTTTTTAAGTCAAAATGTCAAAAGAGTAAATTGGAAAGGGATGTGTACCAAATGGGGCATTACGTGAAAAGTTCAGCGCCTCATTTGTTACCTCGTTATGGCGTCAAGTTGTTCTTATTGATTGTGGCAACTGCCATGACCCATTGCTATAATTTTTTTTTGGTGTTTTCTTCTTCTTGATAGCTGGAAGAGCTGCAACTAAGGATGACAACGGATCAAAATCGGACCACCAGATCAATTTTTTTCACGTAAACAGATCAGGTCTACTGGTATCAGGACTATCGAGTATTTCCCTTTGTCTGGTCTAATCCGTGTATTACCGGTATGAAATCGGATCAGACCGGGTCCAAAACCTGATCCAATTATTTTTTTTAAATCATTTCTTTATATTTTTTTTTTAAAAAAAGTTTTTATAATTTATTAATTATTAGTCCATTAGTCTAATTATTAGTCTATTAAGAATTTAAGTTAACCATTTTTTTGGGAGAATTTTTGATAAATTTTTTAAAAAGTTATAACTTATAAAGTTAGTAGCTCATGAACTTTTAAATATTTTAAATAACTTATTAAATATTTTAAATTTAATACTTATGAATTTCTTTTATAAAACTAACTAAATTTTTTACAAAAGTCAAAACTAATTAAATTTGTAACTTGTTAAAGTTTTGATAAAATAGGAAATAGTAATAAATTTATGAAGTAAGTTACTGAGTTAGCAAATCAAATATAAATTAAATTTTAAGTAAGTAATACTAAGTATCTATAAAATGAGTTGCATTAATAAAAGATAATTATTAAAAAAATTAAGGCGAAAGCCTATAAATTTATTCAAATAAATAAAATTGTACATGTATCATATTATTATATAAGTGGGAAGACAAAAGTGAAAAGTTGAATTATAATTTTACCCCTATTATAAATTAAAATATTATAAAATATCTATTAATTAATAATAGCTTCTTATTAAGTATTTAATTAATAGTAAAAAATTGGATTACAATTTTACTCCTATTATAAATTCAAATGTTATAAACATCTAATTAATTAAATATTTATTAGTAATAATTTCTTATTAAATATTTAATTATTAAAATATCATATATCTATACTATTCTAAAAGTGGGAAACCCCGGCCTATAGTTGAAAATTGAAAGACTAAGTTGCCCATTAAATATTGAACGATGATTTTACCCTTTAATCTAGACTATTCTTATAATTCTAACAAAGTTGAATGACATTTTTCTCCTTCAATCAAACACAAATGTAACTCTAATTCTAATTAAATACGATGTTACCCTTCAATCTGGACTATTCTTATTATTCTAACAAAGTTGAATGACATTTTTCTCCTTCAATCAAATACAAATGTAACTCTAATTCAAATTAAATTATTAAGAAAAATTAAATGTGAAACATTAAGATGATTAACTTTAAGGAGGCTTTTAATTTTTCCGAGAATAATCTAAACTCTAGAGCAATTTATTTCTTGAGTAATGAATAACGACGATTAAGCTTTACTACATCCAGAATTATAACTGTAAAAATTGTAATAATTGAAGCATTTATTATTCAAACTAAACGATGATCATGCATGTAATAACGAATTATCCCTTCAGTCCAAGGGAAACCAACATATACACAATTAATATGATAATGAATTATGAAACTACCCCATCTGTTGTAAAATCTCATTAGATACTTAATTTATTTTTGATCAAATATTTGCTTTTATAAATAGACTTGAATTAATTAAAATATTTTAATTACTTTCAACAAAAATATGTAATTTTTTATGAGACCAATCTACTCTCCTCTCACAAAAAGTAGAAAATTCTTGAGTTCAAACTTGAATTTACCAAAATATTCATTAAAAATCAAACAATCATTTTACCCTTAAATATTACTCCATATTAGTTTTATATATTAGAAAGTTTATCTTAAAATATTAAATTTCATTTTATTAGTCTTTAATTGTAAGCAATTTATTGTAATAACATTTTAAGATGAATATCTTTAAATTCTCACGCATTCTTTTTATCTTCTAAAGATAACATTTGTAGTATTTTATTACTCCTTAACCTTTTTATCTTCTCATTTTATTTTTATTTTTCGCATTTGGCCTTCAATATTCTGAGCCATATATTTTGAAATAAACGTGTAATGAAACTTTTCTCTTATAAGTAGAGTTTTTCTAAAGTTGTTTAATATATTTCATTCATGCAAATTCCTTAAACTATATGAACTCGAGGGATGAATTGGTGGACATAGTAAGATATAAAGGTATTAGTGTTTATTTTAGAGTTTTATAGCTTTTTTTAATAATCTTTTCACTATCTATAGCTAAATATATGTAATATGAAACACGAATATGATATTATTCGTCATATTTGCTTACAAAGTAATTTTATTACGAGTGAACTAACCATGACATTGTTAAATTTAATGGTTATATAATTATTTTCTTTTTTCTTTTTACTTCTTTTTTTGAAAACAAAATTAAGTGGTACTATGGATCTTTCACATAGATTATGGACTATTTTAAATATGTTCATCACAGATAACTATTATGTACTTCTTTATTTATGTATGCCCTAAAATTCATAATGATTTACTAACCATCATAAGGAAGACATATGCTGATCAAATCTCTATACAACTTATATAAAATGTTACTTTTATTCTACTATAACTTTTTATATGTATGGAGTTATAAAAAGGAGACTATAATTTCTTAAAGACAACCGTTGTACTTGTATACAGAAATATATATTTAGTAGAATATATTTTAGTGTACAAAATTATATTTAAATCATTCTTTTCATTTTCTTTTCAGCTACAAAATATGATCTATATATAAACACATTAATTAATACAAGATCAATCATATTTATAAAAATATTATGCGATAAATAATTAACAATATGAGATTAGGCCTGTACAAATTTTACATAGTAATAGAGGAAAAACGTGCAATGCACATTTACAAAGACTAGTTACAAAATATTTAGAAGACTAAAAGATTACCTAATCTACGCAGCCACCTTCTAGGACGGGTTTTGTTTCAATTAGGTCTCTATTATTATACTAATATCTAAAATTTCCGAAATGTTATTTTTGTAACTTAATTATCACATCCTCTGAAATATTTTCTAAAATTGGTACTCTTCCTTGTTCCTCCATTGTGTCCATGCTGTCATCGCTATTTGTCCCAAACACTTCATATATTTCATCTTCAATTTGGGTCGATAACTTTGGCAGTCCAAAGTTTCTTCGTTCAGCATTTATCCAATCTTTGAATAACACCGATATTTCTAAATTGCCTTTTGCCAAAGAACACGGGTGGTCTCCAATAATAAATCTTCCCGCGCCGAAAGCTTGCTCTGAAGCTACTGAAGACACTTAAATGGCTAAGAGATCTCGAACCACCCTTGAAAGCCTTGGATATTGTTCCCTATGGTTCTTCGACCACGCCCAAAAGTTGCGGCTCTCCATTTGCATCTCTGATACTATCTCGTGCCTACAAAATATATGAATCAAAGTCATTATTGTTACATGATTCAAGACCAAGATAATCACTCATCAAGTCATCAACATCTTCTACCCTAGGCCTAAAACTAACATGTCGCATCGGTGGAACATTTTGTTCGATTGTCTATATACATTATATAAGTTTATAACTCTAGGTATTATACTACTCTTACACATCTCAAGGGTTTGCAATTCATCCGGTTGAATTTCTAAATTTGTATAAATAGTTTCAACCATTTTTTCAACACCTTGAGCTTTATAAAAAGGGCTGAATAAAGAAGCAGTCAAAAAATTTGGGTAACAAAAAAAATATTTTAAAACTTTTTCAATCATATATTGAATATGCTCTCTATAAATTTCAATTTTTTTAAATATCGCAAATTTTCTTGAAATAGCAGTAATCTTTACTAACACTGAAGAAATTGTCGGATAATATTGATCAGATATTGTATTTGTAGCTGTATAAAAAGTTTTCAAAAATTTAATAATTTCATAAACTTGAATCCAATCATCATCACAAAGTATTGAATAAGTATCCACATTATGAGCATTATAAACTAATTGTATAGGCATGCAATAAGCATAAGTTACTTCAAGCATTTCATATAAAGAGTTCCATCTAGCACACACTTCTTTTGGAACTTTTCTATATTCAAGTTGACATTCTACACAACGATTTTTATATTCAACAAGTCTAGCATTTATTTTCGCTTTAAAAATTCAAGCATAAGCAAGTCTAACTTTTTGACAACTAACTCCAAAAGTATCAAGATCGTTTTTAAAATTAAATTAAAAATATGTGCAACACATTTAACATGAAAGACATCATTATCAATTGGACAAGTCTAGGTTTTAGAAAAATCATCTGCTTTCAAATTATTAGAAGTATTGTCTAAAGTGACACCCATTATTTTATCACAAAGCTTAAAATACTGTAAAATACATCATATTGTAAAAGTTATGTAAGAACTGGTTTTACTTTCTTCTACATACTTATATCTTATTATTCTTTTTTTCATATTCCATTCATGATCAATCCAATGAGCGGTAATAATAAAATAATCATTACGATTAATACTACAATTCATATCAGAAGTAATAGATATTCTACCATCAAAATATACAAAGATACAACGAAGATAATAATAATGTTCAGCTTGATATTCAAAAATATCATTTTTAATTGTGTTTCTAGAAAAATCTTGAAAAAATGGATACACCTCCCGAATATAATGAATAAAACCGGAATGTGAAGGAAAATTGAAAGGCAAACCACAAACAGCTACCGTTTTAGCTAATTCTTGACGATCTTTTTCCTAACTATATGTGACGTTTGTGCTTGGGCCAGCTATGTTAGTCCTATTTAAAACAGTTTGAACCATGTTAGACCCTCCTACTCCTATAGATCCTTCAAGTAAAGGTGTACCATTTTTTTTAGCCTTAGCAACAACTTCTAGGTAAACAAATTCTTTATTACACGATCTCAAATATTTAATTAGCAACCCAGTCCCACCTTTCGATCCCCCAATCAAATGTTTTAATACTTTCTTATATTTTAAACAAGTAGCAGTAGTTTTTTCACTATTTTGCTCCATAAAATGTCAAACTAATGACCTTTTAGGACGTTCGGTCCTGTGATCCTAGTAAATGTAGGTAATTCCGTAACCGGACTAGTAGGGGTAGGGGTCTCCTCTAACTCTTCTTCTTGTACCTCTTGAGAATCCTCTAAGTCTTCTTCAAAATTAGTACCATAGAATCCTATCTATGGTATCATGGTTTAATTGAGTAGTAGAATTAACATCATATGGTTGTTGACGTGGTAAATAAGTTTCATCAACATAAGTTTCATCTACATTACTAAATCTAGGCGATGGCGATGGTGGTAATAATCTAGAACTATTTCCACGTCCCCTATCAGTAGCACCCATAATTCTTTTACCTCTACTTTGTTTACCGGCATCCATATTTAAGATATAAAATAAACAAATAGAGATATTATATAAATAAAAAATTAACAACAAATTAACAAGCAATATAAATATAAACAACAAAAAAAATTATAAGTAAATAAATAAAGAGATTAAAGTTGGAATGAATGTACCGAACATTTGCGTTTTACGCAAACGTTAAAAGTCGGAATTGAGAGATGATAATTGAAGCTTGCAAATGACTTAAAAAAGATCTTCTAACTCCAATTAGCCAATACCACAAAATATAAAATTAAAAGATTTGAGAGTAGAAACTAGAGAGATTTTGTGAGTTTGAGTCTTTGAGAGAATAATAGAGAGAATTGAAGATTTTGTGAGAAAAATAGAATGAATATGGGATATATTTATAGTGCAGAGGTGTTAAGGGGGTAGGGGGTGTTTGGGGGGAGGGGGGAATAGCTGTTAGGAGCCATTGGTGGGCCCCACTTTCAATTGCCAAACGGCTTCTAACGGTAACTATACAAAAAATAATTTGAAATTTCTGACTGTTAACCGATACCGGAACCAGGTCTACCGGTAAATTAGCCTATTCCGCACCGATTCCCTACCTATACCTCTTATACCGGTTCCTACGAACCTACCGGAACTGGGTCTTACCCGGTAGTACCCGGACTGAGTCAGACTCGGTTCCCTTTCCACCCTTAGCTGTGACCCTTGTTTTTTTTTCTTTTTTTGTTTTCCTTTCTTGGTATGCTATGACCATTATATATATATATATATATATATATATATATATATATATATATATATATATATATATATAACACAGAAAAAATTATAACAATGGGTCGTTGGATGTGCTATGAGCCATTATTTTTTTTTTATTTTCCTCGGTCACTGAATGTGCCACGATCCAAAATAAAAAATAAATTTTGAATATTCAACGTGAGGTATATAAAGATTATTAAATATAAAAAAAATTTAAATATTATATTTATATTTTAAATACAAACTTAAATATAAATTATTTTTATTTAGTAATCTTTATATATCTCACGCTGAATATTTAAATTTTATTTTGTATTTAGTAAATCTTAAATGGCCATAGTTTGTAGTTAATAATTACTACACGTTAATTTTGATAAATATATATGTCATTACAGATTTCGTCATCCCACGTTTATATTGCACATTTTCAACCCGCTAATACAGAAGCAACGCCGAATCCTCCTCGAAGACCAACTAAGCCACATAAACCACCTAATTGTGGCACTGGTTCGTATTATGCGGAGTAAAATATACAGTTATATTTTTAAAATTATATTTCATTTTATTTTCTTTTTTTAAATTTCATTTATCTCACAATGTAATTTTTCACTTTATAAATTATATTTATGTGAAATTATATATTTTTTATTTTGGATCATGGCACATTCAGGGATCGAGTAAAATAAAAAAATAAAATAACAATGGCTCATAGCACATTCAGCGACCAAGAAGAGGAAAACAAAATACCCCCCCCCCCCCCCCCCCCCCACACACACACACAATCGTCGTACCATCTCCAACGACCAAGAAAGAAAAAAAATTATATATATACATACACAGACACTTGTCATAGCATACCAAAAAAGAAAACCAAAAAATAAAATTTAAATTAAAAAAAAAGACAAGAAACAATGGTCGCAACTCTCCAGCGACCAAGAAGAAGAAAACACACATAAAAAAAATTTATAACAACGGGTCGTGGCACAAGGAGAACAGCTTGACACTGTGACGGATAACAAATGAGGCGTTGGGCTTCCCACGCCTTGGCCCATTTGGTATGTATCCCTTTTCAACTTATCCTTTTGATATTTTGACTTAAAAATTTTACCGATTAGATTTCAGACTCCTCACTTTTGGATAGGGAAGAATTTTTGAATTTTTTACTATAGAATAATTTATTTTAAATTTATTACTTTTAAAGTTTTGACAAATAGCAGAAAATAATTCTGGCCATAAAAAATTCTAAAATTTTGCTGAGAATTACTTTTAGCCACTTTAAAGATAATGGGATGAATCGCATTTCCTTATACAAACTTAAATAATTATTCTCTATTTTGATATATATATAATAAGGTAACTTCATGTAGATATTAGAGAAAGATCATTTAATAATTAAATTATTATTGAAATTGCAATTCGGGGTGGTACACATGAGTTGGTGTTGAAAATTTTGATAACCTCATTTAATTAATTTATAAAGCTAACAACTCAAATGAGATAATATTACGAATTAATTAATTATTTATAAAGTACTTGTGATTGAAATTTCATCAAGAAATGGAATGAATTTTTCAAAGGTCGTTGTATCTCGTTTTTTTTCCCCTATAAAACTCAATAAAAGAGAGTGTGCCCAATTGTGTGTTATTTTCTCTGTCAAAGGGGAGTTAATAATTATACAATTACTTGGACATATTTTGATGAATAATATATTGTCTTCATTAATTAGTTCCACTTATTTCAGTTTCTTTTACAAAGAACGATAATGTTATTAAAATTAAAATTCTGATAAGGTCAAATTACAAGAAGTCAATATTAAGTTTTGTTCTAAATTTCTATCTTACTTAGATATTATATTACGGGCGAATATAGTCTATTAGATTAGTCAAGAAAGAGTTACGTAAATTATATTCTAGGTCATTCAGAAGGGCGTAGTATAGTAGAAAAGATTTTCTTTGTAGAAAAGGACTTCACCATAGCTATCCTTTTCTTGGCAGAGAAATTTTGGACTTCTATAAATAAAAAATCTCTTCTTCTCATACACAAAACAATAATATTTACAATGTAGTATTTAAAAAGTCTTATTTAGGGGGGAGATTATTCTCTCAATAGTTTTATGCTTTTTTATATAGGGGAAAATTGCATGACTTAGAATACATAGATACTATATTTACCATTTATAAATATACATTTAATAAATTACAATTTTTAGATATAATTTACGCTTTATAGCAAATTTGAGTATAACACTTGTATTTTTATCTTTACCGTATTTCAAGGCCCTTTTTATGCTATGTATCAAATAACACTCTTTCATCTTCTCCAAAGGCAGATTCAGGATTTAAAATCTGTGGATTCAAACTGTTAAGATTTTACAATTGAACCCATTATATTTTTAAAGTTATGGGTTCATCTCTATTATTTATTATAATTTTGATAAATTTTACACATAAATTTATACTCCGCATTAAAAGTTATGGATTCAATTGAACCCATAAATAATATGGTACATCCACCACTGATCTTCTCCATTACTCCTATTTTCTCTCCACAACTTTTCCCAAATTCCACATCTCCGCCAATCTTTCTAATAAAATTTGTTTTCCTTAAATCATGGGTTCATCCTAACAAATAATAGTTTTAATGTAGATGTTGTAGTCTTTTTTTTTTAAGTTATATAATTGTATTCAACTTTTATCTTCATCTATTGTTGGTTTATAGCGGAATACTTTATGACATTGTTAGGATTTTGCAAAAACCTTTGACTTTCAAATCAATAACGGAAGAAAGCACTCCTAGGAGGGTTACTAGAGGTATAACCTCTCACACCCACAATTTTGAAGATAGCATATCATTTGATTTGTGCATTACTCAACAAGATGTCAATGCAGGGTCTACTGCTACCATTGAAGTCAATACATGGACTAACCACCACTATGACCCCTTAAGAATGAAATCGCTAAACTTTGAACGTACAAATTTGAGCAAAAGAAAAAAGCTTGTTGAAGTTTCGCGGTCAGATAAGAAGAGAAAAGTTTACGATATGACTTCTGGTAGCAAAGAAAAAATATTGTTAAATCCGAGCATTCAAAAGCAAAAGTCGCGAAGGAGAATATTATTAATATTTATTATTGTTATTTTATTGCTATTTTTTGCATACAATATATCTATTTTTGTTACTTTTGATACATTGTATATTTGAAAATATTGATATAATATATCTATTTATGTTATTTGGATACATTTAACCCTTTTAAAATATTGATACAGTATGCCAACTTTGTTATACAATCTATATTTAAAAATATTGATACAGTTTGCCAAGTGTTTTTGATTCAAAATCTACATCTTTGATACATTATATCTTTGAAAATATTGGTACATGTGTATTCTTAACAATATCAATGTATCCACTCCATTTATGTGATTGTGTTTAAAACTACTGTATAATCAACTGAACTCTATGGTCTTGTATGTTACAGTTGAAATACTTTTGTATCCTTGAAAATATTAATACATTTGTATTCTTAAAAATAGACGTATCTACTCGATTTGACAGACATAATGGAGGTACAAATGGTGATTTTTTAAACGTTTAATTAAATAGAAAACAATCAACTCCTCCTTTCAACTCTAGCAATTACTTGTTTCAGTTCGAGGCTTGATGAATTTGATTGATGTATTTGCAAAAAAAATTTCGACGCTTGATGAATTGGATTGATGTATTTGTAAAAAAGATTATTTACTGGCAAATGATTAGACAAAGAGCAATACAATCTATGCAATGCTTTAATTTATGATATCGCTTTCAGAAATGAGCAGATATAATGAAGGGTGAACACTAATACAATCTACTCAGTATATCAATGAAGCTTTTATTGGAGATTTAGATCAAATATTTCATTATATTTGTGATTTGAGACTAGGATATTTCACTGTATTTGCAACATTGATAGATTTGTATTCTTAAAAATATGGATGTATCCATTCTATTTATGTGTTTGTGTATAAAATTTTGTAACTGCATAAATTAACTTAACTTTATGATCTTGTATGTTGCACTTGAAATATCTTTGTATGCTTGAAAATATTGATACATTTGTATTCTTAAAAATATGGATGTATCCACTCGATTTGACAGACCTAATGGAGATATAAATGATGATTTTTTTTATGTTTAACTAAATGAAATACAGTCAGCAGATGAACAAACGAAGAAGAATACAATCTACGTGATGCATTGATTTCTGATATCACTTTTTGAAATGGTCAGATTTAATGAAGGGTGAACACTGATACAATCTACTCATTTATTGATGAAGCTTTTACTGAAGATTTGAATAAAGTATTTCAACGTATTTGCAATTTGAGACTAGAATTTTTTCTGGATCTTTGTTCTGTTTTCCTTAGAATAAATGCTGAAATTGTATTTCTAATTATGGTTAACAAAAGACTCATGTTATATTTTTTATAGTTAAAATCTTTTAGTGTGATATACACTGATTTTTTGCACTTAGCAATTTAAAATAAATTTATTCCCTAATTTTTAGACTAAATATAAGCATTTTTTGCAATTAGCTTAAATATATTCATTATTCCCTAATTTTAGCTTAAATATATGCATTTTTGCACTTAGCGTTTTCAAATAAATTCATTATTATCTAATTTTCAGCCTAAATATATGCATAGATACAATCATACACATACATATATACACCTGTAAAAATATAGATTTATTAGAAATGGTAATTAGCCATAGTATAGCTACAATCCGTAATTAAGTTTTAAATCTTATTCATTTATGAATTTTTTTTATATTAGTTTTTCTAATATGTAGGTCACTTGATCAAATCGTATTAAATATTATGTTTTTTTAGTATAATTTTATTTGTCTTTTGATTTATCGCTGTCAAGGTTTGCAATTATTAGCTTCCGGCATGACACCCAACTATTTCGATCCCAATGAGTGGTATCAGAGACAATGGCTCAACGAGATTGAATACAGGTTCAAATCAAGTTGTAATCAGTTTCATGATAATGAAGTTTTTATCCAGTTCAACCATATTTTCAACATTCCCATTGTTGCATCTATAAAAATAATAAATAAAATAATTTTAAAATTATTTTTAGCCAATGATATTTTTAATCTTATTTTTAACATAAAGCAGCGATGAAGATTATATGAAGAACGAAGATCAAGATTATTTTTTACCAGAAAATTCACACCAAAAAAAGATTTGTTCTAAATTTCTGTCTTAGTTGGATTCTACATCATAATTGTGTTTTGCTTCAAAAATGATTTCTTGGTAGAAAAAGGTTTCTTTGTGAAGAAGAACTCTACCATAACTATCCTCTTCTTGGAGGAGAAGTTTTGGACTTCTGCGAAAAGAAGATCTCTTCTTCTCATCCACAATATAGTATTTAAAGAGTCTTGTTCAGGGGTGATTATTCTTTCAACAGTTTTATGCTTTCTTTAATATTAGTTTTCCCAATAGGTAAATTACTTGATCAAATCATATTAAATATTATCCTTATTTTAGTATAATTTTATTTGTCACCTAATTTATCACCGTCAAGATTTGTAATTATTAACTTCCGCATGACATTCTGCGATCTCTACCCTAACAGTGAAAACATAATGTAGAGTTTGCTTTTGAACTAATTAAGATAGATATAGTTATCCTGAAAGATGCACCATTAAATCTACTAAGGAAAATAGTAAAAATGAGACAAATCAATAATATGCTAAATGAAAAAAAAAAGAAATAGCTTGTGCTTGAAGGCCTTAAAGAGATCAATTGTTGAGTATTTATAGGGATCTCTACCAGAAATAGATAGCATGATTAAATAACAAAAAATTAATAATTAATTATGAAACTAAATAAAATCAATAATGAATAAGTAGTCTGTTTCAAGTTGTTATGATTGAACATTTATGTCAGACCGTTCAAGGTCAAAATTAGCCCAATCTCATTATCATGTCAGCAAAGAGAAAATCAAATCAATCATGCAAGCAGAAGAAAAATTAGAAAGTAAACATATGCCAACTCAAGAATAAATCATAAGCGGGAGAGCCATATAAGGTTCCCATTGCTCGAAAGTATTACGACTGAGATTTCAATTCACAATGGTCAATTATTCTCTGAACTGGCACAACTACTCAAAAGCATTTTTTTAGGATCTATAATAGCTATTTGACCTCTGAAATTACATAATTTTTCCATACAGGCCTTAAAGCAAAAAATGATAATTATGGAGTATTTAGCTGCCATAATCTTTCAAAATCATCATTTCATTTATAGAGTTACCTCTCGAAGAAATTTTCCAGTTATCCCTCTAATTGCTGTAAATTAGTTAGGGACTTACCTCTTGAAGAAATTTCAAGAAATCCCCCTTTGATGCTCTTGAATCGAATTCCTTGATCTATAAATTAGAAGAATGATTTGCACATTAATTCTTCTTAAATCGATATAATTACAGTATTGAGTAGAAACTCATCGTAAATAATTAGCAAAATTTCTAGGATGTTTTCTCTTTCAAAAGTTGATAAAAACAAAGTGAAATAAATTTCAAACTTAAGTCATATTTATAAATTTTTGTCAAAATCCACATACAACAGCCACATACGATCAGTATATGGTGGCATACAACCACATGTTGGCCTGTATGTGGCACCCAAACCAAATAATTTTGAAAAATCACTAAAGCAGGTACGATTCGACATATGGTCTCGATGTGACTCTGCAAGTCAACAACTAAAGACCCCTAGTTTTTCAACTTTTAGGACTTTCATCTGAGGCTCGACATATGGCTCGTATGTTAGTTATACGAACGTAGGTCGTCTCCGTCTATTAAATTCAAAAATCTAAAAAATAATAAGTCTTAACAGCAACATATAATTGATATATAGACCATATTGATAAGACGTAGAATTGTGACTTATTTTGCGCCACTTAAGATTTTTAAATCCTCAATGCACTTTTTAAACTGAGTTCTGATATAGTCTTATGAATCTCAGGGAAAGGAACTAAGAGGTCAAAATTGAAAAATAAAGGGCAAACCATGGAGAAAAAATGTAAAAGAAATTGCAGATAGAGAAATACCCCATTGGCGGTCCACAGAATCGGTCTGCAGTCCACATAAATATCCCATTCACCGCAGAAAGTAATAGAAATCAGGGTCCAAAAAAGAATCATTCTATGGTGCCTTGATACGATCATAGACCACCTTTGCATTCTGCAGAATCATTATGCGGACTAAAGCAGGGAGAAAAATCAATACCAACTCTATAAACTCTTGAACCTTTCTGCTGACCACA
The DNA here is from genome assembly GCA_035772735.1 of Datura wrightii. Classification (NCBI taxonomy): domain Eukaryota; kingdom Viridiplantae; phylum Streptophyta; class Magnoliopsida; order Solanales; family Solanaceae; genus Datura; species Datura wrightii. The sequence continues at coordinate 109,316,446 of JASDFA010000008.1, read as the reverse complement.
GACCTGACATGGTAACTCATATTGTGACCGCAGAAGTTCACAGATGAGCTAGAGTATAAATCTGAAGGCCTACTCTACGGTATCATGACTGGCTTTGCGAAAGCAGTTCTATTTTGCGTTGTAGACTGATCGCAGTATAGGACACAGTGACAATTTTAAAATTAAATATTGTCATAATTTTGAGCCTTTATGAGGGAATTTTCTCCAACTTTAGAACATAGAAGTAAATACAGAGAGAGAAAAGTGAGACAAAATGTGAGAGTGTAAGACAAATAAGATTTCTAATTAGTTTATTGCAAGGTTCGTGATTGTTCATTTATTTTCGTGAAGCATTAATTTTTATTTCTCCCATGTATTTTTATTTGCTTTTAAGTGCTAGTATGAGGGGATATTGGAATTATGTGACTGGGTATTTAGACATAGTATTCGCTAATACACTATTTATCGTGAAAACTATTTATCCTTTCATTTTTTTAATTTTGGTGGTTGCAAACATCAAAGTGTACCTTAGTTTGCTTGAGTAAAGAAGCTTAGATTAGAAAAAATGATAAATAGTAGGGATTTCAGGTTCCAAATCCTCAACTAATGACTTGGGTTGTTGAAAGTAAAGTCACCTATAATGTTCAATGAGGGTTAGTTAGCACACTTTCAAGGTCCGAAAGAAATTGATGCGAAATTTCTCTAAATGGGTCGAAAGACTTTAGAGGTGTCAAAAACTCATTGTTTATTGCCATGCATGTCTATTAGTGAAGTCTACAAATTAGACCCGTTTGCATTACTCCTCATTTGGAAGCACAATCTATGTAAATTCTCATTAGAAGTTAATCAACAAATTAATTCACCAATTATAAATAGATTAAAACAATCAATATCTCTCCACTTTTAGAATCTAAAGATTAAAGTTGGGTGATACACTCAATTTGTAATTTTCATTTTATATTCTCTGTGAGATTCAACCCCAACCTAGTTGGGTTCTATATTTGATACGAGGACTAATTTATATTGTTTAATGGTATAATTTGGGTGACATCACGTATGTTCAACATGCAGTTTGTATGTGGTTTTGCATCTCAGAAATTTCAAAATTATTAACCCGGACCTCACATACGAGCCAACATAAGATTTGTGTGTTAGATGTACAATCATTAGTGTTCATTGTATCTTGACACAATTCCTCCAACTTTGATATTTTTAATTCTTTTCGACTGCAATTTTTTTGTACACCTAGTACATGCTAAGATATTTTCAATCCTTTTCAATTGCAATTTTTTTGTACACCTAGTACGTGCTAAGATATCAATTTTAATATATATTCACATGGGATTTAACATAGCTCAGATTGAATTATACAATGTCTAACAGTTCAAATCTAGCCGAATTTCAGAAATGTCACAATAAATAGTATTCAATTAGTTTAATACCAAATTAAATCAATTATGAATGACTTTCTTACTAATCAAATCAAATCAATCACTAATTGATTTTTTTTATTTGACTGATTTGTTGATTTGGCGCGATTTATCAGTTTTTCTTATACACTCTAAACTTTGGTTGGGTTGTTTTAGTTAAAGGTGTGAATGAAAAATAGAGGGATATTAAATATTTGAAAGATTTCTTTTAATAAGGAGCTTTGTCCCTCATTGGATAAGAAGAGGAAGATTATTATGCTTATATATAGAAACACCTTTTGTACCTCTTAAAGTGTTGGAAAGAAAGTCTTCCTACGCATCATTGTTGTCATTTTGCTAGCTCTGGATTAGATTGATTGTTTAAATTATTTAGACAAAATATATTCTCTGTTTTCATTATTTTTATTTGCAATTTTTAATTTTTTTATCATGCAGAATTTAAATTAAAATATTGCAAAAAAAAATTCAATGGTAAATTTGACTGTTTGCATTTGTTCTAAACAACCGATGTCTTTCTTGAACATATATTTTTGCACTTGTTGATTTCCAAACTCTTGTCTATAAATTTCGAGGCTTCACCTCAGTTTTGAGACATAAAAAGTTACCATAATTCTCTCCTCTCTTCTGCATCGTTTTCAAATGAAAAACGAAAATGTGTCAAATGTGTGATTTGCTCCATCATTTAAATTCGCCAAAATTCTGTAAATCGAAGTGCGCCACTTTTACAGAATAATTTTTCTATTTTATCTTAGGAGAAATTAATATGTACATCTTAAACAATAGTGAAAAAATTAAATTTCTCAAGACACTATAAAAAATTGGTCAAAAAACGAGGTCAATTCCGACGGACAACGTCAGTTTTTTGGCCAAAAACGATGACAAACCGATGGACAAAGAATCGTTGAAATTTATTTCATCGTAAATAAAAAATCGACGGACAGCATCAGTTATTACCGACGGACGTCCGTGATTCAGTAAATATTAGTTTTATGGGTTCTTTAAATGTTACCCCATAAGGGGGGGAAATTTTGGCGGGCACCATCGATATTTTTCAATTATTTATTTATTTTTTAATTAAAAAAATTTAAACATACCTACGGTGTCCGTCTGTATGTTCTTCATAACTAAGAACATACTGATAGACAGTATCGTTTGTCTGTCGATTTTTTGAGTTTTTGCTGTTGGTATATTTGCAGAAAATCGACGGACTTACCTATGCTATCCGTCGATTTTTTGCAAATGCACCAGCAACAGAAAGTTGAAATTTCTGTATTCCCACCTATTAAATTAAAATTCAATTCAATTTCAGCTACTATCCAATACTAATTACTATCAAAATAATTTCAAATCAACAACATCAATAACATAGTATTTATCGAATTAAAATATCAAAAACAACACTAAATATCCACCAAAATTATCAATAAAGTTTAAAAATATCAGAATGTATATACAGAGTTTAATTTCAATATTTAATCATCCTAACAACTAAGGTGTATCTTCGACATTTTCATTATTTATCAAAAACTTATCGTCATCATAGAAAGGAGAACGGGCACGTCGTCTCCGCACTCCACTAGCAAGGAGGCAGTTCACTTGTGCCTTAAGAGCTTCGGCGGTATGACACATTCTCATACTCTCTGCAATGTGTCTTGCCTCAACATCTGCCAAGACATGTGTAAGTTGATCGATCTTCTGCGACATAGCAGCGATCTGAACACCATCAACCGCCTTGGCCTAGCTCGAAGAGCCAATACCTTCCAGTCTGGATTGAATTCGTCGAAATGGGTTCCTAGATCCTAGGACGTAGACTCTCCCCTTTTGCCTTTCCCCGACCATTTTTTCAGTCCAAAGTGACATCTGGTGGAGGCTGAGTCGGCCCACCTTGGGCTTCCTGAGTCTGGCTGTACTTGGACAAAAGTCGTTGATAATCCATCTACATAATTAGAAAAAGTTAGTATAATATGGTTGTTCAAATTAAACATAACATATTACTATTTATATATAAGATGTATGAACTTACAGAAACTTGTTCAGCTCTTTGTTCAACCCATGTATTCGAATCAAACTCATTCTTCTTCGTCTTTACATGGGTAGCCTGAAATAGCTTCTCCTGAGTCGGGTTGCGACCCAATTTTTTGTCCTGCAAACAAAATGTAATCAAAGTTAGACAATATATAAAATTTAATCAAATTTATATAAGTATTGAATATAATAATTACTTACCAATTCTCTAGCTATCATCCCCTGGCTCTTTGCACCCCAAGTGTGCAACGAGCCACCTTTCCCTTCAGTCCTGGCCTTCTTCGCATGTTCATACTTTGCCTTAAATTCAGGCGTGCTTCAATATCTCTGAAGCTCCTCAAAAATATGAGATAGCATCCACTTAGGCCTCTTGTTCTTTAATCTAGCATCCCCAAACTAATCCGACATCCTTGAACTGCTTTCTTTCGAAGTTTATGGCTATTGTCTTATCATGCTGAGGAAGCCAAATATATAATGTCTGTAATCAATGATCAATAGTGTTAGATGATATGTAATCAAAGAAAAATTTTATCAAATAATAATTCATTTGTATACCTTAAACTGATTAAATATGCCCTGTCGTACCCGATGTGGTATTTTAGTTAGGAGTAGGCATGGTATCTTATGCTACGATATTTAAAAGTTCGGTGAATTTCAATATTCAATTTTTAAAAATGCTATGTCATTACCATACTGAATTAATTCGGTATGATTCAGTATTTTAAAGTTCGATTTTAATATTTTGCAGTACGATAAATCAATAACCATAGTTTATTCGACTTCGACTTGCCTATACTTATACAATAGAGAATTATGACTTTAGCTTTTCAATAAATGTTACGGTTATATCATACTAACATCTTACATAATATATTAAAAAGAAAGTATAAATAATTTCCTTCTTGAATCTATCACAAAAAAAATATTTCAATTAAGATAGAGTAGTTAATGTTCCGATGTCTAAATAACTAGTTTTGTACTAATACCATTTTATATATTTTCTAGTATTATAATAGTAATATGTATGAATTATATATGTGCCTATATACTTCGGTATGATATTTAATATTTCGGTATTTTTTTTATAAATATCAAATATCAAAGTATTTTTAAAATCATATCAAATATCATACCACATACTATAATGTCAAAATCATGGTGTTAAAAATTTTAATTTCCGTATGATATTCGGTATATACCATACCATGTCCACCCCTAATTTCAGTCCAACTCGAATAAGGTCGATCATATAGCCTCTGAATGCTCTCCCTTAGAGAATTTCCTCTCTCATTTTCTGAATAAAACCTATGAAAATGACAATAAATATGTCAAGTCATAAATATAATATTAAGATTAAATATTATAAATTTAAATCAAAAATAAAATCAAACTTACTCAGATCCATCAGGCACGATCTCCTAGCTGTGGCTCTCTAGTTGCTGGTGCTGGTAATGGTGCTGGTGCCAGTGCTCTATATGACTGGGGCAAGGGTGGAGTACTAAAAACACCTTGTGAGTCTGACTTAGAGCTTCTATCTCTGAGTCGTAAGCCGGACATGTCCGGAGATGATCCACTTAGAGAAGGAGTATCAGAAGATGAATACATCGAGTTTTTCCGTGATGGACGAATGCCAGGTATAGGCATGAAAGTGCGAGAAGTAGTAGAAAATGGAGGCATAGACGAATGTGCTGGATGCCCAGTGCCATAGGGGACATAAGACAGAGGTAGAGAAGAATGTAAATCTGGAATAGCTGAAAGGCCACCCGAAGCAGCACTAGAATCTAGCGGTCTCCTATATATTTTCCTACTACTCTTACTTGATTTACTACCCTACTAGTATGACATCGATCAGTATCACTTGACGACATCTGCATACAAGTTTACATTAAAATATATAATTAAAAAAATAATATAAGTATTAGGTATAATAATTACTTAAAAGAATTAAGTTACTTGATAATCATCATTCTCTCATTCTTCCTCCTTGCTTGTTTCATTTCCGTCATTCTTCCTCCTCACTTATTTCATAATCATCATTTGATTGTTCTTCCTCACTTGGTTCATATTCATTATCTGATTCGTCCTCAACATTTGCAATTTCAATTATTACCTCATATCAAAAACTTCTTCTAATATGTGTTCAAGATATTCTAAACCTTGTTCTAACTTAGCATCCACAGTTTGATGAACAACTGCCAAATCATTTTAGTACGCCACGTCCAGCACATTATCAATCTCTATCTGACCCACGGGCTTAGGTTTTATAACTATCCACCAATCAACCTTGTCTCTACGCAGAGGATATGGAGCATAATATATCTGCTTAGCATTTTATGCAATGATGAAAGGATCATAACAATCATACTGTCTGGTGTGCTTAACTTCAGCTATATTATGCTATTGATTCACCCTAGTACCTTTATGTGATGGATCAAACTACGTACACCAAAATAGTAATATATTTTTCCTCAGCCATCCAGCATATCTAACTTCTATTATCTCTTATATCACACCGTAAAAATCAACAGTTTGGCCATTACCATATACATCTCCTTTAAGCACACTCTGCTATTATTGATTTTCTTATACTTAGAAGTTTTCTCTGTTTGAAATTTGAAACCATTAACCCAAAATTTATGTGTCGATTGAATTTGACTATCAGGCCCGTGTGTAACATCACTCACAATTTGCAAATGTTCAATAGTGCTATTTTCATCATGAACCTACATAGTATTAAAAAATTATTCTTTACGTAAATAATTATGTTGTATTTATGTAGTTAACGTGATATTGAACACTTACATAGTCTTTTAGCCAATCAGAGAACCTTGTATATGTGGCATCATTACCCCACTATCCTACAAAGTAACCGTTCAATAAATTGAGATTTTTCATTAGTTTAACCCTTAGTATTTAAATAACATTATTCAATAACATCATTTAGAACTTACTCAAGATATGGTTGTATCTCGGGGCAATTAAGCAAAACGTGTGTCATAAAAGATTGCATTTTTATTACTACTCAAACCTCGTCTGATTTATTTTTTAGAACCTCGACCTGGTTGATTAAAAATTAAAATCAGTGGGTGGCTAGGATCAATATCACCGTCGTCATTGCGGGTAGGCCTATTTCTGAAACTTGGCACTTGTTGTTTGAAATAGTAAGAACAAAAATTTACATTATGAATGTGAAATTTTAATAATTATGAACTTTGAATTATTATATTATTAATCTACATTTTAATAATTATTAAATTTAAATTATTAATCTACGTAACAATATCAAGAATCTAAATTAAACTAAATTTTTTATAAGTATTGAATTATGAATATGAAATATTAATAATTATTATATTTGGATTAATTATATTATTAATAATTGTTAAATTTAAATTATTAATCTACTTAACAATATCAAGAACATAAATTAAACTAATTTTTTGTAATTATTGAATTATGAATATGAAATATTAATAATTATTACATTTGAATTTTTATATTATTAGTCTACATTTTAATAATTATTAAATTTAAATTATTAATCTACATAACAATATCAAGAACCGAAATTAAACTAAATTTATAAATTTTAAATTAACTAACACATTCATATTAATAATGAACACCAAATATAATTATTTCAATAAAAAAAGAGACATCACTACACATGCTTAGGTTAACAAATCTCTACTTTTCTCACAAATTCAAGTTAATACACATCAATTACTTGATAAATCACTAAATTAATGGATAAAAACTAACCTAAGTAGACTAATATATTAATATTTAACCTAAATCCTAACAATAATAATGTAATTAAGAATTTAAAAAACCCTAACCCTGAAATTGGAGAGGAGGGGCGGCGGCTGCGGAGGGACGCTGGGGGTGGCAGGTTTTGCCGGTTATCTGAGAGGGACGCTGGTGACAAAGGAGGTGCGACAATGGGGTTTAGGAGGGGGAATTGCCGGAGTAAAATGAGAGAGAAAAGAGAAGGGAGAAGGAAGAAATGGGAGAAGAAAGGGTCTTCTGGAACGATATAAAATAACAAACCGACTGACAGGGTCGGTCAGTCCGTTGGTTTGTCTATTTAATGAATAGACCAGATCTTGACAAAAAAACGACGGACAAATCGACCCTGTCCGTATAAAAATTATTTTAAATAAAAATTTATTTCTATATTGTTATTTTTATTTTTATGTAAAAATAATAATTAATTCATATACCGATTCTATCCGTCGGGTAAATAAATTAGTTTTTTATTCTTTTAATTATACATGACTCTGTCCGTCAGATCATAAAATTATATCCTGATAAAAATTATTCATGCAAAAATGTGCAAAAGTTACCGATGGGCAATCCGACAAACACTGTAGGTGTATTAAATAATTATATATAAATTAAATAAAAAATGAAGAAAATAACGAATAGATTCGATTTTTCCTCGAAGTTTGTCGATCGACCCTGTTTGTCGATACTTGTCCTCGGTATTTATACAGTTTTTAGTAGTGAGACTCAAATAAATAAATTGTGACCTCGAAATTTTTTTTTGTTTCTTTCTTTTTTCTGATTAATTTTGAATACATGATAATAAAAAAAGTCGGCTATATTCGTTGTCCCAATACAACATCCCTTGGGAAGAAACAATTAAAGCATGACACTGAAATCTGTTTACTTTACTAGACATGAAATAATTGCATTGACATTTTAGTACTCCATCAACCAGCAAAATGCCAGCAGGATTAATTAGAGAGTACTTTTTTTTAGTTCATGGTTTCTAGTCCCATTCTAAATATCATGTAAAGTATGTATCAGCCACAAACATGAATATGAGGTCAGTATTAAAGCTCTTCACTGTGCAAACTTGTCTCCAACACTTGTCACTCGTTCCAAAGATCAATGAATTCTTTGAAATTAATTATTATCCATTGGTTTTGCTTTTAAGTTCGTGGTCTTTTTCTCCATTTCCAGCAAGAAAGCTAGCAAAATCCCACAATGAACATGCCAATTTGTACTTAATTTGGCTTCTAAGTACAAGAGTAATTAACAGTTCCACCTAGTAATAACGTTCAAGTGTAGCCTTAACTGGAAACAGTCCATGTGGCAGCAAATTCCATGGTCCACGTGTCTTTGTATTTTTTTCACTTTTCTTTTTTGGTCAGAGGAAGTCACATTCACCTAAACTTATAGTCCCTCTTTCAAATAATATGTTGTGTTTCTTTTTTACACGTCTCTTAATAAAATATTAATTAAAATTTTCTTTAAACTGATATTATTAGCTTCATAGATTTTTTCTTTGCTGATACAAATAGAATTATGTCATTTGTATATATCATATAATTAATTTCTTCACTTTATTTAGGCACCATATAATTAATTTCTTCACTTTATTTAGGCACCCAAATTTTTTGAAACCTCCTTTTGTACTCAGAGTATCGAGACTTCTTGATAAAGCTTCAACAACTGCGATAAAAAGGGTAGGTGAGAGTGGATCACCTTGTTTGATCTCTCAATAAGATTTAAAAAAAATCACTCTGACCACAAAATATCAATTGTTTGATAACAATTTGTACACCATGTAAAATCTTCTCAAAACCTATCTTTTTCAATACTTTTGTGAGGAATAGCCATGATAGTCTATCATAGGCTTTTGTCATATCAAGTTTTATCGTAACATTAGCACATTTTGTTCTTAATTTTATATATATGATTATTTCCTGAGCTAGTAAAATATTTTTCACTATATTCCTACGCTTCACAAATTCATAACTTAAAATATAATATTTTTTATTAAATATTTATTTTATTTATGTGTTTGAATTGCAGTCTTTACGAACAAATACTATTATATATATAATGGAGAAAATAATTAATTTTATTTTGAATATTTAAAATAATAAATAATTTGAGATAATTATTTTTAAAAATCACGACAAATAATTTAATACGAAAAAGATATTCGAGATAAAGCTAATGTCCTTTCAAGAACTCTTATATATCTTCTTGGCTTGTCAAAATTTTGTTACTCGAAAACGATCTAATATCTTGGCAGAAATAATTTCTTTTCTGTAAATATAAAAATTAAAAAAACAATTTATTTTATTTTATATTTTTAAATCTCTTTATTCTAAATTCGAAGCCAAATATGCTTTTGAAAGCAAATCAATAGTAGAGTTTGGAGATAAGATGTTACTAATTATTTCCGTTCTACAAGAAATGCTGTAATTCAAAATATGATAATTAATGTATTTATTTTTGGTGTAAATTTAAAATTTTAAATTGCGTAAGATTTTTATATTTACGAATTGAAGGTGTAAAAATATTTATACAATCAGAATGCATAATAGGTAATTACAAGTAAATAAATCCCTCAATAAATATTAGTTACTAATTTGATAAAATAATAGTCAATTTGCTATAATATATTAAAAATCACTGATAATATAAAATAATCTTTACACGATTTGTGTATAAAGTTAGCATTGCGAAATATGACTTCTTATAATTATAACTATTTAAAATTATTTGAATAAATAGTTGTTAAATTTAAAATTACACTACCTAAGTAGTTATCATGTTTTTTTTTACAACATAGAGATTCTAAAATTAGCTCCTAAAAACATAAATTGTTCAATATATTTATGTTTGAGCAGATCAGTAACTTATTATTTATTATCTCATCATATTCAATCTGACTAAATTTAGCGCATCTAAAAGTTGCGCTGAATTGGACAAAATATATAGTCCAAAGAACCATGAAAAAATTTATAAAATTATTTAAATAAATTTATTTAATTAGAAATTATTTAATATATTATATATAGTTATAATTAAAAAAGATAATTTATTTAATCATAAATTATTTAATATTTATATTATAATTGAAAAAGATAATTTATTTAATGATTAAATAAAGTAATTTTAACTCTTCATAATTAAATAAAATCCTATTTTCTATTTTTACCCTACATTTACAGTGAAGATATCGATTTCACCGACTTACACTCCCAATAAATTTTGAAAGCTTTTGTGTTGTCCTTACCTCACTAATAGAATCAATACTATAAGACATTAAGCTTTCATTATTAGTAATCTTGTTGATAGAGATTTCTGTCAGCTCCATTATTATTAAAATGATTTGCTCAGATGAACTTCGTGTTTTGGATGGAGTGATATCTTAAAAGAATTAAAATATTTAATATTGATTTGTTCAAATGAATTTCGTGTTTAGATGGAGTGATATTTTAAAAGAATTGAGATATTAAAAGGAGTTTAAATATAAATTTTGGGGTTAATTGAAAGATTTGAGCAAGTTTTAGATTGAATTTTAATTCTAATTCATTGAGATTTGAAGTTACAGTTAAATTATATTAAAGTTATATATTATAATTGTATGAAATTTTATTTTAAATTTGTATATTATAGTTGTATTAGATTTATATGAATATTATATGAAAGTTGTAAATAAGTTATACATTACATAATTAGTTTTATGAAATTTATTTTTAAGATGTATGTTGTTGTAGATGTGTTTGAAAAATATAATTTTGATACAACTTTATAAATTCGATACATATTTTATCAGATTTTGTATATGTTTGAAATAAAATTTATATAGTTGTATACATATCACATACAAAATTTATATAGTTTATTTTCAGAATCTAACATGAACTTTATTCAAAATTTATATAATTATATACACATCTTATATAAAATTTGTATAAATTTTATACATTAAATCGTGTGCGAAATTTAAAGCCTCATTTTGTATATGTTGAAACAAAACTCCTATTATATTTAGTAAATTAAAAAAAATACCGCTAAATTAAATTTGATAAATATGAACCTAATTGTGTGTGCATACAATATATATATATATATATATATATAAACATTTCTTATAAAAATAAATAAATAAACATTTAATAAAGTTGAATGGATTTGGATTAATAAATTATTATTTAATTCATCTTAATTTAACTCATCTCAATTTAAATAAAATTAAATAACAATATTCTTATTAATTTAAATCATTCTAGCGCTTTATATTCAATCCAAACCATTCATTTATCAGTCTCTAGTTTATTTATGGGCATTTAGACAACATTAATTTATGACCACATAAAAGAAAGAAAGAAAGAGAATGAGGCCATGAGGGGATGGGAGGGGGTGTATTTGCCGAAAGTAGTATTTGTTCCCATGAAGTTTAGAAAGGAAATGTCAAATTTTATAAAGTTGTGAATAGAAAAAATTAAGAAAGACAAGTGGATGATAACTATAGGTTTATATGAGTGGTTGATGATGGATGCCTTTATCTAAAGAGAGGGGTAAGGGTCCTAAGGGTTGAGGGGGTGCCCTAGCTTTGTTAGGAATCAGTCATGTTAAGGAGGAAGATCCATTAATATATTAGCCTAAACCATACTTCTCACAATAATATGTCACAATTTGTCCCTTTCTTGTCTTTCTTTGATAACAATTTGAGTGGATAGCAACTGTTTACACCTAATTCCACCCTTCACTTCACTTTACTAGGACTAGACTACTCAACACAGCTTTGAATTTGGATTAATAAGGTCCTCTATTAGTCTTGGCCTTTTCTTCAATTTATCTTAAATTACTTATATGATTGATCATTTAGAATTTCGATTGTATGATCCTAAAATAAATGTGGATGATTGTGACGAAAGGGTTGAAATTAAGGGTGTCAAACGATCGGGCTGAGCTGAATTTTATCGAATTAAAATAAATTGTATTAATAAATAGAATGATCAAATTGGTTGGTGTGATATAAGCTAAGAAACATAACATAACTCAACTCATCAATTGTTACTAGATCTTTTTAAAAAAAATTAATTTATTTGAGGATTTAACAAAACTTTTTAAAATATGGCAATATGACACATCTGAAAAAAAAAAATTTAAAATATTTTGATAAGATTTTTCATGAGTTAATTTAAGCTATCTGAACTAATTGATCGAACTTAAATAAGCTGGTTGAGTTATATTTGTAGTGGTTAATTTTACAACCTCTATTAGTTGAAATTGATGCCTCTGTCCTTCGCATGAAGCCTAGAATAAAGATCGTACCTACCAATTCAATAAGCAGATAGAGTGAAAAAGAAGATCCATAACAGATAGCCTAATCTATTTCGGTATATCGAAAGAGATAAAGAGAAAATCTCTCAAAAATAAGGAGAAAGGAAAAGATCCAATTAAAATATTTTAAATTTAAAATAAATTAATCAACCTGATTTACGAATCTATTCTAACTATCAATAAATTTTGTAAATTTTAGGTGAAATGCGAATTAAGTTCAAATTCTTGAAAACAAAGAATCTTTTGGTATAAAATTTTACCCCGGTAGCAGGCTAAACAACATGGATTTATTGGGCTAATAAATAAGTTTTGATGCTGAACGATTAAAACAAACAAACCTAAAAAAAAAAAAAAAAAGGAAGTGAATAATGGTATTTATTTAATAAAGCATAAAGTACAACATATGAAAGCCAGGTAGTTAAGAGTGATCACTACTTTTGAGAAGAAGTACGGCGTCATTGATATATGAAAAAGGAAAAAAACGAGAAAAGACGTACAACACTCTTCAAGTGTTGATTTTGACCTATATATGTATAGGCCTACTTAAGTACTTGTACTCAAAAGGACAATACATGCTATTAAGGTTAAATAGAACGTCAGTGAGTCCTAGGTAATCATGTAGTAGTTAAAAAATAGCTCATATACAATATGGCAGAGCGTGGTATATAAGTTTTGGATAAAAGTATTCATGATGATTTCAATAATAGATTTTTCGGGAAGTATCCATGATAATAAACCGGGGCAAAGCATAATATATGAAATATGATAATGATAACTTCATTATTGATGAAGTAGATTTCGTTTTCAGTACAAACTTTTGTAAGAGGCAAAGCAAAAAATACGATTGCAGTTATGTCCGTACTGTTATCTTTGGTGATCAATCGACTTGCTATTACAAGAATTTTAGTTATAGTTGTCTCACACATTAGTAATCCTTTCTATCAAGAACAATGATAGTCGCAGGCCGGATCCCCACTACGCTTGTTGTTACCTCAATAGAAATTTTATTGAGATAAAAAATGATCCAAGGAAAAAAAGTGCAATGCGCATCATTTAAAATTCAGGTGCTCTTGTTAAAGTCTTGTCCTGCAAAAGCATTTCCTGAAGTGAATTTATTCTCTTCGAAATTTCTTCTTCCCATCTCCCTGGACCCTTCTTGGTTTCGATTGTTCAAACTGCAGTTTGAGTCCTTTCATGTATTTGCGTCCATTCAGTCTGCCCGCGAATCATTTTAGATTTAAGTGTTCATGGAGCTGAATCCTCCATCTGCATTTTTACCTACAGAGACAACCTTACTCTTGACCTTATTGCTAGAAATTCCACCATCGGCACTAGGGACACGGAATATCAGAGTTGGCCCACGATATGTTAGCCCTATTCTGAACAATATTCAGCTTGTAGGTCGTCCTCTGAATTCCTTTGCAGTGTAGATGTTCCTGGTTGGTGGCTGTCCATTCACTCCATCTTTATTATAGGCCATCATTGTATCCTGTAGTTACACAACCTTTAGATCTTGTGCAGTCATGTGATCCATTATGGATTTCTGCTGCACAGTAAAAAGCTACAAAGCTTCCCTGAGGTCATCCATGTCGGCTCAACCCCTTCTTGCTTATTCATTTCCTCGAGAATCCTTCTCCGTTTACCTCATGGGAATTCACGTTACTTAGATATATAATTTCTAGATGGCTTGTTTTATTTCCTCGGGAATCCCTACTAAGATTTTTTTATTTCTATAAAACATTCTCGATTTCAAAAGTTAAACTTTAGAGGACTTTAAGATCCCTGATTTCAAAATTAAACAATCAGTGGACTAAAAGATCCCCGATTTCAAAGTTAAACTTCAGAGAACTTAAAGATCCCCAATTTGGAAGTTAACATTAGGAGGACTAAAAAATACCTAATTATGAAATTAAACTTTAGAGGAATTGAACATCTCCAAACTCAAAATGAAACAATCAAAGTACCAAAAGTTCTCGGATCCCGTAAAAGTATATCATAGGATTAAAAGAATCTTATTCCGAAATCAAACAATTTAAGGGTTAAAAGATTCTCAACTCCAAAATTAATATACTAAAAACCTTAAGCTCCCTGATAAAGAGTGTCAAAATGAACGGGAGACATCCTAGTTCATAAGCACCACTTTTTACAAAGAGCCTTGACCTACGAGGTCACATAAAGAAAACCAATCAAATTAAATTATATACCGGATATCAAATAAAAGGACTAGAAGTGTGGTTGTTAAAATAAAAAAACCAGTCAGCATCCACTTATGTTCACCATATACAATCGAGAAAAAATAATCTTCGGTATGAAAACCAAAATGTTCTCAGCTAAGGCATTGCTTAGAAACGTCCTCAAAAGATCAAAAAAACTTCTATGACAAGTTTCGGGTTCAAGTAGAAAGAACAAGCGTCTCACAAGAGAAAAGATGTAATAATATAAAAAACTAATTTTCTATTCATAAGCAGACATCACAATCCCGGAAACGCATTTACGTAGGATATTAAGGAAGCTACATGAAACACAAACCCTTATAAAAAGAAAAAGTCTTTAAGAGGCCCCAATAGCGGAGTACGGTGTCGAGAAATTTCCAACTATGGGTGGAACATATCATGAAGGGACCGATTGATCCTCAAATGGCTGGAGAGACGAGTTGTAAAAGTTTTCCTCTTCATCATCCTCGCAGATGTGTGAACTCGAAAGTGTTTCTTCGTAAGAAAAAACAAGTTTTCTATGCAGAATTTGAGAAGGTCAATATCTAATGTGCCAGCCTTGACTTCCTCTAGGTTTTTAGCTTCAGGTGCTAGTATCACAAACTTTTTTAAGCCAGAACCAATCCCGAAAAGACCTGTCTTTGGATCTCTTATCTATAAGCTTATAGGCTCCAAATTGTGGCGTACATCCCCAACATCTCCTTCATAGATGTTATGCTAAAATCTTGCCCTGAAGCTAGTCTTTTCCTGAGATGCTCGACAATGACTGTTGCTTTATCAGTCTCTATAGTCTTCTCCGCTAGAATTTCTTTCATTTTCAAAATTTCCTCTACAAATTCAGATTCTTTTCGGATGCTGGCTTCGAGGAGTTGAGAATGCTCGAATCTTTCCTTTTTCATTTGGGCCACCTCTAAGCATAGATGGAAAGCTTACGGCCTGAAGGCATCTGTATCCTCTTCCACCCAGGAAAGTTTAGCTTTTGTGACTTCAATTTTTGAGGCTTAAAAACTCCTATCTTTGGATGAGATGGGCCGAGCTAAAAGTTATTTTTTAAGATTTTCGCACTCGTATGTTAACTCTTTATTCTCTTGGAGCATCCGTTGAAACCCCTCCAAAAATCAAGACATTAGTCTAGTAAAAGGAGACCAAATCCCAGAGCTACAAAAATTAAGATAAGAAATCAAAAAAAGGAATAGTGAAGGTAGTTCACTTACCCGAGCACAAGCATGTGCATCTTCATTGAGTAAGCATGCGGGAGAAAAGTTGTCCAACTAACCCTGCTCCTTTGGAGTAACCAGAGGCTTCAAATAATTGGCCACCACAACTATCCTTGAGAGGAAGTTAAACTTTCCCAAAATCAATAGTCACAGAACCCCAATTATTAGGGTGCAGAATTGGAGTCGGGAAGGTACCAACCAGATCGTAAAAGAATTCTGAAGGGTCGAAAGTAGATGAGCCCATGATCCCAAGGTACAGGTTCATGTGTTAGTAAAGGTGGAAAAATCATCCCATGAAATTATAACTTGCCCAACTTGCTTAAGTTTGGGTTGATAATTGACCCGCTTATTTATTAGCTCAGCCCATTTTAGCCCACCTCATTTTAATTCATCAAAGTATGGCTAGTTAATATTTAGCCCAAATTAATTCATGAAAAATCTTGTCAAAATATTTTCAAAAAGACATCTTATTTTATTTAATATGTTATATTTGCGCATAATAAAAAAAATTATTAATTTTAAAAGTTATCAAAAAATTATAAAATAATAAATAAAGCAATTAAAACTTAATTAGAGTTGGCGGGTTGGGTTATGACCCGCATTTTAGTCCATTTCAGCCGAAGTAACTTTTAGGTGGGTCAATAACCCGCCCATTTATTAACTCAACCCATTTTGACCCGTCCAAATTCAACCCAACCTGCCTATTTGTCACCTATGTGTTAGCAGTTGGAATTGAAATAATCAAACCTTAAGAGGCTGTGGAGGTTTGGTAAGGTGGCTTCCTAGAAACCTCAAAAGGTATTGATTTTTTTGAGACGCTGGGAGGATCAAATCATCTGAAAATCTCGGTTGGAGGCACCACTTTAGGAATAGAGGAAGTTGAAGGTTGAGAAACGACCTCCCCGCACTTAAGCCTGTGCCAGAAAGAGTAAAAGATGGCCTAAAAGGGACTTACCCATGACAATATAGTTGACCTCAAAGTACAGTTGGGCGGCCTCATCAGGAACTGCAACTGCTTTGGCTGTTTTCCACTTTTTGGTAAGCGGTAAAGCATCCTTGGATGTTTCTTGCTATCAGAATCCCTTGAGAGAATGATCGTGTCACCTGACCTTGAGGTAGGTGTAGCCGATCCTCCACCTTTTTCTGATTTTTCTTCTTTTTTCGTAGAGGAGAATCAGAATCTATCGTGGTTTCCATATCAGCAGCAATCAACCCAAATAATGACGGCAATCGAGAGCACATTAGACATACTGATTCACTTCGCCTAGGAAAATGGGGTTCCTATAGTTCGCGGCACGGACGAACTCTTTGTAATACCTGTAAAAAATATGTTAAAATAGTTGCATGTTCTCGATTGTGTAAATTGAAGGAAATCCAAAAGAAGCTACCATGAGTTTTGGATCTCTAGCCTCGATCGATGAAAATATACTTCCAAGACCGATCTATAGATAATATAGTGTCCATAATTTTTTAAACTCACTACCGAATGGGAAAGTTGGTGGACAGATGCCAAGCAGGCGTTGAGTAATAAACTTCCATATAAGATCAGAATAAGATATCAGAAAAGATATAAGCAAAAAGGATTTGCAAAAGAATGCACACTTATGATATATGTTTCATGATTCAGGAATCATGTAACCGGTAATAAACTTGGTAGCAATGATAGTGAATCTATCAATTCAACCCCGATCATGGTCATTATATTGACTAGTGATAAGGTGTTCTTCCCCTGGACGATAAGAGTTCGATTCTCCATGAAAAAAGCAGAGGAAAAATACAAGAGTAGCAAATGGTTTAGGGAGAAGGCTTTTTTATTGGCTACTGTATTACATTTGTTGCCTATAAATACTAGTCCAAACATACTTGTAAAAGGTTGGATTCTAAACAATTATTACACCTCGTAAGATATTAGCGGTAAGTGTGCGTACACATGGATTTGTAATGAGAATGAGAGCTTGACGCATGCGGAAAAGCCTCGGAAGCAGAGCCGGGCGAGGTCAGGCCGTGAGGGCCAGCGTGATGCGCTAGCATACCAGTGCCCTTGGCGGCGCGGTGCGCCAGCATGCCAGCACCCTGGGAGGTGCGGTGAGGCACCCTCCCTAGCGCGTTGTCCAGCGCAAGGCACCCCCTGCCACCGCCTTACACTTAAATATAAACCCCCCTTGTTCAATTCAAACCATTTTTTTAATACTCCCTCGGCCAGAAAAGAAGAAGATGCAACTTTCATCAAATTTTCATCAAATTATGCCGTCAAACACCATCTAAATGCAAATTAACTTCGGGTAACAAGTTCTAGGCCTACAGAAAGCATCTCTGACGGAGTTATTTCTTGAAAATTTACTCGGCATATCGGAACCCCGCTGAGAAAAGGTTGTCGGAATTACTTCAAATTGATTCCTAAACGGCCACAAGCAATAGGTGATCATTTCTCCCTTCTAAACTCTTGAGAAATTGTGAGTTTTTGGCTGAGTTAATCAAAGTTGAATTATAGTTAATATTAGTATCAAAAGATATATTTATTTACCGACTCCGACTATTGAAATAGCCTTGTTCTCTCAGCGTAGAGATTGCAATCAAATATAATTATTGGCTTCAGGTTGGAAACAATTTGAGTGAATAAAATTCAGCATTCGAGGTATGTTAAGGCTTATTCCTTCGGCAAGTTATTCTCATCGTATAATGATACGACCTATGTTTTTGAATGTAGATAACGATCCCATGTATTGTATTAGCTGCTGCTTGTAGATAATGCTTGTATATGTTGTGGTTAGCTGTTAGAAAACATATTGAGAATAGATTAAAGTATCCCTCATCGGAAAAGAGTATGTTTGGTGTGGCCCACACTAGAAGCGTCATAGTAAGCCCTCTATTCTTCTATTCACTGTATTGGTAGGATTGTGACGTGTTGCTTCCGTGCCAAGGCCTTAGGAGCTTAGGGTTAGCTGTCGGGCCTAATTAGCGAATGTTGGACAGTATAGGGCACAGACGGGCGATATAACTTCCAGTTTGATACCCGTATAGACAGTAAAGCTCGCCTAGAGGCCGTTGGCGTACCTTAA
This sequence comes from Datura wrightii, assembly GCA_035772735.1. Lineage (NCBI taxonomy): Eukaryota > Viridiplantae > Streptophyta > Magnoliopsida > Solanales > Solanaceae > Datura > Datura wrightii. Next base: position 109,297,427 of record JASDFA010000008.1, on the reverse strand, counting down.
CGCCTCCAAGGCTAGAAATTTCGATAGGAGGGTCATACCTTAGAGTTAGCAGCACCAAGGTTGCCTAGTGAGCTGAGTGACAGCCGGCCACCTACTTAGTTACTGTCAATGACTGTTAATTTTAGTCAACTTAGTGTTTGTCATACAGATCGCCCAGGAAGTTAGCCTACTTGCACAAGTCAGATGAGGGAACCTTGTCAGTAGTCGGGTGCGGGGCCAATGCCCCAACTTGCTATCATAAGGTACTCAGGTCCAGGTCGCCATGAATGGCTTTGTCTAGATAAATTTACCTACGAGATTAGGAATCACCATAGAAAACATATGAAGTCTGAACAGACCAAGTTAAGGTCTAAAGGACTAGAACCATAGTAGTACAGTATTACCTTCACGCTAAGAATTATGGTAAGATGCATGTGGAAGGTTAGGGCTGAATGCTCAGGAGCATATCCGATTAGTAGCATCCCTACATTTGTTCTAAGCGAAGGAATTAAATAGTTGGTCGTCCGCGACCTTACGGTTATCTTATAAGCTGTTGTTGTACTAGCATGATATTCAGAGTATCATTTAGGCCACTTTAGATCTCGCCCTATCATACCTAGACCATTAGAGATTTATGATCACTGTCAGGATCCTCTAATCAGATGTAGGCACACGGGGTGTGCCCATTGGCAGTTGCATAGACTATTTTAGGGGCGAATAGCAGTCGCGTTAAGCCTTATGAGCCAGATACACCTTTTGAGTGGCTAGATTGAGACTGAAGTACAGTATATCGGTTGTGAGTGACATACCCTATATAGCCTTTCGTTGACCAACCTCAGGGTTACTAGCTGCGTCATCGCCTTCGGGGCTAAATGGATCGCTCCAAGGATCTATATGTTGTCCCAAGAGACTATACTAAGGCCCAAAGGCCATACTACAGTCCATCCATGGCTGGACTTTTATTTTTATGTCATATCGGCATCACTGACCCTCGTCGATCCTTGTGTGCCCAAGGTGCAGTTACAGAAGCTATTTGGGCTCAGACACAGCTATAGGAGCCTAGCGGGCTTAGTTGCAGACCCAGGGGCTAAGTAGGTTGGCTATAGTTACCTGTTGACTCATATTGACCATGTTAGGGGTATATAGATTGGAGTGTACTCGTCAGGGCTTATGGGGCCCCGGGCGGGTTATTCTGTGTTGGTTGTACCTTCCAGGCTTATAGGGGCAGGGTTGGGTTCTTGTTTGTATTCTTGCCTGCTAGTTATAGCTTATGAATGTATAGTTGTACAGTCTTAGCTCATATACGTGTAGTGTCTTACTAGATGCAGGTTATGGATAAGAAAGCTTACAGGTTAATTTCTGCCCTTTCTTGTTATTCACTTTTAGTTCTTTATCAGCGTTTATTCAGCTTTCCATTACTGTCTTACATATTCAGTACATATTGTACTGACATCCAACTATTGGGCGCTGCATACTTGCTTGTAGGTTTAGATACACAGATTGTGAGACTTCCTAGCAGCTATTCAGAGTCGGCAGTTTGGCCAGCTCCTTTCATTCGGAGGTTCCAGGTTGTAAAGATTTATCTATCTTTTATTTTTATAGCATTTGGGTAGGCGGGGACCCTGTCCCACCAATATTTTCACTCCTAGAGGCTTGCAGACGACTATAGTCGGTCAGTTAGTTGTTGTTGGTTGTGTGTGGCCCATGTATGTCTTATTCTATGTGTTGACCGTGTGGGGCCTAGTATAGCTATTTGTTTCCATTCCCATTATAACTAGACAGCATGGTGGTCTTATTGGCCCGGATAGGATCCCTTTTACGGTTAGGTTAGCTGGGTTAGTTGTTTCTTTTACAGGTGTTGCGTGACCTTATCGGCCCAAGGCTATGTTTACAGCCGAGATATAGCAGTTTGTTTTCTTGATTTCGAGTCCCTGCTAGGCACCAGAGGTGCCTATGCCCAACCAGGTCAGCCCAGATCCCAATGTGGCATTAGGTGTCAGTCGTGCCTCCCAAGGTGGGGCATGATAACAATACAAAAGGAATATATTTATATTCTTGTGCTTCAAACTTTCTATATTTTACTAAACGGAACTTTCAAGTGTTTCAATATCAACTTATCTTCGGATTTGAGACCGGTTGCACTCTAACATCTCCGGATCCAACACAATCATCAAGCAACTAAGCTCTACTGTTCTATTTGATTCTATTATATTTCATAACTATTTTTACTGAGTTAATTTCTAAATATATTTAACTGCTACTACACTAATCAATAAGTTAAATTGAGACGCGTGTTCTTAATCTCGTAACAAATTCAACTATACAATTTTTTCAGTAAACAAATCAGTGCCTCTTCATTTGCTAAATTGGACAAAGATGCAATAAGAAAGTCGTATTAGAGTAAATTTATAGAAATCCAGACTAACTTGTGAGTTGTGACGTATAGAGAATAAAGGGTATGGGGACGTCTGTGTACTAATCCATAGAAAGCTGAGGATATGTTAAGGCTTGGATTATCTTATCTTCTGTACTACATAGCTAATTTTATTATTTTAATATAAAAATAATATGAAATTAATTAATACTTACAATTAAATGTGAAATAAAAACAATTTAAAATTTTATTCTAAAAGTAATTTTATCCCATCAACTTAATCACCCCTTTAACGAGAATATTGCTCCTCTGATGGTGGAGCCACATAAACCAAATGGCGATAATTAGTTGATTTTTTTTGGGAAATAGATCATCAAATTTTTCTAAAGTAGCCATATATTATTAAAACAAACATATTCATTATAATTACTTTTAATATTACATTATAATTATTTTTTATAATAATATTTTAAGATAATATTTTTTTAACATATTTAAATAAAATTTCTGATTTGATCACGAAATTCAATATTCTTCCTCTCATTCTTCTTTTAATTTGTTATACTATTCACCATGGATCCCTTTATATCATTATTTCTTTTTTCTTTTTTCGTCTTTCAAACTTTTTAAACGATTGTCTCTAATTTGTTGTATAGATTAATTTTCTTTGTCCTCGTTGACTCATTGGGGGAGTATAAATTATGATTTCTTCGAATATCCCCCATGAATTAATGTGATGATGGATATTAAATTAAACGTTAATAATCATATTATAATCTCTAGTGACTTCAAATACATTATTAAGGGGAAATCATATACCGAAGAATATTGAGACATGCATGTTCCGAACCACCTGCTTAATTTAAGTTGAATCATATTAAAATCGATATTATACTTTCTCTCTCGGCGCACGTAATGTGAATACTAACCAACGCTATCCCCATGGCTAGGGGACGACCGAGGAAGAGGACCAACAAGATTCAGGATATTGCTAACAAGGGGAATGGAGTGGCCCTCACGAATACGGGTCACAAGTTTGAGAAATCGAAAGGGAATCCCAATTGCAGAGTCTACTAGAAAATCTGAGTAATGGGGATGATGTCACCTGGCCTGCCTTAGCGCAACTAAAACTGACCTCGCGTGTAGGGTCGGAACAGCGGTCGCTGAGTACAAAGAAGATGGATTGTTGTATTGGTCAGAACATTCATGGTGCAACACAACAGAGCACTGGGACGACTAGATTGACGGAGCCAGCAGATGCTAGTAAGGGAGTGTATGAACCTCAAGAGAAATCTTGGGCTGGGTTGGTAGAGTACAAACTGACAGCTAGAGGAATGAATCTGACCTATATCCCACCAGTGATTAAGGATGGGGAAATTGTCATACATCTACTCAAAGAGGACGTTGAAGTTGAGAATCAAAAGTGGAACAAGGCGCTCATTTTGTACGTAGTGGGAAACACACCGTCCATTGGAGCAATTGAGCGTTATATTGCGACTCAATGGAGTTTTTTTTCCAAACCTAAATTTCCCTACTATAATGATGGTTATTTTGTGATTAAGATGAATAGCAATGAGCAGCGAGATGCAGTCTTGTTCTCAGGCCCTTATACCATGAATAATCGACCTGTAATCACAAAGGCATGGACGATTGAGTTCAATTTTAGTGAGGAGGTACTGAAGAACATACCACTGTGGATAAAGCTATCTAACCTATCCATGAATTGCTGGAGTAAGGATGTTTTAAGTAAAATAGGGAGTGATTTAGGTAGGCCTTTATATGCTGATGAATGTATTAAACCCACAAAACAAATTTCCTATGCTAGGATTCTGGTGGAAATGGATGTCACTCGTCCTCTTCCTAGTAAGATCAAAATTAGTGATCCTATGGGGAAGGTGATTGAACAGACCATTCTATATGATTGACGACCTATTTTTTGTGCAAAGTGTTGCTAGATTGGGCACTTGTGTTTAACGAACAAAGGTCCTCAGTAGCCGGAGGTTAGGACCCGTAACCCTAAGAAGCCAAAGAAGGAATGGTGAGTTAACAAAGTTTTGGACCCTCTAGTAGATCCCAGTATTGATGCCCAAGGTCGATTGATTGATCATTTATGCTCTGCTAGAAAGGATGGCCTGGCCACAAAAAGGAAGGTTGGCAGATTACAACTAGTAAAGCAACTGCTAGACCTATTGCTCAGGTGAACCAACAGCAAGCAATAGGTAGTCCTAATACTTTCAACATCTTAAGGAGTACTCAGCAGGCTATGTAGGATATAAATTAAAACGGGATGCTGATGGAGGAAGTTATTCCTAGTTATTCCTAAATGAACTTTGTAGCTTGGAATGTTAGAGGTTTGAATAAGGTGTATAAGCACCGGGAGTTTAAGAAGTTCTGTAGGGACAATAAAGTGGTATTAATTGCAGTTCTTGAACATAGAGTGAAGGATAACAAAGCTCAATGCATTATTAATAAACTAGTTGGTACTTGACATTGGGAAAGCAATTACAGTGAAGCTCAAGGGGGTAGAATCTGGTTGTTATGGGATCATCAGTATGTGACTTTCAGAATAGTAAAAATTCACAAATAATTTATTCATGGCCAGGTAACTATCTTGCAATCTACTATTACATTTTTCCTAAGTGTGGTATATGGGTTGCATATAATTGCAGATAGAAAGCCTTTGTGGACTGAGTTGAAAGATAGTACAAATCTCCTCAATATTCCTGCTTTGATCATGGGAGATTTTAATACAATCTTATCAGCTGATGATAGGAGTTATGGAAATCCAGTGACTGAGGTTGAATTAAGAGATTTTGGGGAGTTTGTTAAAGATACAAATCTCATTTAACTTAAAATTGTGGGTAGATACTATACTTGGTCTAACAATAATATTTTGAGCAAGATTAATAGGATCTTTGTGAATGATTTATGGAGCAAAAGTGGCCTTATCTGAAGGGCACCATTATGGATGCTCAGTTCTCATATCATTGTCTACTAAGTGTAGTGTTTGAAGGGACACCAAGGAGAAGGGGAACTTCATTCAAGTTTTATAACTGTATAGATGACCATCAACAGTTTTTACCTACTGTGCTGAGCAATTGGGAAAAGCCAAAGTAAAGGTCGCAGAATGCAGCAGATCTGGAACAAGCTGAAAATGGTTAAAAATGGTATGAAGGGTTTGGCTAAGGGAGAATTTAATGGAGTGAAGAATAAAATATCACAAGCTAGAGCACGCTTACTGGATATTCAGAGTCAACTTAAGGACCATAGCAGATTTGCAAATCTAGTGCAAAGGGAGAAAGAAGCAAAACAACAATTGGAAAAGTGGCTTATGATAGAGGAGAGCATTGTACATAAGAAGGCTAGAGTACAGTGGATTAAATTGGGTGATAAAAATACAGCCTACTTTCATGCATGTTTGAAACAAAGGCAAGCACAAAATCACATTAGCAAATTGATGAACAAGGATGGTGTATGGCTTCGAACAGATGAGGATGTGGAACAGGAGATCATCAACTTTTATAAAGATCTCCTTGGCACTACTGCTCAGCAAATTTCTGGAGTCTCACAGGAAGTTAGGGCAGATGGTCCATCTATCACAAGAGATCAACAATTAGAATTTACTAGACTAGTTAGTAGAGAGCAAATCAGAACTGCACTGCAGAATATAAAGGATGCAAAGGCACCAGGAAGAGATGGTTTCAAAGCTTTATTTTTTAAAAAGGTATTATTGGTTCCGATGTGGAGGATGCAATCCTGGAGTTCTTTGAATTAGCAAGGATGTGTAAGGCTATCAACTATGCTGAGATTACTTTGATGCCCAAAGTAAAGAACCCTTCCTCTATAAGGGAGTTCAGACCTATCTCCTATTGCACTATCTTATATAAGATCATCTCAAAAATTTTAACTGGTAGATTACAATCAGTGATGAATGGCCTAGTTGATAACAGTCAAACAGCCTTTGTGCCTGGGAGGCTGATCACTAATAACATCATCATGAGCCATGAACTAGTGAAGGGCTATGGAAGGAAAGCCATATCATCGAGATGTATGTTGAAGATTGATATGAAAAAAGCATATGACTCAATGGAATGACCCTTTATAGAACAAATTCTGAGAATGCTTGGTTTCCCTATGATTTTCACTCAGTGGATAATAGAATGCATGACCATAGTATCTTATTCAGTGATGATTAATGGTAAAACATACTACTCTCGTTGCTGCTAAGAAAGGCCTAGGACAAGGAGATCCACTTTCCCTCTTTTTATTTGTGGTTGCCATGGAATACCTTAGCAAACTCCTCAAGCCCTAAAGCATGTGCACTGTTTCAAATATCACCCAAGATGTGCAAAACTTAACTTGGTCTACCTAGGCTTTGATGATGACCTGTTGCTATTTAGTAAGGGTGAAGTCCAATATGTAGCAGCTTTGCACATCAGGTTTCAATTATTCTCAGCTGCTTCTGCTTTAATAGCTAATCCCCTTAAGAGCTCTGTGTATTTTAGTGGTGTGGTTGCCTCAGTGCAACAAGCAATTATAGAATTATTGAGATATAGCAAAGGTGAACTCCCTTTCATATATTTAGGGGTGCCTCTGAGCACTAGAAGATTAACAACATTACAATGTGAACCTATCATTGAGAAAATGATAGGTAGGATCACTTCATAGACTACTAAGTTTCTCAGCTGGTCAAGAAAAAGTGAGTTACTTAAGAGTGTTATATTTTATATCCAAACCTTTTGGGCTCAAGTGTCTATCTTCCCCAAAAAGATTATTCAATTCATTGATTCTATTTGTAGAAGATTCTTATGGACAGGCTCTGCTGAATATTCCAAAAAAGCACTCAACAGCATGGGATAAACTATGTTGCCCGTTGGTAGCTGGAGGGCTTAACTTTGTTGATATTTCACTGTGGAATAAAGCAGCCATCTGTAAATTGGTCAGCCATCTTTGCAGGAATAAGGAAAAGTTATGCGTCCACTGTATTCATGCTTATTATATCAAAGACCAATCAATGTGGACCTCCTATCCGAGAAATGCTTCTTGGGTGATTCAAAAAATCTTCAAGGCCAAGACATGTGTGGAACAAGCAGGATATGATGAGCTGAGCCTATCAAAGTTAGAACATTTTTCTGTTAGGAAGATGTACAAACAATTAGAGAGGGAGTTCACAAAGGTAGGCTGGAGGAAAATCATTTGTAACAATTATGGATGTACAAAATGGATTTTCATATTACGACTGGCCATCCTAGGATGATTAACGACTAAAGATAGACTGTTGAAATGGGGCATGGAAGTGGATCCAATTTGTTCATTATGCAATCAGGCCAATGAATCTTTGAGTCATCTCTTCATCCAGTGTCCTACTTCAGCTGGAATTTGGCAGAGGTTACTACAATGGCAGGGCATCAAGAGGAATAACCTATCATGGCAAGAGGAGCTGAGCTGGGCTGTTCAATATAGTGGTGGACATAATAGGGGCGCAAGTGTTTACAGAAATGTGTTGGCGACAACAGTGTACCAGCTATGGAGGAAAAAGAAACAATGTCATCTTCAAGAAGCTCAAAAGACCCCCGCACACCATTATTAGATTGATCATTCAAGAGTCCTTATTTAGAGTAAGTTTGGGATCCAAACTCGCACATTATGTCCAGAAACTAAATTTTTACTCATACTAATGTTAGTAGATGTAAGGGTTGTTTGAGAGGTCTAGAAGTATAGCAAGGGATAGGAGTTGTCTTTGCTGGGTGTGTCCAGTAGAAGTTAGCTTTCTCTACTTGTCTTTTTTTTTTTTGCGTTGTATTGAAATACTTGGTAATAATACATATATTATTTACCAGAAAAAAAAATCGATATGATATTAAAAACATGAAAAATTTTAAACATATCGATTGAGTTTTTGCTCTTCATTAAAAGACTTTACAATAAATAAAATTGTCACTCAATTACTTTTTTTAAATATTTAAGATGTTCCATGTTGGCTAATGCAAAGGAAAACAAAAAAATGGATGACTATAAAATCACATCAAAGAGAAACATATGTATCAATTAATCATCGGGGAGCCTGCATTCTCGCAGTTCTTACAAAAACTAATACTATAACATAATTGTCATTTAATTATTTTCTAATATTTTAGAATTTGAAATCAACTAAAATTTAGCTTGTCAAATCTTTCCTTATTTGAATTATGTAGGAAATTCTAATATTAAGAACTTTAAATTCAATTAGATTTTAGCTTAATAAAAAATTTTCTTATACGTACATGATAATAAATATTTTATGTTACTTTTTCTAACTAAATTATATGAAAAAAATTGTATAGAAGCGCTCCAATTTCAATATACAATACGTGTGAAAAATTATGATGACAATATATATTTTCTAACTCAAATTTATATTCATTCGTAGCACAGCAGTCTAAAATACCACATTCAAATAAATTAAATAAAAAAGAATACAACTATCACAAATGTCTAAAATTGCATTTTACATACTTTAATATTCATATTTATTTGACTTAAATAAATTCACTTAAAATATGCATAATGCAATTTTTTTTATTAATTATTAATATTTAGAACATTGAAATCAATTAAAATTTTTATTATTTAAAACACTATGTAAGAAGTCTTAATATTTAAGACTTTAAAATCAATTAGTATCTTACTTTTTATGAAAATAAATATTTGAACTATGTACTATAATATCTTTCATGTTATTTTCTAAAATATAGAATTATAAAATTAATTTAATTTTTTTAAATTTTATGTTTCTTTATTTGAGCTGTGGACGAATTCTTGCCATTCTAGAATGATGTCTCATTCTAAATATTGATCGACCTTTTTTTTTAAATCATTTCATAATAGATTTTATATTGGCCAAAATTATAACTTAATTATTTTTCTGATAATTAGGAATTTGAAATCAATTAAAGTTTAATTATTAAATTTTTAAAATTTAAATTATATAGGTCGTCCTAATATTTAGGACTCTAAATTCAACTAAATTTGTACCTTATTTATTTGAATTATATAAAATAACTATAACTCCTATCCAAAAAAAGTGTGCTTTAGATTTTATATAATACCTTAGCACTAATTTAAGATAAATATCACTAATGAAATTTCAATTAATCTTATAATAGTGTTACAGTAAAAAAACTTTTTAATCAACTTTTAATTATCAGTAATATCAATGGTGATGCAATAGTTGAGATTTCTTCGCCCTTAATTAGAGGTTTCGGGTTCAAACATTGAGTATACAAAAATTTCTGTTGGGAGCGCCGCCTCACCAAAAATAAGACTTTCATTGTGCAAATTCAAATTAGTTGAACTCCAATCTAGATAAATTGTGTGAATAATTTCTAATAGTTTGATTTTGAGATCCTAAATATTTTAGCTTAGTGAAGTCTCAAATATAATTATTGATTTCAAAAAATTAATTTCTTACCAAATTAAATATATTTAATTTAAAATATTTCATCTCATATAAGAAAAATAAATAATGCTTGAACCTAAAAAGTAATTTAAAGCTCTTGACTTTTAAGATAGCAAATCATTAAGTAACAACGCTTTAAATAGTATAAAGTGAAAGAGATAAATATAGAATTGAGGTTATTGCAACTTGCAAGATATTTTATTTTTATATTCACAAGACAAGAAAAATTGAACTATCACTTTCTTTCTTTATTATGATTAATCTTAATTTTATACATTTATTTTATATTTTTATTTTTTGTTCTAAATTAGAAACTCTATATATCTATATATCCTACTATTATAAAAGTATTAAACTCTAAGATGATATGTTGATCAATTTTTCTTATCGGCCCCCTACTAAAAAATCACTAATTTTCCGTTGAAATTTTTCACTGTAAAATATTATGTGACTTTTTTCACTGATATCGGTGGGAATAAAAGAAAGATAATAGTATTTTCACATGAAAAAATTATGAAGTTTTCCACTATTTCCCACCATGCATTTTCCCAGTGAAATGATCCGGTAGAAAATGAGTGATTTCTATTTCTAATACTGGCAAAGTCTATACATGATTGGATGAATTTTAGGGTATTTTAACCTCTTTCCGTCTTTGGGTTAACGTGATCGTGAAGTCTGAAAATATTTTAAACTTCCATCAATAAGAATCTAAGCAAAACTTTTACATAAGAAATGTTTACTTAGCTTACTAATAATTTTGATAAACTTTAATTGAACCAATTTTTTTTTTGTGTGTGTGTACATAAATAAAGAATAAATTTTATAACCATATTAAAATTAAGTCTATAAATATATAGAATAATGGTAACTGAAATCAACTTTAGAAAAGGAAAATAAGAAAAAGAAAAAAAGATAGCATGTTTTTAATTTCCATCAATCTCTTTTTGTAATACATGTACATAAAAAAGTTAAGTAGTTTAATTTTATTTTCATATATAAAATGTATATTTTAAAATCTTGATAGATTAATATATGTTTTTTTTAATTATTATTATACATAAAAGAGGAAACCATTTTTGGGTAATAATTTAAAAGAGCTTTCTATTAATTCCAATATATTTATGATTTACAACGATAATAAATGAATTATAGTGTCAAACTATAATAAAATTATATATATATATATATATATATATATATATTGCACTTTCAAGACGATTATTATCAATAGAAACAATAACTTTTTCTTATCATGATAAAGCAGTTAAAATGATAAAAGAGACAATAAACTGACAATATCTTGTAATTAATTGCCACGTGAGATATAACAAATAATAACATATATATGAGATATAATATTTATTTATATTATTTAAATAAATGTCACTTTATTTTGAAGTCAATTATTATTTTTCAGTAATTTTATTTTTCTTGTATATATTAAATTTAATATATTTATGTGAGGCATATGTTGAACACACGTACACCAAACTAATATAAAAAGAGTGAGAGTATGAGGCAGGATAAAGAAGGATCTTATTTTAGACGCGGGAAAAGAGATAATTATCTCCTAAATTATGACTATATTTTCAATTACATATTTTTTTAGAATATCCTAGTACCCCTGAATTATATGAAAATAGAATAGATACATCTATAACTATATTGAGGTGACAAAGAGATCATGTTTATTCTTTTGGAGGTATATGAGAGATCAAAAAAATTTAATATTTAATTTATATGAATACATGTCATTATTTAATTACATAATTTATAATTAATTAGTATATATAATTAATTAACATTAAAACTTAAATAGATATTCTAAAAATTGTTTTGCTTTCTTTGTTTGTCAATTATAGTCGAATTTTATTATATTTTCCTTTTTTTAGTAATAATTTTTTCCACCATTAATTTTTGTTTTCTTCAACGTACCTCCGACAACCCTCGCTTACCCACTCCGCTTTAACTATTTTTTCTTTCATAAATTCCACTCAAACACTGCCTCCATTCCCATTCTTGTTCTAAGATTAAATTTGAAAAATCCAAATCTCTCCCACTTAATTATTTATTTTTATTTTTTTCGATTTAAAGATTGTGGACTTTTGATTGATTAAATGAAATTGGACATCATAAGAATTGTTTCTCTTACTGAATTGAAATAATTCTTTTTCTTGAAATATAAAATCTCAATTGAATCTTTATTTGTCATTACTTAGTCATTAAAATAATCTACATGCATGCATCTTGCCTTGCACGTGAGATGGATGGTGTGTGTTCTTCCCAAATTGATATAAACTTAATAGGGTGGTACTCTCCCTCTATATATTCCTCGTATGTGGCTGCATATTTAATTATATTTGGTTTATGTTTATTGTTTGGGCATATATAATTTCTTTAAGTTTTTTTTTTTAAATATTTTAAAAATATACGTGAAAAGTACTATATAAATCAGCATATATAGTTAATGATTTAAAATATTTAAAAAGAGTTAACAAAACATTGATCCTTGTCGAGAAAAAATTGATTGATCCTAGATACTTTACATACATCTTTTAAGAATCATATTTTCATTTAACTTTCTTAATCTAAAAATTTTAGTATGATCTTTTATCTACCAAACTTACTATTATTATGCATTAATTTAATATTTTCTTATATATTGATATTTTTATTTAATTTATTTGATATAGTTTGACTTAGTGAAAAGTTTTTAAAAAACTAAAAAAATTTAAAATATGTGGTCTTAAATTAATATTATGACTATAAAACTATCAAAACATATGACCTTAAATTATTCGATAGCATTTGTATGGCTAAAAAAAAATTTTTATTAAGGATAAAATGAGAATATTATAGGTTAAAATAATTTTTAACGAATTAATGAAAATATAAAATACATAAACTGAAACAAAGGGAGTAATAAACTAATTAATTTAATAAAATGCAGTATGCCTGGTCAAATGAAATTAAATAAAATAGGACTAATTTAATTAATTAAAGGGAGTGTATATTGTTCTAGAAATATTGTGCACTGCTGGCATAGGTACGTACATAAACGTGAACATGCATGGTCACATCAATAGCTGCCATGTATATTACAAAATTATGTGCTCATTAAAAAGACTTGAGAAGATTAATAAGATTTTTATAATAAAGTAAGTTAGGTTAAAAAGTTCTCATATGTGACAGTGCTTAAATACTAAATTACTAGTAGCAAATTTTATTTTAGCCAACCCCTATAAATATCCAGCCCAACCACATTAGTTCCTTGTCACGAAGTACCACACATCTTCACTCCTAGCTATCCCAATCTCATCTTCCTCTCTCTATTTTTTTTTTCCTTCTTTTTGTCTCTTCATCTCTTTTTTTCAAAAAAAAAATAAAATAAAATAGGAAAGAAAAAAAGAGATGGATAAAAAACCATGCAACTCTCTAGATGCTGAAGTGAGGAAAGGACCTTGGACTATGGAAGAAGATTTGATTCTCATTAACTACATTGCTAATCATGGTGAAGGTGTTTGGAATTCCCTAGCTAAATCTGCTGGTAAATTTTTCTTCCTCTTTGTATAAGTGAAACCCTAGATATATATAAATTAAAAATTATTATTATTACATCAAGAGAGGGGCTAGGAAGGAGAAAGAGGGATGAAATGTTATGCTACTAGATAGGGTTTGAGCGTTTCACCTCAACTGTAAAAGACAGAGAGCTCACTAAACGCTTCCTGTATATTATTTTTCATTTTATGTACAAACATCTTTCTTAAATATTATCTCACTCTCTCTTCTTTCTTTAGGTCTCAAACGTACCGGAAAGAGTTGTCGGCTCCGGTGGCTTAATTATCTCCGGCCTGATGTACGGAGGGGCAATATTACACCTGAAGAACAGCTTTTGATTATGGAACTACATGCTAAGTGGGGAAACAAGTGAGTATTAATTATACATATATATATATATATACACACATATTATTCTAAAGATCGAGTACACATAATAAAGTAACAAAATTCCATATTGCAAAAGAAAAATTAAATGAAAAATTGGTGTGGAATTTTGTCCATCAAGTATTGAATTCCCCCATGTGTTTTTCTTGTTGAGTGGACAAAGGGGAGCTGATCCATGTCTGTTCGAAATGAAAGTGAACATTTAAAACGTGATGGTATATCTCTATAGTCAAGTACTATAGAAGATCTTACAATTCAAACGTGGGGAATATAATCTTTACTAGGGCAGATTAATTTGTGTTCCAAACAAGTTTGATTTTCCCCTTCTTTTTTTTTATTTTAAAGAAAAAATACTCATCTTCCAAAATCTCTCATCTACTTTTTGTCTTCCATGAATAAAATTTCAAAAGAACATTAAATATTTTTTTTTCCTTTTCTTAAACTTATTTTTGAGATCTCTTATACAAGAAGCAAATCATGTTCACATATTTGTTTTCTCAAAGAAAAGGTACCTTCATGTGTTAGTTTCTATTTTTAGGTGAGGGAAATTATTTTTTAAAACCTTTTTTTGGGCTTAACCAAGAGATGTTAAAGTTAATTATCACATGAAAGGTAATCAACATGATGATGTCGATTAACTGGTATGAAGTGATAACAAAGTAATCAGTTCCACATATGCACAATTATTAGAAAGTAAATTATGGCTTTGAGAAGAAAATATTTATTCGTTTTCCAAACAAAACAGAAAAAAGGGACAGTGGAGAGACAAGAATTCGGTATTACATAATAGCAGTGTATATAAAACACGTTGTCATAGAGAGCCAGAAAGATAGAATTTTCCATTTTAAGAAGAACCACTTTCATTTCAGTCACATGTCAATGACCTTTTGTTATCCCATCTCCAACTAGTGCATGAAATAGACAGCTATTTTCTCCGTTTCTTTTTATTTAATATGATAAGATTTTTTTTAATATAAAAATAATAAAGGGTTATAATTTGATTAATATAATCTTTTAAATCGACAGATATTTTTTAAAAATATAAAACAATCATTCTTTTTATATTCTAGAGGAATTTAAGTACTAAGGACATAATTGAAAAAAAATTAATTTTTTTAAAATTTTAAATTAATAATTATTTTTTAAGATAAATATTTTAAATATACCAACCAAGTAGAATGAGAAGGAAATATTTTTTTTGGGCAGTTAAAAAGATAAATGGGCCCCTTTTCCGTACAATAATATTTATTAATCATGTATAATACTTATATAGGTAATTAAAATGGTCATCAGTATTTTAACACCACCGCCTGAAAAATTAGAACCCAATAAGGTATCCGTATAGTCGGTGTTGAGGATATAATGTAAAAGTATACTTTATATGACAAGTTTAACTCTTATTAATTAGTAATATTGTGTCATTATCAAGAGATATTAGTTTTTTTAGTTGAAATATTCACGCATCTCAATATAAACTTAGAAAAGATAGATAACTTAATTCGAGAGTCACTATCATCTTTTATCCAAACAATAATTAAGTCACGTGACTGATTCATATAAAAAAGTTAAAATTCACACGTGAGGGGTGTAAATCAATAAAAATATACTCAATTTAAATTCTTAGATAAGATAATTTCGTGTCTCAATAAAAGTTATAACCATGCACTTCCCTTCTTGTTTGTGCATGTTTAAAGAAAAAAAACATATACAAAAAGAAGACACTAGCTAGCTTGACGCACAAAATCATTCACTAAATAGTAATATAAGGAAGTTTTACAAGCAAATTGCATTTTCAATAGTGATAGAAGAGAATAATGAAGTGAATGGCAATGATATTGTTGAGTAAACAAATGTGAGGATCATATAATAAAAAATGAAAATCTTTTTATGATATGTGTAACAATAAAACGTACCATATAATGTGGCTAGTAATAGGTGTATAAGAAAATTAGATGGCTTGGATGGGATTGAGCATTGCATGCAATGACTTGTGAAATCTTCCTGGGCTCAACTATCTTCAACTTGGTGGCTCTTTTGGATACATTATATAGGAAGTAAAGTGTGTGTAGTTGGAGGGGCTTCAACGTTTTGGTTGAGTTGAGTTTAAATAAATAGGAGAAGGGAGGCAATTGGGACTTTGAATTCCAGCCATAGAACGTGACAAGCATCTTTTTTCAACTATAAAACGTGATTGAAATACTTTCAATTATGAAGGGAAAAAAAAACAAACTATAATCTAATTTTGTGGGCCATCACCATATTCATAAGCTTACAAACATCTTAGGGAACAACAACTTTATATTATCTTATTATTATTATGATTGGTGGTGCAGTATGTTATATAATTACTATGTTTTTACAAGCTAACCAAGTACATTTCAGTCTCATGTTGTATAGTTAACATACATGTATATAATTAATTTGTGTTGATAACATATGCATATTTATGAAAGGAAACATATGAATTTTTGTTTGAACGGTGCTAGAAATTATTAAATTCTCAGAGTTTTAATATGCCCTTAGAAATGGACGGATTTCTAGTGGTGAGTTGATAATAGTATTAGTAGTTTAATACATGTCAGGTGCAGATCTAGGTCAAATTCAACTGAATTCATTACTTTCGGATCAAAATTACGTAGACATTACACACACAAAAAAAAAAATGTATACATATAATTAGATGGCATCTGTTATAAAGACAGCAACTCTAAACTCCTGGACTCGGTTATGGTACAGGTGGTCGAAAATCGCGAAGCATTTGCCAGGAAGGACAGATAATGAGATAAAGAATTATTGGAGGACTAGGATTCAGAAGCACATAAAGCAAGCAGAGAACATGAATGGACAAGGAACTTCAGAGCAAAATATTGATCATCAAGAAGGAAGCAGTAGCCAAATGTCCTCTGCTGGTCAAGCAGATACCATCGAGGCATACTCTCCAACATCATACAATGCAAATATGGACAATTTTCAAGCCCCTAATTTTCTCACTGAAACAAATGACAACATTTGGAGCATGGAGGATCTCTGGTCTATGCAATTGCTCAATGGTGATTGAATTAGTATGTTGGAATATTTAATTTTGAGTAATTAAAACTTAGATTGAACCCACTTAGTACGTATTATATAAAAGTTAAGCTGCTACATATACAGCTAGCCTATATATATAGTGCTTAAAAATTCTGCATGATATATCCCCATATTATGCTGGTTCCTAAGTGTTCACTCTGTAATATGACCAACTCTTATATAACCCTGTTCATATTATTAATAATATATATAGATGTATGGAGGTGACTTTGATTCTATTTATAATATATAGTCGACTCATTCCGCGACTCGAACAAATGACCTACAATATTTAAAATATATAGTGAAGTGTTTCGAGAATGTGAAACTTGCCTAATCCGTCGACATAAGTGCTTCTCAAAGCTTTAGAGTTAAGTGTACTAAAACAATTAGGTCATGGTCAATCAAATGATTGTGTCTTAATCTGCTTTCTAAAATATAATCCGAAGTTAGCTGACTTAAAACAGTTCTAGTGTACTTGCAGTTAATCATTAGAGGAAAGTGTGTGTATCTCACCAACTACTCCATCTAATTAAGCTAAGTACTTTGTCGATATAGGAATTAAGTCTATTTGACAAAGATAGCAAGTGATTAGACAACTGAATTAATACTCCATGCATATGCTCTAATATTAGCTTTTCAGGTCAATGCAAATTTTACCTAAATATATTCACTGTCAGCATAAATAATTTTCTTTTTACACAGTCAGTGGAGTCCAACCTATTACAACAAGTTTTTTTTCACTTCATTTTTATAATTAATTTTATTTACTTTTTTTTAAATTTTATTTTATGTATGATAAAGAGATATGGGCATGGATGACAAGAATATGAGACATGTAACACACATAAAAAATATTCATGTTCCAGCATATACCGAACTAAATTAATGAAAAATGGACACATGGAAAGGCAATATAGCTATTTTTGGAAAATTCAATTGTAGCTTTCCATATTTAACTATATTTGTGCATGGCCTTGCATGTTTGAAATTGGACGTAAGCCTAACTTCTTGAGTCCTTCAAGGGAAGTCTCCACATGGTCCCTATTATATCAGTATCACAATCTACCTTTTTTCATCATATTAATTAATTCATCCTTTTGAATTATTGACTCCTTTATTACCCTTAATGTAACTTCTAAAACAACCTTAATTTAGCATTTCATTAATTAATAAAGCCCATGATCCTTGTTTAGGAAGGGTAGCTAGGTATTGTTATCATGTTATGTTATGTCATTGTCTCGATCGTGTGATGTAATGTAAACAGATTTAGTTGTTAGGACATGAGTTGTCTAACTTCTTTAATTAATTGTTTTTTGTCGTATTATTGTCAATTAATTAATAGTGTAGACCTTTCACAATTGGATGTATGGCTGGCGGTAGAAGATGAATTTGATTTGTGTATCCCCTTCCACCATTCATATTTTATAAGAAAATTGCAGATAAACTTGATAATAAATATTAATTGATAATCTGATAAAAAAAATTATAATATTATTATTCTTAGCCCCACCTGAAGTTTCAGGATTTTGTCAAATTAACACATGAGAAATTCTGTTAGAGTATTTTTAGAAATGATGTTTTTTTTAATTAGGTATTTTAATTTATAAGAGAATAAATAAAGAAATTAAAAATTAGTAAGGATTGTGTAGCTGTGCAATGACCAAAATTTTTAGAGAAAGTTGCATAAATATATAGTAAATGAGTAAGATAATTCATAATCTATAATTATTAACTAAATTACATAATGTATAATTGATAAGATATATATGATTTTATACTATTAATTTTAAAAAATGTTACTATGAATAAAAGACTAAAAATAAAGAGTTTTCTATATTGGTGATAACAAAATTAAATACATATCAAAATATATTAATTACTTTCCCAAAAAATTTCAACATACTCAATTAACATACTAATCCATAAACAACTATGTTACTATTTATATGGTAGGCAATATATAATTGTTGAACAAGTATATATTTTTATTGTACTTATATATTATGTATATTACACAATTATATGCCATATATAATATTATTTTTATGTATATTGCAAAACAAGTATTATCTGTTATTTATATATATTTATATTTGAGCATACATTATTATTTTCATATATTGGATACATTGAAGAAATAAATATATTACTATTATATTATTTATATATCGTATACTATACATTAAATTTAAATTTACATTGAGTTAATTTTCTATTTCATAGCAGAGAGAGAAGAGAGAAATTGAAGAATAACTATGTGAAGCCAAGTTTTAGAGATTGGGTGTCAATTATTAATTAACATTTCTTATTTTACTGGGACTGTAGAATTAATTATGATTTTTTTCCATTTTAATGCATTTCAGAGAGATATTTTAGGAATATAAAAAATGATACATGATATAATTAAAAATTTAAAAGATATAATAAATTATATTTATGTAATTTTCTTAAAGTTGTTATACCTTTTTATATTGTATTTGTATAAGAAACTCAATCTTTCAGCCTAATTTATTTCAGCACAAATAAACATTTGATGAATCAATACTTTATTTATTTATTAACTTAATATATTTTAATTTGCCCAATTTCAACTCTGAAGCCTGCATTGGTGTAGCTAGAAGGCGCTCGAATTTAATATGATTTATTTAAACCGTTTTAATAAAATGAGATGATTAATTAATAACTTGTTTATTTATTTACTCATTTTATTTTGACTCACCTAAATAAAAATCATTTAAAAATTAAGTTGATTTGAATTAAGTATGTAATTTAAATTGACTTACGAGGAATATTATCAAAAAAGATTTAAAGAAGAAAAAAGTTTTAATTTTAAGAAAACAAACAAATAAATTAAAACTTAATGATTTGAACCATCCTAACGCAATCTATCTCAATATAACTAACTTTTAGATAAAATTAGGTAAGATCGCATATATTTATTTCGCTCATATAAGCAAAAATATAATACTTTCTCCGTTTCATTTTAATTGCTAACTATATTTAGAATAGTAATTTTAAAATATTTGTTAGGTTTAAAATTCAAGAGATAATAGACGATGTTTTTTCAATTCTACCGTTAGTACTTAAAGTGATTCTAAAATATGAAAAGAATTATTATTGTATGTTTTCAAATAATTAAGAGGGTTATATTACGTTTTTCCCCAAAGCAAGTTCGCCACCAACTGTAGCAGCACCATCCGCTAAAATTTGTCCTTTTCAAATTACCATCCCTATTAATTTTTTCTTAATGAATGCAGAAATCTTATTCTAGCAATTAAAATGAAACAGAGGGAATATCATCCCTGTGCTTGTCTATATATAATTATATCGTGCATTTGCTATTTTAATTTAGTACAAGCATTAAATATGTTCTTCAAATGAGGAAATAAAATCTCTTACTTTTTTTACAATTTATATAAAAGAAAATAAAATTTTCAAATCTTTTAGATATGAAAATGATAATCTCTTATATATAAGAATGAAGATATCTTGTAAAAAGATCATAAAACTAAAAAAAATTATAAAAAATAAGAAAAATTATTTATCCCGCTTCAAACTATTCAGTATGCCTAAAAAGAAATGTGGTTGTGCCATTCATTGTTAATCTCAATGTGTACAATACATTAAACATCGAAATGTTGTAAATATTATTATTATGTGATTGTAAATTTTCATTACTTTTACGTATAATTTTACTATAGTAATATATATACTTTCACTATCTTCTCATTGATTTCCTCATCTTCATAATCTTTATCACATTCTCAAAAATTAATATCATATTTATAATACTTTTTTATGTTTCTCAATATAACCCTATAAATAAAGATATTGAGAATCACATTTGACACACTTATATACTTAGAGATTTGAAAGAGAGAATGAGATAAGCTCCCATCTCTTATTTATATATTTTTGATCTTCAACTTTATTATTCTTTAATTTCATTTCATAACACGTTATCGGACAAATTTCTGATCACTGCCTCCAAGGTACGCAACTGTTCTTCGTCCCCAAGCATGATAATTATTTTTTTTCCTTTGCAGAAATAGACTGTTCTAGGTGCTCATATTCCGATTCTTATATAGCAATTTCAACTCATACATCCTATTAGAAAATAAAAAATTAGTAACGCATAAAATTTTATAATTAAACAGTAAAAAATTCATGTTAATCTCATTTAGCTACGAATTATAAGAAAATTCAATTAGCTAAAAGTTTTTTAACGATGAATTAGTCGAAGACTATCGATAAATTTTGTAATTAATTTCATATTCTCTAATAATGAAGTAAGTATGGTTTTTTAAGAATAATAGCATCCATCTGGTTCATACACTGATACAGGCAATTGATGATATAATTGGGACGGACACAACAATGTTTTAGTAGTAGGTGAAATATGCACCACGACTTCTTGCCCTTAAGTTATTCGTTCCATTTTATTTAAAGTCAAACTGTTTTAATGTTATGTCAAATACAATATCACCTTACTTTTTGATTCTTTTACAATTTTTTTCCTTAAAACAACTTATTATACTCCAACATATATATAAATTCATCTTTGTTAATGTTATACATGTGTCGTTAAAAGTTACAAGAATAATTATATTTCATATGTTTTTAAAACTTGATTCACTTATGCAACGTTCACATTCTGAAAGATTTGGACGTGGCTAACAATACTGATCAATGCAGAGCAAGTCTTAATAAAGGTCATGTTGAATACAGCAGCTGATTAAGAATGCAAGACTTCATGCTTAGACAAAAGAATAAAATGAAATGTTTCAAAGAAGAAGACTACAACACAGTATTTTCCGGGGAAAAATCTAAATAATTACAAGGATTTTGACCATAATGGTCATAATTTTCTGTTTACATTATGATCTGGTTTTTTTTTTCACATTTTTTTTAATCCATTTTTTAAAAATTCAAAATTTCTTTTTGATGTATTTATTAATTGTTATTAATAAATACCTAATTTTATTTTGGAAGGAAAAAACTAATATGATTTTTTTACATTTGTGGTCATTTAGCATCCACCCTTTCCATAGTATTCAAATGAACACTATGGAACACTTTTTTCATAAATGTTGGACATAATCAAGATTGACATCATTGATTATGTTCTGAAAATTTTCAAACGGAAACAACTCATCAAATACTTTACATATGGTTGTCTTGCTTTAATGTCTAAAGTTGAGTCACCTACTAATTTTTCAGAATTGAGACCTGTTAATCTCAATAATGTGACTACTAAGATCGTTTCTAATATCTTAGCCAATAGACTAAGTCCTCTCTTCTCCCCAGTATCATCTCTATCAATCAAAGTAATTTCATTACAGGTAGGTTGATACATTTGAGAATGTCATGTTGGCGCAAGAGATTGTCCAGGAAATCTCCAAAACCAATCATGAGGAAAACATTGTGATAAAATTGGATATGGTTGATAATATATGTATTAGCTTTGCAATCTGTCAGAAAAAAAAAAACTTTTATCTTTGTTCACCTTTTATCCCCAAGCCTTCTCATAATCTTTAATTTATCTCATAATCAGCTTCACAACTTTGGTTTTATCACTAGAAAAGGTGACTATTTCATCTGCATATGTCAAGCGATTGACTTGTGACCCTCTGTTATTCATAAAAAAAGGAAATGAAATTAGGTTCATCATATAATTTATTTAAGGATCTAAAAGTACTTCAACAATTATAACAAAGAGGAAGGGGGAGATAGGATCTCCCTATTTTAGTCCTTGTGGGGGAGGTAATGAAAATCTTCTCTTTTGATCCATTGATGATAATATTATACCAAGTTCCAGAGAGGAGATTTCTTATCCATTCTATATATCCATTTCTATACAGAGTCAAATCTTTGTAACACATCAACAACAAAAATCAAGAAATTCTATTATATGCCTTGCCATATCCAATTTTATCATAATCTAATCAATATGATAGGATCAAAACATCCTATCATATGTTGCGATATAATTAAGAAGACGGACCGACAGGATCGAGATTAATTTTTAAAAAATTAAAATTATTTTAAAAATCGACGAACAGGGTCATTTTTTTAATCAAATTTTCTATTATTTTAAAAAATAAAGATAATAATATGAAATAATTTTATTTTTAATTTGATTTAATAAACTAATGGACATGGTCAGCTAGTCTCTCAATTTTGTGGTCAAGATCGAGACAAGTTATTTAATAGAAAAACTGCCGATCTGTCTATTGATTTGTCTAATTTAATCAAACAAGACGACCTTTCTTCTCTCTCATTTCACTCACCCAATGATCTTGCCCTAAATCCCTATTGGCGCACCTCCCATACCCCCACCGACCTGCCCACTGCCCGCCGTCCCTCCCAGTGCTCTCCGTCCCTCCCGGGCCCTCCGTCCCTCTCCAAAATCGTAGGTTAGGATCTGTTAAATTTATAATTACATTGTTATTGTTAGATTTTAGGTTCAGTGTTAAATTGTTACATTGTTAATGTTATTGTTAGATTTCATTATTAATCTCATTGTTAGAATTGTTAGATTTCATTATTAATGTTATTGTTAGATTTAGTTGAATTATTTCATTGTTAGAATTGAATTGCTATATAGGTTCTTGTTTATTGAAACTTTGTTAATGTTATAGTTAGGATTGTTAGATTTAGTTGACTTATTTCATTATTATATTTCATTGTTAGAATTGAATTGCTATATATATTCTTGTTTGTTCTCAATAAAACTTTGTTAATGTTATTGTTAGAATTGTTAGATTTAGCTAAATTATTTCATTGTTAGAATTGAATTGTTATATATGTTATTGTTTGTTCTTGAAATTTTGTTAATATTATTGTTAGATCAATTTATCAAAAATTAAATTAAAATAAAATGAATTTATTCATTAATTTAATTTTATATAATTTTAGTAATTAATCTTTAAATACTAAATATATAATTACATTAAAATTCGGCTTACTTTTGTAGTGATTGAGTTAGAAATTAGAACTTAGTGATTGAATTAGAAGCAAAATTAGAAATTTATAATGTATAATATGAAATGAATTTTTAAAAATGAATACAAAGTCTAGATCAATTTATCGAAAATTTAATTATAATAAATAAATTTGTCCATTAATTTAGTGCTTTATATAATTTTGATAATTAATCAATAAATACAAAATATATAATTACATCAAAATTCGACTTACTTTTGGAGTGATTGAGTTAGAAATTGAAACTTAGTGATTGAGTTAGAAGCAAGGTTAGAAATTTATAGTGTGTAAATATGAATTGAATTTTTAAAAAAACAAGTGCAAAGTTTAGAATTAATTTATCGAAAATTATATCAAAATAACTGAATTTGTCCATTAATTTAGTGCTTCATATAACTTTAGTAATTAATTTGTAAATACAAAATATATAATTACATCAAAATTCGACTTACTTTGGAGGATGGTTGTCGGATGATTATTAACAATTAAAAATAAAATTTAATTATTAATAGAAATTAATTAATCTAAATTTATATGTAATCTAATTTATGACTGAATATCTATAGTTTTGTGGACGAATCATCATTTGTGAATGTTTGAAAGAACTAACGATAATCGTAACTGATTGATCTTTCATACCTTCATTTTTTTTTTTACATTTTCAAAAGTTAATTAATGTCATATTTATAACACCCTTTAATATTTCTCAATATAATTTTATAAACAGGGATATTGATAATCAAGTTATACACACTTATATACTTGAAGACTTGAATATTTATATAAGAAAAAAATAACTCTCAACTTTTATCTACATATATATTTCTTGTTTACAATATATTTCAATATTATTACTTTTTAAATTAATTTTCATAATATTGAAATCCCTTCTGACCATCTTATTCGACTGCTGTAAATATCTCCTAAGACGTTTGTATTAAAAGTTCACGCATATTTTTAGCATATCATTATATATTCCAAATTTCTACCACAGAGAAAAGAGAGATGTAGGAATTAGTGAGGTAAGGAATCTTGAAAGAGAAAAACTAAAAGGGAAAATAAGGAGTGTGCACTTTCACAGTACAAAAGTCATACGAAATAAACTCCCTCAATTTTTGGGCCACTCGTTTATTTTAAGCACATGTTTCTAATGGTGAAAAAAAGAACCAATGGTGAAATATCTCCACGTGAAAGTTTATAAAATCACATGTTGAGTCGGCAATGACTTATATTGTTTGACATCTCCACCCCCATTTACATCCACTACATGACTCATTATGAAAAGTACACACACATGTGATATTCTCCATATTATTTGAAGTGTTAATACATACTTAACCCTCATTTGTTTTTAATTAAAGTTAAAGATTGTCTTAATCTGAATGCATATTTGAATGATTAATCTGTTGTTTATAAATTTTAACATAGAATGGTTAACACCATTTGTTTTCCAACATCTAAATGTGTATACTTTATTTATTTGTAAACTATTAAATACAATTCAAATAAAAAATAATTAAATATTAAAAAAGATATCTATTTAATGAAATAAATTTATTATTTAATAAAAAAATAAAATATTTATGTTTACTAGTGATAGTGGTGGTGATAATTGTTGTTAGTAGCTAGTAGTGGTGGTGGTGATAATTGTAATGATAGAAATGGTTTGTATTGTAATGGCTGGTCCAATGTGATGGTTGGTGGTGGTGGTTGTGATGGTGAAGTTGGTTGATATTAGTAGTTGGCGGTACTGATGGTAATGGCTGAAGAATGTATGGTGGTATAGTTGGTGGCGGTGCTAGTTGTGATGGTGGAGGTAGTTGGTAATAGGAATTGATCATAGTAGTGGTAGTGACTGATAGATGTGGTAGAGGTGGTGGTGGTGGTGGCGGTGACGGTGGTGGCACTAGTAAATATAACTATAATGACGGAGGTGGTATGTGATAATGACTGACAGTGGTGGTCGACAACAATGGTGGTTGACGATGATAATGGTGGTTGACAATGGTGGCAAAGGTGGTTGATGGTAGTGGCTGATGGTTGGAGACGGTAATGATGGTGGTGGTTGTGATGACAGGTGGTTTTGGATATAATGATAATGAAAATTATCCAGACAAACATACCTCTTAATGATATTAAGACTCTGTTCCAGATCTTAATGATTACGACCTATCCAGACCAAATAAGTGTTGAAATCTTAATGAAAACAAATGCACTTAATGATCTAAGGTCTGAACCATTTAGATTCAGACCTCCATAAAATGCAAACAAATGAGGCTTTAGTTTCTTAAATTTATAATTAAATTTTATTTAGATATTTATTTTAATTGAATATCTGAACGCATATTATATTGTCTCAGTTAAATACTTTAAATTTATTTTTTTAGAAAAAAAATTGCACGTGTTAGATCTCAAGAATCTATTAGGTAGTTATATTAACCGCATAAAACAGTTCATCTTTTTTAATTATATACATCAACCTTAATTAGAGAATGTTTGTGGTTTTAAGGGTTGTTGAAATGAATGTCTATGATTAAAGGAGATGACATGTTTGTGGTTTTAAGGGTTGTTGAAATGAATGTCTATGATTAAAGGAGATGACATACAGTCAAACCTCTCTATAAGCCATTCGTTATAATACCATTTCAGTATAACGACCTGATTTTCTCCAGAATTGATTTTTCATGTTATATTTTACTTCTCTATAACAGCATTCTACCTATAACAGTAATGGTATTCATTATAGCGGTACACTCTTTGTAAAATTAGCCCTCTATAACAGTTATTCTCAAATATTGTGCAATAATATTCTATAAGAAATATATGATGTGTAAATAAATATTAAAATATTTATGATAATCATCATTAATGTCATGCAATAGTAAATTTCAAATATGAATATCTAAAAGAAACATATTATATTAAAATAGTATCCACCAATTATGGTCGTAACTTCATGAGGAAAGACTTTAGTTTCTTTAACATTTATACTCTTTCTATTCTTTTTGGTTAAAATGATTAACAAATACATTTCTTCTTCTTGGTACACAAAATCATTAAACTAGATATTTGCGTATTTTCGTTTATAACAGTTAAATGAGATCTAAATGTCAAATATCAGTATACATATATAACAGCATCTCTATAGTAACCATAAAATTTTCAGACAAACGTTGCCGCTATAAAGAGGTTTGACTGTATTTTATGTTGTTAACTTAACTATCTAATAGACACTTGAGGATTCACATAAAAAAGTTTCTAAAATCTAACCCAAAAATATCTAGTTAAAATATTTTATTATGTATTTATATACTCGGTTGAAATTAATTATAATTTAAATATTTAAATAAAATTTAATAATAAATTTAAAATTGCCACTGTATTAAGCCTTATTCTAAATATATTTCTTTATATCCAAGGAAAGGAAAAATTATAGACAGCCTCGGATATCTTTGGTAACCAAGGGAAAACGACGGGTAGCTCGTGGGCCGAACGTAAGAGCCTCTTTTATGGGCTGGCCCGTTTTTAAACTATATTAAACTTTTTCAAAAATCAAAACCTATGTATACTTTGACTTAGAAGTTAGAACCTTACAATAATATTTTCAAGGCCTATATCTAATTTTGTAAATCTCTTAGGTCGGGTGATTTACAAGAATAATTTTGAGTTATTGAGTGGTTTTAAATTTTTAACCTTCATTTATTTTATGATTAAATTTAAATTTATGAAGTTTTGACTTTTGATCTTGAAAATTTATTGCTTAGTTCACTATTAATTCTTCGTGATTTAGATAATTCACTAGTTTTTATCACACGTTTCTTATACTCCATCATTATCCGTAGGAAGAGAAAGAGTCAAGTAAACATTTTCGTTTAATTGGTAGAGTGAATTCAGTTTAATGCTTTTTGTTATTCCCTTAATTCCAATATTGAATATGGGTTTTACTCGAAGTCAACTCGTTTTGATTCGTGAGTTATGATTTACTTTTTTATTTCACATTTTTTCCATCTATCGATATAAGTATATAGAGTTGATAGTAGCTAAGTCAGCATATTTAGTTAGCTGATTAAGGATTTGTTGGGCAAAGTTAGTTGGTGAACATAAAAAGCGGGAAAGTTAGTTAGAATAACAGAATTGATTCACTTCTGAATTCTAATAATTTATAGCTATTAAAGCTTGTACATTTACATTTTGGAATATCAGAATATATAGGTAACAACTAAACTACAGTCACTTCTACAATTCATCTTCCTTCATTAAACCTTAATTATCTTCCTGAATTAGGTCTTACATCCTCGAGTTGTGATAACTCCTGCAATCTAGATAATATTTTTATCAAAGCATTACAATTTTGGGCAATATAGTGAATAGTACAAGAGAAATTGGTGAAGCTGGAAAAGAAAATCCTTCAACAGAAATGGGAGAATTGCGTGATATGATGCAGAAATTGGTTATAGAAGTAGGGCAACTTATTGGAGAGACGTCCAATCTAAAAGGGTTGGATTTGGTAGTACTGTAATTGAAGGATTAAATCGAAGGTGGTTGAGGGGTAGAGAACCTGATTGAGGTGGAAACTGGCCCATCCATGGAGAGGAATTCCACAGAGAGACAAAGGGAGAAGAGTCTTGAGTTTGCAGAAAAGTAAAAGGAAAAGAGCCCTACTGTTCTCAACAGTCATGGGTATGGTATGATTTGTTATTATAGAATGGGATTTCCTAAGTTTTCTAGTGAAAATCTGAGTTGTTTAGGGTGGATCAAATTTTTATTTTAGAAGAAGTCTATATGGATCAAAGATATGAGAATTGTCATTGTTCACTTGGAAGGTGAAGCAATTCAATAACATTTTAGCATTTATGAGATACAAAAAGTATTTTCAACCCCCATCTTGGAATGAATTTTGATGGCGTTGGTGGAAAGGTTTGAGACTAATTATGATGATCCCACAAAAGAAATAACAAAGTTGAGCGAAAGTGGTAGTGTGAAAAAGTATCATGTTGTTTTTTCGAAGAATTTGACAAAAATAAATCTGTCTCAAGAAAATGCTATATGTTGTTTTTTTGGGTGGACTAAAGCGTGGACCTCAACTTGGCAATCAAGATAAAAATCTGATGCACTGTCTCAAGTTTATAGATCAGCAAGAATGCAGGAAGCTTATCAAATTGCTCAAGTCATAGCTAATAAACAAGTTTCTAGACCTATGGAGTAATGATTTCACAACAAATCTATTTTACCTACACCTAATGTTAGGATCTCTACAAATTATAAAAGGGTCGACAAGAGGACATGAGCTTGGAGGACATGAATGAGAAGAGGTTCAAAGGATTGTGCTACTTTTGCAATGAAAAGTATATATCAAGCCAGAAGGGTAAAACTTATAACAATTATATCTCTTAGATTTTGAGGAAATGAATGAGGTCCCAATCCAGAAAGAAGAAGAGAGTGAGATGACCAAGATTTGGAGTTGAGTGAACCATTAGAGAATATGAAAATATCTATTCATGTATTGAATGGGTCAGTTGGTTTTAGAACCCTTAAAGTGACGGCAACCACTCAAGGAAACCCTTGAATGTACTAGTTGATATAGGAAGTTCTCATAACTTCATAAATCCTAACCCAGTGAAGGATTGGCTGTCCTACTAGAACCAACCTACCTCAAATGGTGGCTACAGCCAGCGGCATTATGATGAAAGTGGATAAAGTGTGTAATATTACATGGTTATTGCAAGGAGCTGAATTCTCTGCTAAGTTTCTAGTGCTGCCACTTGGGTCTTGTGGAGTTGTTCTGGAAGTACAGTGGTTGTTGACATTGGAGGATATTAAGATGAATTTAAACAAACTGACTATGGAGTTCCGATACAAAGGTAAAAAAATATTTACTCAAAGGAGCAGGCAAGTATATCACAACTGCTGGAGCTACTAAATTGGAGAAATTTGTTGGGTAAAAATCGGAGCAACACAATGTCGAATAATATAAGAATGGTTACAAACAAAATAAAAAGGGGACAAAAATGGAAAGACAATGACACCAAGAATTTTTACGTGGAAACCCTTCTGAATAAGGGGAAAACCACGGGCCAAGAGGAGCAAAATGATATCACTATAGTTAAGAATTTTACACCGTATGGTTCACGAGTACAACACTCAAAGTAACTCAAAGTGTGCCGCATCATTGGTCCTAAGACCAGAATTATATAATATATAGGTAGATAGATATAGATTTATTGAACAACTATATGTATTTCACCATTAAATTTATTTTAATTGGAATAATAATATATTAAAAAGAGTGTTTTTCTAGAGACGTGGGTGACGTGTAATAAATTATTAGAAAAATTTTGTAACGTCAACAATTAATAGAGAGAAGAGTTATTAAAAAAAAATTAATCTTTTGCAAATTGATGGTAGGTAATTTTTTAAAAAACATATATATAATTTTGATTATCATGGTACTCAATGATATATTATTTAACAACTGAATAATAAATTTCAGATATATCATGCAAGATTTTATACTAATTTAAACTATTGACAAAAAAATAACATTGTTAAAATTTAAATTCAGAATGTATAGTTTATAATCGTAGTAAATTAGATTGATGAGATAATTAATTCCTTGGGTCATATTTTAAAAATAAATATTGGAGGAAAAATTATCCTTAATGTTATCCCAAATAATAATGTGAAAAGTTTTTAGAATAAAAAAGCCCTCACCCATCATTAGATTAAACGAATCGAACGTTAGTATAACTCTTACATTTATACTTTTTTAACCTAAAAAATTATTTAAAATTACTTTTTTGTACATTGACGAAGAATAACTAATTTTATTTTTCGAAGGATAAAATGGTCATTCAATATTTAATAGATATTTTGATAATTCAACTTTTTAACTTATGTTGTTCCCACTTTTAGAATAGTGTAAGTGTCCAAGAAATATTGAACGACTATTTTACCCTTCAATCTAAAACTATTTCTATAATATTATATATAGTAAAAGCTCAAATTGCATAGAAATAAATAGCATTATTGCAATAAATATTATTAGACCATTAAATATTTCACAATGAATTATTTAGATGATGATGAAGGAGTAAACCTATTTATTATTTGAAGGATATATTAGTCTTTCAATATTTGAAAGTTATTTTAGTATTTTAACTTTTCACTTTTTGCCTTCCCACTTATATATTATTGTATTACCTTATATTATTACTATTATTATTATTATTATTATTAATTAATTTATTTATTTATTTATTTTCTACTTATATAGTAATATATATATATATATATATATATATGACATGATAAAATATTAATATTTAATTATGTATCTAATTAAATTTTAATTTAGTGGAGGGGTAAAATGGTAATCTAACTTTTCACTTTTTGGCTTTCCACTTATATTATAACAACAACAACAACAACAACAATAACAACAACAATAATAATAATAATATGATAAATGAGTTTTAAAAAATAATTTTAAAATAAAAAAATTACTCAAAAAAACAAGACAAAAGAGGCATGCCACAACAGCATGCCTCTAAGTCTCGTTTATATATATATATATATATATATATATATATATATATATATATATATTGATTGTATTATGTAACCGTAGACAATTAAATTTATGTCAATAAAATAACAATCAAGACAAAAAAATATCGCAACATTATAGTATTTTATGAGTGTTACGATCTCTATGAATCCTCAGATTCTTCCTTTCAAAAATATACTGAACGACTTCTGAGCTTGATCTTGAATTTGATGGATTTAATCTATTGACTTGTACTTGAATTCAAGGGCCTGAAGCTTAAACTTGAATCTGGTGGTCTTGGCCTTGACTTGTATTTAAATGCAAGAGTTTGAAGCTTGTTGTTGAATCATCTCTTGATCTTGACTTGTATTTTAATTAAAGGGCTTAAAGTTTGATTTTGAATCTTCGTCTTAATTGATCTCTGAAACTAGTAGAGAAATACATGAGCGCTTGAATGCTTGTAGCTTGTAGAGAAGTTTGTAGCGTTTGATCCATGAGCTTAATTTCTCAGATGTTTTCTTAGAATTATGATTTTTTTTCTTGAATTATGAGACCCCTATTGATAGTTGTTGAATAAAAGAGTTGAGATAAAGACAAACTCCTTTCGGCCCAACAAATTTAAGTTGACATGACGATATTGGATTGATCAAAAGTCAAAACATGTCACTTGTACATGTGATACATTTTCATTGGCCTTTGATTTGACTTGGCATGCTGTATTATTTTGACATATGGCATGATCCCATTAGCTCTTTGATTTGACTTGGCATGACGCGTTATTTTGATACATGTCATTAATTTGGACCTCAAGGATAAAATATTAGGTTTGCCAAAAATGAACTCATCATTTGTAGCCCAATTAAACGGACTAGCCCAACAAAATTGGATCATCAATTAAATTTATATTTATTTGACTTAAATAGTTAACTCAAAAATATTACATAAATTGGAAATGCAAGTAAATTCTGAAAAAAAAACAAGAATATTACATAAAATATTCATACAAGACATTTAACTACATTAAATGTAGATACAGTATCTATTATTTATCAAAACCAATTTTTATTTACAAAAACAAGCAGATTTTATAATTAACATGTAAACGGTTAATATAAAAAAAAAATGGGCTTAATTTTCAAAAATTCATTTATAGGCTTATATTTTGATGGATTTGAACGAAAAGTGAATCATCTTCTGGATCTCTCATTAATCAAAGTAAATGAGGGAAAATCTTCTTTTACTTTCTCTTTTTTCATACTTATTGACTCTTCACTCTCCTTTTACTCTCTTCCTTCTTCATTTTCCTTTAATTTATTCTCGTAGTAGGTTACTCGAACACTTACATTTTTGTATTATTATTTTTTGAAAAAAATGAAGATTTCATATTATTCACCATTTTAGGCATCAACATGGTCTACTAAGTATATTTTTTCTGATTTTCTTTTTTTTTGCAAAACATAATTTTCAAATCTACAGTGAAATCTCCCTTTCATAAGAACATTCAAACCTACACGATTTACATCTTCAAGGAAATTCATCCAGATATTGAACTCTTTAGCAAGACCATGAGAATTATGAACAGTTTCATCAACGATTATTTATGAGAAATTTGTGTAAGAGTCTTTTAAAGAAAAAGAACATGAATTATGTGATGAAGGATGTTGATAAAAAATTTAATTATTTTGGATCAATTTACTGCTTTTCATTAGTAGTAGAAGTTTTTTCACTATGTATTGTATTAGATTTTGTTTCACTATATATTGTATGGATATGATATGTAATATGGTATATTCACCTTATTATATGAAGTTCTTTTTATATGTATGAAATGGTATAGAAACTAATTTACTTAATATTTTTTTATACCAAGTTATATACAAAAATATTTTAATATTTTTTTAAAAAAATCACTGAATTTGCTACTCTCCCCGTTTTAAAATAATTGATGTTTTAATCTTTGATTTTATTTCAAAATAAGTGGTGTTTTAGTCATTTCATTTTATTTCAAAACAAGTGGTGTTTTACATAATCAAGAAGACATTAATAATGTTCTTCCAATTTTACCCTTATTTTAGTGGAGATAGTTTTACATAATCAAGAAAATATTAAAGAGTTACATCTTTTTCAAGATATTTATTAGGGATAAGTGGCTAAAAACACATTTTTCTGTCTAGGAATGAGTAATTTTCTTAAGGGGTGTACCCAAGCTAGAAACACCACTTATTTTGAAATAGAGAAAGTATTTCGTGAAAGAAACTAAAAGAATCATGGATGAAAGCATGAAAACCACGTAGACTTATGTATAAAAAATGATTTTTTTATAAAACTTGTATTAGAGGTAAATAAGGAAGATGAAAATATATGTATAGACAAATTAAACAGAGAATGTGAATTTCGACAATTTGATAAAAATTTATGGTAAGGAAATAATTTGAGAGAATTTTAGGGGATTAATATAGAAAAGAAAAAGAAAATATCGTATGAAAAAGATTAAGGAAAAAATGTAGATTTCAACAATTTGAGAGAAATTATGAAAAAATAATAATATGGGAGAATTTTGTGGGATTAAAATCAAGGAAATGTAGGAAATGTTGTTTAAGAAAATGGATCTCCTTAAATAACGTGATTTAACTAAAAAAAATGTTGTGCTTTTAACTTTGTACCTCTTTTATTAGATATTGATAAAATTCTACAGCTATATTTTGAAAAACAAAAATTCCTGCTACATTTTATAATACTGACTCTTATATAAATATATTTTTTTCTAACTCAATTATATTAATGCATAATATTTATTTGAATTAAAATATTTTTTAATTTTAATATAATCTAAATTATTTTATGAATTTAAATCCGATAAAATTTAAATGATTTACGGTATCAATAGCCTGATTAGTCCATGTAAGAACCTTCTGTTGGATATTCCATTATATTGTTTTCAAGGTCCTATTATAAGGTTTTATTTGGAATTGGACATATCAGAAAGAATTTTTTAACATATCGTTCTCATTCAATAATATGCTCACTGTATTAGAAAGATCAGATACTGATTTTATATTGTGAAAAAACTTAACATTTTGTGAGACTATCATTTCAGCTATCAATATAAACCTTCTCAACTAGCTTTCGTATTTTAACTTCCCCCAAAATATGATCATTTTAAATTATTAATGTGAAAGTTTATTCGTACGCCTATCAACCTTTATGTTCAGAAAACATCTTCTAAAGACAATGGGTGTTGCTAATCATCCGTATGTGGAGCATCTTGCAGATATGTCAAGGTATTACACATTTTCACTATAAGTTTTTAATTCATATATACTAAGTTACACATTTATATGTATCTCATATTAAAAATATTCAATTTAAATAATCAAGCACGTGTGTTCTACATCCGCCACCGTCACCAATAACGCAAATGAGATTGTGGAAAGACTACAAATATATTGTGCAATGTTCAACCAGCTAAAAAAGCTGAATATCATAATTTATACATTATTATATAGTACTATAATGCTTTTAATTGATTGTAGTTTATTTGATAATTGTCGACTAATTCACTTATAGGATCATGCATGAGCGCATAATCTGGTGAAGTTATCTAAAATTGAAATGTGGTCCCACAGCCAATCTCGCCAGCAAAGGAAAGGGGGAAAAAAGGAAGATGGATTTAACTTATATTACACATATTATACACTAAAATTTTAAGTAAAAAAGATTAGTCAAAAATTTAGATGGACTAATAATGGGAATTATCAATAAATATACCATAAATTATAGTTAAAAAATAAATTAAATAAAAATAAATAAATAAGTATTTAGGTTGAAGTGTAGATATCTCATACTTTTTAAGGAGATTCAAATTCACTGCGGATTACGGTATAATTTTCACCGATTTAATAGTAATACGTTTGATTTGTCTCCTCCATGATACAACAGTACAATGTGTGACTCAAATAAGTGTGGATTGATTGAAGAGTCCACAACTCTACCAAAACAACAACTTCTTTCAATATAAAATTACTCTTTTTTTGTATAATGAATTAGTTGGAGATTTAAATTGTTATTTTTTTATCTCAACTTTCTCTTTCACTAGTTAGTTACACTAATCTCAATATTATAAAGACAATAAAAAGTTCTTTTGCATCTACAACATATATTTCTCATTTTCTTTTACATACATCAACACAAAGAAGAAAGCATCTTTAAAATGTCAAGATGGAGAAAAATAATTTGAGGTATAGTGGGATAATTAGTAGGAGATAATAAAGAGAGCATACTATAATAGCTACATGGCTTAATAATAATGACATCACTTTCTCTATTTTATGTCCACTTATTGGCTACATGGCTTAATAATAATGACATTACTTTCTCTGTTTTATGTCCACTTATATATCATATACTTTAATATTTTAATTTCAATATTAAAATACACATAAACATCAATCGTGACCTCTAGTGATAGCGGCAAAGGAGATTTGCAAAAGAAACCTGTGTTTTTGTTCATAACAGAACCTCAAAACAACGTCCTTTCTAAAAGATTTTACAAACATCCCAAAGGAACTCGTATTCTGTGATAAATATTATCCCTCGGTTAGATTAGCTATTCGAACTTTTATCTTATTAGTCAGGATTCAACTTTTCATCTTGTAATCTCTTTCATCATTTTTCCTCTTCCATCCCCTTATGTAACAATGACTTCCTCTATTCCATTTTAATTGTTAGGATAAAATTTGTACACCCATTAAGGAAAAATTAATAGGGATGATAATTTCTCTAATATATTAATTTTTTGGAGACATACCATAATAATTCTTTTCACATTTTGTAATGACTTTAAGTACTAAGGATAGAATTGAAAAGATATGATCAATTATCTCTTGAATTTTGAAACAATTATTTTTAGTATACATAACAGCAGTTAAAATGAAACGGAGAGAACATTTATTTATTTTAAAAAGAACGTTTAGTGTGATAAACATTACAAATTGATAATTTGATAAAAATTGCAATTACATAACCCGCTAATACATGTTTACATTCACTAACATGTAGAGAATTTATAGATTTTCAAGATTTATACCTTAAATTCATTTACATTAATTAGCTAATTGAGACATTATGGTTAGAAGATGATTAGGGCGGATCCCGATCCAACGCATGTTTCACAAGTTAAATGACTTAGGAGTACTATATTATTAGTGTTAAGAATTTTTATATAAAAGTATAATCTAATTGGTTATTACAAGTTTCATTTTGCTTTTTAAAGTCAATTATAATAGCTGGCTTCAATCTTTTCATCCTACATGCACGTAAACAAACAAAGCTTATATATATATATATATATAGCTACCTAACATTATTCTCTGGTCCAAATTAATAAAGAATTGAGTATTACTAAATACATTGAATTATTTACCCAGAAATCGTTTTCAACACTGTCATCTTTTGGCTTATATGTAACATACCTAAAACGTGAAATAGAAATTAAATATGATTAACTCATTAACTATACTGTTACTAGTTATTATTAGTAGCTAATCGAGTGGTATAAATGGCAGGCTAAGGAAACCCAAATTTTGTCCAAACAAACCCACATTAATTTTTGAAAGAATTAGCAACTCTTCAACATCTTCTGCTCCCTACTTTTTTGTATATCTCTCTTTTTCTTAATTCATCAGCTTATTTCTTCTGTCTTCATCGGTGTATATATAAATATAAATATATATAGTCTTTGCCGAATATGTACTAGGCCATGGTTATTATATTCAATTATATTTGAAAATTTGAATAGGATATTTGGATGTGTATTTAGTGTTATATGTGACCGAACGAATAAATAACCTCAAAAACTAGCATTATATGTTTATTCTTAAGCTGAGAATCTATCGGAAATAATCTCTCTGTTTCTGAGGTGGAGGTAAGGTTTGTGTACACTCTATCCTCCGCCAAACCCCATTTTGTAGGATTATACTGAATAAGTTATTGTTATTGTAAACACTAGCACTATATCCTAAATTCATTTCTTTATCAATTTAATTATTTAACTATATTACGTCTCAATATGTCTTTTCATGATCCAAATTAAACATGTGAATATTTGCTAAATTCTCATGAAAAACTATGGGGAATTGCAGAAAGAAGACATGGCAAACAAATCTTACGAGGAGGCCATTGTTGCACTCCAGAACCTTCTCAGGTTAGGACCATCGTATCTATAGCGTTACATGAAATCACGAGATACTTTTGTTTTTTTTTTAACGTCGAAAAAGGACTAGCCTTGTTCAAAGTTCATGTACTTTTGTGTTTTAAAAATTTCTTCAATCAAATATTTCCAAATATCTAGGTGCTCGAGCAGTTTTTTCATAAAAGGTTTTCGAAAATTTGTTTTATATTTGGATGACTCTTTTCACAAAAGATTTAATTCTCCGGAAAATATTTTATATAAAACATTAAATACGAAGTACAATATATAGTTTCTCAATAAACACATAATGGAATGAATACGTACTGTCAGTGCGTATAACTTCGATTCATTTAATGAAACATATTAATTTGGAAACCATGAAATTGCAGTGAGAAGGGAGAATTGGGACCGGTTGCAGCAGAAAGAATTGAACAAATCACAGCTGAGTTGCAACCAAGCAGCAAAACCTTCGACCCTGTTCAGAGAATCAAGTGTGGTTTTACGTATTTCAAAACAGAGATATATGAGTAAGCCTCTTTTTCATTTCCTTAACATATTTTAAAGTGTGTCATATTTATACAGAGATAATCTTATTCAGTCATAGGTCTTCGAGCCTTGTTACGAACCATATATACACAGAGATGCAACAAACAATTAACATTGAAATTAAACAAGACAAAAAAAACACGCTTGAAATCATGACCAATACCGTCTAATAATTATATTCCATTTTCTTACATGTATCAGCAAACACCCAGAATTGTTTGAGAAACTCAAAAAGGGCCAGGAACCCAAGGTACAAGATCTTAAATTATATATATACTTTTGTTACTAATATTATTTTTATACTTTATCTTATAATGTTAGACCTCCACGTGATAAAGATAAGATCTGTGTATGCATATGTTATTGTTTTTGTATATTATAACGTTGAATAGCTGAAAAATGAAAGTACATACCAAACCATGTGACAGTTTTTGGTGTTTGCTTGCTCCGATTCACGAGTGAGCCCATCCCATGTGCTGAACTTTCAGCCCGGTGAGGCTTTTATGGTTCGAAACATCGCCAACATGGTCCCTCCTTACGACAAGGTCAGTTTTTAATATCATAATAATTAACTCCTTCTTCTTTGTATTCTGCAATATATAATTTTGTTAATTTACCTTATTTTTGTGTTGGAATTGGATTGCAACAGCTTAGATACTCAGGAGTGGGAGCTGTTATCGAATACGCAGTTCTCCATCTTAAGGTAGAGAACATTCTAGTCATTGGCCACAGTACCTGTGGAGGTATTCAGGCTCTCATGAAACTTCCAGAAGATGGTTCTGAATCAACGTATGTATCGTACAATTAAATCATTTAAGTCATATATATTGATCAAAAAAATAAAAATTTACTTCAGATGAAACGACGTCACGTGACACTACTATGAAAGTCATACTAGCTACCATTAACCTTACTAAAAATATGTTGCATGCTATGTATACATACTTTGAACTATGTATTATTGATATGATCTAAATTGTACTACATGTTAATTTGCTTTTATGACGTCATCATTGGAATAATTTATTCATTTGTCCAGAGCGCTAAAAAAAACATTTATACATATAGGCCAGATTGACAGTACAGCGATTAAGAAAGCTATGTTTAGCTGAACGGTTTATTATGTTATGTTACAAATTGAAGAAATAATATATGGTGATGATATTGCAGTGAATTTATTGAGAACTGGATGAAAATTGGATTACCTGCCAAGGCCAAAGTGCTGGCTAAATATCCGGATAAAAGTTTTGAAGAACAGTGCAAATACTGTGAGAAGGTAAAATTAATTACACCTTCTTTTTTGTGTGTGTGTTTCTAAATGTTTTCAACTAGTAATGAACAAAATAAACTGCAGGAAGCTGTGAATGTATCACTAGCCAA
Source organism: Datura wrightii (assembly GCA_035772735.1). Lineage (NCBI taxonomy): Eukaryota > Viridiplantae > Streptophyta > Magnoliopsida > Solanales > Solanaceae > Datura > Datura wrightii. The sequence continues at coordinate 109,257,973 of JASDFA010000008.1, read as the reverse complement.
CTTGGTGACGTACCCATTTGTGAGAGATGGTTTGGTGAACAAAACATTGTCGTTGAGGGGAGGTTACTATGATTTCATTAAAGGAGAATTTAAGCTTTGGGGACTCCACTTCGATATTTCTCCTCCTTGTTCTATCTGAACTCAACTAGTACCATTTTCCGGACCTCTTGTTCTTTCTTTTTCTTCTTCTTGTATTCATGGTCGTCGACCAATACTATATAGTTTAAAATTTCTAGATAAATAAATAAAATGAGAGAGTGGAGAAGGATTCTTCCATCTTACGTTAAAGACAAAGTGGTGATTTTTTTCTTTGTAATAATTACTCTGTTCTGCACAGGGAAGTAATAAAAATTTGTTTTAGTACCAAGTGTGGTCAGATGATAATTTTTCTTTTGGGAAAATTTTCGTGGATATTCAATATTGTCCTATTGTAGTGTTAATTATGTTTATGAAAAAAATATTTTATTTCAAAGTATCGACCTGAGAAAAGTTCTTCTATTAATTGATTTTTTATTTAATGCAAAATTAATTTACGAGTAATTTTTGGATAAATATAAAACCAAAGAATAAGTATGTATATATCTATTGATTAGCTAAAAAAGATATTTTCTATTTATAAAATTAATGTGACTTTCGCACAAATACAAAATTAAATAATAAATGTATATACTTATTTATTAGGCTAAAAGAGAGGAGATTTTTATTTTGGTATATTTGATAAGTTCAATTATTATACCAATACATAACCTAGTACATTAAAGAGAGTTTTAATACATTAAAAGATAAAAAATGATAGGTTAACAATTAGTTGCATACATTTAAATTGAGTTTTTTAAACACATTATAAATATAAAATAAATTATATATGATACAGTATAAATACAAAACAAATCATATGTGAAAATACACTCAATATGAGCTCAATATAACAATTAACTTTAATAATGTCAAAAAATTTAAATATATTCTAACAAAATTTATTTATATATATATATATATATATAAAATAGCATCATATTTGGAAGAAATATTGAACTGAAAGAAAAATCTCAAGAAATAATAAAAAATAAGAAATTTTAATTAGGATAAAATAAATTATTTAGAGATACTTAATGAATAATTTAATATTATTAATAAATAATCAATAAGTTTCACATTAATAGTAATTTGAGTCATATAATAATTACCCCCACTTAATTTTCCCTTTTCTTTTTGCAAGACCGTCTTTGTCTGGGCTTTTTGTTGGGTGAAAGATGCGGCGAACAATAAATAGTACTGCACTGGAAAGTCTAGGGCTGGAATCAATTCGCTAGACGCAACAGTTACATTAGGACATTTAGATTAGCAATGAGGCATTGGGCAAAAAACATAAATATACACTTTCTAGAGTAATAATTATTAAAAATATCAATAGTTTCATATTTTTAAATATAGAAAAAAAAATTAGCTAAACTATCAGATTCGATAAAAAAAATAATTTTCATTATTTAAAAATTTCATGAATCACGCCTGTACATTAACTGTTACATTTCATATACTTTTTAGTTACTGTCAGAATAAAAAAAATTAGTGCGCTACTGCGCGTTTTCAATTTTTTTCTGTGCGGTTACGCAAGTGTTTCTTCATTGTTCATACCTACTGCCACTATTGCGCGTTTTCAAATCAAATTGCACGGTCATAGCTAATTTAAAACAAGCCAATTATTTTTTTGTTCTCTTTCTTAAATATTTAATTATAACTCCGTAATTCTTTGTTGGGTTAATTATTGATAACTTGTTTACATATTGGTGTATCTTGTTTGTTAAAATTTGATTTTAGAGATGGTTATCACATATGTGTTAACTTATTATAGTTTGGATCTATGATTTATTTAGAATTTGATAGTAAATATTTTTTTAAAGTGTTATTTTTATTTTTTTATCTTATGTTGATTTATTTTTTGAATTTTTATATAATGTAATATTGCTATCAATATTAGTGGTTTAATTGTTTGCAAAATAGTTAGAAATTGGTAATACAATATATTTTTTTAAAAAAATAAATTTTGTTGTTTTATGTCCATATTTTGTTTGTTGATTTATTGGTTGATAAGTTGATTATATATTGGTGTAGATTATGGTTAATATTTTGGTTTTCAAGTTATTTACTGTCATATTTGTTATTTGTATTATAGTTGAGATTTATAAATGTTTAAAAATTGGTATTGAATGTCTAGATACTTCAAACCAATTTATCAGCATAAACCAACATTATATAAACCCCCAAAATATACCACACATATCAACATAAGAAAAAAAATTAGGACATGTATACAAATATTTAAAATTAATTTTTCGGCATTTATAAATCTCAATTATAATACAAGTAACAAATATGACAATAAACAACTTGAGAACCAAACTTTTAACTTTAATCTTTACTAATATGTAATCAACTTGTCAACCAATAAATCAACAAACAAAATACAAATTTATAAAATAAAATTTATTTATTTAAAAAAATAATGTATTACCAATTTCTAATCATTTTGCAAACATTTGAACCACTAATTTTGATAATAATATTGCATTATATAAAAACTCAAAGAAAAAAAAATCAACATAAGACCAAAAAAAATGAAAAAAAAAATTGAATTTCATTGAATATGAAGCTTAGGAGAAAACAGACTCTTTGTTAGATAAAAGTTTAGAACTTGATGATTTGGGGAAGACAGATTCTTTGTTAGATAAAGGTTTAGAAGTTAATGAATTAGAAGAGTTATGATTTGATTGAGATGAATCTTGTAGAAGCAAACAAAATAGTTTAGGAGAGAGAAAAATCACAATCCTAATTTGATATGATGTGCAGTAAATATTTTCAATAAATATCTATGGTATAAAAAAATATTTTTTACTATATTAGGAGAGAGAAAAATCACACTCCTAATTTGATTTGATGTGCAGTAAATATTTACAATAAATATCTATGGTATAAAAAAATAGTTTTTTTATTGTATTAGGAGAGAGAAAAATCACACTTCTAATTTGATTTGATGTGCAGTAAATATTTTTAATAAATATCTATGCTATAAAAAATTATAAATTTTTAACTATATTAGGAGAGAGAAAAATCACACTCCTAAATTGATTTGATGTGCAATAAATACCCCAAAATTTGATTTTTTTTTCTTAATTATTATGCTAAAAAAAGAAGGATAATTAAGTATTAGTTGGTTAATAGTGATAACTACCCCAAATATATATATTAATATTTGTTATAAACATATTTGTGTTATAGTGAATGTCTATAAAGGTATTTGTATTGTAGCAGATACATGTGTTTATATTATAGTGAAAGTCTATCTTTTGGAGAAAAATTAGAAGAAATTATCCCTATAAATAGAGGGGTTCTCCTTCATTGTATTTCATCCCAATAAGAATTTATCTCCTTCTCTCTTTCTCTATAATATTCTTGTTCTTTCTTTATTATTTCATAACACGTTATCAACACGAGTCTCTGCCGTGAGCACTCACTTTGAAAGATCTAAGGCAAGAAAAATCAAAGTTTCTTTGAAAAGATGAAGGTTAGTATTTTTTATATTTATGTCTTTACTAATAACAATATTAATTTTGTATATGAATTTGAAAGAAACGACTTATTGATTCACTTTGCAATTCATGTCTCATATTTGTTTCAGAAGAACAATATTGTGAAAAATATATTTGTTCTAGAAGAACAATATTGTGAAAATATGTAAGAAAAATCATCTATGCATACCTCGATTTGCTCCCGAAGTAGCAATATATTAAAAAAGGTTTTAAGCTATCATATCTTATGTGGTTAAGGCATATTTAGATTATCATGTTCCATTCCTGAAGAATGAGAAATTGAGAACTTTTGATAAATGTTACAAATATAGATCTAATACAGATCTAGTCTCTAAAGTGAATGTGATAATACTTAATAAAATCTTGAAATTTACTTCCGAAGTAGTAAATTTGAAATTTACTTCCAACGTAGTAAATATGAAATTTACTCCTGAAGTAGTAAGAATTTAACAGCTACTCCTGAAATAGTAAGACTCTTCAAAAGTAAATCTTGCAATTTACTCTTGTCTTACAATTTACTCCTGAGGTAGTAAAACCTGCAATCTACTCTCGAAGCAGTAAAAGTTTGAAATAATGAAGTTTAGAACTCAATATTTACTATTTATTTTTTGACACCTGCAGTGTCTGAATTTGCTTTCATGATACCAGAAGTATTTAAGTAATATTAGATAGTGTAAATTAATGATCAAGATTTGCAAAAGAACCTGATTGTTTGTCAACAAGAATCATGACACCAGTAGTGTCCAAATAATATTATGAAAAATAAATTGAAAGCTCCCTAAGAGTTTTTTTATTTATTATGTCATTCATCCCATATTGTAGTACAAAGTTGTTATGATTAAAACACAAATTGTAGTAAACCTGAAGTTTACCAATAATAAAAATGGTTATCATATTGAGACTACAAATGATTGAAAGATTACATATCTTCAAATTACTATGAGTAAGAAATATGTATATAAAAAGTTACCTGATTTGTACTATAAATATACGCATGATGAAATTACATGCTATAGTAAACCAGAAGTTTATTGATGTGAAATTCATGACATAGTAAATCTGAAATTTACTAAAATAAATATTACATGTCATGGTAAACTTGAAGTTTACTAGTATGGATTATTATCAGTTGACATGACCATTTTGATCATCCTGATATAATGTGTTAATTGAGTATTGCAATATATATTGAAGAACTAGAAGATTTTTTAAGAAATCTTTTGTGTTGTTTATTCTCATGACAAGTTGATTATACCAGCTAATGTTGGGACTGAATCCCTAAATTCTGAAAAGTGTAAATGGTGAATATGGGCCCATTCACCTGCCATGTGATGTCTTAAATTGATGCATCTATAAGATGGTCACATGTGCGTTTATTGTCAACCTGTAGTTTGACATTCACAAAGATACTTACTCAATATTAATTGAGTTAAAAGTATAATTTTCAGACTGTGTAATCAAGACAATTCATCTTGATAATGTTGGTTTATATCCAAGGTGGTTTGACATTGAATGTCTCTGCTAAATAGTTGAACCATTACTTATGAGAACAAGGCTCAGTGTGTTGGTCTATGATATGATATATTATATTCAACAACACTTGTATTCATTAGATTAATAAATTATGATTAATTCCCCCTCTGTTCAATTGGTTCAGGGTTAGGAACCAAATATTTTCATCAAATAACTTTTGATGTGTAATATATGATTAATGAATCTATCATGATGCACATAGATGAATTCTCCAAAGAAGATCGGGGATGCATGTTAGTTCTTCTAACATGAGGGGGAGAGAATAAGCAGCTAAGAAATATATTGTGAATTATTATTAGTATGATCCTCCTTCAAAATAATTCAAGTCAAAATGCCTGAAGTATTTGCTGACCTAAAATTATTTTTATATTTCAGCTGCAAAAGCTCCTATTAAATTTATGTCCCTGAAGGACAGAGTCTACAGTATGCGTGAAGTATTGTAGATCAATCGGTTTCTTTTGCAATGATCTTTGAAAAAAAAGAATAGAGCAAATAATCATAATAAGGAGGCAATGTGCTCTTGAAGAGCTTACGACATAACACTTCATGAAACCTTATGAGAGGTTTAAGTACCTAACAAAACATTAAAAGTGATGAGATCTTAATGGGTTATGTCCAATTGTAAACCGATACAAATGTATACCGTCGACGATATCTTTGATACAATATAGCGCCCAATATTGTAAAAGATTGTGAGGATTTAAATTCTACATCTATTAAAGCATGCTGATGTAGAAATAATTATCAAGTGAAATGATGTGTATTGATAAGCATAAAGCTTATTGGACATGTAGTCCAGAAACTAGAAGATGTCACGCATTTAAATACTAATGGATGTTATCACTTGACAAAATTTGTATCAAAATCTTGAAGGATTCAAAATGCCTGAAACACATAATCCTTATATGAGGAAAATCAAATAAGAAAACAACATCGGAGTTTGTTGTACTTGCTGTTTATGTTGATATAAACCTTATATGAACTCCAGCAGAGCTTTAAAAGACAATTGATTATCCAAAGAAAGAATTTGAGATGAAAGATATGGGAAAGACAAAATTTTGTCTTGATCTGCAAATTGAACATTTAGCACACAATATCAATATACATCAATCTGTCTATATAGAAAAAGTGTTGAAAAGATTTTATATGGATGGCGCACATCCATTAAGTACTCCGATGATTGTTCAATCACTAGATATGAATAAGGATCCATTTCGACCTCAAGAAAAGAATGAGGAAATCCTTGGTCCTGAAGTACCATATCTTAGTGTGATTGATGCACTAATATATCTTGCTAATACTACAAGGCATAACATTTTGTTAATTTATTAGCAAGACGATCTTGTTGGTAATGCTGATGCTGGGTATTTATCTGACCCACACAAAGCTCGATCTTAAACTGGCTACGTGTTTATATGTTGAAGTACTGCCATATCTTGGAGATCTACAAAGCAGTCTCTCGTAGCTACTTCATCAAATCATGCTGAGATAATAGCTATTCATGAAGCAAGCCGAGAATGTGTGTGGTTGAGGTCCATGATACATCTCATTAGAGAAAAATGTGGTTTGAACTGTAACAAAGTACCCACAATTTTGTATGAAGATAATGCTGCATGCATAGCACAACTAAAGGGAGGATTCATAAAAGGAGATAGAACGAAGCACATCTCGCCAAAGTTTTTCTACACACATGAGCTCCAAAAGAATGGTGATATCAATGTGCAACAGATTCGTTCAAGTGACAATGTGGCTGATTTATTCACCAAATCTCTACCAACTGCAACTTTCAAGAAGATGGTGCAGAAAATCAGAATGCAAAGATTCAAGGATGTTCTCATTAGGGGGAGTTAATACGCGCTGTACTCTTTTTTCCTTACGAGGTTTTGTCCCACTGGGTTTTTCTTGTAAGACTTTTAATGAGGCAGCCAAAAATGCGTATTATTAGATATGTGTACTCTTTTTCCTTCACTAGATTTTTTCCAACTGGATTTTTTCTAGTAAGGTTTTAACGAGGCACATTATCTATCAAATAGACATTCAAGGGGGAGTGTTATAAACATATTTGTGTTATAATGAATATCTATAAAGATATTTGTATTGTAGTGGATACATGTGTTTATATTATAGTGAAAGTCTATCTTTTGGAGAAAAGTTAGGAGAAATTATCCCTATAAATAGAGGGGTTTTCCTTCATTGTATTTCATCCCATCAAGAGAAATAAGAACTTCTCCCCTTCTCTCTTTCTCTATAATATTCTTGTTCTTTCTTTATTATTTCATAACAATATTGATATTTTTGTAATCTATTTGATATTTGAGTAAAAAAGGTAAAATATTGATAGAACTTGTAATTAAAATCCTAATTTTAATATTCTATGTAATTTTCTCTTAGGCATTTCCAATTCTACTCTATTTTTTTCTCCAAATGTCAAATTTGAAGTAAAAAATAGAGTAATGCACTTCAACATTACTTTATTTTAATTTCAGATTTGGAGTGTGAATAATGTCACTCCTAATTTAGAGTGACATTATTCATCAAATTTTTATTTGAATATTATATTATTATTTTTAATATAAAATATTTTAATTTAACATATTATAAATTTTAAGATCATTAATTAAATCCTTAATATTCGTAATTAATTTTTTTATAAAATATTTTTATTATATTAATTTTAAATTTAAATCCATATATAATTTTTATTAATTAATTTCGTATAAAATAGTTTTATTTAAAATGTAAGTTAATCTTATTATAAAGGAAATAAAAATAATAATATAATATTAAAGAGAGAGAACAATAGCAAGAATATTTTCTTGGAGTAAAATTTGAAATAGTGAATTAGAGTTGTTTTGCTCCAAATTTGTGCAACTTCAAATTTTGCTTCAAATTCGATATTTAAAGCAGAATTTAAAGTTAAGGATCGAAGATGGTCTAACTATACATCTCCTCATGTAGCGGATTTCATGTGATAACAATAATTTCAAACTTGATTCCCGCAAATTTCTAAGGGCTCTTTTGGCCATCCTAGATGAAATCATGATATGAAATCATATGAGATGAAGTTTGAAATTTTGTTTGGATATGCAATTTGAGATTTTTAATTTGTATTTTTTTCTCATGAACATAAAAAATCTATAAGTTATGAACAATACTAAAATTTTCTCAATTCTTATACAATCTTGCCAAATTAGTAAAAATTCATAACAAAGTATAATACACTATCATAAATTCGTTCTTAAAAAATACAACATTTATTTATCGAACTATAGGTAAAAAGTAAAATTGAACATGAGTTGTAGTGTATTACTCTTTAATATAATCATCCCACATTGTACGAACAAAGGTTGAAAAATTATTTATATCCAATATAATAATTAGCAAAGGTTGTTTACATATATTAAATAAATAATTGGTAAATAAAGTTGATATATATAAAATGGTGAACTTTTCTTTTATAAAATATAAACTTGTGGGTTAAATTATGCATTTCAAAAATTCAATTTCATGATTTGAAATTCCAAATCAAGCTTTTTGGAGAATTTGAGATTTTTTATTTGAAATTATGAGACGAAATCATATATCGAAACGCTGATTTCATCTCATAATTTTAAATTACGACATAAAATTATCGCATGTCCAATTATTAGACTTCTCATTCTTTATGAATATCTAGGCTGTTAGGGCAATTTTGTCGGAAAATTCTAAATTTTGTAATTTATTATAAATAATAATATTTTGGTTCCTTTTTAAGAAAATTTTGTTTGGGAAAACACTAGAGAAACCCTTGAAGAAACCTGTGGAAGAATAGCAACGCTAGTTCAGAGGAATTCAATTTGTGTTTTGACTCCTAAACTCTTTTACTTTATTTGCGTGTTTAATATGAGGAGTTATTTAGGGTTTAAGCCAATTTTATGATATTCATTTGATTTCTTGTTTCATTCATGATATAAAGTTTTAGTGTTTTATTTATTTTAATAGAATGAGTGCTTATTTTATAATTGTGTGGATGTATTCGCTTTTTGGGATGATTGTGCCCCTGTGTTCTATCTTGAAAAAGAAGAACCTATGTAAAATTTGATTTAATTAGCAGGTTGACAAGATTATCCAAGAAATTAAAGCGTCGAACTGACATAGATCCGCACATAAAGATATGAGTTATTTATGAAATTAGAGCGTCGAACCAGAGAAATCCCTTATAATAAGGGATGTTAATTAAGTAAAAATATGTTTTTGCAACGGAAGATCATGATGTATGTACAAAAATAGCCTATAATGAATCGCTAATGACTAATCCCCACGAATCAATGTAGTTGAATGAATGTATAAATGTGGTGAAACTCCAGATTTCTCTTCTATGGATTATATCCTATCTTTACTACACATACTTATTTGTTAGCTTATAATTTTTAGTTTTAGTTTTAATTAAAAGCTTTATCTTTTTAGCAAGGATATCTTTTGGCGTTATCATAATTTACTTTACTTTTTAAAATTTTCATGTTAAATTAAAGTTAAAATTAAATAAATTAATTAAAACAACCAAAGGAGTGTAAAATAAGCTAAAGAAATTGTGAAAACACATGAGACGGAGGGCACGGCAATGTAGTAAGTATTTCAACTGTAAGTATTTTGGTCTGATAATTTGACTGAAGATTTAGTTGTGAGACCCGCAACGTGACGTGGTAGTTAATTCAGATACCACGTCTCTGAATCGGCGCCATTTGAAAGCTGAAACAGTCGCGGTATGAAGAGAAACGCCCGGCCAAAGATTCTGAGATTTCGGAATTTCTCTAACCGCCTTTTTTGCTTCTTCTCTACTTTGTAGACTTCAATTCATTCAATCACATCGATAGGTTTCGCTGTTCACTTCACCTGTAATTTGCGTAGGAAGTCGAAGAAAGAGTGATGGGAAACTTGTGGTCCGCCGCCGCAGAACCTCCACCGCCTATGGTGTTAGTTCCGCCGCTCTTCGATTTTCCTCCTCTCGCCGCCCGTACAAGGTTATTTTTGTTACTGATTTCTTTTATTCCAATCGTGTTTTTTTTTCAGATTTTGTCCCGTGGGAATCAATTGCACTGAATACTAATTTCCTTCTTTTTCTGAATTCAATAATCAATCTCCACTATTTACTTTGTTTGATGTTCGTTTCTGTCACAATGTTAGCTTTGATAAAAAAATATTACTCCATCTGCTGTCATTATTACTATTGGAAGTTCTTTATGGAGAAAATAGTTTGTGCAAAAGAAGAAACTGTTTAGATGATTGTAATTTTATGGAGATTTTTAATTGTTTTGTGAGTGAAAGATGAAAAATGTATGCCTACCATAATTAGTGGTGGAACTAGGACTCGATTCAAAATATAAAGAAGTAAGCGCTTCAACGAGCCTAGGGGTTTTAACATTTGCTATTTATATATAAAGAAATCTGACCTTATATATATAGTGTAGCTTTAGGCGGATGGGGTTGGTTGAACCCCTTGTGCCCCATAGCTCCTCCCATACCTCCAAGACTGTTTCATTCAAGATGTTACAAAAATTTCCTGTAAAGATCTAACAAGCGTGTTTGATTTCAAAAAGTTTCTCTAAACTTCACAAAGAACTTTTCACAAACAAATAGTGTGGCTTCTAAACCTGTAAAATTTTAAACAATATGAAATTGCTATTATATTATAAAACTGAAATTAGATGATTAGGTCTGACGGAACATAAAATGTTATTCACTTAAGTAAAACAAATCTAACAACCACAAGTTGTCTTTTTTCTTATTATTTCTGTGGTCACGTTTTTGCCTCTTCATCCAGATTTAGTTACATTTGGTCTTTCTGCGATGTAGGATGCTGGAATCATCATATAACATGTTATTTGGGAAACTGGCATTGAGATGCCTTTTTGAGGATTATTTCGAGGAAGCTAGGCACTTTAGCACTAGAATTATGCTTAAGCCAATTGATGATCCACATGTTGATTTGATTGCAACTGTATCCATCTACAGCCTTATTAATTTGGTTATATTACTAGCTAGTATGCTTTATATTCCGGTAGTTTTCTCTCCTTTCAGTTCTTTTTGTTTTGGTAATGTGCTCGCGGGCATAGGTCAGGAAAATGTTGGGAAATTCTCACACCATAATTCACTATCTAGAGCAGCTTTTACTTGAATAGGTTTTGTTGCTGGTCAATTCGAAATATGTAGCTTTGCGATTTCAATTGTCTACAGAGAGACAGAATTAACATTTTAAATCAGTGGCTGTGGATTACCATAACATCTATTATTCCTTTGTGACAATGTTTTGAACTTAGCATAATTATATGTTATGAGAAGTGGTTCGGTTATGCGCCACTCATGCAGTCTTCATTCTCCGCGGATTGTCAAGGTACAAGTATGCAAAACTCACCTTCCTCAGTAGTTTATGTATTTCACAATCATAGTTCTCAAACTTCATCAACTGTAGCTTCTCTCATAAAAGATTACCTTAGGCCTTGTCCTGTGTGTTCCATCTAGTTGTCTGTGGACAATATATTGGGTATGGTTGTAACATTTTCATTGGCTCAATGACGGGTTAACTTGACAAGAAACAAAGTTTTTCCTTAGCCTTCTTAGGTTGCAGGCCCGCTTGACCACAAGCCTGGGGAGAAAATTGTAGGAAATGCACAATTTCGGTGGCAAAGGTATTCTTAACCTTCTTTAATTTTATTTTGGCTTCTTGAAGATTTATTATCTCCGTGATGTGATTTTTGCACACGGTTAACTTCTTGATTATCTCTGAAAATCCAAATTGTGTTCCAGTGATGTTGAGGATCCACATACATTTGTTGACCTTTTGGTATCAAATGATGACCCGTAAGTCTCAATCACTTCCATAAGAAGATTTTGTTTTCTTTAGATTGTAAAACAACAGTGCAATTGTTCTTCCTTTTGCTTCTTTTCTAGGACACTGCTGATGAGATCTTGTGCATTCTACCCTAAATTCGGGTTTGGAGCTTTTGGCATTTTCCCAGTGCTTTTAAAGAATAGGTTGGTTAGATTTTGTTAAGGACGGGGATCTCAGAATTGTTTGTCTAGACTTGTGAACATGCACTGACTGACATGATTATTTTGAATGTCCAGAGTATCGTCAAAAGATTATGGAGTCATGGGTTTGAGATATGGCTCATCAAATCTCTCGGTTGGAGCTACTCTTATGCCTTTCGCTTGTATGTGACATGCAATGATTAAGTTAATTTATGTTCATACATAATGGGACCTGTTGTTTCTTACTTGAACTTGTTTTTGCAAGTTCTCTGGTCTGGACATTCCTTTAAATCGGCTGAGTGGAATAATCTTTTGCTATTTCTTGTCCCATTCATAAATGGACTAATTCTCATGTTGGTGCAGTGGGAGATGAGGTTCCCAAAAGTGCATGGCTGGTGAGCAAGATGGGAAGGTTAACAACCGGGGTGCAGTATGAATCACTGTGTAATTTTCTTGGACACTACTACTCACTGACTTGGTTTCCATGGTAAAGAGAGATTCATTAGTTAGTCACTAGTAAACAAGTTATACTCCTGGTTTGAGAATTTGATTGTGTGCTGATTAATTCAACCGAATAGAGCAAAAAGAAAAGAAAATTGTTCTTGTGCAAAAGATCCATCAGGCATTTTTTGTTTATCCCATGCTATACCCTACCAGTTTGTCTTATTCTTCCAGTATATGCATCACATTTACCTTGGTCTACCAGAAGAATAAGATGTGTAATACATGTCTCTGATCCTGTGCAAGGAATCCATTTTCTGTGAACACGCATGGTCACTTCACATGGTGGAAGTGCTTTAAGCTTATTTCGATGTTTTGTAGGATAAAACTTGGGTATCTTGGAGAAAATGTTCTGTTTCATAAATTGCTTCTTAACCCAATGATGCATGCATGCATAGTGAATGAGAGAGAGAGAAGAGAAACAACTCAAAATTCATATGGGGTAATATTTTTATTGGTTCTGTTTACTTTTGATAGTTGGAAGCAAAAATGGCGCGAAGTATAAGAACTTAGAAAATTGGAGCTGTGCTATTGGCTATGGAGTGGGATCAGGCAGCCCTTTGAGTCCATCCTTCAATTTTGGTCTTGAGCTTGCAAAAAGTTCACAGGTTTGTTCATTTCCTTCTTTCAGTGGTGTGCTAAGATCTCTCTTACACTAATTTTCTTCATTGCCGCAAAACCAAAGATGAAAGTAAGATAGATAATTCTTAAGATTCTTTGATCCCAAAAGCCTAAAACTCGGCCTAGGAGTTTTTGTCCAAACCTTCCATCTGTAAGCCACTCAATCGAAAAGAGCCCTCAAATCCGTGTGCGAATCTGTGCTGATACCGTAGCATTGAAGAGGGAAATCCTGTCCCTGGTCATGTCTTGAAGAAGGCAATTCACGAGGAAAGGTCCCACTCAAACACACTCTCTAACGAGAACTCTAAGATGAAGGAGTTAGAAGTCGGATTTGAAGCTGGACTTTTCCTATATGACATTTCTTTAAAGTCTGCTTCGAAGCTTTCATGTTTGCCGACCGATCTGCTGCCTTAACTTTAGAAAGATCTTTTTTGTTCAACATTTTTTTTCTAGAAGTAGGGAAAGTAAGAGAAGAGGAACAACCCACCAGAAGGGCATAGGGGCACCAATCTCCCCCTGGCAAAGAGCTAACTGCGCGAAGCCAACTGCTAGTTCTAATTTGCTGCTCTAGACATTTGGCCCAATTCTAGACCCATTTTTGGTTGGACCAGGAGAATGTTTTATGAAATTTGATTGTATAGATAGTAATACTAGTTGGTTATGCACTGGCCATTGTTTTCGATTACGTAGTTTGTAATTTGTACCTGAGCACACTTCTAAACTTAAATAATTTTTGCTGCAGTTTATTGCTTCATTCTATCAACATGTGGTGGTTCAAAGACGGGTATGCTTCTCTTCCTTGAGGAAATGCCATTCAGGATATTTAGCACTACCATGTTAAATGTCATTTGGATTTGCTTCAAGTGCAATTTATTTTGGAAGTAATATCTGTTTTAATCAGCAGCATATGATGATAAAAGTGCATTTTGCTGAACGGTCCACAAGAATTCTGTTGCATATTACTTCACTAACTGCTATTTTTATCTTGGATTTAGATATTTGTTACGGCCAATCTGTTTTTACACCTATTTAGCACATGCAATGCATTCTCTGGGTTTTGGTCTTTTTTTTCTGCTGATTTTTCTCAGAGGGAATATGCATCAATGGTTTCCCGGAGTGTAATAGAATATTTCTGTAATTTTAACGGTTCCTCGGTTTTAGTTGAGACCTCATGTATTGAATTGTCTCTGCCAGTGTGGAAAGTATGTATAGTTCAATTCTTCAGTAGTGGTGTACAATAGCCAATCTGGAAAGCAAAAGAAGTACACAGGAAAATCATAGAGGTCATAACACTAATCAGATTACAAAGGCGGTATCGCTGTTAGTTCTCTGAAAAATACAGAGAAGATAAAAGTTCTTATTAATGTAAAAAGCTTTTGCTTGAGATCTCCTGGTTTTATGATATCTAATTTGAAGATGTAACAGGACAATGTGTGCTTGCGATCATAATTCCTTATTTTGATTTAGTGCTTTTGACATTATTCTGGAAGTTTTTTGTGCTTCATTAAAAGTAGTATTAATACAAGTGATTTATGTAATGACAGGTGAAAAATCCACTAGAAGAAGATGAAGTAGTCGGAATTACTAACTATATTGACTTCGGGTTTGAGTTGCAGACGAGGTATTCCATGATAGTGTAGCAAGCTGTAGGCTGGCCAGGGTAGGGTAGGATCTGACTTGGTTGTAAACTTTTGTGGCAGGGTGAATGATGAGAAAGCTCCAAGCAGCATCCAAGATTCCACCTTTCAAGTTGCTGCATCTTGGCAAGCTAATAAAAACTTTTTGGTCAAGGTAATCACTTTCTGGATCTCTTCTCTTTGGCATACTAATCGAAACAAGGGGTAATAACAGTGAAGGTTACTGCCACAGGGAAAGGTGGGGCCTCTAAGCTCATCGATAGCTTTGGCGTTCAAGTCATGGTGGAAACCTTCCTTCACTTTCAATGTTTCAGGTAATACAGATTTATGCTAAGCATATAACATAATTAAAGAGTGTATTTATTTTAGAGTTGTAATTATTTAGTTTATCACACACCTGAGGCAACACTAATTGCATCACAATGTGTGCTAAAACAATATCTTGAAGAATAATTGAACAGTTGGATTTTCATGTCAACTGGTGATTAAACAACTGCAATCTGCCCTTCCCCGAGGCTTTATCTTCATATTAAGAGGTATAGATCATAAGTGTTGAGCCTCAATGGCTGATGATATCTGTGCCCAACTTATAACCTAAGCTGTGGAGGTATTATCATTATTTGTGCCTAATTTTTTTTTGAAAAATTAGTTTCTGATAATCACTTTCTGTTGGTTAACAGCTACTAGAGATCGTGTCAAAGGAGCAACAGCCTTCGGATTTGGCATTCATGTTGACAACATTAGAGAAGGAAGGTTGGTTATCCTTCAGTTGTATATTGAGTCCATATCTTTTCACGATTATTAGATATCACCTGTTCTGCTGCCATCAAGCTACCAAAAGCTGGCTGAGAATTTCTCTTAATGGAGAGGCAGGAGTCATTTATCATAACGTGTCCACTAGATATTAATTTGTGTCAACTGTCCTCGATCAAAATCTTGAAATCCTGATTTCTGGCCCAAAAACAATTCATAGGAGCTTCTTTAAAAGTATCTTAGTCTTGATATCTTTGAAATTGCAGCTATCAAAGGGCTGATCGGAACTTTGTAATGCTGACACCAACCAAGGAGCACTTGGCAGAAGGCATACACTGGAAAGCTGGGAAGAGACCATTACTTCAATCGGATGTGAATTGTGGGAACTTTGAAGGGGTGCCTAGGGAATTGAGACCGTTTGGCAAAATGTTGTAGTGTCATTTGTTTTTTCAAGTTGTCATTCTCATAGCTTCTGAGAAGCACTGCGCCGTAGCACAAAAATTTGTGCTATTCTTTTGCATTATATACTCTACTCGTTTAGACAGTTTTATCTGGGCTAAGATATTATACACATGAAAAAGTGTTCTCCATTTTTGTTCTTGAGAACGATTACGGTGGTTCTGCTTCTTATCTAGGTGGTTTTTCCAATTCATTAAGGCCGAATACCTCGGGATTCTCTAAACTAAGACATGTTTTATCCGGTGTATACCTGCACTTGTAGGTGCTGGTTACCTTCTTGAACTTGGCTACTTGATCGCTTTGGCCCTTTTTAGACATTGATGTGGCAAAGAGTGTAAATATACTCTCTTTTAGGCGTGTGATGTTGATAAAAAATAGAAAAATCAGTTTCTAAGTATCTTTCAATTGTTAATTGACACGAAGTCGTATAAAGATTTATTTGTTCTGAATTTGTAACTTTATATTTTCCTTAATATTCAATATATACTTTATCCTGGCTTTCTTTTTTCTTTTATGTCTTCTTTAGATACAATGATTATTTGTTTTCACTTAGTATTTTTTATCTTTTTTCGGATCAAAACTTTAATAAAATGTGGCTGAAACTCGATTATCTTTAGCGAAATAGAAAAAGTTCTTTGTGAAAATGAAGTTGTTTTAACTGTGTATTTTCACGAGAACTGAGAAGTGTTTTTCTTATGCCAGTAGTTTGATTTTAATTACCTCAAGCAAATTTCTAATTCAGGCAGCAAGAAAATAGTACGTGCGGGCAGCCTAGACCCGCTTGCCAATAGGCCAATGTGCGGATCTATATACATACGCACAAAATAAAGATATTGCCTTATATGACTACCTCCCGCTCCCTCAGATCCACACCTGAGCATGCTGATTTAAGGTTGGCCTATTGGCAAGCGGGTTTAGGCTGTCCTACAAAATTTATCTTGAGGTTCAAAATTCTAATTTTAAATATTATATTTTTATTTTTTGAATTCTTTAATGAAAATTGTGGATCCGCTGCAGAGCATGAGAAAGTTGTGTTACAACTTAATTAGAAATCCATATAACGATATTAGTTATAGTTTCAACTATCATATCGCAACGAGTTAATACCAGACCCATATTATTGTTATGATTAAGGTATTGCCAAAGACTGCAACTTAATTTGGTAGCGACCTTTTATATTGAACTTGAGGGAAAAACACTCAAACTTGGGCCTACTTTATGCATTTGAAACTTGATTGGATTATTCACACAAATGTCTTTAGAGTCTGCTTGGATAATTTTTTATTTATGGTTTTTGATTTTATTTTTATTCTTTTATCTTAAAATAAGTGTTTAAAAGTACTTTTTGAATTTATTCAAATGCTGTAAAATTATTTAAAAATTATTTTGACTTAAAATCACTTAAATTAAGCCAATTCAAACAGACTCTTATTATAGAGTGATTTTTAATTTTTGTCTCCTAAAATTATTAGTTTTTTATTTATATTCTTTAAGGCTTTAAGTAATAAAAAATAGTTAATTTTTGCATCTCAAAATTACTGGTCTTTAATTTTTATTCTTTAAGACTTTAAGTGATAAAAAATATAGTCAAATATGGCCTTGACATTATAAATAAATAAAAACGACAAGACATTAGTTCAGTTAAAATTATGACTGATACACAAATCTAGTTGCACAAATTATGTCAAGAAGCATAAGAAATTAAGTCAAACACAAGTTATACCTAAAGGCGAAAAAAATTGAGATCAAAGCACAAATTATGCTTTCAGTGACATAAGTTATACTCCAAGATAAAAGAAATTATTCTCAAGCCATAAGTTATACCTCATGATATTAAGTGGCGGATCCAAAAATTTTAGCAAGGATTTTAAACATTTTTAAAGATGTGAACAATAAAAAAATTTGATAAACAAATTCATAAAAATAAATTAAAATATCGTTAAAAATCAAACTAGCAATATATTAAATCAAATTAATATAGCAGTCAATGATACGTTTATTTTGAAGTAGCACTCTTTATCAAAGCCAAAAAAAGATGTTATAATATATATAATAAACAAGAAATGGACTAAATATGATTTTAAAATCAACTAATAAGTAAAAAATCTACAATATTTGATGACCATTAAAAAAAAGGAAATATTACCACCCACTAACCAGGATTGAACCAACAACTTAGGGGAATTTTTAAGCCCCTTTCACCGCTAAGCCAAACTTCTAGGTTGCATTAAGGAAGTTCAATACATAATATATATATTTAATAATCAAATTTAATCTTGTATGTAGAGTGAAATTTTCTAATAAAAGGGGTTCATGTGAACTCCCTTCCACCCCTTAGCTCCATCCCGATGGCATAAGTGTATATACAAGTTAAGTCATGTCTGAAGGTAAAAGAAATCAAGTTAAGACATAAGTTTAATGATACAAGTTAAGCTCAAAACATATGTTCAATGATATAAGTTATATCGTAAGCACACGTTTTCTATAAGCCTTTCCTTGCAAATTAAAATACTATAGAACTTGTGTCTCAAGATAAATCTTCTCTAAAAAGTTCAGCCTTGCGAAATTAGGTCATCGTTAAGAATATTTTAGCCCATAAATTTTTATTAAATAAGTAATAAAAATAGAAATTAAGTACCACAAATTTAAAAAAATAAAAATTAAAAATCAACTCAAACAAGGGCAGTATGTGAAAAGAACTGATCCTTAATGCAAAACTAATTGTATGAATAACTAATTTACTAATTTACCTGATTAGTATGAATAATTGTATAATAAATCCTAATTAAATTTGGTCACTTATTCCTGATACATATGAATAATTGTATAACAAATCCTAATTAAACTTGGTCACTTAATAAACCTTGTATGTTTTTTTTTCTTCTTTTTCACAAATCACGATTATGCTAAAATTACTATCCAGTTATTTTCTAACAGAAATATACACTATACAATCAGAAATACAAAAAAATTAAAATACATACATCAGAAATACAAAAACTAAAAAAAACAAATAAACTGATCTCTTAATCTTAAAACAGAACATAATATATATTAATAATACAAAAAAATTAACTATTATAATTTTTCTCCTAATACTGCGAATACAAAAAAACAAGAAATACAAAAATATAAAAATTAACTGCTTTAGTTACTTAATAAACCTTGTACATTTTTTCTTCTTTTTCACAAATCACAATTATGCTAAAATTACTGTCCAATTATTTTCTAACAGAAATATTTACTGTACAATCATAAATACAAAAAAAATTAAAATACATGCATCAAAAATTTAAAAAAATTAAAGTACATACATCAGAAATACAAAAAAAAATAAAATACATATATCAGAAATACAAAACTAAAAAAACAAAATAGATAAATTGATCTCTTAATTTCAAAATAGAACAGAAGTTTTTTCCTCTAAAATGGCGAATAAAAAAGAATTTAATTAACTGTCTTAATTTTTTTCCTAAAACTATGATTCCTTAAAAAAATAAAATAACCGCTTTAATTTTTTTTGCCTAACTACTGCAAATACCAAAAAAAAAAAAAAAAACTGTGAATATAACAAAAAAAGAAAATATAAAAAAAGAAACTGCTTTAATTATTTTTTTTCTAAAACTGCGAATACAAAAAAATAAAATTAACTGTTTTACTTTTTTTCCTAAAATTGCGATTCATTAAAAAAAATTAACCATTTTAATTTTTATTCTTAATATTGCAAATATAATATATATATTCAAATAAATAAAAATTAACTGCTTTATTTTTTTCTTAAAATTATTAATACAAAAGAAAAATAAAAATACAAAAAAATAACTGCTTTAATTTCTTTTCTAAAATTAAAAATTAAAAAAAAATAAAAGAAAAAGTTTACTGCTTTCATTTTTTCCTCTAAAATTGAAAATTAAAAAAATAAAAAAAATTCTGATATACTTAATAAATATATATAGTATTAATAAATAATTTTAAAATTTAATAAAAATAATAATTTTAATCTAATAATTAATAGCGCATGAAATTTTCCACATAAGAATCTCATTTATGAAGGCAACACTACCAAATTAGTCAGACACATAAAGTAGGCCCAAGTTTAGGGTGCTTATGACTGCTATCAGTTCAGCCCAGTTGAATGCTTATTGTGATTGATTGGGCTTCTTGTGTTAACATACGTAGATTAGGGGGGAAGTGCACAATTATTCTTTTTCGGGTTTTTTATTTAACTAACGTACATGTTTTTAAACGAGTTAATCAATTTTTGGGAATGATATATATATATATATATATATATATACACACACGATTGAGGTTAAAATTTTACATTTATAATGTATGTTCTTAAATTTCAGACATACATGTCAGAATTTATTTGATATATTTTTTTTATTCTTTGAATTTTAATAAATTAACACTCAAATCTACTCCAAATATGTTCAAATTTAAAACATAAACTTTATATATAAAAAAAAACTTCAATCGTCAATTAGTCAAAACAACAATGAATCTAACAAACTCATTTAATTTCATTTTAATTTTTTTAAAGGTATGTATGAGTTTCAATAATACACGACTGAGACATGTTAAAAGTGACTAAAGTTTTAGTCATATGCGTCTGTTTTATTTTTTAAAAATAATTTTATTTTTTCAAATTTCAACACTCAAATTTACTCCAACAAACTCGAACTTGAAACACAAGTTCCATGTATCATAAAGAACAAACCTCAATCATCAATTTATAAAATAACAACAAATCTAACAAACCCATTTAACACTTTTTTTTTTCATTTATGACCGTGTCCAGTCACAAATAACTTGAAACACATTAAAATTGTTAAAATTTCAAGCGTGTGCGCTTAAACGCGAAGCAGAAACAGAAGAAGGGAAAAAAAAAACATGTGCGTTTGTCTTAAAATTTTCTAATATTGAATATTCATGGAAAAAAAAATTATGATAGGGTAAATGGGGCAGCGAAAATAGAACATGCCATGAAATTTGAGGTAATACAGATTGTTGGTTTATTCAAAGAGTTTGGTGAAAAGTTTAGTTTTCAGTTCAAATTGCTGATAATCTCATTTTCCATGAAAGCACCAAAAATATTGATATTAACTATTACTTTATTAGGAGAAGATTCAACAGGATTGAATTGTTACTACTTATTTGAGTTCATAAGAACAATTGACACATATTTAGGTTGGTCGGTATAAAAAATCGAGTAAAAACCAATCTTGGCTCCGTCAGCTAATTGGCAAGGAAAAAAAATTAGAAGCCGATCGAGTCAATCGGTTTTTTCTAAATTAGGCAATTATAAATTATAAAAAATTAGAATTGAGTCAAGGTTTAATTTGTATTATGGATTGATACTATTTTAGATTATTAGTGTTTGTTGATCTAAGACTTTTGTTTTTTTAATTTATACTTTTCAATCATATTTTGTGTGATAACAAACAAATTAAGTTATTTTTTTTAAAAAAAAACAAATTATTGACCGCATCGATCGGTAATTTGGTGGAATTTTAAGAAAGAGTTCATTAAAGATTTGATTAAAAAAAATCAAGTGACTCGTTGGTCCTTTAAAAAAAAATAATTATTTTATATAATAAATTGACCGTGTCGGTCAATTTATCAAAAATTAAATATTTTACCAATTAAAAATATGACCATATGGGTTGATTTTTCTATTTTTCTAATTTTGGCACCAAATTAAAACACCAATCCAATTCAGTCAGTTTATTAATAAAAATTATATTTTGCTTATCCTGTCAGTATTTTTTAATGACCAAGTCGATCTTTTGATCAGTATGCTCAGTTGGTTTTGAGAGACAACTGAAGTGATGACCCGCCCAACCCCGCTCAGAATTTTAAGGGCTAGGCACAAGATAATTTCATATAGGACTGATTTTGGTCCAATCCAACATAATCCATTTTAAAAGTGATCTTCAATTAGCCCATTTCTAAAATCTACTATAATTTGAATTTACTATTTGATATTTACTTTAACTTTTTTTATGGGTCAAGGTTTGGGTCCCAGGGCACTGGTCCCAATTCGGGTCAGGGTTCGAGTCCCAAGACTTTGGTCCAAGTCAGGGTCAGCACTTGAGTCCTAACTTAGGTCTGGAGTTTCGAGTTAGGGTCTGATCTCGAGTTCTGGGTCAAAATCGAGTCTCGGGTCCGGAAACAGGGTCAGATTTTGAGTTCTGGGTCAAAGTCGAGTCTCGGGTTAGGAGTCAGGGTCTCATTTTGATTTCTAGATCAAAGTCAGGTGTCGGGTTCCGAATCAAAGTCGAGGTCAATTCTCGAGTTTTGTGCCAAAGTCGAGTTTAGGTTCCCGAGTAGGGTCGGACTTGGTTTCTAGGTAAAAGTCAGGGCTTGGATCAGAGTTGAATCTCTAGTCTTGAGTCAGAGTCAGGTCTCGGGTTCTGGGTCTAAGTCAAGTCTCGACTCCAAATCAGGGTCGAGTCTAGAGCCAAGGTTTAGTCTTTGGTCCTGAGTTGGGGTTGGATCTCGAGTTTCTAGTCGAGATCGTGTCTTAAGTCCCCGTCAAGATCGGATTTCGGGTCCCAGTTTAGGGTCGGGACTTGAGCCTTAGGTCCTAGGTGGGGTCTTAGGTTCCGGATCGAAATCAGGTTTCAATTCCTGGGTCATGGCGGAGTCTTGGGTCTTATCTATCGAGTGTTGGGTCTAGGTCAAGGGTTGATCGACTCGTATCTAGGGTTTAGGTCGGGTCGATGTCAGATCTTGGGTCTCGGGCTGGACATGGATCGGGGTCATGAGTCGGAATCGAAGGCTCAAGTCTCAATGGATGATAGTGGAGGGATGGACCTGAGTAAGGGGTTAGGTAGGGGAAGGTGGACGATTTGAAAAAATTAGGTTAAATTGGCGGGTCATGACCCATCCCATTTCAGTCCTTGTAATTTTTGGATTGATTTTAACTTATTTAATTTTAGCTCAATCCATCTAGTTGACACCCCTTTTATAATGAAAGCTTTTTCCCTCTATTTGCAATTGAGTATTGTATTGTGAGCTTTCTTATACAAGCTAAGTTCATACGAGAAGTAACACACAAAAGCTAGGTAGCTAGCTAGGCAGGTAACATCTGATAATGATTCATGGACAAATGATGTGGGCAATAAGCTCAGTCAAACTTTGAACTTTTTCTTTTCTGTTCTTTTCTTTTTTGGCTCTACTTTTTCGAACCTTTGAATGATAAAAAGTGAAAATTATAGAGAGATGATGAAAGTAGTCGAATATTATGCAAAAAAAGAAAAGGACAAAAGGGATTGTAATTGGAAACTTATGGCCAGAGCTCCATCTCTTATTTCTCCACGCACGTGGGGTTATGCATGAGCATGCATGCATGGTTTACCTATTTTACTAATTAAAATTGTTTCTTTATTATTCATCATTCCATGCATCTCTCAACCTTTTTTTTTTAAATCTTTTTTTAATATAATTAATCATCCAACATTTTTTCTTCCCTACTTATTCCTTAATTTGTTAAGTTTTTGAGATACTAAAACCTTAATTAAACTTGGTCGAAAGAGATTCCATCATCCACCTGTTACATTTCACATGTCTCTTCTCTTTTTTTTAATTAATTTATTCTATTCATATTTTTATATTTAAAAATAATTTGATTTTAATTTGTTATTTTAAATCCATAATGATCTACATATTTTTTATAGCCGCAGGAATATCCTCATAACAAAATTGAGCGTTCAGTCAAAAGTTATAAAATGAAATTGAGGTAGTTACTGTTTAGATTATCAAAGCTTTGGTATAGCTGTCAAATTAAAGTAGGACAAACAGCAATAGTTGTAGTGGTTGCAGATGAAAATGGTGATAAATAAAGAAAGAAGAAGAAAGTAAGAAATAAATGGTATCATAAGTTAATGTTGTGATTTAAAAAAAAATAATAATCATATTTACCTACTTATCTATTCCTTCTGTTTCAAAATAAGTGACGTTTTACTCTTTTAATTTTATTTCCAAATAAGTGGCGTTTTACCTAATCAAGAAGATATTAATGATGTTATTCCAATTTTATCCTTATTTAAATGGAAAAAGTTTTGCATAAACAAAAAAAAAATATTAAAGAGTTTCATTTTTTTCAAGATATTTATCAAAAGTAAATGGGTCAAAATATATTTGTTTTTCTAACAATGAACTATTTTCTTAAAGGGTGTGTCAAAATTAAAAATATTATTTATTTTGAAATGAAAAAAATACTAATATAATTATTTAATTAAAAGAGTTTAAGTGGATAGGGATATCCTTCAATATTTCCCATATATAGAGTCCACATCCAATTCCACTACGTACACGATTATTGGTAGCATGCCTTTTGACCCGTTTTGAGTTTTGAAGAATCCTATGCTCTCAAAACTTTTTAATTTGCTACGTACCCAATCCTTTTATTAAAGAGAACAAAATGGAGCCATGACAAAGATAATAATTGTCTACATATGTCAAACTTTCATTCTTACTAGGTGGTTTTCAATTCGTGTGCATGCCTGCGCCTTTTTTGTCTTTATTATTCCGACTTTCTTTTCAACCTTTGGATTTATCCAAAGACTTTGAAGAAAAATATTTTGTTTATTAATTAACAAATTTTTAAATGTTTTATATATATATATATATATTTAATGTGATAAGAGTTAGTAGTGTTTTTATTTATAAATAGTATGAAACTTATTTTAATTTAAAACAGAAATATTTATTTTTATATGAATTTAATTATCAATTTTGATAAGACATGAGGTAAATAAATAATAAATTTTATTTTTTATAATTTTGAATTATTCTTCTAACATTCTTCCGTAATTTAAAGTTGTACATTCTTCCCTTTTTATTGTTGTTTTGTTGGAGTATTTCTCTTCAATCTTCTAGCTTTTTTACTTGTGTAGGAGCACTTCTCTCTCACTTTTATTTTTTTCTATTTGTTTGTGTTGGAGCACTTCTCTCCAATTTTCAATTGTTGATACACTTCTCATCAATCATCAATTGTTGAAACACTTCTCTTCAATCTTCATTATTGGAGCAATTCTCCAACTTTCAATTTGTTGGAGCACTTTTATTAAACTCATTGTATTGAAGCATTTCTATCCAACTTTTAACAGTTGATGCACTTCTCATCAACATTCAATTATTAAAATACTTCTATTCAATCTTCAATTGTTGGAGCATTTCTCTCCAACTCTCGTTGATCATTAATGGATCATTTGGTCGGTGACATACAATAATTAAAAATATTCCATGAATTAACATATCCCATCTTAATTCTATATAGAACAGCTCCTATGAACGCAATTGTTTATAAATTTTTATACCCTTCTAGTGTAAAGATACTTTTTTTTCCATTACGTTAGTTGTAAGTCAATTACAGATAATAATTGTTAATAGTAATCAGAGATCATGATAACTTACCAAAGAACGCAAACAATTTATTATAATCGATAATTAATTATATTAATGGTGTAAAATTATTTTCATTATCAGCTAACTTAAATCAATTACACAAAACGAAAAGTATATAAAAAAGATAAAATAAGGAATTGTATATGCCCTATATTTAGTGTTTCACAAACATAAATCAATTAAAGAATTCAATATTTAACTTATACACGCTAACAATGCGTAGATTCTTTTTTATACTATATATAAATTTAATGTCTCATCTTATTTTTCTAGTTTGCAAGCTGATCCGCTTATAATAGATAGTTTTTATAATTATGTAAAGGTGATTTATTATATAATATATATATGAAAAAATTTACACAATCAATATACATGTTAAACTTTCTAAATGTATAATGTATATATCCTGCCTCCTATCCAGCTAGAACCAAAAAGATAATGGAAGGGAAAAAATGCATGAAATGGTCCCAATTAGTCTCGAGAATCTACTGAATTATTCTTCCAGACAGAACTGTAAATCACTAAATTTACATCTTTTCTCAAGCAGCATCCATAATATACGAATGTATTAAGGGGGTCCTATTTTGGTCAAAAAGATAGAGTTGAATGGCATTATAAATAGAGTGGCTTCTAGTACTTGTTAAATAAAAAAAAATAAAAATAAAGTCAACTGTTTGGGAGTATGATCAAATATATGGTGGAAATTTTTGACAAAAATCTTTGGAGGAATTAAAAAGAAAAATGATACTATATCTCAGAAGGAACCTTGTCGACGTAGAATAGTGATGATAATCATAGGTAGGCTTGGGTTCGAGCACGACGTATGAAGAAAATTCTGTTAAAAGTGTTGTTATTATAGTAGATTTTATATGCACAATCTAAATTAGTCGAATTTTATGAATTTTATTATGCATGATATGAATTAATCGAGCTTTGATATGAATATTAAAAGAAAATCATAAGTGGAACGAATGTAATATTTGGTAAGTAATGGGCAACTACGCATCAACAACCTTTCACGTCAATCATATTATAATTGAATAGGTTTTAGAAAGCATTATAATAGTGTAATTCACATTATTATATATTACCACGTTAATCGTGTCTCAATTCTAAATAAATTAGAATTAATTATATAAATCATCAATGACCATATATTGTTTTAGTTAAACTCATTTCAAATCAGTGTTATACCAAATAAAAATAAGAAGTGCTAGAAGTATTTTACTTTTTACTAACATATTAATCTCTAAATGACTAAATATTTGTAATAATATTTGACGTTGATATTTTATTTGACTATAATAGACAGAAGTTACTCAAAAACTCAATTTCTATGTGTAAAAAATGGCAGAATATTAAAAGTTTCCAACTTCATCCTTTAATTCTCATGTTCCAAGTTCACAAAAGTTTTTAACATTCTAGATTCCTTGTTGAAATTTATAATTAACTAAAATTATGTCTTTAATAAAGTATACTAATAGATTTTTTGGTTATTATAAATTAAATATTTAGTATATATATTTTTGTAAGACTGTTATAGGAGGGCCGCCTGGTGCAATAAAGTTTCCGCTGTGCACAAGATTCGGAAAAGGGTCGGACCACAAGGATCAATTGTAGGCAATCTTATTTTGCATTTCTGCAAGAGACTGTTTACACGGCTTGAACTCGTGGCCTCCTGATCACACGATAACTACTTTACCAGTTACTCCGACGTTGCTCTTCATCTGTAAAACTGTTATAACAAGGTAATTTTATAAGGGTGTATATTGTCACAATGATAGATATTGTTTTTATAGATTAAAAGGTGAAATACAACATAAAAGGCTTCAAAATAAACTTTAGGCCGATCATTTTCTTCTAATTAACAGGTTTTAGGCAAATTACTAACTTGTAGGAAGAGGGTTATAGACTCATTTAGGTTGAGAAGGAGTCCTAATTTCTCTAGAAAAGCTACATAATGGCTGAGGATCAATATTTCAATATTATCATGCAAATCAAAGAGCTAATGACAAGAGATTAGAGGTGTGAATTGAGATATACTTGGAAGGAAGTAAAGAATCGGTTCTTCTTCTATTTTAACCATTCTACATGACCTCTTACTACAATTAGATTGTGAAAAAGGAAGAATAACCTACGTGTGATGATACCTAGAGTTGTTATAGTGAGCTAGAGTGTAAAACCTTACCAAATTTCAAAGAAAAAGTATACATATATCTCCCTCATGAATACTCTACACAGGATCGGCTAAACTTAATTTGTCGCCTGAATCAGTTCCTTTATGGACTTATATAACCTTTCTAAAATGAATTTGCTAAATTTTCTTCTATTTTACGGGATGCTGATTTTTTTCAATTCCAAACAATCCTTTTTCTTATTCATCGACGTAGAAACTATATTTTATTTTATTTTAGTAATATTGATGAAACTATAATCATTAGAAATGATATTAAATTAAACATATTAAACAGTTGGTTTGGAGATAGAGAACACAGAGAAAATGTAATGGGAGTGGTATATGCCTTGAGATATTGTTTTAGCTAATGTCCAGTCGAATTTAAGTGTGTGAATCAAGAGCTTGTCATTTTGGGGAGAGAATAAATATTTACATTACTATATAATGTATTTGATTTGTAATTTGGAATATTAGTATGTTCATCTAAGGTGGGTAGTAGTAGAAGGAGATAACAGTCGAGTTAGATGTTACTCTCCGGCAAGAATAAAAAAAAAATTATTATATTTTTTTGGCGAATTCGGTTAGGAGAAATAAACAAGAGCCAGAATAAAATTAATTATTGCCTCATGCTTCCACGATCCGCTGATCGAGAATACAGAGGAAGGACCTAGGACCAGAGCATGTTGGCTTGGGGTGTAAATTAAGTCGTAAATGAGGTGGGGGTGAAATAGGGCGTGGTTGTACAATTTACAAAAAAATCAAATATGAAAAAGTATTTATTTGCTGTGAACTTTCACTCCTCTGTATTCGAATTATGTCCCTCTAGGAGCATTAAAATTTGTAGCTCAAATGGCTCTTTACGAAGTCTCTATTATTGGATCTTATTATATTTGTGTGTGTTTAGATCCACAAAGACAATTTTGCTTGGATATTCCACTAACTCGACTGGAGAACAAATGGGGAGGAATTACATGATGAAAAAATGTCCGCATCTCATCGCACGACTCATTTTTTAGTTGTGAGTCATAACTAGGGCATGAACAACTTTATTTGATCAAAGATCGGGCACTAGGGTCCCAGTAGGTGCAAAAAACTTCAGAGGTGACTATAATAACAGAAATCTCACTTACGGACCTAAATAATGAGCAAACACTCAAACATAAGAGAAAGGGAGGGATCACCTTAAGAATAGATAAGCTCAAATGGGTGGAGGGGGGGGGGGGTTAAGAACCATACTTTCAAAAAAATAGCAATTTAAATATTATCTAAACTACGAGAATAACTTTTTCTTCAAAAAAGACAGGATTAAGCCTTTAGGTAGTTTAAGTATGTTGTTAATAGATTGGCTGTAGGAGTATTAATTCCGAGATATAAACCAACACAATAAAACTGGAGCATAAGATGATGTCGTCCGTCTATATATCATGGAAGTCCGAATTAATTGATGAGTGTTTTTTTAATTAGCTTTTATCTAAAAAACTCTTATGTGGAGCTAACATGACCGACTATATACAAATATAGTCAAATCAAGATGAGATGGGACGGCTATTCAAAGGTTGCAGCAGGTGAGTTTTTACCATAAAAAATCTGGCCCGCTAGCTTACATAGAAAAAAAATTCTCAAATGTATCAATAGTTCCCAACGGTCAGGATGGTTGTTATAGCAAGATATGAACTTATTAGTATATTTCGATAAAAACACCCAATCTGAAGATTAAGCTTATTATTCAGGACCTCTTCAGGTCTATTAATTGTGTTAATGCTCGTATCTCCCATTGCTTCAGAGAAGTAAATAAAGTCGTAGATCACTTAGCTAAAATGACATCTACTAGTGGAAACGGAACTTTCTACCTCTACTATCAACAACTGCCTAGCGAGGTTAAAGATTTAATTCTACTATATAAATGGCAATTCCCTTCAATGAGGAGGAAATTTGAGACGTGTAATTTCTTTGTTAGTTAGTTTTTCCCTGAGAAGGTTGAGAAGATTACTTATAGGCTATTCTTCTCACCTTATTTTTTGGTGTTACTCTGTGCATGTCCCGACGCGTTAGAGGTAAGGTCCATGTCCCCCTCTAACTTTTTGTAACTTTTTTATTTTTTCGTTTTATCGACATGGTAGGGGTCTAGCCTAACCCCACACCAAAGGCCCACAATCTAAGGTGATGTCTTATTACAAGAAAAAAAAAAGAAAAGAAAATCTATTTTACAACGATACTGCATGAATTGTTAATTTGCACTAATCTAGTTGAGTTACTGTTCTATGTACAAGTAGAAAGAATAAAATAGCAAATATATTGATGAGAACTGAATAGGTAAAACTAGCATCATCAAAAGGAATACCTTATCTGTAGCCTCTATTAATGCTTTTGCCGAAAGTACCTACGCCCATTTTTACCTTGGTGCATTATAACGTGCATGTTAATCTACAATTTCCTACTTCTTCCTGTCCACTAATTCGCACATGCATTTCATCCTCATTTCTTATCCCATATCATATTTTTTTCATTCTAATTTATGTGGCGTAGTTGAAATTTTAAAAGTCGATTAAATTATTTTTTTAATTAAAATTTTCGTTATATATTTTTTAATTATTATAATTTATAATATTATTAAATAATTTTTAAATATATAATTTTTTTAAAAATAATTTAAAATTTTTATATTTAAACTCACAATTAAAATTTAAAAATTTGAATCTCAAAATTTTAACAGCAATATAAAATTGAAAAAGATGAAATAGCATAATTCATGAACATTGATTTGTCTTTATCTGGCTTAATCTTGTCCACTAGTAACCCAGCTTGATCGATCGCCGATTTTATGTATCTTTGTCAACTCAGGTGACATTAACGTTAATTTTGACCTTTCTGACAGGACATGTATGGTCCAAGTTTAAACGTGAAGAGTCCAAATTACTACCTGATAATATTATTTTATAAAGATAAATGTATCAGTAAAAGCATTATTCTCACTTCATACAGAAGATAATTGCGCGTGTCACATGAAAAGCCTCTGCTGCAACTAAATTTACAACCATATATCAGAGATAACTACGTACGGCATCTCATTCATTCCTCACTTTATATCTTTTATTTAGTTGCAGTATATACCATATGTTGGGAGTAAAAAAATTAGCTATCCGCTCAATTCGTTTATGACTTGTTTATATATTAACTTATTCCATTTTAGTTCGTTCAAAAGTTAGGTTAATTTGAATTATTATATATATAGCTTAAATTAATTAATGAAAACTATTGTCAAGATATTTTTTAAAATAATTTTTTTTATCTGATATATTATATATAGTCATAATAATAATAATAATAATAAATTTATTAGGTAATGAACAAATTAAGAAAGCAAACAAAAAAGATAAACTTTAATTAGGTGAAATGCATTATGATTCATTATTTGCCTCATTTTAACTCAGTCAATTTCAATCTAAATAATATTTAAGTAAATTAATAATCGCCCATTATCTCCTTTTATCTCATTTTAACATACCTAAATTCAACTCTAACTTATCCGCATCCCTAAATAAAACAAATGTACACCTAAGTTAGGTCACACAAGATCGAGTCAAACTACAAATAGGGAGTATCAATTGAAATCTACCTTTCAAGTATAGTCGGTAAATTAGGAAAAATGATAAAATGCTCCGTTAATTATGCTGACGTGTAAAAACATAAAATATTTTATAATATCCACCGCGTAGAACTTTAATAAAAATTCTTTTTAGTACCTTGGATATGAGTGGTCTTGCTGATTCTGGGACATGGTGCTGTCAAATATTCTAGTAGCCCAATTGTGGGTCCCTAAGAATTTTGATTTTACTACAAAAACTTTTTCCTATTTTGCCTATTTTAACCAATTTGGATATTAATTAATTAATTAATTAATATACTAATCTTAAAGTGAGATTTTTAGTCCAAACTGTATGTATATATATGGTATTTTAATAATGTACTTGATAATTTTCAAGATTTGCTTAATTAGCCACAAAGATTTTTTTTCTAGAGGGTTCGTCTTCCATTTACCTGTATAAATAGCCTTGATGCCCTCTCAACTATTCTCACCTCTTTCTCCCTTCTTCACTCTATTTTCAATATTTCTCAAGCATTAATCTTATTACTATACTATCATGGACCATCGATATGAGTCTTCTGAGAGTCTCAGGTACTATATATGTCTTCTTCTTTTTTCCAAAGTTTTACTAACTTGTGTTTCCATACCTTGTACTATTTGTCACATAAATGAGTACTAGATTGCCTAAATTTGTTTATATTGTCTGTGCGTGAAACTTAAAACTCTTTAAAAAAAATTGTTGGGCTACAGGAACAAGTGTGCAGCATGCTATAGGCAGTTCAACAAAATGGAGCATCTAGTTGAACACATGAGGATATCTTATCATTCAGTTCATGAACCCATGTGTGCGATTTGCAAAAAGCACTGTCGATCTTTTGAATCTTTGAGAGAGCACCTCATCGGTATATATAGTACTATTTATGATCAATACTGTTCTAATTAACTTTTCTGTTAATTGTTCATGATTTCTAATTAATTAACATGATTTTATTTTTTTTAGGGCCATTGCCAAAGGCAGACTGTGAAAGGATTTTCAAGGAGAGAGGATGTGACATTTGTTTGGCAATACTTGGTAGCCGGAATGCGCTAAGGGCTCACAAGGAATCATGTCAACTCTCACGCTCAAATAATGTATGCTTATTCAAACTCTCACAACAATGGTTATCAATATATGCAAATGTATTTTGCCTTTGGTTAGGATTGTAAATTTAGTCTATAAAAATATAATCTCGTAAAAAATATAAATCGGATGAGTTCAATAGATAAGGTCATTAATTTTGGTCATAACCCATTTAAAAGGTTGGACAATTTGGGTTGTATATGTAGGTCGAATTGATTCGTAAGAAAACTTCATCAAAACATTAAAAAAAAAAAAGAGTAAGTTTTTTAATTATTATTTTGTTTGTATTATATAATCATGATAAGTATATAAATTAAGTTGTTCATATAATTAGTTTGATTTGATAATTGAACAAATTATAAAAGCACAAACAAGCAAATGAAAATTAGTTTTGAATTGGACAGATTAGGTTGCGATTCATTAATGTTTAGTCTACATTGATCCATCACATAAATCAAACAAATATTAAACGAGTTATATTGGTAACCTCATTTACTTAATCGGCCTGTTTTGCCAAAACCTAACCTAACTTGTCCATCTGACACCCCTACTTCGCTCAAATCCTTATAGTAGTTGTGAATTGGTTCATTTTCAGGGTGGGCTTTATCGCATGGCACGGTTGGGCACTCACGATGACCTAAGAATTGACAATATTCGAGGAAGAGTAGTTGCTCTTGCCTGCAAAATGGTAGGTGGTGGCAGTGATGGCTCTCTTGACCTTTGTGCAAGAGTTTGCCTAATTGATGAACATGAAAGAATCCTCATTCACTCTTACGTCGCACCAAACATTCCCATCACTAATTACAGGTAATTATATATAGTACAAAGTTAATTATGTACTAAAGTTTAATTAATTATAGTCCGATCCGAGGAAAGGAAATATATTAATGTATAGAGAATATTTGATTAATGTAATGTTTTGTTTAGGTATGAAACAACGGGGATAAGGCCAGAACATTTGAGGGATGCAGTTCCACTGAAGCAAGTATCAAGAAAGATTCAAAATTATCTTTGTAATGGGGAACCCATATGGCAAATTCGTTCGAGAAGTTCAAGGGCTAGGATCCTTGTTGGTCACAGTTTGGATAATGATTTCAAATGCTTAGAACTCGAGTACCCATCAATAATGATAAGGTAAGTCCTCTAGTTACAACGACTTTACAGTACACAATATTAATAATCTGATAGATAAGTCAAACTGTGTAAAATTATTCCTCCTAATTTTTACAATATAATTTGACGTTTCTTCAACAATTTTAATTTTGTATGAAGGGATACTGCAAAATACCCTCCACTGATGAAAACAAGCAAGCTCAGCAATTCACTCAAGTACTTGACCAAAGCTTATCTTGGGTACGTAAATAAGCAAATTTCAATGCTTCTATCTTGTCATTTACTAATACTATTATATTAGTACCAAGAGTATTATTATACCATTTATCTTAAATTATACGACACATTTTTCTTCTTAGTTCGTCCCAAAAAAAATGTCACCTTTTTTTTCGGTTTGTATTAATCAATAAGAGAAATAAAAAAAATGAAGGGGGGACATCAACCAAAATGATTTATAGCCTATATAGTTATAATCCGAAATAATTTAGTTTTAAAATTCCCCTTATATCCTTAATGAAATGATTTATAGCCACATAAATGATCAAGAAGTGTTTTAGACCACAAATTTTGAAAGTCTTTTTTTTTTCTCCTTAAATTTTATATCAAGTCAAATGATGTCTCATAATTTGAAACAGGAAACTATTATTCTAGGTCAGTATAAATTAATAAGCTTATGATGTTGGTGATCCATATATAGGTATGAGATTCAGACAGGAGCCCAAGATCCGTATGATGACTGTGTAGCAACAATGAGGCTGTACATGAGAATGAAATCACAAAGTCACAAAAGGGAGGAGTCTCCACTTGCCACTGACCCACAAAATCGTAATAATTTTGCGGCATGGAGGCAAACCGAGCTCGAGAGGATGACGCCTTCTAATTTGCTGGATATCTCTCGGTCTGATTATTACTGCTGGTGTTTGGATTCCTAACACATTCATTCTGGGGGCAAACTAAGATGCAGAACAACATTAAGTACTATATTATATTTATGCTGACTCTTTAATTATTAGACATGGAGAATTTCAAATGATACCTTGAGAACACATTTAGTACTACTTACTTATTTAAAGATCTGCACATCACTTGTTCAATAATGTAATAGTTCTTTTTACTATTACTAGTTTGGTAAATCCGTCCATCTTTTGGTGACAAAAGATTCAAATAATAATGTTTCAGTTTTAGTCAGTATTCTTGAATGTATAACGTGCACCTTGCATGAAACTACTGCAAACGACTTAATTCCTAGCGACTCTTCAGCTTTTACTTAATTAGTTTCTCCTGAAATGTCGTGTTAGTTATTAGTTAGAATTTTGTATAATGGAGAATCTAGAAAGGGTAATAACTTAATATTTATGTTAAATTAATAAATTTTCTGACTTAATCATGATTAATTAAGTGAATCAGTCCTGAGCCCCAGTAACAAAAAGCTTCAGATGAATTTGCTTAAACAATCTTCGTTTCTGGCGTTGTTCTTCAATGAGGGCCCGTCATAAAATTAAAGAACAATTTGCAGAAGCTTTTCTTTCCCTGTATATTGAATGAATAATAGATCTGTACAGTAAAGTGTGTATTTATACAAGTAGAATGCAATCTAGCCATAATAGACTCCTACAAGTGTCCTCCTTCTATTCAACTAAGAATAATTACGGCGGTACAAAATATTATGAAAGGAAAAAAGGAAAATAATAAGTGGGTCTCAGTTATTTCTGTTTAGTCCAAGTTGAATGAAAAAGGCCCGAAACTTGTGACTTATCTGTGAAAATGCATCATTATATTTATTTTATAATCAGATTCAAGGGAGAAAATAAATTATACGATGACTTGTTGTGAAAATTCACTATTGTATTTAGTCTATTCCTTCTCTATAATGTGAGTCCATTTAGACTGTAATAATTTGTGGAGGTTAAGTCTATGAATTCTTAATGAAATTTATATCTCATATGAGAGGAGTGTTTGCAGGAACACGCTCGATAAATTTCACCTATGTGAGTGTGACATTATCAAAAAATTATTATTTTCTCATTGATTTTTCACTGAAAAATGTTAAGTGACTATTCCCACCATTATCGGTGGGAGAAAAAAAAAATAATAGTGTTTTCATACGGAAAAATCATCAAATTTCACTATTTCAGTAGGAAACTGTTTCCCACCATGCATTTTCCCAGTGAACAAGTTCGGTGGGAAATGAGTGGGAAAATCATGTCTTATAACACAAATTTCCCATTGATTTGTGGTGAGAAAAAACTCTATTTCTAGTAATGTGAAAGTACGTTGCTTTCTATGAGATTTGTGCTTATTCTAAAAACACTCATAAAAATCGAGATAGCACAAAGCCGTAATGTGTTGGCTATTAAAGTTTATGTCAACATCTTGATTATTGTGCGTAAGTAGTGAAACTTTATTTTCTGTAAGCAGTCATAGTTCAAGTCTGCGAACACTACAGATTTTAGAGTAATGTTTGGTAATTTACTATATGAAGGTTTAAAGCAGAACACACATTCATCATGCATAATAGTCTCTCTTCAACCATGGATAACTCTCTTATAATAATATTAAAATGAGTGAAGAATATTGGAGTTTATGTGCATCTTAATATTAAAATTACAAATGAAAGTGTATTTATATTTTGTCATGTTATTGGTGATAAATTGACAAGGAAGCGGCGGTATAACTCATGTCATGATCTACCACTAATTACTCCCACTAAGATTTAAATATTATAACCACTGTCACATTTCTACATCACTTATATCAACTACACTCTAATTTACTCTATAAAAGAATTCTTATACCAGTATATAAACGTGTTTCTTCTATGAGTTGTGATATGAAAAATATTGTATTATGATATAATGAATATTGTATAAGGTGTATGAGAAGTGTGAAATAATATTATAGAGTGTAGCGAAAGAGAGAGTTAAGAGAAAGAAAAATATTCTAACCCTCAAACTTATTCTGTACAAAAAAGAGTAATTTTATGTTAAAGGAAGGAGTTTTATTGCTGGAGTTTTGGACTTTTCATGAATAATCCAAAGTTGTTTGAGTCATATGACATTGTCAGGTTGTTGTACCTTAGATAAGATAAGTCTAGAGTTATACTACTGAACCGGTGAAGATTATATCACAATAAATTTGAATCTTTTTAAAGAGAATAAAATATTCGTATCTCAATTTAAATATTTATTTATTCTTTTTATTTTTCAATTGTAATTTATGATATTTTAATTAACAAAAAATTTTAAAAAAATAACATCACATGAAATGGAAATGAGGGAGTATTTTAATAACAAAAAGGAAGGACATTAGTTCATTCATTAATTTTCCAGTCAATAAATCCAAAGTCTGAAGAAACAGAGACGACAAAAATATGGGCCAAGTCCTTACATGGATCTCCATATGTGTAGAGTGGATGTGGTATGCAAGATGCACAATTTGCTGGAAGTAAGGCACCCATGTGGTGCTGCCACGTGTTGGGAACATTTTATTCGATGATTATATGTTGCGAAGCAGAGGTGGATTCAAGATTTAAAATTTGTGAGCTTAATTTTTTTAAATTTAAGGATTAAACTTAATGTATTTTAAAGTTATGAGTTCATGTCTATTATTTATTATAATTTTAATAAATTTTACACATAAATTTAAAATCCGTATCAAAAGTTATGAATTCAATTGAACCTATAACTTCTGCTTTACATCCGCCTTTGGCAAGAAGATTATATCATTGCTGATCAGTAAGTCAAATATATCTATGAAAGTGATATTTTTACACCTATACTAAACTATTATACTTGTTATGAAGTTATTAATTATTGGTATGGTGTGAAAAAATTATACACCTTAATTAAGAATTTAAACTTAATTATCAACCAGCTATGGATCAGTAATTAAAGTTTAATGTGTTCTGTTAGAGAAAAAAAAAGTGAGCCAGTGAGATATAAGTTGGACTAATAACAAAGTTGACAGTTCATCAACTAAATGGAGTTGGTTTAATCTGGATAAAGTCTAGTTGTGTACAATCTTATTTTAGTGACTCATTTTGTTTGTTTATATGAATACACTTTCCTCTTTTCTATCCTTTTCTTGAAATCCAATCAGGCCAACAACAACAAACATAATTTTACATAAATTTTTCTCTGAGTTATTTTCGCCGGGGGTTTGCCGCTTATGTTGATTCTAATTAATTCGAATTCATATCGTGAAAGATTTGTTAAAAAAAATATTTTTTTAATAATTTTTTTAATTGTTAAAAATTTAATTAAATTTAAAATCTCTAATTAAGAATAAATACGCATAACATAACTTTGGTGGTATTAATGCAACTGTAAATAACAGAAAGAGAGGAAAATTAAAAAGAAAAGAACCTATATATACATTCAGAATAAAAGGGTAGAAATGTCTTATCATTAACAAACCAAATTCAAGAGTCAGCTCTTGTTTAATCGCATTACTGACGCCATAAAAAAATAAATATAATAATTTTTAACGGATTAACGATTTACTCAAAAAGAAAATTGAGTAATCATCTCCTGTTCTGATAAATTATTAAGTATAAAATTTTAGTTCGTTCACCAACCGTTAATTTAATAGCTCAATATTAGTAAGTTAATTTTATGATTGAATTATTAATTATTATTTGATTTTAAACAATTATAATTTATAAAATTTTATTATTTATTTCATATCATCAATCAAACGACAAATAATTAAGCTGGTAGTGTTAGATAGGGGCGTATTAATTGGAAAGAAGAAGAAAATTTGGCGGAATAACACTCATGGTCAAATGAAATGATGCGGTATCGGATTTAAAATTGCTCTTCAATATCAGTTCAAAATGAAATCTCAGATTTCGTAATTGCCGTAGTTTACAGAGGTGATAAAACGGAAGGATATTATTTGTCAAAATATTTCCTTTGCACAAATTTAATAAATACAACACATACATGTATATTATTTAACAATAATTTCATAAATCATAAATCTCCTATCAAGTTTGATTTCGTAACACTAATTTTTTTTTAGTGATTTGTAATATTATACTTACATATTTTTTTTAATTTTTTTTAAAATAAATTAATTTAAACTATTTAAGCGTAATATCTCAAGATTCCTTGAAAATTAATAGAATTTGTTCTGCATATACCTACGTTAATTTTTTTTTCCTCTTATCACTTTGTTACAAATATCTAAATGGCTAGTTAATCGAATAGTGTTTATTTGAAAGACAACCTTAGTCTAATCGTAATTATTATATATTATTAATAAATAATTTTATTTAATTTTTATAAAAGAAATTTAAAAAAAGGCATTCAAAATATATTGTAAATCAGAAAGAATGTTAGTGTTAAGAAATTTAATATGGAGTGAGTGAAAAAATATTAATAACTCAATTGATTAATTATCTGAACTTTTAATTTATTATTAAATATTCAATTTTCATAATTGACACGCTATTTCTCCTTTCCCTACCGTCAGAAGTGTTCTAAAATTATTCCTTTTAATTTAAATATAATTAATTAGTAAATATTATCATTTCAACTCGATATGTAGCGTGGATAATTTGTTTTTAATTACCGAGAAGGCAAAAATATCTCTCTTTTTTTCCCCATGAAACGCAAAAATCTCTGAATATATATATACTCCATTTGGACTATTTGCTCAGCGCTATTTTAGACACTAGTACGACTTCTCCTCTTTTTGGCATTTCAGCTTTAGCCGATCACTTCTGGTATGGTCTCAATCTCGCGTCTACTTTTGTTTTGATTTAGTAGAAATTATTTACTTTCCTACAGTTGTATTTGTAGAATTGCATATGCAAATTCGAATTATTGATGCCTCCGAGCATTGCGTTTCTTTTAATTTTTGTTTTGAGTCTCTATTAGAAGATTCAGTTGTGCTTTCAAATGGTTTAATCTAAATCTCTACAATGAATTTTTTTTTCTCGTTGAAATGTTTGCGATTGTACTTCGACGCGCGTTTTGCGTTCCTTAATTTGCATTTTTCTGAAGTAGTTTTTGCTTATTCTTCTGATCTTTGAGTGCTAGATCCTTGCAGAAATCATCTGACGTTTAAGTATTTTCACTAGCAATTTGTCAGCAGTGATTACTTAGCATACTGGAATTTGATATAATAATTATTGTTTCAATGGTGATTCACGTTGCTAGTTATGCTAAAAACTAAGGGATGAAAAATAGGCTAAGAAGTGTATTTGTTTCAGGGATCAATTGGGCTGAGTTAGGGTTTGGCTCTTAATGAGGCGTTCTGTTTCTTTTCTTTTTCCTTTTCCTTTAAAAAGCTTATCGCCGCCTGTTTCTTTCTGCCAATGGTAGCTGATTAAACCCTTGTTTTTACATTGCATATGCTACATATACTGTCCTTCATTTACTCATCAATTACTTCAAAAGTTATGCTGGCAATTGAAATTGAAGTTATATTATCCAGGCTTTATCATATAGCTCATCAGATCTAAAATTGAATTCTTCATTAACACGTATTAGATCATTTTTTCATTTCTCCCATTTACTGCAACATATGAAAAGATTTCCATTGATACATGCCTGGGTGATTTTCCTATTCAATTTACTCCATAATGTTAGTCACACTTGTTATTTGACTTGAGCTTGGAGGAATTAGTATAGCATGTATAGTTAGTATAAAATAGGTACTTAATTGTAGTTTTTCAAGCAAGATTGATGCATATGAGGTATGCTCCAGGTACTATTAGACAACGTGTGAAATATGGGTACTACAGCATTCGTGTTTGTCCAGATCTGTTTACAGAGTTTGTCCAGATCTCTTTTAGAGTAAACTAATTCCCTTCTAGGTCCATCATCCCTTTGAGGCTTGTGTGAGTCCAGTTTGTGGACGTGTTTTCTGGATCTCTATGAAATAGGATATAATTTATAAGCTCGAAATATTAGTCCCAAATCTCTGCCATAGTATCTTAAATCTGGATATCTGTTTAATACATTATTTTGCCCTCTTCTATGCATAAAATCATGGCCTGCTTAACTGGATGGAGACTTGAGTCTTTCTTAAACTCTTCGTGCTCTTGCCAGATGCTTACTTCCTGCATAATGTCAGAGGAATCTCCTAGAGATTTCAAAACACCGCCTGAAGCTGGGAAGCTCACTGATATCTCCATAAATGGGGATACTTGCAAGAAACAGGTTAAGAATATTGATGAAAATCATAAAGAAAAGGAAAGAGATAATCCCATCTTACTAGTAGAACCTATCCCCAATGGAGATGGCAAGGTGAATTTTGGGGCGGAGATGGGAAATACAGAAGTAGAATACGTTGATTCTGAGAATTTGAAGGATGTAGAAGACGTAGATATTAGCCTGAAGGTATTTTATTCTGGAAATTTCATGTCGTTTCTCTGTTGTTTTAGATTGCTTATATCAGCTGAATAAGTCTATTTCTCAATATCTTGTATATATCCTCCATTTTATAGATGCTGTTGACTGGGCTGGAATCCAAGGACTGGGTTTTAGTGTGTGAGGCACTCAATGATGTGCGGCGTTTGTCCATGTTTCACAGAGAAGCGATGTCTGATATGTTGTGAGTCTTATTTTGTAAATCTGGATATAACCATTGGTTTTGACAGATCTATGTTGTGCATTCTCTGTTTCCCAGTTGTACTAATTTTGCCTATGTAAGATAAGCAGGGGAAATGTAATCTCTCTTATTGTGAAATCCGTGAAGAATCCAAGAAGTGCTGTTTGTAAGACTGCCATCATGACTTCAGCTGACATGTTCAAAGCATACTGTGACAGTGTTGTTGACTCAATAGATCCACTGGTAAGCTTAGATTTCAACTGACCTTGTTTGTGTATGCACCTGCAATTTTAGTTTTCTGAGATAAAAGTTTTCAATTCTTGTGCTTATGAAGTCGCTCTCTATGTGCCTAGCTTGTTCAACTTCTGGTGAAATCTTCACAAGACAAGCGATTTGTATGTGAGGCAGCTGAGAAAGCTCTGATATCCATGACGACATGGGTTTCTCCAGTTCTATTGTTACCTAAGCTGCAACCTTATCTTAAAAACAAAAATCCTCGAATTCGAGCAAAGGCTTCAATGTGCATTTCTCGAAGTGTACCACGTCTGGTTAGAGTTCTGAACTACCTATTTCTTTCTGATATGCATTTTAACGGATGACTGATGACTGATGACTGATGAAACTTCAGCTACAAGTTTGATACCTAAATTAATCCTGAGGTTCATTTTGTAGCCTTTTTGTTTGTTTATCTGCTAACTGAGATCTTATCTCACTAAGTTTTATAGACCACATCTAGATCCCAGAACGAGCTAGAGAAGGAATTTATTTTAGAAGTACGTAATACTGTATTATTTAGTATAATATTTATCAGTGATCTAATCTACTGAACCTATTAAAATATATCCAATGAGTATTATGCCAGTGTGACCATCATATTTTGATGCTTATCTCTGCATTGTTTAAAATGAAGTTCTAACAAAACCTTAATAAAACCCTCAGAAGTCACAGTAAAACAGTTTAATGGAACTGTAAAGTATATACTTTGTCATGCATGATCATAGTACTCGCCAAAAAAATAAAAGAGGAATAAGATGTTTATCCTGGTTCTAGTTTTGGATAGGCAAGGTGTTATGACCATTTACATCCTTTATTTTCAGTAGTATATGGGATTGTCTCTAATGGACTTGAACCATTGCAGGGAGTTGATGGAATCAAAGCTTATGGGATTGAGAAGCTGATCCAACTTGCTGCATCTCAGCTCAGTGA
The DNA here is from genome assembly GCA_035772735.1 of Datura wrightii. Lineage (NCBI taxonomy): Eukaryota > Viridiplantae > Streptophyta > Magnoliopsida > Solanales > Solanaceae > Datura > Datura wrightii. Next base: position 109,215,696 of record JASDFA010000008.1, on the reverse strand, counting down.
CCAACTCCCTGAATCGAGGGAGGCTGCTCGTGCTCTATTGTTAGAACTGCAAAATGTCTATGAGAAAACACTTGATATGATGCCAACAGAAGTGAGCGAAGACCCCCAAACAATTTCCTGGGAGCATTTCTGTCAATTGAAGCTCTCACCTTTAAGTGCTCAAGCTGTTCTTCGCGTCACAAATGTCTCCCAGTAGTGTCTTGTTTTGGTTCGTGTTGTTTATGCAAGTATCGAGTTCTAGTGAGCATGTTTATCCTTTATTCTTTATATACCTGTAAATACGGTTCAAGGTGTGAGGTGCTTGGAAGGCAGTTAAACCATGTAGTGGAGCTATAAAACCTAGAGTGTCTTGATAACATGGTTTAGATTACATTGCATTGTAGATAATTCATTGGCGGATGCATACTACCAAATATAGATTTAATTTTGCTTACTACTGTTTGTTTGCCATATCAATGGCTATAGACAATTCATCATATCAAATGTGAGGAGATTTGTTTCCTCGTGCCCAAGGGTGTTAGTTACCAGTTTGTTCCCCTGGAGTTACATAGCAGCATCAACACTTGGTCTGAGAAAAAGCTCTATCCTAGATTATTTATCATGATATTGTAAATATACAGTTCAGATAATTGGCTGGCTAGTGATCTGATGCACTTTCATTTTCGCTCTTCATTTAAAAAAGAAAATCTTCTGCTTGTGCAAGACCTTTCGTTATCCACTGTGGGTTGGTCAACTACTTTTGGTGCAAAACTACAAATAGATGAGTGCAGAGAACAATCTCTTTTCGAGAAATGCTAATTGGCCAAACCCATTACATCCCTACAAAGACGTTGAATGTAGGCTTCCTTGGTCATTCACTGTCCAAATGAATGACCTAATTTGGAGAAATGATAGGAAGATGATAAATAGATAAGTTTCTACTGTCTGCACCTTTATGAATACTTTAATGTAGTACAACAACTACAATATTTGAATGTTCTCCACCAACTCCACAAGTGAAAAAACTTAAACCCCACGGAACATGTGCCTCCAGTGGTTTGCTGCTAATCCCCCTCTGAAGTAGGCCTTTTCTCCATAAAACCAGAACCACACATTCCAGTAGCTGCAATCTTTTAAGTATCTTTCGAGAATGTTCAAACTTCATTTCTCTTGAATCTGAAGAGCAAAAATACTGGTTGTTGTTTTTTCAACTCTAGAGATAAATTGTTTCACAGATGGAGCTAAAGTTGAGATGAATAACTATGTGTTAGGCATAGCCAGGCAGGTAGTAATCATGATGATCGCGATATCAATGATATTGCTGTTTGTGGGGATAGGAATTCTGATTCTGATTCACGTCTGTATCGTTGGGAGAGCTTACAGAAGAGGAATTGGAACCACTAACATAGTGGAAAGAGGCAGCTTAGCTAGCAACAGCATGTCCCATGAGGATATAGAAAAGCTCCCTTCCTATGCCTTTCAGTCCCAAGATAAAGGAACTAGTCCAATTGAATGCGCAGTTTGTTTGGATAATCTCAAAGTGGGTGAAAAGTGCAGGTTGTTGCCTCTTTGCAGTCACAGTTTTCATGCTGAATGCATAGACTTGTGGCTCTTGAAGACTTCCATTTGTCCAATCTGCAGAGCTACTACTGCTGATTTTCTGAAGGGCGGATCCATATCGGGTGGAGAAAGTAGCCGATACAGTGAAAGTGGCAGGCAGGAATTGAACGTGGAAATCGCTGAATTAGCAGAGACTATATTGGTGCCAGAGAGTGGAAACCCCGTCAACAGTTTAAACTTTGAGACGAGAACAAATCATATAAGTAGTGCAGCCCTCCAAGACAGTGAGCAATTGAGTGGAACTGTTTCAATAGATGGCCAAATTACTAGTGAAGTTAATGTGAACCACACTGAAACAAGTAATGATTTAAGAGTGAGCCAAGAAGAAGTTGTGCATGTAAGTGAGAATTCTACTGAATTGAGAGCAATTACTCAACCTATAGAAACTATCAATTTGGTCCATGAAGAAACACTACAATCACGAAACACACAAACAGCTCAATCAAGCTAGCTCATGATCAGAGTTGACAATCATTGGTATATTTTATTCTTGTTCCTGATTTATATAAAAAGGTCCTTCTTGTTTGCAGTCGAGGCACCATATATGTGCTTTTGTAGAGGAAAATTAGTCCTTGTGTTATTGCGTTATTCCAGAATTATTATTTAAAAAGTTTAAATAAATAAATTCCGCTGCCAAAGCAGCAGCTTCTCCGATATATCGGAAAGGAGGTCTTGCTTGCTACATTTGAAGATGAGCATAACTTTTCACTTTTGTCATTTGATGTATTTTTTAAGAAAATTATACCAATTGAACACGAGAAAATAGAAGAATCATACTGAACACACTATAAGAGACATGATATTATTTGCCTTATCATTCATTCCTTACACGATAAAATAATTTTCTTTCATACCATTTCTGGCAGCTTCTCAGGAAGGCAACATCGACAAGGTGAACATTTTTACTTTTCTTAGGCAACTTTCAGGTCTTTTATGGAGGCCATGTGAGTGAACCTTCATTATTTCAAACAATAATTCTGTTAAATATTTAACTTCTGTTTGTTTGGCGGACCAATAATACACGTTTCAATTAATCTCGTAGGTTTAATGTGCTTAGTCGAATAATGTAAGGACTAAAACTATAATAATGCAAATCGCTATTCACCGTTACATGTAACAATTCATTATTAAGGGATTAATAAATCCAAAAAAATAAAGTAAGTGACATACTAGAATGGTCAAAATAAAATAATAACGTAAAACAAATTATATTATCAGTATTATAAATTATTTAAAAATAATAATCCTATTGAATATGCTACTCTTCGTTGGCCAAGACTCTATAGCGCTCCTAACATTTCCTAGATCATTATGAGATTGGTATAGAAAGAGACGTACACATTAGTTTTTGAGAAAAAACAAAGAAAGAAATTAAAGAAAAAGAGACAAAACACGTAGATCTAGTCCAATTCATAATACATAGTTTAAAATCATTTATATTATTAGAATTAGGATGGTTGAGTCCTAACTAAAATAAAGAAAACATGATTATAATGAAGCCACTACCTTAGATACAGAAACAAAAAGAAAACAATATAAAAGATTACATTTTTACACTCACTATTATTATTCTACTATCTTCTTCTTCAGGTTGACCAATATTAATATTTACCAATCTATCTAAGTATATGTAATATGGTTTGAAGTTCAAGTGCGATATTGGTCTGAAGTTGAGTTGCAGCTATAATTTTTGAACGTTCAGAATAAATTAAAGTTCTGACCAAACAGCTTTAGACCAAATTAAATTAATTGTCTCACGTAGGGTGGACATAATATGATATATATTGAATAGAAATTTTCAATATCGCGACATAAATATTATGATATTTAGTATGGACTTAATTTTTTTTTTATATTTGATATTGTATTCCACATCAAAATTTTATAATAATATGTAAATTCATATATACTATATTTAATATTACTATTAAATATATAAACTAGTTTAGTAGTATATATAAAACTGTATCATATTTAATTTAATGTCAATTTATATTTAATAAGAATTTTACCGAAAAAACTAATTTTTTATTCAAAAGTACTAAATTTTCTTGAAGAGTTTTGATCCTTTAGGTTAACTCCAAATTCTATTTGGAGTAGGTTCAAGAGAATTAACTACTCTACCGTGATTGAAATATTTTTTTTGTGTAATTGATTAACGAAGGTAATTCTTAGTCTAATATAAATGAGATGTTTTTTGAAAAATTAAAGTTATATTTCTTTATTATATGAGTATATATATATCGAAGTCAAATAAAGTATGGTTACCGACTTATCATGCTGCTAAGTACCAATATCAAAATTAAAATTATTGAATCATACTAAACTAATTTAATATGATATAAAATTGTTAAATACCGAAAATCAAATTTACAAGTTAAAATTTTTAATGTCGTATGATGTCCACCTCTAATTTCAAGTTGTAGAAGAATTACTCATTAATTTGTAGCATGAAACCTTGATATGGAGAAATAAAATATGATTTTCGTTCCTTTATCCCTGCAATTTCCCTAATTAATTACCTACAAAGTGGAAAAACAATGGCATGAGCTAGCATGGTGTGAAATATCAACTGATCAAACCAAAAAGTCTAGTCTAGTAGATCAAACAAAATTAATCTATATATGACGCATTCAAACATCATGTTTGTTTTTGCAGGCCAAAATTTGAAGAAGAAACTGAACTACTTATTTCTATTATTATTAGAGCCATAATGGGATGATAAAAGCATAATAATAATTTCAAAAGTTATTAAATTTCTTTTCGTGGATTTCATTATTCATTTAATATAGATCCTCCTCGTGTGGACCTTATTTAAATGCACAACTTTTTTCTTTTAACTATAAATTATTTCCTTCATCCATCTTTACTTATTATTATTTGGCACACTTTTAAGGGGCAATAAATAGAATGACAATTTTACTATATCACCCGTTAAATATAATGAATTCAATATTTTAAGAAATGACTATAGTTAATAATAAAAGTAAATAAAGAACTAAGTAATAAATTATTTTGATTTTTCAAATTAAATAAATAAAAATAAATATTTATTTTTAGTATAATGAACAAGTAAACAAACAGATAGAATATCTTTTTGATAATTTTATAACTCAAATGTATAGAAAAATATGATATTATATATAAAAATTCTATTATTTCTTAAAGACAGACTATTTTATTTAAATTTTTAGTATACTTAAGATCTTTTTGATAATTTTACAACTGATGTTTCATTTTTATTTTGAAAATAAAAAATATGATATTTATATGTAATAATTTTATTAATTCTTTAATAGACATTATTTTATTTGTACTGTTTATTTACTATATTGGAAAAAGAAGATAATGTTTTGTCTTAAAAAGAAGGTCCCAAATACAAATAATTTATATAATTTACGATTAAATATTTATTATACTTTTTAAAATTAATATTATTTTATATGAGTTTTGAAATTTTAATTGCTGCATTGAATACAAATCTGTATTATCAACTTTATTTGACAATTATTCAAATATATGTATTTCACATAAAATTATAAAACATATATATATAAAATATTGTTCCAAAATTTTTTTAATAATAAAATGTGAAATGTTTTCCAAGTTATATAGAAAAGACCCCCTCTTTATAATACTATTTTTGAAAGAATTGAAATAAAAATTAAGACAATTTAAGAAAAAATAGTCATACATATTTGATATTTGGCAGGAGAAGTATCACTATGCGAGAGTATACTCCTCCATTTATGATCAAATTTAGTTGAGTATATTTTTTTTATTATGATCAAATTTAATCAAGTCTACAATATTTTCTCTATATTCACTAATAATACAATCTTGCATAACTTTCAAAATACATAAATATATAATTAATTTTTTTAAAAAAGATTCAACAAATAATTATGGTGAAATTTTTTTAATTATATATTCCTTAAATAGTATCTCGATCATATAAAATGAAATAAAAAAATACGTTAGATTTCTATTTAAATTTTAATAATTTATTTCATTAAAATAGAACAAATACAAACTTTTCTTGTTCAAAATTTCACAATAAATAAAACATTACGCTTTGTACTTTAGAAACAACACAAGATATATATTTAAAGAACAAAAATGTACTTTTACTCTACTATTTTCGGATTTTTTGTCAAAATAAGTCATAATTTAAATTAATTCACCAAAATAATATATTTTTTTAACATTCTACGAAACTAGAAGAAACGTAACTGACAGTAACGTATTAGGTAAAAAAATTTAACTGAGATTGACGGTGTTAAACATAAAACCTAACCCCCAGTTACGTTTTATGCCTAAAACGTTACTGGCAGTAATATTTTATTAATTCATAAATTTTGGACATTGAAGAACGAGGAAAACATTTCCATCTCTACACTTTAGAATACAGGACAATGTCATAAGTATTTTTTTTATTTTTAATTTAAATTTAGATAAAATTTATAAATAGTTATTCTTCAATTATTATAATTAACAAATAATTATAATTATAATTATAAAATCTATTTAACAGGAAAATTTCATGATGTTATCCTAAAGTTTAATTTGTGAAATTTAAAATTCTAAAATAATGATTATTTTTCAAAATTGTAGCGCAAAACATTAGTCAGTGAAGTTAATTTTACCTATAAACTCTAAGAATACAGAAGTTTACACTTAAAAGTAAAATTTGCTATGAAATTCACTAGTTTCATATCATGACATTGTCCTTAAAATATTATCACATTATTTAATAACAAGGCATAAATAATTAGTAACTCCAAAAACGTTTAAGTAAAACGTTAAGGTTTAAGGAAAACGTTACTGCCAGTAACGTTTTAGGCATAGTTACGTTTTATGTTTAACGTCGTCAACCTCGATTAAGTATTTTTTTCACCTAATACGTTACTGTCAAATACGTTTCTTCTAATTTTGTAAAGTTTTTACAAATATATTATTTTGGTGAATCAATTTTAATTATAACTTATTTTGATCAAAAAATAAATAAAAATAATGTCTTAAAGAAGAACATATTAGTGATATAAGAATTTAGAGATAAAATTAAAGTATGCTATAATATTCAAATTTCCAATAATATTTAAAGAATAAAATTTACGTTCAAAGCAAGCAATTCAAAGCACAAGAAGTACTAACAAATCAAAGGATTAATCCACTTTGAAAAGCCCCAAGCTAGGCTATTACTCCCCCGCTTCATTTTGTAATTGTCACGTATATTAAAAATAGTTATTTTAAAATATTTGTTAGTTTTAAAATTTAAGAGATAATTAATTATATTTTTTCAATTCTACTCTTAGTACTTAAAGTCAATCTAAAATGTGAAAAGAATTATTATTGTATATTTTCAAAAAAATTAATAGGGTTATATTAATCAAATTATCATCCCTATTAATTTTTTTAATAAGTGTACAAATCTCATCCTAACAATTAAAATAGAACAGAAGGAATATTATTTTTGTAATCGTCTGAAAACCCTTTGGTATCTAAATGAAAATTTAAATCTGGTAGATCTGGTAGATATAATCTTATCCTAACAATTAAAATGAAACAGAGGGAGTATCTGCTTAAGTTAATTAATTAAGAAAACTATGAAAAAGGAATCTTCACCAGGGTCCTTGATTAGTAGGTATAGAAAATAAATTAGCTTCGAGAGAATAATAATCAGGACGACAAATTATCGCAATAATCATAGTATTTTATTTTAAGTATGAGTCTTACAATCTCTATGAATACTCTTATTTTTCTTTTCGAATATAAATTCAAGGGCTTTTGAGCTTGATCTAGGACTTGATGAATTTGATCTTCAAATCATGACTTTTGAGCTTGATCTTGAATTTAGTGGTTTTAATCTTGGTTTATACTTGAATTCAAAGACTTTTGAACTTGATCTTGAATCTGGTGGTCTTGATCTTGGTTTGCATTTGAATTCAATGTCTTTTGATCTTGATCTTGGCTTGTATTTGATTTCAAGGACTTTTGAGCTTGATCTAGGCTTATATTTGAATTCAAGGGCTTTTGAGCTTAATGTTGAATCTTCATTTTGATCTTGACTTGTATTTTAATTCAAAGACTTTTGAGCTTGATCTTGAATCTTCGTCTTGAATACTTGAATGGTTGAATTCTTGTAACTTGTTTATTGAATACTTGAGTGTTTGAATTCTTGTAACTTGTTTATTGAATACTTGAGTATTTGAATTCTTGTAGCCTATTGAGAAATCTGCGGCGGTGGTTGATCCCACGAGCTCTCTCTAGCTTCTTATTAGAATTCTAGTCCCTTTTTTGAATTATGAGACCCCTATTTATAGTTGTAGGATGAAAGAGTTGTAATAACGACGAACTTCTTTCAACCAATCAAATATAAGTTGACATGGTCGGAACATGTCACTTGTACATGTAACGCATTTTCATTGGCCTTTTATTTGACTAGACATATTGTCATTTTGACATGCTTGGCATGATCCTACTGACTCTTTTATTTGACTTGGCACAACACGTCATTTGACACGTGACACCAATTTAGGCCTCTAGGATAAGATGACATCTTGGGCTTAGTAAAGTGGGCTCATTATTGGTAGCCCAATTGATGGACCAAAAATCGAATATTAATTAAATTCATATTTATTAGACTTAAATAATTAATTCAATTATATTATTCATAATATTTATTTAAATTAATCAATTTTAAATTTAATATTATGAATTTAAATTAAATAAAATTTAGTCACCCACGCTAGGTTCTTAATATCTCTTAATCCAAAAAATAAAATTTAAATTTAATCCAATTCAAGAAAATCATCCATTTTGCTACTATATGAATTAGACTGTCTAAATTCACTGTTGAATACAATAATTTAGAAATCTTTAAATTGATAGTCAAATTGGGGCAGTGCTAAAAATTGATAAAAAATAAAATTAGATGGCGTTGTACCAGGTTATGCATTGCTTCTCTTATTCCAATTTATTTATCTAATATTTGATATAAACTTTAAAAAAATTAAAAAAAGGAATAAAATTAAATTTTTTAATTTTAAATTAAAAATGTGTAGAATATATCATTATATCTTTAATTTTGTGATTTTAAACATGTTATGTGAAAAGTTAGAAGTAAAGAATTACCTAAAAAAAGATATTTTTTTTTATCCGAACTAAAAAGAAAAGTAAGACAAACAAATTAAAATTGTACACAATAAAAGAATAATAATATATGAAATCATGACTCTACTTGTTATCACACAAAAACATATTTATATAATTTTTCCATTTTAAAAGATGTATAGATGTGTAATTAACAATAAACCATGAAATATTGCCAAAAAAAAAAAGAGAGAAAAAAACATTAAACTCGTGAATTAATAAGTAATTAAGAAATCAAAAGCATTGATTCTAGAATTAATGTTAGATTGCTTTTTTCTTTACTATAAATATCCAACTACATAACTCAGATTTCTACTAAGAAAAATTTCCCAACAACTCTTGAAAATGGCTTTCTTGATTTTAATTACAATAGTCGTCACTGCTTACTTTTCTTCTTTTGTTTCTGCTTATGATCTTGATCCTCTCCAAGATCTATGTGTTGCTGTTCCAGATCCCACCCAGTCTGGTAACTCAATGAGTCATCTATCTTTATTTTAATTGTAATTACCTTACCTGATTGTATAAATTTAATTGTCTGCTTGAAATATATATATATATATATATATATGTTGGTAATGTTGTTCTGTTCCATTCATGTGCAGCAGTTCTTGTGAATGGAAAGTACTGCAAAGACCCAAACCAAGCCAATCCAAATGATTTCTTTGCATCAGGTTTCAATGTAAGTGGAATGCCAGTACCAACATATCTTGGCTTTTCTGTGAATGCGTTGAACATAAATCGAATGCCAGGACTCAACACTCTTGGCATTTCAATGGCTCGTGGTGATTATGAACCGTTTGGATTAGTGTCGCCTCATGCTCATCCTCGAGCAACTGAGCTAATAGTCGTATTGACGGGTACTTTGTATGTTGGATTTGTTGTTCCTGATCCGAAAAATCCATTCAAATCGAGGCTATTCGACAAAACCTTGAATCCAGGGGATGCTTTTGTGATCCCACACAGTATGGTTCACGTTCAGTACAATCCAGGAAACACCACCGCAACACATTTGAGTTTTTTCAACAGCCAAAATCCTGGAGTGTATGTGATCCCTTTTCAAGCCTTTGGTTCAAAGCCCCCAATTCCTGATGATGTTCTTGTCAAAAGTTTTCAATTGGATAAGAAAGTGATTCAAAATCTTCGAAAACAATTCTCCTAGGATATGAAACAATTTGTTCCATTCAAATATTACACCATTTGGTTTAAATGTATTTGCAATTTGATTTCTAATGTTAACAGTTAATTTGAAGGCCCAACAGTTAATTTAATATATAGTATACAATATATAAATAATATATTTTTCTCCTTCAATATACCTAATATATGAATATAATAATGTATGCTCAAATATAAATATATATAAATAATAATAATATGTTTTGTGGAATATACATAAGAATAATATGATATATAGTATATAACAGTTAATATATATAACAAATAATATTATATATAGTATATAATAGTATAATATATGTAATATATAAGTACAATAATATATACTTGTTCAAAAATAATTACTATATTTTGATATGTATTGATTTTATTTTCACTAATATATAAACTCTTTATTTTTAATCTTTTATTCATAGCAATATTTTTTTGTTTATGATATAAAATCATATATATATATATATATATATATATATATATATATATATATATATATATATATATATAAAGAGAGAGATATTTTGAATCCTCCTGAACACAGATTGGCTCAATGATTTAAGAAATTCAAAATTCACTTCAAAATTTCAAGTTAAAATCCCATACTCTATATTTTTATTTTGAACCCTCCATGGTAACGGCCACTTAGATCTTATGAAAATCTGGAAAATGCAAGTAAAGAAAGCAAGGAACTCTTATAGAAAGAATTAAACATCTGTTCAAATGAGGCGTGGCTAGAATTAGTAATTGCAGCTTATATTTATAAAAATCAGTCTATGTAATTTATATTTTAATGAGTTAGACTACTTATATTTCAATCGGATATTTTGAGCTTTAATTTATTTTTAACTCATAAAAATACGGACAAATACGAGTAATTATATATGAACTCACTCTTACAAATAGAAGAATCTTTTTCTTAAAAAATTGAGGAAAAATATTTTTCGGATTAAAAAAAGACAAATCAACACATCCCCAATCCACCCCTCGCACTATCCACCCCTACCTGCTTACCCACCACCATCCTACCTCGTACTCCACCCCCTGCGAACCCCACCCCACCTATGGTTAGAGGTCGGGTCCAATGTCAAATTAAGGGATAAGATGGGGTCGGGAGTTGAGAGTTGGGGTCAGAAATCTAGTCCCAATTAGGGTCGAGAGGTTTCAAGTTAGTTCAAGTTTCTAGTCAGGGTCGGGTCTCGATTTTGGGTTTCGAGTCGGGGTCGGTATCAAGGTCAAATCAGGGTTGAGATTGGTAGTTTAGTCTCGAGTCGGGGTCAGGTATACTAAAATCTCGGGTCCTGGGTCAAGGTTAGGAGTTGGGTCCTAGGTTAGGGTCGGGATAGAGATCGGGAGTCAGGTCTTAGGCCAGGCTCGGGAGTTGGGTTCCCAAATTTAATTCGAAAGTCTTGGTCACATATTGGAAATTTGGAATTAGGAGTTGTGTCCCAGGTCTCAGATAGGTGATAGGATTAGGATCAAGAATTGGGACTTGGGTCCAAATTCAATGTTGGAAGTTGGGTCCTCGATCGGGAGCAAGATTAGGTGTCAAGTTTGAATTTGAGGTGTACTCTTGGGTTGGGATCGAGTCCGCAATCCCAGGTCAAGTTCGAGAGTTAGGTCCTAGGTTGGGGTCGAGAATTAGGTTATGGATTTTGGTCGGAGTCTGGTCCCAGGTCTAGTTCGGAGTTGGGTCCCAAATTGGGGTTGGGAGTCTGGTCCGAGTCCATTTGGGTCAGGTTCAAATCCCGATTTCAGAGTTAGAGTCGAGTCCTAAGTTAGGTTCGGGGTTAGGAGTCGAGTCCTAAGTCCCATATTAGGGTCGGAGTTAGAAGTCGAGTTTATGGTTCAGGATCAGATTTTATGCCGGGGTCAAGTCTCAATAAGAATGACTTTTGAAAAAAAATTAAAATTAAAAATATATATAATATATCAAAGTAGTTTTTAAATCTTATAATTTTAAATTTAACATATAAAACATTAAAATAAAAAATTACTAAACATAGTAAATGAAATTCTTTTTTAACTATACTAAAAAGAAAATGAGACAAATAAAGTAAAATTGTTATAAAATAATAAAGAAAGAAAGAAATATTGTAGAGAAAGATAGAAGACTTTTTAGTTCTGTTGGAGGATGAATTACAATGAATGAAAACCTCTTTATTTAAAGAGGAAAACTAACTTGTTCCCAAAGATACTAAACTTAACTTTCCTTCAAAGAAATAGACATTCACTATAATAGAAAAATATATTTATAACACTCTCCCTTAGATATTTATTTGATAGATATCGTGTCTCATTAAAACATTACTAGAAAAAATCCAGTGAAAAAAATTCTAGTGAAGGAAAAAGAGTACACATATCTAATAATATATGGCTGGCTCATTAAATATCTTACAAGAAAAACCTAGTGGGACAAAATCGTGCAAGGAAAAAAGAGTGCAACGTGTATAAACACCCCTTAATGAGAACATCAATCCAAAAACTTGAATCATCGCATCAAAATCTTGCGCAATATATTCTCAAAAGTTGCAATTGGTAGAGACTTGGTGAATAAATCAGTCATATTATCACTCGAACGAATCTATTGCACGTTAATATCATCATTCTTTTGAACATCATGTCCGAAGAAAAGTTTTGGTGAAATGTGTTTCGTTCTATCTCCTTTTATGAATCCTCTCTTTAATTGCGTAATGCATGTTGCATTATCTTCGTATAAGATTATGAGTAGTTTGTCAATTTCAAACCACATTTTATCGAATGAGGTGTATCATTGACCTCAGCCACACACATTCTCGATTTGCTTCATGAATAACTATTATCTCAGCATGATTTGATGAAGTAACCATAATATGCTATTTTGTAGATCACCAAGATACGACAGTACCATATGAACATGTAGCCTATTTGAGATCGAACTTTATGTGGGTCAGATAAATATCCTTTTTGGTGTAGGTAGATTGATGGACAAAGATATCGTTTGTTAAATGTTCAATTTGCAAATCAAGATATAATTTTGTCTTTCCAAAATCTTTCATCTCAAATTTCTTTTTTAAACAATCAATTGTCTTTTGAAGATCTGTTGGAGTTTCCAATGAGATTTATCTCATCAACATAAATAGAAATACAATAAACCTCAACATTATTTTCTTTAAGAAAATTACAAAGGTAAGCAAAGTCATTATTATATTCTTTGTCAACGAATATTCACTAAGGTGGTTAAATCACATCTATTTTGATCTTCTCCATACAAGGATAAGACAAGTTTACAGAAACTTGTAAATACTTGAGGCATTTTGAATTCTTTGAAAATTTTCATATAAATTTTGTCACTTGATAACATTCATTAGTATTTAAATGTGTGACATCTTCTAGTGTCTGGACTACATGTCCAATAAGTTTTACGCTTATCAAGATGCATCATTTCACTTAATAATTATTTCAATGTCACATGCTTTAATAGACGTAAAATTCAAATCCCTACAATCTTTTATAATATTACGCACTATATTGTATCAAAGATATTGTTGACGATATATCATTTGCGTCGATTTGCAATTGGACATAACTCATTGAGATCTCATCACTTTCAATATTTTTCTTTGATACCTAAGCCTTTTATGAGGTTTTATGAAGTGTTATGTTGTAGGATCTTCAAAAGCATATTGTCTCCTTATTATGATCATTTGCGCCATTCTTTTTTCAAAAAAATATTATATTAAAAAACGATTGATCTATAATGCTTCATGCATACTGTAGACTCTGTCCTTCGGGGACATTAATACAATAGGAGTTTTTGCAACTGAAATATGAAATTAATTTTGGGTTAGTAAATTGTTCAGGCATTTGACTTGAATTATCTTGAATGAGGATCATACTAATAATAATCCGCAATATATTTCTTTGTTGTTTATTCTCTCTCTCATGTCAGAAAAATTAACATGCATTCCTGATTTTTATTTTGAGAATTTATTTTTGTGCATCGTGATAGATCATTAATCATATAGCGCATATCAAAAGTTATTTGATAAAAAATATTTGGTTTCTGACCCTAAACCAGTTGAGCGGAAGGAGGATTATAATTTATTGACCTGATACATACAAATATTGTTATATGTAATAAATCATGTGATAGACCAACATACTAAGTTTTATTCTCATAATCTATGATTCAATTATTTACAGGAGACATTCAATGCCAAATCAGCTTAGATATAAACCAACATTATCAAGATGAACTATCTTGATTACACTATCTAAAAATTATGCTCTTAACTCAATTTATATTAAGCAAGTAACTTTGCAAATGTCAAACTACAGATTAACAACATACGCACATGTGACCATCTTATAGATACATCTATTTAAGATATCACATGACAGGTAAACGGGCTCATATTTACCTTTTGTATATTTTAAAATTTAGGGATTCAGTCCCAACATTAGCTGGTACCATCAACTTATCATGAAAACAAGCAACACAAAAGATTTCTTGAAGAATCTTCTAGTTCTTCAATATATTTTGAACACTTAATTAACACATCTTATCAGGATGACCACAACGATCATGTCAACTAATAAAATTATTTGTAGTAGTAAATTTCAGATTTACCATGATATGTGTTATTTATTTTAGTAAACTTCAGGTTTAATATGTCATGAATTTCACATCAATAAACTTCTGATTTATTGTAGCATGCAATTTCGTCATGCTTATATTTGTAGTACAAATCGGGTAACTTTTCATATATATATTTCTTCCTTATTGTAATTTGGAGTTATAAAATTTTTCAATCCTTTGTAGTCTCAATATGTTAACCATTTTTATTACTGATAAACTTCAGGTTTACTATAATTTGTATTTCGATTGTAACAACTTCATATTACGATATAGGATGTATGACATAATAATAAATAAATTTTTTGAAAGCTTTCAATTTATTTTTTATAATAAAATATTATCTAAACTCTACTGGTGTCATGATTCTTGTAGACAAATAATCCGGCTCTTCTAGAAACCTCAATCATTAATTTATATTATCAAACATTGCTTAAATACCTCTAGTATCATGAAAGCAAATTTAGACACTGCTGGTGTTATGAAATAACCAGTAAATAAGTGAACATTAAAAAAAAAATTATAAATAACGAAAAATAGACATTAAGTTCTAAATTTTAGTATTTTAAACATCTCATTCAACAGGCTAATTAACATATGAATATTATGTATCAAAAGTGACAATCAACTTATAATTACATCCCCCTGAAAAAGATATATGAATTATCATTTTCTTTGAAAAAATCAATAACAACTGACCATGATGTATCAATATGGTCATAGTAGAATATTTTATAATGCTTTATTTTGCCTAAAAAAGATACTTTAATAACATTATTCAGGGTATTTCTACGTACGGCATATACATATTGCAATGACTTTCATACCACAAAAATAACTTATATATCCTTTGTTATTTTTATCTCTCTAAAAGGTAAGCTGTAGTATTTATTCCATTCACTTCAGGGAATGAAACTTGATTATTTGAATGTGCTTGAAATACAATATTTATCAATAGCTCATTATTTTGGTCAAGCACAAGAAGACATTGCTTTGGATATTTCTTGGATATCTTTCAAATTATTTCTGTTTCAGGAAAAAATTTCAGAGTTCTACTACTTCAGGAATAAAGTTTCAACATTATACTAATTTAGGAGTAGATGTCAAATTCTTACTACTTCAGCAGTAAATTTCATATTTGCTACTTCGAGAGTAAATTTCAAGATTTTACTAGGTACTGTCACATTCCCTTCAGGAACTGAACCTGTATTAGATTTAATTTGTAATATTTATCAAAAATTCTCATTTTTGGGTAATGGAACATAATCATTTATACATGTCTTAATCATATTAAATTATGATAACTATTATGATAGCTTAAGACCATTTTTAGTATATTGCAATTTCGAGAGCAAATCAAGATAGGCATATAACGTAGAAGATTTCTCTAACATATTTTCAGTTGTAATTGTAATAAGTTTATAAAAATATTATTACTTCTACTAATCATATATATCTTGCAAATTCTCATATTACTCATTAATTAATATCATTATATATTTTCACAATATTATATTGCTGGAATAAATATATTTCACAATATTACTTTTTCTGAACAAATATATTTTCACAATATTGTTCTTTTGGAACAAATATGAGGCATGAATTGCCAAGTGAATCAATAAATCGTTCCTCAAATGCATAAGCAAAATCGATATCGTTATTAGTAAAGACATAAAAATCAAGAAATACTAACCTTCTATCTCATGAAATCATATTCACTTCATTCTTATTTTGCGAATATTGAGAGAAACAATATCCCCAATGGAATACCATTCCTCTGGTTAAGTAATACATCTTTCGAAAAGAAACTTTGATTTTTCTTACCTCAGATATATCTTTTTAAAGTGAGTGCTCAAAGCAAAGACTCGTGCTAATAACGTGTTATAAAATAATAAAGGAAGAAGAAGAATATTGTAGAGAAAGAAAGAAGACTTTTTATTTCTCTTGAGGGATAAATTGCAGTGACTGAAAACCTCTTTATTTATAAGGAAAACTAACTTGTTCTCAAAGTTACTGACCCTAACATTCCTTTAAAAAATAGATATTCAGTGTAATAAAAAAATTTATTTGTAACAAAAACAAATATATTGTACTCTCTGCATTTTAAATTATTAGTCTTATTTTTCTTTTAGTCCATTTTAATTTTAAAAATGTCATTTTCCTGTATTGACAACTCTCAATTTTTAACTTTGTACCTGATTTTACATATTTTTAATTTAATATATATATATATATATATATATATATATATATATATATATATATATATATATATATATATATATATATATATATATATATATATAATTTATTTATTTTCTTAAAGTTCGTGTCAAATAAAAACCAAATCATCTATGCTTGTTGCTTTATACTTCTCCGTTGTGCCAACTTCACTTCTAGAAACTCTATGCTTATGCACGTGCTGAGTGACTCGACCTGGAAAAAAAAAAGGGAAAAGGGGACCATTTGGCGCAACCTAAAGTAGGGTTATTCATAATAGGAAATATTACATAACTAAGCAAATTTAACTAGCTATTTACAATAATTAGTAAATCTATTAAAAAATATAAAATATAGCAAAATAATTACAGAAAGTAGCAAATTACTTTTGTATCAAGTTTTCTATATTCTCTTTCCAACTGACTGCGTTCTCTCTCCAATTACTCCCCTTTTTCTCTCATTGTAATTGCCCAAAATTAACTACCATAGTTTTTCTCTTTCAAAACCCCCAAGATTTTCTCTGATTATCTCTATCAAAAAAGGATCCAAAGTTATCAGCAAACGATTTTGGTGGGTTGTGTTGATGTTGGAGAGATGAGACAGAGAGATATCTCTGTGTATGATGGCGTTCTTTGCCCTAAACCTCGCTGGACTGGTCTCTTCAATTCTTCCTATGTTCACGCCAACGAACCTAGCAGACCTTTTCGATTTCTACAAATCAAGTATATTCATATACCTTCTTTTTTGTGTGTGTGTATGTGGTGTTTTCTCCTGTTCCTTTTTTTTTCATTTTGTTAATTGGTTTTGGTGTTTCTCTTTTTCGTATTTTGTAGTAATCAACAATCGGACGCTTGAGATTTGAAACCAGAACTGAACTTATGGATATCATCCTCACCGAGTTGTTCAAAAATCTCTTGAAAGCTCTGATGCAAGGATCTCATATATATGTTTCCCACGGTCTACGGTCGCTACCTGCAGGTAAAGTGATGCTAGAAATTTTTTGTATCAATGGTGAATTAATACAATTATGTATCAGTTATTATCAGACTGATACATATTGATAAAAATAATCTTCATCTTTTATCTTGATTTCAAGATTTTTTTTGATACAGACTTTATCAATTAGATATATAATGTACGAGAATGATCCTTCGATAATAAAATGATAAAGACAATCTTCATCTTATATCATAGCTATCACATTTTATGATACATGCTTTATTTTCATATTAATGATACATACAATCGATAATAGACTGATAAAGAATGATATAGACAATGTTCATATTGTATCTGAGTTATCACATTCTATGATACAAATTTTATTTTCATATTAATGATACAATATATCAGTCTCTTCTCCTTTTTTTGGATACAACCAACTAAATGAACAATATCACTTCATATTAATGATACAATACTAAGTATTAATCGATAATAGACTGATACACAAAGAACTGTTTTAATTTATTTCTGATATATATATATATATTCATTGAACACATTATAATAGTATTACCTGTATCAATTTTAAAAATGGCAGTTGGTGTCTTACTAATAATACTTGTGATACATATGAAACATACCCACTAAGACATCTTTCAATGTTTTCTGATACATGCATAAGTATTAATTTAATTTTTACAATACAAAAAATGATAGACAGTGACATATTTGTATATCGTTGATACATCCATAAACAAGGACATGCATTTCAAACGATAGTAACGATGATACACGCAAAAAAAAATTTACCAAACCCGCAACGACGATAGACCAAAAAAAAAAAAAGAAATTCTCCCCAAAATCTACGATTTTTTGAAGATGTTAATTTTTTCAGATATGGATTAATTATTTCAACTTTTTCATAAATGGCGATGATACACTAGAAAAATTAAATTTCTCCCCAAGATCTGCGTTTTTTTAAGGAGATAATCTTCTCTGATATGAATTAATTGTTTTAAATCTTTTAGATATGATAAAAAAAAAAGGCCGAAATCAAATGTAGAGACATTTACTCCCACAAATTACGTTGATTCTGTTAAATAGATATTAAATAGCACCATTATAAGAGGATATTTAGGGTTTAAAAATTCAATACGTTACTCAATGTTTATATTAATCTGTATCCAAAAAAACTGCTATTTTATATAAATTAGATAGAATACACTATTTTTTGTAATTGTTTTACAATCTAGCACTAGTTTTTAAAATTCCTCTTCACAATAATATGGGGAGTATGTTATATGCGGAGAAATTGAGATTTTTTATTTTTTTAATAACTTGAATAAAAAAAATTTAATTTTTTTCAATATTTTTATATATAAAAATGATAATATCTAATATATAAAATAAAATTTTCAAAAAAGAAATTATAAAAAATTTAAGAACCATTTCTCTTTTATATATTTAGACATAAGTATTTTCGTGGCCTGAAGTGCTCTAGTAATATTTTCGAATGTCTTTTTCCAATATTTCTTCAAGTCCATTCAGCTTTAAAGTTCTTTGGCACATCGCACTTAATTTCTTCCTCATACAATAGCTTATAGTGATAAGGTTCCATATTATGTAATTTTTTCGTTTTAAATTTATTTGTTTGATTTTAATTTAATATAAAGTTTAAAATAGTAAAAAGAAAACTTTTTGAATCTCGAGGAAAAATTGTTTTCTAACGTAAATATATTTTGATCTTTTAAAATGAACATTTACTTTAATATAATAGACAAGTAAAAATGAACGAAAAAAGTAATAACATACATAAATATTACATTGAAAATCTTATTTAATATTGTCTACATAGATTATGGCATTATGCTAAATAGTCTCTTCAATTTATTCATGTAAATCTCCTGTCGTCCATCTTTACTTATCTTATATTGATTTGATACGCTCTTTAAGAATAATAAAATAGAATTATAATTTTATTATATCACTCTTTGAATATAATAAATTGAATGCTTTGAAAAATGCAATGAAAGATGACTATAGTTAATAATACGGATATATTAGGAACTAAGTGATAGATTATTTCTTGAGTTTCTAAACGGAACAACTAAAAATGAAAGTGGACGAAGAAAATACCAAATGAATGAGACATCGAAATGGGATTTATAGCCTGTTTGGCCAAAATTCTAAAATCAACTTATTTTTATAAGTGCTTTTTTCAAAAATATTTATCAAAAAAGTACTTTTGGCGAGAAACAGTTTGTGTTTCGCCAATAAAGTTAAAATACACTTTTGAGTAGTAATTAGTGTTTGGTCAAACTTTTGAAAAGTACTTCTAAGTGTAATTTTTCTCGAAAGTGTTTTTCAAATTAGTGTTTTTGGGAGAAATTATTTTCTTTTAGCTTCTAAAAAATAATTTCTGCTACTTTTAAAAAGCACTTATTTTCTCTCAAAAGTTTAATCAAATATTTTATTTTTTTAAAAATAAATATTTTTGATCTCCCAAATATTTGACCAACCTGGCTATTAGTGCCAAAAGATCAAGCCTTGTTTAATAAAAGTAGAAACTTCATTTATAGGTTACGACTTATAAATGTCGAATCTCACCTGTTTTAGCTTCACTTAAATGAAAATGGACCCCCTTTTTTTTCTTTTTTGTTAATAAAGAAAAATACTAAAAAATATTAAAATCGTTCATAAGTTACATATAAATTTGGTAGGACCAAAAATTTAATTCTCTTAATTGCATATATTTATATAATAAAATTTTCTGTATTTCTATGATTTTGATGTGCTAAAAATGGACACACCTGTTACCCTCTCCCCGCACATGAATTGACCACTTTTATGTGGCTCATGAATTGCATATATTTATATAATATATTCTTTTATTTCGAAGAATATATTGTCTTTCTTTTAATATATAATTTATTTTATATCATATATTTTCAAAGTCTTTTTAAAATTTTTTATTTTTTATCATTACGTAAGATAAGATCATTGCAGTAAAATTTATCACTTTTTCTGTCCAATTTATGAAGTAGCACACTTTTCTTTTTGCATGTTCTAAGAAAATATTATCTTTTTATATTTATTTAAAATTCTCTATGACTTGTAATCATACTAACATTTAAGATTATTCCAGCTAATAAATTTCAAAATCTCTCTTTCTGTCTAAATTTGTGATTATTAAACAGTGTGATATAAATTGAGACGAAAAAATCTCTTTTTGTTCATTTTTAATAGTCTAATATTGATTTGACATACTTTTGTTACAATTTTTATCATATTATTTTTTGAATAAAATAAATTCAGTTTTTAAAAAATTATTATAGTTAATAATAAAAATAAATTAGAAATTAAGTGATAAATTATCACTTACTTTTCAAAATAAATATATAAAAGTGGACATCTAGTTTTAGTATGTAAATTAGATATATACTTCATCTGCCTCAAGTTATGTAACACACTTTTTTTTTAGACGGTCCCCAAAAAAGTTCACGTATTTTTTATATTTAGTAATAATTTAGCTTTACAGTATCCATTTCACACTTAATGAGATGACACAATCATTTATAACTTATTTTAAAACTTTGTGACTAGTCAAACAAATGTGACAGTTGCGCAAATATACACTCTACAACACTACATTGCAATTACATAGTCAAAATTTTAAGTTTCGATCGCATAGCCCACTATTTTCTTAAAGCAGTGGTTAAAAACTTCAGATACAATATTATACACCTAATATGCAACATTATTCAAAAACTTCATATATTTTTTTTACAACAAAAACTCGATATACAATATTATATACCCAATATACAAACATTATACAAAATTTTAAGTATTTATACACTCATATACACTAACCATATTATACGCTATTATACACTATTATACCAAAAACTGACTCGTCTTCTTTCTCGAATCTAAGCACTAGATCCATCCAAAACACCTCAAAAACTACACCAGATCACCCTAAATTTCATATTTACACTCCTTAATATGTCCCCGATCTTTTAAAACAATATTCACTTGAAACGGAGCTTATTTACAAAAATTTAATTTTTAAAATTTGAAGTTTCGAGCTTTAAAAATAAACGCCTATGGAGTTTCTGCTTACAACAATATCAACAAAATAAAAAGGGAAGGGAAAAATGAGAACGCAAACGAAGAAAAATGAGAATAGGGAAAGAGATTACTATTTTTGGATTGTTGGTTAAGGAATGAAAAATAAGTTTCATTTTACATAAAAATTGAACTAAATTAAATAAAAAGCTAAAATATGAATTAAATTTGATAGCATTATTCTTTCACATCATATGCGATACAATTTTCTCCAAACAAATTATATCACATAAATTTAGACAAATGATGGACTATATCTATACTATATTAAAAGTGTAAAGGCCCTTAAAAATATTGATTGAACCTCTTAACCTTTATTAAAAGACTCTACAACAGATAAAATTGTCATTTGCTACTTTTTTTATATATAAAAGTTTTTCCAACAAAATTTTCATGTGCACCCTAAGAAAAATTTCCCGAGAAAAAAATCCATAGTATTTTCCCACATAAAACAATTTCCATTTTTTTCCATGTGCACTAGAGGTGGCAAAATCAGTTCATGAGAACATAATCTGTCAATCTTGCTCAAGCTTGAGCTGATAATTAACACGCTCATTTATTAGCTCAGCCCATTTCAGCTTAACTCATTTCAGTTCATCAAAGTTTGGGCTAATATCTAACCCAAATTGATCTATGAAAAAAAATTCAAAATATTTTCAAAAAGATATTTTATTTTATTTATTGTATTATATTAATAAATATATTAATTTTATAAATTATAAAATGATTATAAAAGAACAAATAAAACAACTAAAACTTAATTAGAGTTGGGCGGGTTGAGCTATGACCTGCATTTTAGCCCATTTTAACCCAACCCATTTTAGCCCAAGTAATATTTGGACGGATCAATTAACCCGTTCATTTATTAACTTAGCCCATTTTAATTCGCCCAAATTCAACGCAACCCGCCCATTTTCCACCTACACCCTAAAAGTTTTCCACATTCCCTACAAAATTTGCTTCCTTAAAAAAAATCCACGTGCACCTTTAAAATTTTGTCTAAAAAAGAAAACGCATAGAAATTTTTTACTTTTTCTATGTATCAAATTAGGTTTTCTTTTTCCTTTTTTTGAATGTGATGTTCTAATGTTCTCATACTTCCAAATTTTTTTTGGTGTATGATATTATTATCCTAATATTCTTACAATTTCAATATTTTTTTAGTTTATGAATTCTTTCCCTCTTATAAAAAAAATTTATAATTGCAAAATTTTATTCATCAAAATCTTCTTCATCAACAACTTTGTCTCAAAGTTTTCTTCATCAGTTGCAGTGACTTTGATTCAATCTCTAGCTTTGTATGTTTTCAAGTTCTTCGTCTTAAAATATTTTTTTTTTAATTTTATGTTGTGGATTTGAAGAATACAATAATCTATCTTTTTTGTTTCGTGGTGTGAATTTGAAGAAAATAATAATAATTGTTATGCCGGCTCAAGTTGTTTATGTTCAAAATAATTTAACTTAGATTATCTTCTTTAGTTGAGTTTAATATTGATATTATGTTGTCTTCTTTAGTTAAATCTGATATTGATATTATGTGATATGAAATTTGTGTTATTTGTAATTACCATTCTTTATCTACTCATAAATTCACAAGTTTCATCTATTAAGGTAAAATAATTTCTTCATCTCATAAAATAACTTTTCTAGAAATTGTATATTATTACAATTATAACTCTTGTGCATAATTTATTTTAGATAATCTTGCAATAAAATTTGAAAAGGACTTTGTGAATAAATTTATGTCAATTAACAGCTTAAGACGATATGATTCTTATTGGATAGTAAAATATTTAGTAATTGGACGGATCAAAGAACATGACATTAGTTGATAAAGCGATAATTGTTCTATTTTATTCTTATTATATTTTTACATAAATATGAATTGATTTAGTTTTTTTTCGATTAATTTGTCTCAATTAAAAATTCTTGATTTGAGTATTAACCAACAAAAATAATTAGTTAGTAATAATTTAATATTTCTTATGTTAGCAATAAGTTTCGCTATATATCTTAATAGAATCATAATTATTTGTGTATATAATTGTATTCAAATTATATTTGTTATCTAAAACTTATCTATTTCTTGTATTTGTATTTTCTTTAATACGAGTTAAATCAGCAATTGTATGACATATTTTCATATTTTTTTAATGTAGGATCCAAATTTTTTTTTCCAAATACTTATATTAATCATTAAAGTTTAACTTTTTTACAGGGCACAAAAGTTTATGCTATACTTGGTTATTGAAAAATGAAAAAAATATTTATAACAAAATAATATTTATTACATACAAAATGAATGCATTAATGATGTTAATCCCAATTTCCTATCTATAAATAAGAAGATTGAGGTTAGATTCAGCGATAATACTATAGTTCAAAAATGCAACAGTCACTATCTACTGTTACTTTTTCAAATAATTTCATTTCGTTCGAAATTATAACACAATTTTTTTATATGTAACTCCTGTTGTTAATTGTATAACATTCAATATATGCATATACAAGAGTTCTTTGATTTTTTCAATGAAGTGTAAGAAAAATGTACGAGTTCACTGATTTTTTTAGTAAAGTTTAAAAAGAAATAACAAATAATACAACTCAATTTTAATAGAAATCAAATTTAATTGCCTCACTCAAGAAATATTTGCTAAGCAAGTTGGACCAATTATTTATTATAATAGTAACAATAACAATATTAATTAAAATTGATGTTTCAAGGATAGTTTGATCGAAGCAACTAAGTATTAAAATTTATCATCAGTGCATCAGCAATAGATAAAATTGTCATTTAACGAATTTCTTAAATATTTAAAATGTGCCACATCAATTAATGCGAAGGAAAATAAAAAATTAAATGGTTGAAAAATCATTAAAAAAAAATACTGGGCTGAGACCTGCATTCTCGCGGACCTCACCTAAGTTCACACTATGACTAACTATTATTTCATTATTTTTTAATATTTTAAAATTTAAAATCAACTAAAATTTAATTTTTAAGTCCTTTTTTTATTTGAATTAGGTAAAAAATTCTAATATTAAGAATTTTAAATTCAATTAGAATTTTCTTTTTAATAATTTTTTTATATGTATACAATAACAAATATTTCATGTTATTTTCTTAACAAAATTATATGAAAAAAATTATATAAAATATCATATTTATTTTAATATTAATTATTAATTTTTAATAATTTTATTTTTATTGTATATGTTAAAATTTAATATATTTACGCAAGAAACTTTTAAGTAAACTATACTTGTATATATATATACACGACGCTATTCAAAGTAAACTATGCTAATAGACACACACACACAACAGTCCTAAAGTCTGAAAGCATCAAAAAGAGTAGTAAAGTGACAGAAATGGCTTCTCCTTCTGCAACCCACGTTGTTATATTCCCTTTCATGTCCAAAGGCCACACAATTCCTATCTTCGACCTTGCTCGCCTTCTTCTCAACCGCAAAATTTCCATCACCATCTTCACCACCCCTGCAAATCGCCCTTTCTTCTCCAATTCCCTCACCGACACCAACATCGACATCATCGAAATCCCATTTCCTCAAAACATACAAGGGATTCCCCCAGGTGTCGAGAGTACCGATAAACTTCCATCCATGTCCCTTTTTCCACCGTTTGTCAACGCTACAAAGTTGATGCAACCCCATTTCGAACAAGCCTTAGGATCTCTTCCCCCAGTTACACTCATGATCACTGATGGCTTTCTCAGCTGGACTTTAGACTCTGCAAACAAATTTGGCATACCGAGGCTTGGCTATTTCGGCATGAGCGCATTTGCAGGGGCCTTGACGAGATCGGCTGCTTCAATTCTTCAGACAGAAGTGTCCGACGATGAGCCATTTGCACTCCCTGATTTCCCCTCTATTAAACTCACTAGGAATGACTTTGATATACCCTTCCGAGAGCGTCACCCAAAGGGTCCCCTTTTCGATTTTGTCATGGAGTCAATGATATCGACCTCTAAAAGCTATGGTCTACTTGTGAACAGCTTTTACGAGCTCGAATCTGTTTATGTAGATTACACTAACCGCATCTCTAGTCCTAAATTATGGTGCATTGGACCTTTTTGCGCGTTTCACGAGCCACCAAAAGAACAACAGGGGAACTCTGAGAAACCTTCATACATCAAATGGCTTGACGGAATGCTAGAACAGGAGATGGCAGTTTTGTACGTGGCATTCGGGACCCAAGCAGAGATATCTCCTGAACAATTCAAGGAAATCAAAATTGGATTGGAGAAATCGGAAGTGAACTTCTTGTGGGTAGTCAGGAAAAATACAGAAGAAGTCGACGACGGGTTCGAGAACAGAGTGAAAAACAGGGGGCTGGTGGTGACAGAGTGGGTTGATCAGAAGGAAATCTTGAGCCACGGGAGCGTTCAAGGTTTTCTAAGCCACTGCGGTTGGAATTCGGTGATAGAGAGCATATGCGCGAAGGTGCCTATACTGGCATGGCCAATGATGGCAGAGCAACACCTGAATGCAAGGATGGTGGTGGAGGTAATCAAGATTGGGCTAAGGGTTGAGACATATGATGGGTCAGTGAGAGGGTTCGTGAAGTGGGAAGGACTGGAAACTCCAGCAAAGGAGTTGATGGAAGGAGAAAAAGGTGAAGAGGCAAGGAAGAAAGTTAAGGAGGTTGGGGACGCAGCCATTAATGCAGTCAAAGAAGGTGGATCATCATGGCAAGCGTTAAATGAGCTTATCCATGAGTTAACTGAAACTGAAAGAAGACAGATTTGAATTTAGCACTTCTCTTGTGGGTGGGCATTTCTCTTTGTCTGTTCACTAGTAAAAATAATTTGGAGACTCATTCGTTTCTGCCGTTCTTGTGTAAAAATTATGCTAGTCCAACAGAAATAGA
The DNA here is from genome assembly GCA_035772735.1 of Datura wrightii. Taxonomy (NCBI): domain Eukaryota; kingdom Viridiplantae; phylum Streptophyta; class Magnoliopsida; order Solanales; family Solanaceae; genus Datura; species Datura wrightii. The sequence goes on along the minus strand of JASDFA010000008.1, from coordinate 109,188,967 downwards.
TATTTTGTTGATAAGTAATTACTTCACTGATAATTAGACATTTTAATTCATTTCGCGGATACTTAACGTTGATATGACACATATATTTTAGATGTTTTTAGATGATCAATTTATAAGTTGACGTGTTCAATTGAAACAGTGAAAACGAATTAAGGTGTCTAGATGTACATATTCAAAATTAAAGCGTTTACTTGTTAGCTAAGATCAAGTTTAAATGTTTGTTTATGTATTATGTCCTTGTTATTTGTTTACAATTAGACCAAATACATATATATCCCTTTAAACTTGTCTTCATTTTTCATTTCGCCACTCCAACTCAGCTTTGTTCCATTTTAGCCCTTCAACTCTATTTTTTATGTTCCATTTAAATACAAAATACTATTTTTATGTTTTTATCATTTTTATTTATATTTTCAACAGCAATTTTTCACTTTAAAAATCGATGGATATCCATTGATTTTTATTAAAAAAATAAAAAATCAACAGACGTCCTTCGATTTTTCTAAAAAATAATTTTCGTTTTATAGCTTTTGTGCATTTTTGTAGGAAAAATAATCGACGAATTTATGTCAATTTTCTTAACGATAAGTTTTCTTTTTTTAAAAAAAATCATTGACAACCGAACTAAATCCGTTGAATTTTAGTGTGTTTTAGTAATGTTATTAGCAATGAATCAGAGTTTTTTTTAATTTAGGAGTTCTTTTACTATATTGGAGCGAGTTAAAAATTAAAAAGCGAAGGGTTAACTCAGATGACCTCGATGATATGAAAAAAAATATGTGGCTTTAATTATTTAATTGAATATTTTATACCTTTTTAAAAATATTTATCAACACGCTTTGAATAGTTTAAACCAAATAATCTTTTTGTGCTTAAATGAAACATAAAAAATAGAATTTGAGAGTTAAAATGAAACAAGATTGAGATTCAGTGTCAAAATAAAAAATGAGGGCAAATTTGAGGGGCCATGTATGTATTCGGCCTTCCAATTAAGTATCACATAGAGTTTCTTCCGGAGAACAAAGTCTTAGTCATTGTTATCCAATGAATGTCATTTGAGAAGTGTAAATGTAAATCTAACTCTAAAAACTAGGTCTATTAATTTCTTTATATGGTATTAGAACATAATTCATCTTATTCGATGTTGCACTCTCAAATTAAATTACCAACACATTAGATGTCCCATCCTGGACGTGACGCAGGGTGTTGAAAAATAAAAAAAAATCTCACATTAGTGGTTAATGAGATGATTTATCTATACGGAAAAGGGTCAAATTTACTTCTCTACTTTAGTTTAATAGCTAATTTTACCCTCCGTCATACTATGAGGCCAAATATGCCCCTGCTGTTACCAAATTATTCAAAAATACCCCTCATTTGGATGGAATCCCCAAATAAGGGGTATTTTAAATGAGATTTGGAATATGACACTTAAAATTGAGTTTGAAGAACTTATATGAATCGAAGTGTATCAGATTGACCAATGCGGTTTGGCAAAGTAACGCATGATATATTTATTAAAAATTTGAATTTTCGAAGTTGTGATTTTTTAATATTTAAAATATTTAAATATATTATAGAAAAAATATAAAAATTTAAAAATATAAAAATTGATTTGATATAATTTTTTAAAAATTTAAAATATTTAAAAGTTAAATTTTTATTATTAAATAAATATTTAAAAGTAAATTTTTTAAATTTATCTTTAAAAGATGGACCTCATAAAATTAAATTTTTATGATCAAAAGTTGAAGTTCAATTTTTTCTCTTTATATAAATTTAAATAATTCTTTCATCATAAATAACTTTTGAAATTAAATTAGATTCAAAATTTAGTTCTTACTGTCAAAAGGATTAAATTAGTTGTTCGAGTGCCTAAACATATTAGTAATTGGGCTGCCTGGAAAACAACGTAGCAATGGAAGTGTGGAAGTACCATTAAATGTCATCTAATAGTTTTTGTTTTTGTTTTTGTTTTGGTGTGATGCTAAATACCCATAATTTTGTATTTATTATTTAAACACAAAGATTAAATTAATTTTTTTTAAAAATAAAGTTAAATTTATTATTTTTTAAAGAAAAAATAATTAAAAATATCCCTAACCTACGAATAATTTTTTAATGATGAAAATATATATGAAAAATAATATTTTAAATATTTTAATTGTATGTGTAAATTATGTCAATTTTATTAATTTCTAAAATAAAAAGTAAAGAAAATAAAATTTTAAACCATTAAATATTAAATTTTCAAGATTTAGGGTAGTTTTGGACCAAAAGGAGGAAGGGGAGGGGGTATTTTTGAGCCAAAACCAAAGGTTTGGGGTGTTTTTAGACCAAAAAATAGAAGAAAGGTATTTATGAGTCATTTCTCATAGGTTAGGGGTATTTTTGATCCTTCTCCCAATATTAAATTTTCAAGGTTGAGGGTAGTTTTGGACCAAAAGGTGAAAGGGGAGGGGTATACTTGAGCCAAAATTAAAGAATGAGGATATTTTTAGATCAAAAGATAGAAGGAGAATATTTATGAGTCATTTTTCATAGATTAGGGGTATTTTTGGCCCTTTTCTTTTTTTTTTTTAAATTTTTTTTTATATGTGTGTGTGTTTTATCAAAATTTTAAAACTAATTTTATTATACATAGATCATAACTCTTTAAAATATGTTTGAATAAACTTCATCATTTAAATTTGAATTTATCATATAAAATTTATAATTTTTTTATAATAAAAAAATCATTTAATTCTAATATTATTCACACAAATCTTTTTAAATTTTAATATATCTTTTTACTTAAAAATCATTTAGCTTTAAAATTTATTACATAAAAGTTATTTTTTTTTATTTTTTGTTACTTAAAAGTTATTCAACTTTGATCAGGTAAATAAAAAATAAATCTTATTTGAATTTTAGAAATATCTCTTAATATTTTTTTTCGTAATACAAAATTCATTGGAGGTGTATAATATTACATTTGTTTTTGTTAGTTTGATTTTTTTATAATCATTTTAACACACCATTATTAGTATTAAATAAAATATGATTTGACTTTTTCTTCTTACTAATACGAGTGTTTATATAGTAAATTATACAAACACCTTTTTAAAAATAAATAAAATAATTTTTGTGTGATAAATTTTAAAACTAAATTACTTTTATGGGATAGAAAATAAAATAAAAATAATTTTTGTATAATAAATTTTAAATTAAGGTGACTTTTATGTAACAAAATAAAAAGTAATTTTTTGTATGATAAACTCAGAATTTGATGATCACCAGTAAAAGTTATCCAAATATTCTTCAATTTCATTATCCATGTTTTACGATCCTTTCACCTACCTCTTTTTTTTTCTTTTCCAAATTAATAAAAATAAAAAATCAAATAAAAGAAAAGTAATGACAAAATAAGGATTTATTACTCATAAAAAATGCTGCTCAATTCCATAATAGTTAAAAAGAAGATAGGAGAAGGGAAACTAGCCGAAAAAAAAGAGCTTGAATTTTTTATTGCATGAAAAGTGAAATGTACTTATCAATAAACGGATGCTCTCACACAAGTATGACTTGGCATGTCTCGCACATAATAAAATTTATAGATAGCGCCGCAAGACTACAATATTTATATATAACTCTTGGATTACTACTAACTAGGATCGATACTCATGCACTATATAATTTTTATGATTTCTATGATATGATAAAGTCTGTCATGTCTACTTTGAGTTTTGACTTTAATGAAATATTTTCAAATTATATTTTTAAAAGTATTTAATATGTAGTTTAAATTTATTTAAATATAATAATTAATAAAATTATTTAATTAGAGGTCATTTTAATAATAAACATAAGCAGTGATTCACAAGTTAGCAAATCGGCGTAACATAAGAACGCAATACTACAACATTAATGTTTTGACTTTCTTAGGTTGTTGTTAACTAGGGTCGACACTTATGAACTATACGACTTTTATGATTTTTATAATGTATTGATGTCTACCATGGATAAAATATTTTGTAACGACTTGGACGTTGTTACGGTATGGTTAAGGACCTAAAACATTGAAAACAGGCTAGGGAAGGAATAGAGTGTGTTGTGAATTTTTCTAAGTGTGAAACTGATGGATTTCAGATAGCTACTGGTTCGGGGGACCGTTGCAGCGGTGGATTTTTGCTGCAACGATGGGTCGGAGTCCCACCATGGTGAATTTGGGGAATAACCGCTGGAACCATTGCAACGACACTATGGCCGTTGTATCGGGTCCACTGCAGTGAAAATGTGACCGCTGCAGCGGACGACGGGAACTATAAAGTGGGTTTAAAGCGGAAATTACGGGGTTTTGCCCTATTATTCTCAAAAACACGATCAAAAGGTCTAGAGAATGGGAAAACTCTCCAAGGTAGGGAACTCTTCAACCCAAGGTAAGATTTTTTATTTTCTATCTCTACAATGAGTATTGTTAATCCTAGATTCCTTGTAGACCTTTACGGTAGAATTTTGAAATGGAAAAGACCCTAGATAATTAGACTAGGGCTGAATTATGGGAAGATTATGGTGTGTTTAGACTTGATAATTACGAGTATTGTTCACTCCCTAGAATTATTGTTGAGAACAAGGATTGTGCAAGAATTGAGACCTAGAACTTAGTAGAACTAGAGTTCACTTTCGAAAGTGCCCTGAAAGGGAGGGTTTGATCTTCTAAGACCTTTAATTCGAAGAGTGAGCAATGAATTATTCTTTGTTTTTTTGTAGATTATGAGCATTCCGAAGCTATTAGAAAGGGCAAGGCTTAGGTGGAGTAATTGACTCTTTTTGTCCGAAATCGAGGTAGTTATAGTCAGAGGGTTAGACCCTGCGTAATGCCTTGTATGCTTATGTAATGATCGTATTTGATTGGTCTTCAGACATTCTTTGTTACGAGCGTTTTATGTGAATAAATGAGAAATATCATGTTGATATGAGATGAATATAATCTATTGTTGAGATCATGTGGAAGTGTGTAATGAACTTCGTTTTATGAATCTATCATGTGAATTGAGTTCTGTATTTGAGCAAGTGAGGGAGTGGAGAGTAGACTCCAACGACTTGATATGAATATGTGTTTACACATATGTAATGCATCTTGTTGCTGTTAACAGATAAAAATGGCTAAAATAGTGACATGATTCCTAAAATGAGAGGCTCGAGCCTGAGGAGAGCATCCGGGCGAGCGAATATTATTATTGAGAGGCTTGTGTCCGAGGGGAGCATCCGGACGAGCATATGAGTGGGACCAGGTACCACGCCGGTACAGTACATGAATTTCTAGAGTCCCCTGCAGGTCATGACTGGAAGGGCAGAAATAAGACCCTCTGGCATGTGTGTACACTGATTGTGTGGTTGAGTGTTTATAGTGAGATGGCGGAGGCGTGTGCCCGTCATGTCATCTTTGGTTTTCATGTTATGTATATTACGTTATGTTGTGTTGTCATTATATGCAAACGAAGTGTATACATAATGTGCTAAGAGATTTTGTCAATTACGGTTATGTTATGTGATTTTGATAATGAGGAACATGTCCCTAGTTCTAAGTGTGACTTGTCACAATGTCGTAACTTGATGAGGGGATTTTGCTGTGATCTTCTGTTGAACTTGTAAGTGATACTTGGTGATGTTAATTGTTGTCCCTAAATGTTTGTTATCCGAGAGATTTGGTGGAATATGTGAATAATGAAACTAATGAGCTAAAGAACTGGGAAAGTATAATATAGTCGAGCTACTACCTAATCGCTGCAGTGGAACCCTTTTCGCTGCGGCGAGACCGCTGTAGTGAACGACCTAATTCAATGAGCAGGCCGGCTGTTCCTTGAGTAGAGCTAGTGTGTCTGAAATCGTTCTGTATGTTCTTTTTATATTGAAGACTAGTCTTGTATTGTTATTACTGTGCATATTTGTTATTATTTAGGGTCCGTCGATGATGCCTACCAGTACTATGTTATGTACTGACCCTACGCCTGTACTTTTTTTCAGAGTGAGGAATTCGATCCAGGAAGCTTCTCTCATCCCCACTTTTAGTTGCAACAATCTATCCAAAAAGTGAGCGGTGCAAGATGGGCTGACTCACTTTCCTTCAGAAGATACCCTTCATTCGGATATTGCGGTTTCTTCCTTTTTACTCTGTTGTTATGTTGGTTAAACAATTTTATACTATAGTTAGACGTTGAGGTGCAATGACAATCAGGTTTTGGGAGTATTGCTTCATTTCATTTTAAGAAGATTATATTCGTTTGGTGACTCGTTGTTTTATTATAAGTTTTATTCATTTACAAATATTTCATATCGGATTTAGAATTTAGGAATTTGTTGATTTGCTCACCGGGGGATTAGTGTGGGTGCCAATCATGGCCATTTGAATTGCAACTATTTTGAGTTCAGACTGTTGTTATTACAATATTTCAACGTATAATTAAAGAATTATTTAAACATGTAGTTTAAATATATTTAAACATAATAATTAATAAAATCACTTAATTAGAGGTCATTTTAATAACATTATAAGTAATGATTCACAATTTATCAAATCAGCATAAATAGGAATATATATATATATATATATATATATATATATATATATATATATATATAAAAAGGCAATACCATCATATATTGAGTTATTGTGGCAAAAAAAAAACTTATTTATAATGAGAGTAGGCAATACCATCATATATTGGGTCATCGTGGTCAAAAAAAATTTCCAGCAAAATAATATGGGAGTGAAATGGGATGGTAAAGAAAGTCCGAATTCGGGTGGTGGCAAGTCGGAGTATTGTATGAATGGAAGGAGACAATGAACTTGAAATGTTGCTTATAAAACTTATTTTTTCTACTTTCATTAGAAAAGTCTTTTTTTTTATTTTAGGAAAAAATTTTTTTAAAGAAAATACTTTCTAGATATTTTATCCAACCAAATAGGGAAAATGGTTCAAAACACACTCCAACTATGTCCGAGAATTTGCTGTTACACACTCTAACTTTTCAGAGGTCCTACGAACCCCCTGAACTATTTTAAAATAGAATATGTACACCCTTATATGCTGATTTGGCAGAGAAAGCGTAATACACTTTCCTTGAGAGAGTGACGAGTTATATTCCATTTTTTAAATAAAAAAACTGCTTTTCTTTTTTTCTTTTCTTTTTTCTTTTTTCTTTTCCTTTCTATCACATTACCTAGAACAACCAGCCCAACCCCATTCACTGCCACAAAATTCACCCATTCTCTAATATCTTCTCCATAAATAATGCTCCTTCCTTTCTACAATCGAGATCAAAAGCAAAAAATTCAAACCCAGAGCACTAGATTTGTTGTTTACAAAGAAATTTATTTTCTTATTAATACCCATTAAATTAAAGTTCAATTCTTTCTAAATTATTTTTACCTAATATGTAATGTGGAGCTATAACTATTAAATTTTGTTGTTCTTGTTCTGAGTTTTTAAAGAGAATTAGGAAGAAAAAGAAAGAAAAGCAAATGGAGAAAACAAAGCCCGAATTGGGTTTGAATTTGTGTCTTTATATTATGAAAGTGCTTGAAGATTCACCGCAGCCGGCGGTGGTGACGGTGATCGGCAGATTTTCCGACGACCTCACCTAGAAACTCCAACTATCATATTCATAAGTCCACCACCCTCACTCTTCCTCTTTTGGTCTTCATCTCCTAAACATCATATTTCTCTTTCAAGGTTAGCCAAAAAAAAATGAAAATAGAAGAAAAAAGAGAGATAAAAGGAAGAAGCCTCATGTTAAATCTGGTGGTAGTAAAGTAAAGAAAAAGAAAAAAAGAAAGTAAAAGATTAAAATGAATAACATAAAAAGAAGGAAAAAAATAAATAAATAAATTTAAAAAATAGTGAAGTGTTAGCGCGTGTCTTTCACAATTTCGTACAAATTTGGGTGTTACTTTTCAAGCGTACATATATTTCAATTTTAAAATAGTTATATGACCCCCACAAAGTTAGAGTGTATAACAACAAATTTGGGCATAGTTGCAGTGTGTTTTGAACCATTTTCCCAACCAAATATGAAAGAATTTGAAAACCTTTCCAGAAACTACTTTTCTATGTACGAAACACACTCCAAGAGGTGTACACACACACACACAATATTAGATCATTTAAAAAATAATTATATGTAATTACTTTTCTTATTTTTAAAGTAATTTTTAAAATTTAACACGCCTTTAAAAAAGTCACTTAATAGTTTTAATCAAATGAATTATTGTATTAAAATATGTCTTTAATATACATATAGAAAAATATAAAGAGGTTTTAAAAGATTTTTTAGAAATTTGTTCAACATCTTTTAGACAAGAGTAATTTTAAAAATAAATTAATTAATACTACATTTTTGGTTTCTTATAATTACTTATTTTAGAACAAATTTAAAAATTAGACAGAAAAAATAATAGTCCACGATAAATATGAAACTAATAAGTCAAAAAATAAGATAATAATCTGCTAAAGTATGTTCACACACTATAATTTTTTTTTAAAAAAATTACTCTCTTCATTTCAAATTATCTTGTGTGTTTCTCTTTCACGCCCACTAAAAGAATATTAATTAAAAGATTTTTCTTATTATTAGTTTACCCTCATTTATATCGTAAGATATAATCTCTTCTCATTAAATATTAGTTTTTAAAAATAATTACTATCAAAGATAAAATGAAAAAAAATATTAAATTTGTATTGAACTTCTAAAATGAAAAATAATTTGAGATAACTATTTTTAAAAATCACGACAGATAATTTGAGACGAAAGAAGTATCGATGCATATGAATTAAATCAAAAATAGAAATATCTCCTGATAGCAACCCCAAATATAGATGCTTCTTTTTATAAAATTTCTAAAAAATTAGAATTATTATTATTGTAATTACCAAGAAATGATTGTCATTAATACTAATTATTTTTATTTTGATGAAAAATTAAGTTTTTTTAAAAAAAGTAAAAATATAAAAATAAAAATCAGTTTATAAGGTGAATGACGATTATGACCATTGTGGCGAAATAAAATTTTCCTTCGATAGGTGGCAATTCAATCTAGTAGCGATATTAAGGTAAAGGGTATGTTGACTGTTGATTCCCGCGTCATAAAAAGATTTACAGAGTAATTTCCAAACATCCAATTATATTCAAATACAATTCCAAAATAGCATTCCAAGAGGCTCTTAAGTAATTTTCATCAGAAAGCACTCAGAGAAGATGATTGGCCTCTTCATCTGACCCAATATCCAAATCTTTTTGTAAAATTTCTCTGAGTTTTGTATTTCTGTTCCATAGTTGGTCTTTTTCTTAATGAGTAAAAGAATTGAGCTTAAAAATATTAAATAGAACAGTATACTATTATATAGTATTACATTTAAAAGTAGAAAAACCTTAAATACAAAAGTTAAATTATTAAAATATTCATTAAAAGTTAAATAATTTTTTTCCACCTTCATTTAAATACTACTCCTATAACAATTTTCTACGAGAAGAGAGTATTATTTTATCCTCCAATCGATTTGTGTGTATAAATCTATGTGAAATACAATCCAAAATAAGAGAATTTTTAGGGCGTGACACCCCCTTCAAAAAAATTAATTAATTATACTAATTAAATGGTCCTTTGATAATATTATCCTTTTAGTTTTTTCCGACGTTCTTCAAATCCTTTTTTAAGAGCAGAAATATTCACTGTTGGGATTTGAAAAAGTTATAGAGAGGGATAACTTTGAGAAGAAATTTTTTTTGATAATTTCTTTGGGCTTTACAAAAATTATTTATTTTGGACTAAAAAAAAAATATTTACAATTTATTTATTTTGAAAGGGAAGAATATTATCCTGAAGTTGTGCTGATTTTAAGATTCCAACCAAATTCAAAGAATGCATGTGTTGGTTGCATAACTAATGCATATGGATAAAATTGGTGTTAAATGGGTAGGTTTGATTAACCTTTGAACGAATTAAAATGAAATGAGTTAATAAATAAATGAGTTAGTGATCTATCCGAAAATTACTTGAGATAAAATGTCGGTCATAACCCAACTAACCCAATTCTACCTAAACTTTTAATTGCTTTGTTTGTTTTTTTTTAAAATAATTTTTTAGTACCTAATAAAATTATTTTTTCCTTTTTTATAACTAATATATAACATATCAAACAAAAATAATTTTTTTAAAAATTAATTTTGACAAGATTTCTTATGGGTCAATTTGAGTTACAAATCAGCCCAATAATGATTTTTGAGATGAAATGAATTGAGTATTTAAATAGACGAGTTAATAACTACTCTCTCTGTTCCGTTTTAATTGCTAAGATATAATTTGCACACTCATTAAAAAAAATTAATAGAGATGGTAAATTGACTAATATAACCCTATTAATTTTTTGGAAACATACAATAATAATTTTTTTCATATTTTAGAATGACTTTAAGTACTAAAGATAGAATTGAAAAAGCATAGTCAATTATCTTTTGAATTTTGAAACGGCTAATTTAGTATACCTAACAATTAACATAAAACGGAGAAAGTAATTCAAATTTAAAAATTTATATTTTTATTGGCTAATTTAATCATATCCAGATATAGCAACCCATAAAAGCTCTCGATTCTAACTCTGGCTTGAAGTACATTTATTGCAATCATTTACAATTTCTTTTTAATTTACCAAATGACTTAAAAGTTGGTGTATCTTAAGCCTTAAAAGCTGGTTAATCTAGAGTTTTGAGTCTTTGAGATGTTTGATATATATCTCAAGGATTCAATTGATCCCTTGGGAAAGTTTATAACACTCCAGTTTTTCTTCTAAATTGATCTTATTGAGATTTTATTATTACTAAAATAAAAGTGATCAATATGAATAAAGATGAAGTGATCAGAATTTAAAATTTATAAATTCAAGATTTTAATCTCATTAAGTTATTGTGAAATTTATATTAATAATTTATTTTCCTTATTATATGTTAGTAGATTTTCCTCTTCTTTTTTTTTTCTTTTTCAAATGTGCAATTGTTTTGTTTGTGTACTTTTAGTCTCCCTTAGAGCTTTTTTTCGATATTTTCTAATTAACTTAAATTATTTGTTGCAATCAAAGAAAATTGAAGAGGAAGATACTAATATAAGTGAAAAGACTTTGTGGAATCAGCCAAGGGAAAGCTGAAAAAGTCCCAACGATTAACAAACACTTATATATATATATATATATATATATATATATATATATATAATTAATATGCGTGTAATTAATATGCGTACTTAAAAATTAGTATTATTCTTTTTATAATTTATAAAATAGTTATTTTAAATTATTTATTATTTTAAAAATTAAAAATAAAATTAATTATCTTTTATTTTATTTATAATAATTATTTTTAAAGACAACAAACACTTCAAAATAACATATAAATAAAATAATATAATAAAGAGATGTTATATAAATAATATAGTCAAAAATTTCTTTCAATTAGTAATTTTTTAAGTAAAATATAAATAAAGAATACTATAAATAATTTGAGAATTATTTTTTGAAAAAAGAAAGAACTTTCATTTCCTCCCAGAGCCCGATTCCATCACGTTACTCAGCAACCAAAGTTGTGCGTCTCACTTTTTGTTGTTCTCGTTGTGAAAACAGGAAAACACAAAAAAATTCTAAGACTGTAAAATTAAAAGAGAATATATGAGAAATTTTCTGAGGATCTTTATTTCATTCAATGTACTACTGTAGAAGAACGAAAGAAAATAATTTCTATACACATATCTAATTTCTACGGGCTAAAAAAATAATAAATTATTTTTGATTTTATCCTTTGTATTATTCTATTCATTCATCTGAATGTGTATTTAAATCAGAAGGTTAGAAATGTGCCACCAAAAAATATATTTTATCTCTGCTCATCTCCGCCCGTGTCCTCATCATTTGGTGGCAAAACCAAATGATGTTGCATCTACTTGAATCTTCCTCTCCTTTCCTCCCCCTTTCTCATCCCCGATCAAATTATCACCATTTCTAACACTCGTACATATGAGTATAATTTCTTTTGTTTCCCAAACATTAGCTGACAGTGAAAAGATTTTGGGTTCGACATTAATTTTATAATCTTTTTATAAGAGATTTTTATTTTTATACATAAAAAATATGAAAAAAATATTTTTTTTCTATTTATTTCATAAAAAATCAAGAGATTTCCTTTCCTCCCCAGTTTTTGAGGCTCAAATTAAATTTTATCCAGAATAAATTATCTGTTAATTTCTTCTTTTAAAAAATAAAATATTTTTTGTTGTTTTGCCTTCTAACATTATATTCGCTAACACTCGCATTATCTTATATCTGTAATTCATTTTGTACTCTATCTCTTCAAATTTCTGATAAATTAGAGCAATACTCTATCAAAAATAAGAGCGAATAGTCAAAGTATTGAAAAAAGTGAATTGTAAATTCATTTTTTGTTTCTTCTTAGGTTTCAAAAATTAATGCAACAAAATATTAACGTGGGGTGTATATCAAGTTATCAACTTCTTTGAATTTTTTTTTTGATAAATAAATTTTTTATTTATTACCAAATAATACATTTGATTCAGAAACAAAAACAACCAAAGCTACTCCCAGCTTTTTAGTCCTATCAATCTACTACTCCATTCTAAAACTTGCTACGTTATACAGGATAGTAATTGAATGTCCTAAGCCTTCTTGCTACTGCTGCATTCACATTGCCTCTAAAACACACATTTTGGATAATAATTTTGATCAGTGAATTTGCATCCCTTGTAACACCTTGGAAAATTATGAGATTTCTCTCCTTCCAAAGATGGTATACACAACATACTGCCACCATCCTAAATACTTGTGCCGCAGGTTGTTTCTCTTTTCAGGTTGCTATCCATTCCAGTTCTTGCAGCCACCCTCTTGGTTGTCTCATAATTCCCTGTCTGCTTAGTACCATCTTCCAAACATATGCTGCATATGGACATTCAAAGAACATGTGGTTAACACTCTCCAGACCACTGCTACATAACACACACTCCACTGTATTTCCCGTTCCCCATTTATTGAGTCTGTCTCTAATATAGAGTCTTTCCCAAGCTGCTAATATGAAAATGAATATCCATTTAGGAGCCCCATAAGTGTTGCATACCAGCCTCCTCCACCCCACCTTAGAGAACTGGCCCTGCATCTTCCTATAGAATTGCTTGATGGAGAATTCATGCATTAAGAAGTATTGATCATAATCATATCCAGCTGCTTCAAAGTACTGCTTTGTCTTCAATATCTTCAACAGTAGCCATGATGCTTGTTTAAGAACAATTTCCCATGTGGTGAGGACATTATGTAAGAATGGACCCATTTCACCCATAACTTTATCATTCCTGTGGCTTAAACTCCATAACAATTTAGAAATGGTTGTCTTGTTCCATATTTCTATGTCAATTAAATTGAGACCCCCTGCAGTACCTGGTTTACATAAATGCTCCCAGGCAATGGGTGTCTTGTTACTGTCAGGGATGGCAATAGGGCGGATTAGGGCGGATTAGGGCGGGGCAAGCTTTGACCTATTTAGATTTTAACCTGCCCTGCCCTGCTCTATTTAGCATTTCAAAAAAATTGTCATGCCCCGCCCTGTTTATATTATCTTCTTCTTTTTTTTCATTTAGCAACGTGAATTTTTTTAAATTTCTTTACCATCTATAAATGAAAATTAATTGGATAAATATTTTATGGCGACATCTCACTTTTGATCCTTCAACTTGATAAAAATAAATTATTCTAGTTTGGTAAGTAAAATTTACTCTTTGTTATAATTTATTTGGCTTGATTCGGAATACGAAGGTTAAACTAACTAATATTCGGTGTGAATATGAACATTCAATCTTCAGTTTTTAAAAAATAAAATTTACATATTTAGAAATCACATAAAAACTACTACAAGACATAATAGTTTACCATTCAAAATATGTTAAAAAATATTTGAAAAAATTATGATTAAAAAAAATATTCTTTTAATTATTTAAATAGTAACTAAGATAAATAAATTAAAACGAAATAATGAACATAAATTTTTATGATAAAAGAATCAAAAATATACTTTAATTAAAAAAAAATTATTTCTCTTAGTACTATGTCTAAAGATGATAGTCCTCCCATCTTTTAAAATATTGACATGATATTGCGCAAGAAGACCACATCCTTTCGGTTATAAATTATTACTGGCAATTTCATTTTTTTTTAAGTTGAGTCTTACCCTGCCCTACCCTAACCCGTTAAAAGAATTTAAAAATAACATTTTTTCCTATTCCGTCCTATTTAAATTTTTCCTTACCCTGTCCAATCCCGCCCTATTTAAATCTTTTCTTGCCCCACCCGCCCAAATTGCCACCCCTAGTTTTCACGTTTCTACATATGTCATAATACTGCTGTGCTCTATGTGATTGATTATATGTGTAGTTCTTGAATAAAGTTTATAGTTCTAACTCTATTATATTATTTTTATCTAAAATTATATTTATCAAATTTATTGCTTATAGAATTATGTTAACTATTGTCTGCTGTGCTCTATGTGATTGATTATATGTGTAGTTCATGTAACTATTGTCTCAGTGAAAGGATATTATTCAATATTGAAGTTGATGAAATCTTATCTAAAATTAATGATCGAAAAAAAATTATTAGAAGAAACTGATTATTAAAAAATTATAAAGTAATAATTTTACATCCAAAAAATTTAAAAGAATAAATTTCAAATAGAATATATATGAAGTTTGTTTAAATTAAAACCTTTAATAAACTTTCTCTAGCTTTAAATCTCCAATTATATTGAGCCGCTACTAAATCCCACATTCTACTACTTTTAAGGCTACTTTTGGTTCACAGCAAGCATAGAAACGTCACTGACTGGTTAGTGTTTCAACTAAATTTTATAGTTTCCATTTCCTCTAAAACTAATTAATTTGATCATTTGAATTGTTATTGACATTAAATATAGAATTGTGATGAGGAATATAAACCACTTACAATGTTGTTTGTTAGGTTTTGTAACATTTGTATCAATCTAAAAGAAGCTTTTGAGGATTGCACACAATTTGCCTCAGATAGGGTCAAACAATAAAGGGCTTAGACATTAAGGAAAGAAATTGTTACTATAAGTTAAAAAAATTTACTCATACCAAGTATTTATAACAAAAAATGATTAATGCACGATATTTTATTTGTCCATAATCTTTTGTTAAAAAAATTTACTCGTACCAAATATTTATAACAAAAAATGATTAATGCAGGACATTTTATTAGTACATAATCTTTTAAGAATTAATCATGATTAGCTCTAAATTCATTTATCTATCAGTATCAAAAATAGACTCATTTCGTTTATTAGTTTACCCGATTTTGATCGGTTAGTCTAGTTGAACTTAAATTGCACACATTGTGTTTAATTAAAAGTTAAACATGCTAACACAAATAAAACGGATTAAATTCATAATATAACACGAACTCAAGGATCAATATTGTTATTTTTTCGATTAAATAAAATAGTGAAATCGCATAATCTTTTTAGAGAGTAAACTTGTTATTATATTGTTAAATATTGCAAAAATGTTTCCTGCGATTGGTTGTGTTAGGATATGTCCTCAAACGTTGGATCGAAATAAACAGGGTATCATGTGAAAGTTAATAATTATAAAATATTGATAATGATAAATCAGATAACAAAGAAAATTATATAAAAGACTTTATAATATGTGTTTGATCAATCGACCTACATATAAAAATTATTGTAAAACTATTGAGAGAATAAATTCTCCCCTACATAAAACTCTCTAAATGACTACATTGTGGATGCTATTGTGTTGTGTATGCAACGAAAAGATTTTGTATTTATAGAGTTTAATTCTTCTCCTTCAAGAAAAAGTATAGCTACGGTAGAGTCCTTTTCAACCAAAAAAAAACTTTATCTACTAAGAAATTTTTTTTGAAGTAAAACACAATTATGATAGAGAGTTCAACTAAGTTAGAAATTCAGGACAAATTTTAATATTAAATTTTCTATCTTAGTTGGATTCTATACCATAATTATGATTTAGTTCAACAAAAATATCTTGGTAAAAAGAATTTATTTTGTAGGAAAAGACTCTTCTAGATCTTTCATTTTCTTGAAAGACAAGTTTTGAATTTCTATAAATAAAAGGTCTTTTCTTTTCATACACGAAATAATTGCATTAACAATATAGTCGTTTAGAAAGTTTTGTTTAGGGGAGATTTATAGCTTTAGAATATTTTTATATTAGCATTTTCATATGTAGGTCAATTGATCAAATCCTAATCATATCATCGTTCTTTTTATAATTTTTTTTGTTGTTTAATTTATAATTATTAAAATTTATAATTATAAGTTTTCGTGTGACACCCTGATTATTTTAATTCCCGTAAATTATAGGTTGAGCATTTTTAGTTGTTGATAGCTTAATTAGGGATTTGGCCGAAACAGTTAATTGAAGATGCCAAGTGTCATCATATGAATTAGATTATCCTTGTATTGTCCATAAAATAAGATGTACATGTTGTAGTTATATTGGTTGGCAAAAATTACTTATTGGTTGATTCTCGCAATAAGTTTAATTATTATATAGTCAAATTTGACTTTTTATGATAATTACTTCATTACTTGTGTAAATATGGTCAAGCAATACCAACCTATATATGATCTCATCTTATATCAATACAGGGTAAATATCATTGCGAAACACGTGATGCCACGTGGTATAGAAGAGTTGAGGATAAAGTTAAAATAAATTAAATAATAGGAAGATAAATAAATTGTTGGTGAATAATTTTAGGATTATTTTTTGAACAACGAATAGAGGCATTTGAGGATAATAGTAAAGGAATAATGAATAGAACTGTAGTTTCGAGCTCAGTATCAAAATCTCAAACTCAAAGACATAATGAAAATAATATGTAAGCGGAGTTATACAAGATGTTTATTAAGAACGATAAATTACTAGCGAACATATATAATAATCTAGTCCAAATATCATGATTATTATTATATACTATAAAGTTCAAAATAAAGTTATTTGATTGATCATAATACTATAACAAAAACTACTAATAAATATCTTCTTTACTTATAAAAATTATTAAATGAACAATAAAATATACTATTACATATTTGCTCTCATTTGTTCCTTTGCGTCCACTTACTCATTTGATTCATTAGATCGAGAAAGTCAAAATTTCAAAAGCTTCAAACGTGCAATTAGGATAACATCAAAAAATACTTTTATTGATATATCTAGCTTGCTTTATGCATTTTTACTTATTAAACTTATTCAGTGCAGGCTGAAGAGTGAAGCCGCTGGCTTTAGGCCCCATAATTTTATGGGTCTCAATTTTTTTCTAAATCTATGTATATATTAAATTTAAAAATTATATGCCGTTCTTACAAATAATAATTTATACTATTAGTTTGTTTAATAAATATCTACAGATAGGCCTTTTCAAATTGTGAGGTTTTTTTGAAAAAAATTTAAAAATAATATACGTAAATATGATTGAATAACGTAAAGAAAAAAATTATACTTACGATTATATAACTTAAACTCATATATATAAATTAAATATTTTAAAGATAAAAATATAATTTCTCATAATAATTAAAGAAAAAAGAACAAAATGGAGGCATCAATCATAACTTGTGAAACAATATAATGCTTTCATCCCAATTTACATGGCATATTTTGAATTTCTAAGAGTTAAATAGGTTTTTCTTTGACTCCAATTATTTTATATATCTTATAAATATTTTTAATTTATCAATTATTGTGATTTATAGTTCTCTTGATATAATTTTCAAATATATAAATTTTATTTTAAAAAATTTAAAGATTCTATATCCGAGTTCACATATAAAATTGAAAAGTTTTAACTTTTGAAATCAAACTGTGCCACATAAATTGAGACAAAAAGAGTAGTCTTTCTAAGAATCCCTAAGGCCTAAACAATACGTGTAAATAATATTTTCTTGCCTCATTTATTAATAAAACCGACATATTTTATTCTCTTTTACCTTTCTGTTCGAATAATATGTAATTTTTCTCTTTTAATCTTTATATTTTCTTGGCCTTTTCTCAAATCGCATAAACAATTTCGTGAAAATAAAAGAGCCCAAAGTAACTTTCCAATTCCTTTACAATTTTTTATAAAATTTCCAAGTATTACATTACGCAAAGCAATCAAATTAATATTTAAAAAATAAATTAGAAAAACAGACTTCAAATAAAATTATATATATATAAATATTTTTTAAAAAAATATTTTTAAAGCCTCTGTTTTAAATTTTGAGAATTTTAAAAAAAATATATTAAAACCTCTATATTAAAGCCTTTTTTTTATAAATTTTGCATTAGATCATCATATTTATTGAGCTGCTCCTGATCTTATTAATTGCTTTAATTGTTATTATTTATTTTAATAAATATAAATTTGTGAATTAATTAATATTGTATGTTCATCATCTCACTGTAAATTTAATTACATCAATAGATTGAAGTGGAGCAAGTCCCTTTCCATGAAAGAAATCTCTCCACTACCGAAGATCGTGATGGATGGTGAACCTCACAGTTATTAAGTAGAGGTTATGATTCAAGTTTTGAGTATAATGTTAATGCATGTATTTAAAAGTCTTTGCATTGTTAATACCATATTAGTTTGTCATGTATTAATTATATATAGCATAATACCAAATAAAGTGTATAATTATATATATTGAAAAAGTATATTAAATAAGATATAAACTATATATATTGAAAAAGTATACCAAACAAGATATTAGTAATACATAAAGTTATTCCTTTTTCTAATGCAACCTACCAAATGATCCCTTCGAAAGTCATTCAATTTTGTTTTATAACTCAAAAGTCACCCAATCAATTTTTTAAAAAATTCATTAAATTTTGTTAAAATGAAAATTTTATTTTAAGCTAAATTTTAAAGAAATAATAAGATACCCATTTAAATCATTTTATTAACTGTCCCATTTAATTGGATCTGCTAAAATTATATGATCAAATATATATTTATCAAAACCATTTATTTTAGAAAAATTTTCGTGATAACTCATTTTTAAAAGTTATTTGTATTAATATTAGAATTTCCTAAACGTTTTAAAAATAACATACTATATAATAAATATAGCGAATATTTTGAATGTGAATAGTATCAAAAAAATTAGAGATTAGTTCTTTTAAATTCTTATTAATTACCGCTCCTTTATCTCTTATCCATAAATAACGAATAAATTGTAGTTGTCAATATTTTCTCTCTCTTTCTCTCTTGGGAATTGAATACTAAATTACTTTCTTAATTTTTTTTCTCAAATAACATATTATAACTTTATTTTAATGGTATGAATAAAGTACAGTAATACTTTCTTTAAAATGTATGACTGTGATTTATTATATATAAAATATTTTTAAAATTACTGATATATCCATGGTATGCTTAAGCTATAAAATATTTATATTAGAAAATATATCATAATTATATATATATATATAATATTTTAGTTAATCAGATTAAGTAGAGCTGATTAATAAAATGATTAATATATATATATCTATATTTTTTAACAATTCATCTCAAAATAAAATTTCCATCCAAAAAGATTTAATGATTTTTTTTTAATTGGTTGAATAATTTTTTAAATAAAATGTCAATAATTAAATAATTTTTGAGTTACTAAATAAAATTAAATCACTTTGCAAGTGAACTATCATAAATCCAGTGACCATGGGAGACACTCTATAAAATTTTGTTGTGTACGGAACAGTGCGCCAACAAAATAAATGGCTTGAGGCTCTCCATTCAGAAATCAAACATCAAAAAATGGCTTCTCCTCATGTTGTTCTGTTCCCTTTCATGTCCAAAGCCCATATTGTTCCTACCTTCGACCTTGTTCGCCTTCTCAGCCGCAAAATTTCAATCACTATCTTCACCACTCCTGCAAATCGTCCTTTCTTCTCTGATTCCCTTTCCGACACCAACATCAATATCATCGAAATCCCATTTCCTGAAAACATAGAAGGAACTCCCCCAGGTGTGGAGAGCACTAATAAACTTCCATCCATGTCCCTTTTTGCTACCTTTGCCAGCGCCACCAAGTCCATGAAACCCCATTTTGAAAAGGCCTTGGACTCTCTTCCCCCAGTTACTTTTGTGATCACTGATGGCTTTCTAGGCTGGACTTTAGACTCTGCAAACAAATTTAGCATCCCAAGACTCGTTTATTATGGAATTAGCACTTACGCCACGTCCTTGTCGCGTTCCTGCTGTGGACTTCTTCGTACAGAATTGTCCGACAATGAGCCTTTTGAAGTTCCTGATTTCCCTTGGATTAAAGTTACTAGGTTAACCATTTTAATAGTAGATTTAGTCCAGGAGCATTGTGCGTCGGACCATTTTGTGCAGCTGTCGAGCCACAAAAAGGGCAATTGGAAAACTTAGTGAAACCTTCATACATCAAATGGCTTGATCAAATGCGAGAACAGGGGAGATTAGTTTTGTACGTCGCATTCGGGACCCAAGCAGAGATATCTCCTGAACAGCTCATGGAAATCAAAATTGGGTTGGAGAAATCGAAAGTCCACTTCTTGTTGGCAGTCAGGAAGAGTATAGATGAAGTGAATGACGGATTTGAAAACAAAGTGAAAAACAGGGGATTGGTGGTGACAGAGTGGGTTGTGTTAGAGTGGGTTAAAGTCCCATATTGGTTTGGGAATGGACTGGTAGTTTGTTTATATGGACTTGAGCAATCCTCCCCTTATGAGCTAGTTTTTGAGGTTGAGTTAGGCCCAGGTGACATATCTTTACATGGTATCAGAGTCAGGTTCATTCCGTTTGGGCTCCCAGTCCATACTACAGTCGGGCCTGGGGTTGAAGGGGAGTATTAGAGTGGGTTATAAAGTCCCACATTGGTTGGGGAATGGACTGATAGTTTGTTTATATGGACTTGGGCAATCCTCCCCTCATGAGCTAGCTTTTGAGGTTGAGTTAGGCGCAGGTGTCAGTGAGAGGGTGCTGAAGTGGGAAGGTTTGGAAAAGCCAATAAGGGAATTGATGGGAGGAGAGAGAGGTAAAGAGGCAAGGAAGAAGGTGAAGGAGATTGGAGAAGCAGCCACTAATGCAGTCAAAGAAGGTGGATCATCATGGCAAACATTGAATGACCTCATTCTTGAGTTAACTGCAAGAAGAATTGTTTGAACTGTGATTTTCTTGTGGGAGTAGTAGGATACTTGTCTTTTATTCTGTTTTGATCTATTTCTTTATTTCTTTTTGCTGTTGCCGTTAACTTGTTAAAATGGTTTGAGGACCCTTTGGATCTCTGAGCATTTCATGCTTAATCCAAAATTGAAGTTTTCAAAACTATCAGTCTGATTCATTGGCGTAGTACAGTGCGGCGGACTACGACGGAAAAATAGAGATGTATTACTATAGAATATCAGTGCAAGTATCTTGGGCCTCCGAGGAGAGGAAGGCTGTTGTTAGATTACTGGTTTTGATGCTGTCAACCTCACATAGGGACCTGATCCCTTGTGCTGGTGTGACTCATTTTTTAGCTGGACGGGAAAAGACTTTACAGTTGGAAAGTTTGCTTTTTGGCTGTCAGTTGGTGAGAGCAGAAGTGCACAGCAGCACAGCATGGAATCATAGCAGCATCCTAGGCCAAGTTGGTCACATGTGCTTGACCAAAAAGAGAGCTTTCTAGTGGGTATCATTACTACTCTCTCCTTTTATCCATGTGGCTAGTGGGTATCATCAATACACTCTCCTTCTACCCATGTGGATGAAAGGAAGCTGAAAAGATATAAAGGATAGAACCCAACAACTCTTTCCATCAAGAGAAATCATTCAGAAAAATTGATCTAAAAAATAAGCTTATTCTTCTCTCAAAAGGCAGCCATTGTTTCCTTGTTTCACAGCAAGAATCAAAGAAAAATAACTCAAGTTTAGAGGCTGCCATTGAAGGAGAAGAAGTGCACTGCAAAACAGAAACCTTGTATTTCGTACAAGTTTTATTTTCTTGTTTTTTATGAGTTGTTTTTCTCGTTTTGGTCTGCTAGAGCTAGTAGACATTTTGGCTAGAGTTAGCCTTGTATTTCAGTTGAGTTTTAGCTGAAGTAGAGAATATTGAAGTCTTGTAATAGAGGTATTACAAGTGGGAGGTTAGGAGGTTAACCTCTTAGTTGTGTACTAGGTTTTGTAACTTTTGTTGCTCAGATCTAGTAGTGGAGTTTGAGAAATCCTACGAGGTAGGTCGTGGTTTTTTACTTCCAGTGAGCAAGGAAGTTTTCCACGTAAAACTTCGTGTGTCTTCTTCTTACTGTTGTATTTTCGTGTACATGTGTCTCTGCCTCTGTGTAACCTGATAGAGGGACCTGATCCTGAGTAAGGTGGTCGACCCATATAATTCAACAATTGGTATCAGAGCAGGTGCTTTCTAAAAGGTTAACACCTAGAAAGACTCCTGTAAAATATGGCAGCACCACCAAATTTAGAAGAAGGACAGTCTACTACCAGACCTCCCAGGTTTAATGGCCAATATTACGGATGGTGGAAAACAAGAATGCATGATTTCATCATGGCTGAAGATTGTGAGCTGTGGGATGTGGTACTGGATGGACCTTATGTGCCAATGAAAACCGTAAAGGAAGGAGAGACAACCATCTCTATTCCCAAAACCCGAAAGGAGTTTGATGATCATGACAGAAAACTCATAGAAAAGAATTACAAATCTAAGAAGCTTCTTGTTTGCGGTATTGGTCCGGATGAATATAATCGAATCTCTGCTTGTGAGACTGCAAAGGAAATATGGGACTGTCTCAGAACCGCTCATGAAGGGACCAGTCAGGTCAAGCAGTCCAAAGTGGATATGCTTACCACTCAATACGAAATGTTCTCCATGAGGGAAGGTGAATCTATTCAAGAGATGCATACCAGACTCACGTCCATCACTAACGAGCTCTATTGTTTGGGAGAAGTGATCAAGCCAAGCAGGCTGGTCAGGAAGGTACTCAGTGTCCTCCCCAAGTCTTGGGAGAGTAAAGTTGATGCGATCACTGAAGCTAGAAATCTGGAAGTCCTCACGATGGATGAACTCATAGGCAATTTAAAAACCTATGAGCTCAAGAGGCAGCAGGACCAGAGCAGGAGTGAGCTGAAGAAGGACAAAGGATTAGCTCTTAAAGGAGCTCAAGCAAGCTCCAGCGAAGAAGATGAAGATATGGCCTACCTAACAAGAAGGTTTCAGAAAATGATTAGGCGAAGTGGCAGCCTTCCTAGGAGGACAAGCTCGAACAAGGGACCTGGTTACAATGATCTGTGTCACAAATGCGGCAAACCAGGTCACTTTATCAAGGACTGTCCGATGCATAAGATGGATTACAAGGAGTATCTGAGAACCACTGCCGAAAAGGCCCAGAAGAAGGACCGAGTCCCTGACAAGTTCAGAAGAAGAGCTGCAGCCGACAATATAGTCAAGCAAGCTCTAGCTGCTTGGGGGAACTCCTCAGATGAATCTGATAAGGAGGATGCTGTGAAAGATGCTTCTATGATGGCTGTGGAGGATGATGACTCACCCTTTGACTCAATGTTTGCCTTCATGGCAAATTCGGATGGAGATGAAGATGAAGAGGTAACTTTCCTTGACATTAAAAAGAATCTAAAAGACTATAATGGGAAAGAATTGAGGTCGCTAGCTTGTGTGTTAATTGACTCTTTTTATGATCTTACCAAAGAAAAGGAAAGTCTGAATCAATATATAGATAAACTTGAGCTAGAAAAGGCGAACTTGATCTCAAGTTTGGCAGAACTAGAAGAGAAATGTCAAGAGCTAGTCAATGAGCAAAATGCCTTTATTAAAAAGGGAGGGACTAGTGACATGAAAAATGCTCAAAAAGAATTCGAAGCTGAACTGAAAAGGTCACAAGATGAGCTCACTGTAATAATGAAAAGAAACACTGAGCTTGAGAAAAATGTGATCCAACTGAATGCTGAGCTTGAGAGATCGCTTAAATGGAATGCCTCTTCACAGATCTTACAAAAATTAACCGGACAAAGATCTAACTCCGGTGAAGGGTTAGGTTATAAGAAAAGTAGTTCTCCTTATAATCCTCACAGTAAATATGGATCTAATCCTGATAATTTGCTGTGCACACACTGTGGTAGGAATGGGCACCTTAAGTCTAACTGTGTATCGAGGCAAGCAGCCTTAAGAAAGACGGTGATTAGTAAAGGAGAATTAGGGACCATAAGGGGACCTGGTTCCAAAATGTCTCAGATCAGGCTGCCTGAGTGGTCCAAAAGAAAATTGATTTATCCTCTGTCTCGGTACTGGGAACTCAAGCTGAAATGGGTTCCCAAGTCTAATCTATAATCTATATGTGCAGGAAGGAGTGAGAGAAAGCAGTCGGAAATGGTATATGGATAGCGGCTGCTCAAAGCACATGACTGGAAATGTTGATAATTTTCTCTCACTCAAGGCATATCAGGGAGGCTCAGTATCTTTTGGGGATGGCAAAAAGGGACACATTCTTGGTGTTGGGAAGATTGGAAAGACACTTGCCCATGCCATAGAAAATGTCTTCTATGTAAATGGACTGAAGTACAGCCTCCTGAGTGTCTCACAAATCTGCGACAAAGGAAATGAAGTCAAATTCGTTTCAGACCAGTGTACAGTGACGTATCTTCAATCAGGAAGAGTTGTTTTGACCGCAAACAGATGCAAGAGCATGTATGTTGCTGATCTTGATTCAGCTGCTAGAAATGGGCTTAACTGCTTAAGCGTGGTGGAGGATGAAGCTACCTTGTGGCACAGAAGGTTGGGACATGTAAGTTCTGTTCTTCTCAACAAGCTAGTATCCAAGGACCTGGTTCGAGGACTCCCAAAGGTGAAATTTGCTCAGAGTCAGATCTGTGATGCTTGTGTTCAAGGGAAACACACCAGGTCTTCATTCAAGAACAAAAAGGAAGTGAGCACCTCCAGACCCCTGGAGCTACTACACATGGATCTGTGTGGACCTGTAAAGGTTGCAAGTCGTGGAGGAAAGAAGCTGATCCTTGTAATTGTTGATGACTATTCAAGATATACCTGGGTGATGTTTCTTCGCACTAAAGATGAAACATTCCCCACATTTGAGTCATTTGCAAACCAAATTCAGGTGAAGCTGAACTGCAACATTGCAGGGATCAGGTCTGATCATGGAACTGAATTTGAAAATGCCAAATTTGAAGCTTTCTGTGCTGCCAAAGGAATCAGTCACAACTTTTCTGCTCCCAGGACTCCACAACAGAATGGAGTAGTTGAAAGGAAGAATCGAACTCTTGCAGATATTGCTAGAACATTGCTCATAGATGGAGGAGTGGCAATGTCATTCTGGGCAGAAGTTGTCAACACGGCCTGTTATGTGGTCAATCGGTGTCTAATTCGGCCATTACTTGGAAAAACCCCCTATGAGCTGCTGAATAAAAGGAAGCCGATGCTGAACTACCTTAGAGTCTTTGGATGCAAGTGTTTTGTGCTAAACAACGGCAAGGACCATCTAGGAAAATTTGATCCCAAAAGTGACGAGGGAATTTTTCTAGGATACTCATTAAATAGCAAAGCATACCGAGTCTATAATAAACGGACTCAGTGTGTTGAAGAAAGCATCCATGTCGTATTTGATGAAAATGGGAAGCTGAAGAGCACGGAAGCACTGGGTAAGGACGAATTTGAGGAACTGTGGCTGTTCCAAAGAGATGATGTCAATCATGATTCATCTAAAAAACCTGACATCACAAAGAACTCCCTGCAGAATGGAGATCAGACCACTCATGATGAAGCAACAGAACACGTCAGAGAAGAGAAGGCAGAAAAGGAAGATGATGCAGAAGGCAACCCAGAAGAGGGACCTGGTTCCAATTCTGGAGAATCTGCTGGAACTGGTTCCAATTCTGAAGAATCTGTTGTAAAGGGATCTAACTGGAAACACAAATCTTCTCATCCTCTTGACAACTTAATGTCTCCATTGGACTCAGGAATGCAGACCCGATCCAAAACTCGAAACACATTTGCCTCATCAGCCTTCATATCACAGATTGAGCCCAAGAACATCAAGGAGGCACTGAAGGATGTGGAATGGGTGAATGCTATGCAAGAGGAGCTGCATCAATTTGAAAGAAGCAAAGTCTGGCACTTGGTTCCAAAACCATCTGATAGAACTGTTATAGGAACCAGGTGGGTCTTCAGGAACAAATTAAATGAGCAAGGGGTCACAGTCAAAAACAAGGCTCGACTGGTTGTTCAAGGGTACAACCAGGAGGAAGGGATTGATTATGATGAAACATTCGCTCCAGTAGCCAGAATGGAAGCCATTCGCATGCTGATTGCCTTTGCCTCTTTCATGGAATTTAAATTGTTTCAAATGGACGTCAAAAGTGCCTTCCTAAATGGGTACTTGAAGGAAGAAGTGTATGTGAAACAACCCCCTGGTTTTGAGGATATTGATAGACCTCATCATGTATACAAGCTGGACAAGGCACTATATGGACTGAAACAGGCTCCAAGGGCTTGGTATGAAAGACTATCAAAATTTCTTCTTGATAATGGTTTTAAGAGAGGAAGAATTGACAACACTCTTTTTCTCAAAACAAGAGGAAGAAATTTGCTTATTGCTCAAGTCTATGTTGATGACATTATATTTGGAGCCACTCTTGATTCACTCTGTGAGGATTTTGCAACGCTCATGGGAAGTGAATTCGAGATGAGTATGATGGGAGAACTTATGTTCTTTCTGGGGTTACAGGTCAAGCAGGACAAAGCTGGAACAGCCATCAGTCAGCAGAAGTATATCAAGGACCTGCTCACAAAATTTCATATGGAAAGTGCCAAACCAATTGACACTCCCATTGGGACTGCTTCAAAACTGGATAATGATGAACCCGGTCCTCCAGTAAATGAAACTATGTACAGAGGCATTATTGGCTCCCTGCTTTACTTAACAGCCAGCAGGCCAGATATTGTGTTTAGTGTGGGTATGTGTGCTCGATTCCAAGCTTGTCCTAAGGAATCTCATCTGAAGGCTGCTAAGAGAATTCTCAGATATCTTAAGGGGACCTCTGATTTAGTCCTTTTCTATCCATCAGGAGGTTCCTTTGAACTTATTGGCTATTCTGATGCTGACTATGCTGGGTACCTGGTTGATAGGAAAAGTACCTCAGGCATGGCTCATTTTCTGGGTTCTTCACTGGTCTCTTGGGGATCAAGAAAACAAAATTCAGTGGCACTCTCAACAGCTGAAGCAGAATATGTGGCTGCTGCTTCATGTTGTGCTCAATTACTGTGGATGAAGCAGCAACTGGAAGACTTTGGAGTCCTGACCGAGTGTGTCCCTTTGATGTGTGACAACACCAGTGCTCTGAATATGGCTAAGAATCCAGTACAACACAAGCGGACTAAGCATATTGACATCAGACATCATTTTCTTAGAGACCATGTTGAGAAGGGAAATATTCGTGTGGAATTTTGCAGGACAGAAGATCAGATTGCAGATATCTTTACCAAAGCCTTGAATAGGGACCAGTTTGATAAAAACAGATTAAGGCTGGGCTTAATCAAAATGAATTAAATTCTCCCTCTTCTCTGTCTAAGTGTTGACTCTCGTTTTTGGCTATGATCTGAATGCAGGTATCCTTGCTAGTTTGTTGTGGATGCGTCTAACTCAGTTCTATACCTCCCTAGGTATACACGCATGGTGGATGTAAGGAAGGCTGGACTTAGACAAGTCAGGGACTTTGGACTGCCTGTTCAACCTCATAAGGGGACCAGGTCCTATCAGGTCAGTATTACTTTGTCACTTATAAACATATCTTGAGAATATTGTAAGAACTGCCCTTCCCGCTTGTTTCTTCCGGTATCCGGTCATAAAGTAAGTGTTATATCTACATCCAGTTCAAAAGTCTCTCTGATTAGACGTGTCATAACCCCTCTTAAAACCCTTTCCACCTTCCATCTTTCCTCTCACCTTTTTAAACTGCTCTCTGCAAATAACCTCTTCAAACTTCCTATTCCTCCATCTCTTACTCACCAGATTTCTTCCAGAGATAGGACCAATGAGTCTACTGAGCTGTCCAGGGAAGCCAGGCAGCTTATCTTGCAGAACCAAAAGGTGTTACGGGGCAGGGTATTTGATCCTGAAATTTGTGACATGGAAGGCATGGCTGAGCTGGTGGAAATGGTCAATTACCAAAGTTGGCGACACTTATTTGTTCCTCCAGTTCCTGTTTTACATGAGAATGAGGTCAGGGAATTTTATCATGAGCTGGAATTTGCTGATAATGGTACTAAGATCTACAGCAAGGTGAGTGGAGTCACCTTCATGATAAATGAGCAGGTTCTCAGTTCCATTCTTAAGGTTCCTAATAGAGGGATCAGGTCTGTCGATGGAGAATGTGCGCAAAGGCGTTTTATTTCCATGATTTCCAAGCTTGACAGAGTCACAGGGGAGAGAGTTCTCAAGAAACAAATGAAGGGTGTGTATCAGCTGCTGTTTGAGTTTGTAAATAAAGTACTTCTACCAAGGGCAGAGAAGAGGACTGTGGCAGGAGTTGCAGATCTATTCCTAATGGAAGCCCTCAGCACATTTCAGCCCATAAGCCTGGCTGGTGTGATGATCAATCACATACACAAAATAATGCATGTCAAAGATGGAAAGCATGGTCTAGCTTATGGATTCCCGCTGAACAAAGTCTTTGAATTTTTTGGTGTAGAATGCGGTTTGGGGATAGTAGGGTCAAAGAAGCAGATGTTTACCCTCTCGACGCTGGAAGAATGTGAATGTGTGATGCGTCGCGGAGGGGCACAGAGTCAGTCAATAGTGTCGGACTTAATTGCCTCGCAAGAGAAGTCCAATATGGAGATAGAACGGCTCACTGCTCTGCTTGTCCAAAAGGAGGCTGAAATAGTTCGTCTGAGGGCGCACCCAGTAGAGGACCCTGGCACCATCTCTGCTCTCAAGGAAGAGAATGAAGCTTTAAAGGCTGAGATTAAGGATTTAAACCAAAAAACTGCTTACTGCCAATGATCCTCTCAAAGCAGAAAATGAAGCTCTGAAGGTTGAGGTCAAGGACTTGACTAGGAAATTGCTTACTGCCCATGAAACCTTCAATGATCGCCTCTCAGCCCTCTTCCACAGACCACCCGACCCAAAATGATGTTCCTATTTTTTTTATCTCCTTCCTGTTTTGCTCTCTTTCCCACGATTATGGACAGTTCTTGTATGATTCTCTTTTGGTATGTTATGCTAAGTGATAATGTAATGCTTTTCTGATTGCAGGGGTTGGCTGTTGCATTGTTCTTATTGTCTATTAGTTTTTCTGCCTTTCTTATTTCCATTAGTGTCAGTGTTGCCCCAGTGGCCATGAGTTAACTCACCTAATCATTCTTGTCTTGGTTTACTGTTCTTTTCTTTTTTATGATGCCAAAGGGGGAAGATACTAAGACAGGGGGAATTATGGGGGAATTATGCTGAATGACAGGGGGAATTATGCTGACAGGGGGAATACTGTGAAGTGTGTTAGATAAAATGTGCAAAGAAGGTTGTCAAGGTTGTCATCATCAAAAAGGGGGAAATTGTTAGATTACTGGTTTTGATGCTGTCAACCTCACATAGGGACCTGATCCCTTGTGCTGGTGTGACTCATTTTTTAGCTGGACGGGAAAAGACTTTACAGTTGGAAAGTTTGCTTTTTGGCTGTCAGTTGGTGAGAGCAGAAGTGCACAGCAGCACAGCATGGAATCATAGCAGCATCCTAGGCCAAGTTGGTCACATGTGCTTGACCAAAAAGAGAGCTTTCTAGTGGGTATCATTACTACTCTCTCCTTTTATCCATGTGGCTAGTGGGTATCATCAATACACTCTCCTTCTACCCATGTGGATGAAAGGAAGCTGAAAAGATATAAAGGATAGAACCCAACAACTCTTTCCATCAAGAGAAATCATTCAGAAAAATTGATCTAAAAAATAAGCTTATTCTTCTCTCAAAAGGCAGCCATTGTTTCCTTGTTTCACAGCAAGAATCAAAGAAAAATAACTCAAGTTTAGAGGCTGCCATTGAAGGAGAAGAAGTGCACTGCAAAACAGAAACCTTGTATTTCGTACAAGTTTTATTTTCTTGTTTTTCATGAGTTGTTTTTCTCGTTTTGGTCTGCTAGAGCTAGTAGACATTTTGGCTAGAGTTAGCCTTGTATTTCAGTTGAGTTTTAGCTGAAGTAGAGAATATTGAAGTCTTGTAATAGAGGTATTACAAGTGGGAGGTTAGGAGGTTAACCTCTTAGTTGTGTACTAGGTTTTGTAACTTTTGTTGCTCAGATCTAGTAGTGGAGTTTGAGAAATCCTACGAGGTAGGTCGTGGTTTTTTACTTCCAGTGAGCAAGGAAGTTTTCCACGTAAAACTTCGTGTGTCTTCTTCTTACTGTTGTATTTTCGTGTACATGTGTCTCTGCCTCTGTGTAACCTGATAGAGGGACCTGATCCTGAGTAAGGTGGTCGACCCATATAATTCAACAGCTGTGAAAGGACATATGTGTTTAGTGATGATAAAAGCATAATACTTGCACAGTTACAAGTATGCTGTGTACAAGAATAGTAACGGTCAGCATGTGACATGCTTAAATTTTAAAACACAATTACAAGTATCTCATGTCCAAAAAATAGTATGGGCATGTTTGGAAAGCTATCTCGGAATTGAATTTGGGTGTAATTATATAGTCTGACCCCTTTGTTTGATCAAGTAACTACATGATTAGTAGGAAATTGAGTGTAATTGGAAGGGAGTAATCACGCTCTTCAATTTTCGGGGAAGGTGTGAATTGCAGGTAATTACGTGGTGTAATTACAAGGTAATATTTTAGTTTCTGCATTTTTATTTTTATTTATTATTTTTTTATTTCCGTTATTTTAAATTTTTTTATTTGTTAAATATTTTTTTATTTTACATTATTTATCTTTTATTTTCTTTCTTCTCATTTCCCAACATTTGCTTCTTGTGATTCCATGTAATTGCTCGTATTTTTTATTTTTTATTCTTTTATTTTATTTTCTTCATTTACCATAAATTCATTATTATTCTAGTTTTTGAATTAAAGTATAATTTCATTGTTGAATGATGTTATAGACTTATGCTTTCCTTTTCTTTGAATTATATTTACTTAAGTTATATTGCAACTTATTTTAAGTTATGTTTGAATTTGACACAAGAATATTATGTCAACTTTTTTTCTTAATTTTGAATTTATGTTATATTTTCCGTTCTAATTATTTTCTTTAGTAGTATTGACTTGTTATTTCATTACATGCTATTCATTTTTTAGTTAGAATTGATGGATTATTTTTTATCAAAATATTTGAATATTTTTTTATAATTAATTGAACTAAAATATTATTAATTTAAAAATATATCAATTATTTTTTATAATATTAGTTAAAATATATACTTATTAATTAATATATTTTTTAGAGACAATATGTATCTTAAATACCTAATTTAATATCATTTGTAAAGTCACAATTTATTAAATATTAATTTTTGATAATTAAGTTTTATTTTAAAATTTTAATCTAACTGTGTAATTACACTTTTGCAACCAAACAGTACGCTTGTAATTACTGTAATTACATTATGGCAAATAAATAGGTGATTATAATTACTATATTGTCTAATTACTATGTGTGTAATTACTACCGTAATAATTACACCACTCCAATTATACAATGGTTTTCCAAACAGACCTAAGGGAAAATGCATAAAATCCCCCTCAAACTTGTTCACATAACTTAGTTTAGTACTTTAATTTTACGAGTGTTTATTTACCTCCCCCCCCCCCCCTCCCTCCCCCAATTTAATCGAAAGTGAATTAATACCCCTTCCTAAGACAATCCCAGATTCATTTATAGGAGTGTTATATACGCGTCTGACACATGTATAACACTATTATTTTTAATTATTTTTTATTTTTGATCATTTTTTATTAGTTTTTCCTTTCTTCTTCTTTTTCCCTACTTTTTTCTTTCCATATCTATGGCAACATTTCAAATCTACAACACACACTTGTACCTTACTTATAATTCAAAGACTTCTCAACAAGATAATTTATAGAAGAGATAAATAATTGAATTGAAGAAAGAAAAGTCGTTGGAACTCAATTTTCATGGGACGAGTGCGACGATTGCAATCTCAATTTTGGATCTTGAATTTCGATTAAGAAAAGGGAAAGATCTTATGAAAGTGTTTTAATCAGTGTTTTAATAAGAAATCATATATGGGTCAGCTTCATCGAAAAAAATGGCATCAAAAATAACTTTTTCGATTAGCTAAATCCACATATAATCTGCCTAAAAAATAAATAATTTTTGTTGTTGTGTTACAATATTAAATTCATCAAGAAATTTAATCTTTAAAGAAACCAAAAAAAAAAAAAGAGAATGACATGGAAGATGAGAAAAGATAGTGAGAAATTTGATACTGTGTTGAAGAGAAAACCTGGAAAGCAAGAAAAGAGGGATAGAAAAGAAGAAGAAAGAGAAAGGGGAAAAAAGGAAAAAGAAAAATCTAAAATAAAAATAAAAAATAAAGAAAAACATACTTAAGTATAACTAATTGCATCATCCAATTAGAAGATAACACATGGATAAATTTAGACCATATTTAATGTTTTTTTTCTTCTAACGTGTTTTTTTCAATAATTAAAAATATTTTTTTGACGTGTTACTTATTAAGATGGTATTAGTTCACTTTTGATTAAATTAGAGGGGTAAATAAATATATGTAAAGTTAAAATATTAAACTAAATTATGTGGACAAGTTTGAGAGGGACTTTATGCATTTTCCCAAATAGTAATGGTTAGCATGTGACATGGAGAAATTTTATTTGTGAGTCATATAACCAACATTACTTATGTGAATCACTTTATAAATTGACATGTGGATTTTTGATCTCATAAATTAATTAAAATAGATTATAAAAAAGGCAACAAATAAAAGTCTATACTATTCCTAATTAGGGTGCTTATATTAAAAAGAAACTTAAAAGTAAAAAATATAAATTAAAAAAAAAAAACCAAGCCATAGCAGCGGCATTTAGGGCTGCTTGAGCAACAATTTTATTTCATATTTTATAATTGGTGATTTTCTTATTTTGATATTTAAGTCTAATTTAAAAGTATAAATAATTTTTATATTTGTATATTTTAACTTCTTTTCATGCAATCAATTAAGAGTAAAAGCGAACTTTATTCTTAATTCATAATGAAACGGTTTGACCGTTTATTTCTAAAAGAATTATATTATATTAATTTTTATTACTTTATTATATATAATTAATTAAATTTAAAATTTTTAAAATCATCCCAATAATCTTGGAGTCTCTTCAATATATGTACAATTTGGTAAATTTTTAATGTCATCTTAAAATTACACTATTTTTAAAATGTCTAATTTGCTATAAAAATTAATAACAAGTTTTAATATAATGTAAATCCTTCATATTCTTTGAGTACAAACTTTTATATTTTCCAGCAAAGTCTCAAAATATACAAATATAAAAATTACTTATGCTTTTAAATTAGACTTAAATACCAAAATAAAAAAAATCACTAATTATAAAATCTAAAATAAAACTTTTGCCCAAGCAGCCATAAATGCCGATGCTATGGCTTCCTTTGTTTAATATTGAGTTATTTATTTATTTATTCTTTTTAGTTTTAAGTTTTCTTTTAATATAGGCACCCTAATTTGAAATAGTATAGAGATTTATTTGTTTTTTTTTATAATTTATTTTAATTAAATTTATGAGACCCAAAGTTTCGCATATCAAATTATAAAATATCTCACCTAAATAACGTCGGTTATATGACTCACAAATTAAAATTTCTCAAATTTGAAAGTCATTACACAAAGAGGTTAGTTCAAATAATATAGTATTCATTTTGTCTCTTTCAAAAGCAAAAATAACAAAAGCGGGACAATTGAATACATCATCAAGCTTTCAAAATATTTTACTTTTTAGCATTTTTTTTAAGGCAATTAATTTCTCTATATATATGCTTGATCAATGAGCTTCTTATTTCATGTCACAGGTTGCAATCATCAATGAAGTTTTGATAGGAGCAAAAGGTGTTAGATAACATACTGATAAGCTTCGTGATAGTAAATCTTTCTGAACAGCAATTTCTTATGTTCGTTTATAATTTAAATAAAAGAAAACAACACTATAAAAAACTACTAATCTCCTATAAAAACTGTCATATAATGAAATTTAGGTTTTTCATATATTTTAACCAGTGTGTGTTTAATACGTCTAGTTACCCGTCTTCGAAGTCTGAAATGTTTCTCTTCATTCTTTCTTCAAGAAAAGAACATAACAATTGTTGACACACATCTTTTTGTTTGTATCGAAGCCACACATAATACTTCTCTGTTTACTTTGAAGCTTCTACTTATTTGACTGTCTTTCTCTCCTCATTTTTTTCCCGCTTGACTAAGAAAGAGGTGAAGAGCAGGAGAGAAAGTTGGTGCACGAAATAAACTAAAAATATCTATAAAGATCTAAAATTAGAAGTAATGACATAGTCAAGGGATCAATGATACTAACTATGAAGATTAACCATGATTAGGTTACTTAGCAGCAGAACCAAAAAAAAATAAAAATAGCAGCGTGAAATTAATTAACAGTCACTATTTCAAGAAGTCAAATGACATCAAGTGATGCCACTATATCTGGTTTCCAGTAAAGGGGTAATCCTACAACAACAGCGTTCTTGGATCCTATCTGGTTTCCAGTAAAGGGGTATCTCTACAGCAACAGCTTTCTTGGATCCCACCACTGTCACAGCACAAGGTCAAACACCTAACCCCCTAGGCCAGTGAAAAACAACAGAAGCTGAAGACCGCAAATAAAGGCCATTAAAGCAATTATTCTATCAAGATGCTTCATGAAAAAGAAGAGAATCTTTCTATCCATTTTCTAGGAATCAAGATAACCTAGTGGAGTTTCACTTTCCTGAGACTCAAAGATTGTTTCAAACTATGAGGAAAATACAGCAGTCGATGTTCTCAGAATCTAGCATTCCATTTTACCTTTCTTTTCTATAAAAACATTAAACAGCACACAAGCTTTATATGGTTGAGGACAGGACAGTTCTAAAGGGGTTACATTCCAGTTTCTAGTCATGTCAAAGGTCGTTTGTAACACAGGCAATAAATATTGTGCATCAACTCTGATCTTAGCTCATCATGGGTAAAGATAGGACCTCATACTTCTTAATATATGAATGTTTCTCAACCACATTGTTCTGAAGTAAATTTGGCAGCTGCAAGTATCAGGATGCAGCAGAGAAGTCAATGTCAAGTGACTCATGTCTACTAGAGTAATTAACATTTCAATAATCAATCTATAACACATGACCTATATATTCTGTAGGACTTCAAGAGATAAAAAACAAATACAAGCAATCACAGCATACAAGTAACTCTACAATCTAAGCTTGTTACCATGTAGAATGTTTTGTTCCTGCAGCATCTCAAAGAACTCTATTACCTCTATGCCATCAGATAACGAAAACATCAATAAAGAGAAACAAACCAGAATGTCCTTTAATTGCCTTCTGTTTTTGCCAACCATGGTACGCCCATATTAGGAGGTGGATTCTCCATTTGGCATTCTGAAGAACTAGCAAATTTTCCCTTCTTCGACCAAAGCCAAATCTTGGAAAAAGAGTAGCTATCAGTCTTCGTTCCAATACCTATCCTTTTCCCCTCCCCATCGCCTTCTGTTGACAAAGTGGCACACCGTTCACGCAGCTTGGCAAGCTTCACATTGCACGCGTTTTGCTCACTGCTCAAATCTATCATAAGATTATAATCACCAACAACATACTGATATGAACCCAACGAATAGCATCTCCTAGCATCCAAATTACTACTACTGGTCTCTCCTTCTCCCTCCTCTGCCCCAACATTCAATTTCTTAAATTTACCAAGTCTCACAGGAAAGGTTGCCTTTTCAACTGTACTTTCCTCTATTTCAATTGTTTTCTGAGCAGCAGAAAACACATGATCTCTATTGCCAGGACATCCATCTTCTTCTATGGAGTCATCAAAATCAAACCCGGTTAAGAATCCAGGATTGAAAAGGGTTCCTCGACACAGCGGACACGTTGAGTTTGTTAGGAGCCAAGTGTCTATGCAATTGATGTGGAAGGCATGGCTGCAAGTTGGGAGTAACCTCAACTTGTCCTTCTCAGAGAATTCACACAAACAAACAGCACAATCAAAGGGCTCTTTAGGACCCACAACCTCTTTGTACACAAAGACAGGTAATGCATCAATAAATGCTTGATCCAGACCCGAGTCATGTTGATGGAAAAGCTGCTGCAACTGTCTTTGCAGGGCCTCGGAGCTAGAAACTTCTGGCTGTCTATTAGACTCAGATGATGATGCTGAAGAAGAAGGGTGTTTGATAAGAAATCTAACAAGCAAGTGGAGAAGACCTGATATGAAAAAGATAACAGCTAATATGACTATAATGATAAGAACAGCTGGACTAATTTTGTTCCCTGAAGAGGATGGAGGAGGGCTTGGTGCTTTGTGAAAATTAGAACTTGCTGCTCCAAATGAAGAATGAGATGTGGGAGATAGAGAAGGGGCATATGCAAAGACACCGCCTTTAGTATGCCTAATCCAAGACATTTTCAAATGGGTATGCCCAAAATCCAATCTTTGTGCTTTGACTTCTGTAAATAAACAGTTCATCTTGGCACATCCCAAGAAACCAAAGTTGGAACTTCTTAATTTTTTTCACTATCTCAAACTAAAAGACTTCCTCCAAAGATATAACAACAGAGCTCAACCTTAGTTTTGAGAATCTGCTGTTGCATTAGAGGCTGCAGGCTTGCAGCAAGCTAGCTGGTGCTTAAAGCAGCAATTTCTCCGCTGCTTTCAGATGAAAGCACAGTCCAGGAATTTTACAATAACAGAAGATGATGAAAAATTACCCAGGCAGGAAAAAGATAAAGGGCACATCTGACAGGACTCCCAAATAGCCACCATTATCAAAGAAGATTGAATACTCAAAGACCCTTTAAAAATAATGGAATTTTTTCTTGCCCCAGCAAAAACAAGAGTCCTAGATTAAGGTGGATCTTAGCACCTCTTATATGGGAAGAGAGGAAAAAAAGGAAAGTTTGAATCTTTGAGCGTGTACAACTCTCTATGTCTATCTGAATATCTCATACGGTTCTTTGCCAAGCAAAGTATACATACAACTATATATATATATATATACTGACAAAGTGGGTGTATGCACAAGCCGCGAGGGGGTTGAGATTTGGTAGTTAGGGGTTTGGTTGGGGGGGGGGGGGGGGGAAGGTGCTCTGAACTGGCAAAAGAAAGAGACAGATTTGGAAGAGGCAAAGCCAAAGCCAGTCAGGGACAAGTCGCAAGTCTCCAAGAATAAAGAGTAAAGAATGCCAAAAAGAAGCAGCACAATTTGCTCTTTTTACTTCCCGATAAAATTAAAAGAAAAAAGTAGAAAAGAAAAAGAGATGAGAAAAAGGGAAAGTAGTAGGGAGAAACGAGTTTCAAATATTTGGACGCACCAAATATAACGCGCGTAAAATTTGGTGGTAATGGGCTTTATTTACGCTTCCCGCGAAGCCCGTTTTCAAGGTTTTGCCTAACGTGGGCCTTATTTAGATCTCGGAAGGGCCCAGATGAAATTTTTGGATCAAACGACTTCTTTTCTTTTATTTATTCTATTTTAATTTATTTGTCTTATTTTTTAAAATTTATTTAAAAAAATATTTTTTTCAATTTCAATATCTCATACAATATTTTTGAAATCACCAAATTAAAAAATATTTTGATACTTTATATCACAAACCATTTTTAAAAAAATTTACTTTTTAAATTGCGTAAAAATCAAATTAAGATAAACATATTGAAACAAACGGAGTAATACTTGCTAAAATTATATAGATAGACAGTAAAAATAGTTTACTATACCAACATAAATTCATATTATTAACGGAAATCTACTTATTGAACAATCAGTCTAAAAAGCTATAGGCATTAACATGTATCTAATTTCGAAATAAATATGATAATACGAGTTCATTTGTAAAAAACAATTTAAAGTCTTTATTTAGGTAAATACATGGTAAGTTTTAAAGATTTGGGAGAGTATCATTTTCTTTTCTTAATGACATCAACAGATTTAATTTAAAAGTGTTACATTCTGGCCTCAAAGACTTAAAATATATAAAATAGTTCATATCCCCAGAATTTTGAAAGATTTACACCTTGCTTCAAAATCTTGAAAAAATAAATAGTTTTCATCCTTAAAATCTTAAAAAATATAAAATAGTGCAACTGTATAAATTAATTTTCTTCCCTTCTTTTTCTCCTAAAGCTCCCATTTTTCTCCCCTTCAGGCCCCTTTTCCCGTGCAAATCTCAAACCTTTCATTAAAAAAATCACATTTTCGCCGTTACAATCATTGTTATCCTAGTTCTCAGAAATTTCTGAAAAATTGTCTGGGGCGTTCGTGGTTTGATTTGGATCGGTTTTTATTAAAATTAAAATTAAATTAATTTAATTAATTTTTAAATTTTTAAAATTAAATCAAATCAAATCAAATAAAATAAATAACCATCGTTTTGGTTTTTGTTGGTTTGATTCGGGTTTTCGGTTTATAACTAGTTAATGAATAGCAAAACAACAGAACATGAGATAATTATTTCAAGTGAACATTAGGAATCAACAAATTTCTCTCTACTATCACGAGATGAATGTATCTGAATCTTCTATTATTTTCAACACTATTCCAAAGTTTTAGCATGTTTAATTTGCATAACTGTAGAGGTTTTTCCACTTCACATATATAATATCCACACAAAAACAATATACAACTTCATATAGAATGGTCAATTCTTCAAAAATCAAAGAGATAAACGATTGAAGAGTAGATGGATGTCTTAGTAAAAGAAAATAAAAAAATCGGCAATATGTCACACCACATATAAATAATTAGACTTAAAGTATTGAGTTTGGACATATTTTTTAAGTGATAGAATTTAAAAGTGTTGTAGTGCATATGAAATAAAGTATACTAAAACCAAATTAATGATTAAAAGATATAAAAAAATTATAATTATTTATGAAAAACTACAAACATATATTCAAATAATTATAAATTTACGTATAAAATTTATCGGTTCGGTTTGGTTATTTTTTTGTTTTTTTTAAGTAAAATCAAAACCAAACCAAATATTCATTGATTTTTAAAATTTAAAACCAAACCAATCCAAATCAAATGTCAATTTTTTTTAATCAGTGTAATTTGATTTGTGATTTAGTTTGATTTGATTTTTCACCAAATCGTTAACGTCCCCATAAATTGTTTATAGAATATTAATTCATTCAATTGTGAATAGATATGTTTTCTATTCAACTAAATTATTTGTCAATAATCAACCACTTGGTATATATACGTTACTATATGACTTTTAGGAGAAAAAAAAAGCAATCAATTAAATATTTAAATTACAATAAGGGACATAACATTATTTAAACATAAAATTAATCCTTTATTATAGCTTTTAAGAGTTCCCATCTATTGACATATGATGTAATGAGACTGAAAACAAGTAATGATCTTCAAAAAGTGATTATTTGGCGAAAAAAAATTAATTAAATTATAATAAGGATCTTAACACTATTTAAAATATGAAAATGACACTTTATTATATGGGTCATTCGCAAAAATATAATGTTTCTATTTGGGGTGGTCTTTAGTTTGGAAAACTTATATAATTGTCCCACCAGAGCAAACTATTTACAGCTTGCTACCTCGTTATTTTCATATCTATATAATTAATTACAGAAAATATCTCATCTCGCAATCCTTCATGATACCATCACAACATACCTATGTACTGTTATGATATCATTGAGGATGAGCAGTCCTTCAAGAATACACCATCTCTGTTCAATTTATCTCTTTCAACTTGGATCCCATGAGGCGGACCTTGAATATTTTTCACATAAGTAGGAGTTGTAGATTTTTCAGACGTAGAGTGTGCAAGGCTCCTCAATCCTTCATGATGCCATCATAGTATATTCATATACTATCATGGTATCACTGAGAAATGAGCAGTCCTTCAGGGATATACTCCTTAATCATGCATGATATCATCACAGTATATCTATATACTGGCATGGTATACTTTATGATGTCATTACAGTATAGCCATATACTGTCATGGTATACTTCATGATGTCATCACAGTATATTCATATACTGCCATGGTATCTTATGTGCGAAGACCTTCATATTCATAATAGGGTATGAATTATAATTATTTTGGGCCAATGAGTATTTCGAGTAATTAATATAAAATGGTTCGTTTTGATGTAATTAGTATAGCTTTTGATCTATTTTGTGTACTTTCTCCTTTAATTTTTATCCTTCAAACTTGTGGTTTTTAATATTTTCCCTTCAACATTTAAGTAATAAAACTGCGGATAAAAATACTTCTAATATTTTTAAAAAAAATCCGCTAGGCACAAATTATTATACCCTATAAAGTATAAGTTCAGTTTTAGAACATTATGCCTTAAAAAGTGCATAAACTGAACTTATGTCTAATAGAGCATAACGTGTGCCTTGAATTATTTTTTTTACCTTAAGAAATTTATATACTGAACATATGCCTTGAGACTTAAGTTCAATAGTATGAATTTCTTAAGACATAAAATTTTAAAATTATCATATAAGGCGCAACTTGTACCTTGGAACACAAGTTCAATTTTAGAATCTTATATCTTAAGAAGTTTATATGTTGAACTTATGCCTTAGACATAACTTATGCATTGAAACATAAGTTTAGTAGTATGAATTTTTTAAGACAATTTTTTTTTTCAAGACACAAGTTATATCTCATGAGACATAAGTTGGATATGAACTTCTGAAAGACATATTATTTTACAACTCAACTTATGCATTAGAAAGTATAACCTGTGCCTTAAATTTTTTTATTTTTTTAAAAACATTAAGGCTAAAAATCTAGTGGTGATGAGTATTTCCCCTAAAGACAATGGACACTTTTATACATACAAATAATTAATGCATCCACAAATCTAGAGGTGATGAATATTAGCACCTTGGACCTCAATTGCACTTGCTTTGCAGCGTACAGGGAGATGAATTTCTATTTAAGATTATTGTGCGCATCGAAAATATCGTTTCATGGTTGCATAATTTGGTTTGCGATTATCTAATCTTTCATGTTTAATGAGCGTTTTTTTTTTTTTTTTTTTTGCACCATTCAAAGTGCGATGAAATGTTCTAATTCTGCCACAACCTTTTTGTCCTTTGTAAGAATTATCCTCAATAGTCAAAACTGTATCCAACACATCACATTCACAAAGACCACAGAAAATACTTAGTACTTGCACCAAGTATTTTCTACCAAATTAAATAGTTTAACTTCACTAATTGGAGTGGAAATACATGTCACTTAATAATGGTAATTGGTTCATTGCTTTGATACAAACACTATTAGCGATTAAGTTCAATTTATCCACAGACCAGTGGTAGTGGGAAGCAACCGTCCCACCAACACCACTCCCCAAACACAATTTAGATTCATGTCCCAACATAGCATTCGTGTTTTTTCTTTTAATAGCTTTTCCATG
Source organism: Datura wrightii (assembly GCA_035772735.1). Lineage (NCBI taxonomy): Eukaryota > Viridiplantae > Streptophyta > Magnoliopsida > Solanales > Solanaceae > Datura > Datura wrightii. The sequence goes on along the minus strand of JASDFA010000008.1, from coordinate 109,147,169 downwards.
TAGTAGAGCGACAACTTGGAACAGGTCCTCATCATGGTTTTTTCCAACTATAACCAATTCATTTGACAAATATGTTATAATCAAGTGGATCACAAATTTGCAGCAGTAGGTCGAAATTTGGCTCTATTGTAGCAGGAAAGAGACAAGATGAAAAGGGAAACAGAAACAGCACTTGTGGCAATTTCCTGGAGTAAACAGAGAGGGTGAAATTTTCAACAGGAAAGAGCTAGAGAGATGAAGAATATGGAAGATGCTTATGTAGGATTGGCCGCTATGTCAAATGTTTATGTTTTGTCTCTCTATAGACACAGCATTAATTACTGACGCACAAATATACGCTGCTACCTGCTTTCATTACAAAGACAAGCCATGTGGAACCTCCAACTTCAATATTTAAGTGCTCTACTTTCAACGGACATCACCTCTGATAATAAACTCGAAGGAAATGCAGCAACTAGTGAGAGTCACCAAACATCCCTACGGCCCACTTTTGTGTGCGCCCTACTTTGAGTTGTTTGAGGAAATCTTGATTACGTAACACAGAACTTAAATGCCTTTTATCTCCCAAAACTATCAATAACCCATCACAAATCCAGAAAATCAGGAGAAAAAGCAGCAAGAAAAAGTACAAGGATTACAGTTCTTGCCATAAAACAGAAAGATACAATTTCTCTTGAAACTTTTAGCAGCAAGTATTAGCAAGACCAAAAACCCATGTATATAAACAACTTTGTTACTAATGAATCCATGTTAGTTCATCACTAAGCAGTAAGCACCAGATATGCAGCTTGGAGACTTATCTGTTGCATGATGGATGGATTCAATAATTAATCCGCTTTCACAAAAGTCATACAAGGTGGGAGGTCCCTTGTGATGCAGGCATTTAATGCGAAATGTGAATAGTAGTTACATGCCAACCTACTTCATATACAAAGGATCACCCCCACACAGCAGCACTAGTACCATCAGCTATTCTTCTTCCGCTTCCTCAAATTTGGCATTGCACGAAGAAATACCGAACTAGACACATAATCATTGTTCTCTATATTTTCTTGGTGTGGTGATACCTTGTGACAAGTAATATCAGTTGTGTTGTTTAAATCTTGCTCAATTTCAGATGCACCTATCCCTGCTTCACATTGTTTCTCACTTGTTTTCCTTGCGGGACTAGAAACCAATTGGTTTGAAGCATTACCACAATTCTCACCTCCCAAAAGCTGAGAAGAATTATGAATATCAGAACACTCAACTGATAACATGGGGCTGGAAGCATTTATCTCATGCTCCATATCTCCATCATTTTCCTCTAAGCAAAAACCACCCCCCATTTTAAGGTACTCCTTAGACAAAAGATCCCTAGGAACAGGATCATAAGCTTCATCAAAACTTGGCAGAAGAGTAGATTCCATCTCTGTCCCACCTGCATCTTTACCAGCGCTTGTTTCAAGGTTTGAGAGTTCTTGTGGACAGTAATATGTAATTGCATCATTCTCATTCATCTTGCTAGAATCAGCAGGATAATGTTCAGCTATGCCCACATCTGCTCCTGATTCTCTCCTTTCTAACTTCTCAGCAATAAAATCTATATCATCTTTGTCAGCTTTGTCAGAATCATCATCTCTCATTTCACTATAATTTACTATTTTCCGGTGACGCTCTGACTGAAATTTCAATTAGAATGAAATGGAAAGAAATAGTAAAGTTATGAACTGGAGATGTCTCACGTAAATAAAACAGAAATAGATAACAGAGAGAAAGTTCACTTCCCTGAACGGTGAATATGTAAAAGTGAAAATTACTCGGTCATTTTGTTTGAAAGTATGTGGATATTGTTCAAAATATGTGCATATACTAGCAATGACCTCCAAAGAGAATGTTGACATCGCAAACTCGAGATCACAAACGAAGCAAGAATTTAAGACAACAGGAAACCAAACCATGTCATCAACGATTTTAACATGCAATACGAACCATGGGTAATATTTCATACATCACATACAACAGATATTAAAAACACCATAAACATAGGGCAATTGATCAAGGCTGTCCTATTTGGATTCAAACTTACTGGTCCCAACTATTTCTATTACCACAGCCCATCAAACTGATTGAAGCAATATGTAGAAGCTATTTGTGTACTGGGGAGGCTACTGTGTCAAGAAGGGCGCTGGTGGCTTGGGATAAGGTGCGCTTACCAAAGGGCAAAGGCTGCAAGGGGGCTTAACATACTCAATATGAAAATCTGGAATCAAGCAGCAATAAGTAAGCTGTTTGGCCTCTTAGTCAACACAAGGAAAAGCATTGGATCACTTGGGTGCACACATTATATAAAGAACCAAAATCTGTTTACAATGGAAATTCCAAAGCAATCATCATGGATGGCGAGGAAGATACTGAACACGAGGAAATATTGGCAGAATAATGAGACATGTCCTCAGTTAGTCAGGAAAGGGAAGTTCACATCCAAGCAGAGCACACAAAGCTTTAAGGGGTGCTGTTCCTAATGTACCCTGGAAGAATCTTGTCTGCCACAATGCTACTAGTCCTAGGAATGTTTTCATTCTTTGGCTGGCTTTACTGGGAAGGCTCAGAACTCAGGATCTCTTATTGAGATGGAGCATCAATGTGGATGGGATATATGCGTACCCTGAAACTCAAAGGCATCTTTTCTTTGATTGTAGGTTTGCAAAGACTATGTGGCAGGATGTATTAGCTTGGCTGAGATGGAGCAGAATTATTGGAACTTGGGAGCAGGAATGTCTTGGATACAACAAGCAACAAGAGGCAAAAGACCCCAACAGGTGCTACTCAAGGCATGCTTTGCAACTGTTGTTATGGTATTTGGATTGAAAGGAACACAAGACTGTATCAGAACAGAACCAAGTTTGGAGAACTTGGTGGCTGATATTAGAACTTCTGTCTGCATTGGAGTTAGAAACAACAGGAGGCTTTTATTTTGTAAGCACTTTGTAAATAGCTTACTTCGAATCATAGAAGGCTGGATGTTAGTTAACTTGGCAGTTACTTTATTTGGTGGCTAGGATAGTTGTTAACTTGGAGGTTAGTTTCAGTTGGTTTATTTCATTACCTGTTGGGTTGGTAGGCTAGCTAACTTTCGCTTTGTATATATACACTTGGTGATTAATAAAAGTTCCTCTAATTGCTACCTCCCCCTTCCAGAAGCGGCTTCGAAAGTATTAGACCTGAGAGAATTGAATAATTCAACTCTAATTTTTTTTTTTGAATAGGAATTCAGTAGAGCTTAGGGGAACACTAAAACAAGGCAAAGGTGACTTGACATCAGAACCAATGCAATATCTTCCCTTATTCCCTATACTACCATAAAATATAGCATCTAGATGAGCTCTCAAAAGATATTGTTAATATTTGTAAATTTCACTCAAAAAGGTGCAGTCATTAAGAGGTAAAATACAATTAGTATTGCAGGAAAAGGACTTACTCTTCTTGCTTGATTTGACTTTTCAAGCTTTTCAATTTGTGATTGTGGCTCTATATCACTATCTTTTTCTCCCTCGGAGCTTGTTTTGGAGGATGAACGGGATCTTTTACTTGCCTTCTTCACGGATCGAGCATTTTCTTTCTGTCCTCTTCCTATACTACCACTTGATTTCTTACTGGTGTTTCTCTTGCTTCCTGCTCCCTCTGGTGGTTCCAAATGTTCAGGATGCAGAGGCTCTCCTTTCCTTTTTCTTGACTGCTTTCCAACGGATCTTCTTTTTGTTTTAGTCTCCTCAGAATCAGCACCAGCAGGCTCTAGTCCCCTTGAAGGATCCTCTATCTTTTCCTCATTCATATCATTAGATTGTACTACTCTTTTTTTACAGCTTCCAGGAGCATCTTGGACACTTCCATCCATTAAATCACTGGATTTGTTCCCTGTCATATATTTAACAGCCTTCTTTATCCTCTTGCTACGAATTTTTGCAAATCTCTCATTGAAAGAATAGAAGGCTTCCAGTCGAAGTTGTGTCTACACCAAGTAAACAAAGGAACAGTGAGAGAAAAGGTCTAGCATCCGCTTCCTCTTTCTCCAAGCAGACAAATTACCACAAGATGAAGAAAACAGTAAGTGCAGAGCATTCAGAAACAATACAAAGGTGATGCACTCATATTTTTCTTACCATATATCATCAGAGGCGGATTCAGGATTTAAAATTTGTGAGTTCAAACTTTTAAAATTGAACCCATTATATTTTTAAAATTATGGGTTCATGTCTATTATTTATTATAATTTTGATAAATTTTATACAGAAATTTACACTCCGCTTTAAAAGTTATGGGTTCAATTGAACCCATAACTTATATGATACCTCCGCCTCTGTAAGTCATTCCATTATTTCGAACAGAACATGCCAATTGACGTGGTTAATGAGTATATACCCATTTCTTTTAAATTTTGGTGACAGAGGTAGGTGAATATGAAAAAGGATCAACCTCATGTTTGTTGTACTCTTTCAGAACTGGTACTAGCAATTCATCTGCCTTCTGGCTGCTCCAGCCAAATTTCTCCCAACAAACTCTGCAACAAACAAATGCTTATTTAGAGTCATATAAATCCCAAATCCACATTAGACCTTTCAAAGAAAAAATCATGTACAACTCACTTGCGAAGAACAGAAACATCAGGCTTCCCCCATGCGAAAGGCTCTGTTGACTTGTCAACTCGTGGAGAACTGTATGCTGAAATTACAGCATTACTCGGAAACGAAGAAGGAATGTGCCAGTTTTTACTAATATTTCTCTGTGAAAACGGTCCCAATATAAAGAAAGAGTGAGGTCATGCTTTTCCAATCAAATAGATAATAGATTTGAAGCAAAAGGGCACTATTGGTTTACATGTTTATTCATGAAAATCTGCTTCAACTTTTCAGCTCTGTCCTCAGACTTGTGGACATTTTCATCAGATACGGTATTGCCTTCCAGATTGCTGGTTGAGCAACTCATATTAGGATCACCAACTTTACACCCTCTCTTACTAGAGCTGGAACCTGCCTGTGCATCAAGCCCCCCGAGAATGGATGGATCTGGCGATTCCACCCACTCACGAAATTTCTGAAGACCGTCTTCCTCAGGAAATGCATTTACAACTTCAATGGCATTTACAATACCAATCCCACTGCACCATGAAAAAAAGAATGGATGAGGTCTTCTGCATGTCTCAGACAAACTAAGATGCTTCACATAAAAGAACTATACCATCAATTGTCCCCTGATGAGAATATGCAAACAAGACCAATTGCCAGTGTCAACAAGAAAGGAAGAGACACCTAGTTAGCAGGATATAACACTTAGTAAAAGAGCCACAGAAACAGGCTTACCTCACTCCTTCAGTATAATCGCTCCCAAGGAGCAATGCCATACGAATTATTTTTTCTCTATCCAACCCTAGCTCATTCTCCACATCCTAATAAACGGCAGATATGTGATCAACCACAGGCACTATAAATGAAAGGAAACTACAATGTTCTCTAAGAAATGAAAGCCCCATAGTGTGCCACCAACCTCAAAACCTTGTTCTTTTCTTTCGCTCTTTTTTTTTTTGGGGGGGGGGGGGGGGTGGGGGGTGGGGGAGGGGAGGCTGTGATGCTGATCATGAAAAACAATTCCTCCTATTACAAGCACCATTTAACCATTGCAGTGGAGGTAAATAAAATTGTTTGTTTTTTGGTTAAAAAAATGACTTAAGCAAGTGTAGCTGTAGAAACCTAGTTGCAGAAAGACAAACTTAAGGGAAAGAACAGAATCCAAAGCACTGGTGAATTGATGATGAACCTTCATAAAGTATGTCTCCACATATTTGCGATCATCAAATATGTTCTTGTATACACTTCGAGCACCAAACAAGAACGCATCAGAGTCATCAGTAACCACACCATCAACAAGATTTGTAAGTTCCATGTAAGCACATTGGGCTTCAGCTTCCATTGGAGCTATGATATATGGCAAGCCAAACATTTGGAGTAACTCCTAACACAGAGGAAGATGTAAATCAGATGAATTGAACTAATTGTAATATCATATCACCGTAAAACATTAGGGAAAAGGAATGTAGCGTGATTCAGGACCTGTAATCTGGAGCAGGAAATAGAAGGGGTATTTTTCTGATAAGGGAAGATATATCTATTATAAAAATTTGTTCAAAGATAATATCTATTATCTATTATATAAGCCTAATACGCTTAGCATGCAGGCTTCTATTTCTGTGAAGTACATAAGGTCACTAAGCAAGAAACAATCACACATTGGATGTCAAGTTGATAAACTATAACCAGGATACACCAATTAATTATGTGATTTAAATAAGATGAGATACTCCAATACAAAGCATGATCTTAGCCTAGGAGCATTACATCCAAAAGGCATGATCTTAGCATAGAATCATTATACCCAAAGAGTTGGTGCAAAAAATCATCAAGATGGAACACGCTGTATGGCATGAGAATAACAAAACTAAACTAATATCATCAAGGACCAACTTGTAATTACACCTACCTAGGATATTCCGGCAAATTGAAGGAAACTAAATAAATGGACAAGGAACACCTCAACCAAAAATCCCTATCCCTAACGGCAAAACAACTTCCTACTAATAAAATTTGATATTTGGAAATAAAGTAGGTTTAGAATTGCATCGAGAAAAATACAAAATCATCTAAGACCTACCTGGCATTCTGCAAACATTTCAGAGCTAACAGACTCTGCATTACGCTCAAGCTTTCTCTGCTCATCTCCTAGTTTTTCACGGTCTTTATCCAATACATGCATCTCCTCCTCCAAACTAGCCATCATAACTTTTTGATCTTCTTTGCTACCTGCAGAATCCAAATTGCCCAAGACATCCTTTCCCTCAAATAATGGGCCATCACAAGCACCTTCCTCATCTAGGTTTTGTGCACTATAGATATCAGTTATAAGACCCTCGGTGAAAGCTTTGGTAAGTTCTGTCGACTCATGTGTATAATGATGTGAGGCAGCTCCAGATTCATATTGTTGGGCATCAGAGGTTCTTGCATTCAGCGATTCATTAAATGTTGACTGTTCGATAGAAGTAACATCTGAAGCACTTTTTGTGTTACTCGAAACCTCAACTGTGGTATCTGCTATTTTCTTTTTAATCATGTCAACCTCTGACCCATCAAGTGGAATGGTCGGTTCCATATGCATATCACAATGCAAATTTCTGTCAGCATGACTGGTTGCTTTTTCAATCTGCAAATTTCTATAACCAGAATTATCTTGAAATTGTTTCCCCAAATGGGTCCCCAAACAGTTATTACTCCCTGCAGTATCCATCTCATTCTCATATACAGTATCATGCAAGTCAGCAGTCTGAATTTCAGATGGTAAATCTTTCTGTTGAAGAATTTCATGTGCCTTTGGAAAATAGCTCTCTTGACCAACAGATTCAATACTTGTACCCTGAGTAACCATTTGAATAGCTTCTTTGGACGTCTCTTTCTCATGAGATTTATCTATGGATCTATGATCTCTCAAATCCTCAAGACTCCTCCTTACTGCTTCCTGATAATTGGCTTCTTCTTCCAAAGCACCTTTATAAGCACTTCTTGAATCCAATGGAAGCAAGGGAGGCTCCTCGCAAATATCTAAACATCCTTCTTCCCATTCTACTTCAGCCTCATCATCCATGTCATCTTTCTCCAGTGGAGCCTGACCTTCCCCTTGAGTGTTATTGCTTAGCAAGTCACTTTTCTCTTCAATCACTCCTTCCTCCCATTCAACGTCCGAAGCAGAATCCAGAGACTGTTTCTTTGAGGGGGGATGATCCATAGGAAATACCAAGGCTGAATCACCAGCCACTAAATGCGCAAATATATCATCATCATCATTGGCACAATCTTGTTCAAAATTATCTTCAAAAGATATCTGAATTGTAGTCCCGCTTCTGAACTCAGACTCTTCACTTTTGTTGTCTACAGAAGCCTTCCCATCATTACCTAAATTGGATGAGTTCAGATGCAAAATTGTATCAGAGACAGTTCCAGGGGTATGTACAGCAGTGTCACTTATAGTAGGCACATCACTAAAATCTTTGTTTCTGGACATACTCTCCTCCTCAATCTCTTTCATCATATCTAAGTTTCTCTGTAAATCTCGAGTCATGCGAACACCCATGGCTCTCAGTCTGCTGACTCGAACATGACCCCTCTCATCCAGATATGTCTCCACATCATCATTAAATGCCCTTTCAGGTTCAGTCACAATCGATTCTAGCACACTACTAGATTTCCTTGTTGAAGCATCACTCGCAGCATTTGCCAAATTATTTTCTATTTGTACTTCACTTGTCTTCTTACTAGTTTGAACTTCCCCAGCAGATGCAAGGACACTGATAAACACCGACATGCAATTATTTTTAGAGGACAATGATGATTTAAGCAAGAAAGGGAAGGAAAATGAAAAGAATCACTAGGGTAAACCAAATGATTGTTACTTACTCTTTGTCCCCAGTAAAAGATGAGGAGAAAATAAATTCCCTATTTGCTTCAGAAGCAATCCTTGAAGTTCGCACACCACCTATTCCCCTTCCAGCAGCAGATTTCTGCACTTCACCGATCTCGCGTCGAAAAGCAACAGTTTTCAGATAAGCTTGTATTTGCAGTTCTGAGAACTTTTCCGGGGCCTGGGAGATGCATCTAAACAATTAGTGTGAAAAAGATAAAGAAAGTATCAAAAGGGACAAACCATCAGTTCTTAACTTAGCAACCACAACTAACAAAATTGAAAAATATAACAGATAAAATTGTAAGTCCAGTAGTCCTCAAAAGGACTAAAGAATGTTTGAAGTCCATCATCATAAATTATGTAACATGTGAGAGAGGTACTAACTAAACCATCAACCTGACAGAACCTTTTTAATGATAAATACATCGTTTAGAAGACATCACCATGAAGACCCATCTAATCTAACTCACAAATAAGGACCAGTATTGAAGATTGAGATATTGTGTTGTCAAACATGAAATGCTGTGCGCAAACTATAAATTATGTACTTTAAACTACACAAAAAACACTTCTTAAGCAGATACAAAACTGAAAAACCAAAAATACAACTGCAGAAAGAGAAATTATTATGTACTGATGTGCAAGAAAGCTTAATGAAGTACCTTCTTGACCTTCTGATACTTTTGTCTGTTCTCTGCCATTAATCTTTCCCTCATCTGGCAAACAAGTTATTAATTGATCAAACAAAGAGAGAAAAGTCAGCATACACAGTTTGTTTGTCTCCTTTTGAGGGAGCACTAACTGGATACTGCTTCCATATGTAAAAGAACCACCATTACCTGACCAAGAAGATCAAGTTGCATAGATGGAGGTAAAGCAGCTAAAACGGAAGGATCAACTTTTCCTTGTGTTGCTGGCTACACGTTGCATAAAGAGTTTGGGGGCATAGTTAGTAAGAGACAAAAATCTATTAATAACCTCGTCGAATAATATTACTAGCATCACAATTACATGGACACAATTAAGTCCATGGATTGAAATAGTAGAAAATGAAAGCCACATATGCGCATCTAACGGAACATCAAATAATATTTAGAATTTCCTTTCTAAAAATGGAAGGACAAATTTAAGAAAAGACTACTTTACTCATTAACGCACTCCAGTAAAAGCATATGTGTGCATGCAAATGAAGTTTGATCATTCCTAAAGCCATAAAGCAAAGAATACTCCTAACCCAAAAATTATTTAGATTTCCAGTATGTAACACACAATAGTTCCTAAGATTAGATTCGGGATTGGAAATATGAGCAGTAGAAAAAGTTTGAAAAATTTCTCAGAACGACTCGTTGTACGGGTCGTGGTCTGGAGTAATGGGTCATAGGACGGGCCGTGGTTAGGATATGAGGTTTCATCTCCCAGATCACGAGTCCTCACCACGGGTCGTGGTGAGTGGTTACGACTTGTGGTCACGAGCCGTGGTCAATATCAGCAGAGAAAGGCCGGGTGTGACGAGTCATGGAACGACTCGTAGGTTGTTGTCACAGGCCGTTGTCAGGAATCGTGATGAGTTACTGGTTGTCAAATCTCGAAACAACGAGTCAAGGTACAACTTGTTGGGAGCGACAGGTCATGGAATGTGTCCGTTGGTTAGAATTAGAGAAGGGGGAAATTTTGGCCCAGTAACAACGGATGGGTCCAATGACCCGTTGCCGCATGTAACGACTCATGGTATGGGTCTGTTGGGAGGATCCCAGAAAGTATACTTGAGGGCAATGGTGACGACGGGAGGAAACCACAGGTCGTTCTTTCTAGGTATGACCCGTGGTAACTGGCAGAGAGATTTTTCCTGCGAAATCATTAAGTGTATTTTCGTAATTCCTAAGCTCCTAAGTCCTAAACTACGTCGGTTTAAGCTTGGAAAAGAGTGCTTTAAGGGTATTATTCACCCTAGATCATCCAGTCCTCTCCTAACTCTCTTAATTGAAGAATCAAGTCTCTCAAAACCCTCTGAAGATTTTTGTAGGGTTCTTGCTCAAGTTCCTCCTAATTTCAATTGGGGTTTCAAGGCTAGTTGTTAATTGTCGATTCCAGGTATGTGCGCTTATCAATGATGGGTTCTTTTCAACCTAATGCCCCTTTCTCAAGCAAATTCATGATCACCCATTCCCCAATCCCTATTTTCGAAATTCTAGGGTTTATGTTGGGTTATGAAATTCCTCCATGATTCTCTTATGGGTATAGCTGAATTGATAAGCATTTATGATTTCCATGATAGGGTTTTATGTCCCCTCCTAATTTTCATGAAATTATGGCCCCTCATGTTTACAAGTATGATTATAAACTCTTAGGGCTAAATTCCTCTTTATGAGATTTTATGATCCTCTTATGATTGAAATTCACTCAAGCCCTAATTATGTTTTATGATGTATGATACATGATTTCCTACAAGCACTCTACATGAATTTATGAACTTCAAGTCTGAGGATGTTCTCAAGTATGTATGACTTTTCATAATTATCAAAATTATGATTATGGCCGACTCATGGGCTCTTATTTCATGGCTAGTTCACGTATTACAAGCATGTTCACGATTATTATGATTTAAACTAGCCCATGAACTTCATATATGATTTCACGATATTCATTATGAGCCATGTGCATGTTTTTGGAAGTAGTGTCTAGCACCGAGTAGGCCTGGAGTTCAGCGAAACCCCGAGTCTCAGAACTACATGCCAATGTAGGTTGATATTCATGTTAACCCTACGGGGTCTCCTTAGTGATCACGCCATGTCATCGTTCTTTGACCTGGCAAGGCTTAGGATAGCTCTGCCCACTTGAGCGAGATAGTTGGGGCATCATGTAAGCTCTATCATGATAATGTCAGTTATAACGAGTCGTCCCATTGTTCCTTATGTTTTATGCATCATTATGATTTCGATACTTTGGCTCAAGTTATGTTTTTACAAGGTTTCTCTTATGATTACGATTATGACCAGATTATGAATAGTTTTGAAAACCTTGAGCCCCCATGTTTCAATTATGATTATTACTTCATGTTTTTCTTGAAATGTCCTACTCTCATGAACTTTTATGTATTTTATTGTCCGCTATAATTACCTTCATACTCAATACATTCCAAGTACTGACTGCATACTCTATGCTGTATCGTTTCATGATACAGGTCCGAGCGACCAGACTCACCCCGCCGTTAGTCCTGCTCCCATCTCAGACTGCATTAGTCCAGTCTTGGTGAGTCCTCGTCTTTCAAGGACATTCTCTCAATTTATGTCTTGTATGTTATTTCAGTTTCAGACGTTAGCGAGCTAGTAGGGGGTGTTGTCCCATCAGCTCATCAGATGTTTCAGAGGTTTTTCAGATGATACGTAGATGTTTCAATTTTTGTCGAGTGTTGACTCCATTTATGTTATTTTGAGATACTTTTGACTTCCGCTTATTTATGTTACGATTTTAAATTTCCGCGTTATTTATACTTTTGAATTGCTTAGCATGTGTCATGGGTTAGATTAGGGTCATTCGTGGCTCTAGGTCCCGTGGCTTGATTCAGGGTCCATGCCCGGGTCGTGACACAGTACAAGAGGCATCAATGGATCTGATACTTGTTACCTTTATTACACACAACTATAAGGTGCGTGGCTCTAGGTCCCGTGGCTCGATCAGGGGTCCATGCACGAGTCGTGACACAGTACAAGAGACATCAATGGATCTGATACTTGTTACCTTTATTACACACAACTATAAGGTGTACAGAGACCAAAAGCGTCAAAATCATTTTACTACTCAAATAAAGTGGTCACTAGCATCATGCAGAATCTGAATCTGACATGTGAAGATGAAAATGAAATCAACGAGTAGTTGATGCTAACCAGTATCATCTCTTCGTCTTCATCGGTATTATCATTTTCAGCAGGAGTCCCAGCACAAGAAGTTGATGCATCAGCAGCAAAATTCCAGTCTTCTTCTGCTTGAATAGAAGCTGCCAACCTTAATTAACTTGTCAAACTGAGTGTCAGAATCTTTTATGTCCACATTCAAGTAGAAAGCGACAAGATCATGCAACTTTATAACTTATCAGAAAACAAAAAAACGATTACACAACTGACTACTATAACTTACATCTCATCCAGTGCTTCTTTGTCATAATTTTCTGTAACCAAGCCATTTCCATCAGCCATGTTCTCCATAGTTCGAGTTGCTTCTGTGATAACCTTTTTACCTTTTGCATCATTCAGTTTCCTCTGGTTCTCCAGATCCACAGACAGCTCTTTGAGCCTCATTGCCTTAAGCTGCAAGTAGAAATGGATAAAGAAAAGTTATTCAACATCACGCAAACTCTTAAATGCTTACCACAGAATGAGGTTGCTGATGAATTCAGTGCATTTTATGTTAGATTAAACACGACCAATTTCCATTCTAAACAAAACAGAGAATCAAGGAAATAGTGGTTTTATCAACAGTTCTCTCATCTGCTTGCATGATTATCCACGACAGAATTGATGACAAGCAGTTATGTGAACAGAAAAACGAACATATTGTTCAACAGAATGGACTATCTCATCTAACAGATAAGGAAAAGCCTTTATTCATGTAGGTTTGCGACATGCTCCCAAGCCCGTGAAAATACTTGTTGGTAACTAGAACACCTATAACCTATCGACTTGTCTACACTCATATGTTCTAGGTCTGCAACACATAACTCCAAATAATTGAGGGACTAACATGGTTAAGGAGCAACTTTTCAGCCGTTTTCCTAATTTTGGCCTGAGCATTTTCCCGCTGGCGGCGACGAGCTATCACAGTTCTACGCTTCAGGGCAGGCGTGCCGCCATCAAACACAAAGACTGGCTTGGTCCGAAGGTAGAGTAGCTTGCAAATTCTACGGAAAAATCCCAAAATGTGAGCATTCCGCACCATTTCTCCCTTTTCATCTCGCATTGCTTTCATGAATTGTATAATCCATATACTCGCATCTAATAAATACCAATTTTCACGCAATAATCAGTATAAATATGATAGGTGAGTTGTATTAAATATTAATTAGGGTTAGGGTTAAAGGAAGCTGAAGTTACCGATTGCCAGTTTTTTCCCGGCGAGGGTCTCGACGGAGACGCGGCGGCCAACGGGGGCGATGAGATCCCAGAGACCTTGAACACCCATTTCAGTTTGCCACTAAACTGTCAAAGATCGTGTTACACTATTTAAGTATTGCCGCCAAGTTCGAACAAATATGTTGAGAAATGGAAGGGGAAGTCGGTTGGTCGTTGCAGGGGCAAATTGGGAAGCTTGGATTTCCCTTAACATTAACTTTCATTAATAGTTGGGTCAATCACATCCTCATTATATATCCGATTGTTATGTTTTTCTAAGTTAGATTTTATATAGATTCAAAATTAAAGCAAGTTCAAGCGAATAATTTATCGATTTCATAGTAAGTATTTGAAAGATTTGTTTGAAATTTTAATTCCATCTGTAATTTTTAATTTTGCTTAGCCTTAAAATTCTCTTTATATCTTAAATTACTTTTAATACATCTAGTATAATTGTCATCATGTCCATGTGATATCCTTTATATCATTAGCCCTTGTTCATACGTAAATTCATTTATTTAGCACGTGTCAAACTTCTTAATGACATTCAAATATTTCAAAATAATTTTCAGGGTGCTATAAAGGGCAAGTGAACATTATTAAATATTAAGTGTAATGAGGTTAAGTCGATTTATTTTTGAAGTCATCATTTTATTTTATTTTTTTACAATAATTTTTAAGTTCAAAAGTGATCAATTAAGCTAAGAATGCTAATAAAATATGTTTGATTTCAGGAGATTAAAGTAATCCAATTGACTTGTGGAAATTAGATGATCAGAGTGATGATCTAAATTGCTTGTTGAAGCTTGAAGGAAGTGCAAAACATTTGAGCTCATTGTGGATCGCAATGTGGTCCACCCGCTAGTCTACAATAGGACAACTTCAAAGAGTCATTTTCCCTGTTTTCATAAGCATTGTGGAGCACAGTCATTCGATTACTAGCACAATTCTTCAACTATGGAGCATAATGTGTTTGGAGTGGCAATTTTTAACATTTCTTACTAGCGATCTAAAAAAGCATTTTAGGTCTCTTTTGCTCATTCTCTTTGATAGAACAATAGTTGGTGCGATTCCTAGAGCTTTCTTGGCCATTTCTGAGCTTTTCCAAGAAGAAAATACTTACAGTTTGTAATTTCATTTCAATTTTAATTATGTTTGTGTTTTCTAGTTTAATTTTCATAATATTTTTGATTTCTTGCATATCTAGTTTCTTCATCTAGGTTGCAATTCAACCCTAATGTGCTATATTTTATGGGATATCGATATGAAGCTTGTTTTAGATTGGTCTTGAATGTGAAAGTAATAGTTGCAAACATGATTTTATGCTTTGTTTGATTTATTTTTTTCTTGAGAAAGAAGAATTGAGTTTGGGTAATTTGGCTAGTAAGGTATTAGGCTTATTGAGAAGTCAGTACAGCTTAATAACACATTTTGAACTAGAGATAAGAATTATCTCTCTTGGGCTTTAATCAATTACTAGTATTCTAACCCTATTTGTCTTGAGAAGCTAATTTGGGCTAAGTTTCTCAGTAATCTAGAGATATTGAGTGAATGCTTATAAATTGAGAGTCATAATCAATTCCCAATAGCATTAGCAAGCTAATTAGATATTACCCATTGAGTTAACACCTAGGTAAGAACTAAAACTTTATACTCTTTTTCATTAAGTTACAATCGTAGTTTATTACTTCATTTTCTAATTGTCTAGTTAATCATTACTTTAGTTACTCGTTGATTTCAATTAGTAGTATAAGATCAAAAGTATCTTTTTATTCGGGTAAAATTTAAGTTGTTTGATTGATACACACGAATAATCTTTCATAAGACACCCAAAATTCCTCGTGGGATTCGATCCCAACATTGTTGGGTTCTATATTTGACCGTGACCGCTTGCATCACTATTAGGTGTAATTTGGGCATATCAAGTACCCACAGTCGACCTTGAACAAAGTTTTTACAAGAAGAATGGGTAAAAAAAGTTGCACGTGAAATGGATGATCGGGGGAAAAGTCATGATGTTTGCATTGCAAGAAAAAAGCTCTTACTGAAATCAAGGTGAACGGAGAAATAAGATCATGAAATAGGTTTATTCACAATACAAGACATCGGGGCATGACTCCAGAATATGCTATCAGCTCATTAGTTACCTGGAATGGTGATTTCACAATCGTAATAGAAAGAAATATGATCGGAGAAGAGACCAATCATAACAACAATGAGGAGGTCCAGCTGGAGACAAAGAACGAGGCTACTTTTGGGCCAATGTTGTTGTAACCAAGGATGGAAATAATTCAAACCCGGGTCCAATGAATGTTGATTGGGCGGGACTGCCCGAACTAAGCAACAAAAAATGACAGACTGTGATCCGGATGTTGAAATATCATAAAACAGATACGATGGATGGTAAAATTGTAAATATGTCTTAGATTAATGATCCCGGGTGACCAAATACGACATGTGATTTGCACAAGTTGCACGGTGAACAAGCTATTATGGAATGTATCGTTGGATTACCAAACGGTAGTAACTTGGTGGCAACTTAAAAGGGTTTGATAAAATTGGATGAAACTTATGGTTAAAGAATGCTCCTTATGTTCGAGATTTAAATTAGAATTTAATTTTGTGTCACAATTAATTGATCACTTGAATTGTGATATCACATTCACTTTTTTATATTAGCTCTACTTCGTACCCTACTTTTTTTGTAGGTTTATTCTTAATATTATTTATGTATGACATTATGTACTGACAAAAAAAATACAATCTATTCAAATATTATATTTATTAAAATACACAACGATATAATTATTACACCCCGTCCCTATCGTTTAACCGATGCGTTCGTACATATGTTGGAAGTTTTGGAGTACGACGCACGTGAGGAAAGGCTCGAGGAATGAACACACGAACAGGGTACTGAGCTAGTGGGTGGAAGAAGGCCGAAAGCAGGCCACTAAGGGCACCGCGTCGCGGACCCCCCTCCCCCGCGCTAGGTGGTGCGCCGCGGACCTCCACCACCGCCTATATATATATATATATATATGTCTAAGTGAGGCAATTGATTCATTTTAAAAACATCTTCTTCGACAGAGAGTTAAGAGCAGCGACAATTTTATGTGATTTTCTTCAAATTACAACTGTCAAACTCTATCCAAATCTAAATTCGTCTTGGGTATTGAGTTCTAGGCCTACGAGAAACATCATTGTGGAGTTATTTCTTGAAAATTCGCTCGGTGTACCGGAACCCCGTCGAGTAAAGATTGTCGGAATTACTTCAAATTGGGTTCTCAACGGCCACAGGCAAAAGGTAAGCATTTCTTTCTTTTAAATTTTCGAGAAATTATGAGTTTTCGGTCGAATGAAACAAAGTTGAAATTATAGTTAACCCTATTGAAAAGATTTTGTTATTGGTCGTTCTTATTGTTGAAAATAGTTGTATTCTCTCAGTGTAAAGGCGGCAATTGAGTGGAGTTATTGGCTTCATGTGGAAAATTGTTTGATGAACGAAAGTCGGCATTCGAGGTATGTTAAGGCTTATCTCCTCGGTAAGTTATTGTCATGGTATAATGATACGACATATGCCTTTGAAACAAGACAATGATCCTGTATATTGTAATTAGCTGCTGCCAGTAGATAATAAATTTATATATTGTAATTAGCTACTGCGAGTAAATAAGGATTAAATATGTTGTGATTAGTTGCTGTCAGTAGATTATGATTATGTATGTTGTGGTTAGCTGCTAGAAAACATATTGAGGAGCATATTGCAGTATCCCTTGTCAGGAAAGAGTATATTAAGTGTGACTCATGCTAGGAGTGTCATAGAAACTCCTGAATTCTTCTATTCACGCTATTAGTAGAATTCTAATGTTTTGCTGTCATGCCAAGGCCCTAGAAATTTATGGTTAGCTGCGGGACCTGATTTGGTAAGTTGGACAGCGTAGGGCGCATCCAGGCGGTATAGCTTTCAGTTTGACGCTTGTATTGTCAGTAGAGTTCGCCCAGAGGCCGTTGGCGTACCTTGACTCCTCCAGGGCCAGAATTTGAATAGGATGATCTTACCCTAGAGTCAGTGGCGCCAGGGCTGCCTAGTGAAATGAGTGAAAGCCTGCCATATAGTTGGCTACTGTCAGTGACTGTCAGTCCCAGTCGACTTGGTGCTTGACGTACGGGTCACCCAGGAAGTCATCCCAGTTATACAAGTCGGACAGACCCGTGGATACCCCTATGGGAGGGAAACTTATTAGTAGTTAGATGTTGGGACAACGCCCCAGCCTACTTATACAGATGCCCACGTACATGTTTCCTAGAAGAGCTAACACTAAGTATACCTGCCTACGGGTCTTCGGATTGCTCACAGGAGCTATATGTTGTCAGGACAGACTAGATTGACGCCGACGAACTAGAACCTCGGTATTATGGTCTATCCTTCGGTAAGTTACATTCGTCGTAGATCTAATACAACCTATGTAAATATAGTCCTCCAGAGTAAACCTATTGTGATTAGCTGCTACGAATAGAATTGAGACGACGACAATGACATAGTAACCCTCGTCAGAATTAACCCTAGTTAGCTTGGTCTTTCCATACAATGTTTGGGTTGTTGAATGTTTTGTTGCCTATGGGGATATGCTCGCAGGAGAAATATGATGTCCGAAGGGACCATATTGAGGTTGTGAGGGTCGTATTGAGGTGCCCATCTGCTTGCAGGAGCAATATGATGTCCGAAGGGACCAGATTGAGGCCGTGAGGGCCATATTGAGGTATTCATCTGCTCACAGGAGCAATATGATGTCCGAAGGGAACAAATTGAGGCTGTGAGGGTCGTATTGAGGTCTAGCCACCTCTAGACTCCTCTATGCCACAGTGGCATCACGACCCTCAGATGAGCGAAGGCTCGGGGTCCAGTTACAGGATCCTAGACGGCTCATACATGATTACAGAAGCCCAGATGACTCAGACACAGCTATAGGAGCCCAGACAACTCATACTCAGCCCAAATGGCTCAAATACAGTTACAATTATAGTTACTTGCAAGGCAATAGTGGTATATAGACTGATTGGCACCTACCGAGGCTTATGGGGGCCCAGGTAGGTTATCTCTGTGTTGATTGTACCTTCCAGTCTTATGGGAACCAGGTTAGATTATTGTTTATATACTTGACTGTTAGCTATAGCTTATGAATGTATAGTTGTACAGTTTCAGCTCATATACGTGTAGTGATTTACTAGATGCAGGTTATGGATAAGAAAGCCTACAGGTTATCCTCTGCCCCTTCTTGCTACTTACTTTCAGTCTTTATCAGTTTATATTTAGCTTTATTTACTGCTTTACATATTCGGTACAGATTGTATAGACACCCAAGTATGGGGCGCTGCATACTTGCTGCAGGTTTAGACGGACAGATTGTGGGATCTCCTAGCAGCTATTAAGAGTCAGCAGTTTGGCCAGCTCCTTTCATCCGGAGTTGCCAGGTTGTAGAGGTTTATCCATCTTTAATCTGTATAGCAATTGGGTAGGTCGGGGCTCTGTCCCGATCAATATTTTGACTCCTAGGGGCTTGCAAACTACAGTATTTAGTTAGTTGATTGTTGCTGGCTGTGTGGGGCCCGTGTACATCTTATTTTGTGCGTTGGCCATGTGGGGCCTAATATAGTTGCTTGTTTTCATTCCTTTTGTAACTAGACAGCATGGTGGTCTTGTCGATCCGCATATGATCTCTTTTACTATTACGTTGGTTGGGTTAGTTGTTTTCTTTTGTAGGTGTTGCGTGGCCTTGTCGGCCCGAGGTTGTATTTACAGCCGATATAAAGCAGTTTGTTTTCTTGATTTTGAGTCGATGGTGAGCACCAAAGGTGCATATGCCCAGCCAGGTCAACCCAGATTCCAGTGTGGCATTAGGTGCCAGTCATGCCTCTCAAGGTGGGGCATGACAATAATACAATACAATATGATACAATATGATACATAAGCACCTAAACAAGTAAAAAAAAAGAAGCAAATATACCAAAAAGGTATATGAAAAAGTTATTGCACCAGAACGGTAATTCTTGTCAGCCTTACTTTTAAATTTTGAAAAAATTATGGTAATTCGCCCAAAAGTGGGCGAACTGTACAAACTTTTAATTTACAATTCGCCCACTTTTGGGCGAAGTACCCCTATTTTCATTTTTCTTTTTTTTTTTTGATTTTTAATGCTCTATGCTCTTAAAAAAATATTTAAAAAAATACAGAATAGAAAGAAGGTAGAAAATCTTTATAAAGTAATTCAAATTTCCATACAAAGTCGAAGGATGATAATATAAAAAAAATTGCTAAGCTAAGTCTTCTACCCTCTTATTGCGGCCAATTTTGTGTTGAGTTGCCCCGTCTCATAATCAAATATATTATTTGTAGCCCTTATAAATTGATTTAAATCCAGCGAATTGCTAAATGTAGCAAATCAAAGAGGTGCAACAACTGGGTTAACCATATCCATGGATGAATAATATGAAATCTCAGATGATATTGATGTCTCACACTGTGGGTTACCTATATCCATAACTGGATTATACGGGCTTATATTATCATAGGCGGATGTTTGTGTTGTTGGTCAAAACCAACATCATCTTCGTCAACTAAGTGGTGACTTGCTTCTCTTTTGCCACGTCGGTTACCACCACCTCAGCGTGCTCCAGCTCCGGCTCCTGTGATACATCGCCAACGTCGTTCTGGCACTAGTAGAGGGTCATTCCAACAGAGTATAGTTCGTAACAAAATTCAACCTAGATCCTTGAGCAGCTGCATTTAAAGCATTTATAGAATTATTAAAAAATGTTTCCATTATTTCCTAACATACTCGGTTGTTGATGGATCTTGTTGAATATTACAAGCAAGATGGTGGATCTGGTGAAGTCCACGAGCCTAAATCATAATTAAATAATTACTTTAAATCGTATAAAAGAGAATATAAATAAAATAATATGTCAAATAATTAAGCAACAAACCATTGCCTCCTGCCTCCCACCAACATGTTCATATCCCCTAAGAACATTATGGGTGGATTTTCTATGATAGCTCGAGAGTGAATTGTATACCACCTAAAATATGCATGACTTAATCGTGACTCTTGATTTATTAGGGGAGCATGTAAAATATTATTATGTCGATTTTTTCAAATTTCAGCCGTATTTTTCAAATACTGCTGCCTTTCTACGGTTATTGTAAAACTGTTTGTAAATCTTGAAATGTTCCATTTGAAAATTAACAGGTTTGGAAACATCT
The DNA here is from genome assembly GCA_035772735.1 of Datura wrightii. Lineage (NCBI taxonomy): Eukaryota > Viridiplantae > Streptophyta > Magnoliopsida > Solanales > Solanaceae > Datura > Datura wrightii. The sequence continues at coordinate 109,126,316 of JASDFA010000008.1, read as the reverse complement.
TATTTCATACCAAACTGTCTATAAACTCTATCAATCATGTGTCATTCCCGGAAAATCCCACAAATGAGCGGGACTCTTGCCCTCCAAACAATTTGTCCGCGGCGGCACCATTCAGATAGTCCGAAAATAATTGTCTGTGTATACGACGCCCACACAAACTAAAGAGACAAAAAAAATTATTATTGTAAATTTTAGTAATAATATAATATTGAAAGTCAAAAAGTACATTTTAAAAAATATCAGCAGTATTTTTATAAATACTTGATCATCACCGAGACAATCCAAAACATCCCTACAAATTACAAGAACATTATGTGCCTCACTATCACGATTTCTCTGTGTCTCCACTTTTGTGCAAGTGTTATATATGGTTCATGAGGAATATGGGGTTCAAGATATGGTTGCATCGAAATAATCCTTTCCAATGCCCAAACCTATACCAAAAAAATATAGGGAATATTAGAGGTCAAGATTATCAAATGTGATTTATAATAAAAAATAATAATATATTTTAAAAATACTACAACCTGCAATAGTGGAATAAATCCGCAAACATCATGGGCAAGAGTCATTGATGTCTGGCATAAACAGTTGTACAAGAATGCGAGTGCAGCTGCACCCCAAGCCTGTTGACTCATTGCAAAAAGATCACCCATACCGAGTAATAATCTAAACTTATCTTGCATGCTGAATTATCCAGAAAAATACTACCACCATACAGCCATAGCAGGTATAGTCTCACTCTTTCTTGTACAATCTGTTCTTTAGTCTCGTCTAATAATAGCATTCAATTCCTGTAAATGAGATTTTAAAGCTTGCACATTTAAATAACTACCTCTAATGGCACCCTCTATACATGCCCAGCCTGTAAAATTATACAACAACTGAAGCCACTGATTTTTATAAGTTATGTAGCACCCTATTGAAATAAGGCCTCTCCATCAATAGTCATACCAAACAATACCTCCACATCCTGCAATATAATGGTGCATTCCTTGATACGCATGTGAAATGTATGCGTCTTCGGTAGGGGTGGGCATTCGGTTTTTCGGTTCGGTTTTTTAAAATTTCGGTTCGGTTTTTTCGGTTTTCGGTTTTTCATATAGTGCACCGAACACCGAACCAAACTAATTCGGTTCGGTTCGGTTTTTTTCAAATTCGGTTCGGTTTTTTCGGTTTTTCTAATTCGGTTTTTTCGGTTATGGGCCTAATTAATGGGCTATTTTTTAACTTACAAAATGAGCTACTTTTTAAATTAAAAATTAGTTGTTTTGTCTTTTTAAATTCAAAATAAATTATTTTAAGTTTGAATTCTAAAGTTTAATTCAACTAAGCTTAATTTTAACTTTTTAAATAAAGAAAATAGTGAGATCAATTGATTTACATTTAGTAGTACATACATAACATTTGACTTTTTGATAATAAATTTTCTCATATGCTTAATATCCTTATAACAAAACCAATAAAAAGTTAAGGGTCTTTTAGGATTTTAATAATCTATGGTCCCTAATTTCTTGTTAAATAAATATTATATATTTCATTTTTCTTTCAAAGCATATTAATAATAGTAAGAATTTTCTTAACATGCTAAAACTATTATAAAACTTGTTATTTGTAAAAAAAACTTAAGCAATTGTATCAATTATATAAATAATTCTCTAAATGTAAATGTGCTTTGAGATTGGGGTTGGGTGTCATATTTTTATTTTTTTGAAATTAAGTATAAAAAAAAAAAAAAAAAAATGAAAAACCGAAATATGAAAACCGAACCGAACCGAAAAACCGAAATTTAAAAAAAAAAAAAAACCGAAACCGAACCGAAAAACCGAAAAAACCGAAACCGAAAAACCGAATTAATTCGGTTCGGTTCGGTTTTTCGGTTTTCGGTTTTTTTGCCCACCCCTAGTCTTCGGACGCCAATGCTCAACAAGTGCAGTAACGATTGCCTGATCGTACTGCACTTTTTCGGCGGCTAACACCCCTCTAAATCCACAAATATCAAAATAATTAAGTATACGATCAGATAAAGAATATTTTCTAACATGAATCCAGAATTCTGAATCAGCACGTCGAGGCTTTAAACATGTTGTCTGACCTGTCAATAACCTATCCCAAATTTCCTGTGAACGATGATCTGCTTGAAGTGGTAATACATCATACACTCTTGGACCAGGATATACATTCATTGAAGGATTCATACTTATAATAAATTCAAAAATTATCATCCAATATAGAAATATATTGATGACCAACTCAAATAATTTTACATAAAAATTAGGGCAGTTCCATTGATATTGGCCAAACTGAAAGATTTTTTTAAAAAAAGAAGCCACTTCGCCTGATTTCCAGTGAACTGACCTTTTTTTTCAAAAAGAAAAAAAGGCAGTTCGTTAGAAATTGGGTGAACTGTCTTATTTTTTTCAAAAGAAAAATACTTACAGTTTATTGGTCGAACTGAAATTTTTTTATATAAAAAAAAAGGTTGTTCGCCCAATTTTCAGTGAACTACAAGTTTTTTTTAAAAGAAAACCATGCAGTTAGCTGAAAATTAGGTGAACTGCCATCTTTTTTAAAAAAAAAAAACTTGCAATTCGCTAAAAATCTAGCGAACTATAATTATTTTCATTAATTTTCCCAGCCAAACTGTTTAAATAAAAATAGGGTTATATGATAGAGATTTATGGATTATAATCAGGGGCGGGTCTATGTGTTAGGGTGGAGGTGCCACGACATCCCGAAACTTCGGTTGAAATTTTGTATATGTACGTGTATATGTATAACATATCTTATAATATTTAAACTAGCCACCCGCAATAATAAGTAAGAGTTGGCGTCTGCATATCTCTTTTCTTTTGCCCAAAAATATTAAAGTTTCACACCAGATTCGAAACCCACAATCACAACCATAAAAGTAAACACCCTATCCATTAGGCCACGGGGATCATACATTCTGAATGAATATTACCATTTTATATTTGCATTATATTTATCTGATAGTTTTCTTAACTTGATTTTTGCCGACAGTTTTTTATTGCAATTTTTGCTGATTTTTTTCTTTCTTTTATTTTAAGCATAAAATATTACTCTTTCCTTCTTAATTTATATGAATCTTTTCTTTTCAATCGATTTCAAAAAGATTATTACCTTTCTATAATTAGAAGCAACTTAATTTTAAACTTCTCTTTTTATTCTTAATGAAATATTTTATAGTTACACAAATGTCTAAGGTTTATTTTAAATCACAAATCTCAAATGTCTTCCTTTCTTTCTTAAATTTTGAGTCTAGTGAAACGGTGTCACATAAATTGGGGCATATGGACTAATAATTTTCTTCTTCCAACAAATTCTTTCTCCTCTCTTTTCGTCAAATTTTCAAAAACTCGATAATGATTTTCTACTCTTTGTTCTGTTATCTAAATCATTCAAATAAAATGCATATAAAAAATAGTTTAGGTTATGACAATTTAGATCTTATAGAAAGTTTTAATTTACAAAATAAATGCATGTTGTAATAAAGGTCGACATTAAATTTGTACTCAAATTTTATTTGATTTCTTTAACCTTTTTAGATTTTCTATTGGTGTGAGTCAATACTCTAACATAAGACTTCATCTCTATTACTGAAATTATATATGTGAAAATTTTCAACCTCTTTATATTTTATTTGTTATATAAAGTGTGAAATATTTATAATATAAATAATTATGTCATCATTGAGTGTTTTAAGAATATGAAAACTCATCGAGTATATTTATAAATGAATGACGTGTGTGTGTATTAATATTATTGAATTTTTTTTATTTTCGCTAAGTTATCATAACTATTTCATTTTTTTGTTCGATCTATTTGTCGTTATAAAGCAAAAAGATGAATAATAGAACCGCAGTCGTCCTAATTTGCTATTTACATGATCGAAAATAGGTTAAATATTTGATCGATTTAGTTAACACATCTATATTCAAAATGATATGGCATTTGTAACCTTTAAATTATGGATCCGCCTCTGATTATAATGAGATTAAAAAATATATATTAATATTATACTATACGTAAATAATATATTTACCTTTGAATTGAATTGAGATGAGTAAGTTAGTAAGTTAAAGAGAGAATTGAGATGAGTAATTTAGTTAGTTGAGAGAAAATTGAGATGAGTAAGTTGATTGAAAGAAGATGAAAGTTGAATGTATATATAGAGGAAATATATGTAAAATAGAATAATTTATTATTTAATTTTTTAAATATATATAAATATTATGCTGTTTTTTCACACTTATAGTTGAACATAGTAAATAATATATTATTACAAAAATAAAAATCTTATTAACCCGAATAAGATCTTACATAATAACTTTAAGTCTAAATTATAACTTACAAACTGTACTATATAGAAATTATTACATCAAACATTTAAAAATTAAAAAATCAATCAAAATAGCACGGAGAAACATCCACCGACTGCTTTTTTTTATTTTTTACCTTCTCACTTAATTTTCTTTTCAGAAAAATACTCTCCTGCTGACTTTCGTTAAGCATATCCATCAATCTATTTTGTTTTTGATCAGATTCTTTTAGCAATGTCCCTAAAAAGTTCTCTATCATCATCAACTTCTTTGAATTTCATATTGCTTTGGTAGTCGCTATATCACCATCAAAAAAGGGTCTTTTCAATCATGACAGAATGGTATTAATTTGATTAATCGGCATATTATCTACTCGCCGAAAATAATCGTATCCACAATTTTCGTAAAATAAGGAAATAAGAATAAATGAGATTATTCAAACTATTTTAAGATTTAAAAATAATAATTTAAAATTAACTAACTTTTGAACACAAACAATTTAAAAATATATGATCGGGATTTTTGTGAGTTTTTGATGTTTTTTATCTTACAGTCTTCTCCGCAGAAACATACATCTGATTCTGTGAAATATAAATACCTCCCAAATTGTTGAGACATGATTAAAATCTTATAAAATCAAATCTAATAAATGAGATCAAAAAATAAAGGATATTAATAGTTTAATTGCATGTGACTGTGCAAAGATTCTTTTCTCTTGCTTTTAACAGAGATTTTTTTCTCTTGCTTTTGCCAGAGATTCTATTGAAATTTTTGTTGACTATGTAAAATTGCAGAGAATACTTTATTTTTCAATTTGAAGGATTCTTTTATTGAAATTTTTGTTGTTTACTTTGCAAAGAACTTTTGGCAGAAATTTTTATTGTTTATTTTGCATGTGAACTTTTTATTGACTATGCAAAATTGCAGAGAATCATTTATTAAATTTCAAATTGAAGCTCTTGTCAAATCAATAATTATGCGGTTCAAACTTGTTCAAACATTAAATCCACCTTCAGATAAAGTAATAAATATTCATGTTGTTAAATCTTGTCAATTTACAGGTTTTTATAAGACCCACAAAATTAAAAATATATATGACTTGTGAAACTTGCATAAATATATAAGCAAATGAATTTATTAATATATAATATAATAGTACACAATATAATAAAATAATAAACAACAAATATAGGGAATATTAGAGGTTAAGATTATCAATGTGATTTATAATTAAAAAATAATAATAGATTTTAAAAATACTACAACCTGCAAATAGTGGGACAAATCTGCAAACATCATGGTAACAATTATTGATGCCCGGCATAAACAGTTATACAAGAATGTGAGTGCAGCTGCACCACAAGCCTGTCGACTCATTGCAAAAAGATCACCCATGCCGAGTAGATAATCTAAAATTATTTTGCATGCTGAATTATCCAGAAAAATACTACCACCACACAGCTGTAGCAGGTATAATCTCACTCTTTCTTGCACAACCTACTCTTCAGTCTCGTCTGTAATGACATTCAATTCCTGTAAATGAGCTTTTAAAGCTTGCACATTTAAATAGCTACCTCTAACGGCACCCTCTGGACATGCCCAACCTGTAAAATTATACAACTGAAGCCACTGATTTTTTGTAAGTGATCTAGCACCCTGTTGAAATAAGGCCTCTCCATCAACAATCATACCAAACAACACCTCCACATCCTGCAATATAATGGTGTATTCGCCGATACGTATGTGAAATATATGCGTCTCCGGACGCCAATGCTCAACAAGTGCAGTAACGATTGCCTAATCGTACTGCACTTTTCCGGCGGCTAACATCCCTCTAAATCCACAAATATTAAAATAATTAAGTATATGATTTGGTAAAGAATATTCTCTAACATGAATCCAGAACTCTGAATCAGCACGTCGAGGCTTTAAACATGTTGTTTGACCCGTCAATAACCCATCCCAAATTGCCTGTGAACAGTGATCTGCTTGAAGTGGTAATACATCATATACTCTCGGACCAGGATGTTCATTCATTGAAGGTGTTATACCCCGTAAAATTTCCGGCACATAGATGGCCTATTCACGTGTTGGTTAAGAATATTTGAAAGCCATGCATGCTAGAAAAAGGCCCGGGAAAAGATCGGACAAGCGCCAGGTCGGCGCGTCGCAAGGCAAAATGTGATTTATAGTGTCCAAGTATATGGAGCTCGGTTTGTAATGTAATTTCCTTTAATTAATAATAATTCCCATAAGATAATTTTCTTTAATTAATAATAATATCTTTTAAGTAATAATTTCTTTTAATTAACAAAAGTTTCCTTTAATTAATGATATTCTCCCTTAAGTAATGATAAGTCCCTTTTTCAATAGTCTTAATTCCATGAAAAATTTCCAGAGAGCGTGAAATAGGGGGAGACGAAGGAGAGTAATCTATATTCGTTCAATTACGCTGCCAAACGAAGTCTAAACTCAAATTAACCTCAGGTACCGAGGTATTTAGCAGTAGAGAGCATTTCTACGGTTTTTGTTTCGTGAAATACGGCCGGCGAATCGTCGAGCTACCGAACCAAAGTAAGTAAAATTACTCCAAATTAGTGTCTATGTGCTCCTAGCTGTGAAGTGAATACTTCTCCCTTCTGGACTCCTGAAAAATAGCGAGTTTTTTACCGTCTTTCGATAAGCCTAAGTTTAGGCTATAATTATATCGAAAGTGACGTTGTTCTTTAGAATAAAGCTATATTTAGTATTAATTGACGTATATCTAAATGCAGTTGGGAGAAATAGCTGGAGTATTGACCGAGCCTCGTCCGACAGTCGGATAACTCGAGGTTAAGGTATGTGAAGTTGTTCTTCGGCAAGTTAGTAAGTCTTAGTTTTGTGAATCATAGTAAACTCTGTATTTGAAACTCTCGGAGTTGAATGTTGAGAATTGAATAAGTTTAGTAAATTCTGGTTTGCGTTGCCGTATCGTATTTTAGTCTGAAAGTTAGAAAAACATGCGCTCAAGGGTAAGTTAATATTCAGATTCAGTATAGCCTATTATGTGATTAGCAAGCATGTTGTAGGATAAAAAGAAACAGATTTTCATAATAAAAGTCAGCAAAGAAAGATCAGATAGACAGACAGTTATGGCTACAAATTAGCCATCCAGACAGATAGTATCTTGGCTACAGATTAGCCATACAGTTAACAGAGATTTCAGAATCAGTATATTCAGTAAAAGAATCAGTTCAATATAGAAACAGATCAGAACGAGAAGCTAAATTTCAGATAGTCTTTTCAGTTGTACATGCTTGCTATTTATATGTGCTATTGTTTGTTGAGACTTGTTGTGGTGTGGGGGCACCTTATTGAGCGTCCTCGCCGCCCCTGGATTGGTAATCATGTCGCCCACTGAGCGGGTGGGTTTACGTCACTCCAAGGAGTGGCATGTCGTCCCCAGCTTGGACGAAGATGGGATGAAGCTTTCCCCATAGCAGTCTAATCAGCATTACAGGTACAACTCCGGTATCAGATAGCCCTGTTGAGTGTGTCCAGGGAATCAGACCCTATCTGTTACTGTCTGTACATTCAGTTATTACAGGTGTGGCTCCGGTTTCAAGTAGCCCCGTTGAGTGTGTCCGGGGATCCAGACCCTATCTGTTACTGTCTACACAGGAATCCTCCGGACCCAGACATGGTTGCTTATATCAGAGACTATGGCCCGAGCCGGAGACCTAGGGGGCCGGTAGAGGAGCTCCGAAGTGAGTAGATGAGTGGAGAGACTTATTTTTGGTTGGTTTTGACCCGGGTAGGGGTATATAGATTGTTTGCTTGCTTGGCGCCATCCAGCTTATGGGGGTTGGTATTGGCTCTTGCTTGCTACTTGTATATTTATTTATGTGCTATATATATTGTATACTAGCTACTAGACAGCAGGCCGCTGCGTCTAAAGGTACGCCTCTGCCTTATCAGTACATAAAGCCCGATCCAGTTTATGTCAGCTTCTTCAGATTCAGTTATCTCCTGCTATACAGAAATGCTAGTTATGCTATCTTTATTCAGTTGTTTTCAGTTATATTATTTTAGTTGCTTTGCATACTCAGTATCAGTGATACTGACGCCCAGTGGGGCGCTGCATTACTTGCCTGCAGATACTCATAGATGAGGAGGCGATCCCTCGTGATTCCAATCAGCTATTGAGTATTCAGCTCCTATCATCCGGAGTCTGATTTCCAGAGGTGTAGCTCTTTTCCTTTTTGTACAATACGGGTAGGTTGGGGCCCTGTCCCGATCATTTCTGTTGTTATTCCTAGAGGCTTGCAGTCTGTATATATTTCCCTGTGATCAGTTGAGCCGGTCGTGTGAGGCCGGGCAGGTTGCTGTAGCTGTTTAGTATTTCAGATTATGTTGGCCGTGTGAGGCCTTAGTTTGACAGTAGTGGTGACCTTGCCGGTCACGTAGTCTTACAGTAGTCTTGTGTTGATATTACAGATAACTAGACAGCATGGTGGCCTTGTCGGCCCGCATAGGTTCCCTATTATGAGTGTGTTCTGGTTAGCTGTTATTATAGGTACAGGTGGCTATAGGCCAGTTGGCCGGAGGTTGTGTTTACAGCCGTTATATAGCCGGTTTGTTTCTTGGAATAGAGCCAGAGCCAGCCAAAACACCAGATGTGCTCATGCTGGACCATTTAGCAGTCCAGAGTCTAGTAGGCACCAGGTGCCCGTCATACCCCTCAAGGTGGGATGTGACAAACTTGGTATCAGAGCAGGTCGTGTCCCAGGGAGTCTGCAAGCCGTGCTAAGTAGAGTCTTGTCTATGGATGTGTTGTGCACCACATACTATAGGCAGGAGGCTGCAAGGCATGATAGGATGGTTACTCTTCTTTCTCAGTCAGTCGTGCTATAGAGCAGTACAATATAGGGTTAAGTCCCTAACACTTATCGTATTCTTTGTCTACAGATAAGAATGGCAGATCAGCGACACCCTGCCAAAGGCAGAAGGCTAGACACAGCAGCAGGAGAAGGCACTAGCAGAGTGCCTCAGATTCAGATAGAGTCAGCCCGATCTGAGGGCGACATAGAGGCTTCATCACAGCCCTCTCAGCCGTTCCCCTCTCACCAGGAGCTGTTCGGAACGACACCGCCTCCGATAGCTCCTGTGCCTTCGCCATCAGATCAGGAGGTTCGTAGCGTTGTAGTTATGATGGCACAGATGCTGGCCGCACAGCGTCAGTTAGCACCACCTGTAGCAGCAGAGTCTTCAGGTGGGCCAGGCAGTTCCAGAGTTCGGGAATTTTTGGCACTGGGTCCCCCGCAGTTTACCGGGTCAGATCCGGCAGAGGACCCCCAGGACTTCCTAGATCAGATGCAGAGGATATTTCGAGTGATGCATGTGACCCCTTCAGAGTCTGTTGAGCTGGCAGTGTTCCGATTAAGAGATATAGCTATTCTGTGGTACGAGAGTTGGGAAAGGTCCCGAGGGAGAGATGTTACCCCTCCGACCTGGACCAGCTTCTCGGAGGCCTTTCTAGACCATTATTTGCCATGAGAGATCCGGCAGGCCCGGATGGACCAGTTCCTACATTTAGAGCAGGGGGCGAGGAGTGTTCGTGAGTATGCTTTACAGTTTGACTCCTTAGCCCGTTATGCTCCAGCCTTTGTTGATACTATGCCAGCAAGAGTTCACAGATTCGTCATGGGCTTGAATCCGGAGTATATTGAGGCATGTATGACGGCGACGTTGCGAGAGGATATGGACATTGACCGAGTACAGGCATTTTCTCAGACCATAGAGGGCCTTAGACAGCGGCAGCAGAATAGTAGACAGATCAGTCAGGTACAGCGCCGCAGAGATAGACCAGATGAGATACAAAGGGAAGTTCAGAGAGGACCCAGGCCTCGACTATCAGATAGACCCCCTAGACCCCCACCTCCACAGCAGCAGCAGCGAGGTAGGTATGTTCGTAGAGGGCAGTCAGGGTCCAGTGGCAGTTCCAGAACAGTAGATTCCCCGCAGCAGAGAAGGGGAGAACAGAGTAGATTTGCACCCTCACCCTGCCCCTATTGTAATCGACCACACTCCGGAGCTTGTAGATATGGCTCAACGGGGTGTTATATTTGCGGGCAGGAGGGGCACCAGATGAGAGACTGTCCGACCAGAGGTCAGGGGAGCAGAGGCAGTCAGGACAGGGGATTCGCAGGGCCACGAGCCCCAGCAGCCTCAGCGGGGCGTGGGCCTTCAGGTTCAGCAGGTAGGGGCCGAGGTAGATCGGGAGCCTCCAGTTCAGGTACGGGTTCAAGCCGTACTTATGCTTTGCCAGGCAGACAGGATTCAGAGGCGTCTCCAGATGTAGTAACAGGTATGCTGACCATCTGTTCATGCCCTGCTTATGTACTGATTGATCCAGGATCCACCCTGTCATATATTACCCCGTTTGTGGCACGAAAGTTCAATATTGCACCAGAATTATTACAGCAGCCCTTTGCAGTATCCACGCCCGTCGGTGACTCTATTATAGCTAGCAGAATTTACCGAGGGTGTATAGTAGAGGTTGCTGACCGTCAGACTACAGTAGATCTGGTCGAGTTAGAAATGATAGACTTCGATGCCATAATGGGTATGGATTGGCTAGTGCCGTGCTTTGCCAATGTTGAATGTTGGACCAAGACGGTTCGATTCCACTTTCCAGGATAAGTAGTGCGGGTTTGGAAGGGCAGCACCGCTACGCCAAAAGGTAGGTTTATTTCCTACCTTCAGGCGAGGAAATTGATATCTAAGGGATGTATTTACCATCTGGTCAGAGTTCAGGATGTCCGAGCAGAATCTCCGACACTCCAGTCTGTTCCAGTGGTGAACGAGTGGGGCGTGTGAGGCCTTGCAGTCTGTATATATTTCCCTGTGGTCAGTTGAGCCGGTCGTGTGAGGTCGGGCAGGTTGCTGTAGCTGTTTAGTATTTCAGATTATGTTGGCCGTATGAGGCCTTAGTTTGACAGTAGTGGTGACCTTGCCGGTCACGTAGTCTTACAGTAGTCTTGTGTTGATATTACAGATAACTAGACAGCATGGTGGCCTTGTCGGCCCGCATAGGTTCCCTATTATGAGTGTGTTCTGGTTAGCTGTTATTATAGGTACAGGTGGCTATAGGCCAGTTGGCCGGAGGCTGTGTTTACAGCTGTTATATAGCCGGTTTGTTTCTTGGAATAGAGCCAGAGCCAGCCAAAACACCAGATGTGCTCAGGCTGGACCATTTAGCAGTCCAGAGTCTAGTAGGCACCAGGTGCCCGTCATACCCCTCAAGGTGGGATGTGACAGAAGGATTCATACCTATAATAAATACAAAAACTATCATCCAATATTAGAAATATATTAATGACTAACTCAAATAATTTTATACAAAAATTAGGGCAGTTCCATCGATATTGGCCTAACTGGAAGAATTTTTTTTTAAAAGAAGGCAGTTCGCCTTATTTTCAGTGAACTGTCTTATTTTTTTTTTTAAAAATACTTACAGTTTGTTTGCCGAACTAGAATTTTTCTTTTTTTTAAAAAGAAAACTTACAAGTTAGCCAAAAATCGAGCGAACTGTATTTATTTTCGTTAATTTACTCAGCCAAACTGTTTAAATAAAAATAGGGTTACATAATAGAGATTTATGAATTATAATGAGATTAAGAAAATATTAATATTAACTATACGTAAATAATATATTTACCTTTGAGTTGAATTGAGATGACTAAGTTAGTAAGTTAGAGAGAGAATTGAGATGAGTAAGTTGATTGAATGAAGATGAAAGTTGGATGTATATATAGAAGAAATATATGTAAAATAGAATAATTTATTATTTAATTTTTTAAACATATATAAATATTATGTTGTTTTTTCACACTTATAGTTGAACATAGTAAATAATACATTATTACAAAAATAAATATCTTATTATAGTAAATAATATATTATTACAAAAATAAATATCTTATTAACTCGAATAAGATTTTACATAATAACTTTAAGTCTAAATTACAACATACTAACACTATTAATAAATATTATTACATCAAACATTTAAAAATGTAAAAATTAATCAAAATAACGCAGAGAAACATCCGCTAATCTTCTTTTTTTTTTTAACCTTTTCACTTAATTTTTTCCCCAAAAAACGCTCTCCTGCTGACTTTCATTAAGCATATCCATCAATCTATTTTGTTTTTGATCGGATTCTTTTAACAATGTCATCAAAAGTTCTCTATCATCATCAACTTGTTTGAATTTCATATTGCTTGGGGAAGTTGTTGTATCAGCATCAAAAGAGGGTTTTCTCAATCATGACACAATGATATTAATTTGATTAATCGGCATTTTATCTACCCACCAAAAATAAGTGTATTCACCATTTTCCTAAAATAAGAAAATAAAAATAAATGAGATTATTCAAACTATTTTAAGAGTTAAAAATAATAAGTTTAAAATCAACTAACTTTTGAATGCAAACAACTTCAAACTTTACGACCGAATTTTTTTTGAGTTTTTAATATTTTCATCTTACAGTCTTCTCCGCGAAAATATGCATCTGATTTCGTGAAATATAAAGACCTCCTGGATTATTGAGACATGATTAAAATTTTACAAAATTAAATTCGAATAAATGAGATAAAAAGAAATAAAGTATATAAATAGTTTAATTGCACGTGACTTTGCAAGGATTCTTTTCTCTTGCTTTTGGCAGAGATTCTTTTCTCTTGCTTTTGCCAGAAATTCTCTTGAAATTTTTATTGACTATGCAAAATTGCAGAAAATATTTTATTGTTCAATTTGAAGCTCTTGTCAAATCAAGATTTTTTTATTGAAATTTTTGTTGTTTACTTTGCAAATAACTTTTGGCAGAAATTTTTGTTATTTACTTTGCATGTGAAATTTTTGTTGGCTATGCAAAATTGTAGAGAATCGTTTATTGAATTTCAAATTGAAGCTCTTGTCAAATTAATATTTATGCGGTTCAAATTTGTTCAAATACTAAATCCACCTTCAGATAAAGTAATAAATAATCATTTTGTTAAATCTTGTCAATTTGCAGATTTTTATAAGACCCAATAAATAAATAAATATGACTTGTGAAACTTGCATAAATATATAACCAAATGAATTTAGTATTATATAATATAATAGTACACAATATAACAAAATAGCAAACGACAAATACTAATTTCGCCGAAGGTAATGATTCTTGTATGAACAGTTTTGCCTATACATTTTCGTGCCATGCGAGTAGGAGCAATCTCTATTTCATTCCTACATCTTCTAGTACTATGCGCTCTAGAAGTTCGCACATATTGAGTATTTGCAATTAAATTAAATGGAGAAGGTGGCCAATAAGTCTCATCACCCAAGAAAAAAAATTTCACTATAAGTTTGTTTGTAGAGCCTGCTACTGTAGAACTTACTAACATAACTCTTCGACTCAATGTCACGGATATCACAAAATTTGATGGCATGTGAACATGACATATGATAGTTTCTCCACTTCCCACAAGTACACTTTTTTCCTTTAGCAGAGACTACATGAACATTGTCACACTTGCCATCGCTGGCATATGTGAGAATCTCAAAAATATCGAGTGCAATATTGTACTGCATTATGTTTGTGTGTATATTGGCCCGCTCCCAATACTCCATAAATTTCTTTTCAACATTAAGTGGTCATGGCTTGTTATATGCAATTAACAATGCTGCAAGAGAGCTTATTTCAACGAATCGATCAACAAAATTGTTAAAGATCAATCGAACCATGGCAGTAACGGGCAATCCCCGAGCTTTTTTCTACAAACCATTATATGACTCAGACACATTGGTCGTCAAAGCCCCCCACCTATGACCATTGTCCTTGTACAATGTCCATCTTTCAAGAAGTTTTTCACTTAACCATGTCTGCGCAGAAGGTGATATTAGTTTCATGTGTTCCATCCATTGCATGAACTTCTTCTTCTGGTGCTCTGTAGACGCCACCCATATTAGGTGCTCTGTAGACGCCACCCATTAAGGAACTTTTTGTTAGAGTTACTTTTCAAGTGACGCACACAAAATTCATGATAAGCAACGGATGGTTGTAGCCACTCATGTATGTTGACGCATTGCAATATGCCTAGATAATGATCAGAAATAAGTCCAGTACCTTGCCGATCACAAACAACATGCCTCCACAGTAACTTAAGAAACCATGTCCATGACTCAAGGTTCTCACGCGCAACAATGGTATATGCAAGTGAAAAAATATTTTCATTTGCATCAATTCCAACAACGATTAATAATTTAATTTTATATTTACCATTTATATGAGTGTCGTCTATTGAAATGACCGGCCTGCAACTTCTGAAGCCATCACTGCTTAGTTTAAAGGCCCAAAAAATATATTTAAAAATTTGTTCGCCTTGCATTATAGTTGACTCATGCTCCCACTCAATAATAGTGCCCCGATTGAAATGTTGTAGGGCAGCCATGTAACGAGGCAAGATTTTGAGAGAACCTTCGTAATCACCAAAAACAATTGCAAAAGTTTTGCTACGCGCTTTTTGAGCTTTCCTATAACTAGGAGTAAAATTATACTTCAGTTTTATAAGTTCTTTCACTGATTTAATACTAAATTGCGCGTCAGTTATAATCAATGGAATCCACAAAGTTGCTATCATGTTGCTACTTATATTACGATCATCTTCCTTGTAATCATTTGTTAAACAAGTGTGTTTCTCAATCATTTTACCGGCCACCCACATCCCAGTTAGAACCTCTCTAAAACGGATCATCCACTTGCAACCAAAATCACCAAACTTGCAAATGACCTTTCAAGATTTTACTTTGGACTGGTCACAAGTGAACTCTTTCTTTTTGGAGATACAATGTTGTCTTACTGCATCCTACATTTGTTGTTTGGAGTGAAATATCATACCTAGTACAAATATAAAAATAATAAATAACACACAATTATTTGTCATTAAATAATAGCCAGGATATCAAGATTACAAAAAATAAATAAAAATATCGTGGTATTCACTCACCTGACTTGAGATATTTAGAATTTTTTTGAATACCATAGTGTAGCCCAAACAAAATCATTATCTCTAAAACGAGAAAAATCATCGGGCCCTTCTTTAGTGTGATTCAAATAAGGAATGACATTAAGGTGATAATTAACATTATTATCACGAGTTACGATTAGAGTATCATCCTCATCTAAATCGTCAGCTTCATCAGACAATTGATCATCTTCCTTCCCATAATCATGTAAGTTATCTCTATTCGAATCATCACTTTGATCATTAGCTAGCTCAGTGTTATTTACGATTTCTACGAGTGGAGTCAAACTAGGGTTATCTCCAAAATTGTGGCACCTGAAATTATCAAGAATAATAATAATTAAAATTCAGTTAAAATTATAGGACGCCTAAAAATATATATATTATATTTACCTATAAATTGACTCAATCGGAGCGGAACAATGTAAATTGGACTGTTGTGGATTGCTCGGTCCTCCAACCTCACAGTTTTGAGAAGTCCAATTAACATTATGTTCATTCAGTGAAGACAAATCATAATTTTGTGCCAAAATTACTTGTAGTATAGTTTGAGTGGCTAGCAAAATCCTACCATTTTTTGTGGTTGAATTAAACCACTTGGAAGAGATGTACTACCTCGAATATCAAACTCATTATCGGTTTGTTATTCATTCTAATCAGTAGTACGTTGAATTCTTGCATACATGTCTAACGTTGTTAAACGCATAACATTACAAAACATCTTCGGAGTACGAAGAAAGACAGATAAAGAGTCATCATCCCAAATTCGAATCTCATCAAAAATTGGATACCCATTGGACATAAATGATATTGGATATCATCCCGTGATAACAACCGAAAGTTCGATATCACGTATATTCATTTTGCTCCTAAAGACACGTACAAGACTATCATATTTGAGAGTAATTGGGAATTGTTGAACCGTTTCAGGAGGAAGACTATATCTAACCGAACTAGCTTCATACAAAACTTCACCACCACAATATAAATTAACTCTAATTGTTTCAGTTATTTTTTCTTTATCAAAATAAAATGTGTTGGCCGGAATTTATTGCCAAGATAAAAGGTGTTGTTGGATAAGTTTTAGTAGGATGAAAAGATAAATTTTTACAAGTGAAGTTCACTCACATATATAAGTGAAACTATGACACTATTCTGTAAATTTTTTTTATGGATATGAATTATTACACTATTATAAATTTCTTAAAATTTTTGTGAATTTTGTATATGAAAGTGAAAGTGAAACATTAAAAACAAATGAGTATAGTTGTACTTCGCCCAAAAGTGGGCGAACTATAAAATTAAAAATTCTAGCAGTTCCCCCACTTTTGGCGAAGTATCACTTAATAATTTTTTTAATTTAAAAAGGATTGACGGCAATAAGAGAGTAGAAGACTTAGCTTAGCAAAAATAATTTATATTATCATCCTCCAACTTTGTATGAAAATTTGAATTGCTTTATTCTATTCTGCAATTTTTTTTAAAATTATTTTTAAGAGTATAGACTATTAAAAAAATGAAAATAGAGGTACTTCGTTCAAAAGTGGGCAAATTTTGAATTAAAAATTTATATTTTTAAGTGAACTATCATAATTTTTTTTTTAATTTAAAAGTAAAGTTGATAAAAATTATCATTTTGGTGCAATAAAAGGCTGACAAGAATTACAATTTTGATGCAATAACTTTTTTATATATCCTTTCGATACATTTGCTTCTTTTTTTTCCACTTATTTAAGTGGTGGACTCATTAACAATGTGTAACAACCATCAAAACCAAATATTAGTATAATATAAAATGTTGGGCTACTAGCATGGGAATAGTTAGTTATGGTTGTTCCATCGATACCGTACTAAGTTTGAGGATTTCAATAAAAGATATTCTTTTACTCACGTTGTCACGCATGTTATCACCTTAATCTATTGTTTAGCTATGATACCAATTAATTTAACTCTACAAAAACATCAGAGCCGCTCATTAATAATGGAACAATGCACGAAGTTTCCTTTAGCGATATGTGTCACACTCCTATTTTTTCCTTCCCTTTTTAAAGAGGATTTGAAAATATTTTTTCTCAATTAAAGTGACATTTCAAAAAGAAATTATTTATTTACAGAATCGATACTTAAAATTAAGTTTTGATATTTCAAGTCACCTTACTGAATCTCTATCAAAAGAAAAGTTTGATTATAAGATATTTGGTTTGTGAACTAAAAATTCGAATAAGTAATTTTGTTGACCGTGGAGAAGGTGTCAGGCACCCCACGGGTTTCAAAGTTCGAGTACAATCACTTTATTAACACATATCTGACTTAAATTAATTCTTAGATAAAATAAGTTTTATTTGTTATATTACTATTGTCTTGCCCACTTTATCTTATTTATTCTTTTTTTTTTTTTGAAAGATTTTGAATTAATTCGCAACCTGTCTTGCTCATCATAATTATTTAATTAAGGGACTAAGGAACGTAACCGCACACATTGTCTTTTCAAATTATTTAGTTACACTGGCAATTAACATAACCGCACTCATGATCAACACATTTTATTAGAGAAATCAAGGAGTGTAACCGCACCAAATAACAATTAGAGTTAAGTAAATAGCAATTAAGAATCGTAATCGAGTATGATCAACAAAATTGTCTAAAGATAAACTAATTTTGTTAAAATTATTAAAACTTTATCAATAGATTATCTATAAATGATAAGAACTGAACAATACCTTAAACTCCTGAGCTAGCAAACTTCAACTTAACAACATAAATACTACAATGCCTTAAACTCCTGAACAAACTTCAACTTAACAACATAAATACTACTTTGTTGCTAGATATTTATGGATTAATATTAATATTGCTAATATAGTAATTTTACTTTAAGAATGAAAAAAGTATAACATGTCTGTTATCACTGGTAAAAAAAATACAGTCATATTTTATTATTAGAAATAGCATCAACATATAAATTAATCCTTTATAATTTATTTTAGAATTTATCTGCGTTAAAAAAAAAACTACTTCCACTTTCTCATTTTCTTAAAAAATTTATTTTTTTTCTTTTCTCTCTATTCTATCATACTCTGTTTTTTTCTTTTTTTTTTCTTTTTTTTCTTTTTTGTTTCTTCCATCTCTTTCTATTTTTCCCTTTCCTTGCCATACGTCTCTTTGCTTCTATTTTCTTTTCTTTTCATTTTATTTCGTTCCTACTTCTTCGCTTTCTATTTATTATTTTTTATTTTTTTCTGATCAGATTTATTCTTACTTCTTTTAGCATTTAAAATATCATTAGAAGAAAACTAATCGAGTAAAATTTAAATTTTGCTAGTTTTATATTATTAATCCTACTAACGATAAAAATTTAAAAAATAATATATTTTGTAAAACTCAATAATCTTGAAATTCATGAGAAAGGACTACTATTACTTTCTTTTAGATGTAAAATCATTTCATATTTATCCAACTAAATTAAATATTTTATTATTTAAATCAACATCTAAATATGCTAACTCAAAATATAAATGAATAAACATACGAATACGATTTAATAGCATGCTCATCCATAACAAAATTCAATTGAAATTAGAGATGTAATAACAACCCCCAAAAAGAAACTTGTCATCTTCTGACTTGCTAATCTCAAGGCTTCAAGATAAATACACATGATCAAATAATACTTGATTAAAATAGAAGTCTCACTTTGAGATGTATAACAAATAAATATTTAAACTACGACTCATATAATTATGACATTAAATTATACAAAAAAAGTTTAAGCGTTACCTTTTATAAAGATGAATTCACAACAAGAAAACGGCTATAATCTACGAATTTTCAAAGTCAACAATAGCTAACTTCTAGCAAATTCACGAATTCAAAACCGCGAACAAAATCTCAAATTTCTCAAGTAATTCTTCTCCGAAAAACTCTCGACTTTCTCTTAGTGTCGAGAAACACCATAAAAGTGGTGAAAGTTATATTTTTCTTTAGGATATCAATAAAGTTATCAATTAGCAGCATTTCTTATGAGTTAGATGATATAAAAAAAATATATTGTATTATTTAATTGAATATTTTGTACTTTTGAAAAAATATTTATCAACACGCGTTGAATAACTTACATCGAATAATATTCAGTATTTACATTCAAATTTTTATTTATTTTTATGAAAATTAATGAATATCCGTTGATTTTTAAAATGTAAACTTACATTGAAGAGTATAAATAAAAATATAAAAATTAATATTTTATATTTAAATAAAATATGAAAAAATAGAGTTGAAGGATTAAAATAGAATAAGGCTTAGTTGGAGTGTCAAAATGAAAAATAAAGCCAAGTTTAAGAGGTTGTATATGTATTTGACATTTTAAATATACAGAATTCTTTCCAAATTATATGCTCTTTCAATTTTTTTTAAAGGCTTAAATGTCTCTTCTTCTCATTCTTATGTTGTTCTTAATCCATTTTTTTGGTCTTTTTAGTTGCTCCATAGTTCCATTTAAATGACGAGATTCCGCTATATAATTCAAAATATTTCATGTTTGCTGTGAATTCAACTATATAATTTCTCTATACAAATTTTATATATTTGAATAATACATAAAAAATACTATAAATTAACATAATAAATAATTTAATATAATTAAAACTTTTTTGGAAAATATGGTTTAAAAAAAAAAATCTCTTTTAATGGAGTATTTGATCTTTTCACATAACTTATGAGGGGGTAGGAAATGTCCAATTAGCTAGCAAGATTTCGTTGTTTCATTGGGTTGTGAGAAATTTCATCATTTAAAAGATAAAATAATAATTAAGCTAACAGTAACATAGTTCAGTAAAATGTTCAGTTAACAGTAATATCTTATCATAGTTCAAATAATTCAATAACTTTCTCATTGTGTATGTCAATATTTTATAAGCCACTTATTTTGAATGGTTCCTTTCTCGTTCCCTTTCTTATTAAGTATACTTTGAAAATTTAACTCTGAATACCAATATTATAATAAATTTAATAATAATTGTAAAATTAGAAAAAATAATTAGTTTCTTCTTAATTTACTAATATAAATAAATAAATTTAATATACTGAATTAATAAGTTAAAAAAAGGAGTACTTAATAAAGCAATATTACTATCTTCTTATAATAAAGCAATAGTGCTATATTTAAAAATACAGTAAAAGGTTAAAAATGAGTTTAAACTATGTCAATTGAATAAAAATATCTTTCTTTAATAGTTTAATTTAAAAATATTTTTTCGTATGCATGAACCATTTCACGAAGTATGTGTCCGGATAGTCCAAAGTCTCGATAGTTAGCTCTCGGCCTTCCGGTCAAAAAACGATAGTTTAATCTAAAAATTCTCATGCAGCTAATAATTTGAGCCAAAAATATTTCTATCATTATTTTGGGATCAAAATATTTTTTTCTCAATAAACATATTGTTTCTTTTCTTTTTAAGTACATTCTTTTCCTAATAAAAATATTATAAGTATGAAATAATTTTTTATAATAAATAAAAAATATTTTATTTCTTAATTTTTTTTTCTAGTTAAAGAAGGATAAACTGTTATTAATTAAGATACAACAATTATAATGTCATGAAACACAAAAATTTATCACATTATTTCAAATAACAAATATCTTTAAATTATTGTCAATGGAGTTGTCGCTGACCTTTTTCTCATTTTAACTTTAAAATTAAAAAATATATTAGCAAATACTTATTCTACTTCAATGCAAAAAAGATTAAAAAATTAAAATATTTCTTATTTTGTTAGAATTTTTTAATTATTATTTAAAAAAAATTGATGATGAGATAACAATGATCTTACATGTATATGACCAATAAATCATTTTAAAAAATACACTAGATTATTTTATTTTAATTGATACAATTAGATTAAGAAGAAAAATAATTATTGTCCACTTTTTATTAATTAAAGAGATTTAGAAAAAAAATAAGAAACGAGTTTTTTATAAAATAATAATTTATTAAAAAATGTGTTTAAAAAGAAAAAAAATAATATATTTACTAAAAAGATAATATTTTAGACCAAAAAATAATAATAGAGGTATTTTGAGACTAAACTATTAACATAGAGACTTGTTTTGATCAAACAATAAATTACAGAAGTATTTTAAATGTAGAAATATTTTAAAATCAAATTATTATAAAAAATTTATTCAATTTCACATAATTTAAAAATATTTTTAATCATTTCCATTAAAAATATCATGGAATCCTCTTGCTCCCACCAACCCCATCCCAAATTATCAAATTCACCTCCAAAGGATCTATTGGTCTGAATACAGGCTAGTCACGCTGAAGTCACGCTGAGATTATTTATTATAATATTATTTTTTACTAATGATTTAATTGATTATATTAAGAATAATATATATTATATTTATTTTTTAAAAAATATTTATTTATAAAAATATTTTTTTGAAAAGAAATATAATTTGAAGAACATCAGAGATATTTTTATTATTTTATCATAAAATAACTAATCTCTATACTATTATTTAATTCTTTTACAAAAGTAAATTATTGCGATATTAATTATTGATCCTAATATTTTGTGGCAGAATTAGTAACAAAAGAAGAAAATAAAATAGTATTAAATTATTATCAGAGAATTATCTCATGTTGGTCAAGCATATGAACCGACCCCGGAGTATTACAGCAGTCAGCAGCATTAGTTTAACAAGTAGTATAGGATATAGGACTCGTTCAACTTGGAGAAGAAAAGGTCTTACAGATGGAAGCTGAAATTGAAGCTGAGGAAGAAACCTCTGCGAAGTTTAACTGATTAGGACTACTGTCTACTCATGTACTTGCTGCTATCAGTAATAGACTTGGAGAGTGGGATTTCAAGAAAAATCAAGAATTAACTAACCACCAATGCCTTCGATTTCTGGGTATTTTCTTCTTGTCCTTTACATCTACTTTCCCCATTCTTTTCTTACTTGTCAACCTTCTATTTTTACTTCTTGTCCAATATCCTTCTGCTACTGTGCTTATATTAGATGCTAGGCCTTCTGGGATTTCTCAATTTCTCCAAGGGCCAAGAAGATGAGCCAGTCTTCCTTGTGAGTGAGCAATTTTGTTCTGTTTTTTATTTCAATTGCATATACTGAAAAAAGTTCAAATCTTTTTTGCTCTAGTGCTCAAGATTGTTTTACATGACCCAACTTTTCATTCTTGTTCCACAGGTTCAGCAGTGGCCAAGAATTGGCAAACTTGGTGGTGAGCTTAGATCTATTGCATCATTCTTGGGTTACAATCTCTGACCTTATCAGTCATACTTATTTGAATAATCCAGCTACCCCTGTTCCAATTTTGTTTAAAGTTTACCCATACCATTCAAATGGTGCTATTATTGCTTTTGTATCCTCCCCCACTTGTACTGTTCAGAAAGATATGGTCTCTTCAGAAACTCTTAAAGGTTCCCAAGCACCTTTTGGTTTCATTTCTACCAAACTCAACCCTCATTTCTCAGTTAACAAAGCAGCAATAGGCCTTTTTACCTCACTACTTAATGAGCTCTCTGCTCTCAAAGAACAGGTACTATAATATTCCTTAATCCTCTCTCTGCAAAATTGGGTCTCTTTGTTTTGTTCCTTGTGATTTCTGTTGAGCTTTCCCTATTTATGCTACATATTATTATTCAGTTATTTTGTCTAGTGATGGAAAATATTGGCCTGTTGACCATAATATTTCCAAGGAGTCAAGAGAGATGAAAGTTTAAAATGAAGCATTATGTGGTTTCAATATACTATGTTAAACTGAGTGGTACATTTAAGTGGCTCTATAAATTTGCATAAGATAACTGCTGTCTTTAGATTGGTTAGATTCTGGTGCTAAAGAAGAGATCTCCTTTTAAATTTAAATCTTGAGGCTCTTTTCAGTTGTCAAGTAAGAAATTGTTTTGTTTATTAGTATTAGCGGTTTGCATATAATCTCTGTCATTACTGTGCAATTATTTCTGTAAACAAATGGGAAAAAAATCTCTCCTATATCTTGACTCATGTTAGAATGGTAATGCTGGAAATTTGACAACATTAGAAAACGTGAAACTCTATTACGAGACCAAAACATACTTCCTTCCGAAACAACGATTATATGGTGTTACTTTTGGCTGCTGGAGCCTTGTTGTTCATATATTCTTGTTGATATTTTGTTCATTCTGATTGAGTGCAGTTGGGCAGTTTCAGTCCGCTAATGATCACTGGACTTTCTTTGGGAGGTTCTGTGGCATCTCTATTCACTCTCTGGCTACTTGACAACATTTCTCCAAAGGACAATAATAAGCGTCCCACTTGCATCACTTTTGGTTCACCCCTTATTGGTGACAGTGGCCTGCAACAAGCCATATCAGAACGTCCATCTTGGAGTTCAAGCTTTTTGCACGTAGTCTCAAACCAAGATCCAATCCCCAGATTTTTGATTTCACCTACTAATGGCTTTGCTGGTTCTATCCCTCAATCTTCTATTTACAAGCCATTTGGTACGTTTCTGCTATGCTCAGATTCAGACTGCGCTTGTTTTGAGGAACCTGAATCCATTTTGGATATTATGATGGTAATGAACTCAAATAGCCAACACCAGGACAATGGTTTCTTTATTTTTGACTACGGGCAGATTTTGGAACGCCTCAAGCATGGATTAATCTGTAAGGGAGCTTCTCAGTTGTGTGGCTTTACAGTGAATCAACTTCAAGCAGGCATCAATCTACAGCTAGAAGCAATTGGAATTGGTGGACAGGTAAAACAAATTTATCCCTAAATTGCAAGCAAGTATAATTGCCCTTACTCTTGAGCTAAAGTTGAATGAATAGGAAACTATAAATGAGCATTACATAGTTAATGAAGATAGAGATAACATTCATAAAACTTTAAGAACTTGTTTCTAAACCTGTATTTTCTTTATCTAACTTGTATATGCATATATTTACCATGAAAGCACACAAGTAACATGAGCTTTCTGAGGAATAACATGGGGCAAAGAGTGGAAGCATCTTTCCTAAAGAAGAGGAATGCCTTTGATCCTGGCAAGAAGCTAAACAAAATGAAAGAAGCTATGGCTTGGCTAGAGTGGTACAAGAAGGTAACCCTGAATGAAGGAGGCTACTATGATAGTTTCAAATTCAGCGGGTCACGAAGCAGGGATGAGGTCAAAAGCAGACAAGAAATTGTCAAGCACCACAGAACCCTCACTAAGTACTGGAAAATAATGGTTGCAGAAGTAGAGAAAATGCCACAAAAAGAGGAGGCAGCTTTTCGTACTCGCTGGCTATATGCAGGGACAAACTATAGAAGGATGGTCGAACCACTCGACATAGCTGAGTACTACATGAAATTAGGGAACAGAGACTATGTAAATCTTGGAAGATCTGAGCACTATAAACAGTTGGAGAAATGGATGAACGAAGACAAACCAGCTGGAAGTGGTAACAACAGAAGAAAGGCTGTTAGCCTCACTGAGGATTCCTGCTTTTGGGCGTATGTGGAGGAAGCTATTATAAGTTCCAAAGGATTGAGAGAAGGCAGTTCAGAAGAGAAGGAAAATTCAAGGAGGGATTTGGTTAATTTTGGGGAATATGTAATGAGTTTGATAAGGAGCTATTCAGTATCCTCTGAGATTTTCCAGCCTGAGTGCAGCTTCATGAAGTGGTGGAAAGAATATAGGCAAGATATTTTAAGCTGTTTGAATAATTGGCCTTTATCCTTCTACTTGGAAAATGAAGAATACCGAAGTTATGTTTAGAAGGGTAGTTAGCAGCTGATACTAACAGAGCATGACTTTTAGTTATCAGTTGATCTTGTAGTATTGACTACTGCAGTTGCATAACTTGCAAGATTGAATGCATGTGAAAATGTATTATATACCAAGTAGATCTGTGCCCTCTCCCTTGTAACATTCCTGTTTAGTTAATGAAGTTTTATTGGGCAAAGACACGCAACTTCCACTTTCAAGCTCTCCGTAATTTAAGTAATCATATTCTTTTCAACTACAACATATCCAACGTAATCCTACAACTGGGGGTCTGAGAAGGTAGTGTATAGAGCTTAACTCTACCTTGAGGCTTGAGAGATAAAGAGACTGTCTCTACTAGACTCTCGGCTCAAGTGAAACTAATTTGAGGCTTGAGAGATAGAAAGACTGTCTCTAATAGACCCTCGGATCAAGTCAAAGCAGTTTGAAAAAAATACGATATTAAATGTGCAGGAAACACTAAATAGTAACAAAAATGGAATAACAAGAAACTCCAAAGTAATACTACGACTATAATATGAAGGAAAATGCGAGATGACTCTTAACTACCTAACTAGCCCTCTACCCTAATCCTTGTTATCTATAACCTCTTAACTAAGGTCATGTTCTCGTTAAGGTGAAATTGCGTCACGTCTTATCTAATCACCTCCTTAAGTACTTCTTCGCGCTACCTCTACCACTCCTACAACCATCCATAGTCAATCACTTATACCTTTGCATTGAGACATCCAAGCATCGATAATTAATCTTTTCATTAATTTTATTATTTACTAGACCCCGATCAGTGGTAAATTTGATTAAAAAAATTAGAGTGCAATGACTGAATGGCTCTCCTACTCTTAGTTCTCCGTCAGATATAGCCACTAGTACAAAAAGAGTAATTAGAACATCTTGACATAACAGTAAAATTTTCCTTGAGTGAGCTAATTATGTTCATTTGTGTTGTTTGTTACACTTTCTTCTTCTTCTTCTTTTGAGTGATATACTATAGTGGTTGGCTAATATTTTGACATCTTTTATAAGTAACAATTAAGTAGTTAGTATATATAAGTGAACTTGGTATATATCGTTTTGGCAATTCTTTACTCACCATCCAAACATACTCGACTCATCAACCAGCTACCAAATTAAGGGTAGAAATTAATTTACTTTTTCACAACTCAGGGTGCATGGCCGGCATTATATTAAAAACTAATATGTAAATAGTTTGGAAAAAGACAAATGGAAATTGGAATGTTTCTTTCAAGTTTCAAGTGACTGACATAAACGAGAATAATAGCGGCCTTGTGGTGATTAAAGTCTGACACACAGTAAATGGCAATATTCTACTATTGTTTAACCACTATAAGTGCTGTTTGATAGGAACGAAAATATTTTTGAATCAAGAATTTTAAAAAATATTCTTTTTTTTTTTTTGAAATAAGAAGAGAAATTTCATCATAAAAGTAGAGATAATAAGTCAGATTATCTCCTTCTCATACTCATACTCATACTCATAATTATTCACCCCCAACCCCACCCATAATTGACTTAAAAATCCAGTCAACCTACTCTCTTGGTCTCCCCACCCCCCAGCCCCCGGCTTCACCCCTCTTCCCTGGACCCCAACCCCTCACCACATCCAATGATCTTACTCACATTCCATCCTTATTATTATAATTTTTTAGATATATATAAATATTAGTAAAATAATATTTTTTATTCACATGTCGAATAAAACAAATAAATAAAATATAATTTATTATCCTAAAATATGTTTTCTTGAAATATATTTTTTCTAAAATATATTTTCAATTGTACCGAACACACCATCTCAAAAGCATTTTAAAATCATGAAATATTCTGGTCCAACTAGCAACAAAATATATCAAGTATTTGAGAGAGATGTTTCTTCCAACGCATTAGATAGAAAATACCATCCATTGTACAAAAGACATGTTACATTATTATTATGTTACATTATTAATTTTTTTTTTTTATTTATTATTATTATTATTATTATTTTTTTTTTTTGGCATATTAATCCAATATGTCTTAAAATTGGCAGCTTATTACCAAACACAATCAGCCATCATCTTTGAATTTTTGATCGAAGTAAGATATTAAATAAATTTATTTATAAAGATAATATATTTTCATAAAAAAAGTTTTAAAATTAGAATAAAAATAACAATACATAACTTATTAAATATTATTTTATTTAAAAAATTAAGTAGAAGAATTAATGGTTAATGATGTTAAAGAGAAATTTAGTACTGCAAATAACGTTTTATTTATCTCTTTAATACGTAACTCCTAACAACGATTTTTTATGAAATTTTACCTAGGTTCGATAGCTGATTAAGCATGTTATAAAATTATAACTCTGAATTACAAGTCAAAGCAAAAATGTTATTGACAAGAACAACTTTAAAGAATCTCATCACAAATGATTGAATTTTCAAATTTGAAGTCTTTCTAATTAATTTAGAGTTCATGTGTTCTATAAAACATTATTGTCGATTACATTTTGACATTAAAACGTGACTTAATTATAAAATCAATAGGGTTTAGGCGCACCCGTAAACTGTGACGTAATCATAAAATCAGCAGGGTTTAGGTGCACCAATAAACTGTTGACTGTGTTATAAAATCAACAGCATTTAGACGCATTCATAAAATATATATCGTGTCTCTCTATTTTCACAACATAAATATAAAACTACGTATATATTATTTTTTAAAATTCACTTATAAAATTATATTAAATTATTATTATTATCATTATTATTGAACAACACGAATAAATCTCAAGCAGTGTTAGCAGTTTAATCATCATTTTTCCTAGCTAGCTAGACGATAAAGTACGTTATATTCATAACTGAGATCTACTATATACAATTACCCTACAAATTTTCATATTTATATAAATATTTTTCACACCGTTCTAAATATATCAAATTAATCTCGTGACAAATTTTGACTTGTATGTGAACGGTGTGAAGTGTAAAAGACAAAAAGCAATAGTTAGCAGGGAGGCGTGTACTCTCTTCATATTAATTTGTTTCTTTGATTTTTATTTGATACAGAATTTTTTCTTTTAAAAAAACATCAAATCTTAAAATTTAAATTAAAAATACATAAAATTTATTAAAATATTATTTAATTTTATAATCTTAATCATGTTATGTCGTGTCCATGTTATATACAACTAAGGAAATATGAGATACGCAACTTTTCAAACCTTTCCTCTTCAGCTCCAACGAACTATATCACATGTTTCCACCTATTGGTGGATTGGACATGTCAAAGATTTTCAAAATCCTAATTGGAAATTTACTTCTTCCGACAAAATTTCAGTTAGCAAGGTGGAGGAAGTACTCCACTACTAGAACAAGCTTCACGACTCGATGAGCAGTTTAAGGGTGTGTTTGCTATGAAAATTTTCTTTTAACAGATAATACCTTTTTTTTAAAATAAGTTTATTTTTCTAATCTATTTTTAAAAAAAATATATATAAGCAAAAGATATTATCTCAAAATTATTTTATATTATTGAGATAAAAATAAAAGGATGGTGGGTCATTGGGTGACGTCACTACAAGAGAACAGACATTTATACAAGGACAAGATCCGTAGCTAAGTTGCAAAATCCTCTGCCTAAAGCCCTTTTGGACATCTTATCCAAAGTCAATAGCTAATAATTCCTCAGCAAATATTTGTTCGGCTAGGATGATTTCTAATATTGAAAAGATAAACAATATATATAAAGTTCATTTTTTAATGTACATATATTAAATCTTGACAAAAATGCAAGTAGAAAAAGAAGATATAAAAATATGCAAAAACTTTTTAATTTTACTTAACACAATAATGAATATATGTATGTACATTGGAGTCTTAGATTAATAGATAAACGATAAATACATAAAAAAGATAAGCTATGTGGCCCATCTCTATAAGCTATGTGGCCTATCTGAGACAACACATGCTAAGAGGAGACTAAAGCCTCGTTTGTTTTCATTAAGATTAAAACGTTTGAATCTGAATATACATTTGAATGATTAAGATGTTGTCTCTATAACTGTAACACTAAATGATTAATACCGTTTATTTTCAACATCTGAATGTATATACTTTATTTATTGTAAATAAATTAAATACAATTCAAAATAAAAAAATAATTTAATATCATAATAATATAAATTTAATAAAATAAATTTATTATTTGATAAAAAATAAAATATTTATATTTACTAGTGATAATGGTGGTAATAATCGGTGCTTCTGGCTAGTAAAGGTGGTGGCGATAGTTGTGATGATGGAGGTGATTGGCGTTGTAGTGACTAGCATGATGGTGGTGGCGATAGTTGTGGTGATAGAGATGGTTGGTGTTGTAGTTGCTGGCGCGATGGTGCCAGTTGGTAGTGATGATGAACTTAGTTGATGTTAGTAGTTGGTTGTGTTGATGGAGCCGACCGAAGAATGTGTGATGGTATAGTTGGTGGTGGTGCTAATTCTGATAGTGGAGGTGGTTAGTAGTAGGGATTGACCGCAATGGTGGTAGTGACTATAGGTGTGGTACAGGCGGTGATGATGACAGTGAATGTAACTATAATGATGGAGGTGGTATATGTGGTAATGATTGACCGTAGTGGTGGTTGACAATGGTGGCGGAGGTTAGTGGTGGTGATTGGTGGTTATCGACGGTAATGGTGGTGGTAGTTGTGATAACATAGGTGGTTAGTGATGATGACTGGTGGTTTGGACATAGTGGTGGTGAAACTTATCCACATAAGCATACCTCTTAATGATATTAAGACTCTGTTGCAAATCTTAATGATTAAGACCAATTCAAATCAAATAAATGTTGAAATCTTAATGAAAACAAAATGCACTTAATAGTATAAAGTCTAAACCATTCCGATTCAGACATTAAGTGCAAACAAATGAGACCTAAGACGAGAAGATCCTACGTTCTCATATTGGTGATAACACATCAGTGAGGCTACTTGAGGAGACAATTGAGCTGTTTTATGGAGCTTCTGGATTAAATAAGAGTTGATCAAGTCTATTTTAAAAGGTGTGGATGGATATGTACAAGAGGAGGTCATTAGGGCTGCTTGATTATGAGATTGGGAAACCTCCCCTCAAATATTTGGGAGTTCGGCCGTTATCTACCAAAAAATTAATCGCGACTCAATGCAAACCTTTGGTGGATAGAATCACATCTAGAATAATAATCTAGATGGCCAGAGGGCTCTCTTATGCAGGAAAGCTCCAACTTATCAGCGCGGCGCTCGATTTTGAGATCCAAACTTATTGATCTTAGTTATTAATTCCTTATGCCCAAAAGTTATCAAGCTTATTAAAGTTTTATGTAGAATCTATTTATTGTGATTAGCTAGAAGAGTTTTAGTAGCATGGGACAAGGTGTCCATGCCACTAGATGCTGGGGGTTTAAACATTCTGAACCTGAGAGAATTTGGAAGCAAACAGCCATTTCTATGTCATCATAATTTAACTACCTACTTTGCGAAATTCGTCTATGTGCACTAAATAACAAACACTTCCACAGCTTATTGTAAAAGGGAAAGAAGCAGCAAAAGGTATACTTAGATATGATGTTAGGTATATATCTATGGACTTAAATAATTATGGTTCTCTCCGGTACCAGAAAAAGCAAAACTTTTTGAATTTAATGGCATCAACTTTTTTTTAAAAAGACATACATAGACACCAGAGAAGAAGAAACAGTACTAATTGCATACAAGAGAACGAAATTCGTCCACATCGAAAAAGTAAGGAATGCTTACTCAGTACACGATCACAAGTAAGGCAGCAGTACTAAGTACTGATTGCACTCATGAAAGCAGTGAGACAGTGACATGCATATGTTTTTTGCATATAGGATTTAGGATTTAGGATTTTGAACTTTAGTCCTCTAGATAATTTAGCTTTTCATAAAATATATCATTAAGTATTACATTAATTTTTAAAAAAAATATACATTAAATATCTAATTTTATATTTAAAAAACCCATAGGTTTAGATACACCATGAATTACATACCCATTATATGTTAAAGATAATGTTCACATGGTTAGCCTGTAAAACATAATCAAGTACCTAAGTGAAAGTCCATGTTAAAAGGCATAATTAAATATGGTTAAAAAAGAACGTGTCACTCCCTAACGCTAGGCGGAAGGGTGTTTACCCTAACTTCCTAAGCAAAGAATTATAATACAGTCATTTATGTGTATATATTAATTTTGTATTTCCTGAACACAAAATTAAAGATTGATTCAGTTATTTAATGATTCAAAATTTATCTTACATAAGTTGAAATCTATACCCTTGACCCTTCTAACAACTCTATATTAACTTCAAATATGAGATTATATCTACGTACGTACTAGATATGACACAGCTTGTTGGGTATCTTATGAGGTATATCTGATGAACATAAGTATAAGTTATGAAGGCAAACAATCCAACTTATCACGAACACAAAGGCCCGAAAGTTCAAATTTGTTGCCTTGCCTTTGGCATTATATTCCAATGGCTCAAACAATATTGTCTCAATAAATCCAAGAAAATACTACTAGCTAGCAGTTACTTCCAATAGGATGCATATGTTTCTAGCTAGTACTTTTTTCGATCTGTTCGTTATTTTGCTACATCAATAACTACCACCTTTTGGAAAGTCATTTTTTCTTAATTAATCATGGATCTAAACCTCAAGCTTCTTCCCTAATACTATATGCTTACCTATGTTTTTATCTAAGCAAATGCAACATAAGTTTGTAAATCATGATGTCCCCTCTATCAAACCCTAAATCCGCTAGAAGGTGAGATTTAACCATAACACCTTCATATATCATGAAAACATATTGAAGATCTATGTTATGAATAGCAGAAACATTTGATAATAGAGCAAAGTATATAATATAATTAAGAGATCGATACAATTAGGACCAAACAGATCCATTAAGACGATGCACCAACCACACAACACACCTAAAAACTTCAAAAGAAATTAAGCAACTAGTAATTAAAATAAATAAAATACACAACAAAACCCACCTGCAGCCCTTCTTGTTTCTCTGTATCCAGCAAGATCTAGTTGTTAGGCGGGCGTTCTACATATATATATATTAGTAGTAAAAAGTGATGATTTTGCTTGAAATAGCAAAGGGATCGGACCAGGAAGCTTGATTCCCCACCACAAAGCTGAAATAAAGTGACTTTGGAGTCATAACTCATTAATTCAATTCATTCAAACTCTTGACAAAGCCAAAATATACCCTCCATCCATGGATCGACTATAATAATTTTTTGTTGTTGTCATCATCGTCATCATCATCGTCTTGAACACAAACATCATGTCGACCACGTTTTTTCTGACGAGTAATAATATTAGTACCAGCAGTGATGTTCTTCTTCTTTGAAGGTGATGATAATGATGATGTTTTGAATTTAGTACATGTTTGGTGGTGAGAACAATGATGACGGCGGTGAGGTATTGGTCTCGGTGGTGGTGAGGATTCAGAGGACATGATGATTGCTTTTGGTTTTTGGCGTTGAAAGTTAGTCACTAGTAGGGAATATAGACAGGCTCACAAAGTATATATTATATTATACTCACTCTCCCCACCTTCTCAATGTTTTTCGTGCACTCCTTTTTTCTCCTCTTTTACCCGGGCCGACCCGAGCGTCTTCCCATACTTACTGTTTTAAAAGTTAAGAAGGTGCGTCACGACATGTTTTATTTAACGAGGTAAAATATAAGTTTTGAATAAAGGTATATAAAAAAAATTCCACAAAGTATATTAATTTAATAATTTAAGTAAAATTAAAAAAAATAATTTAATTTAATTTAGTTTGATATTGAAAAAAAATCTGATCATAATTAATTTAGTTTGATTTTAATTAATAAAAATCAAATCAACAAAATACTATATGAAACACCTTATATAGTTGTATCTTACTAGAATTAAAGAAATATTTCAAGTATAAGTTATATGTTTTGTATGGAGACTACATCGAAAAAAATCCAAAAAAATTGAGAAAACCCAAGGTTGAAAAACCCGACTTTTATTGATTTGATTGGTTTGTAGATTTAAAAATCTGGTACAATTGATTTAATTTGGTATTTAAAAAATTCGAACCAACCCGAACTATGTATACCCCTAGTTTTGAAATATAGGAAGTAAATGATAAATTTATGAGGCGTATATTTTATTTATTTTAAATTTTTATAATTTTATAATTAAAAAATAAATAAAGATATTATTTTTAATAATTCTACAAATAAATTCAAATAAATCACCAATAATTTTTTATTATAATTATTATTTGAGAAAGATAACAATATGATATTAACCGATATAATTTTTAAAATAAAATTATCATCCACTCCATCATCGATCTCTACATCTAAAAATAGTCCTTCCCACTCTTGACTAATATTTATACTGGTTATTATTTAGATATTTCAAAGAAGGAGAAGGATAAATACTGTAAGAGTAACGTCAAAATATATATAGATAAAGTTATCTCAAGAACGTCTTGTGGAGTCTCTATCTTATCAATTGAGGTATAATTATTTAGAACACTATTTATGACAATGTCATTTTCTATGAGAGTTGCTTTCTTTATTGATATAATTTAGAAAAAATTACTACAACATTAGAACATGAAAGCATAAAGTATAAATATTACTATACTAATAACAAAAAATATTATTTGTTAGTACTTTTAAAATAATAAGAATCAAACTTAATGTCCGGCTGTACGCTTTTATGTCCGAGACTTGCGCTTATATGTCAGAAACTTATGCTTCAAATTCAGAGGCTTGTATTTTATGAATCTATGAATTTCTATCTAGAAATATTTTTAGTACGCTTCACTTTGAAACTCGCCCTAAAAACGCCTTTAAAAACACTGCACGTAAGGAGAAAGAAAACAAATCCTCATCATTCATACTTCATCCTATATTATAATTTATGTGAAAGGAATTTATTGAATATTAATAATTTAAAATAAATATAAATATTTATATTATTATAAATAATTTATTAAGAATGAAAAGAATATTTTAAATTTAAGTTATTATTAAATATAATTAAATGCCATTCTTTTTGTAACAGGTAATAAAGAATGAATGTTAGAGTTGATTTCTCAAATTGTTATTAACTAATATTTATTATTTTAAAAAGTTATTTTTTTTAATTTTAATATATTTGGAATCGAATGATTATTCTATGATGAAAATAGACTAATGTTAATTTTGTAACATAATGGTATACAATTTTCATTACCAGTGGAATTCAAACGATCTCTGAATTCAAAAGATCCTTTTAGTTGGCTATAATCCTTTATTTGAATGAAATTAGATCTTGTGAAATTATTTGGGACATTTTCTATTAAGAGATTTATATGAATCACTAATTTATCTTTCATGGAGCTTCTCCTGTATTCATATAATTCTGTATTTTAAGAAAATATTTTTATTTTAAGTAAAATAATTGAGTCAAGTTTTATTTTTACTCAAGGCTTTTGTTACTTTAGATATTTTAATTGAAATACACCCATTTAAAATATTAGTACTAATTTTTTAATCTGAGTAATTAATAACACATGTAAATATAATGATATGGGCTATGCAGCCCTTATATCCAAATTAGTTGAGATATTATCTGCATTTTTCGGACAAGATTATCAATATGCTAACTTACATTCGGAGAATATTTTAAGTTCATGTTTCTGTAAAAACAAAAGTGACTATGCGAGAAATTACATTAACTGGATGAAATAATGGAGACTAAGGTACGTGCATTATCAGTATAAGTTATTTTCACTTGATAATCTTTATATATTATACTAGTAGATAATTTATTTTATTTTAAATATTAAATATTGAGATAATAATATTTGTGATCTCTCAATTAGTAGCTGATTTTGATTTTTGTCATATATAATTCAGTACATTTTATCTTTAAGTAAAGCTAAAGTGAATATCTCAAGTTAAAATTATTTTAAAATTACAAAATAAATCATTCTCTTTTTAAAAAAAAAATAATAAATTCACGTAAACGAAAATGGAGAAAGCATAATGGAGTAATATGCTTCACTTACCTTTTTAGTTTGTTAAGAAAATACCTCTTTCAATAATTAGAGTTTCTAATTGTAATATTTAGGTTGCACTTATAAAGACTCCCCCTCATAATAGAATTGAAAGGTAATTTTAATGTCATGCATATTTTTATTCTAAAATCATGACAAGACTTAAATTTCAAATTTTTCTTTTTATATTTTTATCTATTATGTTCAATCTAATTAAGACACCTTTTTAAACAATCTTTAGAGTTTTGACATTCATATACTTTTAAATTTTAAAAATCAAAGTTTCTTTAATCTATTTTGCA
Source organism: Datura wrightii (assembly GCA_035772735.1). NCBI lineage: Eukaryota > Viridiplantae > Streptophyta > Magnoliopsida > Solanales > Solanaceae > Datura > Datura wrightii. The sequence continues at coordinate 109,090,738 of JASDFA010000008.1, read as the reverse complement.
TAAAAAAATAACTCGTATAACAACAATAATAATATATCTAGTGTAATCTCACAAGTAAAATTTAATTATATTTAGCTTTTATATAAACTACGAGTTATTGTACAAATATAAATTTTTCAGATATGCATTCAAAGAATAGCAACCGCAACTTTAAAAAAAAAAAAAATTTAAAAACAAAGAAAAAGAAAAAGAAAATGAAAATGAGGGATAATTGGTAAGTCTAACTACATTCTCGTTTCTCTAAGTGATATTTTCCGTTGTGATATATAAATAAGCTATAATTTCATCATTTATAATTATTAACTTTGGAACGAAATAGTGCCATAGTCCGAAAGAAAAGATACTCCTTAATTGAGAAAAGACGAAAAATGTCCTTTATGTTTGATATGTATTTAACATAATCTTTTAAATATAATTATGAGCTCTGAGCAGTTTTAATTATTTAAGTTTATTAAAAATAAATAAATAGCATTATTTTTGTTAAAATATTTGATAAACTCCGATTAAACCTATTAGTTATTATATATTTAGTAAATTTTTATATATAAATTTATATTTCATATTAAAAATATAAAATTGAGATGCTGCATCGATCTGCCATAAGTCACAGAAACGGTGAAACAAAGAATGAAGAATTCCTCGATCGACAAGCAAAACACCCAACGATCCGTTTGGCTGCAAACAAGTACAATACAGAGGGTTTTGGCTCTCATCTAAAATCTAAAATATCATACTGCAAGAATTATGGAGCCTACCACGATATTGTGGGGAAAGCCACTTGACAGGAAAAACAGAGAGGGCATAACTCTATGGGCTAGGGACAGGGTCCACTTGGAAATTATCTGTCACTGTTCTTGGAAGATTTGGATAGACAAGTTGAGCTCAATCTAAATGATCTAAAATGTGATAAGTAAAAACTTAGATGGGAGGGCCAATTTTTGAGCCAATAATTAAAATTTATTCACATATTTAAAACATAATTATAAAATAATCATATCTTAATATGAAAATGACATGTCAATAAAAATATCTCCAGCAAAAATACGGAACAACCTCAGCACATGATGCTGAAGTTCGAAATTTTGACAAGTAAAATTTCAACATAATTAAAATTTAAAAAGTTCTTGAAGTTTGAAATTGGTTTAAATTTGTAAAGATTCAAATTTCAATAACTATTGTTTAAACTCCATGATTGTTTTCTAAAGTACAAAAAAGGTCCATGCTATGAAAAGAATTATTTCACTAGTCGTACCTCTTTTTAAATCTTTCAAAAATTGGGTTGGAACCCAAATGCACTATAGTTGTACATTTAAAAAGTTTCGAAAATATAGAAAATTTTAACCCGCAGGAGATATCGAACTATGAAAAAACATGCGGGGTTCCACTTGTCAAAACAACAAAATTTGATTGCTGAAATTTTTTCGTGTTTCAGTTAAGGATATTTTTCATCCAAATAAATTTTTGTATCAGAAGAATGGTCAAACATCAATAACTTTTATAATAATGATTATTATTTGATCTCAAGTGCTAGAGGTGTACAAAGAAAATTGACATACTATATCAAATTAATAATCGGAGTTTAATTGAGAAAAAAAATTGACTAATAATTTAATTTGGTGTTGAAAAAAATAATTATAATTAATTTAGTTTGTTTTAACTAAATAAAATTAATCTGACATTATATGTATATAATTTTTATAAATACTTAAATTTTTTCATGATTTTTGTCTTTTATCTTATTATTTCAAGTTTGAAGTTAGAATATTCAATGATCTAATAAGTTTTATAACTCCTATATGCATGTTATTAACTGTAATAAAGTCCAAACCAAAGACAAATCAATCATAGTGCTAACAAAGGAATGATTTCAACAGCAGGAATGATAATAGTATTAGTTATTTATTTTTTAATTTTGCATTGATTAATTTACCCAATGAAAACATATAACTTAATTTTTTTCTTTAATATTTAGTTATGTAACTAATACTTATTCGCCATACTTAATTTGACATGATTTAATACTTTTATAGTATGATCATTTTCATTATGATTTATTAGTTAGCAATATTTATTTTACGCTATTTTATTATCTTTTTTATTAAATATTTTAATACAATGTCATCACTCATTTCATATTTTGTGTTATTTTCTTAATTAAGAAACACCTTATATAGTTGTTGTTACTAGGATTACAGAAACATTTCAAATACAAGTTATATATTTTGTATAAAGGTTTTATCGAAAAAAGAAAAATCAAAATACCCGAAGTTGAAAAACTCAACTTTTATTGGTTTGATTTATAAATTTAAAAACTCAAAATAATTGATTTGATTTGATATTTAAAAATCTTAAACTAATCCCAGACTATATACACCCCTAGCGGGTGTTAATAATTAATTATCTATGCATGAGTTATTAACTCGTTCACAAATTACTCGAGATAACGATTGTTTGAAATTCCAAAAACAATTCTTGGAGTTGAATTTATAAATGTTCAAATTTATAAACAAGCTCTATTATAAAAATTGAAGTAGGAAATCTTTTAAAAATTGGGTTGATACCCCAACGTGTTGTGCTGGAGTTCCACATTAAAAAGTTTAGGAAGTATTAAATTTTAACCTGTAGGAAATTCTCGAAAAAGAAAGTCAAATTTGTTTAATGGTGAATCGGTGGATTAGAGATGCCTTCCGTCGATCATTTTAACTGTTCAAAAGCTATTTGAAAAGAATGAGGTGAGAAGACCATTCAAGTCTTAAATTTATAGAAAAGGGGACAAGTGGACCTCTTCATTTTTCTTGTTTCTTTCGGGCTCTGTTTTATTATTATTGATTTGAAATTAATTTTATTTAAATATGCAATTTAAATAAATATTTTTTTTATAAATAGAAAAATTTCATAATTTATGAAAACTATCAAAACTTCTCCAACTCTTATACAATCTTTTTAATAAGCAAATCATTATTTATAAACAGAATATCGAAATAGCATAAGTCGTCGCTTAATAAATCACATATCTCCATATTACTTTAATAATAAAAATGCATACTATTACATTATATTACAAAATTTTCAAATGCATATAATTTTATAAAAATTTACTATTTCAATAAATTAACAATAGTAGTAATTAGCTATTCTTTAATAGAATCGTTCTAAATGGTACGTACAGACAGTCTGATCTTCACGTCGAGCATAATTTTTTACTTCTAAAATTTCAAATTATGAGTTTTTTTTTAAAAGAACTTTTGGGTCAAAGTTTTTTAAATTTTTAAGAAATTAAAGTTATAAACTTGAAATTGAATCCTACTTTTAGGAGCATTTGAGATTTAAAATCATAATTTGAAATTGAAGTTACAATTTTATTTAAGTATTATAAATAAACACTAATTTCAAATTAATACTTCATATTTGAGATGTATAGAAACTAAATAAGAATATGTGTGTTAATAATGCAAATATTAAATTAATTAAAAATAAAAACAATATTATTTTTTAAAATAAGTAATTCATGTCATTTAACAATTCATTATTTATTTATTTTTGTATGAATATTTTATACATTATTATTTTTGCCTAATTAGTAAGTGAACTACTCTTTAATATAAATTCTGAACACTAAATATAGAAAAAAGAATTTCTCCTTGGAATTGGAAGAAAGAAACTTGACAGAAAATAAAGAGGGTTTACTTGGATTCTCCTAAAACATTATCGTATTCACTTATATGTGCAACAATCAGTACATTCTGAGCTCCTCGTACCTTTTGTATCTCATGATTCAATTTTTTTTTCAATTTTTTATTTTATTTTTGGGTAATTCAAATTCATAATCTTAAGATTAAACGTGAAAAGTGATTACCAATTGCACAACTCCTTCTTATCTATCTCATGTTTCAATTAGTACCATCACTAAAAGCAAGATTTAATTAGTACTGTTGATTATAGATTTAATTGTAGTAACAAGATTTGGATATTTTGGTCATCTAACATCAACCGTGACATCTTCTCTAGTGAGGATCAAATGATCACTTGCAAATTGAGCCATCATACCATGAACCATGTCTTCTATTTAAGTGTGGTGTATGCTAAATCAAGATCTAATAGAAGGGAGGATTTATGAAATTATATGAGAAATATCTCTAATACCATCAGTGAGTCATGGGTTGTGTGTGAAGACTTTAATGCCATCATTAGACCGGAAGAGAAGTTGGGAGGCAAACCTCATAGACTTAATAAGAGCATTCCGTTTATCGAATATCTCTTTGATTGCGGTCTCAAGGATTATGGATACACTGGGAACAACTTTACATAGTGCAATGAGAGGAAAGCAGAAGAGATTATTTAAAAAAAGGCTTGATAGAGTAGTCCTCAATGAGAAATGGACTAACCAGTTCACCATCACAGATGCGCAGCATCTCCCCAGAGTAGGATCTGATCATTGCCCAATTTTGATTTCTATGGATAATCCTCAGGATTCTTACATCAGATACTTCAAAATTTTAAATTTATGGACCGACCATGATGAGTTTCTCGACATAGTGAGGAATAACTGGATTTCTCAACCTAGTGGTAATATTATGTGGGATATTCATCAAAGAATGAAAAACACGAGCAGAACTCTTAGTTCTTGGTCGAGAAGGGAGATAGGGGATATTTTCTCTAATTTTCAAGAACTTGGATAGAAAGTTTCTCAACTTGAAAATAAATATATTAATACTTTAAACACTATGGATAGAAGTCAGTTGCATAACGCTAAAGCTAATCTTATCCTATATCATAAGCGAGTTGATTCGTATTGGAGACAAAAGGCTAATCTTAAATGGCAACTTAAAGGTAACAAAACCACCAAGTATTTCCATTCTATTGTGAAAGGTAGAAGACATCATCTTCATATTCATAGAGTACTGGAAGGAGGAATATGGATCCAAGGAAACCAAGATATTGGTGAGGTTGCTGCCAACTTCTATAAGTGGCTTTTTTCCCAAGATAATATCTATATTGATATGAATATTATGCATATTATTCTCAATATGGTCACTGACGAGGATAATAAAGAGTTGATGGCAGCACCTACCCTCCAAGAAGTTAAGATGTGGTTTTTGACATTAATCCCAACAGCTCGCCCGGTCCAGATAGTTATAGTAGCTTATTCTTTTAGAAAGCTTGGGATATTGTAGGCGGAGACATACTCAAGATGGTTAAAGTTGTTTTAAATGGAGCTTTTATGCCTAAATACTTCACTAGTACCTGTTTGGTATTACTTTCTAAAGTGGATGCTCCTCAATCCTTTTCAGAGTTTAGGCCTATTAGTTTAAGTAATGTTACTCAGAAGATTATTTCTAAAGTGATGAACAATAGACTGGAAAAGATTATTCCTAAACTTATTTCACCCAACCAAAGTGGATTTGTAAAAGGAAGATATATTGGAGAAAGTGTTCTTCTTGCTCAAGAAATCATTCACGACATTAGAAAGCCTAACAACGGTGAGAATGTGATTTTCAAAGTGGACATAAATAAAGCATATGATAGAATGTCATGGAAATTTATGTGCAGTGCTGTGAGAAAAATGGGGTTCTGTGAGGAATTGATTGACAACATTTGGAACTTGATTTCTAACATATGATACACTGTGTTGATCAATGGCAAGATATATGGTTTCTTCAATTCAAAAAGAGGAGTCAAGCAAGGGGATCCCATTTCCCCTTCTTTATTTATCATTGCAATAGAAGCATTTACTAGAATGCTGAACAATCTATACTATGATCCTAAGTTCACTAGTTTTACTATGCAAACTAATGATCCTAAAATTAATCATTTATGTTATGCCGACGATCTTATTATATTTTGTGCAGATAAATCTTACACATTGAGGAAGGTGATGAAATGTCTGCACAAATATAAGATCAACTTAGGGCAATTGATTAACAAAGACAAAAGTTGTTTCTTAATATCTAGTAATGCTTCGCAAAAAAGAAGTAATATTGTTTCTAAAATTTTGCAGAAAATGGAGTTTCTTATCAAGTATTTGGGATGCCCTCTCATAATTAGAAGAAAGAATATAGAGCACTTCACAGATATGGCGACCAGAATTCTCAAGAAACTAGGAACTTGGAATTGCAATTTACTATCAGACGGGGTAAGTTTACTTTGATCAAACATGTGCTGAGTGCCATGCCAGTACATCTTCTGTCTATCTGTTTGCCTCCTAAAGGTATAATGGCATAAGTGGAAAAAAATTTCACTAACTTTCTTTGGGGAACCAAGTAAGGTAAACTAAAACACCATTGGGTGGCTTAGAAGAAAATATGACATCCAACCAATGAAAGAGGTATTGGAGTTATATCCTTTCATGATATTGCGGACAGTTTTGAAGGCAAATTATGGTGGCATTTTAGAACAAAATCATCCCTGTGGATAGAGTTTCTTAAAGCCAAATACGCTAGCAGAATACACCCTATGGCCATAAAATGGAGACGAATGATGAAGATAAGCACAAGGTTGATCATCTCATTTTGTGGAATCTCAATAAAGGAAACTCCAACTTTTGGTGGGACAACTGGACTGGAGTGGGTAATCTTGCTCAATTTGGTCTGGCCAACACTTCTGTAAGAGGTCAGGTATCAAATTTCTTCCTTGATAATAGCTGAAATAGTCAAAAACTATTACATATTTTACCTCCTAACATTATCTCTAACATTATCAAGATTAATATTAACTGTACGGGTCTTAAGAATACTCCTATATGGACTCCTATCTCTGATGGTAAATTTACTTGTAAATCTGTCTGAAACTATATTAGAGATTATCACATTTCCTCGTTGTTTAACAGAATGATTTGGAGTAAAGCTCTTCCGTTTAAGTTTTTTTTTATGTGGAGAGTTTTTTAAAAGAAAGGTGGCTATAGATTTTAATCTTGGTAAGATTGGTATAAGTGTACCTTCTATATGCACTTGTTGCACTAACCTTGCTGATGCCCAGGAAAATGAAGAACATCCCTTCTTTGATAGTATGATCGGCAAAGAAGGTTTGAAACCACTTCAACATGTATTTTGGTATTACCCAAAGAAGCAACAATCTCAGACAACAGGTCATAAACTGGTGGTTAGCCAAGGAAACCAATCCTCTTCATGCTTTAGCTCTGCAATGTATGCCAGCTACCATAATTTGGCAAATTTGGTAGTCAAGTTGCAAGTTTAAATTTAAAAATATTGCCATGAACCATAAAAGAATCATTCATCTCACTAACCAACAACTCATTTTGATATTTCACAAGAAACTCCCTGTTATTCCACCTTATATGCATGTCGAAAATTTTGGAAACTGATGGACCAATCAAGCATCATACAGTCACTATGTGGTTTAATGGAAATATCCAAGGTGGGGATTTGTGAAACTCAATTCTGATGGTTGTTCGAAAGGCAATCCAGGCCTTTGTGGTGGCGGAGGAATTATTAGAAATGAAAAAGGTCAATTAGTCAATGCCAACACTATGGCTTTCGGATACAACACTAATAATACGACAGAAGCTATGGTTTTAAAGATTGGAACCGAATGGTGCTCTCAACAAAGAATTTCAAAGCTTGAAATAGAATGTGACTCCAAACTCTTGGTGGACTGGATTAAGAATAAGACTAGATCCCCGTGGAGCTTATGGGACATCATCGACAACATACAGGACAACCTCAAAAAGATAGAAGTATGGAATATTAAGCTTTGCTTCCGAGAAGGTAATGTGGTTGTAGACAACTGGTCAACTTAGGGCTTCAGGGCAATGGTACGTTTCACTATTCTAGATTTTTAGACTTCCCTAAAAAAATCAGAGACACCATTAACATGGACAGATTACAGCTTCCTTCGTTCTGAATTACAAATCGCAAAGGATCCCTCTTTTTGGATAGGGACATGTATAGACTTTATGATTTTGATGTCCCTTGATTGTTTTGCTTCTGTATAGGAGAGGACTTTGTAGGTATATACCTCTCGAGTTTATTTTTTGTGAGCTTACATGGAAATACTACTTTCTTAGAAGGATGGAGTTTGTTCCATCCTTAATAGGTTCAGATATTTGGCTGATCTGCTTCGTAATCTGTTTTGTAATCTATTTTGATTATAATGAGATGAATAAATTTTTTTTTTTAAAAAAATCCATTTGAGAAAAGTCCAAAGTTTAAAGGGCCAATTTATTATTGAAAACTTCCAACGGACCAAAAATTTGGTGGTATATCAAATGGAGTAAAGAGCTGAGTGAGTCATGACAAGCAAACCCAGTTAACTGGGCATGAACGACGTTAATTAATTTCACTTTAAAAAATCATATAGCATACCACGACTATCAATTATTTTTTTTAAAAAAAAACTAGTCGTTGAATTGTAAACATCCCATGTTCTTTGCACAGGAATTAGAGGGGGCCTGCTCCTATGTTATTTCAAAGTATATTTTGTACTCGTCAAGATATTTATAAAATTTGAGGAAGATTGGATGTGATTTAGGCTAATTTTGAGTCAGAATTTTTAGCAAAATTGAATTAAAAGTTTCTCGGTGAAACATTATCTTTCTCTCTCACACACATATATATATGTGGATATACATGGGAGATATACTACCTAAGAACTTCAACTTATTGTATTCTTGAATTTGATTTCATAATTGAAAAAATCTAAACGTTAATGGTTAATAATTTGATTGATATTTTTTAAGAAAAAAAGAGTAATTTTACTCTCTATTTATGGACAAGATAATATATTGCTAAGATGATGGAATTACAATAATATTTGGATTTAAATATATAATTTATTTATTATTTTAATCATGGTTAGCAATTTATTTTGATAAATTAAATCTTAAATGTAATCTACGTCATGCGTCCTTAATCTAAGCAAGAACTTGGGGAAAACGGAGAGGAGCCCAATCCCATATCTCATATTCTTCCATATTCACCATCTATTTTTTTTCCTTTATTTAAATTTTGGATCTATTTCCCAGTAGCCGAATTTGTATTAGTCATATTCACCATCTATTTTGAATTTGGTTAAGATTTCAAATTCAAACCACTTCAAATCTCCATCAAATCGTCTCAAAATTGAAATTCAAGATCCATAATTAAGATGCCAGTTTATTTCAATAACTCCCACAAAAAATAAATTTTAACTTCGAAAATTTAAATTTTTGAGCTTAATCTTAAGCAAAATTCAATATCATTTTCAACTGAAATTGCATCAATTCAACTTCAAATGATCGTAAACTTTAGAATTAAGCTTCAATAAATAATAACAACACCCAAATATTTCGAACTCAAAAACTTCAAATCATAAGTCTCTATCTCTTATGTTTCATCGCCTTTCGTCCCACTATTTCTATTACGTAAACGGTCAAAAACTAAACTTTTTTTTTTAATTTTAGTTTTATTTTTAAAAAAAAAAAAATCCTTGCATTTTTCAAAACTTGTAATTCTCCCCTCCATATGTGGTTTTGAACACACTTTCATGCCTTTATGTGACATATAGGAAGGAATTATGCTATATTTATTTTTTGAAGATTAGTCTTTTTGTGACGGAAAAAAAAAGAATTATATTAAAAAAAAATTGAAGTTGTTAATTGAAGTCTTTTTTTTTTTAAAAAAAAGTAGAAGTTGGAATAAGTAAATAAAGATGCAGTTAATTTAAGAGGACAAATAATTAAATAAAAAGGTTATGTTCTTCACAATCGAATATGATATATTTCATTCAATATTAATTGATACATGAGGTACATATTGAATTTTTAACATTACAATTAAATATTCTTTGTAATATAATCACAATTTTAGTTTCATTCTTGTGAAAGTAAGTAGTGTGATATTATACAAACAAATTGTTATCTAATTTTTTTTTATAAGCAATTAGTAGGTTTTTCTAAACCAGAAGCTCTTCCTCTAGCATTAACGCATGAAGCTTCAGCCGGATGATCTTGGTAACTAAGATTCACATCTTCAAGTGTTATACCGCTGCATGGATTAGTTTTGCTACAATCAAGTTTCACTGCAACTTTTGTAGCCGATGTACCATGTATGTCTTGATATGTTACATCACTTATTTTAATGCCTGAGCTCTAAAAAAAGAAAATGAATAATATAATTAGATTAAGGTAAGAAACATGATCTAATGTTAATTATTATTATTGTGATAAAATAATTAACTTCTTCGTTCAATACCTGATTAGGACAACTTTCATGATTAGGACAATAATTCTGGTCTATGATGATTGGATTTTTAACATTAATCATAATAATATGCTGAAAGAGAACACCTCTGACAAAGCCATTGCTAGGCCTTGCCCAACTTTTTACTCTCACACCATTTGTTGTTCCAGTGAAAGTCACAGTCTTAATTGTCACATTTTGGACTCCTAACTCTTGCATTTTCCAGCCTAAGCTACCAATGCTGCAGTAACATCAAGTATTGGACATATACTTTAGTTGAAAAGATAAATCAATAAAAATAAAAGTCAACTTATTTATCAAAAGAAATCTTTTTTTTTCCTTAATATATATAATTTTTATGTTAAGTTCCAAACCTTATTCCGTGGCCAGGGCCACAAGCAATGCCTTCAATCCATAAGTTAGAATTTCCGGGGCCAATAGAGATACAGTCATCTCCGGTACCAATACGTGAGTTCATAATGCTGACTCCTGATGATAACTTTACATGAATGCCGTCGGTGTTTGGACTATTTCCTGGAGCTAATACCTTCACCCCTTGTAGCTTCACATTACGACATCCGTCTACTAATATATTAAACATTTGGCTATTTTGTACGGTTACTCCATTCATTATAATGTTGTTTGAGTTGTAAAAAGTCAATGCCTGCACCAAAATTTAATGTAAAATTGAAATGTTATTGTGCTAGCTTAACATAAAACAAATTAAAACATTTTCCATTGAAAACTTAACGAACCGTAGTCCCCTTAGGGCAATTCTTGCCGGAGTTCTTGCAAGCCCAAAGACCAGCACCTTGACCATCAAAGGTTCCACCGTAGATGGAAACTCCGGTAACTTTTTCGAACTTTATCCAATTTTCGGCATCGCCAATCACATTATAATCAGAGGGAGCTAAGAGAGTCCCCTCAATGCGTATAGTAATAGCCTTGCTCTTGCATGTTTGGCCATTGAAGTATGCATTTCGAATCAAGTAATTTCCACGTGGCACATAAATAGTGGCGGGGTTAGTAGAAGCACAGGCTGCTGCCCATGCACTCAAAAATGCTTTTGATGAATCAGTTTGTCCATTGGATTTTGCTCCATAATTTTGGACATTGTACGTGGTACTATGTGCTGCTAATGATAAGTTGAAGAGGAAGATGAAGAAAAGTGGGAAATTTGATAAAGTAGTCATTTTGCTACAAAGATCGATTTTTGAGGTGATGAGGAATTGAAGTAGTTTAGAGGGGTATTTATAGGCTGAGTGTTTTGAATGTGAATGATAAATTGTTGCTAGCTTTTAGACTTCAATGAAAGTTAGGTTTTTCTTCCAATTTGGTCATGTTGGGGATTTTGGGAAAATAAGTCTTGAGATAACTATTCAATCACATGGGAAAAATATTCTACCAATTGTTGGCACCTTATCTTAATTAGGAGAAAATTGAGGGGAAAAAGTTCATGTTTCTTACATTTGAATATTTAAGTGAATGTTATAACACATTAACAGACTGATGGAATATTTGCTTCCAATATTTGATACTATATGGGAACATTTACCTAGTGCATGGAGTTAATTAATTAGGAAATAACTAATCAAAAATAAATTATGTAGATACTATTTCAAGCTAAAAGAGCTAATGGATAAGGAGCTTATTTAGTTTGGGAGAATCTATAGGGAAGTATAGGCTACTAGGTATTTGAGTTTAAAAAAGATTGCACAAGGTTAATTGACATATTATCCATGCATCACATGCATGGAATTAAACACGTGTTCCAAGTATTTACAGTTAACTTGTTCAATACTCAGAACCCAAACAAAATTGGACTTTTAGGATGATAGAGATATATCTGATGGCAATTGTCCTAACTCTATCTCTATGTGGCTTTGAAATTCTATGTAGTAAAGTAAATTTATATATGAATAATTGGCTTTTTATTTATTTTCTTTATCTCAATTTATATAATATTTTTTAAAATTTGAGAATTAAATAAACTTTTTTTGCTATATTTTTTAATGTATCTTTTAAATATTTTAAATTTTCAATTATAATGACTTATAATATTTTTTAAAAATAATTTTTAACTACTTAAAGTTATATTTGTTTTTAGACAAAGTCATGTTCAAACTTACCGTCAAAATCTAAAAGTTTGACGCTAACTGTGCATTTAATAAAAGTCAAAGTGAAACGTGAAATCCCTCTACCTAAGGATACGTGCATGCAAGAAATATGCGGTAACCCCTTTTTCATGCTTCCTTTCTGCATGCATGATGCAACTGTCAGGTGGATTAGATAATATTTAATTAGAGGAAATAATTATTTTTTGATTTTTTATAATTTGAATAGAAGGAAATAATTTTATTTAAATTTTTTATGTATAAAAATGATGATCTCTTGTAAAAAGATTATAAAACTAAAAAGAATTTATAAAGGGATAGGAGTTCTTTTATTATCCCAAATATCTTCAAGTTTATCCAATATAATCCTCAACACTTCTATTTATAGCGTTAAATAGATGCATGCAAAAGATATTCCTAAACATGATATTAATGGGAAAGATTATGGAGGAGGTGAGGGACATAACATTAAGGATTTTAAGGTTATATATGGGGTAGTGGAACGTAATGGTGAGAAGTCTTGGGAGATGAGGAGATTACATTTAATGGACATCCACATAAAATTATATTTTATAATACCCCCTCTTGGATATCCATAAATAATGTGCCTCATTAAAATCTTATTAGTAAAATTCAGTTGGAAAAAAATTATATGTGAAAGAAAAAAAAGTACACATACCTTGAAATACGCATTATTTACTGCCTTATTAAAATCTTGTTAGGAAAACCCAGTATTGCAAAATCTAGACTAAGAAAAAAAGAGTGCAACGGGTATTTTACTCCTTCTGGTGAAAACACCGTTTAATCTTATAAATGATGTATTTCAATCTTGTATACCAGTTCTTCAAAATGTTGATATTGACAACATTATCTTTATGATCACAACATATGTCTTTTGGATATGTTGAGTGCTTGAGCTCAACCAAAGATATTTTTTATAATCACTTTGTTCGTGACCTCATCATCACAAGCAAATTGCTCATTCGACTTGTTCATGGAAACAATTAAGTTGTCACGCCCCGCCTTGGGGGGTATGACTGGCACCTGGTGCCCTAGAAGGACCTGGACTACTAACTGGTGGGCCGAGGCACATCTGGTGCCTGGCTAGTTCTATCTCAGGTTCCTGGAAACAAAGGGCTATATAACGGCTGTAAACACAGCCTCCGGCCATTTGGGCCTATAGGCTCCTGTACCTGGAATAACAGCTGACCAGAAACATACTTATAAAGGGGGAAACCTATGCGGGCCGACAAGACCACCATGTTGTCTAGTTATCTGTAACTCAACAATAGAATACTGAATAACTACGTGACCGGCAAGGTCACCACTACTATCAACCATGGCCCCACACGGCCAACATAAACATAAATACTAAACAGCTATACAACTGCATGGCCTCACGCGACCGGCTCGACTGACCACAGGAAGAGAATAGATACAATCTGCAAGCCTCTACGAGTAACAATAGAAATGGTCGGGACAGGGCCCCGACCTCCCCATACTGTACATCAAAGGAAAAGAGCTACACCTCTGGAATCAGACTCCGGATGACAGGAGCTGATGACTCTACAGCTGGCAGGAATCACGAGGATCGCCTCCTCGCCTATGAGTACCTGCAGGCAAGTAATGCAGCGCCCCACTGGGTGTCAGTACCGCTAGTACTGGGTATGCAAAGCAACTGAAATAATACAACTGAAAACAACTGAGTATAAATAGCATAACTAGTATTTCTGTATAGAAGGAGACAGCCGAAACTGAGGAAAACTGATACGAATGAATCAAGCTTTCTGTATTGATAAGGCAAGAACGTACCTGTAGACGCGTCGGCCTGCTGTCTATTAACTAGTAAGTATGTAACACACAAATAAATATACAAGTAGCAAGAAAGAGCCAATACCAACCCCCATAAGCCGGATGGCGCCAAACAAGCAAACAATCTATATACCCCTACCCGGGTCAAAACCTGCCAAAAATAAGTCACTCCACTCATCTGCTCACCCAGAGCTCCTCTACCGGCCCCTTGGGTCTCCGGCTCGGGTCATAGCCTCCGATATAAATAACTGTGTCTGGGTCCGGAGGACTCCTGTGTAGACAGTAACAGATAGGGTCTGATTCCCCGGACACACCTCAACAGGGCTATCTGAAACCGGAGCTATACCTGTAATAACTGTATGTACAGACAGTAACAGATAGGGTCTGGTTCCTTGGACACAAAGCTCAACAGGGCTATCTGAAATCTGATTTCTTATTCTAATCTTTTTCTGTACTAAACTGATTCTTTACTGATTATATTGATTCTGAAATCTTTGTTTAACTGTTGGCTATCCTGTAGCCAGGATGCTATCTGTCTGAATGGCTAATCTGTAGCCAAAATCTCATCTGTCTATCTGGTTACTTTACTAACTTTTATTCTGAAAATCTGTTTCTTTTTATTCTACAACATGCTTGCTAATTATATAATAGACTATACTGAATCTAAAATGCTACTTCGCCCTTCGGCGCATGCTTTACTAACTTTCGACCTGAATACAATACAGCAACGCAAACTAGAATCTACTAGACTTACTCAATTCTCATCATTCAACTCCGAGAGTTTCAAATGCAGAGTTTACTATGATTCATATTGCTAAAGCTTACTAACTTGCCGAAGAACAACTTCACATACCTTAACCTCGAGTTTACCGACTGTCGGGCGAGGCTCGGTTAGTACTCCAGCTATTTCTCCCAACTGCATTCATATACGCGTCAATTAGTACCAAATACAATATTATTCTGAAGAATAACAACACTTTCGATATAATTATAGCCTAAACTTAGGCTTATCGAAAGACGATGGAAAACTTGCTATTTTTCAAAAGTCTAGAAGGGAGAAGTATTCGCTTCATAGCTAGGAGCACATAGACACTAATTTGGAGCAATTCTACTTACTTTGGTTCGGTAGCTCGACGATTCGCCGGCCGTATTTCGCGAAACAAAAACCGTAGAAATGCTCCCTGCTGCTAAATACCTCGGTACCTGAGGTTAATTTGAGTTTAGACTTCATTTGGCATCGTAATCGAATGATTATTTTCCAATTTCTTCGTCTTCTCTCCTCTCTGCGTTTTCATGGAACTTCCAAGGGAAATTATGACTAATTACAGGAAGCTTATCACTAGTTAAAGGGGACTATTATTAATTAAAGGAAATCATTATTAATTAAAGGAAATTATTGTTAATTAAAGGAAATTATTATTAATTAAAGAAAATTATTGTTAATTAAAGAAAATTACATCACAAATTGAGCTCTATATACTTGGACACTATAAATCGCATTTTGCCTTGCGACGCGCCGACTTGGCGCTTGTCCAATCTTTCTCCGGGCCTTTTTCTAGCATGCATACTTTCAAATATTCTCAATCAACACGCGAATAGGCCATCTATGTGCCGGAAATTTACGGGGCATAACATAAGTAGTGGATACTTTCATTTGCACGACAATAAAAATTGACTGTATTGTAGAATAACATGATGGGATAGTATTCCCACATGCAAACAAATAATTTTCTTGAGATCAAACTTCATATAAGTCAATAATATTTTTGCATTTGCATAACCAACAATTCTTTGATAATATTAGTTAGAAATAATAAGCTCATATTTTTTATTTCTCTTGAATATCTCCATGTAAAAGTAAAATTATGTCATTCTTGTACATTAAATTATCTCAAATTAATAATAGCAGGATATGTAAGTGCATCAATTGCACTAAGACATGATACTTTCTAATTTTTTTCATAAGATCAAAATTGATCTTTAATTATGTTAAGCAATGTCACAGCCATTGGTGTATTCAATGAAATCGCTTTAAAATCTTTTAAATCCTTCAAGGATTATTATATAACCTCTACCGTCTAACTAGACATGACAACCCAACATTATATGTACTCAAGTTCTCATGTACTAGTAGATTGAAAGAAATCTCACTGCATCCACCACAGGAGAACATATATTCATACAATAATGTCAGAAATTTTGCGAAAAAACCTTTATGCCACAAGACACAAGTTGTACTTTATATCTTACGATTTTTTTCATTCGACTTTCGGACAAAAATTTATTTATAACCCACTGATATAATACTTTGGTCTTTACATTATAAGTCCAAAACATTAATTTTTTAAAGTAAAATAAAGTATACTTGAATTACGTATTATTATTTGGCCAATCATTTATATGTTCATACTTTTTGACAGATTTGAATTCAAGAGTCTCATCATCATTTATAATGTTGAGCGCTACATTATATCAAAGATATCGTCGATGTCCATTTGATATCAGTTCAACTACGATATAACTTATCGAGATCTCTTCATTTTTCATAATTTTCAGGTATCTAAACTTTTGCCAAGGTTTTATGAATTGTTTTGTCTTGGTGCTCTTTAAAGCACTTTTGCCTCATTATTGTGACCATCTTAATCATGAATTGATTGATCTATCACGCTTCAGGAGTGTTATAAACCCAATCCTTCAAAGACTTTCATTGGAACATTGGATTGAATTATAACATAGGGTCAATAAACATCTGACAATTATTTTATAATATTTTATAAATGAATTATGATAGTTTGTATGAGTCACCAAATAATATAGAGAACCAGTTCGCTCACCTAGTTTCACAGTTAATAACAGAAAGTAAAGAACATATGATGTTTACATGATTTGTTCAAGAGAGTAAAACCATGACCTATCCTAGAAAGGTCTTCCAACTTCCACTACAATCGGGCAATGTTCAGATTACAACCTATTGCAACCTAGCCTCTTAATCCATTTCCCTTTACAATAACTTTTTTGTAAGTCCTTTGTAATAACTCTATTACAAAGACAACTAAGGCTAACTCTAGCCTACTACAAAGGTTCAAATACAAAACAGAAATGACATATAAATATTTCTCAAAAGAAGAGTAGGTTTACAATGTTAAGAACAAAAAGACAAAGATTTTACAACCTAGAATACAATACATAACTCGTTGCTAAGGAACAAGTTCTTCAGGTTGTTGTAGCTTCGTCTTGTGGAATGGAGCGGCGGCTTTGCAGATGTAGAAGAACACCAATATTTTTCTTTTTCGCAAAACTACACTCAACCTCTTTATCTTTTTCAATGTAGGAGAGGATAAATAAGATATTGAGTCTTTACCCATTGGTCAAAACCTAGGACAGCAATAGTGTTGCTATGTACTATGGCTCTGCTGTAGTGACAGTGACAGCTGTAAAACTGCTTTTACAGTTGTAAAGATTGACTCCGAAAATACGGGAACAGCAACGGATTTGGTTCCTCACTAGGTTCCTCACCAGGTTCCTCATATTTGGTTACATCAAGTTTGCATCTTGTGATGTTCAATATATGTGAGAGGACTTAGAGAGATGAGCTCCTTGAACCGTTGGATAAAAAGTTGGGACCGCATCATTTCAGCTGCAGTGTTGTGGCTCAAGGAACCTGGTCCATTAGATAATGTATCTAGTTCCTTGTCAGGTTTGTCAAATCATCAAAACAAAGCATAGTACTTCAGTATTTATGTTTCATTAATTTTTTCCTTTTCGATGATGACAAACTCATGAACTAAGGTCCTCCCGTGTATAGCACATGAGCCAAGCTTCCCAGAAATGCATAGTACTTCAATGTCTATGCCATATCAATAAGCATCGTATCTAGTTCCTCAGCAAGTTTTTCAAATCATCAAAACACATGCATAGTACTTCAATGTCTATGCTCCATCAAATTATCTCTTGAACTTCAAGTTCACATTTTTTTACGAGGATCTAGGTAATTCCTTTCATGCATAATTTTTTAGTTACTAATCATCCTAATGTTAAAAAAAACTAACATTTAACCTCAACCTCATTTTGAGACCAATCTTCATGCATTCTGGTGGTACAATTGAACATATACTGCATAGTAAAATTTTAAGATGAGAATTATCTGGTTTCTGACCCTGAATCAATTCTGATATAAGAACCATGGTAACTTGATGCGTACAAGTGTTGCTACATTTTAATTAGCCCATCTCATATTAAATTTTTTTGGGAGATTTATTCTCATAGCCTACAGTTTAGCTATGCATAAAATTTCTACTAAAACAACTTAGATATAAATTAGCATTATCAACATAACTTTATAGTTTGGAACTGTGCTCTTTAATTTAATAATTCGAGCAAATAACCTAGCAAAAAGTCAAATTGCATGTTGATAACAAACGCACATGTGATCACACCATATATGCATCTATTAAAATCATATATTAGCAAACGGGTTCATATTCACCTTTTTATACATTCTAAAAATTCAAGGGATATAATCTCAACCTTAATTGATACAAATAACTTATCACGAGAATAAGTAGGACAAGAGAATTCGTGAAAAACTTTATGTTTCTTCAATATATAACTACATGAATTCTCAATTATTCTCGCATAACATTTTTTAACTGGAATGATCAACTAATCATGCTAGGCAGTAATATATTTTATGATTTTAATATTGAAGTTTAAAGTTTGTTAGTGTTTGGTAATTTGCTTTGGTCCTCATTTTATTTATTTATTTGCATCAAAAAATTATTTTAAAAATATCAAATCAAACTATAAACAATTGAATCGAACTGAACTAATTCAGCTCAGTGTTTGATGCATATTTTTTCATTATTGAACTGAGGGTTGCTAAAATCGAACGCCCACCTGTAGTTAACTTTGGTAGATTTTTTTCTTAAATCAAAATTGTTACTAAATTTTTTAGAGGATTAGGATATAATATACTTTAATTAATAAAAAAGATAGATAAAAATAACTTTTATAAATAGGTGTATTAGGAGTTGGGTTTAATGACTTTAGTGGGTCGAGTCTAATATTGAGTGGGTGGAAAACTTAAATTGAGAGCAAATTTTATTTGGGAAAAAAATATATTCACATAAGAGTGAGCTTATTTGGTTTATCCGAAAAAAGTGGTTTTTAAATATAAGTGTTTAAAACACTTTTTAAGTGCTAAAACTTATTTTATAAATAAGCAGTTATGTATTTGGATAAAAATGTTAAAATTAAAAAAAGTTATTGATATGTTTGGTTCATAAGTGTTGTTAAGCACTTAAATTGGGTCAAATGACTGAAATGCTTTTAAAGATGCTGACACTATAAAAAGTAAATTATTATGGTATTTTTATTTCTAAAATAATTAAAATTTAAATTAATTTATATTTTTTATTTATTTTTAATATAAAGTTAATTTTAATTTTTAAAATATATAATTTGAATAAATTAGGTAAATCTTCATTTTACTTTTTATTAGGAGTATAGTTCTATTTTTTATTTGTAAAAAAATTGAATATAATAATTTAAATGAATTAATACTACCTCAATTTTTTTCTCTTTTTTTTTTCAGATTCTTAATTATTTTTTTCTAATATGCACAAAAAAATAAAAAATTATCAAAGATTTGAGTGAGGGTATTATTGAAATTAGAAAAATACTATGGGGATAAAAAGGTAAATAGTCTGGTCAAACTTAAATGACTTATAAGCCAAAAATTAAAAAGTTGGTATCTACCAATTTTTGGTTTTTGACTTTTTTAAAGTACTTTTAATTTTTTTTAAACACTTTTTGATAAAATCAAACACGATAAAAAATTCATAAATGCTTAAAAGCTAAACCAAACGCCCTCTTAACATTTTAAAAGTAAATATGTTTTTAAAGTTGGATGACAAAAACAAATATATAAAGAGTATGAGGAGGGTAAATATAATCTTTTTCTGAGAATAGAGAGATAAATATGATTTTTTTAATTTTATATATTTTTTAAAAAAATATGTCAAAATTAATATTTTATAAATAAAAATACACGGAGAAAATATTAAAGTATAGCTATTTTTCTATTATTTTTCAAATGGTCTAAAAACTCGTAGCAGAGACGAAAACTGGCCATCCGGCCTAATTCCGACTTTATTCTAATCAATTGGCCCATGGATCCACTCGGCCCAACCCAATGGAAGTAGCAAAGACTTGTTCTTTCCGTTGTTCCCACATGGTTGATCTTTGAGCTAGAGAATTGAATTTCTCCTCCGTTGAACTCCGATCATGGCTGAAAACCAGCATCACCACCACCGCCACCACCATCACCGCCCCAACCGTCTTTCTCTACCGCCGCGCACCACTGCCCCTATCACCACTCCCACTACCACAAGAACCCCGTACCCTCCTTTCAACTACCCTCCTTCAACTCCAACACCAACTCCATCCAAACACCGAGCTTCCTATTTCCCCACCAAATCTTCTTCGGCAAAATCCTCTTCTTTACCATTTCTCTTCCTTCTCCTCTTCTCTCTCCGCTCTCTATACTCTCTCCTCCCTTTCCTTCGCTCTTCTCCGTCCTCTTTCTCTCTTTTCCCGTTCTCTTTCCTTGTTTCTCTCCTCTCTTTCCTTCTCACTTTCTCTTTCTCCTTCTTCAGCTCTTCCTCTTCTAGGGACCCTTTTTATCAGAAAAATCGCCACGGTTTTTTCTCATTCACCCGATCTCAGTACAAGCTTCTACTAGCTAAATCGTTTCTTCTTGCTATAGTCTTCCTTCTCCGATTTCAAGCCCTTCGGTATTGTGGAGCTGCTGCTATGATTCTCGCGGAGGTTTCTGGAAATATAGCTTCCCGTTTCATTTCTGAAGGAAAAAGTCGCTATCTTTTTGACCGGAATCGGATTAGATCGTCTGAGGTTTGTGGGTTTATCGCTATGTTTATTGGGTTAGTGCTGTTATCTGTTAGTTGGGATAAAATTGAATGTTTCCCTTTATCTTCTGTAAATGTGTATGAACTGGGGTTCTCATTGCTTCCGAGGTATAGTTGTATTAGGATTTGGCCAATGTTGCTTCCGTTTCTTTCTGGTTATTTGGGATGTTATGAGAGTAGTTCCATGAACTGGGGTGGTTTGAGGGAAATGGGTAAGAAGCAGCTTCGGTTGGTCTCCTTGTTTTTTACAACTATAATACTATTTGTACCAGCAGTTGTAAGTATGTTTGTGTTTGAAGCAGAGGGGGATAGTATCTCTATTTCCAATCTTGGTTGGCCTTTAGTCAACACAGTAGTGTTTGGTGTGCTTTTGAGTGAGAATTTTACTGCTGAGAAGCCAGTTTCTTCTAAGGATTTACAAAAGGAGTATCTTGTGACATATTTATGTACTGTTATATTGGAATTGTTTTATTTTCCTGAGCTTTCACTTTGGGGATTGTTGATATGTGGATTGTTGCTCTGGATTTCTGTAAGGAATTTGGATCCTGTTGACCCTAATTATCTCGAGTTGGGGTTGGAACCATCGGATTGGCTTACGACTTCAGTTATGAAACCTCTCCGGCATATCTTGGGTGAGAGGAAGTCACGCAAGATTGCGCTTTTCCTTTTGATCAATACAGCTTACATGGTTGTGGAATTTGCTGCTGGTTTTATGAGTAACAGCCTTGGGTTAATATCAGATGCTTGTCACATGCTGTTTGATTGTGCCGCTCTAGCTATTGGATTATATGCGTCATACATATCACGGTTGCCAGCAAATGGTCAGTTTAATTACGGCCGTGGAAGATTTGAGATTCTTTCTGGATATGCAAATGCTGTTCTTTTGGTCCTTGTGGGAGCGTTAATTGTGCTTGAATCGTTTGAGAGGATATTAGACCCTCAGGAGGTTTCGACTAACAGTCTATTGGTAGTGTCTGTTGGAGGGCTGCTTGTTAATATTGTTGGTTTGATCTTCTTTCACGAGGAACATCACCATGCCCATGGTGGATCATGTTCACATTCCCATTCCAAGTCCCATACAGATTGCCACAACAACCAACATCACCATGATCATCATTTACATGACCACGAACATCATGTTCACCAGACAGAGACGGAATTCTCTACAACTTCTCATTCCCATTCCAACTCTCCTTCCACATGCCATAATCTCCAAGATCACCATATTCACCATTTACATGACCATGATCATGGTGGTCACCATATACAACAGGAACAAATCAGTATTGTCCATGAATGCCATGAATCATGTTCTAGTCATTCTGGTCACGGACACAATGCTGACAATAAAAACCAGAGCAACATAGAAAAAGAAAGTAGTGAAATGATCACTCCTCATTCTCATGATCACTCCCATGACCATAACCATGGACACCATCATCATGATGACGCTGACCAACATTGTCGTGGTGGTACCTCAAGTAGTTCTTTGATTAAGGTGCACCATGGCTGTGTTGCAAATTTGCAAGGACCAGATTGTTCTCATGGTCATAAACATGTTACTACAGACAAGGGTGTGACTGAGAAACATCACCACCAACACCGCCACATTGATCATAACATGGAAGGCATCTTTTTGCATGTTCTGGCTGACACCATGGGTAGTGTTGGTGTGGTAATTTCAACACTCTTAATTAAGTACAAGGGATGGCTAGTTTCTGATCCCGCCTGCTCAATTTTTATCTCTGTACTTATTATATCTTCAGTAATCCCATTGCTCAGGAATTCGGCAGAAATTTTACTGCAAAGAGTTCCAAGGGCTCACGAACATGATTTGAAGGAAGCTGTAAACGATGTTATGAAGATAAAAGGTTTATCCGGGATTCAAAAACTGCATGTTTGGAGCTTCACGAACACAGAAGTTATTGGGACTCTCCATCTTCTCGTCTCAAGTGAGAGTGACAAGTTATCTGCAAAGACACAAGCATCTGAAATATTACATCACGCAGGGATCAAGGATTTGACAATGCAAGTAGAATGCATCCAAAGTAGTTAGTCGAATTGGAGGCTTTGACCAATTACTAGAAGTGATCATTGTGCGTTTCAACTGTATCAAATGGAGATCCCTTGAGACATGAAGAGATGTACAGTGGGTTGAGTAAGTGATAGTGTTTTTTTATTTTTGTTTTAAACTTTTAAATGTTCTAAGGTATATTCAATTTCTGTCCCGGACCGCCTTAGAGGGTTTGAGGCCAGTTGAAGCCTGGTTTTGCTGTTTTCTGATCTTTATAGTATAATTAACTAAGCTGAAAGGAAATGTTGAAATGAACCCTAGTTGATGTGCTGCTGTCTGTCGGAAAATCTAGCTGTTCCCATCTTGAATGATTATTGAACGTGTTGGGAAAATAACCTTATAAAAAAATGTCTTCAGTTGATTAATTGAAAACTGGTACATGAGCCGTTTGCCGTTTCAGTTCCGTATTGCTTTGTGCAAGACATTCTGTTTTTCTCTTTCCCTCATTTTTGTATTTGTTTCCTATCTTCTGCTGTTTACTGGTTTGTAATGCTACATGTGCTATACTTGAACAAGGAATCAAATCATATTTGATATTCTTGCTTGCAGCCATGTTTGAACGATCTAAGCAAAAAGTAAACACCATGCAGAGACTCTGTGTGCAGATGTATGTTATAAGCAGGGACGGATCTAGGGGGCGGGAGGGTGTTCACCCGAACACCCTCAGCAAAAATTACGCTGTATATAAGGTAATATTTTTATTTTTTATGTACATATATAGAATCCCCTAAAGAAAAGGCTAGTGGTTGGCTCAGTGGTTCAGGAGGTTCAAGTTCCACTTTGAGGTCCCAAGTTCAAAACTTTGGCACTATATTTTTTTATTTTTCGAACCCCTTGGTGAAAATCCTATCCATCTCTGGTTAATAAGAGATGCTTTTTGGGGGAGATCCTACTTTAACTTATTCTGGGATAACTTTTTATATCCTAGGATAAGTTATAACTTATATCCTGTGTATATAATGATATTAATTTTTTGGTCCTTTTTACCATTAAGCATGGTAATTTTACTTTTTCGCTAGTTTCTGAATAGATATAGTAATAAAGAACATGATGAAAAACTTGGTCATAATTTTGAGGTTTCGTGATTATTTAGGTTGGTATAATCTAAAGACGTTAAAGAGCTACCTCTAATTTTACAAGTGTTGGGAATGAAATTTGACCTTGTCTTTTGTTGGACTCCTCAAGTTATATACTCTGTATGCTATTACTCTATAGGGGGTTGGGGGGAGCTACCCTTTGTGCAATGGGAGTCAATTAGCAGCCCATCATAGTTGAATTACATTGTATAGATAGGTAATTGAAGCTAAGGAAAAGAATAGGTGAAACTCAACCCAGAAAAAAAGATTGAGATATAAAATTCACTAATCTTAATTACCCCTTAAACTTGTCTATTTAATAGTTTTTGACTCCTTAAGTGCTGATGTGACAAACAAAGCATGTGATGATGAAAAAAAGTTAAAATCAGCTCTCAATTATTTATTTTAATGGTGTATTTTTATTTTTTAGGTCAATTTAAAAAAATTAACTCGAACTCTATCATTCTAAAAAAATAAAATTAATTTTTAAAAAAATAATAAAGTTCAACTGTGTATTTCTTTTTTATATGAAATATTATTTATTTCAACTGTGTTTTCTTTTTTCATGCCTAAGTCAACTAAAAAAACTTTGAGTCCCGTTGTTTTTATTCACATAAAAACTAACTCCAATAATGGAGTTGTATTTGTGTAATTTTTTATTTTTTTGTTAAGATGCAATAACTATTATTTTCTTTCACGCTAAATCCAGAACAAGAAAAAAAAACTCAGTTAGAACTTCTTTATTTTCAGACTTTAGTAAAATAAAAAGTTTTAGCAGAATAATAAAGCTTCAACTATATAATTTTTATTATGTTTTACTTAGATATATTGATTATCTGTTTCAATATCAAACTTTTTCTTTTCGGAAAAAATTTGTAAAAAAAATTAATTATAATTTTATTATTTTTAGTAAAATAATTTCTTTATTTACTTAAAAAGTAGAGTTCTAGAAAAGTTTTTTTTTTACTAATTGAAAAATTAATAAATTTTAGAAGTTAAAAAAAATATTTTCAAAAAATGACACATGCAAAAAGTCACAGATATAGACAAATTTAAAGGGATAATTAAGACTATTATTAATTTAAAAGAAATTTAAAAAAATCACATCAAATTTAGGGGATCTTTAGCTACTGTGACTATTGAAGCAAAAGGAGATTGTTTGGCTATTGTCATCCTGTTTTTTGAAATTAAAATGAGCAGTTAAATGGTACATATTTCAAGATAAATTTTAGTTTGCATACCTTAAATATGAAGCATTATTTTGGAAGCAGATTTACTTTTCAGTTTCAAATTCATATATATTTAGTGTGAACTATCTTTAAAATAAATATGATATTTAACGGTTATCGTTTGCATGCTTCATTTTCCAAATATCACAATGACTGCTAATTGAAGAAACCAACATAATGGCTTAAAAATCAGTTATGTAATTGAATTTATTTAAAATAAATATTTAATTCTGCAAGACTCTTTCATTGCACAAGTTTTATATCAGATGGAGAAGTGTTAATTAGAATGTAAGGCATAAAATCATCGTTCAAACATTCGATGAATATTTTAGTAATTTAATTTTTATTTTAAAAATAGTATAGGTAGATAAATAATGTTGTAATATGTTTTACATGTCAGTAAACAATCAAATAAAAAATAATTTACATGTCCAGTACATTTGATGGGTTTTATTGTTTACGAGTACTAATAAGTTGCTACTTGCAGGGTGGTCGACCTTTAAGATTTGAAGATCTCTTGAAAGATAAAATCCTTCAATTTTTGCCTGTCATATTTTCCTTAAAAGAAAGGTTTTTTCAACCAATAGTCAAACTTATTTGTTGAAGAAAAGAAAAGTTGTATCCACAGCTGAGGAAATTAATTCTGAAAGAGACAGAAAAATTTTAATAGTTTAATTGATTGATTAGATGAATTTTTATTATATTGATGAGGTTTTAATTCATCACTCTGCGATTCCCCCCTTTTCCCTTTGTATAACAAAAATCTAGAAACCAAAAAGTTCTCATAAGGTGACAATATGTAAAATGTTTTCCTTAGAGTAATCGACAGTTTAGTTTGTATGCTGGTGGAAAATAGCAAAGATGAAACATATATGATAAATTAGTGAATATGTACACTAGTTGATTCAGACATTGTTAAAGACATTTTAAAAATAAAACGTTGTTCTCACGTTTCTTTTTTATTGATTTCTTAATATATATAAAATAAATCTTGTTATCTTTAGATAGGATTTTTTTTGGTTTCAATTTATGCCACACTTATTTTTTAATCTGTTTCAAAAAGAATGTTATTTTTCTATAATTAAAAAGAATTTAACTTTAGAAAGTTTCCTTTTTACTCTAAATGATTTACAGTCTCACTAATGTTAAACACCATAAATTGGGTTGGAGGGAGTACTTGTACAACTGTTCTAAAAGTCTCTCTTATTGCAATGAGGAACTAAAAGCACTTTCGCAGTTCTTCTGTCCGTGGGGCTCCATAAACTTGCGAAAGAAAACCTCCCATACTTGTATCATTTGCTGCTACTACAGCCTCATTTTCATGGATGCCGTCGGGGTCCGAACCTGCACTATGCCTTTGATGTTGATGATTTTCAAGACTTCAACTTTGAACTGCGCGCAAAGAGCTAACAAACTTGAAAGGGAAAAAAATTTGAAAAAAGTAAACATCAAAAGTGCATCATAAAGTCGTAAATATTTCTTAAAGAAAAAGTAGCTAGCCTACTCCCACAATAAAGAAATTAAATACACAGTTCAAACAGTTCTTCTTGCAGTTAACTCAAGAATGAGGTCGTTCAACGTTTGCCATGATGATCCACCTTCTTTGACTGCATTAATGGCTGCTTCTCCAATCCCCTTCACCTTCTTCCTTGCCTCTTTACCTCTCTCTCCTTCCATCAACTCCCGTATTGGCTTTTCCAAACCTTCCCACTTCACGAACCCTCTCACTGACCCATCACACGTCTCGACTCTTAGTCCAATCTTGATTTCCTCCACCACCATCCTTGCATTTAGGTGTTGATCTGCCATCATTGGCCATGTCAGTATAGGCACCTTCGCGCATATGCTCTCTATCACCGAATTCCAACCTCAGTGGCTAAGAAAACCTTGACGCTCCTGTGGTTCAAGATTTCTCTCTGATCAACCCACTCTGTCACCACCAATCCCCTGTTTTTCACTCTGTTTTCAAACCCATCATTCACTTCATCTATACTTTTCCTCACTACCCACAAGAAGTTGACTTCCGATTTCTCCAGCCCAAGTTTGATTTCCATGAGCTGTTCAGGAGATATCTCTGCTTGGGTTCCGAAAGTTAAGTACAAAACTGATTTCCCCTGTTCTAGCATTTCATCAAGCCATTTGATGTATGAAGGTTTCTCTAAGCTTTCCTGTCGTGTTTCTTGTGGCAGATCGGTTGCTGCACAAAAGGGTCCAATGCACCATGCTCTAGGACTAAATTTACTATTAAAGTGGTCTACATAAACAGATTCTAGCTCGTAAAAGCTGTTCACAATTAGACCATAGCTTTTAGAGGTCGCCATGGCTTCCTCCATGGCAAAATCGAAAAAGGGACCCTTTGGTTCACGCTCTCTGAAGGGTGAATCAAAGTCATTCCTAGTGAGCTTAATCCAGGGGAAATCAGGGAGTGTGAACATTTCATCATCAGACAATTCTGTTCGAAGGAGATCACCGGAGGAACGGATTAAGGACAAGGAAAAGGAGGTCATGCCATAATAGGCGAATCTTGGGATACCCAACTTGTTTGCAGAGTCTAAAGTCCACGGGAGGAAGCTATCAGTGACCATGAAAGTAACTGGCGAAAGAGACGCTAAGGCTTGTTCGAAATTGGGTTTCATGGACTTGGTGGCGCTGGCAAAGGTAGAAAAAAGGGACATGGATGGAAGTTTGTCAGTGCTCTCCACACCTGGGGGAATTCCTTCCATGTTTTCAGGAAATGGGATGTCGATGATATTGATGTTGGTGTCGGAAAGGGCATCGGAGAAAAAACGACGGCTCGCCGGAGTGGTGAAGATGGTGACGGAAATTCTGTGGCGGAGAAGGAGACGAGCAAGGTCAAAGATAGGGATCATATGGCCTTTGGACATGAAAGGAAATAGAACGACGTGAGGAGAAGCCATTTTTTCTAAGCTCTTCTCCTGGTGGTCGTTTGTTATTAGCATAGTTCCAATTTAAATAGTAACATTAACTTCTTTTTTAAAATTTAAGATGGTGGTATTTGAGTCATCTTTTACACGTTTTTATTAATATTTTTATTAGTTTCATTGTATAATTGCTATCTCCCTCGTCGACTAGTTCTATCGAGTAATTAAGCTTACCAAGACTTCAAAAAAAAATCATAAAGTATTTCTACTTAGGGGGTGTTCATGATTTGGTGAAAAATTAAATCAAATCAAATTGTAATCCAAATCAAATTGATTAAAAAAATTGACATTTAATTTGAATTAGTTTGATTTGATTTTGGTTCTGCTAAAAAAAACAATAGAGATAACCAAATCAAACTGATAAATTTTATCGTTATTTGAATATTTGATATTAGTTTTTCATAAATAATTATAAATATTTTATATCTTTTAATCACTAATTTTATTTTAGTATACCTATTTCACATGAACTACAATACTTTTAAATTCTATTTCTTAAAAAATATGTTCAAACTCAATACTCTAAGTCTAATTAGCTATATGTGGTGTGTCGTATTGCGGATTTAATTTTTCTTAGCAAAGAAATTCATCTACTTTTCAATCATTTACTCCTTTGATTTGAACGGTTAATTGTTATACCCCGTAGGATTCCCGGCACCTAGATGACCTATTCGCACGTTGGTTAAGCATATTTGAAGGCCATACGTGCTAGAGAAAGGCCCGGGAAAAGATCGAACGAGAAACCTGTCGAACCATCGCGGAAGGAGCCGAGGCAGAGCCCCTCCACGATGGCAGCGTGTCACGGAGGTGAGGCCTCCGCGTTGGCTCCGTGACACGTTGGCCTTGTCCAGGCCCAAGTATATAAAGCCCCACTTCGGTTTAATTTCATTAAAACCTCTTAAAATTTTCAGAAAACGCAGGAGAACAGGGAGAGAACGAAGAAGTAATATAATTTTCGTCCGATTACGCTGCTAAACATTGTCCAAGCTCAAATTAACCCCAGATACTGAGGTATTTAGCAGCAGAGAGCATTCCTATGGATTTAGTTTCGTGAAATACGACCGACGAATCGTCGAGCCACCGAGCTAAGGTAATTAGAATTGCTCCAAACTAGTGTCTATGTGTTCCTAGCTGAGAAGTGAATAGTTCTCCCTTCTGGACCTCTGAAAAATAGCGAGTTTTCGACCGTCTTTCGATAAGCCTAAGTTTAGGCTATAAACTATATCGAAAGTGACGTTGCTCTTTAAAATAAAGCTGTATTTAGTATTAATTGACATGTTTATGAATGCAGTTGGGAGAAAATAATTGAAGTACCGGTCGAGCCTCATCCGACAGACGGATAGTTCGAGGATAAGGTATGTAAAGTTAGTTTTCCTCGGCAAGTTAGTAATCTCGGTATAGTAAAGTAATTTAAAGGCCAGTAGAATGTTCAGAAGTCATGTATTATGTTTGTTACAAATGTTGGTACGATATTAGAAGCATTAGGTTATTATTAGCACGAAACTTGATAGCACGATATAGATTCTAATACACGTGTTAGGAACTGCACAACATGCTCAATACGTGATGTAGTACAGAATGTTAGGATATTACCGTATTCAGCTGAAACCCAGTAAAACAATGTAATATCTGTAAGGCATCTCAGAAGTAGAATGATAGGTTAAAATGAAGTTTAGGAAGCATGTTAGAGATAGTAAATCATGTTACTATAGAAACTCGGTATACAGCATGGTTTTCAGTAGAAAAACTATATCTTGTTCAGTGTTAGACTCAGTACAGCATGGCAGAAGATTATATTTATACATATATACTATTATCAGTCTCAGCATGTGTTAAGTACGTACACATTACCATTACTAGTTCAGCACATAGTAGACACAGATACATTATAATTATTAGCTTCAGCATGTGATATATGCAGATAGTATTACTAGTTGAGACCATTGTATTGTCTTGGGGTTGGATTACCTAGCATCCATGACCGCCCCAGGGTTAATAGCTGTATCGACTCGTCCGCCAGAGGACGAGGATACGTCGCTCTACGGAGTGGCATGCCGTCCCACAGGAGACGAAGATGGGATGCCAGTTTTCCCCATATTGTGCCTTGGTCGGCCCTTATACACCCCTGTCGAGCGGATACGCCCGAGTGTTGATTCAGGAGTCCTCCGGACTCAGATGCAGTTATAGTCAGGGGCTCAGCGAGCCAAAGTGCATACCCAGGGGACCAGCGGGATGCTTATAGTTATTACAGGAGATGGGATGACCGGGGTAGGGGTATAGATTCTGTGCTGGTTGTACCCCCCGGCTTATGGGGGCCGGGTAAGGTTTGTGTGTGCTATGTGATGTTATGATATGTTATGCCATGTATAGTAGATACGAGTAGATCGACAGTAGGACGATAAATCTCCAGGTATGACTCCTACTCCTTCTAGTATAATTAAAAGAAGGTATGATTTACATTATCAGACAGTTAATCCATTCCTTTCTACTTCAGTTTCATCAGTTGTATTGTTATTTTCAGATATTTCTTTCAGTTATTGCTTTACATACTCAATACCAGTGGTACTGACGCCCGGTGGGGCGCTGCATTACTTGCCTGCAGGTACTCATAGACGAGCAGGCGATACCACGTGATTCCTGTCAGCGATGGAGCATTCAGCTCCTGTCATCCGGAGACTGAATCCCAGAGGTGTATTCTATTTTCTTTTGTTGTACAGTACGGGTAGGTCGGGGCCCTGTCCCGATCATTTCGATTGCTATTCCTAGAGGCTTGCAGTCTGTATGTATATTACCCTATGGTCAGATGAGCCGGTCGTGTGAGGCCGTGCAGTTGTATAGCTGTTAGTACTTTTGTTTCCTTTATGTTGGTCGTGTGGGGCCATAGTTCGACAGTAGTGGTGACCTTGCCGGTCACGTAGCTATCCAGTACTTCAGGGTTGAGTTATAGATAACTAGACAGCATGGTGGCCTTGTCGGCTCGCATAGGTTTCCTTATAGTTGCTTGTTTCTGGTTAGCTGTTATTACGGGTACAGGAGGCTATAGGCCAATGGGCCGGGGGCTGTGTTTACAGCCGTTATATAGCCCTTTGTTTCCAGAAATGTGAGTTAGAGCCAGCCAGGCACCAGATGTGCCCAGGCTCAGCAGTCTAGTAGTTCAGGTCCTAGTAGGGCACCAGGTGCCAGTCATACCCCCCAAGGCGGGGTGTGACAAACTTGGTATCAGAGCAGGTCGTGTCCCAGGGAGTCTGCAAGCCGTGCTAAGTAGAGTCTTGTCTATGGATGTGTTGTGCACCACATATTATAGGCAGGAGGCTGCAAGGCATGATAGGATGGTTACCCTTCCTTCTCAGTCAGTCGTGCTTTAGAGCGGTACAGTACAGGGTGGAGTCTCTAAAAACTTACCGTATTCTTTGATTACAGATACAAAGGGAGATCAGCATTACCCTATTACAGGCAGAAGATCAGATATAGCAACAGAAGAAGGCATCAGCCAGTTACATGATAACTACGGTAGCAGGAGGAGGTACCCGAGACCTCCCAATATGATACCTTTATCGGTACTATCCCCAGTATACGTTGATAACGTCAGAATAGGAAGTCAGGAGTGTAATATGCATATGAGTTGATTTATTTATTAGCTATATAAGATCTGATTAAGATTACAGACAAGGTCAGACCACCAGGTAAGTATAAGAAAGAGAGGGAAATGCAGGAATCCCAAATACATCTTTTGGATATGGTACAGTTAAATGCTTTTACTTGTTGCAATAAGAAAAAGGCTATTCATACCTCTTGATTTTGATGCCAGTATAGTAAAGGGGCATAAGACTTGAGATGGGGCTGCCAAATCAAGCAGTAAGTAAAGATGAGCTGATTGATCCTAGTAAGTATTGGAAAGTATAAAGAGCCCCTATGATTCCGTAAGTTGTGCAGACCCTTATGATAATAAGCCAGTAGAGGAAGTAAGACCGTTAGCTTACTCGAAGCAGGGGTAAAAGACCTGTTAGTGATGAATGTCGGGTAATAGTCAAGTTCGAGTCAGAAAAAGGCCAAGTCCGCCACATATGCTAACAGATAGCAAGACATACCTGTAAGATTGTGGTTATGATCCAGTTGTGATATCAAAAGGGTGAGGGGTCATGTGAATCAGATAGGTCTGACTGCAAGTCAGGGGAAGTATGAACTGATATAGGACCAACAATCTTGTTAACAATGAAGAGCAGGTACCGTGAACCCCAGAGTTCAGCTTAAGGAAGATGAGGGAAAGAAGCAGGAATGTCAGATCTTGTGGGGAAATTAGAATTACCCCCGGATTGATAAAATATCGTATTAAGGATTAAGCCTCGGGCTGACAGTAAGATTGCGGTTCAGAATACCGCAGTATGTCCGCTATGGAAAAGTTAAGAAGTTACCGATACAGCAATTCTAATCTAGTGTAGCCTAGAGATAAGGCCCAGCAGACAGTCATGGGCTCTCAATATATGCCTAGTAAGGCTACAAGATTCGAACGTCGACCCCACATCGCAAGAGTGGCGGAATTTCAAACAGCAGACAATAACTAAAGTGTTTATGTTTGTTACTTTCAGAATGGGGTGACAATGCAATGAAATGATAAGTCAGGGCAGGAGATATTATTAGGCCGTAGAAGCAGTGTATCATGTACGGTATGAGACTCAGCTGCCTATAAGGGGTGCAATCACAGATGCTGATTAGTAATAGAAAGCATGTACAGATTGCATTGCAGGACCCCCCCTCCCCCTTGCCAAAAAAAAGGGGGGGGAGAAGAAAGAAAGAAAAGGAGAGAAGAAAGGAGAAAGGGAAAGGAGAAGAGAAAGGGCGGATTAAGTGTGAATTACGTATGAAGTCATAGAAACTATCTCAGTTTTCAGTTATTAGGTTAATAGACTTATGTGTTGTTGTCAGATATAGGCTCTAGGAGCTTACCAGAGTTAATGGCCTAAAACAGATGGCTAGATGATAAGGGCGCAATTAGACGGTCTACTGACCAGCTGGCGCCTGCATTAGCAGGGAGGCATCCCTGAAGATCGGTAACAGTAGTGCATGTGCTAGAACCAGGATTAGAGGCCGAATAGGCAAATTTCAGAGATTAGCAATACCAGAATTGTTCTAGTATGTTAAGTGGTCGTACGTCATTTTCCCAGCCTTGTAGGTGAGAGTCGGCCTTAGCCAATCTAGCAGTTATTATGTGGAACACCCCATAAGTCAGCCGACCGTCCCAGTCAGAATACCCGTAGGTACCCCAAGGAAGGGTCCACATCAGTAGTCAGCGACAGACTAGTACTTCAGCTGGTTTTCGTAAGATATTCAGATACAGAGCCCTAGCAGAAGGCCAGTATTTACAGAATAGCTCATAAGACCGAGAATTCCCCAGAATAGCAGTATAAATCCAAGTGGATACACACAAGGCGTAAGAAATTGATAGTACCCTGCTAGCACAGTGTTTATTAAGATGAGGGGATCAGTAGACTCCCCGTGAAGATCCAGAGATTGATCGCGTGGGAGTAAGTTTGATTAAGCCCAGCCTTACAATGGTTTAAGCAAAATAACAGAGCAATTAGATGCCCACAAGTCTGCGGTTATGCACGAACTATAAGCACTCAAGTAGAACAGTTAGAGCATTGTTAGACTACTGCCACATTCGGGTCATTCAACCCGACTATTCAGTTATTTAAGGTTATGCAGCCAGATCATTGGAGGCCATGGTCGATATCAGGACCCTCTGATCAAAAAACGGCACAAGGTGCGTAGACGGTCGTTCAGGTTATCCCAGCAACAAGTAGCCTTAGCATGTGGTCGGAGGGCCAGATAAGCTTTAGTTACGCCTGTAAACTACCTGTCGATCTCTTCGGCAAGACAAGTCAGTATAACCGTCAATTATATGCCGAGCTCTCTAAGTATGAAAATGTTACATCAGCCAAGAAGAGGTAATGGAGCAACAACCGCTCTTAGTTATAGATCTATTAGAAGTGTGGTGTATGGGCAGCCCGAGCAACGGGAGTTGGTCAGAAAGATACATCAATTGGTCAATTTAGCCGTTCGTGTAATAGAAATGAAGGACAGCAGAGCTGTAATCGAGAACACCGTCGTGTCGTCATCAGTTGTGAAAATAAAAAGAACGGTAGTATAAGAATCCTGACCTGGTTAGCAGGGGAAAACGCCAGGTTTTCAGGTAACAGAGGGTGGAGTGCTGCATTGTAAATGCCGTCTATATGTTCCAGATGTTTCAGGGCCCCACCAGCAGATTCTGAATGAGGTACATTACGCCCGTTATTCTCTTCACCCCGGTACGACAAAAATGTACCATGACATCAAAGAAAACTACTGGTGGCCAAGTATGAAAAGGGAAATTGCTGAGTTTGTAGCCCAGTATCCTAACTGCCAGCGGGTGAAAGCAGAACATCAGAAACCAGGCGGTGATTCAGGACATAACTGTACCTCTCTGAAAATGGGAAGCAGTAAATATGGATTTTGTGGTAGGATCACCCCGTACTAAACATGGATATGATTCCATTTGGGTAATAGTTGACAGGCTGACAAAATCAGCTCATTTCCTGCCAGTGAGGGCTACCTTCTCGGCTGAGGATTATGCCGAATTATATATCAGAGAATAGTTAGATTGCGTGGAGTGCTGGTATCCATTATTTCAGATAGGGGAGCACAGTTTACAGCTAGATTCTGGCAGTCGTTCCAAAGGGGTCTGGAAACGCAGATTAATTTAAGCACAACATTCTATCATCAGACAGATGAGCAGGCTGAGCGCACAATTCAGACGCTCGAAGACATGTTGCGAGCGTGTGTGCTAGATTTCGATAGTAGCCAAAGTGAGCATTTACCGTTAATTGAATTTGCCTACAATAATAGTTATCATTCAGCCATCCAGATGGCGCCTTTTGAGGCATTATACGAGCGAAAATGCAGATCGCCGAATGGTTGGTTTGAAATCGGAGAGTCAGTGTTGGTTGGCCTAGACATTGTTCAGCAGTCAAAGGAAAAGGTAAAGCTTATCCGAAGAATGCTTACTGACTGCACAGAGCCGCCAGAAATCATATGCAGATGTGCGGCGCAGAAAATTGGAGTTTGATGTGTATGACTGGGTATTTATTAAGTATCCCCAATGAAAGAGGTAATGAGGTCCGGCAAGAAAGGTAAGCTCAGCCCGAGGTTTGTTGGGCCTTATCGGATTCGTCGAAGGACAGGCCGAGTAGCATATGAGTTGAATTTGCCTCCAGAATTAGAATCCGTTCATCCGGTCTTTCATGTATCTATGCTGAGGAAATGCATAGGAGACCCGTCCAGAGCAGTCCCAGTCCAGAATATCCAGGTTACGAAAAAGCTGGCCTATGAAGAGGTTCCAATAACTATCTTAAACAGACAGATTCATAGATTGAGGACTAAAGATATTACGTCTATCAAGGTATTGAGGCGTAACAGGAACCGAGAGGAGATGACTTGGGAAGCGGAGGAAGATATGAGGACCAGATATCCTCACCTATTCCAGGCCTAGTCAGGCGACAGGTATGTCTGTATTATTGCTTATGTAGTACCTCATGGTTGTATATGTATAAGTGAGGAAAATTGATACGTAGCCATCCAGTGAATCCTACAGTATTGTGTACAGTACCTGTATTGGACTTTTCTGCATTTCAGGTTTTTGGTATAGTCCATATTACAGGAGAAACACTGCCAAAATTTTTCTAAACAAGTAAGTTAAGTAGTCCTCTAGATGGCAGTATACATTCGAGGATGAATGTTCTTAAGGGGGGGAGAATGTTATACCCCGTAGGATTCCCGGCACCTAGATGACCTATTCGCACGTTGGTTAAGCATATTTGAAGGCCATACGTGCTAGAGAAAGGCCCGGGAAAAGATCGAACGAGAAACCGGTCGAACCATCGCGGAAGGAGCCGAGGCAGAGCCCCTCCGCGATGGCAGCGTGTCACGGAGGTGAGGCCTCCGCGTTGGCTCCGTGACACGTTGGCCTTGTCCAGGCCCAAGTATATAAAGCCCCACTTCGGTTTAATTTCATTAAAACCTCTTAAAATTTCCAGAAAACGCAGGAGAACAGGGAGAGAACGAAGAAGTAATATAATTTTCGTCCGATTACGCTGCTAAACGTTGTCCAAACTCAAATTAACCCCAGATACTGAGGTATTTAGCAGCAGATAGCATTCCTACGGATTTAGTTTCGTGAAATACGGCCGACGAATCGTCGAGCCACCGAGCTAAGGTAAGTAGAATTGCTCCAAACTAGTGTCTATGTGTTCCTAGCTGAGAAGTGAATAGTTCTCCCTTCTGGACCTCTGAAAAATAGCGAGTTTTCGTCCGTCTTTCGATAAGCCTAAGTTTAGGCTATAAACTATATCGAAAGTGACGTTGCTCTTTAAAATAAAGCTGTATTTAGTATTAATTGACATGTTTATGAATGCAGTTGGGAGAAAATAATTGAAGTACCGGCCGAGCCTCGTCCGACAGACGGATAGTTCGAGGATAAGGTATGTAAAGTTAGTTTTCCTCGGCAAGTTAGTAATCTCGGTATAGTAAAGTAATTTAAAGGCCAGTAGAATGTTCAGAAGTCATGTATTATGTTTGTTACAAATGTTGGTACGATATTAGAAGCATTAGGTTATGATTAGCACGAAACTTGATAGCACGATATAGATTCTAATACACGTGTTAGGAACTGCACAACATGCTCAATACGTGATGTAGTACAGAATGTTAGGATATTACCGTATTCAGCTGAAACCCAGTAAAACAATGTAATATCTGTAAGGCATCTCAGAAGTAGAATGATAGGTTAAAATGAAGTTTAGGAAGCATGTTAGAGATAGTAAATCATGTTACTATAGAAACTCGGTATACAGCATGGTTTTCAGTAGAAAAACTATATCTTGTTCAGTGTTAGACTCAGTACAGCATGGCAGAAGATTATATTTATACATATATACTATTATCAGTCTCAGCATGTATTAAGTACGTACACATTACCATTACTAGTTCAGCACACAGTAGACACAGATACATTATAATTATTAGCTTCAGCATGTGATATATGCAGATAGTATTACTAGTTGAGACCATTGTATTGTCTTGGGGTTGGATTACCTAGCATCCATGACCACCCCAGGGTTAATAGCTGTATCGACTCGTCCGCCAGAGGACGAGGATACGTCGCTCTACGGAGTGGCATGTCGTCCCACAGGGGACGAAGATGGGATGTCAGTTTTCCCCATATTGTGCCTTGGTCGGCCCTTATACACCCCTGTCGAGCGGATACGCCCGGGTGTTGATTCAGGAGTCCTCCGGACTCAGATGCAGTTATAGTCAGGGGCTCAGCGAGCCAAAGTGCATACCCAGGGGACCGGCGGGATGCTTATAGTTATTACAGGAGATGGGATGACCCGGGTAGGGGTATAGATTCTGTGTTTGTTGTACCCCCCGGCTTATGGGGGCCGGGTAAGGTTTGTGTGTGCTATGTGATGTTATGATATGTTATGCCATGTACAGTAGATACGAGTAGATCGACAGTAGGACGATAAATCTCCAGGTATGACTCCTACTCCTTCTAGTATAATTAAAAGAAGGTATGATTTACATTATCAGACAGTTAATCCATTCCTTTGTACTTCAGTTTCATCAGTTGTATTGTTATTTTCAGATATTTCTTTCAGTTATTGCTTTACATACTCAGTACCAGTGGTACTGACGCCCGGTGGGGCGCTGCATTACTTGCCTGCAGGTACTCATAGACGAGCAGGCGATACCACGTGATTCCTGTCAGCGATTAAGCATTCAGCTCCTGTCATCCGGAGACTGAATCCCAGAGGTGTATTCTGTTTTCTTTTGTTGTACAGTACGGGTAGGTCGGGGCCCTGTCCCGATCATTTCGATTGCTATTCCTAGAGGCTTGCAGTCTGTATGTATATTACCCTGTGGTCAGATGAGCCGGTCGTGTGAGGCCGTGCAGTTGTATAGCTGTTAGTACTTTTGTTTCCTTTATGTTGGCCGTGTGGGGCCATAGTTCGACAGTAGTGGTGACCTTGCCGGTCACGTAGCTATCCAGTACTTCAGGGTTGAGTTATAGATAACTAGACAGCATGGTGGCCTTGTCGGCCCGCATAGGTTTCCTTATAGTTGCTTGTTTCTGGTTAGCTGTTATTACGGGTACAGGAGGCTATAGGCCAATGGGCCGGGGGCTGTGTTTACAGCCGTTATATAGCCCTTTGTTTCCAGAAATGTGAGTTAGAGCCAGCCAGGCACCAGATGTGCCCAGGCTCAGCAGTCTAGTAGTTCAGGTCCTAGTAGGGCACCAAGTGCCAGTCATACCCCCCAAGGCGGGGTGTGACATTAATCATTCTATTTAAAGTTGTATATTATTTTTTGTATGGATATTAAACATGTAAAGTGGAAGAACATCTACAGTTATGCCACTTACACATGTTAAAACTTCGGAATAGTGTTGAAATAGTAGAGAGAAATTTGTTAAATCATAATGTTCATTTGAAATAGTTATCTCATGTCTTTATTGTTTTACTATTATTAATTTATTATTAGCTAGTTATAACCGAAAAATCGAACCGAACCAAACCAAACCACACCGATGATTTTTATTTGATTTGATTTTAAAATTTTAAAAATTAATTAAATTAATTTAATTTTAATCAAAAACCGATCCAAACCGAACCATCAACAAGCCAATTTCTATCTCCGTTAAACCTGGCATGACTTTCCCCACTTAGATCATATTTTTGGATGCAATATTACTTCTTCTTTCTTAAATTTTGAGATATTATAAAAGTTTCACATCATTTTATTTGTATTCATATTTTGCTGTTTGTTTAAAATTTGATTCATTGTTGTTATTGTAAATTTAGATTGTGATGTAAAATTCTTCGTCTTAAACACCATGGTATTGATCATTTTATTAGTAGAAGACTTATGCACTTTGCTCGCACGTCGGTCTCTCATTTCATTAAATATTGGGCTCATACTCTAACTTTCTATCGATCAAGCATGATTCAAGTAAGTAATTTCTCAAATTCACAATAAATATCATTTTAGCTTATCTTATATTTTATTAAAAATAAATAATATATACAAGATATATAATTTACTAAATTATTCATATTTGTTAGATGTTTTTTTTAAAATTAAGCACTACTAAGAAGTACTTCTATAAGATATTGTTGCAAACAGTTACTCCCTCTGTTTTCATTTAATTGTCAGGATAATATATTGTACAACTCTTAAGAAAAAACTAATTTGGATTATAATGACAAATATAATTCCTATTAATTCTTTAATTTTTATTTATTTATACGCTTTTTAATTCTAGAATAATTAACGTGAAGTGTAAAGTTGAAAAAGATAATTTATTCTCTCTTAATTTTTTCAATTAACAAATATTTAATATACATGACAACTAAAAGAAAACAGAAAAAGTATTATTTTTTATCTTGAATTTCTAAACTAACTTTTTTGAGTATAAATATTTTTTTGTTAAAGCAACGCTTATAAATATATAGCTGTAATTATAAGTATAAAAGATAGAAGAACCGGTCGTTGAGATTGTTGCAGAACCTATTGTTTTTGTAACTTGGAAAATGTATGAATTATATAAATTACTATATTCACTGTGATTAATAAATATCCTAAGAATTAAAAAAAAAGTGATTATTCTTTTCCGATGATTATAATTATATGTCAGGTGCAACGACTTACCGATGTTACAACAGAAAGTCAACGACAAATTCAGTACTACCATGATGATGCTGGCCGTGGTCAACTGCCTCGACCGTAATTGAGCCTAGCCATCAAAATATACATATTTTTAAAAAAATTATTTATTCTCTTTTTAATAAAAGACGTGCATAATTTTTTTTCACATAAATATTTATCTTTTTAAAATTCTATAAAAATAAATATGTAAAAAAACTAAATTAAATTAAAATTATTCAGAATTATGGTGTGATAAGATTCCTCCCCTGGCTCCCCACATTAATCAAGCAATTAGCAATTAGCATTTAGACATCAGCTCAGTTCTCTCTCCAGATTTGTGGGTGAAAGCAGAGGCGTATCCAATGTATTAGCTGTGGGCTCATCTGAATTCATAGATTTTGATTTAGCCGAGATATATATGTTTAAAAATTCACTAAATATATATATAAATAATAAATTTTGAATTCAATAAATTTGATGAAAGCATATGGTTTGGGTTATGTATATGTTTTACTTGTGCCCACAAGTATAATTCTACCTTAGTTGGTGTTCGTGCATTTAAATATTAAAAAATTATAATATTAAAGTGTATAATAATTAATGGGCATAAAATGAAAAAAATGGTGTCATTATTTTTTGTAACTTATGTAACCACTAATTTTATTATCTCCTGCTAATTACTCCATTATACCAAATGATTATCCACCATCTTGACATTTACTAGATGTACGAAAGAAATACTACACGTATATAAAGGATGCTTTCTTTCTTATGTTGATGTATGTAAAAGAAGATGAGAAATATATGTTATAGATACAAAATAATTTTGTATTGTGTTTATAATATTGACGCTAGTGTAGTGAAAGAGAAACTTGAAGATTATGTATATGCTGAAGGGAGATGTTTTTTTGGTAGAGCTTTGGTCTCTTCAATTAATTTGAATTTGTATCAGTCATATCCCGTTGTTGGGTGGTTGTATCCAAGAGAGGACAAGTCGAGAGAATTGTTGCCAATCAGTGAACATTATACCGCAGTGGACTTGAATCTCCTTAAAAAAAGTAAGATATACGCGTCTTAGCCTGAATATTTATTTATTTATTTTTGTTCACTTTATTTTCAACTGTAATTTCTGATAAATTCACCGACGTACATTATTGTCCACTTCTCACCGTGATTTTGTGGTATTATTTTTTTCCTTTTGTGGGGGTCAGCAAGGATTAAAATCCAGGTAGAAATTCTATATCCAGCATGAACAGAGTGAAATGAGTCATATAGTTGATCTTCTGTATAGGTTTGACGGGGTTTTGGCTGTTGAGGAATTGGTATTTTCCCATCAGAATTGGATCACATTTGGAGCACTTTCTTGTATATTTGTGTTAATTGAATAAGTGGGGTTAGTTTACTATGTATTTGATTTATTTTTTACCTCTTTTCTGTTCCTCGCCTTAAATCTCTCCAATAACTGCCCAACCCTTCTTCTATCTTCTCTCTCACTCAAATAGATTACAGAATCCAGTTAACTATGATAAGTGATTTTTTTGTTTTTTGAAAATTCTATTAGTGTATTATTATAGGTTATGTATACTATGTATTTCGACATTATCTATTTGTATTTAGTTGTATTTATGAGACAATGCAAACACATAAATTAGAACACAATCATGTTATTATGTTATACAGATACATACATACATACATACATACATATATATATATATATATATATATATATTGTATTATTATGTATTTATCATTGAATACACAGTTTCTTTTAACATAGATACATATTAGTACTCTTTGATAAAATTAAATACACAATCTTTTATATTTTTTTAGAATTTATTTGTTAAAGTACATGTATTTTGTTGTATTTATGATACAATTTTTTTTTAATAATTTAAATAATGAAAAGTATATGATTATGGAAATAAATCACTTTTTTAGATTTGATTTACAAGGTGTTTATATAAAATAAGAATTTCATCCATTTTTAGAGTCCATTTAATTAAGTAATGTAATAATTATTAGTTGTATGAATAATGGTAACTGATTATTTAGGTGAAACATAATCCCTAAAATCAGTCAATTAGATCTTTGTATTTGTATTTGATGCATTTATCTAAGGTACTTATAACACATGAGACATAAAATATTGTCATTTTATGTAAATAAATAAAATATTGCTACTTCAACCTAATTTTGCTCAAAATGTCGTCATTTCTGAAATTTTCTCAATGTGAAACCCCCTTTGTTGGGCCAAAATATTAGCTAACCTACTCCAGTTGAGTCTGTTTTGTCCATTATGAGGCATTGTCTTTCTAGGTTCTAGCTACCTGCTGCTGTGAAGGAAGGCTTTTCATGTGATTATTTCCTCTGATTTGGTGTCTTGAATTGAAGTCTTATTATTGAAGGACCATGGGTCTAAAATTATGTTATATGAAAGCGTGAATATGAATTTCAAATCCTGCCCATA
Organism: Datura wrightii; assembly: GCA_035772735.1. Classification (NCBI taxonomy): domain Eukaryota; kingdom Viridiplantae; phylum Streptophyta; class Magnoliopsida; order Solanales; family Solanaceae; genus Datura; species Datura wrightii. Next base: position 109,048,178 of record JASDFA010000008.1, on the reverse strand, counting down.
TTGCTTGAGCTAATTGTGAAGTATGTTTTAGGTTGTGTCTCTAGCAATATAGAGGTGTGTGTGGAAGAAGTGTGTTTAAAGTAGTTATCTTTCCAACCAGACAAGTTTTCCTAAAAAATAAACATAGAAAGTTATTAGTGTGGACAACAGCTTTTCTTCACAACACCTTGCTACTCTGAGTGGCCATACTTGTCCTGTACTCCTGTTTGGCGAGTTGCTTGGGCACATCCTAATTTTGGGTCGATATTTGCTTCCTACAATCTGGTCATACAAGATGAAATCATGATATGAAATTGTTTGTTTGGACATGTGATTTAAAATTCATATGTTGTATTTTTTTCATAAACATAAGTTGCGAAAACTATCAAAACTTTTCATTTCTTATACAATCTTACCAAATAAGTAAAAGTTTCATAACAAAGTATAACACACTATCACAAAGCCATTCTAGAAAAGATAGATGTTTATTGATCGAACTTTTAGTTCAATAAAAAGTAAAATTTAATATGAGTTGTAATGTACAATTCTTTGATAATACCAACAACTAATTTTATTTATATCTTAGATAAACGATTGGTATACATAAAATTGTGGATTTCTTGTTTTACAAAATATAAATTTGTGGGTCAAATTTTGTATTTAAAAAAGTTCATCTCATGTTTTGGAATTCAAAATTAAAATTTTTTGAGAATTTAAATTTTCTATCTTATGATTTCAAATTACGAGATAAAATCGCATATCCAAACGCCTACCTAATATTGTGATGGTAAAGTCATAATCGGAAAGAAGGCTATTAGAATGAATGGCACAAGCTCATGTTTTCAGTGACCACAAGTCGTCTGTTAACTCTATTTCGGGGGCCTCGTGAAATTGGGCTTTGCTTAGCCTACGATTCTTTGGATGGTAATATCTCACTTCACACTGCTAGGTCTGATGGTGGTTGAGACACCGAGTAGAGGTGACAAATGGTGCGGGGTATGCCGATTGTGAGACAAATCCAGATAAATTTGTGAAGACTCCAACCCGCTCCATATAGCAAAAAAGTTCTGTTTTCAACTCCCTTCCTATAGACCAGTACTGAGTTTTGTTAGTGAATATTGAATAAATAATTATTCAGTCTGAGGCACAGATATGTCACTCTCTTTAAAGAGATTCAAGCTCACTATGGTGTAATTTTTATCGATCTAACACTAATACTATTGACTTATTCCCTCCAGGATACAACAACCCAACAACGTGGTATGACTCAAACAACTCTAGATTAACCGAAGCTCTACCAAAAGAACATCTTCCTTCATCATTTAATTACTCTCTTTTGTATAGTAAATTAGTTGAAGACTAGAATATTTTCTTTGACCAACTCTCTCTTTCACTACCACTACAATATTTTTTCACACTTCTCATAATTTTTACATACAACATAATAATTCTCATATCACAACTCATGGAAGAAATACCTTTATATATAGGTGTAAGAATTCTTCCTATATTAAATAACAAAGTAGTGGATTAATAATATTGTAGAACATGATTGGTGATGGATAATTAGTAGTAGATTATAACAATAGTGATTACATAAGTTACACGAAATAATAACCACTTTTTTTGTCAATTTATATTCACTAACACAAGAAACTAATACATTTTAATATTATAATTTTAATATTAAAATACACATAAACTCCAATAAATTTTATTGACTTTTGTACAGATTCTAGGTAAGTATTTTGTGTAATCTGATCAATTTTACTCATTATCGTACAGTTATCATTGAAAGAAGAAACCAAGTGATAAATATATGTAAGAAATTTCTTCCACAGCTAAAATATTAGATTTTTATTAAAATTAAAAAATTAAATATACTACTAAATTAATTATTAAACTTTTTTTTATAATTAAATAACTAATTATTTTTAAAAAACTATAGCAATAACATATGCAACCTCCAACAATCTTTCTTGCTTTTGTTTGTTGCAATCTAAAAAGATGGGTCTTCTTTATTTTTTGGCTTGTAAACTGTTTTGAATTTCTTTAAACTTGCAAACTTTTGTAACATGATCTTTTTGTTTGCAATTTTCACCTATTACGTCAATCTTCACCGATAGAAAAAAATTGACTGCTTTTTTTTATTTAATGAAAAGTATTTGCAGGGAGAACAATCAATTTTCTTTTTTGGTGTTTTACAATACGTTCATCAATTGTTCTTTGCTTGAAAAATACTTATTAATTGTACGAGAAATACGATAGAGATCTTTAGATTTTTCTAAAGCAGACATTTTTTACTCAATTATTCTATTATCTTTAAATTCCTCGTCAAGTAATCTGATTATATTAACAATCAAAGAGATCATGTCTAGAATATTTTGTAATGGTTTCACCTTCTTACCTTCGAAGAGATTCAAAATCTCTTTTATCTGATTTTGTCTTCTTCGTTTGCTTTCTCGGTATTCCGTTTCGAATTTTTCTCAAGTTTCTTTGTTATCTCATATTTAATGATTTTAAAAAAGATAGAACCTGCCATTGAATTTAGAATTATAATTTTAACTTTATATTTTTTTATTTTCTTTTTTGAATAAACTTTGGTTTGAATAAAAGTAAAAATTTTCAGGAATTGCTTGTTGAGATTTCCTCTTATTACAATTTCTCAAAAATCGAACTTTAAGATAAGGTTTTTTCTTCAATGTACAAATTTAATAATTTTCACCAGTTATTGAGGAATCAAAGAGAGGTCATTGATTGACATGGTTGGAAAATAAGTCTAAAGTAATATAGTTTAAAAGTTGATTAAGATTGATATTGATTGAAAATAACCCATTAAACATAGGCATGAGTTAAAATGAATTAAAAATAGTTAGGGGTAAAAAGTGGTCCAAAGTTCTTCAAGAAATGCAGAAACTCATCAAGATAAATGAAGACTCTAATACCAATGTTATAATTTTTTAGAGATGTAAAAACATACTGTAGGTAAAGCATTAAACTCTTTACCAAGACAATTTTTTTATGCTTTTTTTATGTCTTTCGCGATCCATGCAAATACTTCAATTTCTTACTCGTGCAAAAAACTCTTTCTTGACAACTTGAGTTATAACTTTCTTGACGACTTAGAATAACTTATAACGATGTTTATCCTGCATACCACTAGAAAGATCATAATCTTTACAAAGGATTTTATAAAACTTCCTAAATATTCTACTAAATCAACTGTGAAACTCCTATAACTAAATAACTAGTACCCATACCAGATGCAACATTCAAAATGAACCACAAATGTATATACACAATAATACTGTAGATCGTAAAATCTTTAACCTGTCGGCTCTCTTTGAAAGGAATATAACATCACAAAGAAAATTTTATTTGTCATTATTCAGGAAGCATCAAGGTTGTGGATGTCATATTAAGTTGCTGGGACCATGGCACTAAAAAATAAAAGTTACTTGGACTGATTTGACCAAATAATGAAATGTCTAAAGCACTAATGAGTCATGTAAAACCTAGGCAAACGCAGTAGTCACTTCCACTCTTATGAATGAAAGTAGTGTTATTCACTTGTGATTAGTGAATGAACAACAGAAATAAATGAAAATGCAAAGATACATTATCAGAGACAGGCAATTGTGATTGCCAATGAATTGAGTTTGAGATTTTCTTTAGATATTTGAATCCATTTGGAATAAAATTTAGTGCAGAAAACGGTCAAATCTCATTCAAAAGTCAAAAAAAAAACAATAAATTTTAGGCTTAAATTTGGAGATCACTTTGGGTCACTGAAGAAGCCATTAATAGATGGCATGATCTCTGGAGCCCTGTTACGAACGAACTTCCTAAGAGCATGCTCTGCATATTTCTCTCCTTCAGAGAAGTTCTCCAGCACTCCTGCTGCCCTGTTTTCCTTGGTCACCCTATGTTTTGTAAAACGCGCGCAGAGACATCAGTGAAACTATAGAATATAATGCAATTTTCAACTTTCTACAACTCTATTTTCTCATTTTTTTGAGAACTCCAAAAAAGCATTTAGGGAAAACAAACATCAATTGTAATGGGTCCTAAGAGAAAAGAGCAACATCCATTACTAGTAGCAATAAGCATATCAGCTCACAGAAGTTGAAGGTCCTATTTACAGTTTCTTTCTCCCCTTACATGTTGGTTTAAAAGGAAATCTTATACAATAACAAACAACCAAACAGGTAGGAATCTCAACATATACTGAAGGGAAAGGTCCATTAAAAGTAGCAGAGAATTCCAAAATCCTCTTTTCACATATTGTTTTCTTTTTTTCTTTTCATATCGATTTAAAAGGAAACGTCTAACATAGAAATATCTTAGCCTCAGAAGCTCATTTAGACACTGCACAAAAGTTGCAGTTGAAATTATTTATCTCTCCGACCTTTAAGCTTCAGTGATGAGACAATAAACAAAAATAAAAGAATAGCAGTCGATACAACAGAGCAGACCAAGTTGTAAAACTAACTTACGCATCTGAAATCTTTATCCTTTTAAGTCATAAAATAACTGTTCAGTTTTTCGATAAACTATTATCAAAGGGGCGGGGTTAAGCCACCTGCCTAAAATAGACCACTAGCTATGTAAAATTGCAAATTGATACAACACTACACCCCATTCCTACATTTCTCTACAACCACCTAGACCTGCATTTTCACAGATATATAATCTATGCATCTGAAATAGTGTAATATAAGAAAATACAGATTCAGTCTCCATGGATTAAAAAATAAGTATCAAAAATTTTCACTGTCAACAAATTTAACCAAATTCAGGAGCAATAAGGAGATGCATTGTGTTGATAGAGACACATCCAAAATTTAAATTTTGTGTTTATACAGAGCATCTATTAGTTTCTTGTGTTTGGCTTTCTATATACATACGTATTACTTACTCTCTCCGTTTCTTCGGTTTCTTTTTAGTTGTTAAGTATACTAAAAATAGTTGTTCTAAAATAGTTGCTAGTTTTAAAATTCCAAGAAATAACTGACCTTTTCTTTAACTTTATCCTTAGTATTTAAGTCACTTTAAAATATAAAAAAATTATTACTGTAAGTTTTCAAAATGTACTATATTAATCAAATTGAATTTTTTACTAATGCGTGTGCAAATTTTATTTTAGCATCTAAAAACAAGGAATGGAAGGAGTATCTGCTGATGTTGGGTCAACCTTCACACATGCCTTTTCGTTAAAAAGTTTTGCCGCCTAGAAACCCAAATATGTCATAAAGTGTAAAAGATATTTTTTTAAAAAAATAATTTCAAGAATCCAACAATTTATAGTATAATATATAAAATCAAAGGCATAAACATAGAGAAAATGAGATCTCTAGCCTTTCTAAAAATTAAATTAAAAAAAAATAACAACTTTTCTAAATGTCTTATGCGTACCAAAAAATGAATCTCTCTTATACTAAGATAAGAACTCTTATACGTAATAAGAATAAAGATATACTGTAAAAACATCATAAAACTAAAACATAAACAAACAAATAAATAAATAAATAAAGAGTTAAAAAATCATTTCTCGCCCGGCGGTGACTCAAAGGTAAGGCTACTAATCATCTGTTTTAGGCCCTAAAAGTTTTGTTTGTTTTAGGCCCCAAGAGTCAAAGGCCCTTAAAAGATTTGTTCTATTATATAACCAGGCATTTATTCGTGTTTATAGTTCCGTGTGAAAAGAATCAATATATTATTATATAACTTGGGAAATGTTTTAATTCTTCAAAGAATAATATAAGATCTGAAAAATTAAAAATTAAATTTAAAAAAAATACATGAATTAATACTTATTACTATCTTATTAAATTGTGACTTGCCAATTTGCCATTGTTTATATATTGAGCTGTTCGGACATAAAGGGAGGAGGAGATACCTGACTTCCGGGTTGATGCAGATATTGCGAAACAATTGAAACCCACAAATCCCAACAGCAACTCCAACGGCTGCAAAAAGCGGATACACCTATATAACACCAAAAATATAGCATCCTCAGTTGCTCCGCTCAAATCGAATAACCAAATACTCATAAGAGTGCCTAAAACTCAAAACCCCCTCACATGTAGAACAAAGGCGGAGCTAAAATTTATAATAATTGAATTTCAAATTTAATACAAAAATATACTATTTGAGCAAAAGCTGATGGGTTCCACCAAACTGGTACTCATGCCCCTGTAGAACTAGCAAATACACTATATATTTACACATGAACCCGTGGCCTCTATGCTAGATCTATGACCCAAACAGTAAAATAGCAAATTTCCGAAGGACAACTTGGAGAGAGAAAGAAAGAGAGCAAAACAGACCTCGGGCCTCAGCCATCGGTTAACGGTGGAGGAAGCCATGGGAAGAAGGAGCAGGGTCGGAAAATGAAGGATGCTTCCTTCGAACAATAGAGCAGCTGGCGATGGCCTTTAATGTGATTGCTAATACTTATATTTATTCTGGAATGTTCTTCTCGTTGGCTGCAATTTGTTTGTTTTACGGCAACGCCCGTGGTTTTGAATACTACAACTGGCTCTGTTAGCCTCGTAAGACGTGATTTTATTTTATTTTCTTTTGTTTACGTTATTGATAGAAAAAGGAAAAGACACTTTCTGTGATTTTAATTGAGACCCCAAATATTATTCCTTATTTCAGGGGTAAAGATTTAAAAACACATTTAAATTATATTATTTTTATGAGTGTAATATTTAAATTATTTGATTTTTGAGTTTGATAGTTAAACTATCATTTTAAAATTATAGAAATATATCTGAATATTTATATTTTTTTGCTAGTTTAATTTTTAAAAAATTATATATGACACTCTACGTGTATAATTATTTTACCGTGATAAAATTTAAATAAATTATATATTACGTATATAAGAAACTTGTTTTTTTTCCTCCTTAATTTTTCTTCTTCTTTATATGAATAAACCCTAGTTGAATCTTAAATCCAACAGAAAAATCAGTATAAACACTAAAAGATTTTAAGAGCTAGTGAATTTGGTAACCGACAAACTCTTCTTCTTCTTGTCTCCGGCACCAGCATCCTTGGAAATCTTCTTGTCGGCCTTTGATTTCTCAGCAGCGGCGGGACAGTCGCTGACTTCTTCTTGTGGTATCGATCGAGCTTCGCGAAGATGAAATCGCAGAGTTTGGTGAATTCTTCCGATGTGGCGGTGACGACGACGTCGGCGCCGAAGTGAGGCTCGAAGAGTGGGAAAGCCGATGTGGAATAAGAATTTTTGCCAATTTATTTATTTAATTAAGATGTAAAATTCACTATTGTATCAGAGAATAAAAATAGCCGGTGGATACCTTGTCAATTAGAGCACGAATTTATTATTTTAGGAGAAAGAAATCTGCAATTTTGCAGAAAATATGAAGAAAATAAAAAGAAGAAGGCTTTTATCAAAGGTGATTTATTTTTAATGAAAATGATTACTCAGCAATTATAGTCATTATAATGTCATGTAGGCGTTTTTTAATATCTAAAACATCACTCATGTGCGCAGAAGTGTCTGAAATCACGATTTTAATCCAGTTAGCACTCAAGTGTGTTTCTATAACCCGAGGGTGATAATTCAGGTACCTAACGCAAACTAGGCATAGTTCAGGTACTAAACTCGCAAAAGCGGTATAGTTCAAATGTGTTTTTGGATCTTTACTCTATCATAAATAGTAGTATTACTTTTAGGGTCTATTTGGAAAGTGTAGTTGAAATTGGTGTAATTATTAGAGTACTAATTATACAATATAGTAATTACGTGACATGTTTATTTGTCATGATGTAATTACAAACGTACTGTTTGGTTGCACATGTGTAATTATGCAGTTAGATTAATTTTTAAAAATAAAAATTAATATTCGACAAATGTATGTCTTTATAAATGATAATAAATTAGGCATTTAACATATATCTTGTCTCTAAAAATATATTAACTAATAAATATATATTTTTAACTAATATGAGTAAAAATAATAATATATACATATTTTTAAATTAAAATATTTTAATTTAATTAATTATAAATACTAAAATTCATATTTTTTAAGAATATCATAGAGTGCATGTCTGAAAAAAATATTAATAATATATATATAATATCATAAAATTATTCAAATATTAGACAAAATAATTTATCAATTCTAACTAAAAAATAAATGGCATACAAAGTGAAATAACAAGTCAATACTACTAAAACGAACAAATTAGAACCGAAAATATAATATAAATTCAAATTTTTAAAAAAAATAAAGTAAACATAATACTCTTGTGTCAATTTCAACGTAACTAAAATAAGTTTCAATATAACTTAATAGATATAATTCAAAAGAAAAGAAAAACAAACCTATAACATCATTAAATAATAGAATTCTACGTTAATTTAAAAATTAGAAATAATGTATTTTTTTAAATAAAAAAATAAAAAATAAAAAGTACGAGCAATTATATAGAATCACAATAAGTAAAGGTTGGGAAATGAGAAGAAAGAAAATAAAAGATAAATAATATAAAATAAAATAATTAAAATAATTAAAATAAACTAGAAATTAAAAAGAAGAAATAAAGAAAATAAATTAAAATAAAAATAAAAAATGAATAAATTAAAAAGTAACCTTATAATTACACAATGCAATTTCATGCAATTCTCACCTCCCCTACGAATTAGAGAATGTAAATACACATTTTCAATTACATCCAATTTTCTACTGAACATATAATTATCTGACCAAACAAATATATCAAACCGTATAATTACATTTAATTACATTCAAATCTAATTATCGACTTTCCAAAACAGACTTTTAATATTTGCAATTCAGTATTAAATTAGTTATTGGTATTTTTAGAACTTTGAAAATATTAACATACTGAATTGTGAAGTACTTTAAAGTGAACTTGTGGTTGTATCGGTGTCACAATATGAATTTTTTTTTAAAATTCCTTATCTGATATTACCCTAAAATTTACTGTATGTTCTAAAAAGTTAATAGATTCATATTAGTTAAATTATTATTTTTATTAATTATATTTTATAAAATATATAAATTTTATTTTAATATATATTTTATCGATTAAAATGAAACGAAAAGAATAATAAATAGAGAGATGGTGGACCGACAATCAAGAATTCCATTTGGCTGGCGGGCGCAACTTGCAAGTTGCAACAGCAATACCCAACTTTTCTGAAAAATAAAACAATTTGCTCACAAAACAAATGTAGTAGAAATGAGCCAAGCTGGTTTGCTTGGAGCACTCTTATTTCAATACATTAGTTAACTTTTAATTAGCCTTTTTGCAAGACCTGATTAGAAAATCAAATGACTGCAGGAATAAATGTGGTTAATCCCCAATTATATGGCGGTCCAGTGCTTTACAATTCAGTTTACAGCAAGTTGACCAATTTTCAATTGCTTTTTTTGGGGGGGCATCAATTCTTGAACAGCAATACTCTACTTTAAACAAATTGAGAAGTCATTATTTTAATTTAACGAATTTAACAATAAAGACTTTAGACTTTAGAGAACACGAAAATCGGCCTCAACAAACAGCAGCTCCATGGTGATATATTAAAATTTCAATCATTCTGCTAAATTTAAGAACAAATAAATTAATTAAATACTTCCTTTGCCTATTTTTACTTAATTAGTACTTTCCTCGTTTCATTTTAATTGTTAGGTATACTAAAAAATAGTTATTTAAAAATATTTGCTTGTTTCAAAATTCAATAATTGATCATGTTTTTCTAATTTTACCGTTAGTACTTAAAGTCTTTTTAAAATGTGACAAAAAATTATTATGGTATGTTTGTAAAAAATTAATAGAGTTATATTAATCAAATTAACATCCTTATTAATTTTTCTTAGTGGATGTGCAAATCTTATTCTAACAATTAAAATAGAAGATGGAGAATTGACTTGACACATTTTTAGAAGCAATAAATAATGGGTGTGAATATAATAAATTTTAATGCTTTGAGAAAATGCATTGAAAAACGATTATAGTTAATTATTAAATTAAAAATTAAGTGATAAATTATTTATCGACTTTTTTATATTGAACAAATAAAAATACATGTCTATTTTTAATATAATAGATAAAAAAAATTTAACGGAGGAAGTACTTTCTCAATCTCATATTCCTTGTTTACATTACTAAAAATAATTATCCTAAATTATTTGTCAATTTACAAAAGCAAAGTAGGATTAATTATTTTTTTTCATTTTACTCTTAAAATTAATTCTTTTTTAAAAGTATAATATTGTAAGTTTCAAAAGAAAAGTTCTTCCATTTCTTAATCTTAGATATTGATGGTAAGACACATAAATAAAATGAATTAAAATGACTTAAAAGGATAAATTAATAAAAATATCCTTTTTATTTATGATTTTTAAAGAACTTATAAAAGAAAATGTAAAAGTTCACTAAGTCTGAAAAAAATTACTCCCCTCATCTCAATTTAAGTGTGACTAGATATGGAGTTTAAAATAAAAGATACCTTTAGATCTTGTGGTCATAACTTAAAGATGTATGTAATCTTTTAAATCTTGTAATCCTAAATTTGCAATGTGGAATATTAAAATTAGAAAACTTACCAAATATTTTTTTAAAAAATTTGCATTTTAAAACAAACTAAAAAGAAAAATAAGGCATTTAAATCGAGACGGAAAGAGTACTAACTTTTTTTTATTATATAAAAGATTATTAATTTCATATTAAATATAAAAATCTAATACACCACATAAATATGAATATCAGAAATACTTCATTTCAAATAAATGAGATCTTTTTTCAAAATAAATGATGTTTTACTTAATCAAGAAAATATTTATGACACTCTTTCAATTTTACTCTTACTTAAATGAAAAGAATTTTACATAATCAAGAAAATATTAATAGTTACATTTTTTAAAGATATTTACCAGGGATAAATAGATAAAAGTATATATTTTTCTTACTATGAATAGCTAATTTTCTTAAGAGTATGCTCAAGCTAAAAATACCATAGAAAGAGTATTAAATAACCCGAATGAGGTGTTTGATGTCATATGCGCACATTAATCAACAGTTGAAAGTGAGTGATGATTAAAAGAGAGACTAATTAACGCGACTTCCACTTTCAAAAACATTCTCATAGTTGAAATACACACATCAATTGGAGACCCTTTTCTTATCCTTAAAGAACACAAAAAGATTAGGACCTGAGAAGATATTTAAGAGAAAACACGTTCCACAATTTTTTATTTTATTTTATCCATATTTACCTATACTTTTAGGGGTCAAATACGAACTGAAACCCAAATTTTACCAGTTCAAAATATAACCTCACCCACCCTACTAAAATATGAACAGGATTGGCAAGTGATTAAAATATAGGCTCATTTTGCCAGCACTATATTGGACTCAACTCCGGAATGGAACAGAACACATACTATTTTCATTTGAGACATCAGGTATTCAAAACTCATTAGCCCGACTAATTCACATTTGGACCAAGTAGCCTCCCTACCAAGAGGTTCTCCAATTCCTGAGCCCAAATTCAAGACCTCTTGTTATGATGAAAACACACGTACCTCAACATAACAAACCAATTACTACATAAATGAATGATTGAAATAACACCTCGCCAAGAAGGGAACAAATCTCACTTATGTTTCAGCATAGTTCAGGAATTGGAATATGTATTCTGTACAAGATTAGGGACTAAAACCCACTGAAATATCTATATCTAATATAAGCCTTTCCACTATACCACTTTCACCTAGTTCACTTCACAGGGGCCGCTTGTACACAGACTGCTGCTGAGGAAATGCAATCTAGTCTCCTTTGTGGTACACCCATGGATGAGATACAATTCAATAAACATAACTCTACAATTAACCATTTAACATCATGAGGGTAAACCATATTTACAAGAAAATGACTTGAATGCCATTGACTAGTGTATAATACAGTTAAAGAGAAAATCCACAACTTGACCCTTTTTTCTGAGGTTGAAGTCAATTCAAGAGAATTCCGCCACCGAGTGCAACCAGTTGGGTCAAATAAGTTGTTGTACCAAAGAAACCAAGAAAATCTGAAGTACACAGAAATAAGTAGGGAATAAAGTGAGCAAGAGTACTTTTTTCTTCTTTTTTCAAACCAATGAATGAGACAAGTTCTTTGAAATGACAACAATACAAATGTGAATCTACAGGAAGGGGTCGTTTGGTTATGCGTTAGAGTTATGCAGGTATTAGTAATACATGAATTAGTTATGAGGAAATCTATATATTATTTTATGTAGAGATTAGTTATGTAGGTATTATTTATGTAGGACTTATAGTTATAGAAATTACAATACATGAATTACTAATTATTAAATATATAATTTATTATAAATTAATATATATTTATTATTTATAAATAAATAAGTAAACAAATAATATAAAATTCTCTTTTTTTTCACAAAAATAATCTAACTTTTTTTTTATTTTAATAAAAGAGGGCTTACAGCCCTTTAAAAAAAATTTAGTCAATAATTTTTTTAAGTTTAAAAATTGTGTACTCACATATCGAATTAAAAAAAGATTTTAAAAGTAAATTAATAGGGTAAATATGTAATTTTATAATTTTAATCCATGTATAACTAATTAACACACAACTTATACCACCTTCTACCCCGCATAAAATTATACATAAATTTCCTCATAAGTTATGTAAGTATTAGTTATGTAGAATTACTAAAACACAACCAAACACCGCATAAAATTAATATATGAATAACTTTTATACAACATTTGAAACCTACCAACCATACATGGTATAAAATTAATACATGAATAGATTTTATTCTCTTTGGAAACCAAACATGGTATAAAATTAATACATGAATAACCAAGTTATTCATGTATTAACTTATGCCTTATCCAGTAACCAAACGGCCCCTAAGTACAATGAATAGACCTTGACGTGTATACTGATTTGGCTAGATAGATGATGCATACCTTGATTGCCACATATTTAACAAGAAGGCCACTCATCATCATAATGAGGACGTCAAAACACGGTGAAAGCGTTCTACTCTCGCCTGGCCATGACATGATAATCTGCCAGCCAAAATGTTTCTTCTTTTCCTTCCAAGACGATAAAAGAAGTCCTCCGTATCCAGTACATAAGAAATCTGCGAAGCTTTGTCTTATCAGTGGAATAATTTATCCTAATATTGTTTTTATCCCAGCTGAGAACCGACACATCACCAACTAAAGATAGAGAGCAAAAGGCTTGAGGGGTGCATCTGACACTTGCAGTAACATCCTATGATTCATAGGATCGGGACAAAACACGGGCACCAAACTTTACCAGTTACAACCAATGTTACATAAGGTAAAAAGTGCATATTCTTCGGGATTTGCAAAATCCACTTAACAATATCACAAAGTTGTACTAAACATCTGCAATTTCAGCAGTTGAAGCCAAAGTAGAAATTCATGTACCTTTGATGAATTCGAAGCCATCTTACATTCCAAACCATTTACGAGTATAATATTTTCCATCACCATACACAGGGCAGAAGATACGTCATGGTCGGTGTGTTTTCTCTTGTTTCTGCTCACAGATCTCATAAAAAGAACATGAAAAAGCAGATCAGACACGGAAAACCATTGAATGCTTATTATATTTTTTTTCAATACATAAAGCAAAATATTTCCTAGACAAAATTGCACCAGGAAAGGTGGGGAGACGAGGTGGCTTCTCCTGTCTTTAACAATGAAGAGAACTTATAAATTGTACCAGGTTGTTTAAATCATTAGCTACATGTCTATGAACACCATAAAAACATGTTCTGTAAGCATTTGAACTTTACAAAAGGCAAGGATGAATTATCGCCCTCAAAACTATAATTTCTTTCCATACCGTCCAAAGAATTGAATGCTTATTCTAATTACATCAGTCAATTAATCGAGACTCGGGAGCAAGGCATTGAATCTCAAGGCAAAGGCAGGTATGCTCCCCTGCCTTCTCTTTCAAGTAAAGCCTCCCTAGGGCAATCAAGAAAGGTTCCAGTAAGCATCATGATCCGCACCTCTATCAACATAGTTTGTCCATATCTGACATATACTAGAGTGGAACAGTATGCTTTAATTAACCTACAGTGACTGTATATGACATCTTCCAGCTTACGGACATGACCCTTGATAGAAAGGAGGATGTGGAGGTCAAGGATTAGTGTAGAAGGCTGGAAGGTACTTATGCATTTTGTTTTTCCTTACCAATAGTTATTAGTATTATTTTCATTATTTTCGTAATTCTTATTCTTAGTTTTCCATTTCTACTTGTTGTTTCTTCTACTTCAGTTTTCTTACCATCTTGCTGTTGTTACGGCTTATGTTTCCATAACTGTTGAGTTTATGCTTTCTTTGAGCCAAGAATCTATCGGAAATAGCCTTTGCACCTGCACATGATAGGGGTAAGGCTGCGTACACACTACTCTCTTCAGAACCCACTTGTGGGATTACACGGAGTATGCTGTTATTGTTGATTGTATATGCAAGGCATCAAAAGTTTACACTTCTTAAGGTGGCCCAACCGAAATTAAACTCTACTTCTTTCCAAATTTGAAGATCCAGAATACAAAACCAAGTTCCACGTTTAACTTTACAAAAGCTGATAAAATATATGCAATTTGCTTTAGAACAACAAATCCATACAGATAGGAGTAGAATATAAAAATGGATTATGAGTAGACTTCCTAACCTAAAAAGACACAAGGTTGAACGTACATCAATTCACACAAACCATGCCCTCCCTACTCCCACTCTCCAAGCTGCATTCCCAAACTTAATCTTTAAATAGGAATCAAATTACCTCTTCAGCATAACCGCGGACGATTCTTTCTTCCCATGTTCAACAGAAAGATAATCATTATGCAGATAACCAGCAAAATTGGGGTCTACATAAACTGCAACAACTTCAGCCTTCTCACTTCCATCATCCATCAACTGGATGGACAGACGAGTTGGGGAAGATGTCTGTGGAAGAAGCATCATATAATAACAGCATTTTAATGTACTTGAACATGGCACCCAAAAGGCAAAAACAGGCAAGTAGCAAGGGACCTACACAATCAAACCGGTAAATGTTCTCCTCATGGAGGAGGACATGAGCATTTTCGTAATAAACTGAATCAACATACTTCTCAGGTTTCCGTGATCTTTCATATTCATATAACTGAAGCAGCTTACCGTCCAGTTCGTCACTTGAAACAGTCTGAAGCTGAAGTAAAAATAAATAAATAAATAAATAAACAAACAAACAAACAAACAAATAAAAATTATGGTCAAGAACCACCAACTCATAGCATACCAAATTATGTTTAGTATAATTAGAGCAAAAATACCTGCTTGACCAGTTTATATATCAGTTTGTCCAAAGTAAATAGCACATATGACTGATTTCCAATGATTGATCTGCAATCATCCTCAAACTTTGCATTATCTGCAGATCCATCCAGCAAACTATACAGTGCACTCATGAATCTGCACGCACACATCCACTTCTGTTAAAAAACAAGCAAGCAGACCGACCTTCTGATCTAACCAAAAAAAAAAACTTGCAATCCACCTGGCATAGGGATCAGAACCAGTATCCTTGCCAGTTCTCCACTTTGATTCAGATGATGCTGCATTCAGCTTTGCTGATAATAACCTTTCATACAAAATCTGGAAAAATAAAAGGGGAAAATAAGGAATACAACTTACGCCTCTTGAGGTTCTGACAAGAAGCAGGGTTTGAAGGGAGTTGACATTTAGTGGAACCACAATTTAAAAGTAAATCTCCATACCTGGTGAAGCCTAAAAAGCACATAGAAATCATCATTTCCGTAAAAGACCTGCAGGTGGTTCTTTACACCCCCACATTGAGGTGAAGCCACATGTTTAGCAAGAGGCTTCGAAGTAAGCAAAAAACGTTCAGACATTTGAAACACACTGCCATCTCCTCCAACAAAGTTTGCTCCACTTGTGCCCTCAGCCTCACCTTCACTCTCAACTTTACCATCAAGCTCATCATGCTCTCCATCATCTTCTTCCTCATGCTCCTCCCGGGAGCACTCATCAGCAGCAGACTCACTAACTGAAACATCTTCCCCTGCCTCGGAAACATTTTCACTATCTTCATCATCAGCATCTGCATCGTTATCACCAGCAGCATCCTGACGATCAACAACTTCAGCACCACCAGATTGATATTGCATACTTCCATTGCGGGAGGCACCATCTCGAAATCCAACAAAATTGTCCTCTTCAAAGTCCCCATTAGGCGACAACTCACCTTCTTCTTTCTCAATTTTGGAGGGATCAACTGAATCAGCATTATACCCATTAATTCTAGAACCTTCAGCAAACCCGCCATTTACCAAGGGAAGTGATCTTGAAGTGTCACCCTATGTCAATAAGGAAAAACCATATTTATTTGAGTAATCATGATTTTTTTTGAGTAATCATGATCATCAGCACAAACCAAACTTAACATAGTTATGAGCTTCACACCTCTGAAGTTGGTACGTTATCAATATTAGACTTGGCTCCTTGGCCATCCTCAGCAGTGCCATTACCAGGTCGTGTACTGCGTCCTGGATAAACAAAATCAGTTTGGTAAATTAAGGAACTTGATCAAAAATAAACAGCACCAACAGTAAGTGCAACAAATTCAGCATGACTAAGACAGTGAAGATGTGTCCATCAATCACAACAAATCAGTCATAGTCCGAATCTGTATACCTGAAGCACTTTCCAATCTTGCACAAACATTATCTGCTCCAAGAGCAGCAGGTGCATCAGAACTAATTAAGTGTTCACCAGCTGCTGCTAATCCAACTTCCTTGGAGTGAGCATCTGTATTTGTGAAGCTTGTCCTCGAGGAATTTACTCGTTGAGGGGAAGAATTAGCATCTCCATTGCAGACAACTTTTGATTGCTTAGACTTAGTAGTGGCAGCATCCGCACTAGGACTTCCATCACTTTCGCCAATGCTAGTTCCATTGCTCTTCAAACCATGATGCTTCGACAAGACATCATCGTCAGTAGCCTCAGAGCCATGAAGACGATAAGTAACTCCAAAGATTGGCTCAAGAAAGGTGGTCCATAACCTTAGTACTTTATTTAATTGCTCTTCTGTGGAACAAACTTCTTCACAAGAATACTTGATAAGTTTGTACAAATCTCCATGAACTTCAGGATCAGAAAATTCAAAATCAAGATGAGGACTTATTGGATGTCTACTACCAGCAGCAATAGCAAGAACCATGTCATCTTCTTTCTGCTTTATATCCTTAATTTCTTTGATCTCCGCCACCAAGGCTGTCAATCAGAATCATGACAACTATGAGAAACAACTATTGGAAACATCTAACTGAAACTATCCATGTTGATACACTAAACAGTCATGTGATACTTAAGCTTTACATTACTGATCTCATTCAAATACTCAGACTGCGAAGCAGTAGCACAAAATAAATAGGACTAATAGCAAGGAAACTAGAATAACTAAGGTCCAGAGAACAGGAGAAACATACTTGAAAAGTGTGGCAAGCTCAATAGGACAACAAGCACTCTATATTCCAGAAACAACGGGAACATCATAAATGAAGTGTGTATTGAGTATACCAGAATGGTGGTAGTATCTGTATGGGAAAAGAAGGGCAGAAAAGAACATACATGAAAGTGCAGCTGGAATGGCTAGCATGTACTAAGGGAGTGAATCTCCAATTAAGATGAGAACAAAGCTACACAGTAACTTGAAAAGGAGTAACAGAAAGACTATTACATGCAATGATTCAATAACTATAATGACAGTTATTGAGAGGAAGTATCAGCATTTCCATCAAATCAACAATGTTGGTAATGAAAATGAAGATATCAAGTAACGTTGCTAGTGAAATTAGAAGAAGATGATTGCAATGTCAGTAAGTTACCAATGTGTTGTTCGAAGACATCTAATAGAAAGAACTGATAATACTAGAAACCTAAAGCAGTAGATCCTCTGCATGGTTCAAAGTAGTATGTTCAGGCCGTATTAACTCAAAATAGAAAAAAATAGAGAAGACATGATTTAATTAACAGTGTAAAGGGAAGAAGGAATTGATGGCTTGTCCTGAAGGTGTAAGAATTGAAAAGAATGGAAAGCTATGGAACAGACAGACAAATGAATAATGGAAGGCACACAAACATTATGGTGCAGAAATATAAGCCTGATGGAAATAACATTTGTTAGCACCATACGACCATGAAAAATGCAGGTTGAGAATCAAAATAACTGTGAAAAAATCCACACTAAAACCATAACCATCACATACAAACTAAGCACTGGAACTTACATTTTGTGCTAAGGTTCTTTGAATCTTGCTGCTTGAAATAGAAACTTCGGTGGTCAAGTGACTTGTAATGGTTCTTAGCATAAATTTCAGCCCAAACTTTGTTGAAGTCTGAGCGGCACTTCGTCCACTCCTCCTGTTTCTGCTTCAAGCGGGTTAATACAACAGGCAGCGCAAGAGACGGGTTTTTCCGCAAAATGTCCATCACATCCAGACCATGGTCACCATAGAGACGCTCAATGCACCTTAAATTCAATGCTATACAAAGTAGAATTTCATGCATCAGCATGCTACAAATCTACATATCGTTTATGTTTATGAACTGAGAAAGAAAGAAGCATCTTGATAATATCAGAAATGCCAAACCTGTGAAGTGGTCTTCAATGCGGATTGGGCCATCAACACCAACTGAATTATCATTAAGGGCATTCAACAACTCTTCTGCACGTTTAGTGGTTGAACTCACCGACTCCAATAACATGTCTAGCTCAAACCTGATGTTAACAGAATGCTACCAACCATCATTGATGAAATACAGAAGAAAATCACTAAAGGCAAGCTTTAAGAGGATATAATACAGAAGGTTTTATGAGTCAATAAGCTATTTCAAGAACCATATACATTTGATAATCCTTTCATGATAATTGCAGCTTATGAAGGAGAGATGAGCTCGTAGAAGTGACAAAAAGGCCAGATTCCCAGCACTCTTTTTAACTGACTGACTGATTGTTTCCTTTGGATCTATTTTGTTTTCTAATATTCATCATTCTCACATTTTTCTCTTTCTTTTTGCTTTCTCATTTACTTTGTTTCCAATGGGTTAGGGTTAAGCGGTTAACACTTGTTAAAAAATCTACCTATCATCTTCACATCGAAACAAGCTTTCTTCGTACTGATTTCTGCGCATGTGCTTGAATGAGTAGTCCTCACTTCCTGAGGTCACAGATACCCAGTGATCATTCAACACTTGAGACCCGAGCTCTGACCTTTGGCTCGCTGTAGGTATTGGATACTGCCGAACACAGATTTAACAAGTTCAAGTTAATATATAGTTCAGAATGGTAGCGATTCCTCCACATAAGATCTTATCACGAAAAGCAATAGAACAATTTCTTACATCTTCAGGAAGAAGTCGATAACTGGGAGTGCAGCTCTGACAGTTTGAAAGGTCAAGCTCTTGAATGGACTTTCCCCAGTATTTCTCCTTGTACCGGTCCTTTTCTTTACCTCCATCAATTTCACGCTTCTGTTCTTTGTCCTTCTCCTCCTCCTTCACTGACTTTGATGTATGCCCTTCATTCCACAAAGATTCTGTTAATAACAGAACACTTGATCAGACTATAGTGGTAAATAACAGGCGCCCCAAGAAGACAAAAGAAGTGATTTTCCTCTCTCTTTCTCTCTCTCTCTATCTATCTCTATCTCTTCTCTCTCTCTCTTCTTTTTCTTTTCTTTTCTTTTTTTTTTAATTTATTTTTTGGTGGTGGTGGTGGTTAAATGTCAGGTATTGTCACCACTTACTTTTGCTCATCACACCTGCAAGAAATCCATCTGCAAAGTAGGTATCATTCAGAGAGGAATCCCACAGATGTAACATCACAATTATACATACTTAAAATACCAGAATTACCAATTCGTTCGCAGCGCTCCAAAAATTCATTGAACCCCTCCATAAGATCAGGATGCTTTCCAAGTAAATCAGCAACCTGAAATAACCTTTTCTTACAAATATGTGATGGTTTAAATTACAATAAACAAGCAAATCATCTAGTATATTGATTCCAAACAGTGTAGTGCCATTCAATCCGGTGGAAACCATGATTAAGGTAGTTTTCCACCTAAAGGAGAGGATAAAGTGGTCAAATCCCTGGCTGGATAACTCAGAACCAATTTTGTATTACTAACATTGCTAGTGCCTAATCAATATCCATAATATGATATATTAAAATTTTGAATGTCTTCTATCTGTTAGATAAAACAAAGAAAGATCATCGTAATAAAGGAGTAAAAAGTACAAGATAGACATACCAAACTTTGTAACTCCTTTCTTGTAATTATTTCTGTACTATAAATATGAAGGCACTTTAAGAATGCCTGGTAATCAGTTGGACTGCGTAGTCTCTCCTTCACTCTTTCACAAAAAGTGAACTCTTGGCTATACATATCTGGCACGATAAAGCAAATCGTAATTAAAAGCCAATCATCAAATCTAGTGACATTATGTGGGGTACAAAAACCATATATTAAGAACTCCAAAATAAACAAGTGAAACTAGCACGATAGGCACACCCTCCACCAGAATAAAGGAGCACTCAATTTCTTTCTACCGAAGGCCAAGTAATAGCAAAAACGATGGAATTTTTGAAGGATCACCCTTTCGAATTTTCAGCATAAGATGGAATTTTTGTGATTAAGGAAGAACTAACAAAAATCAGAACTTCAAAACTGAAATAGAAACCTATGATAAATGAAAACCATACAGCAGAACAGACTGTACAGAGGGGTCATAAACCTAAAGAAGAATGGGAGAAAATGCTAACAGAACAAATCATATACAAAACCATTAGCCTCCTTATATACTAACAATCGGAATGCTAACCATGCACTCACTTTTCACGCCATCTTTATCATCGCAAGTGCCTCCAAACTCTTCAACCCTCCGAGCAGATTTTCTCTTATCAGTAATGCGGTGCATGCTTAAATCTCCGTTATTCTCATTATCAGGTTCTCTATAATCCTGATCGCGATTTCTGCGGTCCCTGTTCTCTTTTTCAACACGCCTCTTTTGCTCTTTATGCAACTTCATCATTGTTTTATCATCATCCATCTCAGGGCGCTCAACACTAGGATCACGTTCTGCATGAGGACCGATAATCCTATCCCGGCGGAAACGTTGCTAGAACAAAGAATTGGCAGACTCATCAATATGGTAGTGGAACAACTAGCACAAAGAAACTAGAATAAGATAACAAGATAAATTATAGAATACCTTGTCCATGTGCGATTGCCGAAGCAATGGAATAGCAGAGCTCCTCTCATCATAACGATGTAAAGAAGGGCGGCCAAACGACGTTTGTGTTGCTGATGCAGTACCTGAAGTATCTGGCAAGAATCTCGTGAACTCATCCAGCAAATCTGGGTGGTCTTCAAAAAGAGCTGCAACCTACACATATACAGAGTACTATATATGTTAAAAATAAAAAAAATTCCTATCATATTTATGCATCAAATATGAAGTGTTGTACCTCCTGGTACACCTCTGTGATGCCCTTGTGTTCCTTCCTATACATGTTCAAAATGTCTAGGAAAGACTTGTACACATGATCATCATTTTGGAAACGTTTCTGCAGGAATCATAACCCATATATTATTAGCGAATTTCCTAACGAATAAACAAACATTATTATCCCTACAATTAAAAAGCACCACCACCATTACCTTTATTTTGTTCACAAAGCTGATTGCTTCTTCAAACTCAACTGTTTTCTTGGGAGGAGCCTGCTCTTCATCAGTAAGGGTTATTTCATAGCCCTTGGGCAAGAAAGTATTGAAGCCAAGGATCAAATTTGGATGCCCTTTAAACAAGTCTTTTACTCTTCCTATGACACCCGCAGTGTCAATTCTGTGAGGGAAAATCAACATAGTTATGCAAAAGTCTATCGTGAATCACCAGATTTGGAGATTACCCCTTTTGTGTGTGTGTGGTTGTGTGTGTGTGTGGGGGGGGGGGGGGGGGGGGGTTGAAGAAAAGGAAAGACTGAAGAGCAGAAAGCAAACCTTTGAGCCTTAAAGTCTTTCATAACATCAAGGAACATGTCATATTTCTCCCTTTGGTCTTGAAACATGTCCTTAACTTCCTTCAAATAAGACAATGCATCATTAGTTGTCAGCTTTTGGGTACTGGCACTGGCGCCAGCACCCCCTCCACCAGTGCCGCAGCCACCACTGCCTCCGCCACCAGCGCCACTTCCAGGAAGCTGTGATTGGCCGTATCTTCATTGGGAGAAAAAGAAAAATTTATAAATAGAATCAAACCAAATATAACCACCAAATTTATTGCTGTAAACCATATATTGATGACTTTCCTCTCACCGTATACTTTTAATAAGATTAAAAATAATTCTCATCCACTCCTAACGCCTTGGTCCCTTTGGACCCAAAATTCATAGTTTTAAATTCTTCACTCAAGATTGTCAACAACTCAACAAAACAAAACCAAATAAATACTGGTTTTATTTCTGGTTTTCCTTTGCCCAAGAAATTGACTAAAAACATTTTTAAAGAAACTAGGAAAACAAACTCTATATGGTAAATCCAATCCAAACCCCAATCCACTTTTCCACTTTGGTCCTAGATTATTCAAACCCGTAGGACCCTTCTTACTAACCAGTCCCTCCCTTGGGAACCCATAGTTCCATTTCTAGGAATCAAACCGGGTCTCCTTAACAGGAATGTTGTTGAAATAGTCTGTTAATACTTGGATAATCTTAAAGAAAGATAGTAAATTAATCCACCAAATTAAAAGCAGCATGCATAAAGATCAAAACTTTATTTAAATATCCGCTGGAAATGTTCTGAGGGTTAGACGAAAACAAAGATATGACCTAAAATAAGTCTTTAGGTATGGTAGAAGGCAGCATCTAACAACTTCTGATCACAGAAATTTTAGCCATCATAGACCACATAGGAACTAAAAGTCTCTAATTTACTCAAAACTAGCGAAGAACTTCAGCAAATTCAGAAGCTAAAAACCTACCACAATAGAATTATTTATTTTTTACCTCAAAACAACGTGATTTAAACCTATAATACAACAGAAAACTCCAGAAGCACAAAGGAAGAAGAACTTACGATTCTCCACGAGATGAACCAAATGGCCGCTTAAATTGAGGATTAGCATATACATCATCCCGTAATCGCTTCATAGCCTCTGCAAAACAACAGTAACAAAAACTTGTCTATAACAGTTCAAAATTCAAAACCAAAAACAAAACCACAAACCAATTTTTTTTTTAAAAAAATTTTACTTATCTCATTTTCTAGAAAACTCACCTTTGAATTATTTTTTCTCCTCAGATTTTCCAGGGAAATTCACAGCAGATCTAACCACTAGTTGAAGAGAAAAACAGTTCAAATGTTTGGATCAAAAAAGAAATAATTGTTATTCTCTATAATTTTCGCCTTTTCTCCTCTCTCTCTCTCTCTCTCTCTCTCTCTCTCTCTCTTTCTCTCTTTCTCTCTCTAACGTCGGGGAAGAACAACACAAACTCAAACACAAACACAAACACAAGAGGGTAGTGAAAATGTATTAACGAGAGAAAAAAAATGTATAGTATTATCTTTGCTAACGCGACTCCAGTTTTTTATATACTAGTAACACGATGATGCATTCTATTGTTTTGATTAGCAAAAAGGGCTTCGGTTTTCAAATTGCCTTGCCCTATGTTTGGGCTCTTGCATGTTGAAGTTAGGTTTCAAATGTGTCCTTTTAATTTGGGCTCAAAGTCAGTTATCAGATGTACTTGTGGATGAGCCCAAATCATTTTCTATAGGGAAAATTGGCACTGTATTTCAATTTTCTTCTTAAATTGATATAAAATAGCCATTTTTAATTAATTGACATATAATAAGTTTTTATACTTATTGAGTTAAAATTATCTATTTGTAATTTCCTTAAAAATTGATAAAAAAATGAAGCGGTTATTTAAAAAAATCCTGAAGTTTTTTGTTTATATTGAAATTGACAGTTTTTTTTTTTAAGTTATTGCAATTGGCTAATTTTTTATTTAAAACTACACGAATTTACTTAAAATAAATTTATAACCTTTTCATTATTTAACAGAAAATTGACATTATTTTTTAACCTTGATTTAATATTATATGGCAATTTTTTTCTTATAAATACACAATTTACTAAGAGAAAACTTGAAAGTTTTTACTTTTTTATGGGAACTTGATAGATTTTTTATTTAGTTTTTATTGAGAATGACAAATTTGTTTTATTTAAAAGAGAATTCTATAGCAAATTTATTTTAAACAATCACAATTATCTTAGAAAAGATAAAATATTTCACTTTATTGAGAATTTGAAAGTGTTTTTTTAATTCAATGTTGAAGGTAATTGACTCTACGTTGTTATGAAAATGTGACGATTTTTTTAAATTATATTGCATGGCCAATTATATTTTTAAAATTGTACATGATTTATTTTTTATGAGAATTGACTATAATAACGTATACATATATACATCAAATTTTATACATAAAAGTACATGACAAGAAAGAAATAAACACGCAGTATTCGGGATAACTTTAAAAAAAGAGTTCCATGAATACAAATCTGAATAAATCTTTTAATACAAATCTGATTATAGTCGATATATACTATAATAACAAATGTATATATACATCAATTATTAGACGTAAAAAGTACACTGCGAAAAAGAAGAAAAATCACGAATACAAATTTGAATAAATCTTTGAATACAATTATGAATACAATCGATGTATACCATAATAACATATAGATATACATCAAATTTTACACGTAAAAGTACATGGTGAGAAAGAAATAAATACACAATATTCAACATAATTAAAAAAATCTATGAATACAAATCTAAATAAATTTTTGAATACAAATCTGATTATAGTTAATGTATGTTATAATAACGTATACATATATACATCAACTGTTATACGTAAAAGTACATGATGATAACAAAATAAACACGCAATATTCAAAATAAATTTTAAAAAGATTTGATGAATACAAATCTGATTAATTTTTTGAAATAATTTTAGAATATATATATACATTCAATAATTGTTAAAAATAAAAAATTTTATAAATGTATACATCAAATAGATGTAAAATTAAATATTATAATATTTTAGTTACTCAATATTTTTTATTTATTTAAAATATATAAATATATAAATCTGATAAATTTTATGAATGTATCTAAAAGTTTTCTAATGAAACATTAATGTTCGGATCTGTTAATTAAAAAAAAAAAAACTGCTTATTCCAGTAATTCCCCTTCGATCGGAAAGCTCGCCTGGACAATCTTCTTTTCCTATAATATACTTTAATTTCTTTCTTTACTTCTGTCAGCAAATGTATGCTACTTCTCTATCAATTCTTCCATTGTCAGATGGTGCAGAATGAAAAGGGTGATGTGGCGGTGACCGGCGGTTCCTGCAGCCGAGAAAGGAAGGAGGAGTTTCGGATAAAGGGGTGGTTAAGATGACATGGGAAAGGTTTGCTGCTGCAATTGGAGATCCTGTCAAAATAATACATGTGTCGCTTCGGACATTTGATACGCCGGAGGAAGCTGCCAAAGCCTATGATGCGGCGGCAATGAGGTTTCACGGTCCAGAGAAGATACCTTTATATCAAAGGGCTAAAATTTTAAAACTTAGTTTAGTATATGAATTTTATTTTTTAAAAAATAAATAAATTATGTTGATTTGGGTTTTTGAAGGGTATAGGTAAAAACTCTCATATTGGTAGAGGTAATATGACCCAATAACGTAATGAAAGATAAATTTAGCTAATTTTCAAAAATAAAAGAATAAATTTAACTTTTTTTCCTACATTATTATGCGTGTTAAATATTTAAAAAAAATTTGATGTCAGTGCCTGCTGAAAATATATTAATTAGTTTCATTTACTAGTTAAATTTATTTATTCATTATTATACCATGGGATCAATTTATCTTCATTTAGCAAATATACCTCCAAATTAACGATTAACCCAAATCAGTTATAATTGCCCAACTTCAATTTAAAATTAGTCATTTGAAAATTCAAACAAATCTTAATTAAACCAACCCCACCCCCCCTCTCCCAAAAAAAAAATAATTAAAAATCAAATTACAGGATTCCGCTTCTAGTCTTTTTCCATTCCAATCCCGAACCTGCCATGATAAGAGCAAATTAAAATGCTAGTAGAAGAGAAATTGAGAAAATCTATTATTTGGATACTGAGGATTGGAAAACTTTTGAGATGAATTTTAAATCTTTTGTTTGAAATTTTTGTTCCGGAAAATGAAGAAGTAATAATATTTGAGTGTTGTTTTTTTAAGGGAATATACGAGTTAGGATGATGCTTCGGGGATTGATGTTGCTGTTTTTCTTTTTACTGATTTTTATGGCCTTTTCCGGGCAGGTTTTGGAAAAATAAAAATAAAAATATTTTTGAAGAGGTCTTTTATACTTAATTATAACTAAAACTAAGTGCATTATTTAGCCTTCTTATAATATGAGTTTCAATATATAATATTATATTAATTTTTAAAAATATATACATAAAATATCTAATTTTACGAAGAGACTATGAGTTCGCGTGTCCTAAAAAACCTACCCAAATTCACACCCAAGAGTGGTGATGGATGAAAGGTGGTTCATGGTGGAGGGGCTAGGGATGATGTCGGGGAGGAATGTCATTGGTAAGGTTCAAAAGGTTATTTTATAAAATTTATATCATATTAAAATATGATTTGGAGGGTTATTTTATAAAATTTATGTCATATCAATATTTCGGTTATTTGATTTTATATAATCAAAATTAGACTTTTAAAATTATTCAATTATCTCAATTTTTTTATATCAATATGGTTCGATTAATATTTGATTATTTAAAAAAAATGTCATGTAAAAATTACAAGTAGAAGGTAGAACACGAACCATGCATATTTCTATGGAACTTTAACAAAAGCTTCATAAATATTTCTACTATTTAAAAGGTGGTGAATCAAGAAAATATGAAAAACGACAATAATAGGGATTTAACACAGTATTTTTATAATAGTGTAAAATAATATTAAGCAAAGAAAAAAAATACTTAGATCATTTGAGCGGAAAAAATCAATTAGATCACACGAGCGAAAAGATGATTAATCAAGATGGGACTCAAGAACTGAGTCAACTAAGATTAAATATTCAACAAGAGATGAAAATATCTAATATCTTGTAATTGCTAGTTAAGACTGTTGAAATTCCTTGTGACTTACTAGTTACTATTCGAGTTGCTAGAACTAATTTAGCTTCAATATGAAAAACATAATAGGTTTCAGAGTAGAACTTTGGATGTTAATTATCTATTGACTTATTGTTATTTTTATCACCCCAAGCCCAAAACACATATTTTATTGTTTTGTTATTTTTAAACTTGATATGTAAATTATAGTTTTCACATATAAATTTATTCAAATATAATTCAATATTTTTTTGATTTATATTTATTAAAAATCTATTTAATTATTCTATACGATTGCAAATTTATATAAAAACTTATAATTTTATTAAAAGAAACCTAAAAATTGATTGGACTCGATTCGATTAAGTTGATTTTTAAAAAGCCATTGACATTTCTAATAGCTGGTGTAAATGCGAGGAAGAAGAGGGGGGAAATAAAGCTTCATTTCAAGGGAGCATTTTCCCAAAAGATCACAGATTAACAAGCATCTTACGAAAAAGTCATATATCATATTTATCAATTTATGACAATTTGGTGAAGAATTGAAGGGATTTTGAGTCAAATTTTAGTCCCCAATCGAAGGAAGAAGACAATCACAATCTAGTTCGCATTTTGATTTGATTGATCGGTTTAGTTGAGATTCAGTTTGAATAAATAACTTTCAATTAAAATTGAGCAACTAGAAATGATCTGGGAGAAATCATTAATTTTAAAATATATCTATTAAGTTTTATATCGACAAGTATAAAATTGACCGGATAATAGAACGAAAAACAAACTTAATTTATAAACGAAAGTTAAAAAGTATATTTGACACTTTTTCCATAAAACATAAAGTACATCTTACAAGTTTTTCCAATTGATTTAACTTATGATCCGCGTTTTACATCCATTTGCTTGTAACCAGAAAGAAATTATGCTATTATTAATAATAAAGAATTATAAGTATGAAACAATTATATACTAAGGTGTAATAAATAAAAGCATTCAATATGATTGAATGAAGGAGTTGTAACCTAATTTTTGATCTCAACAGCCACCTTATCCAAAGAAAGACATAGGAAGACAAAATTCTCTTGCACTGCTTTGCTGGCATGTGGATAGGAATGAAATGAGGATATGCATTTTAAGCTACCATGATATTACTTCTTTGTGATTTAATGACTTCATCTTATTGAGTTGTTGAACTATAATATCATAAAATTTAACTCAAAAATCGGATTAATTATTTTGTTTGGGTTGGATCACATTTGGATTCAGCGAGTTATGCTATGTTTGATTTATTTTGACACAATTATTTGATGAATCATTTTCAATTTAATTTATTGAATCAACTTAACATTCAATTTGGATTAATTTAGTCACTCCTAGTTACACCTTATAAGACTACTATACGTTGGACTTCATCCTTAGGGATGGTATAGGAATAATTCATTTTTGAGAAATTTATCTCTCTCAATTATTTAATATTTTAAATTATTAAACATAATAATATTTTTTTTATTTATAAAATACAACATATTTAAAAAAAAAAATTATTTTCCTCCTCCTTCTTCTTTATTTGTTTTTTCCTTCTTCTTTATTTCTCCAATTTACTAAATTTTTCTTTATAATTAAAATCTCAAATTCCACAGTTGATGATTTTATTTTAAAAAAACTATTTTCCTTTTTCTTCTTCTCCTTCTCCTCCTCCTTATTCTTTATTTCTTCCTTCTTATTTATTTCTCCAAGTTATTGAAAATATTTTATAAATTAAAATCTCGAATTCCACCATTAATGAATTTTTGAAGCTTCAAAGTTGAAATTTGATTTTGAAAAATTAACATAATTTCGAATTTGGTGTGGTTTCAAAAATTTAAGAACATCTTAGGGAATTTAAATCTCAAATTTAGGATGATTTGATGTGGTTTTAATTGAATAAAATTTCAGATTCAATCTCGAATTTCACCATGGATGAAGCTTGAAACTTCAAAATTGAAACTTTGGTTTGAAAAATTAAAATAATTTCAAACTGGGCGTGGTTCCAAAATTAGAGAACACCTTGGGGAGCTTATATCTCAAAATTAGGATGATTTAATGTAGATTTAATGTGGTTTTGAATAAAATTATAATAAAATTATATGAAATTTAAGTTTATATTGTTGTAATCATATTAAATTTGTATGAAAGTTGCATATAATGTTTGTTGTAGATGTATTAAATTTTCAAAAATGTAATATGATTTTTTATATAAATTTTATATTATTAGATACATTTTTCATACTGAATTTGAGCGAATTTTTAAAGTCTTGTGTGATATATACACATTTTATATTAATTTTATACAGTTTTCATACGCAGAATTTTGAGCAAGACAGTAAAATCGTCGACAAAGAAGTCCAAGAAGGAGTGATATCGGCTGCAAAGAAATTGAAGAAATAGAAAATGACTTATAAATAAAGCTTTGGGGGTTGATTTAATTTTTGACATTTTATTTTTTATATGACATTAAAAGATGATATGATATTTTTCGATTTTATCACCTATATTATTGACCGATTAAAAAAAAGGATTTAAAATATCGAATTTCAAAGAGTTTGCGTTTAATTAACAAAAATACAGAGGTTCAGATGACAATTCAAGACAGATTAAAAAATCTCTCAGACCATTATACAAATAAATATTAGAGCAAATGAGTAAAAAAAATGAATGAAACTGAATTATGAACAAAAACAAGGAAATAGAAGAAAAAACTATTTAAATGAAATTATTAAAGGAAAAAAGAAATAAAGAACATGAGGAAAAAGAGAAATAAAAAATAAAAATAAATAAGCCAGAAATATATATATGGAATCAGATTTATGAAAAACAAATAAACAATAATATGCTTTGAACAAAAAATAACAGAAAAGGAGAAAAAAAAATAGAAGAAAGAAAAGATGAAGAGGAAAGAAGCAGAGAAATAAAAAAAATAAAAAATAAGAAAAGAGAAAAAAGGGACAAAAGTAATTAATTTGATTTTGCTAAGTAGTTATATGTGCGCGCGTATACACACATATATATTCTTTATAAAATTATCATTAACAACTTAACTTACATGATATATACAAATGGGCAAAGTTAAAAGTTTGAATATGTGTTTCGTCAAATTCAATACTTTTCTCAAATAGTATATTTGGATAAAAAAGTTAATCAGATACATATAAATATTATTAAATTTAGAATATAAATACTAACAATTAAAGTTATGAAAACTATGGGCGGCTCAATAATTTATGACCGAAAGCAAAACTTTAATAAAAAGCCTTAAGGTTTTGATTTATAAACAAAGATAATTCTATATATATAATTTCATTTGAAGTCTATTTTTCTAATTTTAATATATGTAAAAGTTATTTTAAAAAATAATTTTAATCAATCTCTTTTATTACTTTCTTTTTTCAATTTCAAATATTACCAATCATTTTAATCTTTCTTAAAATATTTTTTTAATTTAAGATTTTTCTCATTTGTTGAAAATTTATTAGGAACTCTTTCTGGGTATTATTAGAGTTTTAATCTTTGTTATATTTAGTTTTGATTAATCCTCGGGTCATTAATCTCATACACTTTATTGACATAGATTTTGTAAAATTAGCTATATTTAGTTTGATTTGAATTCAAATATTATAATTGACATATTTAAATTTTATTACATAATTTAAAATATAATATATATAATCATGAAGTAAAAATATCAAAAATAATAAATTTTAGATTCAAAATAATAGAGAGCTAATATAATGTAACCTAATTCAATAAATTGATAATTTAATATCAGTTTTCGCTACTTTAATATGCTTGGTGCAATGTTTAAAAATTTAATTAAAAAAATAAAAAAATAAGTTTGCAATTTACTCTGCCTCTTTTTTTTTTTAATTTTATTTTTTATAGAATTGTTTCAGACATTTGGAGAAAGGTCAAGAAAATATAAAAGATTAAAATAAAAATACAATTATTTAAGAGAAACGTGTGTGCCAACTAAGACACCATATTGACATACATTATCCATGTTTTAAGAAGTTGGCACAAACTAGCTATTTCACACGTTTTGGTCCAACAAATTTAGCACGACATGACTCATAAATAAAAGAGCAAAATTGTTGGTAATACGTGTATTCCTAGAGCTGACAATATATGGGTTGGCTCAGTCTATTCGCGTTAGTCCACGCAAATTTTGAAATTTAACTGTCAAATTAAATTGGCCTATTATTTTGACGTGCTTTAAAATAAAAAATTCAATTCATCACTATGTGGGTTACGAACTTCGCTTAGCTAATTCATTTTTAAAAAATATATTTACTAGATAATATTACATGTTGTTACTAATTATTAATCAAATCTCAAATCACCGACAAAATAATCCTAATAATAGTTATTAAGTTTGGTTTCAAGTAAAGATTTAACTGGATGACGTCAATATAAAATTATTGTCATTCTATGCAAATAACTATACAAGAAAATGATTTTGTTGGACATAAAGTTTCTTTGAAACTGAATAAATTTTGATATGATAGCACTCGAATCAAATAGCGATATTAATAAGTAAATTAAAAAGTTAATGAGTAATAATATAACTAACTAAATAGAAATATTAATCTAGTTCTGTTCCTGTAGATCACAATAAAAAAAAATAGATGACAATATTCACCCATTAAAATGCTGATCTAAGTACACATTAAGTTTGGAGTCTCCTGATTATTTTTAAAACTATTTTATTTTTAAATTAATTTTTTATTTGACGCACAGACTGACGCAACTCATTTTGCTCAAGCCCCACAGGGCAGCAGACTTATTTAAGCCCAGCTAAAATGCCTCAAATTTAAATCGACTTCAAACCTTATCAAATTATAAATTAAACTGAACCGATCCACTAGACCTAACCCACATTTATCGGCTCTATTCCTTGTTCTCTATCCCATAATGTTTCTCTCTCTATTTCTTCCCTAAATCCCTCAAATGTTTCCCTTTCTTAGTTCTTCCCCTTAAATCTCTTTATTAATGTGTATCTCTCATCTACTTTTTCACGCTCTTTTTGTATTAACTAAATAATTTAAGGCCCGCATAGGGGCTCAATATAATTGATTATAAATTTTATATTTAAAAAAATTATTTTTATTTAAAAAAAAATTAAAAGGTTGTTCATAAAATATTGTATTGAATTTTGTTCGATAATTTTTATTTGTCCCAACTAAAATTTTAGCATAAATAAAATGTTATAATAAAATAATTTAACTCAGAAATATTTTAAAGAGTTGTTGGTACCAATTATGGGAATATTTATTTTTAAAATTCTAAAACACTTAGGATCTAATATTTAATTTGTATTTTATTAGTGCAATGGAATAAACATATTAGAATCTGAACATAATTTATTTGTTAGATTTAATTGAATTTTATAACAATCGTGAGTCTTTATTTTAAAAATTATTCTTATTAACGTTAATTGGTTATGTAATTTTTCATATTGTAATTATGCATTTGTTATTTTTGCCATCTTTTAAAAAAAAATAGTAAACCGTTTAAATTCATTAATTTTTTTGTAATTAAGTAGAATAATAACTTTCTTATATTAAATATTTTAGTAAATTTTATGAATAAAAAATATGTTATTAAAATGAGAGAATAACAAAATAGAGCAATTATATCAGATATATACTAACTTAAGAAAAGAAAAGAAAATGTATACTTTCTACTCGAGCTCCATCATGAACTATTTACATTCCAAGACAATAAAACAAATACAAATCATTACCCTTTTTTTATATTTTCTTAATTAGATTTCGGTTTATTATGACAAAGTTCAGATACTTTAAAAATAATAATAATAATAATAATAATAATAATAATAATAATTAAAAAAAGAACTCTTTGTAATTTTAAATATACACATGATTTTTTTTACTCAGCTAACAATTGAAGTCATTAGAATTTTCTAGAAGTTGATTGATTCTTTTTGAAAATTCAATACTCTCTTTGCATGATTTACAACTATTTTAAGTTAAATGTTTTGTTAATTGATAAAATTGTCCTTGGTCATCCCACCTCTTCATTCTTTTATATAATAGAAAAAAATAAGAATAAAATAATAACTTATTTTTAAATTTTTAAAATTGAATAAATAAAATTTCATTTATTTGTGAAGTCCATGTTTACATGGCGTAAAAAAACATCTTGCCATGTTAATTTTTTAATGATAAATTTAATTGAGTGATTTTGTAAGAGAAATACTTTAAGTTGAGTGATTTTATTAATACCAAAAAAAAAAAATTAATAACTTTGCGATAAAGATTTTCAGAATTCAATGATTTTTCGAGATATTGTGAAAAAATATCTAGTCACTATTCATGAAGAAAAGAAGATGGATGAAAAATTGAATATACAACAAACTTAAAGTAAAAATGAAGCGATAAATAAATTCAATGGAGAAAGAGAAGAAAAAACAAGAATAATGGAATATTCTAGTGCCTTTATTTATTTATTTTTTAATGAAAGAATATCAATTTTTAAGTTTTAACATTTGATATTTTTTAATCATTTGTAGGTTGGATGTGAACTTTCAAAATTGCGCTTTGTTGTTCTAACTCATGGCTCTTCTATAAAATAGAAAATGCACGTTCTATCTATAATAAATAATTAGCGAAATAAAATTTATTTTTAAGAATGAAGAAAAAATAAAATTTGAATAAAAGTTGATAATAGTTGAATATTTTAAATTTTATGGGATTGAATAAGTCTATATATAAAAAAGTTCTTAATTATGATAGTTACATGATTTAAAAAGAATGGACCCAACAAAAATATAATTATCAATTAATAATATTACATATATTTAAAGATAATTCATAATAAAATAAGATAAAGATCAGATATATCATACAATACAACAAGGAGAAGAAAAAATCAATAGAAATGGAGCATTCTAGTATTTTGTATTCTTTTTATGAAAGAATATTAATTTTTAAATTTTAACCCATGTTCTTAAAGAATTTATGAATTAAATGTGAAATTACAATTATATTCTTGGTCATCCCATCATGGCTCTTCTATATAATAGAAATTAGATGTGAAAATTTCAAAATTGCGCTTTGTCGTCCTAACTCATGGCTCTTCTATATAATAGAAAATGCATATTCTATTAATAATAAATAATTAGCGAAATAAAATTTATTTCAAAAAATGAAGAAAAAATAAAATATGAATAAAAGTTGAATATTTTAAATTTTATGGGATTGAATAAGTCTATATATAAAGAAGTTCTTGATTATGATAGCTAGATGGTTTAAAAAGAATAGACCCAACAAAAATATAATTATCAATTAGTAATATTACACATATTTAAAAATAATTGGTAGTAAAATAAGATAAATATCAAATATATCATACAATATAACAAGGAGAAGAAAAAATCAAGAGAAATGAAATATTCTAGTATTTTATTTTTATTTTTATGAAAGAATAATAATTTTTAAGTTTTAACCCATGTTCTTGAAGCATTTATGAATTAAATATGAAATTACAATTATATCCCTGGTCATCCCATCATGGCTCTTCTATATAATAGAATTATAGGATTTGAGTTCATAGTTATACCCGAGAACATAACATCAAATAGGAACAATGACAATAACAGTTCTGATAAACATGCAAGTATAATAAAAGTGATCGAAAAAGTAATAAAGTTATTATCAATTAAAGCTTTTTATATAAATAATTTTTATATCTTTAGATCATATTTACATATCATAACAGATAACTTATTTTATTTTTTAAAAATTTTAAATCTCACATTTTAAAGAAACTTACCTATAAATATCTATTAAATGATCTAATAATCTAAAAATTTTATTTAGACTGATGGTATATAAAATTTAAATTAAATATATACATATGTTAGCAAAATTTGAAGCCTCTGAAGTACAGAACTTATGATTAATTAATTTTATTTTCACTTAAAATTATGAGAGAAATAGAATTTTAGCTTTTTATATTTTTTTTCAATGTTATGACATTTTCTTTTATAAGAGATTATAATTCTTATACGTAAGAGAACTGGAAAAGTTATTTTTTTTTATTCAAATTGTAAAGGATTAAGAGATCTCACTTTTTCTAAATTTATTAAGAGTCATTTATTAGTTGGTTAAAATTATATAGATATTAATAATGCAAATATTTGTTATACAGAGTTCAATAATGCATAAATTATTAATTTAGATATTGATTTGCAATATTAAAAATAATAAACACCATATACTTTTAAAAAATAAAAATATTTATTTACATTTATACCCCTGTCCTCCTTTAGATTTGTATTACTTTTTTTTTTTTCCTGCAATTTTATTTTGGCAACGATTTAGACAGGAAGCCAATGTTTTGAATTTGAGAGCACGACTATGGCTAAATGTACAACATCAACAAAAACAACGGTAACCCTAGAGAAAAGATACAAGTATCCCCGAATTAAGATCATATTTTTAATTACATATTTTTTCTTTTAAGGGGTTTTATTACTTCCTTGAATTATTTTAAAGTGAAATATATACACCTTTTAAGTGTTAAAGTGATAAAGAGAATGTGCTCACTGTCTTGGAAGCATGTGAGAGACCAAAAATATGGACACATGTCATTTATTAATCAGATATTTTCTAATTAATTAGTTCACATAAGTAATATACATTAAAACTTAAACTAATATTTTTAGAATTATTTTCCTTTCTTTCTTTGTGAAATATAATCAAATTTTATTAATTTTTCCTTTTTAGCTTAATTGGTGCTACTAAAAAGTAACATAAATTAAGTTGAATTTAGATTGTCTTAAAAAATATTAATTTATTATAAAAATTATAATTTGTAGATGTAGTGGTATTCCTATAATATTACTAACAACGCATAGACGTACTATATCTATAATAACTGATTTAAATTTATTTATTTTTAATAAATTTTCTAACACTGATCAAATTTATTTCTTTTTAAAAGTAATTAGTGCTACTAAAGACAAAGTCAACGGTAACATAATGTTATTAGTTAAATTTTTTTAGAAAATCAAATATGTATAAATTAAAAGAAAAATATTTAACTTTTTAAAAATTAAAATAATAATTTAAACACTAAAAACAAATTGAACCCTGACATTTTTAAAAACTAAAATTTTCAAAAATTATCTTGTTAAAATTAATTCAACTACTAAATTTAGCATCGATATAAAAAATAATTTGAAGAAACGACAGTCAACAATAGCATCAATTATTAAAAAGAAAAAAAAATTGACTTATTCATAGAAAAGGAAAAAAAATAATTTTAAAAATATCTATTAAGCTTTAATGTTAATTAATTATTTGTTACTAATTAATTATAAAATATCTAATTAATTAAAAAGTGTCTAATTATAAAATAATATATATCCATGTTAATTAGATTTTAAGTTATTTTGCCTCTCATATGCCTTCGAGAGAATGAGCACACTCTCTTTTTCACCTCAACCTTTAAGGAGGTATATATTCTATTTTAAAATAATTTAAAAAAGTAATAAAACCCCCTACAAAAAAGATATGTAATTAAAAATATGATCATAATCCATGGATTACTTCTGCCTTTTCCCGGAAACCTATGTGCAAGGATAAGAATATTCACATCAGGTGTTAACACCCGATTAATAAACAAATGTCAGTTGTCACTAATTTTAACTATAGTTATTAGTATTTAACTATAGTTATACTATCATGTGTTTTGCACATTATTTTAATTAATAATAATAAAACATACTTAATAATAAGTTTTTACCGCAAGAGAAAAGCTTTAAGTTTTAATAATTTACTTTATGATAAGTTTAAAATATATGTGGAAATAATCACAGAAAAATTTAAATGAAAAAATAGTGATTTATTAAGAGTAAAACTAAATATACCAATGTAATTTTGCAACCCATCAAAAAAGACATCACATTCTAATATCCGAGTGGATATTACATTATTTTAGCAAAACGAAATTGAGAAAATAAAAGGCACATGGGAGATTGAACTCTAACCACGCCTCATGGATGTTGTTGAAGGTATTTAGGGCCAAAAAATACTTGATAGCTGCTGCCTGCTGGTCTGATTTGCAGCAGATGGGATCCTTCTCAACTAAAAAGATGTATCAAAAGCTATGTGGTGTAAACACTAAAGTTCTATGGTGAAGAATTACTTGTAACAATCATGCCCCCTAAAAAAAATGGTTGTTTATTATGAATGTGGCTGCTTGGGGCAGATTGAATTAAGGATAGGTTTGGCTAAATGGGGTCATGTGGTGAATGACCAAAAGTACAGGCTATGTGATGATCTGAGTGAGTCCAACAACCATCTCTGCTTTGAATATTTAAGGTTTACAACAAGATAATGAATGGCGTGTTATATATTTTAATTGAAACAGATGAAGGCACAGTTTTGGGCCAGGCAAAAAATATTGAACTAGATTTGGTGGGGTGCGCCAGGCCCGTGCAACAGTGCAACACATGGGCAACACTCGAGAGCCCAGGTAGCAAGCTACCTTGATGAACTCTCCCCCTCAAAAATTGAGTTAATATCATGTGAACCAATGGCTCACATATCAGATATTAAACTGATAAGAACAGATACTACACTTGATCTTAGCCAAAAGGCCGAGAAAGGTATGCTTTTCACAAAAAGTGAGCCTCGTTTTTTATGGCATCTCACGGCTATCTACACATTAGCTCTCTTCGGTGTGGGAGTTGGGACAAAGAGACTCAATAATGCTTAAATTAGCCGCTTCATATGTATTGCCTAACATGATAGCTGCTAAATGGGTCAGAATTTGCTGTACAAATAAAACATCTTGGATGCTTATTTCACTTCAATGTGATACTGCAGATTTATAAAAGATTTAATCATTGTTGTAATATGAAATTTTTATCTTTGCATCGAAGATAAGCAAATGACAGCCAGAAAAGAAAATAAAAAAAATATAATTTGGGACAGCCAAAGTGTTTGGAAATGGGAGGATGGAACCTTCTGTGTCATATGGCTCATAATTTCATACCAAATTATATAGAAACTGTATTAATTATGGAATTAAATCTTGAATTTGCATGTCTTAATCGCCATTTTTTAAAGTAAAATGAAGGGGGATAAATGGGTAAAGCTGCTTTTATTATACATCTCCAGCATAGATAAAATTAGTCAATTGAGCTTCGTTAGAAAATAACCACACACACAAAAATGTAATATGCTACATTTGGTAAAAGCAAAGGTTTATTGGTGGCGTGCTGCTCACTTCTAACAGAGAGAGTATAATTAAATAATGAGTTAAGGGTAAAAATTAGAATGAGATATTCAAAAACGGTGAGGGGTACAAGAAATATACCAAAGGAGTAAAATGTGGAGTGCGCCACAACTCATTTTTTAGTCTGTTATGTGTGGATGACCGTTTATATGGTGTTCTTGGTCATGGCAAGCGCCACAACCCATTTTAACTTTTTTCTTTTTTTAAAAAAAAACATTTCTCCTTCTTGGTGGTGGCGATTTTTAATTTTTTCTTTAATTGTTGCTTCTAATTGGTCGTGCCAAGGCTCCCAATATAATTTTTCCATCTTGGCCGTGGAGGGTACCGTGACCCCATGACAATTTCAAACTTTTCCTTCTAAATTACCTGACATGCCACGACCACGTAGGGTGATAAATTTGGTACTTCACACAGTTGATAAACATTAGGGGTGTGTCGCCCTATATATAAATGACAAAAATGAGTCGCAACACACTCCACGCTTTATCCTATTTGGTATATTCCTTGTACCCCTCACTATCTTGGAATATCTCATCCTAATTTTTACTCTTTTGGTCTCCAACTCTTAAACAATATAGTCTAGATATAGTTAGGAAACAATTAATTTACTTACACATCAAACTTTTTGTTTCTATTTCTTAAAAAATTATCCGATATTCTAAACTCACTTAATTAATTTAGCTTCACGTTGTATAAGACTAATTTAGCAGAAAACGCTTCTTGATGAAAGTTTCTCCTTTCTAAAAATTTAAAAATTTAAAATTTCTGATTAACAACGAAGAAATCTCATCTATTCTATGGCATCTTTTGATATTATAGCCTCCAACTCTAGATAACATCAAAAGTGCAATTAAATTTAACAATATATATATATATGTATATTATGCACTAATATGGGGTACTTTCCTTGCAAATGTCAAATACCCAAAACGTGAGAACAAAGTAATCATAATTTTGATCCTTCTTTACCAACTATTCTTTTTTTATATGATAAATAATCGTGCATTTGCAGGTGGTCTTGCTTTTTTTAATATGGTAAATAAACAATGCTTTTCCATTTACCATTATACTCTTCTCCAATGTCCAAAAGGCGCCACTCACAGTAACAGTCAAAGTAGCAACAAATTACTATATAATAAACATGATCCAAATTTGACCAAAAGGCGCCACGCACAGTAACAATCAAAGTAGCAACAAATTACTATATAATAAACATGATCCAAATTAGAAAATTTCTAAAATTAGTTCTATATTTTGGTAAATCTTCACCAATCCACTGATTTGCTTACAATTGAATTATAAAAAACTAACTTATCACCGGAATAAATTTAGATTTGTATTGAATTAGACATAATAAGCGATAAAGCGTCAATAATAGAGTAATTCCAATCATCCCGCAATTGCTGCTACACATATAAATAGAACAAAGACATGGGGTTGTGTTCAAAATTCAGTTTTGTGTGGGGATTAACTGGGCACAACCAAATAAGTGGTGTAACAGGAGCTCGCACTGAACCTAAGTGTAGTTAGGTAAGATTTATTCTAACTGTTGTTTTTTCCAAAAAAAAAAAAACACAAACAGTAAAAGGCAAAGTAATGGATTATTATTACTACTTGTTAGTGCAGCATCCAATTAGCAAATTTTTAATGCACAAAAAATAACTTACACATTAAATAAAGAGATTTTTATATAAATAACTGATTGAATTTATATTTACTTAATGTAATTGATATACATAAATTATATATACATATATATTACGCATGAATTATATAAATATTTATATATTTGTATATTATTTTAAATTTATACGATAAGTGAATAATTATTCAAATTAATCCTTCTTAAATAAAAGCAGCTCCCGGCTCCGATCTTGTATCAAAATTTATTGAAGAGAAAACTTTTCTTGATTACTACATGAAAACGCACTAACATAGTAAAAATATTAAATAATTTGATATATAATATTAAGGTCAATTACTTATAGTTCAATGTTTTCTTTTCTAAAGCAATCAAATTTTCCATTGCACATGTGATATGACTATGATCTAACGAGAAAAGTATAAAATTTTGACCAAAGGTAATGTTGCTTTCAATGAGTTCCTAAGCATTTAAGGAAACCTATATATAGTAATATAAAAGTTTTAATTCGAGTTCAAAATATAAAATTATCTTTATTAAAAAGTAGTATTTTTTTACCTCTTCCTTCTTTCTCTTCTTTTAATATGAGATTTTTTTAATGTAAAATTATATTTAATTAAATTTTAATATAAATATTAAATATTTAGTAAGAAAACAACACGTATAATTTTAAGTGTAAAGATATTATTCCATTAAAGTTGGGGAAAAAAAGAGTATTGAAATTAAAGTTGAAACAGAAGTATCCTAGGCTCAAGGGTGAAGATACTGGGTGAAACCATAATTTACTTGAAATTAGTTTTAAATTTTCACCAGTATTTCAAATACTGATAACTAAATTAGTATTTTGCAAATATTAAAATAATATTTACTCTCAAATGCATCATAATGGAAAAAAAACATATATCGTTGATTTTTAACGTGATTTTTACCTACTAATTTAAAATTCTAAATCCTTATATATATCAATACTTCAATTATTATTTTTTTCGTTCATATTTATTTATTCATATTTAATTTAACATATTTTTTATAAAATAATAAATAATATAATAATTTAGTATCACTTTTAATTATTTTAACTCATTTAAATATAAAAAAATATTTAATAATAGTAAAATGATAAATTTTTTTTTAAATTTTCAAACTCAATAATTAAAAATAGACATCTATTTTTAATACAATAAATAACTAAAAGTGGATGAATAGAGTATAAAATTTCATTTCCAACACCAAAACAAAAATAATAGTAACGAAATCTTAATAAATCAATTAATTGATTACCTATATTTTCATCCTATTATAAAAATTTCCTACCTTGTAATCCTTTCATCCATTTCTCTTTCTCCTGCCTATAGATGTAACAAAAACTTTTAAAAAATAAATACTCTCTCTGTTTCTTTTTAGTTGATAAGATAAGACTTACACGTTATTTTAAAAAAATTAATAAAAATTATAATTTTAATAATATAAATTTATTAATTGATAAATATTTTTTAAAAATAAATAATAATTATTTTTTATATTTTAAAAAAATTAAATATTAAGAATAGAATTAATTTTTTAAATAAATATTTATATTAATAATTATTTTAAAATAAATATTTTTAATATACCGATCTAATTAAAAAAAAGGTAATAAAGCAACAAAAAGGGGATGTTTTATTAGGTGCTTCCTTTAGGACTCAACTCCATTAACACGAGCAATAAATGAACTTTTACAAATTCCCAAATACATAATTCCAAGGTTCCACTTCATCATTCAAAGTCAATGCCTCTGCTATTCTTTTGCTTTTTCGTACCTATATTTCTCATGTACATCAAACACCTTGTATGAGCTATACACACTAGTTGAATCCCTAGTCCCTAAAGCTCAAGATGATCCTTTTCAGATTTTTCCATCTTCCCCTCATATTAATCTCATTGTTTCTTGTATCTCAAGCCCTTCATTCAGCTGCTGCTGTAGCTGAAGATGATATAAAATGCTTACAAGGAGTTAAAAGTTCCTTAACAGATCCAAAAGGGAGCCTGAATTCATGGAACTTTGCCAATTCTACAGTGGGGTTTATCTGTAAATTTGTTGGTGCTTCTTGCTGGAACGACCGTGAAAATCGCCTCATAAGTCTCGAACTTCGGGACATGAACCTCGGAGGTGAAGTTCCAGATTCATTACAGTATTGTGGAAGCTTACAGACCCTTGATCTCTCTGGTAATCGCCTTTCTGGTTCAATTCCTTCCGACATTTGTACTTGGCTACCTTTCTTGGTAACCCTTGATTTGTCAAACAATGAATTTACTGGTTCTATTCCAGCTGATCTTGTTAGTTGCTCCTATTTGAATAAATTGATGCTTAATGATAATAAACTTTCTGGGAATATACCCCCTCAGTTTTCTAGTTTGGGGAGGCTTAAGACTTTTTCTGTGGCAAACAATGATCTTTCTGGTAGGATTCCGGCAGCATTCGATTCGGCTGATTCGTTTGATTTCGGAGGAAATGATCGACTTTGCGGTGGACCGTTGGGGAAATGTGGGAGGCTTAGTAAGAAAAGTTTAGCTATTATTATTGCTGCAGGTGTGTTCGGTGCTGCTGCTTCTATGTTGTTGGGTTTTGGGGCTTGGTATTGGTATTTTACGAAGGCGGGGAAAAGGAGTAAGACAGGGTATGGGTTAGGGAGAGTTGACTCGGAGAGGTGGGCGGAGAAGTTGAGGGCTCACAGGCTTGCTCAGGTTACATTGTTTAAGAAACCTCTTGTGAAGGTTAAGTTGGCGGATTTGTTGGCTGCCACGAACAATTTTAGTACAGCGACTGTGATAAACTCGACTAGGACCGGGACTACATTTAGAGCTGTTCTACGTGATGGTTCCGCACTTGCTATTAAACGGCTTAAAACTTGCAAGCTGAGTGAGAAGCTGTTTCGAATGGAGATGAATGGACTAGGACAAGTTAGGCATCCTAATTTGGTGCCACTTTTGGGATTTTGTGTTGTTGAGGAGGAAAAGCTTTTGGTTTATAAGCACCTGTCCAATGGTACTTTGTATTCATTCTTGAACAGGAACGTGAGTGTGTTGGATTGGCCTACTAGGTTTAGGATTGGCTTGGGTGCTGCAAGGGGCCTTGCTTGGCTTCATCATGGTTGCCAACCACCAATATTGCACCAAAACATATGTTCTAACGTTATTTTCCTTGATGAGGACTTTGATGCTAGAATAATGGATTTTGGTTTGGCAAGGCTGGTGACACCTCCAGATGCAAAAGAGACTAGTTTTGTGAATGGGGAGTTGGGTGAATTTGGCTATGTTGCTCCGGAGTACTCAAGCACAATGATGGCTTCACTCAAAGGGGATGCTTACAGCTTTGGGGTTGTGCTTTTGGAGTTGGCTACTGGGCAAAAACCTCTAGAAATCACTGCTGCTGATGAAGGTTTTAAGGGAACTTTGGTGGACTGGGTAAATCAGCTCTCTGTTTCTGGTCAGATTAAAGATGCAATTGATAAGCACATATGTGGGAAGGGCCATGATGAAGAGATTGTAAAATTCCTCCAAATTGCTTGCAATTGTTTAATTTCTCGGCCCAAGGAGAGGTGGTCTATGTATCAGGTATATGAAGCACTGAAGGGCATGGCTGAGAAACAAGGTTTCTCTGAACAGTACGACGAATTTCCCTTGTTATTTAACAAACAAGAGACCAGCAGTTCCATTTGATGCATGAAGGGAAAAGCATTACGAGACGTTTCACATCTGGTGAACAAATGCATTTATGGTAAGTTCTTCACTTCCCTAAGGTGCAAGTGGAATCAGGATACATATGGTTCTGTGAAGTACTACCACGAATATTGTTGTATTATACTGTGAAATGTCAAATCATTCTGAATTTTACTGCTCGAAATTTATAGTACAGATAGCAAGTATTATTGGTATCTTAGGTTTGTGTTTTCCCTTCTGCTCATTCTTATGCATTAATCAAGGCACTTGGCAAAACCTGTCACATAGTTTCTCGAAATCTAACTAATTTAGCCTTTTGCAACTGACCTGAGCATTGCCTTTTTAGGGTCGAGATATATTTAATGCGTCCCTTACCATCATTTCTGGTTTTTAACATCAAATCACAGCATCGATAAATTCTTTATCCAGAAGCAAATCTTAAGCCAAACACGAGTGAAAATTATGCTGCCTTAGCTTCAAAATTTGTGGATGATATGCTATATGATCTTTTCTACATGTTTGCTTATTGGAGCTTTAATGAAAAAAGAAGATTCTTTCTTTTCTTTCCCCTTTAGTAAGTGAAATAGTATAAGATTCTGATGGATATTTGAAAGTAAGGAAAGCTATGGGATGCCTAATGGGCCATTCTGGATTGGTTTGG
Organism: Datura wrightii; assembly: GCA_035772735.1. Taxonomy (NCBI): domain Eukaryota; kingdom Viridiplantae; phylum Streptophyta; class Magnoliopsida; order Solanales; family Solanaceae; genus Datura; species Datura wrightii. The sequence continues at coordinate 109,003,548 of JASDFA010000008.1, read as the reverse complement.
TAGAATATCTGCCTCCACACTGATATTAATTCTACTAACCAGAATCCAGCCAAGCAGGGATGTTAGCAGTTACCCCCTTCTGATTACTTTTGGGTGATGTTGATTAGTAATTGTAGTTCCTTTTGCAAAGATTCTGGTTGGGAATAAGTTTCACTAAACTGAATGTCGAATGGAACCGAGAGTCTATTGAAAACAGCCTCTCTACCTCATAATGTAGAAGTAAGATACACCGTATCCTCCATAGACCCCACTTGTGGAATCACACTTGGTATGTTATCGTTATTGTGATGGTTGAATGGGCTGTCTAAAAGCTATGTACCCTCTTGAATTTGTTTTGGCAGCTGAAATTTTCATTCACTTGATTGTAAACTTCTCTACAATGAGATGGGGCTTAGTACTAGAAACATAATGCACAATTAAAGTTTCTAAGCAGAAAAAATCTTGTTGACAGTTGAAACTCTTTGCAATTAGTAGTTTGCCAAGCCTCTTACTTTTTTCCTTAAGCTCAAGCTCGGATTCGTGTTTCCATGTGTTCTCCTGCTTTCCTGAAAAGCCATTTATAATATTTTAAAACAATAACTTGTAATCTAAGTACCCATTTAGCCACGCGAGATAGAATCGTGATTTGAAATCATTATATGAAATCATATGAGATGATGTTGAAGATTTGTTTGGACATATAATTTGAAATTCGTAAGTTCTATTTTTTCTCATAAACATAAAAACCCCATAAGTAGTGAAAATTATCAAAATTTTTCCAATTCTTATACAATCTTACCAAATAAGTAAAAGTTCATAACAAAATATAATACAGTGGGTAAGAAAGCCATTAAAAAAATTCAATATTATTGATCGAACTTTAGTTCAATAAAAAGTAAAATTAAACATGAGTTGTAGTGTACTACTCTTTTATATAATCCTCTCACATAGTTTGCAAAATTATATCCGATATAAATGGTTAGCAAAGGTTGGTAAGAGTAATAATATTAACAATAAATTTTATTTACATCCAAAATAAATGATTGGTAAATATGAAATGGTGATTTTCTTTTACAAACTATAAACTTGTGGGTCAAATTTTATATTTGAAAAAATCCATCTCATGATTTGGAATCCCAAATCAAAGTTTTTTGAGAATTTAAAATTTCGTCTCATAATTTGAAATCAGCGTGGTCAAATGGCTACTAAATAACAAAAGAAGGGAAAGGTCGTTAGTAAATCATCTCATATTTGTTCTTGCTTTTAACAGAGCTCCAGCAGGGACCGTATGGATTCTACGTGTTAAAATATTTTGGAAAAAGAAGTCCAAATTTACCGATATGCAGTTTAAAATTACGTCATGTTGTATTTCCGGTCGGAGCTCCGTTAGGATAAAGTACAAATAAGAAACAGTTTAATAACGACAAGAGTATGAATGGTCCTAAAGTTTAACAGAGGTTTAACAAAGCTCGTCTTACTCATGAATGTTGAAACAGGAAAATACCTGTTGTGTATTGGATCGGGTTCGCTAGGTACTCTTCTTTTGTTAACATAATTGAGATTGGTCCCTTGCAGAGAATGCCTTGCTGTTCCTATTATCCTCCTACTGTCCAACTGAATGGTTGCTTTTCCAGAAATTGTTTTAGTGACAGTTGTGGCTGCAGGCTTTACTAGAATCTCAGCAGAAACAAAACATAGAAAACCAAGTAAAAGAACAACCCTCAAGACACTGCTGCCACGGCCAGCACCATCACCATCCATAACTCCAGTATTCCTTCAAATTCTCCTGTGTTTTGATCTTCAATGCACATTTGTGGGATCAGAGGAACACCCCGACCCTAATTTTTAAACAAAGGATGTATGGATTTTTCCTCTGGTGGTACTTGTAAACAGAAACTACAAACAGTACAATCGTATTCTGTTGTTGGGATGCTCGTTCATGGAGGATTTTTATTTGCCATAAGATTAATATAGAGCATGGAAAAGTTAAAGTTGGTTATGTCCAAAAGCAACAAAAGGAAGGGGATAGTTGAAGATGTGGGGTAAAAGGGGAAAGAACTAAGCGTAGGGATAGGTCGACAACAGTTTATAACAAAGTAATATGTCCAATTATTGTTTATGTTTTTTATTGTTTCCCATGCAACTTTGTCCGTATCTTCGTTAGTGCAGGTTCAACACACCCAAGGTTACCTTATTAAATATCCATAATCTCAAATGTGCAATGGATTAACAAGTTTAAATTTATCTATTTGAAAATTGGTCGTTGGCGATTGCTGCTGGCATTGAAAATGGTGATTTGGACACACACATGGAGCCACCAGATTCAAAATCATGTAGGGAATCAGAGAGAACTTTACTCTTTATTTCCAAATCTAATTTGAAAGTGGCCATTCCCATAAGTAAAAGCAACCCCCTGTTGCACAGATATTAAAAATTTTCTACTAGCTCGATTGTCATTAATTTCCTTTTCGTGTCAGAACATTAGAATATACTTGACATCTCGTATTTTCATCCGAAGAATCTGTAAAGCAAACTCCTGAAAAGAAGTGCCGGCAAAAGAAATAAGAACCTCCTTGACTATATCACCCAGACATAACTCCTTAGGCCTATACTTAGGAGTTTAACTTATATCAGGTAGGTTGCCCGTCAAAAAAATATATTATAATCTTGAAAATAAAACATGTTACCGTGTAAAGGTATAAAAAGAATTACATTATAAGTGTACATATAAGTTAAACTCTTTACAAAATAATATCCATGTAACTCCACGATGAATGAATTGCCGCTTTATAATAAGAAAAATCTTAGAAGAGGCACATCATCTGCAAGCAGTATGTTCTAATCGCAGTCAGGCCTAGTATTGTATGGTCCCTATCGAATCTAGATTTCAAGCAAAAAGAGATTCTGAGATGCAAAAAGTATACATGTGAATATCAAAGAGAGAATAATTACAATAAAGTTTGGTACACCAGTAGTGAAGTAGAATAACTTTAACCCGTTAAAACTTAAAACTGATACCATCCAAATTTTGATTCAAGATGCCATCAAATCAATCATCCAAAGTTTTTAAAACAACGACAACATTCAACATAAGCAAAGTTTAGGCCTTTAGGGAGCGTACCAAACTGTATATTCAATTTACTTTAAGCCTAAAGACACCCACATTCAATATTCAAAGCATTTAGTCACACTTGTTCTGCTCCATTACATAAGAGATCATACTGAATCCTGGGGGTTCCCAATTATTATAAACTGACATATTTTACTCCTCAGTTCAGAGGTAGGACAAAAAAAGCTTCCTCTGATACAACTCAAGGTACTAAATAACGTGGTCCATTTCCATCTTTTCTTCACCTATCTTTACAAAAGAAATCATGCTCCTTATCTAGCTTTTTGAATACTACCCTTGTTCAAAAATTCGAAAAGCGCAACCAATATTTTCATATACAACTTCAATTGGATGTTGAAAAGAGAATGTTGGACGAAATTCATGGGGGATCAGATCCAGGCTTTGAAATTTAAAAATAAATTTCTTTGGCGTTCTACATTAGCATAATAATGTAGACATGTCAGTCAAGGCAAGGCCGGCTAAGCAAGGATGGCATACAACTGACAAAATTAAAAATCCATTATGTATAAAATAGGTGATACTAATATATATCTACATTTACTAGCAAAAATCAAAATCCTGCAGAAAACTCGTGGTGCTTCTTACTGATGGCTGTTCATTATGAGTGAGTCAGGTACGGCATACCAATGGGGGAGGAGCTAGGGAGGCAGAATGCCCCAAGAAGAAATTGACCTGCAGTTTAAAGATCCATCAGATTAATCAGAAGATATCCCATGCGAGACTATTAAATGATGTATCAAGATAAAGGAGCGCCAAAGCAAAATTACCATGTCAATAAATGGTGAGAACTGGGGCAATCAACTGTCTGACAACATTTTACACCCTCTCGTGACTAAAAGATGTGTTATGCAATTCTCAGTAGATAAACTTAAGGTGTCGAACTCTCCACTTCCCTAAGAAAATCCAGCTTTTCCTGCTTTCTCTTTGTCTTCTCTAAATATTTCTTCTTTTGTGCCCACTTTGGTCCATATATTGCCAAATGCGTTCGCCCAAATCGACGATCAGATATCTGTATTTTTAAGTAACAAGAGAAAGAGAATTAGTTCTTGTGTATATGTATGATTGAACCACACATCCACCTAGCTCTGTAAAACATTTATTTTCTGTTGAAGAGTAAACACCATCCAAACAAATCTACTGAAGACAGAATTGGAGAATCACAGTCTGCACATTAAGTCGTCAACATTATTTCTAATGGTAACATCCAAAAATGAAATGTCTTGGTACATGCACTCGAGCACGGTAGGGGGATAGTGCTGTCCTAATACTGAAAATTTTAACTGCTCAATACCTTAACAAGGCATCCACATGAATCCAGCATGTCAGTTCTCAAGGGGTATTCCACTACCTGAATACGTAAAAATACGTTTACAACCACACAAGAAACTTGTTGGGCAGAAAAGCAACACAATGGACTTATAAAGCACAATTGCTGAAACACTTACTATAAATGTATTCTCTCCCACTATTGATGATTTTGAAATTTGATTCATTAAGATACTGTAATCAACTGCAGCATATGGTGGCGTAACACTAATATAATCAAAGCTCCCATCTTCACCTGAAAAGAGAAAAAAGAAACAAATCCTAGATAGTTATATTACAGTAAAAGAGCAGCATAAAAATTTTCATGGTTAGAGCTTTGTTTTTGGAACACATCATCCCTCAAAATTGTAACTAACTGTTTAGTTCTTGAACACTGCCAGACAAAATAGCAAGAGAAATCACGCGAGTGAAGAAAAGGAGGAGAAACTATACGGCTCACAAATTATCCAGAAGTACAGAATTGGTGAAGATACCTATAAAGGATTGACTTGCCACAATAAACTACAATATCGATGGAACCTCCAGAAAATGGGTTGAACTGGTCTGGCGCCAAGCATGTGATAAGTTAGCACCAACAGTATCTGTAATACTCATCCGGAACCCAAGCCTCTCTTATCACTCTCCTCTACCAAGGAAATTACCAACACCAACTGCTGATGATATAAATTAGATCTCTGGTTAAGTTTCATTTAGATTTTAGAGACCTCCTTGTGCAATGTTACTGACCAATGATTCTTGCAGTATGTATCACAACTATCTTTACTGATTGTTTGACTTAAAAGACCTAAATTTACAAAGTAATCCACATTTGCTAAATAGTATTTCCATGCCTTTGGAATCTGTTTCATCAGTAGGATAAGGAACCCCATTAATGGTAATAGTTAAGAGGCAGCCTACCGTTAGTACCATGTTAGGCAAGAAAGAAAGGATTACCTCCAAACTGCCCCTCGACTGACATATGCAATGATCGTGAAAAAGGTATCAGTTTGAGAAAAGAGATATACAAGTGATATAAAGGCATCAGGATAGCCTACGCTTTTAAGAATTAACTTCAGTAAAAATGTTCAAGGCGTTTCATTTTTCACTTTCCTTTGCAAACATACCTTTTATTTTATACATTTCCAGGGCAAGTAAATGAACCTTGTTTTTAATACTTTGTCGGTGCGAGTAATAACCTTCTAATTTTGTACAAAATTGTACAAGAAAACATCAGATAAAATATTCAATGAACCTTTTAAGAGACAGAGAGAGAGATCCAATTGAGCGTCAAATCAGAATTACTCATTCATGATACTAGCAGCTCCCTGACTTACTACGCTTGTGGGGCAACAGATCGACAGGAAGAGAAACTCTTACCAAGAAAATGTTCTGCCCGCTCCAAGAAGCTTTCAACACGGACAGTATGTATGACTGAGACGTCAAGGAAACCAGTCCATTCTAAATTTGGCCTCAGAACATCTGAGACAACCCAAGGGTCCATCTCAACAAAATGTACCTAGGAGTTTGCAAACAGAAATATGAAACACGAACGCTATGAACGCAAAATGACATGGAAAGACTGAACTAAATATAAAGCTCCACAAATCAACTGCTAATTTAAAATCACGCGGAGCCAATAAAAGTATCACTAATAATAAGTAAATAAAATATAGCATATGTTCCAGAAAAGGTTGTTACAAATTTAATGCTAACCTCAGAACACCCTCGGCTGATGGCTTCTATACCAACTGATCCTGTCCCACTATACAGGTCCAACCAACGGCCAGGCCTCAAAGATGCAGGGCAACCACCGGCTGCCTAGACAGAAGAGAACAATTTTTATTTAACAACATTATAATGGTGTATCTTGTGTTACTTGAAAGACAAACTGCTCTTAACAGCTAATAAGCATCTCACTTGCAAAATACCAAATGCAGCAGCTTTTACAACTTCCATCATGGGACGCACATCCATGCTCTTTGGCGAGAGCAATTTCTTCCTTCGAGCTGTCCCCCCAACAACCTGAACAAAAACTCCTTGTAATAGCAAAGATATCACAAACTACTTGCTTATCTGAGAACAATTGCATCCTCACATGACACATGTACTTGGAAAATGAATTACAATCAGTATGCAGTGGAATCTTAGATATGCTTGAATTATCAACAAATCCACCATAGCAGTCAAAGATTTTTCCACTAAAGAACTTGCATTTTTAAATTCATTAGGCACACATAGAGCATTAGTTCTTACTGCAGCTTTCCTTTACATGTACATCATTTCATGAAGCAATAAAGAAGAAAGTATTCAAGCACACATTTCAACTACTGTATCTCTCAGTTGCATCCAGTACTTCAATATTTCATACACTGGATCAAAAATCAGTCCTTTCTAACTTAAAAGCTGCAGATGGACCGGGTAAAAGAAGGGAATTCTCCATTAGCAGCCACAGATTCAGCTAACATGTCATTGAAATGCAAACCTGAAGCAACTTATGTGTCTCGCGTGGAGGCCTAGGTTCTTCTAGCGGGACCTGTTTTCCGCTTCCGGTCTTGGATTGTTCTCTTCTCTTCTTTGTCTATAACTCCAATGAAAACACTACTGTTAATATCAATTAAAATTCAATTTCAATCTAGTTAATGTCAGATATATGAAATATTCGCATTATCCTCTATTCAGGCCCCTTTTTTATTTAAAAATAAAAAATAAAAAATTCAAAAAGGGCAAGGAGAGAATGGCATACCTTTGGAGACGGTTCAGATAAGAACTCGTCCGGATTAAGGCCGTATTGTTCAAGTAACTGTCTTTTCTTATCAACTGAGAGTTCATTTTGGGATTCTGACAGTACCAGGTAAAGGAATCAGTATGTTTTGTTAAATTAAGAAGTACTTTTAATGGAAACAAAAACTTTAATTTTGCAAACAAGATAGAGGAAAACTTACTATAAGAGACGGTGATAATGAACGGACGACGACGATTGGTGGCCGTGAAAGGATATCCGACGAGAGAAGGATTTAAGCTTAGCAAACTGGTCTCCGGAACGATTGAGCGAGAGGGAAGAGGTGAGAGAAAAGAAAACACAGTGTGTGATGATGAAACCGCCATATCTGCAGCCCCAATTGCAGTGTGAAGTATCTCATCAAGCAGAATTGGTTGAATCGACTTTGAGCCTTTATCATTTCGTTGAGGAGACTGTTTTTCTTTTTTTTTTTTTTTTTTTCACCTTGATTTAGATACAGTGCAGACGGGGAATTATGGGAGGAAATCTTGAGGATTAGCAGCTTGATTTTATGGTTGTTACTCATTGTATACTTGTATTGTGTTTTGTTAATTTAAGTAAAATATTTGATTTGATTGTTATTTTAAATTTTATTGTATCAAATTTATTTGGGGTGATTGAATTGTTATTTTTTTCATCTTCCTATTTTATTTTTATTTATTTTAATAATTTTATTTTATGTTAATTCCATCTCTTTTTATAATAGCTTCACCTTATATTCTGATTTTTTTAGATTTGTTCTTTAAATTATTGATGTGTGGCATTATCTAACAACAGAAAATAATACAATCTATCTAAATATTATATTTATTGAACCAATATATAATACAATGCAATATGATACTTATGAAATGTTACGTAACAATCATCCAAACAAAGTGCAGAAGTCATTTACGGTGTGTTGGGGAGAGGAAAAATATTTTTCATGAAAAATAAGTGAGTTACTTTTTTCGTGTGTGTTCGGTGTGTAAAGAAACAATATCATTCTAAAACTATATGTATAAGATTTAAATAACCGATCATATTTGCTTTTATACTATCACAAATAAGTTATATTTGTCATTGTTATAAATTTTCTAACATATTTGTCCTTGTATTTAAAAAAAACTATATTTATTCCAATAGAGTTAAATCTCATGTCTTCAACATTATAAGTCATTTTTATTCAATTTTATGATCATATTTACTCTTGTACTCTAAAAAAAGTCTTATTTACCCCTAATGTGTTAAGTCTTCATGTATCACCTTAATTTTTCTATGACACAATTTTTTCAAATAAAATTTACTAACTCATTTAAACTCTTTTAGTCTGACCCACTAAAATATTAAAACTCAAAAACTTTTATTCTTCATCTATGGCGGATACAATTTCACCACTAAAATTTCATTCAAATTAAAACTCAACTTTTGTTATTGCGATAAGATAATAGTTGTTTCAATAATTTTTATTTATTACTGATTTGTCTAAATCAAAAAATTATAACTATTACAAATAAAAGACAATTACCTTACGGATTAGAAAATCAGTGCAATAAATAAGAATAGTTGGAATAGCTATTATCTTATCACAATAAAATAAATTGTGTTTTAATTTGGATAAAATTTGAGTGGTAAAAATGAAAATTTTAAATTTTAATTTTTTAGTAGATTTGAAAGTGGGGTTAAAAAAATTTAAATGAGTTAAAAGATTTAATTGGAAAAAAAATGTCACCTAGGTGCCACATGGGAAAATGAAGACCGGACATAAGAATTTAACAAAGTAGTGGTACATATGACTTTTTTAAAGTGTAGAGGCAAATATTATCCTAAAGTTGGATGAAAAGACAAATATGTTGAAGACGTGAGGATTTAACATCATAGGGATAGATATAATTTTTTTTAGAGTATCAAGACAAATATGATTCTAAAGACATATGAAGATAACAAATATGTTGAAAAAATTTAACAAAAGACAAATATAACTTATTTGTGAAAATACAGCTGAAAGATAAGGTGTATTGGAGGGTAGGGAGACACTATCAGAATGGAATGACATTTTTAGAACTTATTTTCCCTATTTCCACTAGAAAAATTATTTTATTCATTTTTAAGAAACTTATTTTTCGAAAAAAAATATTTTTCAAAAATTTTTAACAATTTTTTTTATGGAGAAGCCTCAGCTTCACCATTGTCAAAGAAATTGAAGCTCCAGATTTTATTAGCAATCTTGAAATCTTTTAGCAGTTTTCTAAAACTTTTGTCTTTGTGTATCAATAACAGAATTGGTAAACTGCAATTTTTCAAGCTTTTGTCTTTGTGTATCAATGACAGTATTAATACGATATGTATCAGTTATTATCAGACTAATAGTGATATTTTCACAAATAGCGATATTTTCCATAATCATTATAGTATATAGTAATAGTTTTGAAAATTATAAAACGTAACGAGTTTTTTCAGTTACTGATATAATATATTGACAAAAAAATGATTGTATCGAAATATGAATATCTTAAAACTTTCTTAATTAGCGCTGAAACGGATCCTTTTTAACGGAAAGACGTGTTTAATGAGATTGAATCACTCAAATATGATCTCATCCATTTCTTTTACTATTTTCTTCTGAAGATTTAAAAGATTTAATAATATACAACATATCTAGTTGATTTTAATATTCAGAAACTTTTTGCTCTTTTTTTTCGTTGTTCCATAATTATATTTTCCAAAGGTGTGTATTTTAGGATTGTTGATGGTTTTAAGGTTGTTGATCAGTTTTATATCTAAGAATTGTGTCTCCAAATTAAAAAAAAAAGAAAGAAGAGACTGATATATTATATCATTAATATGAAAAGCAAAGTGTATATAGAATGTGATGACTAAAATACAGATTGAATATTATCTATATCATTTTTTATTAATGTGTTATCGACTAATACATTTTGATATGTATTATTAATATGAAAATAAAATATGTATTATAAAATGCGATAAGTAAAATACAAGATAAAGATTATCTATATCATTCTTTATCAATTGATACATCCTAATACATTATATATTTAATTGATACAACTTATATCAACAGCATCTTGAAAATCATTACTCTGGTAAGAAACTCGATTGGGCTTAGGCTTCTATGTACAAGCCAACTTATAATAGAAGACTGAATTTAGACATTCTCCCTAAAATAAAAGAATAAAGAACTAAGGCAATCATTTTTTTAAAATGACGACTGCCATAAAAAATTATCTAATATTCTTTTACTTCAACTGGAATTTGAAGTTAATACCTCATAGTTCACTCGTTTCATTAACTATAAAGCCACATCGTTGAGTGCCAGATAGAGTCATGGGCAGAAAAAACAAGGCAAGATTGAGGGTAATGTCCAAACCTCGATCAGTATCAATGCTACTATAAAAAATTATCAGTTAATCAATCCATCATGTTTCAAAAAAATTCCTTTTTTACTTTGAACTGTCTAAAAGGGTACCAAATGTACAGGCCTGGATTTACAAGGATTGCTCAATTTAGTTATAGTTATATATGTAACAGAAAAATTTTGTCTACATATTCCTATCAGGAGCAAACCTTGCAGCTCTTCCTACAATGACCTACAGAATCTTCAGAACCCACCATGTATAGAGGATTTTTTTCACATTCACCTTTAGCAGCCCACTGGGAGCAGTGCGGATTCTGATCCTTGCACTCATTAGATGGTGTCTCGAAGGACCTCACATGAATCCATTTGGTAGCGGACCACTTCTCACCTTCAATAACAGGACAGCTTCCATGCAAGCTTAGAGGATCAGTTGTTGCATCGAGATGTAGACTGAAAAACAACAATGCATCACCCTTCCTAGGTTTCACTGCAAATAAGACATGTCGAAATATGAAAAGTTGATGACAAGCTTTATTTCAGTTTACTGTGTTAACAACCTTTTTTTTCCCCTTAAGCATCTTATGGTGGTCTATGAAACAGAGAAGTCTTTAAGATCCTTTTCTCTATATGGAGGGGGATGACAGGAAGCCTGTGGTAAGCTGATGGTGAAACGGTTAACTACTGAGACTGCTCTCTGCCTCTAGCCAACGAGAAGCACAACTAAAATGGCATACATAGCAATTAGTTTGCTTCCCATTAAAACAAGGAGAATCAAGAGAATATGAAAAAAGATACTGAATGCTGAACCATACAGCAATGACTATGCAGTCCCAGTCAGAGAGACGAAAGAAAGGACTCATGCAGCTAAACAAAATTCATCAACCAATAGGATACCATGCAAAGAAGCACATTATTTAAGTCGTTTGCACAATTATGGAGATTTTACCAAACTGTTATGATATTTCCAAGGACATGAAGAAAAAGGGACATCTTATTTGCTACTTATTGAGGAAAAAAAAAGGAACATGTTATTTGCATTATAAGCACAAGCAAATGCTCCACTACAGAGAATTTGCAAGAGTACTCCTTTATCTTCTTTCATAACATCCCGCATCACGAATCCAAATAAATGTTGCTTTCAAAACAAGAGATAATACATGAATATTGATGGGACCTCCATAAATATATAGATGTCATATTCAGACTATTCTTGGTGAGAGATGTACCTGCATATCCATTTTTAGCACAATCCGACCAGTCATCACCCTTTGGTTGAGATTTTTTTGCCTGTAGGTTTCCCGTTAATGAAGAAAAAAAATGAAGAAAATACTGCATCATAATCACCGGCATAACAGAACAGGATTAATCATGCAATTATTGATTACCTCTGAATTAGGAAAAACGGTTTCCCCGCCCTTCTCAACATCTGACAAATACATAAGAACAGTAGCTACCCGATGACCACCTAGCTCTTGATTGACCTTATCATGAAAATAATCAAAATGTGGCTCGTACTTTTGGCCATGTTCATAATGCAGTATTTGAATAGATTCCCCATTCTCTGTATTCAACTTAATAAAGTAAGAATCTCGCTTATTACACACACGTATACTGTACGCATGCATGAAACAGTGAGATGAAAGACACTCAGCATCATTGAAGCACTGTAGTACCTTTAGGAAGGAATGTCCAGGCAGCTATCCTAGCTTCCACATTAGCCACTACTTCATCCTTATAAAGAAAAAAACAGATGTCAGTGGTCTTTTTCAGCAAAAATATTTACAGACAAATACGAATCCACTAGGAAAAAGCTTTTGAAGTGGAGAAGTAATGTGACATAGGTACAGATTCAGGAATATACAAGACAGAGATAGCTGAATTTCCTTATAGTCAATATGAGGACATGGATTTACAAGTATGCCCAGCTGAAGAAATAAGCAGGAAAACTGCAGTGGGAAAATATAATCTGAAGGAAGTCATCGACTCAACCTGAAGGGGATGTAAAATGACAAGCCATCTCTACAGAGTGTCTAAAACCATTGAATGTCAACAGCATAATGCTCAAGAGAGGACTCCAATACTCAAGTATAGATCACTGAGGGTTCACAACATACTTGGTTCACTCAATGGAACATGATTAATGACGCTACCTAATTTCCAATAGAATGCATATGACTCTGAAGTACAAAACAAAGTATCTTCTAAGTTCTCAGTCACGTAACAATTGTCCAGTTCCAATTATTCTGCAGTATCATACTTGGTGAACTATTTGTATGGACACTATCCCAGAAGCTGAATCCTTAATTAAACTTCAGACGTGCCATTAGTATCTAAAAAGAACCTGAAATACCTGAAAAGGTACAATTTTCTAATTATAAATTTCATTTCTATTTTCCACTTTAAGTCGTTTCTAACAGGATTAAACCTTAACTAGACAGGAGACAGTTGGGCAAGCTCATTACTTTAGTTCAACTAGGTAATACAACATGCTCTCAAAGCATACATCAGTGTTCTCTGTAAGGAGTTCCTCGGGAAATTCGATAATCACAAAACCCATAGCTGGAGTGCTTTGATATTTGCAAAAAGAAAAGAGTAAAAGAACCTTATACTTGCAGACCTGCATTCCAAAGTGAGAATCCTGACAGTAACATGAAACTAACAGGGGACCAGATTGACTAGTTAGACAAATTAAGCAACAAGCCACACATCTGGCCATAAGCAGTGACATAGAGACAAGTACAGAGGCAGAGCTTTGACATAAATTCCTTGGAATATGGCAATCAATCATATGTTGATAATTAGTCCATTATCAATCGATAACAAAGATTAAAGTACCACTTTCTATTCTCTTCCCTATCCAAGAAATAGGCAAATTGAAAATATGTTCTTGATGAGAGAAAGTAGATCATATTTTACCACTATCAAAATGTTTATTGGGTCAAATAGGCAAAGTTCCACAATACCACAGGGTTAGATCCTTCACTGAAAATATCAACAAAAGATGGTTTGCTAAGGTTATAAAGAAGTTTAAACACTAAATCCTTATTAATCATTAGAAAGGTTCCAATGCTAAAAATCCAGAAGATTTAAATCTAGTTATCCAGTGATCATGTTTATCGTGTAACCAATGAGGTTCACAACCAATTGGAGATGCTTCTTCACGAGACCTGTCAACCTCTTTCTTTTTTGTTTTGGTTTCTTACCGGTGTCTGGTACCCGCTTTAGGCCCCCAATTAATTTACATTCGCGCTGCATAAGGCCCTTTAAGGAAGGAAGCACTTCCTGCCAGAAAATTTTCCATTCCCAAGGCTCAAACCCAATACTTCTGGTTGAGGGTTCCATTCAACACAACCTTTGATGGTGCCCACCTCATTCACTAACAAATGTTTTCATAAATTTGAAATAAGATGTGATGCCACTGTTTCTAAATGACAAATTCTAATAGTAAAAATTAGGAGTGTCTACAAAATTGCATCAAGACAGAAAGACTCAACAGTAATTGGGAAATTGGTGTCAAAGAGCCAGAATGCCTTTGTTAAGGGAAGACAAATCACAGATGCAACACTCACTGCTAATGGAACATTAGATTGGAGAATAAAGAGTGGAGAACCAGGATCGCTATTCAAGCTAGACATTGAGAAGGTTCTTGACAAAGTGAGTTGGTCATATTTGCTCATCATTCTGAGGCATATGGGCTTTGGAGACAGATGGATAAGGTGGTCAAGTATATAGTATCTCTACCGTCAAATACTCCATTTTGATTAATAGGACCAGTGGGATTCTTTTCTCCACACAGAGGTAGCAGGCAGGGTGATCCGATCCCACTTTTTTTTTATTCATTTTGGCAATGGAAGGACTTGGCAAAATGCTGCAGAAAGCTAGTTACTTGCAGTGTTGTACACAGATGATAGTCTGATCTTGATCTTCTGTGGTGCCGAGACATCACAAGTGATAACCTAACCTTATTTATTTTTGAAGCTATTTCAAGTCTGCATATGAACATGCTTAAGAGCACTATCTATCCTGTTAACAAAGTTCCAAATATGGAAAAGCTTGCGGATATCATGAGTTGCAAGATTGGTTCCTTTAAATCTACTTAAATCCAAACAGGAATTATTGAAAAGTTTAAAAAGAGGTTAGCAACATGGAAAATGCAGTATTTTCATTTGTTGCAGGCTAACACTAATTAACAGTGTTCTTGGAAGCCTACCTACTTACTATATGGCCCTCTTCCAAATGACAAACTAAGATACTGGAGCAGATTGACAAATTAAGGAGAGACTTGCTCTGGGAAGGCAACAATTAGGGTAACAAATTCCATCTCATCGTGTGGGAGAAGATGACACAACCAAAATATCAAGGAGGTCTTGGAATCAAGGAACTTACAGCTCATAATTAAGCATGATGATGAAGTGGCTTTGGAGATTCAACTTGGAGGATGCAGGGGTCTGGAAAGATGTTGTCATAGCTAAACAAGGAGTGATGGATCACTAGTGCACAAAGGCTTACACTGTCCCTCGTGGAGTGGATTGTCATAGTTAAACAAGAAGTGATGGATCACTGGTGCACAAGGTCTTCCACTGTCCCTCATAGAGTGCACAAAGGCTTCCACTCTCCCTCATGGAGTGGTCTCTGGAAGGGTATTAGAAAACTGTGGGACACCTTTGGTCAACAGACTCACTTTGAGGTGGGCAATGACTCACTTTTAAGATTTTGGAAGGACAAATGGCTTGGAAGTACCACTCTTTGGGATGACTTTCCAAACATGTTCAGAATAACGCAAGATCCTGACTCTAAAAATCGTTGCTAACAAAGAAGGGAACAACTGGGATCTAACATTCAGAAAAACATGCATGCTTAGGAAGTGAATGAGTTGTTAGATCGTTTTTGCAAAATTACAGCAGTGTCACATCAATCATCAGACAGTTGACAAGCTCAAATGGGGGCATCACAGTTGGGGTATCTACACAGTAAAAGGAAAGCTATCATCAGTTGTGCTCTAGAAACTCCTTGATAGACAATTGGCCCTGGCAGCTCATCTAGCGGTCCAAACTGCCTACTAAGATTATATGTTTCACTTGGACAACTTTATATAAGGCTTGTCTAACTTAATACAACCTAAAGAAAAGGAATCCAGCTTCCAAACAGATGCAATATGTGCAAAAAGGAGGCTGAAACTAACAGGCATCTATCCTTCACTGTCAGGTAGCCTCAGATATCTGGAACATGATATTTTGCCTCTTTGATCTAAATTGGACCACACTCCTCTCAGTTAAGGAAGCTTATGAGTGTTGGAGCCTATGGAGAGTTGACAAAGCCAATCAAAAAGATGAGGAACATGGTACCCGCTTGTGTTTTGGTGTCTCTGGTTAAAAAGGAACAGGAGATGTTTTGAAGGAGAGTCAACTCCTTTAGGTCTTTTGAAGGCAAGTTATATTGCCGATTTGTTTAGCTGGTCCAATTTGGTTCCTGTTGATAATGCAGAACATCATTTTTATTTTACAAGCTCATTAATCCTGGCATAGATAGTTTTTGTACAGCTAGACATCCATCTTTTGTAAGTTCAAATGCCATATCTTGTAATTCTTGCATCTTCTTGATGCCTTTATTAATACCACATACTTCATCAAGAAAAAACAGTAACGGAAGTTACTAGAAATTAAAATACTTAACACCAAAGGCATGACAAGATAATAGTTAAGTGGCACAAGGAAGATGACAGAGCATATCTAGATTGATACATCACAAAGCAGGGAAGAAAAGCATCAAACATTTGAAATTACACAAAGTAGGATTTTGGTGAACCTGGCCCTTGCTAAGGAACATGCCGGAGCTTGTTCGAACTTCACTCTCTATGCTCTTTCCCGACTCATTGTCGGCCACCATAGACTTCTCCAGCTTATCTTTAGCCTTCTCATTCAAATTTCACAAGAACATAAACAATATCAAGTGAGTTTTTAAGTTAGCTGCTAAGCAAAAGAGAGATCTTTCAGAACCAGGGAACACGACGATATCAAATAACTAGAATTAAAACATCATTGTTATTGGTATGCAAACATTGTATTTAATGGTCATTAGGAGCCTTTTTATTCCGGCTAGATATTTGTTCATCAGTTCATCTATCCGTGCAGGAATAAGTGTGAGATAGATAATCCTAATTGCCTTAAATTGTTACACCAACTAAACTGGAAATGAGGCATAGTTGATTGAGTGATATTTATAAAAATGCAAGAGTTGTTTCTTTTAACTCATTTTTCTCAGAAAGAACAACAACCATGCATTTCTTATTGTACTACAGAAAGAAAGGAATAAAAGCTAACCAGGGTGATGAGATGATCACATTCCTCATCAGTCAAAAAATTCCTATATACGAAAGCCCTGCATAATTCATCTCATTATCAGAGTCACTCGAATATCAGTTAGACATATGAAAAATGGATTTACATAAACAAATAAACCCAAAAAAAATAGAGAGAGAAACCTCGGGCGCCAGGAGATTTGCGTCACCCGGGTCGGATCAATTGTAGGGGACGATCCACCAGTCACCAATTTCAGCACCGACGATTTTCTGAAAAGAAAAAATAAAAACAAATAGTTAATACAAATAACGTACATTTTAAGAAAGAAGAAGGAATCAACGAACAAACGGAAATCATACATTTTTTTATCTCCATGCCAGCCGGAGAATCGTAGAGAAGTAGAAAGAGACAGATCAGGGAAAATGGAAAGGAAACAGAGAGAAAACAGAAGAAGAAGGAGAAGAGAAAGTTGACGGTCCATCAGAAAGTTACGAATGATCTTCGTGTTTGGGTTTTAATATTTCTTCGTGCTGAAGGGTTTCGCTTCTGTATTTTATACCATTTCTTTTTTTTTTTTCAAAAGGATTCAGATCAATGGAAACGCCAGCTCCTCTTATTATTACTAGTGGTGTGTTGTATAGTCCCTGGTCTGAAGTTAATAGAGGCGTTATTTGTAAAGGTTCCGCTGTCCGCCCATTGAATTTTCTTTCCGTGGTTCGAAGTCAATATATCTTCTTCCGGAACCTTCTGCCAAGTGCCAACTACTTCTTATTTTTGCTTTTAATACTTTTCATAGTACATAAAAAGGAAAACAAAAGAAAAATCATTTTCCTCTGCTTAATTTTGCTTTTAATTCTGCTCCAAAGAAATCAAATGATAGATGAATTCTTTTTAGAAGAATTATTAATTTTTTAAGTTACTCATAAATTTCTTTTTAATTTTATAGTCTTTTTTATAGGAAAATTTTATTTTCACATATAAAAAAAAATTATTCGTTAGTTACCAAAAAAAATTCTCATTTTTTAAAATAATTTAAGATAGTAATTAACTTGCATATAATTTGCAGTCATTCGTATATCATAACTTGTGTCGAATTTCTTTTTTTTTTTTAAATAATAATGATCCAATATAATTTATAAATAATTTAATTTAATAATTAAGTTAAATATAACATAAACCCGTATCAGTCGGTCATGACTTGCCTGCCACAATTATGAAATGCATTTTTTCTTATTCTTTTGGTAATATTCATTCATGATACTTTGAAAAAAATAATTCAAAAAAGAAATTTATTTTATTCATGGAACTTTAAAAAATAATTATTTAAAAAAACTAGTACTAGTTTAGAAAATAATTTCTTAAAATAAAATTATTTCGCTCATAATATCTGAAAAAGTAATCATTAAATAAATTTGTTTCATTCACAGTACTTAAAAAATAATTCTTTAAATAAATTTTTACTTCACTCGTTATACCTACAAATTGTTCTTTAATATTGTTTCACCCCATTGTTACGAAGTATACAAAATTTTGAGCTCATGTTTTCTTTTCTTTATTTGTAGCTTTAATAACATGTATACGATTTATCGAAATTCAGCATGCTAATTAGGTTTCACATAGCAGTTGTATTTCTTTTATTTTAAAATAAGTGATATTTTTAATTTGATTATATCTCTTAAAAATTTATTTATTTTTGAAAAATATAATATATTTTTATTAACTTATTCTTAATAAATATAATATAGTTCATTAACAATTTCTTAGTTATGTAAAGGGCTCTTTATTTAAAAGAGTAAAATAAAAAATACATCACTAATGTCTTCTTGATAATGTGAAATACTACTTATTTTGAAACAAATGAGAATGCTACTCTCTCTATTCCATTTCAATTGCTAGGTATACTAAAAATAGTTGTTTCAAAATACTTGCTAGTTTCAAAATTCAAGAGCTAATTGACCTTATTTTTTCAATTCTACCCTTAATACTTGAAGTCATCTAAAATGTGAAAAGAATTATCATTATATGTTTTCAAAAAATTAATACGGTTATATTAATCAAATTACCACCCTTGTTAATTTTTTCTTAATTGAATGTGCAAATCTCATGCTAACAATTAAAATGAAATAGACAGAGTATCTTATTTAAAATGGAAGAGTATTAATTTTATCATCATTTATATGTCACAGTTCTAAAATATATTATTTTCTCTTATTTGTTTACAA
Source organism: Datura wrightii (assembly GCA_035772735.1). Lineage (NCBI taxonomy): Eukaryota > Viridiplantae > Streptophyta > Magnoliopsida > Solanales > Solanaceae > Datura > Datura wrightii. The sequence continues at coordinate 108,984,476 of JASDFA010000008.1, read as the reverse complement.
CTTTAAAATCACGATGATCAAATGTAATTTGTGAGTATTCAATATGATATATAGGTTAAACATCATATGAAGTTATACAAGTTTGGTCATGACTTGCATATCATGGTCAGGGATGGATGTAGGTTATTGCATAGTTGTTTTTGAAAATTTAGTAAATTTTGCGCGGGTAGTATATTCGTATTGAAAAATTCAATAAATATATAAGAAATATGACTTAGAAACTCATTAACAAAGTGTGTTGTTGATCTAATGATAGAAAAGAAACCTTTTAAGTTTTGTTGTCCTCTTGATCAAGGTCATCATATAGACTTTATTTTGTCTTTTTTTGAAAAAAAATTAATTTGAGATGGGTGGAAATCCATAAACTTTAAATTCTTGATCCGCCTCTGATCATTATTTTGAAATATATTTTTCCTCTTATCTGGTTGTAGTTTTGAAACCACAACGATTCCACATGATTTATGTGTAATTCAACACGACAAATAGGTTTAACATAGGCTTAATACATAACTAGTTTTTTAAACTCGTCAAAATATTCTATTTAGACACTCAAACCAATTAAGCTGTGTTCCAATTGAACACCTCAACTCCTAATAAAATGTTTCAATTAGATACTTTCAATTCGAATTTTCAAAAAGAAAAGTGCACATATTCTTATTCATCTATTAGAGAGTCAAGTTAACCACATAAAATATGTCATATCTTTTAATTATACGCATCTACCTCAAGTAGAAAAATGCATGAGATTTTATAGCTTATTAACACGAATGCGTATAATTAAAGTAGATGACATATTTTATAAGTTTAACTTAACTATGTAAAATGGTGACATGGTGATTTGGCTATATTTTTAAGATTCATTTAATTTAAACTCAATATATATATATATATATATATATATATATATATATATATATTATATTTTAATTGTTATAAATTCAAAAAATACTATTATACAACAGTTAAGAAATAGAAAAGAAACAAACAGATTTCTCCAAAATTAATTAATATTGGATTTCAATTAATTGTTTTTTTAAAGTGAATTGTTTTATTTTAATTTTCTTTAAAAAAAGCCCTAAAAGATTATTTATTTAGCTTAGATATGTGACAAAATGGGAAACCAGGGTGAAACCGTCCCAGGGTGCTGGACGCGGCAAATCTTCGTCAATGATTATTGAGATGGCCCATATGACGTAAATTTTAGAATTGGGCCCGAATTGATTATTTTATTTTATTTTATTTTATTTTAATTTATTTATTTTTAAAAAATTGTGTTTATTTCTTACAGAATTTAGAATAACAATCTCTAGTACGGAGTTGTGAGCTGTGATAGATCTATTTAATTTTAATTGATAATTTGATGGTCAAAAGGTGATGAAATAATTCATCCCAAAGTTTGAATTTTGGCTTTTTAATTTTTCTAAAAATAAAATAAAATGAAAAATTATGGTGATTGAGATTTAGAAGACTTGTGTAATTATAGTTAAACTAGCTATAATTTTTTTTATTGTATATGTATGATTTAAATTTAGAATTTTTTGCTTTTTTTCGTAAAAAATAATAATAATAAACAAAATGACTTCGAAGAAATATAAATATTGGTATTCTGACCTTATCAATTAGCCTTTTTCTATATCTAGTACTGAGTATGTTTTGCTAATTAATCCCCAGAAAATTAAGAGGACAACCAATAACTTTAATTTTTAAAACTAAAGCTGGAAATTACAAGAAGCCATCCGATACAAGACGAAAATTACGATAAAGGGATTTCAAAAGACTTTCACTGGGCAGGATCTCTTCTTTTATGGAGTTAAATAAATAAAATCAATATTCATAATTTTCATAACTTAAACGTGATATCTAATAATATTCATATAATTTCCTAAATTTATATACTCACTGATGATGTGAAATGCATGTTTTGTGCGTGCCAGAGACTAATAATACTATCCTAAAAGTGGTTATTCTTAATATAATTTTCACTTAGGATTGTTTGATAGAAAACAAATTATATTGAGATTAGTTATTTTGATATTATTTTTTATTGATTGTTTGGTATATTGTATTAAAAATAATATACATTGCATAGTTTTTAAGAACAATTCGTTTGTTTGTACAAATATGCTTCACCTTATTTAACATTTTTTTTTTTTTGCAAAACTTTAAAGCCTCAGTGTTATATTTATTAATTTTACTTTTTTTAAAAAATTATTATTCCATCATCTGATAAATATAAATTATCCTAATACTATATTTAAAATAAGCGATACTAAATATTTATCTCAAAATTATTTTTAGTTTATCCATCTTATAAAGTGAATCCTTAATATTAGACCTCACATAAAAGCAAGAGATCATTTCTCCAAGTTTTAAGTCCAACATTACGGCATTATACGCAGAAGTTGCAAACTAATAGGATTTTAATTTTTACACTCCATCTTAGAACCAATTTTATGCTGGCGGAAGCCATACAATTGAAATTTTTTCGAAACATTATATTTCATTAATGGACAATTTATACATATATATATAAACACACTTAATATTATAAAATATATTAAAATTTTTCAGTTTATAAAATATAATATCAGTTTTTTAAAAAAATAAAAAATTTTATTTTAATTTTCGCTCAAAATTTCATGTATAAAAAAGGGTATAAAAATGTGTATATCTCGCTCAAAATTCTATGTAAAATGCGTATATCTCGCTTAAGGATTAAAAAAGTTACTCAAGTTCATTATTAAGTGTGTATAATAATATGAAATATATATAAAAATTCATATTACATTTTTAAAAATTTAATACTTCTACAGTAAACTTTATATACAACTTCCGTACAAATTTAATACTACCACATAATATAAACTTAAATTCAATACAATTTTATTTAGAACCACATCAAATCTACATTAGATCATCCTAAATTTGATATATAAGCTCTGAAATGTATTTTCTAATTTGTGGAACCACACCCACTTCGAAATTATTTTAATTTTTCAAACTCAAGTTTCAACTTTGAAATTTCAAGCATCATTTATGGTGGAATTCGAGATTGAATATGAAATTTTATTCAAAACCACATCAAATCTATACCAAATCATCCTAAATTTGTGATATGAACTCTCTAAGATGTTCTCAAATTTGAAACCACACCCAATTCAAAATTATTTTAATTTTTTAAAATTAAATTTCAACTTTGAAACTTCAAAAATTCATTAATGGTGGAATTCAAGATTTTTATCTACTTTTTTTTTTTTTGATAAATTGACGAAATAAATAAAGGAGGATTAGGAGGAGAACGAGAAGAGAAATAACTTTTTTCCTTTTTAATAATTCATCAATGGTGGAATTGAAGATTTAAATTTTCAAATAAAAATATTAGTAAATTGAGAAAATAAAGAATAATGGAAAAAGAAGAAGGAGGAGGAGGAGGGAAATGTTTTTTTTTAAATAAAAAAATATCTTATATTTTGGTATATATATGTTATATTTTATAAATAAAAAATATTATTATATTTAGTAATTTAAAATATTAAATTGTGGGAGATAAATTTTTTCTTCATTAATTAGCATCTTTAGTAATAGCATGTTTGGTCAAATTTCTAAAATCAGTTTATTTTGAGAAGTGTTTTTTCAAAAGTGCTTATTAAAAAGTATTTTTAATGAGAAGCAATTTATGTTTGAACAATAAAGTTAAAAAACACTTTTGAGTAGCAATTAGTATTTGACAAATTCTGAAAAGTACTTTTTAAGTATATTTTTTTCAAAAGTGCTTTTCAAATAAGTATTTTTGGAAAAAAATTTTTTTTTAGCTTATGAAAAATAACTTCTGCTACTTTCTAAAAACACTTATTTTTTCTTAAAAACTTGATTAAATACCTTATTTTTAAAAGATAAATAATTTTGACCTATCAAAAATTTGGCCAAACAAACTATAAGTTGTAACGAATATATACAAAACAAGTTGTAACGAAAAGCAAAGTTACTCGAGAAATGCGTTTATGGGCTGCGTCAAACTAGGCCTCATCAGAACTATAGCCCAACGTTGAGGTTCCAGAAGATTCGATGCCCTAGCCCAGCCCAGCCCACTTTGCAAGGACACTAAATTAGGGTTTTAGATCACAAAACCTGGTAGTATAAGCCTATATAAGCTTGCGGTGGCACAATGAGAGTATAGTACCTGCTCGTTTCTTAGACTTCGCTTCAATTTAATTGATTCTTCTTGTTATTTTTCCTTCAATTCATGAGTCCTTTGCAACTACATTTTTGTTAGATTTGTTTTTGATTTTCTTATTCTCTCAGTTTTGTAGAATCGAAATCAGATGACGAGAAAAAAACTGCAACAATATGATGGTAAATCCCATGATTCGTAGTATTTAAGTCTCTGATGATTTCATGTTTCTCTGTAGAAGAATTCCTTGTTTTTCTTATAAGATTGATTTCTGGAGTTTCAATGTTTTGCTTTTAGTATTTGGGAGATGTGATGAACGAAATTGGTCCGTGTTTCTGATTGAACAGTGACAGATAACTCCTTTCTTTTTTACTCTTCTGATCTCCCACTGAATTGTACCTTTTTCTTTTTATTTTTTTAAATTTTAGGAATTACATTTTTTTGGCAGATTTCTGAGAAGCAGTAGCTCAATGATTGCATGCCTTGTGGGCAATATACGCTATGCCGATTTAAAGCATGAGTAGATGAACCTTTTCAAGTATGAGAGCTATTTGTACTTTTTTCTTATTTTGCTATAGATTTATTGAAAGTGTTTTAATGTGATTTTTTGGTTATTTGGATCTTCTGCTGTGATGAATTCATGAAAATTTCACATGTCAGACTTCAGAGAGAAATCTATGAGAAGATATTCATGCATCCTGAGCAGAATCCACATTTTATCCAACTATAGCTTACTTTCAAAGTCGCTCTCCAAATTTAATATTATTTTGGAAAGTGTTACTTCAAACCCTACTTCTAATGTTTGGTTGTCTGCAACTTCATGTGTGGCGGATTCCTCTTTGTGCTAATTTCCAGTGCCCACATTTGTAATTTTGGTTATCAATGTAAAACTACCAATGTAGCCAGGAAACATTTTACACTCGAAAATGATCTGGTGCTTTTAAATATGACTTGGTACACTGTACATTTGTTTACAAATTACCAATAATTCAAATCACATACTCCACAAAATTTCCTTTCCATTCTCCCGTTTAGCTAGCATGAATGATTGATGGAAAATGTAAATTAGTCCCACTGAGAATCATGAATAATTCAAGTAATTTAGTCTCACTGTGAATTATGCGTATCCGGTCTTTACACTATGAGTCCTTTGCATTACATTTCATTGGATTAGTGTTTGATTTTCTTTATGCTCTCAGTTTTCGCAGAATTGAAATCAGATGACGAGAAAAAACTGCAACAATATGATAGTAAATTCCATGATTCGTAGTATTTAAGTCTCTGATGATTTCTTAATTCTCTGTAAAAGAATTCTCTGTTTTGCATTAGATTGATTTGTGGTGTTTCAATGTTTTACTTTAGTATTTGGGAGATGTGATGAATGAAATTGGTCCGTGTTTCTGATTCAACAGTGACAGATAACCCTTTTCTTTTTAACTCTTCTGATCTCCCTGTTAATTCTACTTTTTTCCCCAATTTTCGGTAAGAGGGTTTTGCAGATTTGTGAGAAGTGTCAATGATTGCATGCCTGATGGGCAATATATGCAATGCCGATGTGTAGATGAATTTCTCAAGTATGAGAGCTATTTGTGTTTTCCTGTATGATATATTGAAGTGTTTTAATGTGATTTTCGGGTATTCTGCTGTGACGAATTCATGAAAATTTCACACGTCAGACTTCAGAGAGAAATCTATGAGAAGACGTTCATGTATGCCGAGCAGAAGTCACTTTTTATCCAACTATTGCTTATGTCCAAATTTGTTGTCCCCAGTTTAATGCTATTTTGAAAAGTGGTAGTTCAAATCCTTGGTTGTCTGCAACTTCAATGTGTAATGGGACTCAATTTCTGCTAATTTCCATTGCCCACAGGCATCATTTTGGCTATCAAAGAAAAACTAGCCTAGGTTCTAGGCCCCCCGTAATTGCAAGATGAGTAACAAAAGTGAGTAGCCCGTTGGAAAAATATTTGTCTTTCAGTTTCAGTTTTGATTGTTTGATTTCGATTTGCACTAAACTTAGAAAGTATTAAAAATGTTCTTAAATTTTGTGATTTGAATATATTATATAGCAATTTGTTTACTTCACGCCTTTGGAGGGAATCATAAGTTGACAAGCGGTTCGATTTAATTTGGACGCCCATATGTTGATAAGGTGAGTATCCGGTCTTATTTGTCAAGTTCCACTCTTGTCACATGCATGACCGTGATTAGATAGAATGAAAAGAGTACTAAATTCAACTCTCAAGCAATAGCATAGATACACTAATTCAACGGAATAAGGCTAAAATATTCTCTAACATATTGAATATGGTTTTAAAATATTTTTCTTTTATTTATTGGGCCATAAGTTTTTGTGAAGGTTATCTTTTGGTTTAAAAATTCCTGACGTGATAATGTTTCATATAGATGAAGAGACCATTTTGTAGTCCACTTAAGATTGTTATTCTGTGTCAAAAGATAATGTAAAATATGGTAGATGATATATTTTCTTTTAATATATGGTTAGGTGATTTAATTCATATTAGATTTGTATCTGGACCAATTTGATAAAAACCAGAATCAATTCAACAGTGTACTAAAAAAGAGAGAAGAAGAATGTGTAGGAAAATAGATTAACCCCTTTTTGTCCAGAGAAAATCAGTAGAATGCTATTACAAAACCTAGTGGAAAATGAGCTTACACTCTCCCATACATACACATGCTATCCTACACTTCTTTGCAAGTTGTACATCATTAACTAACAGTCAATCTAACAACTAACTACCAATTAGTTTCATGCTAATACTACAGTAAAATTGGATTATGTCTTAACAATTTTTCAAAATAATTATTTATTTCAGTTAAGTCATAACTCCCACTTCATTACTCCCTTTTAAGCTGGCAGGTATAAAAACATCTAAAACACCCACCTTGGAAATTAGATATTCATGCTGCAAGTTGCCATCTATAAGAAGTAGAGCCATTTTTCAAATTATGTCCTTGATTTGAAGAAAACAGGGATGTTAGGTTGCAAGGCGTCAATTAGCCCAATAGAAGAAAATCATAAGCTTGAAGAAAAGAGAAAAGAACCCTTGCATGATGCAGGCATCAGAGGCTTGTGGGAAAACGTAGACATCTTACTATCACTAGACCTGACATTACCTATGTTGTGGGGTTGGTAAGCTAGTATATGCCTGCTCCTTGTCAAGCACACCTACATGTAGTATACAAGATCTTGAGGTACCTCAAAGGTTATCTTGGCAAAGGTATGATCTATACTAATCATGGCCATGGGAGAGTTGAAATCTATAGTAATGCTGATTGGGGTGGGTCAGTAGAGGACAGGAGATCAACTTCAGGATGAGAACAGATCGCTGAGAAAGCATCTTGGCGAAGATAAAAGAGTTCGACACCTGACCGAAACAAAGCCCGTATTCTTCCTAAACCCCCTATTCTTAGCATGACGGATATTGAATAAAAATATCTGATTGTTGCTCACAAGTCCCGGAAAATAGTGGCCTGATCAATCCTTTCTAAATCTTCTCCCTAATGAAATAACAGTTTATCTCTGTGTTTGATTCTCTCATGATATATTGGATTTGCAGCTATTTGCAAGGGTGCCTTGTTATCACAAAAAAGTTCCACTGACATTTCCAATTCTTCTCCCAATTCTTTGTATAATCCTATTATCCACACTATTTCTGAAACAATAGAAGTCATGCTCCTATACTCTGATTCTGCTGAGTTTCTTGAAATGGTTGTCTGCTTCTTTGACTTCCATGAAATCAAAGACTCATTATGCTTAATAAGAAAAAATCAGTCACTGATCTCCTAGTATTTGGGCATGACTCCAAATCAGCATTACAATATCCTGTCAATCTATTTATCCTCTTGCTGCTCATTAGGATTCCTAAAACAGGCTGTCTCCACATGTACCTTACAACTTTCAATGCTGCCTCCCTGTGGGATTTTTTTTTTTGGTTTTTGAAGAAACCGACTTAATGTTTAGACTGCAAAACATATATCTGGTCTAGTCAAAATCAAGTACAGCAATTTACCAATCATCCTCTTGCATGACCCTATATCTTCTAATATCGGATCATCAATTAGTCCCATTACTTCATCCATCTCCGTGGTTGTCAATTTCATGGTATTATCCGGTGGTGTCTAGGAAGGCTTGACTCCAGTAAGACCAACCTCCTCTATCATCTCAAGAGCATATTTTCTTTGGTTTATCAATATCCCTCTATCTTGTTATACCTCGTAAAATTCCCAACACATAGATGGCCTATTCGCGTGTTGATTATGAGTATTTGAAAGCCATACATGCTAGAAAAAGGCTCCGGAAAAGACCGGATGAGAAACTTGTCGAACCATCGCGGAAGGAGCCGGGGCAGAGCCCCTCCGCGATGGCAACGTGTCACGGAGGTGGAGCCTCCCCGTTGACTCCGTGACATGTTGGCCCTGTCCAGGCCCAACTATATAAGCCCTCCACTTCGGTTTTAAATGTTATATTTCTTATAATTTCTAGAGAAATCGAGGAAAAATAGAGAGGATAAAGATTCCATTGAAATTTCCTTCCGATTACGCCGTCAAACGCGGTCTAAACTCAAATTAACTCCAGATATCGAGGTATTAAGCAGTAAGGAGCATTCCTACGGATTTAGTTTCGCGAAATTCGATCGACGAATTGTCGTGCTACCGAACTAAGGTAAGTGGAATTGCTTCAAATTAGTGTCAATATATTTTTATCCTTAAAGAGAGTATTTCTCCCTTCTGGACTTTCGAGAAATAGCGAGTTTTTGACCGTCTTTCGATAAGCCAAAGTTTAGGCTATAAATATATCAAAAGTGACATTTTCTTTCAGAATATTGGTGTATTTAGTTCTAAATTGACATGTATATGAATGTAGTTGGGAGAAACAACAGAGGTACTGACGGAAATCACATCGGTCAGTTGGGTACTCAGAAACCAGGTATGTGAAGCTATTCTTTCGGCAAGTCAGGAAGTACAGTCTAGAAAATAAATAGAATAAAGGCTATTGACAGATACCAGCGTACAAGAACGATTTTAGTACAATTTTCAGCAAGCATGCTAGTATATCATTACGTATCATGCGATAATCAGAATAACGAATAGTCAGATGATTTTAGATAGTAATGTGGTATCAGCTGGTATCTCAGTATGTTTCTACGTAATACCCAGTATGGGAGTTGTAAAAGCAGTATACTGAATTAGCAAGATTACAGATAGTATGTATTACATTTGTTGAGACTGTATCCGGTAATAGATGGCACATCTTATGTTATTGAGCTATATCCAGTTATAGATGGCATGTCCTATGTTATTGAGTTATATCCAGATATAATCAGATCAGTAATCAGATATAGAAATAGCTCCAGATACAGATGTAGCTCCAGAAACAGATATGACTCTAGAAACTGATATAATTTCAGATCACGGGTAACAATAATTAGATAAGCAGATAAAGGCCAGGTAGTAGTTAGCCCAGCAATTAGAAACAACGCAAACAGAATGTAGTATCAGTTGTTTAATACGGACTAGCCTTGAAATAAAAGAAGAGAATATGATTAGTATTTTTCATTTGAGCATGCTTGCTGTGTATGTGTTTTGCATGTTGAGACTTGTTATGGCATGTGGGCACCCTTTAGCATTCCCGCCGCCCTTGGGTTATAGCTGTGTCGATACCAGATTCAGATACCGCCACCAGCTGGGCGATGCTGTCCGCCTAGAGGACGATGATGGCTGACCACCATGATAATACAGTCCAGATTACCCTGCTTGCAGGGGCAGTTCAGTTCGCTCTGCGCAGAGCCAGATTACCCTGTTTACAGGGGCAGACTACTCTGTGTGCGCTTGTGGCCGGGGGCAGTTTCAGATACATTTTTTATAAAATTACCCTGTTGCGTGCTTGCACCCAGGGGCAGTTTCAGTCACAGATACAGCAACAGATTACCCCGTTGAGCACTTGCGCCTTGAGGCAGGAGTCTTCGGACTCAGACACAGTTTATTGTCAGAGGCCAAGGCCTGAGCTACGTACCCAAGGGGGCCGGTAGGAGGAGCTCACGGTTATCAGATGAGTGGAGTGACTTATTTTTGGTTGGTTTAGACCCGGATAGGGGTAAATAGATTGTTTGTTGGTTGGCACATTCCGGCTTATGGGGGTCGATCAGGTATTGTGTGTATTTATATGTATATCTATATGTGCTATTAAATACTGATAGGCAGTAGGACGATATGTCGTCAGGCACACCCAGTTTAGTTAGAGAATAGGTAAATTCTCCCCAGTTATCCTCAGCCAGATAGACTCAGCTACTTCCTGCTTATATGTCATGTTATTGTTGTTACCCATTTCAGTTGTATATTTCTGTTTGCTTTACATGCTCAGTACCTGTGGTACTGACGCTCGTGGGGGCGCTGCATTGCTTGCCTTCAGGTACACATAGACGAAGAGTCGATCCCTCGTGATCCAGTCAGCAGAGTTATCAGCTCCTATCCTCCGGAGCTAGATAGTCGGAGGTTGCTCCTATTTCCTTTTGGTTACAGTTTGGGTAGGTCGGGGCCCTGTCTCGACCATTCTATTATTACTTCCTAGAGGCTTGCAGTCTGTATATATTTCCCTGTGGTTAGTTGTGCCGGTCGTGTGGGGCCGTGCATATGTTTAGCTGTTTATGTTGGCCGTGTGAGGCCTTATCCAGTCAGTAGTGGTGACCTTGCCGGTCACGTAGCTGTTCAGCATTTGTTATACTGATTTAGACTTAACTAGACAGCATGGTGGCCTTGTCGGCCCGTATAGGTTTTCTTACATATGAATGTTTCTGGTTAGCTGATCATACAGTGTAGGTGGCTATAGGCCTAATCGGCCAAGGGCTGTATTTACAGTTGCTATATAGCCGGTTCGTTTCTTGAAATAGAGCCACAGTCAGCGAAAGCACCAGATGTGCTCAGGCTGAACCGTTTAGTAGCCCAGAGTCTAGCAGACACTAGGTGCCCGTCATACCCCCCAAGGTGGGGTGTGACATATCTGACCTGTTGAACTCAATTCTCAGGAAATATTTGAAAATTCCAAGATCTTTGATCTTGAATTTGATATGCAGTTATTACTTGGTTTGTTCAGTGAGGCTTAAGTCATTCCCTGCAACTAGCATGTCATCAATATATATCAAAATGACCACAATCGTCTCATCTTTTCTCTTGATAAACAATGAATGATCCAAGCTATTTTGTACAAAATCAGAAACAATCAAGGCATTCGTGAGTTTCACATTACATTGCTTGCTGACTTGTTTAAGGCCATATAAGGATTTGACTAGCCTACATACTAGACCTTGAGACTCCCCCGCCTAGAAAATCCTTCAGGCAGGGACATGTACACTTCATCATATAAGTCACCCTGAAGGAAGGCCTTCCATGTGGTGCATATGCCATCTTGAGGTAGCAACTATAGATAATACACTCCTCACTATAACTATCTTCACAATAGGAGAAAAATCGTTCTAGTAGTCAAGGCCTTCTCTTTAGCTGTACCCTTTGGCAATTAGCCTTGCTTTGTACCTCTCTACTCCACCATTAGCTCTAAACTTCACCTCGTAGACTCACTTGCAACCAATAGTATGCTTACCAGGAGGTAAGGGAACCAACTTCTAAGTATGATTCTCTTCAAGTGCTTTTATTTTTTCTTGCATTGCTTGAATCCATTTAGGATCTGAACAAGCCTCATGCTAAGGCTTGGGCTCACTAACACAAGAGAAAGTAGCCAAAAACTGCTGATAAGTTGGAGAAAAGGCCATCATGGCTCAACACCTGTGAAAGAGGATATAAAACCTTCTTTGAAGTCGTAACAGAGACATAACAGTCATCCAGGTAGGTTGCATTTTAAGCCTAGTTGAATGTCTCATATTCATGTCAGGTGAGGGGCAATAACATGAGTAGGCAGCTCGCATCAACAGCAGGATCACCAAGACTCTCAACAATGGGATCTGCAACTTCATCAGACAATGGTACCTATGAGTCAGGCACAAAAGGATCCGTTGAAGTGTCCAAAAAAGATACGACTGGAATAGGACTGAGTTCTGAAGCAAAATATATCCTCCTTGAATAAGACATCCCTTGACAGAAAAAAGTATGAGTAACCAAACAAAATAACACATAGCTTTTGGTTACTTAAGAGTACCCCATATACACAACTGGTACCGCTCTTGCTTCAAATTTGTCACTTATAGGCAGTTTCTTAGCATAGCATAGATAACTCATGGTCCTGATATGATTGATAGTGTTCTTATGCCTATGAAACACTTCAAATGGTGTTTTCGCTTTCAGGGCAACAAGAGGCACCCTGTTAATCATATGTACAAACCCTAATACACAATGTCCCCAAAATATCAAAGGGATAGACCCTTAAAATCTAATAGCTCTTGATATCTCCAATGTGTACCTGTGTTTTTTCCCCACAACTCTATTTTATTGTGGAGTATAAGCACAACTTATTTGATGTATCATACCATTGTCTAGGAAGAAATTACCACATGTTGTGTACTCAAACTCATTGTTTGATCTTAGCACTTTTACAGTCTTGCGGAGCTGTGTTTTGACTAACTGCACAAAATTTTTCAAAATCACCATAACATCACTTTTCAGTTTAAGCAAATAAACCCAAATCCTATCAAAATGATCATTCACAATGGTCAGAAACAATCTATAGCCATCAAAAGTTTGAACATGTAAAGGACCCCAGACATCTAAATGCAGCAAATCAAAAACAGCAACAACTCTTGTTTCACTAACAAGGAAAGACATTTTAGTATGTCTAGCAAAAAGGTATATCTCACAAGTATCTACAACTTGTTTACGCACATTATAGTATAAATCAAGTAATTTCTGCATAGTACTAACTGATGCATGTCCAATTCTCCTATGCCACAACAAAACATTTATCTTATTCTTTGTAGCTATCAATCCTCTAACTGTTTGTCTACTTTGTCTTCCTTTTATAATGTGCTTTAGCATATAGAGTCCATCCTTCTCCCTACCAATCTCCAATACCTTTCCACTTGAGAGATGCTGGAATATACATAAATCAGGAAAGAAGTTGACCGAACAACTCAACTCTCTAGTTATTCTGGATACTGATAGAAGATTATACCTAAAATCAGGCATATACAACACATTCTTAATGACATGTCCATTTATTACTCCACAATTACCAGTGAGAGATACACTCACTATCTCTCCATTAGGTTAGTGAACTTTCTTATCACTAGCACTAGGTTGTTCATCATTCAACATTTCTCTATTAGATGTCATATGGTTTGTTGCCCCAATATCTACTATCTATTCTGTCTTATTTTCATTTACACAAGAGGCAGAAGCAATACTCATGTATTTAACCTCAGTCACATGTGATGCAAAAAAGTTAACTCCCATATTTTCAGATTACGTCATTGTCAGCTTGCTTATGTTAGCTGAATTCTCTCCTATGTGCTCATTCTCTAATAAATGTATCATTCTATTGCATTCATAAGGATTCTCTATCAGCTTCATCATCTTCTCATATTAGCCTTGGGCATAGTGAGATGTCTGTGCTATTCTACAATTGTCATCTACTGCTGATCTTCCCTTGGTATATACATGTTCTGGCAATCCAGGACTGTCCTCCTACACATTAAGGCCTTGTCTCTAGCATCTTCTCCCCTCATATTGTATGCCTTATTTCTAGTATCTCCTTCTCGTATGTTGTTAGCATACTTCCAGGTTTTTTCTTGAACTTGTAATTGAGAGGGTAACCATGCAGTCTATAGCAATTATCCATGATGTGTCCTATCAGCTTACAATATTATATCATGCATTTCAATGTGGATTCTAATTCTTCTTAAACCTGTCAAAATTTCCTCCTCTACTTCTCATCAAGGCAATCATCTCTGCATTTTCAGCTGGTCCAACTGTGTGAGTCATAACTCTTTGACTTTCCCTTTCTATCATCATTGAATATGCTTGATTAACTGATGGAATTGAGACCAACATCAAAATCTGGCCTCGAGATTGCTTATAAGATTCATTTAGCCCCATTAGAAATTGCAGTAGTTTTTGCTTCTTCATAAATTTCATAAAATCCCTCGATTTCTCATAATTACATCCAGGGTATGGGGCTAAGTAGTCAAATTCAGCCCAAAGTAAATGCAATCTGGTAAAATACTCAGAAATGCTACTTGAACCTTGAGTTGTGGTTGCAATCTCTCTGTGTAATTGAAAAATTATCAATCCATCCACTTTATCGAATCTCTCCTTGAGATTATTCCAAACAGAATTAGCATATGAGGAATACACAATTCCACTCAACAATTCCTTCGCTATACATTTCATAATGCACGATAGGACTATCGCATTGCATCGTTCCCATAGATCAATCAAATTAGGGCCAAAATTCTTTTCGGCATGTGCCATTGATGAATCCCAACTTGTTTCGTACGGGTATGACAATCCTCATCGATTGACTCCATATAGAATAGTTTTCAAACCCAGTTAGCTGTATGGAAATTAGCTGAACTCCAGATGTATTCGATGAATTCAGATACAATTAATGATTATGACTTAATTTCTCCGGCAATTCATTATCTATCACTGCCGCCATTGAAGTGCATACTGATTTTCTTCCATCTCACGCCTTGGGTTGCTCAATTAGACCATATTGATGACCATGCTCTGATAACATGATAAAAACCAGAATCAATCCAATAGTGAACTAAGAAAGGAAGAAGAATAATGTGTAGGGAAACAAATTAACCCCTTTTCATTAAGAAAAAGTCAGTAGAATGCTATTACAAAGCCTACCCGAGAATGAGCTTATACTCTCCTATATTTATACATGCTATCCTACACCTCTTTGCCAGTTGTACAACACTAACTAACTAACAACCAATTTAACAACTAACTACCAATTAATTACATGCTAATACTACAGTAAAATTGGACTATCTCTAACAAACTTCCAAACAAATTATTTATCTCAGTTAAGTCACATCTCCTACTTTATTACAATTATATAATGTCACATGACTTTTAATAAAAGCTCACCTAACCAACTAGTAAATGGTTAGTTTTTAAGGCATTTTAAGCCAAAAGATAACCTTGAGGGCATATTTGAATTAATAGATAGAAGGAGAGTATTTTTCTAGTCATATTTAATAGGTTAGGGACAATTTTAACCCTTTTATGATAATTCAATATATAGTTATCTATTATTCAAATCCCCATAATTAATGTTTTTTTACTATATGCTTCAAAAAATGAAATGTCATTTAGCACATATACTCTGAAAATTATCCGACAAAAAATTTCGGTAATTTTTTTTTTAAATATTTGAATGCTTTCATGAGAGGATATTGCTTTAATAATTTTTTTTTCACTCTTCATTAATCATCATATAATAACAAGAGAATTAGAATATATATGTAGCACAAAAACCGTAGAGAGATAGACATGTTGGTACCAAAATCCATTGATTATCGAGTTAATGGAATAAAAAGGTCCCAGAAATTAGAGTGATATATAAGTCAATGCGTTTTTATATGGGCTCAGTAAAAGAACAAGAGAATGCTTTGGTAATTTGGGGGAAATTTGGAGCAGGTTGACGTTTTTGGTTAACCATATGAGTCTCCACAATTTCGATTTCCCAGAGAGTAGATTTTTTCCTATGAGGATTAGCATGGGTGATGGTGTTCCTCCAGGGGGGTATTCCTCCAGAGGGTCTTAGGAAATGGCCATATCGTGTTTTTAGGCGGACTTGGTAGAATGATCCATCTTGTTCAGCCTCCCACTCTGTTGAGGAATTCAGTTTGCTAGGCAGAGTCTGCAAGACTTTTCTTGATCCAGATACCTGTTGTTAGACACAAAAATATAATTAATTTGTACGTGCTAATTGACTATGTGGATCGGAGTAACAATTGAGATGGTCACATAATTCAAGTCGGTATCCGCACTACAAGAAAAACATAAATTTGTCCGTCATAATTTCGGATTGATTTCTCATATGGTCGCTCATTAATTAGTAGTTATTATCTCAGAAAGTTTTTCTAATTTTCTTCTTAATTTCAATTTTCTTCAATAAAGAAATTAAGTGACTTTCCAAGATAACAACCATTAGTTGAGCAACCATTTGAGAAATCAATTCGAAATTATGACGATTTTAAGACGAAATTTATCAATGTGTGTGAAATTTGTGACATATATGACGATCTGTCACAATTCAATGACAAAAACTGAGAAACGTCACAAAATTAATATAGAAATCTGGAATCACCTTAGGAAGTAATGGAACATTTGAAGCTGTTAAGTACTTGCCATAACAACTTTTAAGACGGAGATAGTGTTGGCCAGCCAAAAATTCAACGGACCAAAGTGCATTTACTGCTGAGCCGTCGCGGCTTTGACGTATAGATTTCTCATCATTGCTTGCTATGAGGTATTTGCCACTGTGCGTTTTGAGACGAATGATTTTTGCCTTCTCCAAGTGCTCCATAATTAATTCGAAGCCTTAATTTCTGGTTGATTCAAAATCGGTTGGATTAATTACAAGGTTGAAGAAATAAAATGTTTCTAATTTAATCCTCTCTCAAGCAAAAATTATAGGACAAAAATATTGAAAAGAGTTTAATTAGGAAAAGAAACACAAACTGTTATATACAATATTTTATGATGATGAATGATGGCTAATGGCCAATGGCTAATGACATTCAGAAGACCCTTTTGCATACATGCATTCAAGAATTGATTGGAAGATGTGCACCTATATTTGAAAGGGTCTTTTGAACTTAATGGGAGAAGCCAAAAGTCTAAAGGTGACGCTATTGCAAAATACCATTTTGTTCTTGTGATGCAACCTCTCTTTTGTTTCACCAGTCTCTCATTGCTTGGCCAAGATACATTCACGGAGAGGATTTCGTAAGTGCGCTCACATATACGTGGGGGTAGAATTTTGATCTAAGATGTACATTTTATATTAGTTTAGTTTAGATATTTAAATTTCAGCGTATTTTAATTAAATACATGAACACACGTGATAATAAAATATTGTGAGTAGACGCCTTTGGTTCAAATTTGTAAAAAAAATAAAAAATTGCGCATTTTTAAATGTCAATTACGTAGATAAAATTAACTGCTTAAAATATGTCACATTCTTTAATTATTTACATTCGTCTGAATAAGTATTAAAACGCTAGGTTTATGAGATTCAAGGAGATGACGTATTTTATATGATTAACTTAACTACCTAATATGTATTTGAGAATATGAGCAATTTCTTTTTTCAAAATGTGAAAATCTCTAATAGGTACGCTTTATATGTTTTCAATCACTCAATTGAAACAAAATGCAATTCAAATATCTAAATGAGATTTGCTTACAAATTTAAAGATTGTCAATGCATGAAGCCTCTACATCTAAATACATTGAATATCTAATATTATAAATTTCAATTTAAAAAAAAATAATTAAAATCTATGTATCTAATTAAGTTATATGTTACAAAAGAAAGAAATAATATTTTTCGGACGCATAACGTTAAATGCAATTTGTCAGTTTGATGCTTGGATGACAAGTCCGGTGCCCAAATGACATAAATGTTTATGGAGTTCGGCACCAAAAGAATATGTTATTGGATACAATACATTCAAATGGTATGTTTTAAAAATTACAAACAAAATAGAACAGTTCATGCTTGACAAATAGCAACTTCATCTCTTAATGTCGTCAAAGCAGCCAATTAATTTTTTTTTTTTTAAAAATATTGTAAGGCACAATTCGCCTAAAGCCAGGCGAACTGCAAAATAATATTCTGGCTTTGGGCCAACTGTGCTTTATAATTTACTTTTCAAAATTGATTGCAAGGCAGTAGATGAGTACAAAGAGGCCAAGGACCATGAAGTGGCTGGATCAAACAAAGAATCAGTATGCAAAGAAGATAGTCACGCTTGGTAAAAAAAGAAAAATGCAGTTGGCCAGGCGCAGTTCGCCCAGAGCCTGGCGAACTGCATTAATTTTTTTTTTCACTGTTTAGTTTATTCAATTATAAATATCACTCAAGGTTTACTTCTAAAATCTATCCAATAATATTTTATATTCATAATAAAATCTATCAAACAATATTTTATCTTTCAATATAGAAAAAATATGACCTAAATGATTAGAATTTAATTTATATTGAGGTGATGAAGTTGTATATAAAGTTGGTTCGGCTAGACATAGTCTTCCTCCTGAAATGATTCGACAATTCCCAATTATCTAAAATATGATCGTCTTGTACGTGTGGTTAGATGGAGAATGGGGGCATAGTGGGCTTTTATGTGACCGAAGATATAAGATATAATTCTTGCTAATTGGACAAACTTATACACTATACTTACTAGATATAGCGAGAGTTTAAAAAAATTATAAAAAACAGCGATTGTTTCTGAATTTTGTCAGGTTTCATACGGTAATTTTTTAAATTCGCTCTATATCAGTGATACAATAATTCGCTTTGTATCTCTTGTTGTATCACTGATATAAAACGAATTTCAAAAACTCTCGCTACATTTAATAATTATTCAAACTATCATTATGTTTGATAATTAAATTTAAAAACTATCGCTATTTTCTGAAATTTCCCAAGAAATAAGCCTGGAAAGTGGACATGCGAAGCTTGTATCAGAACACTAATTTGCTTTTGTGTAGTTTTCTTTTTGAGCTTTGAATTAATTTTTATACGAAAGAAATACAGTGATTGTTATTGTGTATGGTTGGTTAGTTGTTTCAAGATAAGCTGCTCAGAAAAGAGAGGCCAACTAGAGTGCATATTTCCAGTTGAAATTACTGTTGTTTGTGTGATGACTTGGTTACTGAATATTTATTCTCTGGTTGTAGCTGGATATCCTTGCTCTACGGACTGGTACACATGGTTCGGTTGATTCAATAACTTTGTTTCAAATTTTGTATTTATTTTTAAAATTAATTGAAGATATGTGTTTAGGTAGAGGGTTGGGAATTCTTGAACAATTTCACAAAGAAGACTGTATATCTATATCTAATCAAACAAGCTTCGTATATAATTTTAACATGCTAATATAAATTAACTCTAATCGTTTCAGTCTTTTTTTTTATATCGAAAGATGAATTGTTGTTTAATAGATTTTACTATGATTATAAAATATTATTAAATATATTTTAGATGTAAATTTGAGTGATATTTATAGCTGAACAAACTAAACAGTAAAAGAAATAAATAAGAAAAATTTACTACAGTTTGACTAATTTTCAGTGAACTGTAACTTATAATTTATTTATTTTAATCGATTGCAAGGCAGCAGATGAGTACAAAGAGGCCAAGTTGGGCAATATTTGGGCGAACTGTCTTAGTTTATTTGTAGTTTTTAAGATATATTATTTTGGTGCATTATGTTCAATAAAAAATACAAATTATAATATTTCAAAATGAAGTTCACCCAAGAACGGCTAAATTGCGGAAACAAAAATAAATTTGAAATTTGTTTGATGTCTAGCGAGTTGTAATTTCTTTTAAAATTTAATAAACAAACGAAGATGTTAACATTTTTTACAGTTCATTCAAGTATTGACAAACAATTTGTTTTGATTTGTGTTTTCTGAGACATATTCTTTTAATATAATAGGTCGAAAAAATATTTCTTTTTTATACCTATCTCCTTGAATGTCTAAAAAAAGAAAAAGAATTGATCCTGCATGAATCAAACATTTTCCCAAAGTTGAAAATTATGAAACCATGTCCCCATCAAAAAAACCAAAAAAAAAAGGGTTGTGGGAGACGCGGTTATTCAAGACCGTGCATGCCTTCTCAAATCTGACCGACAATTTCTCACAAAGCATCAAGGAGCAGTACCGGAGTAATCACATGAGAATCAGGAGAAAATGGAAATTATGACTTAATATGCCCGCCCCGCTGTCGGAAGCATCTGTGCTAGCTGTGAAACGTGGCACTTGGGCTGATGATCAGTATGAACATCCGAAAAGGGCAAAAAAGGAAAAGGAGAAATGGAACGTCACATATATGTCCACCGACTCGACACCGCCCTCCCCTCATTGTTTTGTAACGCAAAATTTTACTGTATACTACCTTCGTTCTGTAATAGGTGTTTTATTTTTCGGAAAGTTAATAATTTTTTAAATATATTTAATTTTAAATTTTTTAAATTAAAATTAAAATATTTAAAAATTATATAAAGAGTAGAAATTATAAGTTGTAAACTTTTTTTTATGTGGTAGAATAAAAAAATATATTTTAAAATATTAATTTAATTTAAGTAACGCGACTTTCAAAAAGTAAATTATGATAAATATAATAAAATAGAAACAGTAATGACAAAGGGCAGACAAAGTAAGGGCACGTTTGGAAAGCTATCTAGGAATTGAATTGTATAATTGAGTGTAATTATATAATTTAAATTGATTATTTGATTAAGTAATTATTTGATTAGCAGAAAATTTATATTGGGAATAAGTAAGTACAATCTTCAGTTCGGGGGGGCGGAGGGGAGGGGGAGAATTACAGGTAATTATATGGTACAATTATAATGTTACATTTTAATTTCTTTGTTTTTATTTTTATTTTAATTTTTTTTCTATAATTTTATTTTAAAATATTTTTTATTTACATTATTTATCTTTTATTTTCTTTCTTCTTATTTCCCAACCTAAAACTTCTTGTGATTCTATATAATTGCTCGTATTTTTTATTTCATTTTTTAAATATAAATACATTATTATTCTAGTATTTAAATTAAAATAGAAGTTCATTATTGAATGATGTTATAGACTTGTGTTTTTCTTTTGAATTATATTTACTTAAGTTATGTTAGAATTTTCCACAAGGGTATTATGTTAACTTTTTCAAGAAAAAAATTGAATGTTTGTTAGCTTTTTAATTTTAATTTATTTGTTTTAGTAGTCTTGACTTGTTATTTCACATGCCATTCATTTTTCAGTTAGAATTGCTAGATTATTTTTATCAAATATTTGAATAATTTTAGACATTATATTTATAGCAACAACAACAAACCCAGTGTAGTCCCCCAAAAATGAGTCTAGGGAAGGTAGAATGTGCATAGACCTTAACCCACCCAGAAGCAGGGAGACTGTTTCCGATACACCCTCGACTCAAGGATAAATAAATTAAAACAATCTAAAAAAGGAAGAAGCGATAAAACAAAGCATGTCAAACATCAACTAAAGCAAAAAAACAAACAAAAATAATAATGATATAAGAAACAACAGGTAAATGATATCATATTTATTATATTAATATTTTTGTCAAATATGCATTCATTGATATTATTAAAAAATGTGATTTTTAGTTCTTATAATTAATTAAATTAAAATATTATTAATTTAAAAATATATGTTGATATTATTAAAAAATGTGATTTTTAGTTCTTATAATTAATTAAATTAAAATATTATTAATTTAAAAATATGTATCAATTATTTTTTATAATTTTAGTTAAGAATATAAGTTAAATAATTAATATATTTTCAAGAGACAATATGTATTTAATTAAATATCTAATTTAATATCACTAAAAAAATACACATATTTAGCAAATATTAATTTTTGAATTAATTTTTATTTTAAAATTTTTAATTCAACTATATAATTACATTATGACAAACAAACAAGTATGAGACCTATTATACTATACTATATAATTACATTATGACAAACAAACAGGTCTCATAATTACTATACTATATAATTACTATTCTAATAATTATATTAATTATCAAGTGATTTTTCAAACACACCCTAAGTAAAAGAACAATACATTGGCCGGACTTAAAATTTGGATTTATGTGTTTAAATTCTTAATTCTATTATTTTCATCAAATTTACTGAGTTTAAGAGCCTACTCATTTGATATGCCCCATGTATTGGCCTAACGCCTCATTTGTTTGCACGTGACAGGTCAGATTTTAGGTCATTAACCATATTTTTATTAAAATTTAAATATTTAGTTTGAATAGATTTTAATCATAAAAATCTGAAATAAAATCTTAATATCATTAAAAAGTATATTTATGAATAATTTTATCCACTACTCTATCCACAATCACCATCCACCACCACTAACCACTTCTGTCATCACAACCACCATACTATTACCATCACCAATCACTAGCCACCACTGGCAACCAACTCTGCAACCATTGCCAATTATCAATACCGTCGCCAACTACCCTTACCATCACAATAAGCACTAGTAATCACAATTGCTGCCAACCATTACTGTCAGTCTTTATCACATGTACCACCTCCATTATTATAATTATATTCACTGTCACCACCACTATCATTGTCACCATCGCTACCACCACTATTAGCACTACCTCAATTACGGTCAGTGATCCCTATCAACCACCTCACCATTACAACTAACACTACCACCAACTATTACCAACACATTGTCAAACCACCACACATTATTCATCCGCCATAATCTACACAGTCAACTCTTAATATTAATCAACTTCACTATTACTTACAACCACTACTACTAACAGTCACCATCACGTCAGTCACTACAATACCAACCACCTCTATCATCACAGCTATCACCACCACCACCGCTACAAAACATCTTCACTATCACTAGCGAACATAAATATATTATTTTTTATCAAATAATAAATTTATTTTATTAAATTAATTTTTTAATATAAATTATATATTTAATATATTTATACATAAATTATATATTTTTTAATATTAAAAATAAATAATTTTAATTTTAAAAATAAAATCTTATCTTAATTATTTTAGATACAAACGTAATAATCGAAAATAAATGAGGCGTAAGGCTTGTCGTTGAGTAAGACTGTTAAGAGCCGGTAGTGGGGCACGCTGGATTCTTGGGAAAATTAGATCACCTAAATTAGTGGTCATGGATCGAGCTTTATAATGTTTTATAACGGTTGATTTTTTTATTCATCCATCTCATAACTAATAAGAGGCCTCCACCTAGTAGTACGAATATTTGATTTTGTGGTCAGTCCGGGACCAAACAAATGACAAGTCACCATCATTTGTTAGATAAGAACTTTAGATTACAAAATTTGCTTTCATGTTGAATATATACCCACGGATTGTTACATTACGTTACGTCTCATAAATAACAATTGATTAAATTTTTTTTTTAGTGCACACTCATACAGGTGTCTATTTTTACATCATATCTGATTAATTAAAAACACTACTAGGGTTACTTGTATATAATTATGGTAAATTTGATAATCTCAAAAATAGAGTAATAATATATTACATGAGTCAGACATCAAAACTCATAAAATTTTCTTTAAAAATTTTAAAACAGACGCTTAGATTTTGTATAAATCGAATAGGAAATCTCGTTGCTGATAATTTATCTTAAAAAAAATTAAGGACCTTATTGGACAGCCAACAAGGCCCTCTTTAATTTTTTTTTTTGAATTTCGTTTAAGTTAAGTAAAAATTTTAAAAAAAAATTAAAAGAACCTGTTAGCACGTGAATTCTGCAACAATGTAGATTCACTGGTTCAAAAGTTAGCACGTGAATCTGAATTGAAAAAGTGAAAGAAAATATTTTTTTTTCACGTGAATACTGCTTGAAAAAGTGAAAGAAAATATTTTTTTTTTCAAAGAATCTGATTTTTTTAAATTTTTTTATTTAACTTAAACGAAATTCAAGAAAAAAAATAAAAAGGACCTCGTTGACTGTCCAACGAGATCCTTAATTTTTTTTAAAGAAAAATTTAATGAACCTTGTTGGCCAGTGAATATTTTTTTTAAAAAAAATAAATTATTAGAATCTCGTTGCCTCAACAACGATGTGTCCTATTTGATTTACACAAAAACTAAGTGTTTGTTTTAAAATTTTATCCGTTTTAATGCTGGAATCCATGCTACACCAACAAGAGATTGAAATCAGAAATTTTGCATACGATTTTGGAAATGGATTTTTTTAATATAAAAATTACCATATTTGTTTTAGTAAATTATACTCTTTTCTGTTCATATTGAGTGCTGTTTTTGTTTTTAAATTTGATCCAAATTAAGTAATGTTTTACGTAATAAAAGAAATATGCAATTGCTTTCTTTCAAATTTATTCTTATTTAGATAAGTGAGTTTTTCACCAAAAAATTAAATTTAATAGATAATGTTTAATTAAAGGTAAGTTAATAAAAAATACTTCTTATTTTATAAGAGTGAATAAATAGTGTGTGTAAATTAAAAATATCACTTAATATGAACCGGAAAGAGTACATATTATAGTACTCCCTCCATTTCAAAATAAGTGGTATTTTATCTTTTTAGTTTTGTTTCAAAATAAGTGGTGTTTTACGTAATCAAGAAGATATTAGTGACGCTATTTTAATTTTACCCTTATTTAAATGGTGAGAGTTTTACATAATCGAGAAAATATTAAAGAGTTACATCTTTTTCAAGATATTTATTAAAAGTAAATGGGTAAAAATATATATATATTTTTTAAAAATGAATAATTTTCTTAAGGGGATATACCTAATGTAAAATACTATTTATTTTAAAATAAAAAAAATAACATAAAAAATAAAAAAACTTCGATACAGTAAATTTTTACTATGCGTGAGATATAAGAAAAGACCGAACACAAACGTATATCCAACATGTGACCTCCTTTTCATATGGTAAACCGTGACCCCTCTTGCTTGATTATTACGTCGAAAGTGTGATCATATAAAAAGGAAAAATTTAATGCTGAAGTCAAAGATTTCATTTCACGTAGACGACATATTACCTACCCTCCTATCTGCCCGTTACACAATTAGGACATGTTACGTGCACTAATGACAGTTGTTTCACACGCACACTCTCTTCCTCCAGCATCTAACTTTCTCCCCCTTCAATTTGCTGATCTTCATCACATGCCACGAACCTCTTCAACAAATAGTCATAACCCTACATCATAAAACATCATTCCTTTTTTGGGTTTTTGATTCTTGAAATATTTTTGCAGAATTAATAATTCTAGATGGAATTCTTCCGGAAAGCCAAATCCGTTAGGCTAAAGAGCCACCATGACAAATTCTTACATGCCGATCCTGACCAAGAAACGGTGTATCAAGATCGCAGCGGATCTTCAAAGAGCGTTAAATGGACCGTCGAATTCCCCGAAGGATTGGACAATGTGGTCCGATTGAAAAGCTGCTACGGAAAATACCTAACGGCCTCAGACGAGCAATTTCTATTTGGGGTAACGGGTCAAAAAGTTGTTCAAAGCATGCCCAGTAAATTGGATTCATTAGTTGAGTGGGAACCCATTAAAGAGGGATCTGTAGTGAAGCTGAAAACTAGATATGGGAATTATTTAAGGGCAAATAGTGGATTACCCCCTTGGAGGAATTCAGTTACACATGATATACCTCACAGACATCACGATTGGATCTTGTGGGAAGTTGATACTGTTGAGCTACTGCCAAAAACCGAATTGCCCCATGAAAACGTTTCGAGATCCGAATCAGTGGATGAAGATTTGAGCTCATCTTTTCATCTTACAACTGCTAAATTTTCCAGGAATCAGGTTTATCTTCTGCATATTGTACATTTTGATGCCAAATGATATCTCCTTTATGGTCATAGATTTAGGGCCGTTTGGTTCGCGAATGTGATTTATTTGATTCATTAGATCAAAAGTTATTTTAAAACTGTTGTTTGGTTTTAACCTTTACCTTCTCAAGAAAAGGGCTTTGGCAGAATTGCAACTTTGTCATTTACTTGTTTTTATCCAAGTATAGCTAATCACTAAATTGTTATCCCACATTCAAGTATAAAATTATACCGGTATTACTTATTCCAGAAAATGAAAATGCAACCAAACAAAGTATATGAAATATTACCGTATTTCCTTATTTTGATAAACCCCGTAACCAAACGAGTCATTAGGATTTAACTTACAGTCACTGTAGCATGTTACTTACCATCTTGATATTAGAAAGTTTCTTGTTATTCAGTTTTAAGTGTTCTCATAATGTAAATTACTATTTACACTGTAATGAATAAAGCATTTCTATTAAATGTGTAGTCCTCAGTGAAGTCGGAAGGTAGGGTAATCTACTATTATGTGGCGGATGAAAATGGAAATGTGAATGATTCAGTGAAAGGGCCTTCTTTTCAGTTCAAAGGGCATGGATTAGAGGAACTGACTCAAAAATTGGAAGAAGAAACAGGGCTAGAGAAAATCATTGTTTGTTCGCGGAACAAATTTAATGGGAATTTGTATCCTCTCCGTTTAGCATTACCTCCAAACAATGCAACTATGCATGTTGTTGTACTACCTGCATCGTCTAAAGGTCAGTATACTTAATCCTCTTTTTAAGCATGTACCCTCCCTGTTTATCAACTTGAAAAACTTTTGTAAATAGCATGAGATACAGTGGTTTTAAGTTTTAACAGTAATGTGACTATACAGTGGCAAATGCATCATAAAATCATTAATTGATCTGATCATGTATGATAACAAGTATATGCAAGCATTATTTTTTTCATTTGGAAGTAACATACTAATATCTGATCGTCATCTATGAGTATTATGTAATGCTGCCAGATTCTATGATAAGGGACAGTTGTTAGCCCTTTAATCTATTCGAGTAAAATGCGGTGATTAATTAGGACGCTGAGTAGAGAATGCTATAATTGAGGAACCAAAGATTAAAACAAAGATCTGGAGTTGGTTGCTTTCTTGTTTAAAAGTTTGTCTTTTGTTCGCCCAAATGCAGTAATCCTCAAATGAATCTCTTCGACTATCTTTAGCATATAAATCTAATCAGGAGCCTCCTTGCTTTGACCTCTGTCTGTTGGTGTTTTCTTCTGTGATTTTGTAATCCTGCATCTTGTTTCTTTGTTGACAACAATGGCATTGTGCTGCTGGACAGTGGCAAAAGAACTGATGGCGGATCTCCTTACATCCAAATGGTCGGTGTTGAAGACTCTATCGTGAAACATTATGCCTGCCTACTAGAAAGTAGATTCAAATTCTTCCCCAGAACGAGAGGCAGATCCAGAATTTGAAGTTTATGTGTTCATATAATGACCCCAAGTTAATATACAATAATTATTGGGTGAGTTCACAGTAAAATATTTATAGATATTTAGTTGATTTCTCAATACATATACACGATCTGGACAAAAGCTACTGGGTTCACGTGAACCCTTAGACGACACTCTTGATATTAAACGAATGTAATGCAACCAAGAAATAATACCTATACAGATTCCAGTTGAGAACATTATTTATTTGTTGAGAATTGACAAATGCAGCTTTCTTCCTCTGTATATTTTTGTTACTTATCTTTTGGAGATCAATTTGAAATATCCAATCTTTTCACTTTCAGTAATAGTCCTTGTGATTTTCTGTTCCTTCTTTTTGAATATATAACTTCTAAGAAACTTAGAAACCTACTAAAACTAAGGCAGAGTTATCCTTGGATAGTTTAAACAAGAAATTGGATACATAGGTTACTTTCAGAAATTTCTTCAGGGGTAATTGATTCATGATTATATTATGGAGAGCAAGTGGTTGGAATAAAATGTGTTTATTGGTATTGTTCTTGTTGATCATATTGATGTTAAGTGTCAAAGTGGATCCAGGATTTGAAATATATGTTTTTTGAAAATTAATAATTGGTACATACTAAATAATTTTCTAAAAACAAATTATAAGATTTGAGCTAAAGCTGCTAAATGGTACAAGGATCCTTCATTTGCCTTGATATCTATACCCTTGATGTACCGTTGCAAAGTGATATTCTAAAATTTTCCTCTTTTTTAATTACTAATCGCTCTTCAAGAATCAAACGAATTTTATAAATAATTAGGTTATATTTAAACAGAAAATTTAGTCTTCATACGTTATGTAGAGTCTTTAATTAGTTTTATTTATGGAATAAAAGAATTATCCTATGCTTAGTTGTAACTTAAATTCCATCTATTTAACCTCGAGGAATCAAAATATTTCAGAATTTTAGCCTGTTTGGCCAAGTTTCTAAGAGGCTAAAAGTGTTTATTGTTTCTAAAAAACACTTATTTTAAAAAAAAGGAGGTGTTTGGCCAAGCTTTTGAGAGAAAATAAGTGTTTTTAAGGAGCAGCAGAAACTGTTTTTCATAAGCTAAAAAAAGTAGTTTCTTCTCAAAAACACTTATTTGAAAAGCGCTTTTGTGAAAAATATACTTAGAAGCACTTTTTAAAAGTTTGGCTAAACACTAATTGTTGCTCAAAAGTGCTTTTTAAATTTATTGGCCAAACACAAACTGCTTCTCACTAAAAATACTTTTTTAATAAGCACTTTTGAAAAAAACACTTCTCAAAATAAGCTGATTTGAGAAGTTTGGCCAAACAGGCTATTAATCGGATTAGGTAGTCATTAGAGTTATGGTTTAATAATTGTCAGCATCACTTAAACATTAAGGGGCCGTTTGGTTACTGTATAAGGTCCAAATTAATACATGAATAACTTGGTTATTCATATATTAATTTTATACCATATTTGGTTTTCAAATAAAATAAAAGTTATTAATGTATTAATTTCATACCATATTTGGTTGGTAGATTTCAATTGTTGTATAAAAATTATTCATGTATTAATTTTATGCGGTGTTTGGTTGTGTTTTAGTAATTCTACATAACTAATACTTACATAACTTATGAGAAAATCTATGTATAATTTTATGCGAGGCAGAAGGTGGAATAAGTTATGTGGGTATTAATTATACATGTATTAAAATAATAAAATTACAAATCTACCCCTATCAATTTATTATTAAAATTTTTTTTAATTCGATATGTGAGTATACAATTCTTAAACTTTTTTAAAGGGCCGTAAGCCCCCTTTTATTAAAATAAAAAAAAGTTATATTATTTTTGTGAAAAAAAGAAAGAATTTTATACTATTTGCTTACTTATTTATTTATAAATAATATATACTAATTTATAATAAATTAAATATTTAATAATTAATAATTCATGTATTGTAATTTCAATAACTATAAATCCTACATAAATAATACCTAAATAACTAATACATGAATAACTAATCCCTATATAAAATAATACATAGATTTCCTCATAACTAATTCATGTATTACTAAATACCTGCATAACTCTAACCCATAATCAAACGACCCCTAAGGGTTCGTTTGGTACGAAGACAAGTAATGCAAGATTAGTAATATAGGGATTAATAATGCAGGGATTGTTAATACAATAATTGTAATGTTGAGATTATTTTTTATCAAATGTTTGGTTCAATATGTTAAAAACTAGATATACCATATATTGTGTTTGATTTAAAACTCTACAAAATCTTCTTTACAATTATACCCTTGAATTTTTGTGGGATTTTCTATTTTATTTAACTAGATAGGTTGAAAATTAAAATATGAATAGTTGAGATGGTTGAAATGCTCCAACAGATGTCTGATGACAACTTGGAATAGGAAACTGCCAGATCGCGGAACTTAGTCTAAGTAAATTAAAATACTTCACTAAGTATGCATAAATATTTTAATCTTTTAAATTTATTAAAAGTTAAGTTAGATTTGATGAGGATTATGAAAAAGAAGAAATTAATGAGAACTCATATTATTTTTAAAAATAAGTTTTGTAATTTCTGTCATTTTTAATTTACTTTTAGAGTTTGATGAAACTTTTTTGATATTTATAGTTAATTTTCCCTCCACCATTTTATTCTTATTTAACTAATATAAATTGTTAAATATTTATTAGTGAGTAAAAATATTAATTTTTAGTAAAAATTTAAAGGTTCAAGTTCCTTGTTATGAGATAAATTTTTATAATTTTAAATCGGGAAAAGGGTTTAATATACCTCTCTACTTTAGTTTAATAGTTAATTTTATCATTTGTCATACTATAAGGTCAAATATATCCATGTTATTACCAAAGTATTTAAAAATAACCCTTATTTGGATGGAATTCCCAAATAAGGGGTATTTTAAATGAGATTTGAAATATGATACTTAAAATCGAGTTTGAAGGACTTATATTAATCGAAGTGTGTCATATTGATCAATGTGGTTTAGCAAAGTAACACATGATATATTTGTTAAAAATTTGACTTTTTGAAGTTGTGTTTTTTTAATATTTAAAACTATATTTAAATGTATTATAGAAAAAAATATAAAATTTTATGAGTGAAAATTATAAAAATTCAAAAATTGATTTGATATAATTTTAAAAATTTAAAAGTTAATTTTTTATTATTAAATAAATATTTAAAGGTAAATATTTTTAAAATTTATCTTGATAAATTGAATTTCAATTTTTGAAAAATTCAAATTCATGAGGTCCATTTTTTAAAGGTAAATTTAAAAATTTACTTTTAAATATTTATTTAATATTAAAAATTTAACTTTTAAATATTTTAAATTTTCAAAAATTATATTAAATCAATTTTTGAATTTTTAAAATTTTCACTCATAAAATTTCATATTTTTCTCTATAATATATTTAAATATAAATTTTAAATATTAAAAAATACAACTTCAAAAATTTAATTTTTTAAATATATCATGTATTGTTTTGCCAAACCGTATTGATCAATCAGTCATATTTTTATTAATATAAGTCTTTCAAATTCGATTTTAAGTATCATATTCGAAATTTTATTTAAATACCTCTTATTTGGAGATTTCATCTAAATGAGAGATAGTTTTGAATATTTTAAAAATAATAAGGTATATTTAATTTTATAATATGATAAAGTATAAACTTATCTATTAAACTAAATTACGGGGGTACATTTGACCCTGTTACCTTTTAAATCTAACCTCGGGGAGCAATTTTGTGATTTTCTCACAAAGTTACAACGGATTATATGGCGTGTCCAGAGCAAACAAGACATCAGTGAGCTGTTTTTGCGTTTTGTGCTGAAAAAGGTGCAATTCGAGTATGAATTTGGTACCGCAGCGATTCATTTTTCGTCTTGGATTCGTCTCTCAAACTTCAAGTCTTAAAGGAAACTATCCCTGCTCAATCCCTAACCATGGAAAAAGAAGACTTAGTACAATTACTTTCTCCTTAGCTCCAAAGGTAACAATGATAGTAATGTTCAAAGACGCCAACTCTTTCTGCAAATTTGTGGTAATATATATAAACACTCACTCATTTAATGTTTTTTTTTTTGGTAAAGTAGTCAGGTGAAGAGCTTTTGGTAGTAGTAGGGGGTGGAGCAGCAGGGATTTACGGTGCTATAAGGGCCAAGACTCTCGCTCCTAATCTTAAAGTTGTTGTTATTGAAAAAGCGAAACCTTTATCAAAGGTTAATACCTTTCCCGCATTCCGCTGTTCTGAGAATCAACATAGCAAAGAGAAATGATAAATATTCTCAAAGTGGAGAATATATTATAATACAATTCATATTCTGTTTGTGATGAGGAAAGTTTTGTTCTTTTGTTTTGGCAGGTCAAAATTTCTGGAGGAGGCCGCTGCAATGTGACTAATGGACATTGTCCTGACAATAAGGTAAAACTTTCTTTTTTCAATTGTAAGATATATTCTATGCTTAGTAATTTGTAGAATCGGTGTCCAAAGCTTAAAATTAGATTATGGCACTTGTGGAAGAGTGACTTTTATTTATGTGTAATTTTTGTTCCTTGGTGGTTGGGGAATTCAATGTATTTGCTTGCTTCTCTGGTGTATCTGTCATTGAATTTCTCATTTTTCAGCTTAATATTTGAAGACATTTCAGAAAATACTGCTAATTATTGTTCCTAAGATTGTATAACTTAGGGATTTGAAGATAAATGTTTTTTAGCCTTGGCACTTTGCACATAAAAGATCCAAGATACAAATAAATAATTGAGTTGAAATAGTATTTTCTGTTTGATGTCTGAACTCCCTCAACACAGATTTTGCATTTGCCTATACTGATTGAGGAGGATGTTTGTCTGTAGCTTATTAGAATCATAAAATCAACTAAAATAACCGAGAGCCAGGACTATAATTATGTTTCTGTTCTTTTCTTTTCTTCCTAAAAGGTGCTCATAGTCGAGTATCATTTTCAACTTCAGATATGTGGTATTTTAGCAGCATATAAGTCAAGCTCAACCGAAACCAAACTTGTTCGCAGATTTTGGCTGACCACTATCCAAGGGGTCATAAGGAATTCAGAGGCTCCTTTTTCCACACTCATGGTCCAATGGATACAATGTCCTGGTTCTCTGATCATGGTGTGGCTTTAAAAGTAATCTCCAAAACTATTTTGATGTTTCTTTTCTTCTTTTTGATGTTAACGTGTTGTTCTGCTGATTATTCCTTAGATTGAGGAAGACGGAAGGGTCTTTCCCACCAGTGATAGTTCATCTACTATAATTGATTGTCTCATGTCTGAGGCAAAGAGGAGCGGAGGTAGATAAACTATTCTATCACAATTTTATTTTACATTTCTTTCATAAATATTTGGGAGCATGTATTGCATAAGCTTTTACTTCTATTCACATTACTCCTTGTACATTCAATATCATTAGAAGTTCTCCAGGGGCAAAGTGCCTACTTTCATTATTTAAATTGCCTGATTGAGTAGCTTTGGACTTTCTACTCTTATAAGGTCACACTTCCCCATAAAAGCAAAAGTTTTCTGTTGTCTCGTGTGTGTCTGCACATCTCTCTGAACATATAACACTGAAACTTGCTTATATGGCATTACTGGTGAACTTGAAGCCAAGTATTTGCCAAGAACATCTTGAGATTTGAGACATGAGATCTTTTAATTTTCTTTCTTATTGTAAAATATGGGAGACAGAGTGACAACTTAAACAATTTGGAACAAGTAAACATGAACCTCATCTCTATTTGAACTGCAAAATTGTTAACCCAATACTATTCCCTTTGTAATCATTTTGCCTAAAGCATTATGAAATTGTTTCAGGGTTAAAACTACTATAGACCAAGGCTAGATGTTGAAAAATCTTGAAGCTAAACTTGGCAACTTGAACAAATTGGAATACAGAAGCATTAAGCTCATCTTTGTTCACACTGCAAAACTATTAACCCGACACTTTCCCCTTTGCAATCATTCTGCCTAAAGCATCCGCTACAGAGATGTGTATGAAATTGTTTTAGGGTTAAAAACTACTATAGACCAGGGTTAGATGTTGAACAATCATGAAGTTAAGGCCTATGTTAAGAATCTCTGCACCTGGTGTGTACTTATAGTATGCTTACGTTCTTTACTTTTGAAGTTTTCTCAATTAATATATAATGTGTTATTCTGTTCCAGTCACCAGTTTGAGATGGAAAAGTTCTGGCTAAAAGCTAAAATAGCTACATTTTGAGATAGTCTCCTGCATTTTTATGCCTTTCCAATGTAGTTTACTTCATACTTGTGATGATGAGCTAGTTATATCATCCAAAATGTGCAACTTACGGATGACATATTTCACGGGCTAAACCAAAGAGCAGATTGCTGAAAATTGGGAAGGAAATATGCTCCTAATCTGAACTCTGAACAATCAGCCTTCTATATTTCTTTGATGTTAATCTTAAAATACTCTATCATCTACAATGGCGAGTTAAAATATCAGCCTAGTTGTGGTGTATCATGAATCCAATACCCTTCTGCTAAGTAAAAGTAATGAAATTTAAAATTTCTTTCATTTCTCAAAAGAAAAAGAAAACGAAAATGTTCAGGCCACAAGCTCTCAGATTATTTGGGCATGCACATCCTCAAGTATGACTCTTGAGCAATTACATTACTTAATTTGTAATTTGTGAGGTATTACATTGAGTATGTTGTTGTTGTTGTGAGGTATTCAATTTTCCTTTTCCGGATCAAGATGCTGATATGGCAATTCCTCATTTAGTCTTGGTGCAGACTGGAAAGGTTGTTACCGGTGCATCTTCCACTGCTGATGGCAAGTTTTCGGTCAAGCTTGAGAAACGTAGCCTTGATTATGTGGAGCATGTTGAAGCTGATTATCTACTAATTGCTAGTGGGAGTAGTAAGCAGGTCAGTTTAGTAATGAGTTAGTAGCACTTTTTGCATTCATTCCTTCACTTCATTTCCTTCTGTTCCTGTTCAGGGTTATAATCTCGCCACTCAACTTGGTCATTCTATTGTGGAACCTGTTCCAAGCCTGTTCACTTTCAAGATTGATGACTTGAAGTTAGCCGAACTGTCTGGTGTAGGTTTCTCTACCATTTGCAGCCAATTTAGTGAATTCATTCTTTTTAGGCGTTTTCCTGCTACTCCTTATGTTTTATATCACGTCAATGAAGATATAGCTTGTTCTTTGTTGTCAGTAGTTCCTTCTTTCTTGAATCGAGATATACTTGGGGAGATGATTTATATGTCTCATAAGTGCTTCTTTTAGTAATTTATGTGGGTTCATATCCTATTGGTTTTCAAATCTAACCTGATTTAGAGTAGTATTAAGGATGAAATAGCTCTGATGGTCAGTCAACTAGCACTGAGAATCAGTTCTTTTCTCCCTTCTGGCATTTAATATGTCTTATGAGACAGCTAGTTCTTTTGACTTCTATCAATGCTACCTTACATGCTTCAAATTTCTATTTTCTATAAGTACCCGAGCTAATTCTTGTCTGAAATATGTGCAATTGCTATATAAAACATGATAGTCTTGTCTGTCCTGTATATTATAGGACAATGTGCACTGATTTTACCTTTTTGTCTAATGACATAGTGATCTCTGCTTTCTTCCTTAACAGAGTTTCAGTTTAAATTATGTATATTTTTACTGGTTCATTTTTTATTTTTGTTTTGCTTGTAATTTATATTAAAGTGAACAATATATTATACTCCGTTTTAATTTGTTTTCTTAATTTGACTTGGTACTGAGTTTAAGAAAGTAAAGAAAACTTTTGAATCTGGTCTTATAACTAAAGATATGTATAATGTACCAAAATGTTTTTTAATCTTGTGGTCTTAAACATGCCACGTATTTTGAAATTTAAAAGTTGTCAAATTAGGAAAGAGGCATTCTTTCTTAAACAGACTTAAAAAGGAAAGTAAGACAAACAAATTGAACCAGAGGGAGTAATATATTTCAAACATCACTGCACTTCTGTATTGACTATTAAAACAGTTGTGACATAATTATCGCACCTTTGACTCTTTGAGTACATGAAGATATTCATGCCTATGACTAACAGTAATCATTTTGCTTGACATCCATAGGTAACATTTCCAAAAGTAAAAGCAAAATTACAGTTGGAAGGCATCCAGAAGAAAATACCACAGCTTACTCAGGTATGCACTTCTGATTTATTGCATTTATTGGATAGAAATTTTGTACTGCAGAACAATAATCCTATCTTTTAGGTAGGACCCATGCTAGTAACCCACTGGGGGCTCAGTGGGCCTGTGGTTCTTAGGCTATCTGCTTGGGGGGCACGTTGTCTATCCAGTTCAGACTATAAGGGTAAAAATGTCTTCCTTTTTCTGTCTCTGTCATTTTCTCTTTACCACAACCTTTTCTCTTGCTAAATTTAGTTGCAAAAATATCCAGGTACGCTTTGCGTGGATTTTACTCCTGATCTCCATATTGAAGATCTAAAGTCTGCACTCACTCGTCACAAGAGTCAATTTTTGGTAATACATCCGTTGACCTGAATTGAAGTTTATGACCTCTTCATTATCTTGTTTGGTTGTCCATAAATAGACCAGTTTTGTCAAAGATGGGAAATATCTGGAAGAGAGAAAAGAAAGCTGTCGTCCATGAGAAGAAAACAACAGGAACTACTTAATCCCCCATCCCCCCCCCCCCCCCCCCCAAAAAAAAAAGAAAGAAAGAAAGAAAGAAAGCTACAGGAACTAATTAACTATTTGCTTTATATATTGAGCAACTATATCCATGGATCCTCCATTTGTTTTGAAGTACCAGTGATGTGAGCGGGTATGGGTTCTTTGAGTTATATTAAAAATAGCAAAAGAAAGGTGTATATATCTCTACTCGGTACTTACACACACCCATTAAAGATATTAGATATGTTTCATGTTCCATATAAGGTAGTTGAGCAGCAATAGAAAGTTCTGCTAATTGATTAAACCACATAAATGGAGTTATACGAGATATACTTATGCTTAGGGTTCTTTAACCATTGATCGCTTATCAAAAGAAAAAGGTTCTGAAACTATTGATTGTGCTCTCCTGTAAATAAGATATCATTATGACATGAAAGCATGTGATTTCTGAATTTGTATTGGACCTTACTTCACCACTTTCCTTATTGTTCTCTTCAATGCAGAGGCAGAAGGTGCTGAATTCTTATCCTTCCGAACTTGCGGTTGTGAAAAGATTTTGGAAGTATATATTAGATCGTGTGGTACAAATGTTTACTTCAGTTGCAAGGATGTCTTTTTGCTTCTGCTTATGAATATCTTCTCAGAATGTTTGACATCCGCTTTTATTTTGTTATTTTTCTTTTTCGATTTATGCAGGGCCTATGCGGAGACATGCTGTGGTCTTCCATTTCCAATAATTTGTTATTTTCTGTTGCTTCTTTGTTGAAAGATTGTGTATTTAGCATGAATGGAAAGGTATTATGGCTCTTCCTATTTCTCAGACTGATTCCTGCTTTTGACATCGTTACTTTGATTGAAAAGAAACTTTCCGTTTTTTGGGGTAATGAAGGGCCAATTTAAGGATGAGTTTGTCACAGCTGGAGGTGTTCCACTTTCAGAGGTGCTCCCCTTTTCTTTTCTTCCCGTCTGTATATCCCTTTCAAAGCTGAGACCCTTTCAATTTAGCTTAAATTAATTTCTGAGAGTTGCAATCTTTCTATTTCTTCAAACAGATCTACCTTGATACGATGGGGAGCAGGATCCATCCGCATCTCTACTTTGCTGGAGAGGTTGTCTAACCGAATACCTGTAGTTTACTTCTCTTGCTTCTGGTGCAAATGCAGGACACAGTTTATAGTTTTCCATATTTGTTTCTGATTCTTTGAAAATCCTGTAGGTACTCAATGCTGATGGTATTACTGGTGGCTTCAATTTTCAGGTAATGTGAGCTTGATCGGAATCCACAGGGTAGAATTAATGGGAAAACTGCATCATGTTTTCTTTATTATATACTTAAAATATATGCATATATATATATATATATATATAAGTCTGACGGGATACTACAAAGAGAAGTGTGATTTTTTTGTGTGTAAACAGTTTGTTCAGCCAAAACCTTTGTCTTATAATCATATTACGATTTGGTGTATCATTCAAAAACTGAAGAGGTGAAGATCATCAATGTATGTAAGTAGCAAATAAAATTGGAATGACATGGGTCCAGAATAGAGAGTAGTAGTGAGGGTTCATGTCGCCGATTACGGCTAGTTTAGGATTGAGGAATAGCTGTTGTTGCATCAATTCCTCCACACACCAAAAAAGGATCATATTGCTGATGTTGTTGGTGGATAGTCAAAGTGTGTTGTAGTTGGTTTAATTTGAGATAAATACAGTAGGAATCCTTGTATAATTAAAGTTATGGTCAACCTACTTTAAGCAGCTAAATTGGTGCTCATCTTCTTACAAACAGTAGTCTAGAAATCACATTTTCTATAGATTTTGTACTCTCAAAGTGCTTGTCGTCGTCATTGTCTCGAGAAATTCATTTTAGATATTATTTAATAACTTATATCAATAAAATTTGGGTTTTTATGTTTTCGTAATTCCAGTTTTCCCATGATATTTGTGATAATTTTTGTCCTAGTAGACATAACACATTATAAAGATTTTTCTTGGGCTCTGTACACTTACAGCATTGATGATCTGCTCCCTTGGTATATACCTTTACAGCACTTTATTGATGCTGGATTTTCAATGAAGTAACCTTTAACAATAAAAAAAAGAAGACGATATGATAGACAATTTTAAGTTGGTCTTTTAGGAAAATAACAGACCAAATGTGTTGTATAAGAAGGAAATTGTACTGACATAAATGTGACCTATTAGGTACTTATAAATAATTTTGATATTTGATGTTATATTGTGTAATTTATTAGTGATTACTCCTACATGATACTACGTTTTTCTCTAGGATTTTATACAGAACTATTTTGCAATTTCATTTATCAAAGTCTTGATACAACAACAATATACCAGTGTAATCCCATAAGTGGGGTCTGGGGAGGGTAGAGTGTGTGCAGACGTTACTCCTGGAGGTAGAAAGACTTTTTGAAAGATCCCCGCTCAAGAACAACAAATCAAAGTAGTTATAAAAAAGAAATATGATAGTGGAGAAAACATGACAACTAATAAGGAAAGCAGTACAGAGCATTCAGAGAAAAAGAACAGTAACAACAACAAAATAATGTGAAACCAATCAAAAAACAAGAAACTACGAGAATGAAGTTAATACTATAACAGACACGGTGCTCCAGACTACCACCAACCCTATCTAGCTGAGAAGCGAGACAATGTTCAACTACCTACTAACATTCTACCCTACTCCGCGGCCTCCATACTCTTCTATCTAAGGTCATGTCTTTGGTAAGCTGAAGATGTGTTATATCCTATCTAATCACTTCCCTGATACTTCTTCGGCCTATCCTACCTCTCTTTATACCCACCATTGCTAACCTCTCACACATCCTCATTGAGGCATCTATGCATTTCCCCATCACATGCTCAAACCATCTCAACCTTGTTTTCCTCGTCTTTTCCATCATAGAGGCCACTCCCACCTTGTTTCATATATCCTTATTCCTAATCTTATCTCTTCTAGTATGCCACGCATCCATCTTAACATCCTTATTTCCGCAACTTGCATCTTCTTAACATTATAGTTCTTAACTGGCCAACACTCCGCCCCATACAACAGAGTCCGTATAACGACCAATGTATAGAAACTTACCTTTACGTTTTGGTGGTACCTTCTTATTACACAAGACTCCGGAGGTAAGCCTCCATTTCGTCCATCCCGCACCAATATGATGTGTGACATCATTGTCGATCTCCAATTTCCTTAGATTAAAAACCTAAGATACTTGAAACTTTCTCCATAGAGGATGACTTGTATGTCAAGCCTCATTTCCATGCCGGCGTCATGCGTTACATCACTGACTTGCACTCCAAGTATTATGTTTTGGTCTTTGCTCAACCCGAACCCTTTAGACTTCAGGATTTATCTCCAAACCTTCAAACTAGCAATAACTCCGCTAGAAGTCTCGTCAACCAGTACTATGTTATCTGCCAATAACATATACCATGACACCTCAACTTGAATATGTTGCACCAAATTCATCAATCACCAAGGAAAATAGAAACGGGCTAAGAGCTGACCGCTGGTGCAACTCCATCTCAACTAAGAAGTGATCCGAGTCTCCTCCCACTGTACTTACTCGGCTCTTGGCTCCATCGTATATGTCCTTTAACGCCCTCTTGTATATCACTAGTACACCTCTAGCCTCCAGGCATCTCTATAGATCTCCCTTGAGACTTTGTCGTAAGCCTTTTCTAGGTCAATGAACACCATATGTGAGTACCTCTTCCTCTCCCTATACTTTTCCATTAGTCTCCTCACAAGATGTATGGCTTCTGTAGTTGATCGCCCCGTTATTAATTCGAACTGGTTCTCAGAAATGGAGACATCCCTCCTCACCCTCATCTCCATCACCCTCTCCCAAACAAAACTTTGATAGTGTGGCTTAGCAACTTGACACAACACTTTTATGTTGTAAATTTAATTTTTGATGTACAACCTATTTTATTTACTGTAAATGTCTTGTTCAACGGGATTATCTTTAGTGTTGAGCCTCTACATAGTTAAAGATGTGTCACGATGGTTTGTGACTGATACTCTAGCAAACGTGAAACTAGACATTGATAAACCTGATATTGTGATTCTTAACCACGATATGTTGTCTTGCTCCTAATACACATATTCACTGTCTGAACTAAACCTACTTTATCCATGTGTGCTGTATCCTATATTATTTTTTCCTTCTCTTTATTTTTTTTTTCATTTTTTTTGTTTCTGTGTGTGGGTGGGGGCGGTTAAGGGGATGTATAAATAGTTTTACGATTTCAGCTGGCTACTTTCTTCATCTGATTGTTTGGCACTCCATCAACTGTGCAGAATGCTTGGACAGGGGGATACATTGCAGGAACAAGTATCGGTAACCTAGCTGTACATGAGAGAGTAAATCAGTAAGTTATGCAGTAATTTGGAGATATTAAAGAGCCTGATGAAATTTTTTGAATCAGTAAATTATGTGAACCTGTTTTTTCAAAAAGGAAAAGGAAGTGTATTAAAGACTTGTGTATAACAGTATAAGTTTTTAAAGTTTTGTTCCATTCCGGAATGTTCCTCTCAAAACCTTTCGGGAGCTAACAAATGCTCAAGAAGTCACTTAATCAGCTCAGGTAGTGAAAGAAACTATTTAGAGTGTGGTAAAAGAGAACAGAGGAGGAGGAAAGTGAAGGAGAATAGTTACTGATAACATGAGCTCTCTCATCTTGCATCAGTAGCTATCTATGGAACTACACTAGTTAGTGACTAAACTAGCTAAGCTAACATGTTATATTGAAGAGGAAAACAAAAGAGCTATGAGTAGTGACTGAACTTTGTGTATTTTTACTTGGCATACTGGTAAAAGTAGTCTGTTCACATCTGGTAGCTAGCAGTAGCATGCATGCAAGTTATGAGATGACTTTTGAAAATATGGATCACACATTGTAGTAGCTATATATATGTTGCTTCAATAATTCATTTGCTTGACATACGTGGATATCTATGCACAGAAGTCCATGTGAAATGCTATTAAATAATAGACCTTTTAAGTTTCCACGAAACCTCATTGACCAAGTAAATAAAGAAATCTGCCGGACTGTGATTACACCTATTAATATTCCTCCTAATAAAATTATGGGTATTTTCAACATAGTTTGTTGGAATATTTACCTCGGAGTTAGACATATGACAATGACATTGTCAAACACCTGCCCCGTATGCATAAAAAAGAAGATATCTAATAAAAAAGTATGAAATTTAAAACAAGGCAGTGTTTTTGTTACGTGTCGTGTTTCTTGTTGGAAGTTTCTTTGAATTGGATTCGTAGATTTCTCGAAACGTTGAAGAGCACATGGAGATTTAATCGATGCTCAAGTAATGAGAAAAGCT
The DNA here is from genome assembly GCA_035772735.1 of Datura wrightii. NCBI lineage: Eukaryota > Viridiplantae > Streptophyta > Magnoliopsida > Solanales > Solanaceae > Datura > Datura wrightii. Next base: position 108,943,139 of record JASDFA010000008.1, on the reverse strand, counting down.
GTTAAAAAACAATTAAGTTGATTACGTAGTGTGAAATGAGCCAACAATGACATTGAATTTTAAGTTGAGACATAGTTTTATTTTGTCTTTTCTTTTTCTCTATGTAGTTAATAAGGAATTTTAGTGAATGTCAACTTCTCTATGCGATCGTTTATAGTCAGCGAAAAAGTTTTAACGAAAGTTTTTTACTATCAATATAGTCAAACAACTTTTCTTTTAACGAAAGTTTTTTATTATCGAAAACTGTGGTTTATACTTTATAGTATTCTCTTTCGTCTTTTTATGCTACTGTTTTTTAGAATTTTAATTACGGGTTTTAAAACTATTTTTTAAATATAATTAGCTATAAAATTGATTTAATATAATGTTTAACTAGTACCAGAGACCGAATTTAAGAATTCTAAAATATCTGAGTACCACTAAAAAAAAGAAAAAAAAACAAATATATTAAAGTGGGAATTGATTCTAAATACTCTAGGTAAATAACACAATCTTCAATCAAACATACTGTTTATTCTTTTTGTAGCACAGATGTTAGCATATAATATTATACCAATTTTTAAAAAATATATATATATAAGATATCTAATTTTACAAAGAAATTATGAGTTCATGTACCTCATATTTAATCTATAAATTCACCTTTGGCTAGTACTCTCTTGACTAGGCATAAAAAATTTTAAAAAAATTATATTTTAAAATATATAATCTTAAGCATGTTATAATATAATTCTGAATTCAATTATTTCTAAATATATAAAGATGTTTTGCAATGAGCTAAAAAGGAAAGAGTCACGTAATGTGGAATATCCATAGTAATGTTTATTTCAAAGAAAAAAATGTTTGGATTAACACTGAATAATTAGATTTTTTTGAAGTCTAAGTCAGTGTTTCACTTATAAATTTTAGGAGTGAAATTTAAAAAATCATCTTTAAATATTTATTTAATTATAAATTTGATCATATTTTTAAATTCTCAAACCAATTTTTAAGTTTTTTGAAATTTTCGCTGATAAAAATTCAAGTAAAATACAGATTTAAATATAATTCTAAATTATAAAAATTATAATTTCAAAAATTCAAATTTTTATGTTTCAGCTTCAAAATGGGTACAACCAAATGGGCTAGATATCACTACTCTCTTTCCCGACGGGAAATACATGTTATATTGTACGATATGATTTTCCAAAGTAAATAAGTAAGATATATTTAAACAAATTAAAAAATCGTGATGATGAGTATATGTAGAAAAAAGTAAACGCATTGGTCTTAGTGGAATCATCGTCATTTTGTTTTAGTACGAGAGAATTATTAACGATTTTTTTTTCTACCTTTCGGACGTATTTTTTCTTTTTTAAAATAAATAATATTTTTAATTTGAATATATTCATAAAAAAGTTATTCAATCGTAAAAAATATATTTTTTTATTCATTTATTCTAAATAAATATCGTAAAAAAATATAATTTTTTAATTATATAATTTTTTTAATTTAAATAAAAATAAAATTAAAAAATTATGAAAATATTATTTATTTTATAAATTGGGAAATAATTTTCCGTGTGGTATTGCGGTTTATATAATTAGATTTTTGCTTTCCAAAGTCCATCTTATCAGGTCACAAGTTTTGCTTCACATCGAGCCATAATTTTAACCCAATCTCGTGTCTCTGTCTGCAGCGAACGAATTGATCTCTGCAAAATAATAATCAAGGTGTGTCTCATCCTTGTAATCTGGGAAATTCAATCTTCTTATCTATTTCTTGAGAAATTACTTTTTCAATACCCTATTAACCTTGATGCCAAATGTAGCATAACTTTTGCAATTTCACTAATATCCTTTGTGGGCACCCTAAATAAAAGAAAGAAAAGGTTGCCCATTGATTCTTATAACTTTAGTTCAAGATACTATATGATTGCTTGTACGGTGGCATAAGACAATTGGTTGTTCTTTAATTGTTAAAGAAAGCAAGATTGCTCTTTTATTACTTTTTTCTTCCATTTCTATGTCTTTTAAAATCTCGAATTCTTCTTTTGGAATTGTTGATAAACAGAGACAATGGGGAATCTGTTTTGCTGTGTACAAGTGGACCAATCCACAGTGGCTATCAAGGAGAGATTTGGCAAGTTTGATGATGTGCTTGAACCTGGATGTCATTTCTTGCCATGGTGTATAGGGAGCCAGATTGCTGGATACCTAACTTTAAGGCTGCAGCAGCTTGATGTGCGCTGCGAGACCAAGACAAAGGTGGGTAGATTAATATAGCTTGGTGTAAACACTTGATGTTGGTAAATTTTTACTATCAAAGGTGTTAGCTTGTTTTGATGCTAGTTGTTTTACCAACTAGATCTATGACTTTTTTCATTAGTTCATTACTATCATAACATGGAGAGGAAGTTCTCCACTCTGCCGCCCAGGGGCGGACGCAACTCTTAGTTATCGGGTTCATCTGAACCACTACTTTTAATATGAAGTATGAATTTGTGTGTAGAAATTTATTAAAACTACAGTAAATAGTAGATATGAACTCAGTACGTTAAAAATATAATGGATTCAATACGAAAAACCTTAAATGTTGAACCCATAATAGCATATGCTTGAATAAACACTTTTCCCTTAATTCTTGTGGATAATTAGTTCATGTTACAACAAGATGGATATGCGTATGGCTTTTCAAAGTTTTCAAGTTTGTGACCTTTTTTGTTTATTTTCTCTTAACTAATAAGAATCAGGAAAAGACTGTTAAACTAAGAAGTTGGAAGTTCGAATCACCAAGTGAGCAAAGTGGGAAAAGCCCATTGTTGGCTCTTGAGTAGGTGGTTGTGGGGATGAGATTTACCATTACAAAACAAAAAGGAGAAGATTATTGAAACTATTAGAGCCAAGATGATTTTATTTTATAAATTTGTCTTGTTTTGATTACATCCTTTTCTTTGGCTTTTTGATATTTCTTCTTTTACCCACCCCTTCCGCCAGGGAAAAAATGGTTTCTACTTTTCTCTTGTTGACCTGAACCCTGCAACCTAGTGGTTGAAGGTGGAGGTGTTCTACCACTATAAAAAACCTTGTGCTTGTCTTGTTATCTCTGTCTCCCGCATCATGTTTACTGTGCGAAGAGGTCCTCAAGAGCACAAGCAACTAGTTCACTTAACTTGGATTTCTGTAGATTATGTCCAGATAATTGATATGGCCATAGAATCGAAAATAGTTCTTGCTAGGCTGCTAGTTCACATTTTGTAGCACACGTTTGTTTGTCCTTGTTCACCTTTGTAAACATCTATGTTCTGGTTTCAATCAAATGAAAGGACATCATGTAAACCACCATAATAAATCATGGTAACCCAATAGGGGCTATCTCACTGTGCTCAATGACAGTAATCTACGGCATGACCTTTTCCTTTGTCATGTTTAACTGGTAAAACATTTGATTTGTCATGCAGGATAATGTATTTGTAACTGTTGTTGCTTCAATTCAATATCGTGCTCTGGCTGATAAAGCTACTGATGCTTTTTACAAGCTTAGTAATACTCGATCGCAGATCCAAGCCTATGTGTTTGATGGTATGAAAATACAAATCTCTTAGATTTTTCTTTCCCACGACACGAAATAAGAAGTGATAATATCTAAAATTTCTGTGTACTGCAATTTCACGAGCACAATGTTTGACGTTCTCTTTTTTGAACTCAATATTTCCTCCCAAATAATGATGGCCTCTCTCATGATCATACAGTTATCAGAGCAAGTGTTCCAAAGCTAAATCTGGATGATGTCTTTGAGCAGAAGAATCAAATTGCTAAAGCAGTGGAGGATGAACTTGAAAAGGTAATTCTTTCCCATCGTATACGGTGCAAGATATATGACAAGCCATGATGATTATTGTACTCATCTTCCTTTATATGATATGTAGGCAATGTCTGCTTATGGGTATGAGATTGTTCAGACACTCATAGTTGATATAGAACCAGATGAACACGTTAAGCGAGCTATGAATGAAATCAATGCAGGTATCATGTATAACCTTTTCCTTTAGCTAGTACAATGCAAGCAACATATCCCTCCTCTCTATCTAATATCAGTAATTCATCACATGGAAAGTTCTATGGTGATTTATAAGTGACTAAGTACTAACTGATGTAATTAGGTGTGATCAGGAATGTGAACCTACAAAGATAGCTGTTTACGAATTATGGAGGGACGGGTATGTGTAAAACAAGAAGAAAAAGAATTACTAAAAATTCATATATGGTGGTACATTGCTAAGTGGAGAACACATGAACCAGACAGAAAAGGACATGGATAATAGAGTAGAGGAAGGATTTCGCCTCTTAAATGTGAAAATTGTGCAATGCTATCTTTTTCCTTTCGGAGAATCAAATATTTAGCTTTATGTATATCTCAAGTTTGCTCATATCCTCATGTAAGCATGAAAGCATGAGCAAGCGAGTCTTTCTTTACTCGTGTGACCCTACCTAATAGCTTTCAATAGGGCCTGAAGTGCATCATGATTCCATTCCAAAAAAGGCCTTCTCTTGTGGTTCTCAAGAAAAGATTTCCCTGAAAGGAGAATAATTTCCATTATAGCTGGGTTCTGTTGACTACATTAAACTATGTTGCGCAGTTCGTTTCAATTTATCCAGAATCTAGCTGGTCGTAAGTAATTTTTAAAGCTTTAACCTAATTGTTGGTTTACATCAAACTCTGTCAGCTGCAAGGTTGAGAGTAGCTGCCAATGAGAAAGCAGAAGCTGAAAAAATTGTCCAGATTAAACGAGCTGAAGGTGATGCTGAGGCTAAGTACCTGGCAGGACTAGGAGTTGCTAGACAACGCCAGGCCATTGTGGATGGTTTAAGGGACAGTGTACTTGGTTTCTCGGTGAATGTCCCAGGAACTACTGCCAAGGACGTGTTGGACATGGTCCTCATCACTCAGTATTTTGACACCATGAAGGAAATTGGTGCCAGCTCCAAATCCTCAGCAGTCTTTATTCCACATGGACCTGGTGCTGTTGGTGACATTGCAGGGCAGATTCGACAAGGATTACTTCAGGGTTCAGCTGTCGAGCAGCAAAATCTTTTATAAATGTCTTTCACAGTGTCTTTGTGTGGTTCTGTCTTGTAAGTAATGTTTCTTGATTTGATTATGATGGCCAGTATTCTTCTCTACATATGTGTTTGCTAATGTAATTACATGCAGTTTTTGTAAGTCAAGTGTTTGTCGTCTGATAGTCAGGTTGAATGTATTGTTTCATTGACATATTACTACATGCCAGTGAGCTTAGGCCGTGTAAAAAGTGAGCATAAGTGTAGATCTTTGAATGCAACGAGGGGTTCCACACAGGCACTTCCGCTTCCCATTTGGGTAGTGGTTAGAACTTGGAAGCGTTGTTGTACAGTACAAGTCTCTGCAAAAATGGCTAAATACATGAAGTCTTCTTCAAGCTACTAACTTGCACCTCTTCTTGGGTTCTAATGCATGCTCTTGTTTTCTATGTTCCCATATATATGCCTCCCCATCCCCACCAAAATATTGAAAAAGAAAAATAGTGAAAGCATTATATAAAGAGAAAATACTGTGTCCTGCATGACATTTATTTCCTTAGCATAAGTGAAAACAGAATAGTTGCACGTTTGTGCTATCTTTTACCTCCAAGAAACAAAATGTACATGCGAGTAATTTTGGTCATAAGAGGAAAAATTGAGCGATCTCTTAATGAGGTGGTGAATCAACTGCGAAACTGACTATGAAGAAGGAAAAACAAGGCCAACTCAAACCTTCTTTCTCATCAAGAATCATCCTTCGGATACATTTTATTGAGAACATTGGTGTCAAGAATCATCGTTCGAAGACATTACATTTTATTGAGGACATTTGTTTTGGAAGCCTAGAAGCTAATGATTATGTTCATTCTAATATACATGAAATCTCATGTGGAAGTAAGCCCCTCAAGCCGCAGCAAGCCCCTAATATCACCCAGTGCTCCCTATTTACAAATGATACCATGAGTTAATATTTCTATCTTTAATTTTATAATTTTATTATTAAGAAGTCTTATATATTTTTATTTTGTAATTTTATTATTAAAAATAAATAAAAAATAAAATTTTCATTAAAATTTTGCAAATAGATTCAAATAAATTAGACATTGAAAAAATTATTATAATTATTATTTGACAGCACAAAAACAATAATAGACAAAATAATCTTTCAAATAAAATCAGCATCCACTTCATTAATGATCTTTACATCTGTCCGTCTTTCTCACCCTTAACTAATATTTGCATTGAATTTTATTTATATATCTCTAGAATGATAAAAAATGTAAAATCAATGACAAAAGAAGAGAAAAAATTGCTTCAGAAATCTCTGTTGTATCAAATTCAAACATAATCATCTAAAATACTACCTCCGTTCCTTTCTAGTTGCTAGGTTAAGATTTGCACAGACGTTAAGAAAAAATTAATGAAGATGACAATTTAACTAACATACCCTATTCATTAATGAATACTTTTTAGAAACATACAATAATCATTCTTTTCACATTTTAAAGTGACTTAAAAACTAAGGGTAAAGTTGAAAAAAAATGGTCAATTATTTCTTAAATTCTGAAAATAGCAACTATGTTGGAGCAACTATTTTTAATACATCTAACAACTAAAAAGGAGCGGGGTGAGTATTTATAACTGTGTAATTTTGTAGAAGAGCTGCTTCTTTTTACTTATATATTGTTAAAAAGATTACTGTAATACAAAAACATGTTAGCATAAAATATAAATATCACTACACATAATAAAAATTAAATCTATCATCAGGACTTGAGTTTTTGCGGCCTCTGCACCATAGATCTCTCCGCCCAAAAAGCACATTTGGAAACATTGATATCATAAAACACAACTGCAACGCCTAGAAATGGACCCACAGGAAAAAATAGAAAACGCCTTTTCCTGAGGCATTACCTCATTTTATAAGTACGTTATAAACATATGGCTTGGTATGAGCTTTATTTGACCGACCCAGCTATTATATCTCAGCAGTTTCGGAACTGTAAAAATGGACCAGAAAAAATATTCAAAATTGGCTGTTGATTGTGACAAAATCTCAAGCTTAACCTCTTAGGTCTTTGAATCAAATATGGGGCACCACCCATCACTTTTGAAAAGGGTGAATAAGAATGAACGAACTTAGAACGAAGATGTATAGGTTCAAGCAACCACCTAAATTTATTTTTACAGTGCAAAAAACACTACAGAACCAAGTCTTTAAATTGCAGTAACGCCCCATGTCTGTGGATTAAAGATGACAAGCCTATGGCTTAAGAGCCAAAGCAAGTCCAAACTTGGCACCCTTTTCAACAGATTTAGTGTCCACTTCTCCTGAAACTGTGAAAAGGGATTTTGGGCGCCACTCATGTTGCAGCAGAGCACTGGCCTTGCCAAAGTTGTTAATCCTTGCCTTCACACTGGTCAAAGGATCCAATCGGTGCTGAGTTCCCACGGTGATGGTATTCTCATTGGTGGAGAAGCTGTGGTTCACCTCAGCCCCAACAGCAGTACTTGTTAGAGGGCTAACTATGTGGTAGTATGATGCACTCAGATTATCTCCCTTGTCATTCCTGAGGCATCATAAAACATGCACATTAAAGATTAAACCTATGATCACCATTAAGTCTTTGCAACAACTTTCTAATAGCATAGGCTAATGAACCAACATACAATTTTGTATACCTAACTTGATATTTAAAACATGATGAATTTCAAGTGAACACATGCTACAGTAAGGTAAACCACTCACAGATTCAAAGAAGCAACAAGGTCATCATTTGTGAAGCTCAAACCAGCATTGCATTTGGTGAAATCTCCAGTCTTGGTGTCAAAGGATACATCAGTTCCAAGAGCAAGAATGTTAGTACCCACTACACCAGAAAAGTTAACAATAGGGTTTGCTGTCAACCCAACACTGGTGCTTATCCCAGCATAGTCATGTAGATATTGAACTTCCAACTGTCAAGACCAATACAAAAATTAGAACAAACAGAAGTGGTACGCGATTTAACATTTTCTTCTTTTAATAGATATATTTGATGCCATATGATATTGCTATTTACCTTTCCAGACCTTTGGTCAGGAACTCTGAAGCTCAAAATTGTCTTCAACCCAGGAGCAGCTTCATCAACCGTAATGGTTGTGAAAAGCTAGCATAAATATACCATTAAGTCAGATCAACTACTTTGTCATAATGCATATCCCAAGAAGAAAAAGGCAAATATATTACACTTAAAATAATACATCCATGCAGTGAAGACTGAAGAATGAAACAGTACATGAAAACCAATATTCAATTAATCACGTATTGTTTTGCATATACTCTCTGGTCAGTGGACCTAACGTTCACACTGCTAGAGCCCAGTTTTTTGGTTGCCGATACCAAGTTTGAATGAATCATTCCACCTTGCAACAGCAAAAGTGGAGCTTAGGGCAGGTCAAAGGGGAAAGCAAGGAGGAATTCCACTTTGAAAAGGAAAAGGGAAATCCCAAACGAAGAACCCAGTCTCAAGGGGCAAGCTTCCCGGCGTCCAACAAGTTGACAAACAAAATAACGGCAAAATTATAAAGGCAAAGAGGAAAAACTAGGAGAACATTATGTATGAGAGAGGGAAATTAAAAGAAATGACAAACGAGCATATTGCAGCACTCACGTTGGAGTTTGTGTCTACTTTAATGTCTGTTGTAACATTCTTGTTCTTCAGCTGAGTGTTAACATCAGCCAAAAACAGATCACCTTTCTTTGATCCTGATGAAGTAATAACCTGCAGAAGGAAATGGAAGGTTATCTTGCAGAACAATCATAACAGCTAGTCAATAAGAAAGACCGCACCAGAAATTTGCATTTATAATCAAAGGGCAGTACAGTAAAAAAAACCAAACAGACTTCTGTTATTGCAAAAAATGTAAAGATAGCAATCAGCCTGAAGCAAACAGTAGCCATTATTAACTTTCTGTTTGTCCATAAAAATGAGGTTAAATCACCAATCTAAAAGGTGCACAGGCATATAAAACGGGTAAATGCATCATAACTCATGTTCCTAACAACTATACCTATGGAACCAACTGTGATGACTTCTATATGTACTAAACCACCCACAAAGATAATGTCCAGATGTAGATACAACATGCTAGTACTGCCTTCGTCCCAGGCTGAACAAAGACATGTTAACTACTTAGGAGTCATATTACAAAGTAGTGGAAGAAAATATCGAAGTTATTCTTATTAAGTTGAAATGGAATAATTAAATGAAGTTAAATTTTTGAAAGGTGTGAGATAACACTATTCGTGGAATAGTTCCAAATGCAAAGATTGCGCTGTATTAACTTGATACAATGAACAGAATCAATTATGATTAATTACAGGTTACACAAGGAGGTATAAAACCATAAATTAATGGAACTAAATCAGCAAAAATAAACAGATCCGCATGAAATTAGAGGAGAAACTCACAACTCCGGTGGGAGAGTAGGTGGTAATAGAGAACTTGTGGTCACTCTGGTAGTCCTTGTACAGCAGATCTGATTATTCAATGCAATAAAAGAGATTACTAATATTACCAACGGAAGCAACAACAAAAATAGTCCAAAATACAAAAACCAAATCAACGCCGCATTTTATCACATAAACAGAAACCTCAAATTCAGTAGCACAAACAAAATTATTTGCACCTTTGCATTATCATAACTTGATAAATACACACATACATATGTTTAATCATGAGAAATCAAAACAAAAGGCAAGGAAAGAAAGAAGCACCTCGAGCTTTCTTGCCGATTTCGGTGTAAAGACCAGGACCCTTCCCCATGATTGAAGCTTAAAATCGTAGTAAAAAGATGAAGAAGAAGAAGAAGAAGAAGAAGCTCTAGTTCTAGAGCAGCAGTGTGGTTTTGTGTATATAAATGCTGCAATGCCCTAATTCTTTGGTCTCGTTTCGAACGGTGTGCTATTACGAAGGGTGATCTCGACCGTAGACTTGCAGCTGGTAAAGGGATATTCCTCGCTTAGGACCGTCGATTTTATGCATTGAGATGCGAACTCAGAACGTATGAGAAGGGTTTTTTTGATGAAATATTGAGTGAACAATTTAATTTTTTAAATAATGTCTGCTGCAATTAAATTTTCATTAAATTTGAGACTATGCATTACTGTAACAATTTGGAGTTTGCTTTTATTCGTTTTGAACTTTTAATCAACCTTTTTTTTATTTTTTTATATCATAAATGAATTCAATGAACCTAACTAGTTTTATTTAGATTTTTATATATATTAAAAATATATAAAATAAATAATAATAATAATAATAATAATAAATTTCAAACTAATAATTTAGACCAAACTGTAATATAATTTTAGTTTTAAACTCATAAAATTTAAACTTCATCTTTAATTCTATAAATATAAATTTAATTTTGCATGCAATAACGATATTACATTTATATGGAACATAAAAATAAATGAATAAATAATAAAGGAGATAAGCATATAATATATATTAAAAAAAATAGCATATCTCATGTGCTCGATTGGGTGGTGAGTACTTTTCCCTATTGTAATTAAATAAAAAATAAAGAAATTCTTTTTTCTAGTATCGAATAAGTCAATAAGATAGGAAAAGATGGATTGTCCATCAAGAAAGTGTTTTTAAATAGAGCATAAAGGGGAGAATAGAATATTGTATGGTGACAAATTTATTTTCAAGTCTAGACCAAGCAAATAAGATTAGGTGATCTTTAGAACCCAAAATATTTACTCCATATTGTCTTCATTTGTGCTTAATTTATGAAGTAGGTTTTAACAGATTTTATTAAATTCATCAAAATTTTGAGGATAAAGGTTTCGCTTATTCATATTTTTGTCGTTATAATTTTAATTTAAAAATTATTTTTAATTACTAAGGGATCAATATTATATAAAGAAAAGGTTCAAATATATAGCTTGTAATTTGCAAAAGATCTACTTTGCTCTTGTGATTTATGAAAGACCTAACTTTCTCCTCTACCGAAATAAATTATATTAAAAGTTCACTCATTTTACTGCACATTTCTTCTTCCACTTTAATTTCTTTGTAACAACAATTTTTTAAAATCTATTTGTCAATAATACCACCAACCAAAAAAAATTACACTCAGATTATTTTACCTTTTTATACTATTACCTTCTTTTTGATAAATGGTTTAGTTTGAATATGTCCATTAAAAAATACCTTTAGATTTAAAAAGCCTAATTTCGTCATAATTGAGAAGGTGTTGCAATTCTTGGATTTTTATATTTTGTATGAAAAATATAATATGACATTTTAACATAAGTTAAATTTTATTTTAAATTTTTTATTTCAAATAGTTTAAAAGCAAAATTCATCACTTTTCCCTTATTTTGGAGCATCAGTTAGGAGGGAGACTATTTTTGAGCTAATTGACTAATTAGAAAGAAATTCTTGAGATAGTTAACTAGTGATGAAGATATTTCTATGTTAAAAAAGTAAAAAAGTATGAAGTTAATCTATTTTAAATAATTCGGGAGTATTTTTACTGTATTTCCTAAATTAAATGAATAGTAATCTCAATATCAAAGAAATGACTCACTGAAAATGAGCCAAAAGCATTTCAGTCCAAAGAAACCAGTATAAATTTTTCAAGCAAAAAATTTGAATCATATCGCAAATGATAACTTAAATCAATAATATATTTATTGGAAGAAATAATTCTCTAGTTCTTTATAAAAAAATTTAAATTTTATGATTTTTTAATAAGAGATTTTTGTTTTTACACATAAGAGATTATCATTTTTATACATAAGAGATCTGAAAAGATCATTTTCTTCTATTTAAATTGTAAAATGACAAAAGATCTCATTTCCTCTCTGAGGCATCAATTGACTTATCTCGATTATTCCTAATCCATATTTAGTCTGTGAGGATTTTCAGTTCTCTAAAAGTACTATATAACAACTTTTTCCCAAAATATATTAGTCAGTTGGGATTTATCATCCATACTAGTGTTATTATGAAACGAATTTACAATACATTGTGAAATAGAAGCATCAATTACAACTTCACTTAAAAAAAGTCTTGTTTAAAGAGATTGAGAATAAAAGCAAACTTGAATAATTTTATTCAATCGGAGCCTCTACTTAAAATACAAATGATGTAAATAACTCGATTAAGTTTAAGGAAACTAACTGTAAGGAACTAATCTAACAACTTTGACCTAATCTTGTAGATAAGATTAGATATTTAATTCAAATAAACTAAATCTATTCCTAACAAACTGATAACTACAAGTTTATCTCAATACACCCCCTCAAGTTAGGTGTGGTACAACAACAACTAACTTGGATAAACATCTAATGAAGGTTGGTTTGTGTAGCGGCTTAGTGAGCGCGTTTGCAACTTGGTCCACGGAAGGAAGATAGTTGACAACCACTCTCCCGAGATTCATGTTGTTGCGAAGATAATGAAAGTCCATAGCAATATGCTTCATCTTAGTGTGGGAAACTAGATTCTTGCTAAGATAAGAAACTCCAATATCATCACAGGAAATAGTATGCGTTTGTGATATATGATATCGTAGTTCATTCTGCGGGTTTTGAACCCACGTAATCTCAGAGAGTGCATTGGCCACCGATTTGTATTTTGCTTCCGTAGAGGATTGAGTTACAACCTTCCAATGTTCCAACTCGGAGAATGCATAAACTAAGATAGTTTATTTACTGCAAATGAGATATTAGGATGCGTGAAAGATAAGTATTGTAACTTGCCTAGAGTGCACTGATATAGGGTTGCATCGGCAGGTGGTGAACCATCAGCAGCTTTGGGTGGTGAACTTGAACACATGGGAGTGGTAACACCTTTGTAGTCGGTCATGTCTGCATCCGAGAGAATCTCAAAAATATATCTGGACTGTGATAAGATAATTCCAATAAGAACATACTTAACTTCTATCGCCAAGAAATAGTTAAGTTCTCCAAGATTCTTGAAGGGAGAACCTGCTAGCCAAAGAGTCAATGACATGTTCAACTAATTTTCGATGATTCCCAGCAACGAGGATATCATCAACATACACCACAATATAAACAATGATAGCAAAGGATTTAAAGATGAACAGTGAGGCATCTGATTCATACTTAATAAACCCAATAGTATTCAAATGAGACTTGAGAGCCTCATACCAGGTACGTGGGGCTTGTTTTAGGCCATAGATAGCCTTTTTAAGGCGACATACATGACTGGGAAGCTTAGAATTAACATAACCTTTTGGATGAGACATGAATACCTGCTCCTATATGTTACCTTGCAAAAAAGCATTATTCACGTCAAGCTGGTGAACCTTCCACTTGTTTTGGACAGCAATGGACAGAACAATCCTGAAAGTTTTATGAAAGTCCAACCCTGAACTTTGCATAAAACCTTTCGCCATTTGTCGTGCCTTATACCTATCAATAGAATCATTATCTTTTCACTTAATTCGAAATAACCATTTGCAATCGACAACATTTGTTCATCGGGTCCCGATGAACTAGTTCCCAAGTTTGATTTCTCATTAGTGCTTCATATTCTAAATCCATGGCTTTCTTCCATTCAATATGTTTTATTGCTTGATTAAAGGTATTTGGTGTGGGAGAGAGGTGAGCTAAGAAGATAAATTATCTTTTTGGTTTGAATATGTTATTGTTGGACCTAGTGACTATACTGGAGAGTGGCGGGTTAGCGGGGATATTCATAGTGTTTGGAGGATTTTGTGGTTGTTGGATTGATCTTTGTGAAGAAGAATTTTGAATGAGTGATGGAGTAGAAGTGGTATTTGGAGGATGATTATATTGAAAAGGTGAAGAGGAAGAGATAAAGCTAATACCTGATGAATTGGAATCTGCTGGCAGTTGGCCTTCATTCATGGACTCCTGAGTATTAAGAGATGAGGGCAAATCTTTTGAAAGATTAGAAGAAGAGGGAACGGATAATGGGATTGGGATAGGTGGCGAAAGAGGTTGGATGAGGTTGGAGTCCAAGTTCTGTTGAAGTTGTGAAGTATTTTATTTAGAATGGGACTCTATAATTACCCAATTTAACTTGAAAAATTATTTTTTAAACTGAGAACATTTGGGTAAAAAGAAAAATATTTTCAAAAAATTGGACATCACGACTAACAAAAATGTTACACCCCGCAAGTTTCTAACGTTTAGTCGGCCTATTTGTATGTTGATTGAGAGTTTTGGAGTACCATACGTATGAGGAAAGGGCCCGGGGAGAGGCCGAACAGGTGCCAAATCGGGATTTCGCGGGAGGAGCCTGAACCAAGCTGCCCAGAGGGGCAAAGTGGCATGGAGCAGCTCCTCCGCGTTAGCCAACGTGGCACAGAGCAGAATCAGCGCGATGGGCAGAGTGTCACGTTACCTTATTTGCTGCCTCAAGTATATAAAGGCGTCACACTTAGAAGTTAGATTATTTTTTCATATAACTTCAGCCAGAACAGAGGGAAACCGAGGAAAACATTTAATAATCATCCGATTACACCGCTAAACGCCGTCCAAATCCAAATTAACTCCGGGTATTGAAGTATAAAGTTGCAGGGAGCATCGTTGTGGAGTTATTTTCGTAAAATATGCCCGACAAATCGTCGTCCTGCCGAGCCTAAGTTGATGAAATTGTTTCAAACTAGTGTCAATACGATCACGTGCCTAAAGTAAGTTTTCTCCCTTCTAGATTCCCGAAAAATTAAGAGTTTTCAATCATCTTTCGATAGGTTGAAATATAGTTACTATATATATATATATATATATATATATATATATAAAGTTATTGTTTTCTTCGAATTCAGTAACGAAGTTGGCCCTATTCTTCCATTAATATGATTACAGTTGAGAAGGGTAGTTGAATACGAGTTGTTACTCATCAGTTAGTCAAAAAACGACGAACGAGGTATGTAAGGCTTAACTCTCGGCAAGTATCCTTGTCGTACAGTGTCACGACTTATGTTCTCAAATAGAAATAACGATCTCAGACGCTGCAGACGGTTGCTACCATTAGATTGTAATTCGATATGTTGTAATTAGTTGTTATTGATATACATACATAAATATCAGATATGTTGCGAGTAACTGCTAATAGGGATAACAGTTACATAAATTCTGGTTAGCTGCTAGAAAACATATACGGATTGTACTGCAGGACCCCTCGCTAAAAAGGAGCAGGTTAAATGTGATTCGCGTTATGAACGCTATAGAAACTCTTTTAGTTCTCAGTTTATTGTGATGGTAGACTTATATGTTTGTTGCCAGGCCTAGACTTCAGAAGTTCGTAAGAGTTATTGGCCTGAATCAGTTGGTTAAATAGTATGGGCGCAGTTAGGCGGTCTAACGACCAGTTGGTGCCTGTATTGGCAGGAAAGCATCCCTAGAGGTCATTGACATTATCGCACGTTCCAGAACCAGAAATAAAGACATAAGAGGTATATTCTAGAGTTCTCCAGTATATTGAGTGATCGCCGCCATCCCTTTAGCCTTATCAGTGATTGTTAGTCTTAGTCGACCTAACAATTATCATGTAGGACGCCCAGCAAGCCAGCCCAGTCGTCCGAGTCAGATAAACCCGTGGGTACCCCATAGAGGGGTCCATATTAGTAATCAGTGATGGGCCAGCACCCTAGCCGGTTCTTATAAGGTATTCAGGTATAGAGTGCCAGGAGAGGGCGAGTATATATAGAATTGCCTATAAGATTGAGAATTGCCCAGAATAGTAATATAGATCCGAGTGGATTCATACAAGGCTTAAAGTAGTTAGTAGTACTCAGCTAGTACAGTGTTAACCACAAGTTAAGGAGATCGGTAAGCTCCCTATGAAGGACCAGGGTGCCGATCGCGTAGAAGCAAGTTCGACCAAGCCCAACCCTATAGTTGTTTAATTAGAAGAATAAAGTAGTTAGCTATCCGCAACCCCACAGTTATTCATGAGTTATAGATGTCCGAGTAGGACATTCAAAGTATTGTTAGGCCACTTCAGACCTCACCCTATTCATCCCAGACTATTAGAGATCATGATCACGATCAGGATCCTCTGATTAAATACGGGCACATGGCGTGCCTGCAGACAACCATACAGATTACCCCGAAAGCGAGTAGCATTAGCATGAGGCCCAGAAGGCCAGATACGCTCTCTTTATACAGATAGATTGATGTGTCAGTATAACACCTGGATTGGGGTTTCCCTCAGTTAGATGCTTTCCATGACCGCCCCAGGGTTAATAGCTATGTCGCTCGCCCGCTAGGGGCGAGGATACATCGCTCTACGGAGCGGCATGCCGTCCAAAAGGGATGAAGATGGGGATACAGATCCTCATATGTCGTGGTTGGCCTTATACACACCCCCGCCGAGCGTTTACGCCTGGGTATAGATATCAGGAGTCCTCTGGACTCAGACACAGCTAGGGGTGGGCATTCGATTTTTCGGTTCGGTTTTTTTAAATTTCGGTTCGGTTTTTTCGGTTTTCAATTTTTCATGTAGTGTACCGAACACCGAACCAAACTAACTCGGTTCGGTTCGGTTTTTTTCAAATTCGGTTCGGTTTTTTCGGTTTTTCTAATTCGATTTTTTCGGTTATGGGCCTAATTAATGGGCTATTTTTTAACTTACAAAATGAGCTACTTTTTAAATTAAAAATGAGTTGTTTTATCTTTTTAAATTCAAAATAAATTATTTTAAGTTTGAATTCTAAAGTTTAATTCAACTAAGCTTAATTTTCACTTTTTAAATAAAGAAAATAGTGGGATTAATTGATTTACATTTAGTAGTACATACATAACATTTGAATTTTTGATAATAAATTTTCTCATATGCTTAATATCCTTATAACAAACCAATAAAAAGTTAAAGGGTCTTTTAAGATTTTAATAATCTATGGTCCCTAATTTCTTGTTAAATAAATATTATATATTTCATTTTTCTTTCAAAGCATATTAATAATAGTAAGAATTTTCTTAACATGCTAAAACTATTATAAAACTTGTTATTTGTAAAAAAAACTTAAGCAATTGTATCAATTATATAAATAATTCTCTAAATGTAAATGTGCTTTGAGATTTGGGTTGGGTGTAGTATTTTTATTTTTTTGAAATTAAGTTATAATATTAAAAATATATATATATATATGTAAAATTTCGGTTAAACCGAAAAACCGAAATATGAAAACCGAAAATCGAACCGAAAAACTAAATTTTTTTTTAAAAAAACCGAAACCGAAAAATTGAATTAATTCGGTTCGGTTCGGTTTTTCGGTTTTCGGTTTTTTTGCCCACCCCTAGACACAACTACAGTTCAGGGGCCAAGCGGGCCCAGTTGTAGACTCAGGGGACCGGTAGGTTGGCTACAATACCAGTAGAGTTATAGACACCTGAGTAGGGGTATATAGATTGAGATGTGCTTGCTAGGACTTATGGGGGCCTGAACGAGTTATTCTGTGTTGATTATACCTCCCGGCTTATGGGTGCCAGGTGGGTTCTTGTATGAATTCTTGTCTTCTAGCTGTAGTGTATAAAAGTGTAAGTATGCAGTCTTAGCATATGTATATGTAGTGTCAGTTAGATGTAGATTATAAATCAACAGGCGTACACGTTAATCTTTCGACTCTTCTTTTTATTTACTTCTAGTCCTATTTAACTTATCTATTTCCTTACATATTCGGTACATATTGTACTGACGCCCTCTTCTAGGGTGCAACATTACTTGTCTGCAGGTATAGATAGACGAGGAACAAATCCCTCATAGTTCCAGTCAGCCGTACAGAACCATCATCTCCCTTCTTCCGGAGCTTGTGTGATAGAGGTTTATTCCTTTTGCTTAGACAGTATGGGTAGGTCAGGGCCCTGTCCCGACCATCTTATTACTCCTAGAGGCTTGCAGATTATGTTACTTCTCTGTGGTTAGATGATATCGGCCGTATAGGGCCCATATGTGTTTTAGATTATGTGTGATGGCTGTGTGGGGCCCTGTTTAGCTGTTGATTGGTGGCCTTGTCGGTCATAGTTCAGTTTAGCATCTGATTTTACTTTCCAGTTATAACTAGATATTATGGTGGCCTTGTCGGCCCGCATAGGACTCCCTATGCCTCTTTGTCTCTGGTTAGCTATTTACTTTCACAGGGGCTATAGGCCTTGTCAGCCGGGGGTTGTATTTACAACCGCTATATATCCCGTTGTTTTCTTGATTCTAGAGTTAGAGTCAGCCCTGCACCAAAGGTGCTTAGGCTCAGTCAGCTTAGTAGTTCAGGTCCTAGCAGGGCACCAGGTGCCAGTCATGCCTCCTAAGGCTGGGCGTGACAAAAAAATTTTGAGTTCACTGGATCAAAACATAGATACGCCTGGTGAACGATCGAAACTCCTAAATATATACATGGTGTAAATCTATGTTGAAATTTATTTTGTGTATATGGTTTGAGCCATGGATAACAAAGATAACCAAAAAGAGTATTTTGATGATTCGCCAAATACTTTTTGATAAGGAGACTCATTATTGAGGCTAGGTGTAAGCAATCTGTTTATGAGATAGACAACATGATGACAAGCAAATGACCATAATTCAGGTGGTAGAGAGGCTTCATTAAGAAGAGTTCTAATTGTTTCAACAATATGACGATGTCATCATTTAGCTATGGCAACTCATTCGGTGTATAAGGTGGTGAAATGAAATGTTCAATGCCATTTTGTTGTGGGTAGTTTTTAAGACCTATGTATTCACCCCCTTCATCTGTATAAATAGAGGCAATTTTGTGTTTAATTTTTTTTCCACTAGAGGATGACATTTTTCAAAAATAGAGGCGACTTCACTTTTATTTTTGACTGTGCACAGCCAAATATATTTGGTGTGATAATCAACAAAAATGTAGTAATACAACTTATTATCAATAGATAACACAAGTGACGGACCCCATAAATCACCGAATAAAATTTGAAGCGGAGCATTACTGTTCAAAGTGAGTCATTGAGATGGCAAACGATGAGCTTTATTAGATGAACAAGAATTACAAAACCTATACTTCTCTTTGGTGGAGGTAGGAAGAGAAAATCTATTCAGTACTAAGTCTTGAACTTTCAGATAAGGATGACCTATATGGCGATGTCGCAGTTGACGAGAGACATTGATGGAAGTGAAATTGGCGGAAGGTGGATTATGACCCATGTGGGGCCACTCATAAAGTCCATTTCTGTTCCAGCCTTGTACCAGAAGTCTATGTGTTTTGAGATCCTTCGTAAGAAAAGAATATGGAAAAAATTGATAAAGGTTAGATTATCATAGCAAAACTTGGCAACATAAATGAGGTTCTTTTTTATAGATGGGGCATAAAGAGTGTTAGAAAGCATGAAACTAGTATTAGAAGCCTTTATTTGAGTTACGCCAGTATGAGTAATGAAAATAGTTTTACCGTCACCCATGGACACTTTTTCGTTGCCAATATATTCTTCAAAATTGTTTGATTCCATCATGACATGAAGTGTTGCTCCAGAATTAAGGATCCAGGGATTTGCATAGGAGTGCCGATGTGACACAAAATTGACTTTTGTGTCAAAATAATTATGTGACTTTGAGCGACACACATCAGCAGTGTGACCGATCTTCTGGAAAAGTTGGCATTCGCAGCTTGCCTAGGTTATCGCCCATTTTGTTGGTTGCCAGAATACGCTTGCTGTTGAGCTGGTGGTTTTCATGATTGATTTGAGAAGTGACAATTATTCTTGTGGTGTACTGCAACGGTGATGATTGAGGATGACTTTTCAAGATCTTAGTGCTGGAGAAAGAGTACATGGTCCATGAGTTTGTGGAATAGTTCCTCAAAACTTAAAGATGAGTCTCGTGCTCTTATAGCGGTAGAAATCTCACAATACTCAGGAGTTAGGCCACTCAATATCTTGACTTCTAATTCATCATCAGTCATGAGTGATCCTGCTACTTTGAGAGTATCAACGATCGATCGAATCTCCTACAAGTAATCAGCAACTGACTTCGTAGCCTTTTTCAAGTTTTGAGATTGGTCTGGCAAGCTAAAGATACGAGTATGACTCATGTTGCCATACGTTGTATGAAGGAGTTCCCATGCCACTTTAGCCAAGGAAGCAGTTGCAATAGTGGGAGCAATGGTAGGATCAACTAATGCCATCATTTCCTGTTGAATCAGTTGATCCTGGCAAAACCACATCTCAAATTCAAAATTTGGGATGGTATTATCGTTTTGGGTGATAGTGGTTGGTGGAGCAGGTTTGGTTCTTGTGACATGCCTAATGAGTTTGTGTCTGTTGAGCAGCATTACTAGTTGCGCTTTCCATGTCGCAAAGTTGAGGTTACCTTGCAGTTTGATAGGTAACTGGGAAGCTGGATTAAACTGTACCACGTGAGTGGTAGGCAAAACTGCACCTGCATTATTGCTAGTGGTAGCAGTTATAGACATGTTGGTGAAGAAAAAAAATTAGATCAGACTCGTGAGAGTTTATAGAGGCTCTGATACCACAAAGAGATTGAGAACAAAAGCAAACTTGAATAATTTTATTCAATAGTAGCATCTATTTAAATACAGGTGAATGTAACTAGCTCTACTAACTTTAAGAAAACTAAATTAGCTAACTTTAAGGAACTTCTAACAACTTTTATCTAATTTTGTAGATAAGATTAGATATCTAATTCAAATAAACAAAATATATTCCTAACAAACGGATAGCTAAAAGCTTATTTTGATAACTATAAGCTTATCTCAATATTGTTATCGTGTTCACAGAAAGTCAGCTCTGAAGGATTAAGTTGAATCTTTAGTATAATCTTTTTAATAGTGTTTTATGTTGATATAAAATTGGTTGTCGTGTTAGTAGCCGCTTGACAAGTTTATACTGCTAATTTAAATAATTAGAAAAAGTAATTTCACAAAATATTTGTTATTTTTTACTAATACAAATATTAAGTAATATTGTCCACCAAATTTTAACTCGGACAAAATGAGAGAAAATTATTTGATAATTTTATCTCTATTAAAATTTAAACCTAAAACTTATAATTTTTAATTTATTTTATTAATCACTAAATTACTTTATTAACACAGTGAATTTCTTACCAGATTAGGGGGCAATCACTTTGTCAAACGTCTATTACACAATAGAATAGCTTTTGCCAAACAACCTTCAACATTAGTATAGCCTTCCCTCCATGTAAAATTTATGAACGATTGTAATTTTGTATGCCAAATTTGTTTCGGCATTAAATTGAATTTGATTAATTCAGAAATATGCTCATTAATGGGGCCTAATTGATTGTCCGTTTTAAAAGTTATTTTCTCCATTTCAAAATAAGTGATATTTCACATAATCAAGAAGACATTAGTGATATTCTTCCAATTTTACCTATATTTAAATAAAAAAATTTACATATCTAAAAAACTACTAAAGAATTAAATCTTCTTCAACGTATTTATTAAAGGTAAGTTAGTAAAAATACGTCTTACTTTCTAGAAATGAGTATTTTTTTAAGGATTGTGACCAAGCTAAAAATACCACACTTATTTTGAAAGGGAGGGAGTAGATAATTGGTTATTAGTACTCCCTCCATCTATTTTTAATTGTTTATCATACTCTCTCTATTTATTTTTATTTTTCTGTTATACTAAAAATAAATGTTCATTTTTACTTGTCTACTTTAGAAAATCAAAATATAATTTATCACTTAGTTCCTAATTTAACCTTATTATTAATTATAGTCATTTTCTAATATATTTTTCAAAGCATTAGATTTATTTTATTCAAGGGTAATATAGTAAAATTGCCATTCTATTTATACTACTAAAAATTAACCAAAAAACAAAGGTCAAAATCGACAAAGTGTCGGTATATCTAATGAAATTGATGCTAAGTCGATACATTAAGCAACATTGGATTTTGGCGTCTCAGTTTGAAAGAACTGATGGGCAGTGTTGATTATAACCTATGAACGTTCCTCGATTTATTTAAATCTATGATGTCGATATTTTTATATTACACCCGACATGGAAAAAGAATAACTGATAGACAGTAACGATTTACTTTGTTTTATTTTATTTTTAAAAATCATTTTTAATTAATTAAATAATAATAAAATTTCAAGTAATCCAACATTGTCCGTTGGTTTATTCTTGTATATGATGAACACACCCGCACACAATGTCGATTTTTTGAATTTTTGCATTTGAATTTTTTTCAGAAAAAAACTGACGGACTAACCGACCTTATCTGTCGTTTTTCTGCAAAAATGAAATCAGATACACAAACTTGCAATTTAATATGCAGCTACAATCCAGCGCAAAATGCTGCCGAATTAATTACGAAAGAGTTATAACATCATAAAAATAAATATCAATTAAAAACACCAAATTTAATAGAAAAGAACTATCAAAAGGATTCACAAAGTATGCCAAAGTTTAAAATTTTTAAAAATATACGAAGTTACAAATTATTTTTAATGTTAAACAATAATTCTAACAGCTAAAGGGTTCGCTCAAAACAATCTTCATCACTAGAGCTCTCTCCATCAATTGAGGTGGGAGGAGAAGGGACACCATGAACACCACTTGCAATCCGGCTATTCACTTGTTCCTTGAGTGACTCGAAGGATTTTCACATGCTTTGAATTTTAGCAATCCGTCTTGTTTCGGTATTTTCTAAGCACATGTAAGATGTTCAATCTACAGCGACATAACAGTGATCTGAACACCGTCAATCGCCTCGATCTGGCATGAAGGTCCAACACCTTCCAATCCTAACTGGATGCTTTGAACAAAATTCCTTGATCCTAGACCGTAGACTCTCCCCTTTTGTCTCCCCGATCCCCTCCAGATATATTTATTCCAGATTTGAGTAACGACTTCTGCTGGAGGAAAGAAATGAGTTATTAAATGCTTATGCAATTCTTCACTAATGATCAAGAACTTGCAAGGCTTTTAGCCTTCGTGTGACCTCCCTTTCAAGGTAGAGTATGATAAAATAACTAAAAAAAAAGTTCGCTGGAGTAAATTTTGACTCGATAGTTCTAATGTGATTCTAGGATAACACACTTTCTAAACTAAAAGCCATCTGCTATCAATGTGGATTGTGCCGCCACTGCAAATTTTTTTTAAAGATCTATTAGCTGCAGGATGCATATCGGTGTCTGCAGGAACTAATTGATCTTTTAAACAAATGGATCTTTTCTTTGGCAACTTATACATGGAGGAAAATACACCAGATACAAATAAGTGAAGGGAATTAAGAAGGTGGAGGTGGAAAGACACGGACTAAACAAAATATGAGCAATCAATTTTCTTTTCGATATATCTAAAACAACTAATCGGACTGCTTGGACATTATGGTTCATTGTCGCTTATATACCTGCCAGTTGGATCCAAACCACTATCATCATTGAAGTTACAGAAATCAGATATCTACAGTTGAATAAACAAAAATCAAGAATCACAACAAGTAACCATATCAAATCTAGAAAATTAAAATTTTACAGAATTTTGAAATTTAGAAGCAAAACCTAAAAAGTCTTCTGAAGTGGCTCGGCAACTGCAACAATGTTATACCCCGTAGAATTCCCGGTACCTAGATGACCTATTCGCACGTTGGTTAAGCATATTTGAAGGCCATACGTGCTAGAGAAAGGCCCGGGAAAAGATCGAACGAGAAACCTATCGAACCATCGCGGAAGGAGCCGAGGCAGAGCCCCTCCGTGATGGCAGCGTGTCACGGAGGAGGAGCCTCCGCGTTGGCGCCGTGACACGTTGGCCTTGTACAGGCCCAAGTATATAAAGCCCACTTCGATTTTAAATCTGTTATATACTTAGAAATTTCCAGGAAACAGAGAGAGAAATCAGAGAAAGAGGAAGAACGAAGAAATTATATAAATTTCGTCCGATTACGCTGCTAAACGTTGCCCAAACTCAAATTAACTCCAGATACTGAGGTATTTAGCAACAGGGAGCATTCCTACGGATTCAGTTTCGTGAAATACGGCCGACGAATCGTCGAGCCACCGAGCTAAGGTAAGTGGAATTGCTCTAAGTTAGTGTCTATGTGTTCCTAGCTGTGAAGTGAATATTTCTCCCTTCTGGACCACTGAAAAATAGCGAGTTTTCGACCGTCTTTCGATAAGCCTAAGTTTAGGCTATAAACTATATCGAAAGTGACGTTGCCTTTTGAAATAAAGTTGTATTTAGTATTGATTGACATATTTATGAATGCAGTTGGGAGAAAACAGTTGAAGTACCGGCCGAGCCTCGTCCGACAGACGAATAGTTCAAGGATAAGGTATGTAAAGTTAGTTTCCTCGGCAAGTTAGTAATCTTGGTACAGTACAGTAATTTAAAGGCCAGTAGAATATTCAGAAGCCATGTATGATGTTTACTATGAATGATGGTACGATACTAGAAACGTTATGTTATGATCAGCGTGAGATTTGCTAGCACGATATAGATTCTAATATAAGTGTTAAAGAACTGCACAGCATGCTCAGTATGTGATGTGACACAGAATGTTAGGACATCATTGTATTCAGTTGGAATTCAGTAAAGCAATGTAATATTTGTAAGACATCTCAGAAATAGAACGACAAGTTAAAGTGAAGCTAGAAAGCACGTTAGAACTAGTAAATCATGTTACTATAGAAACTCAGTGTACAGCATAGCTTTCAGCAGAAATACTACATCATGTTCAGCATTAGACTCAGTACAGTATGGCAGAAGACTATATGTATATATATATACTATTACTAGTCTCAGCATGTACTAAATACATACATATCACTATCACTAGTTCAGCATACAGTATGTACAAACACCTTATTATTATTAGCCTCAGCATGTGAGATATGCAGACAGTATTACTAGTTGAGACCGTTGTATTGTTTGGGGTTGGACTACCTAGCATCCATGACCGCCCCAGGGTTAATAGCTGTATCGACTCGTCCGCCAGAGGACGAGGATACGTCGCTCTACGGAGTGGCATGCCGTCCCCCAAGGGACGAAGATGGGATGCCAATTTTCCCCATATTTTGCCTTGGTCGGCTTTTATACACCCCCGTCGAGCGGATACGCCCGGGTGTTGATTTAGGAGTCCTTCGGACTCAGGTACAGTTATAGTCAAGGGCTCAGCGAGCCCAAGTGCATACCCAGGGGACCGGTGGGATGCTTATAGCTATTACAGGAGATGGGATAACCGGGGTAGGGGTATAGATTCTGTGCTGGTTGTACCTCCCGGTTTATGGGGGCCAGGTAAGGTTTGTGTGTGCTATACTATGTTATGTTATGTTACGCCATGCTATGTTAGATACGAGTAGATCAGCAGTAGAACGATACGTCTCCAGGTATGACTCCTATCCCTTCCAGTAGAGATTGAGAGAAGGTATGGCTTATATTATCAGACAAGTTAATCTGTTTCTTCCTACTTCAGCTTTATCAGTTACATTATTGTCTTCAGATTTTGCTTCCAATTATTGCTTTACATACTCAGTACCAGCGGTACTGACGCCCAGTGGGGCGCTGCATTACTTGCCTGCGGGTACTCATAGACGAGCAGGCGATACTACGTGATTTCTGTCAGCGATCGAATATTCAGCTCCTGTTATCCGGAGACTGAATTTCAGAGGTGTATTTCAGTTTCTTCTGTTGTATAGTACGGGTAGGTCGGGGCCCTGTCCCGATCATTTCTATTGCTATTCCTAGAGGCTTGCAGTCTGTATATTTCCCTGTGGTCAGTTGAGCCGGTCGTGTGAGGCCGTACAGTTGTTAGCTGTTAGTACTTTTGCTTCTTTTATGTTGGCCGTGTGGGGCCATAAGTTTGACAGTAGTGGTGACCTTGTCGGTCACGTAGCTTTCTAGTATTTCATTGCTGAGTTGCAGATAACTAGACAGCATGGTGGCCTTGTCGGCCCGCATAGGTTTCCCTATAGTTGCATGTTCTGGTCAGTTGTTATTACAGGTACAAGAGGCTATAGGCCAATGGGCCGGGGGCTGTGTTTACAGCCGTTATATAACCCTTTGTTTCCAGAATTGTGAGTTAGAGCCAGCCAGGCACCAGATGTGCCCAGGCTTAGCAGTCCAACAGTTCGGGTCCTAGTAGGGCACCAGGTGCCAGTCATACCCCCCAAGGCGGGGTCTGACAAACTTGGTATCAAAACAGGTCATGTCCCAGGGAGTCTGCAAGCCGTGCTAAGTAGAGTCTTGACTATGGATGTGTTGTGCACCACATACTATAGGCAGGAGGCTGCGAGGCATGATAGGATGGTTACCCTTCCTTCTCAGTCAGTCGTGCTTTAGAACGGTACAGTATAGGGTTGAGTCCCTAAGAACTTACCGTATTCTTTGATTACAGATACAAAGGCAGATCAGCATTACCCTACTACAGGCAGAAGGTTAGATATAACAACAGAAGGGGGCATTAGCCAGTTACGTGATAACTACAACAGCAGGAGGAGGTACCCGAGGCCTCCCAGCATGATACCTTTGTCGGTACTATTCCCAGTATACGTTGATAACGTTAGAATAGGAAGTCAGAAGTATAATGTATATATGAGTTGATTTATTTATTAGCTATATGAGATCTGATTATGATTACAGATAAGGTCAGACCACCAGGTAAGTATAAGAAAGAGAGGGAAATGTAGAAATCCCAAATACATCTTTTTGGATATGATACAGTTAAATGCTTTTATTTGTTGCAATAAGAAAAGGGTTATTCCTACCTCTTGATTTCGATACCAGTATAGTAAAGGAGCATAAGACTTGAGAGGGGGTTGCCAAATCATGCAGTAAGTAAAGATGGGCTGATTGATCCTAGTAAGTATTAGAAAGTATAAAGAGCTCTTATGATTACGTAAGCTGTACAGACCCTTATGATAACAAGCCAGTAAAGAAAGTAAGATTATTTAGCTTACCCGAAGCAGGGGTAAAAGATCTGTTAGTAATGAATGCTTAGTAATAATCAATTTCGAGTCAGAAAAAGGCTAAGTCCGCCACATATGCTAACAGATAGCAAGACATACCTGTAAGATTGCGGTTATGATCCAGTTGTGATATCAAAAGGGTGAGGGATCACGTGAATCAGATAGGTCTGACTGCAAGTCAGGGGAAGTATGAACTGATACAGGACCAACAATCTTGTTAACGAAAGGCATGTACCTTGAACCCCAGAGTTCAGCTTAAGTAAGATGAGAGGAAGAAGCAGGAATGCCAGATTTTGTGGGGAAATCAGGGTTACCCCCCCCCCCAGATTAATAGAGTATTGTTTTAAGGATTAAGCTTCGGGCTGACAGTAGGATTGCGGTTCAGAATACCACAGTATGTCCGCTATGGAAAAGTTAAGAAGTTACCGATACAGCAATTCTAATCTAGTGTAGCCTAGAGATAAGGCCCAGCAGACAGTCATGGGCTCTCAATATATGCCTAGTAAGGCTACAAGATTCGAACGTCGACCCCACATTACAAGAGTGGTGGAATTTCAAACAGCAGACAATAACTAGAGTGTTTATGTTTGTTACTTTCAGAATGGGGTGACAATGCAATGAAATGATAAGTCAGGGCAGGAGATATTATTAGGCCGTAGAAGCGGTGTATCATGTACGGCGTGAGACTCAGCAGAGCATGTCGGAGATTATGTGTTACCGCAGAACTCAGTACATATTGTACGTAGCTATTGATATATATATATATATATATATATATATATATATATATATATATATATATATATATATATATATATATATATATATATATACATAATAGATATGCTGTGAGTGGCTGCCTATAAGGGCTACAATCACAGATGTTGATTAGTAATAGAAAGCATGTACAAATTGCATTGCAGGACACCCCCCCTTTCCAAAAAAAAAAAGAGGGAGAAGAAAGAAAGAAGAGGAGAAGGGAAAGGGGCAGATTAAGTGTGAATTATGTATGAAGTCATAGAAACTATCTTAGTTCTCAGTTATTAAGTTAATAAACTTATGTGTTGTTGTCAGATCTAGGCTTTAGAAGCTTACCAGAGTTAATGGCCTAAAACAGATGGCTAGATGATAAGGGCGCAGTTAGACGGTCTACCGACCAGCTGGCGCCTGCATTAGCAGAGAAGTGTCCATGAAGATCGGTAACATTAGTGCGTGTGCTAGAACCAGGATTAGAGGCCAAATAGGCAAATTTCAGAGATTAGCAATACCAGAATTGTTCTAGTATGTCAAGTGGTCGTATGTCATTTTCCCAGTCTTGTAGGTGAGAGTCGGCCTTAGTCAACCTAGCAGTTATTATGTGAAACACCCCATAAGTCAGTCGGCCGCCCCAGTCAGAATACCCGTGGGTACCCCAAGGAAGGTTCCACATCAGTAGTCAGCGACAGACTAGTACTTCAGCTGGTTCTCGTAAGATATTTAGATACAGAGCCCTAGCAAAAGACCAGTATTTACAGAATAGCTTATAAGACCGAGAATCCCCCAGAATAGCAGTATAAATCCAAGTGGATACACACCAGGCGTAAGAAATTGATAGTACCCTGCTAGCATAGTGTTTATTAAGACCAGGGGATCAGTAGACTCCCCGTGAAGATCCAGAGATTGATCGCCTGGGAGTAAGTTTGATCAAGTCCAGCATTACAGTGGTTTAAGCAAAATAACAGAGCAATTAGATGCCCACAAGTCTGCGGTTATGCATGAACTATAAGCACTCAAGTAGAACGGTTAGAGTATTGTTAGACTACTGCCACATTCGGGTCATTCGACCCAACTATTCAGTTATTTAAGGTTAGGCTGTTATACCCCGTAGAATTCCCGGCACTTAGACGACCTATTCGCACGTTGGTTAAGCATATTAGAAGGTCATACGTGCTAGAGAAAGGCTGGGAAAAAGATCGGACGAGAAACCCGTCGAACCATCGCGGGAGGAGCCGAGGCAGAGCCCCTCCGCGATGGCAGCGTGTCACGGAGGTGAGGCCTCCGCGATGGCTCCGTGACACGTTGCCCAAGTTCAGGCCCAAGTATATAAAGCCCCCACTTCAGTTTAAAATCATTTACCACTTGAAAAATTTCCAGAATACACAGTAAACAGAGAAAAACGAAGGAAAATTTTATATTTTCGTCCAATTACGCTGCCAAACGCTGCCCAAACTCAAATTAATCCTAGATACCAAAGTATTTAGCAGCAGAGAGCATTTCTACAGATTTAGTTTCGTGAAATACGGCCGACGAATCGGCGAGCCACCGAACTATGGTAAGTAGAATTGCTCTAAATTAATGTCTATGTGTTCCTAGCTGAGAAGTGAATACTTCTCCCTTCTGGGCCGCTGAAAAATAGCGAGTTTTTGACCGTCTTTCAATAAGCCTAAGTTTAGGCTATAAACTATATCGAAAGTAACGTTGCTCTTTACAATACAACTGTATTTAGTATTAATTGGCGTATTTATGAATGCAGTTGGGATAAAATAGTCAAAGTACCGGTCGAGCCTCGTCCGACGGACGAATAGTCAAAGATAAGATATGTAAAGTTAGTTTCCTTCGGCAAGTTAAGTAATATCAGTATAGTGTAATAAATTACGGACCAGTAGAATGTTCAGAAGTCGAGTATTGCGTTATTATGAATATTGGTACAATGTGAGAAACATTGGGTTGTAATGTATATGAAACCTATCAGTATGATACATATTCTAACGCAAGTGTTAGAGATTGCCCAGTATACTCAGTATGTAATGTGATATGCCATGTTGAGATATGGTTGTATTCAGTTGAAACCCCGTATAGCAATGCAATACCCGTAAAGCGCTTTAGAAATAGAATAGCAGACTAAAATGAAGTTTAGAAAGCATGTCAGGAATAGTAAATCATGTTACTATAGAAAATCAGTATACAACATAGTTCAACAGAAAGACTATATTCGTACATACATATATAGTACTTCCAACCTCAGTATGTAGTAAGTATGTACATATTTCTATCACTAGTCCAGCATATAGTGTATGCAGAAACTTAGTAAACAGCTGAGTTTTAGCAGAAACATTATCTTATGTAGCATTTGCCTAGTACAGCCTGGCAGGAGACTATATTCATATTTATACATTTTTACCTGCCTCAGCACGTATTAAAAACGTACAGATTACTATCATTAGCCCAGCATGTAATATATATGATACTTTACCCCTATTAGCCTCAGTATGTGAGATACACAGACAGTATTACCAGTTGAGACCGTTGTATTGTTTGGGGTTGGATTACCTAGCATCCATGACCGCCCCAGGGTTAATAGCTGTATCGACTCGTCCACCAGAGGACGAGGATACGTCACTCTACGGAGTGGTATGCCGTCCCGCCAGGGGACGAAGATGAGATGCCAGTTTTTCACCATATTTGTGCCTTGATCGGCCCTTACACACCCCAGTCGAGCGGATACGCCCGGGTGTAGATTCAGGAGTCCTCCGGACTCAGATGCAGTTATAGTCAGGGGCTCAGCGATCCCAAGTGCATACCCAGGGGACCGGCGGGATGCTTACAGCCAGTAAAGGAGATGGGATGACCGGGGTAGGGGTATAGATTCTGTGTTGATTGTACCTCCCGGCTTATGGGGGCCGGGTAAGGTTGTGTATGCCATGTTATGTATGCATGTTATGCTATATTATAGTAGATACGAGCAGATTAGTAGTAGAATGATACGTCTCCAGGTATGATTCCTACTCCCTTCAGTATGACTAAGAACAGGTACGATCTACACCAGCAGATAATTAATCTAGCTTTCTTATTCCAGTTTCGGTAGTTATGTTATTGATTTCAGATATTTCTTTCAGTTATTGCTTTACATACTCAGTACCAGCGGTACTGACGCCCAGTGGGGCGCTGCATTACTTGCCTGCAGGTACCCGTAGACGAGCAGGCGATACCACGTGATCCCCATCAGCGGTTAAGTATTCAGCTCCTGTCATCCGGAGACTGAACCTCTAGAGGTGTAGTTCAGTTCCTTTTGTTGTACAGTACAGGTAGGTTGGGGCCCTGTCCCGATCATTTCTATTATTCTTCCTAGAGGCTTGCAGTCTGTTTATTTTCCCTGTGGTCAGATGAGCCGGTCGTGTGAGGCCGTGCAGTCGTATAGCTGCTAGTATTCTTTCTTTCTATTATGATGGTCGTGTGGGGCCATAGTTGCCAGTAGTGGTGACCTTGCCGGTCACGTAGTTTCTTCTTGTGTTTTATGATTGAGTTGCAGATAACTAGACAGCATAGTGGCCTTATCGGCCCGCATAGGTTCCCCTGAGATGATATGTTTCTGGTCAGCTGCTAGTACAGGTACAGGAGGCTATAGGCCAATGGGCCGGGGGCTGTGTTTACAACCGTTATATAGCCTTTTGTTTCCAGAAATGTGAGTTAGAGCCAGCCAGGCACCAGATGTGCCAGGCTTAACAGTCCAGCAGGTCAGGTCCTAATGGGGCACCAGGTGCCAGTCATAACCCCCAAGGCGGGATGTGACAAACTTGGTATCAGAGCAGGTCGTATCCCAGGGAGTCTGCAAGCCGTGCTAAGCAGAGTCTTATCCATGGATGTGTTGTGCACCACATACTATGGATAGGAGGCTGCGAGGCATGATAGGATGGTTGTCTTTTATTCCTATTCAGTCGTGCTGTAGAGCGGTACAGTTTAGGGTTGAGTCCCTAAAAATCTTACCATATTCTTTGGTTACAGATAATGTCAGACCAGCGCCATCCTATCACGGGTCAGAACTTAGACATTGCAGCAGGAGAAGGCACCAGCAGGATGCCTCCCCCTCATTTGGAGACATCCCGATCAGAGGGCACTACCGAGGCATCATCCCAGCCTCCTCAACAGTCTCCACCACGTCAGGAGCCACTTGGGGCGACACTACCTTCAGTAGCCCCTATATTGACTCCTTCTGACCAAGAGGTTAGGAGTGCTGTAGTTATGTTAGCACAGATGATGGCTGCTTAGCGTCAGCCAATGCCATCTACAGTTGCAGAATCGTCAGGAGGGCCCGGTAGTTCGAGGGTCCGAGAGTTCTTAGCCCTGAATCCCCCACAGTTCACAGGCACGGACCGAACAGAGGACCCCCAGGATTTTCTGGATCAGATGCAGAGAATCTTCAGGGTTATGCATGCCACGTCTACCGAGTCAGTTGAGTTGGCAGCATTCCGGTTACGGGATATTGCGGTGTTATGGTATGAAAGCTGGGAGAGGTCCCGAGGGAGAGATGTTTCCCCTCCCACCTGGTCCAGTTTTTCGGGAGCCTTTCTGGATCATTATTTGCCGCGGGAGATTCGACAGGCCCGGGTAGACCAGTTCCTGCATCTAGAACAGGGGGCCATGAGTGTTCGGGAATATTCCTTGCAGTTTGATTCCTAAGCCCGATATGCACCGGCCTTCGTTGATACCATGGCATCCAGAGTGCATCGCTTTATTACGGGGTTGAATCCAGAATATGTTGAGATTTGCACTACAGCCACACTACGAGAGGACATGGATATTGCTCGCATTCAGGCATTTGCCCAGAATATTGAGGGCATCAGACAGCGACAACGAGAGATCAGAAGGGTCAATCAGGAACAGCGTCGCCGGGACAGGCCAGCTGAGTTACAGAGAGAGGCCCGGGGAGGACCCAGGCCCCGATTGTCAGACAAGCCGCCCAGGCCCCCGCCTCCGCCACAGTCACAGGGGGTAGGTCCAGCCGCAGGGGGCAGTCAGGGACTGGTAGAGGCTCGCAGATGGCAGATTCACCATCACAGAGGAGGGCAGAGCAGAGCAGGTATACCCTACCACTTTGCCCTATATGCAATTGACGCCATCCTGGAGCATGCAGATATGGCTCCACCGCATGTTATAATTGTGGCCAAGAAGGCCATTTGATGAAAGATTGCCCAGCCAGAGGTCGAGAGGACCGGGATAGACAGGATAGGGCATCAATAGGATCACAAGCTACAGCATCTTCGACTGGGCGCAGGCCCTCAGTTTCAGCAGGCAGGGGTCGGGGCAGATCAAGGGCCTCCAGTACAGGTGCGGGCCCAAGCCGCACATATGCCTTACCAGGGAGGCAAGATTCAGAAGCGTCGCCTGATGTTGTGACAGGTATGCTAATTATTTGCTCACACCCTGCTTATGTGTTAATTGATCCAGGGTCTACTTTGTCCTATATTACTCCATTTGTGGCACGGAAGTTTAGTATTGTACCAGAACCATTACAGCAGCCCTTCTTAGTATCTACGCCCGTCGGTGACTCTATCACAGCTAGCCGAATCTACCGCGGGTGTACAGTAGAGATTGTTGACCGTCAGACCACAGTAGATCTGGTCGAGTTAGAAATGATAGACTTCGATGCCATAATGGGTATGGACTGGTTAGTACCATGCTTTGCCAATGTTGAATGTTGGACCAAGACGGTCCAATCCCACTTCCCAGGAGAAGCAGTACGGGAGTGGAAGGGCAGCACCGCTACGCCAAAAGGTAGGTTTATTTCCTACCTTCAGGCGAGAAAGTTGATATCTAAGGGGTGCATTTACCATCTTGTCAGAGTTCAGGATGTCCAAGCAGAATCTCCGACACTCCAGTCTATCCCAGTGGTAAATGAATTCCCAGATGTATTTTCTGATGAGTTACCTGGTATTCCCCCAGAAAGGGAAATAGACTTTGATATTGACTTGCTACCAGGCACTCAGCCAATATCAATACCTCCTTAATCGTATGGCTCCTGCAGAACTCAGAGAATTGAAGGAGCAGTTGAAAGACTTGTTAGATAAAGGTTTTATCAGGCCGAGTACTTCCCCGTGGGGTGCGCCAGTCTTGTTTGTGAGAAAGAAAGATGGCTCGCTCCGAATGTGCATAGATTATCGGCAGCTAAACAAAGTTACAGTAAAGAACAAGTATCCGCTCCCCAGAATTGATGACTTATTTGATCAGTTGCAGGGAGCCAGATACTTTTCTAAGATTGACTTGCGGTCCGGATACCACCAGGTCCGAATACGTGAAAGAGATATTCCTAAGACAGCATTCAGGACCCGATATGGGCATTTTGAATTTCTGGTTATGTCCTTCGGGCTAACGAACGCCCCAGCAGTCTTTATGGACATGATGAACAGTATTTTCAGACCTTTCCTGGACTTGTTTGTGATGGTATTCATTGATGATATTCTGGTGTATTCTCGCTCTGAAGCAGATCACCGGACTCATTTGCGGACAGTGCTCCAGATTCTCAGGGACCGCCAGTTGTATGCTAAGTTTTCGAAGTGTGAATTCTAGCTTAATTCAGGGGCCTTTTTAGGGCATATTGTCTCAGACACCGGTATACAGGTAGATAAGCAGAAGATAGAAGCAGTTAAGTCATGGCCTAGGCCTACCACCCAGACTAAAGTTCGTAGCTTCCTGGGGTTGGCAGGATATTATCGGAGGTTCGTTGAGGGATTCTCAACCATTGCAGCACCTTTAACTAAATTGACACAGAAAGCAACAAAGTTTCAGTGGACGGAGGCATGCGAGCAGAGTTTCCAGGAACTGAAAGACAGATTAACCTCCGCCCCAGTATTAGCATTGCCGGAAGGCACAAAGGGTTATTCAGTCTATTGCGACGCGTCAGGTGTCGGATTGGGTTGTGTGTTGATGCAGCATGGTAGAGTAATTGCATATGCCTCCAGACAGCTGAGGAAACACGAAAAGAATTACCCTACCCATGACCTGGAATTGGCCGCAGTAATTTATGCCTTGAAGATGTGGAGGCATTATCTGTACGGCGTCCATGTTGATATTAATACAGATCATAAGAGCTTACAGTACATTTTCACTCAGAGGGAGTTGAATCTGCGGCAACGCCGCTGGTTGGAGCTGCTGAAAGATTATGATGTGAATATTCTATACCACCCCGGAAAAGCTAATGTTGTAGCAGATGCCCTGAGCCGTAAGTCAATGGGAAGTTTGGCGTATTTGCGACCTGAGAAACAGAAATTAGCTAAAGAAATTCATCAGTTAGCTGATCTAGCCGTTCGAATAATGGAAACAGAAAATAATGGGGCAGTAATTCAGAATTCTGCGGTGTCATCATTGGTTACAGAGGTAAAAGAACGACAGTACGAGGATCCCGATTTAGTCCAGCTCAGAGATAGAGTTCAGAAGGGCAAGGAGCCAGATTTTCAGATAACCGAGGATGATGTACTACACTGTAAGGGTCGCCTTTGTGCCCCGAATGTCTCAGGACTTCGTGGGCAGATCATGCATGAGGTACACTACGCTCGCTATTCCCTTCATCCAGGGCGACGAAAATGTACCACGATATCAGAGACATCTACTGGTGGCCAGGTATGAAAGCTGAGATAGCTGAATTTGTATCTAGATGTGCTAATTGTCAACAGGTGAAAGCAGAGCACCAGAAACTGGGTGGTTTGACTCAAGGGATAATGATACCTATGTGGAAGTGGGAAGTGATAAACATGGATTTTGTAACAGGGTTACCCCGTACTAGACGCAGAAATGATTCCATATGGGTAATAGTTGACAGGCTGACAAAATCAGCTCATTTCCTGCCAGTAAGGGCTACCTTCTCAGCTGAGGATTATGCCGAATTATATATAAGAGAAATAGTTAGATTGCATGGAGTGCCGGTATCTATCATTTAAGACAGGGGAGCACAGTTTACAGCTAGATTCTGGCAATCATTTCAGAAAGGTTTGGGGACGCAGATTAACTTGAGCACAGCATTCCATCTTCAAACAGATGGGCAGGCGGAACGTACAATTCAGACGCTCGAAGATATGCTACGAGCGTGTGTGTTAGATTTTGGGGGTAGTTGGGATGAACATCTTTCGTTAATCGAATTTGCTTATAATAACAGCTACCATTCAGCTATTCAGATGGCGCCTTTCAAGGCATTGTACGGGCGAAAATGTAGATCGCCGGTGGGCTGGTTTGAGATAGGAGAATCAGCATTAGTTGGCCCAGACATTGTTCGGCAGTCCGAGGAAAAGATAAAGCTTATCCGAGAACGTTTACTGACCGCTCAGAGCCGCCAGAAGTCTTACGCAGATAGGCGGCGCAGAAATCTAGAATTTTCGGTAAACGACTGGGTATATCTGAAAGTGTCCCCGATGAAAGGGGTAATGAGGTTTGGCAAGAAAGGTAAGCTTAGCCCAAGATTCATTGGGCCATACCAGATTCGGCGAAGAATAGGCCGAGTTGCATACGAGTTGAACTTGCCTCCAGAATTAGCATCTGTTCACCCAGTATTCCATGTTTCTATGATAAGGAAGTTCGTAGGGGACCCTTCTACAGTAGTTCCAGTTCAGGATGTTCAGGTCACAGAGGAGTTAGCCTATGAAGAGGTTCCCGTAGCTATCTTAGACAGATAGATTCGCAGGCTGAGGACTAAAGATGTTGCATCTGTCGAAGTATTGTGGCGTAACAGAAATCGGGAGGAAATGACGTGGGAGGCTGAAGAAGATATGAAAACCAGATACCCTCACCTATTTCAGGCCTAATCAGACGACAGGTACGTCTGTATCATTACTTGTACAGTACCTTATAGTTGTATGTTGTAAATGATAAAGAAAGAAGTGATATTTAGTTGTCTAGTGGATCTTAGAATATTGTGTGCAGTGCCTGGGTTGGACTTTTCTGCGTTTCAGGTTTTTGCGATAGTCCATATTACAGGGGAAACTCTGCCAAAATTTTTCT
This sequence comes from Datura wrightii, assembly GCA_035772735.1. Taxonomy (NCBI): domain Eukaryota; kingdom Viridiplantae; phylum Streptophyta; class Magnoliopsida; order Solanales; family Solanaceae; genus Datura; species Datura wrightii. The sequence continues at coordinate 108,906,436 of JASDFA010000008.1, read as the reverse complement.
AGAAAAGTAAAGTAAGCAGTCCTCTAGATGACAGTGTACATTCGAGGACGAATGTTTTTAAGGGGGGGAGAATGTTATACCCCGTAGAATTCCCGGCACTTAGACGACCTATTCGCACATTAGTTAAGCATATTAGAAGGCCATACGTGCTAGAGAAAGGCCGGGAAAAAGATCGGACGAGAAACCCGTCGAACCATCGCGGGAGGAGCCGAGGCAGAGCCCCTCCGCTATGGCAGCGTGTCACGGAGGTGAGGCCTCCGCAATGGCTCCGTGACACGTTGCCCAAGTTCAGGCCCAAGTATATAAAGCCCCCACTTCGGTTTAAAATCATTTACCACTTGAAAAATTTCCAGAATACGCAGTAAACAGAGAAAAACAAAGGAAAATTTTATATTTTCGTCCAATTACGCTGCCAAACGCTGCCCAAACTCAAATTAATCCTAGATACCAAAGTATTTAGCAGCAGAGAGCATTTCTACGGATTTAGTTTCGTGAAATACGGCCGACGAATCGGCGAGCCACCGAACTAAGGTAAGTAGAACTGCTCTAAATTAATGTCTATGTGTTCCTAGCTGAGAAGTGAATACTTCTCCCTTTTGGGCCGCATAAAAATAGCGAGTTTTCGACCGTCTTTCGATAAGCCTAAGTTTAGGCTATAAACTATATCGAAAGTAACGTTGCTCTTTACCATACAGCTGTATTTAGTATTAATTGGCGTATTTATGAATGCAGTTGGGATAAAATAGTCAAAGTACCGGCCGAGTAAGGTTGTGCATGCCATGTTATGTATAGATTCTGTGTTGATTGTACCTCCCGGCTTATGGGGGCCGGGTAAGGTTGTGTATGCCATGTTATGTATGCATGTTATGCTATATTACAGTAGATACGAGCAGATTAGTAGTAGAATGATACGTCTCCAGGTATGATTCCTACTCCCTTCAGTATGACTAAGAACAGGTACGATCTACACCAGCAGATAATTAATCTAGTTTTCTTATTCCAGTTTCGTCAGTTATGTTATTGATTTCAGATATTTCTTTTAGTTATTGCTTTACATACTCAGTACCAGCGGTACTGACGCCCAGTGGGGCGCTGCATTACTTGCCTGCAGGTACCCATAGACGAGCAGGCGATACCACGTGATCCCCATCAGCGGTTAAGTATTCAGCTCCTGTCATCCGGAGACTGAACCTCTAGAGGTGTAGTTCAGTTCCTTTTGTTGTACAGTACGGGTAGGTTGGGGCCCTATCCCAATCATTTCTATTATTCTTCCTAGAGGCTTGCAGTCTGTTTATTTTCCCTGTGGTCAGATGAGCCGGTCGTGTGAGGCCGTGCAGTCGTATAGCTGCTAGTATTCTTTCTTTCTATTATGATGGTCGTGTGGGGCCATAGTTGCCAGTAGTGGTGACCTTGCCGGTCACGTAGTTTCTTCTTGTGTTTTATGATTGAGTTGCAGATAACTAGACAGCATGGTGGCCTTGTCGGCCCGCATAGGTTCCCCTGAGATGATATGTTTCTGGTCAGCTGCTAGTACAGGTACATGAGGCTATAGGCCAATGGGCCGGGGGCTGTGTTTACAGCCGTTATATAGCCCTTTGTTTCCAGAAATGTGAGTTAGAGCCAGCCAGGCACCAGATGTGCCAGGCTTAACAGTCCAGCAGGTCAGGTCCTAATGAGGCACCAGGTGCCAGTCATACCCCCCAAGGCGGGATGTGACATAGGCAGACAGATCATTAGAGGTCATGATCAATACCAGGACCCCCTGATCAGATGCGGGCACATGGTGTGCAGATAGTCGTTCAAGGTTACCTTAGCAACAAGTAGCCTTAGCATGCGGTCAGAAGGCCAGATAAGCTCTAGCTATACCGGTAGATTACTTGTCAGATTCTCCGGTATAATAAACCAGTATGACCGTCAGTTATATGTCAAATTTTGTAAATGTGAATTTTGGTTGAGTTTAGTAGCCTTTTTGGTCACATTGTGTCGGAGGCGTGTGAGCAGAACTTCCAAGAGTTAAAAGCCAGGTTAACATCAGCTCCAGTGTTAGTATCGCCAGGAGGTACAGAGGGTTGATGCAGCATGGTAAAGTAATAGTTTATGCTTTCAGGCAGTTGAAGAAACGTGAAGAGAATTATCTTACCCACGACCTGGAGTTAGCTGCAGTAGTTTATGCCTTTAAGAGTGAAAATTTTGTATCACCCAGGAAGGGCTAATATGGTAGCAGATGCCCTTAGCTGTAAATCTATGGGGAGTTGGCATACTTGCAGCTTGAACAGCAAAAATATCCGAGAATTACACTAGTTAGCCGGTTTAGCCGGTCACATAGCAGAAATAAAAGATAACAGAGCGATAATACAGAATGTCGCAGTGTTGTCGTTAGCGGTGGAAGTAAAGGAATGGCAGTATGGAAACCCTAGCCAGGTTCAACTTGGACACAAGGTTCAGTAAGGAGAGGTGACATATTTTCAGATAACCGGGGATGAAATGTGGCGATATAAAGGCCGCATTTGTGTTCCAGATATTTTGGGGCATCGCCAGCAGTTTATGAGCGAGGCGCATTACGCCTGCTATTCTCTCCACCCAGGCGCGACGAAAATGTGCCATGATATCAAAGAAAACTGGTGGTGGTCAGGTATGAAAAGAGAAATTGCTGAATTTGTAGCCCAGTGTCCTAACTGCCAACAGGTGAAAGCAGAGCACCAGAAATCGGGCGGTTTGACGCAAGATATAACGGTGCCTATGTGGAAATGGGAAGCGATAAACATGGATTCTGTAGCAGGGTTACCCCGTACTGGACGCAGAAATGGTTCCATTTGGGTAATAGTTGACAGGCTGACAAAATCAGCTCATTTCCTGCCAGTGAAGGCTACCTTCTCGGTTGAGGATTATGCCAAATTATATATCAGAGAAATAGTTAGATTGTGTGGAGTGCCAGTATCCATTATTTCAAATAGGGGAGCATAGTTTACAGCTAGATTCTGGCAGTCGTTCCAGAGGGGTCTGGAAACGCAGATTAATTTAAGCACAGTAATCTATCCTCAGACAGATGAGCAGGCTGAGCGCACAATTCAGACGCTCGAAGACATGTTGCGAGCGTGTGTGCTAGATTTCGATAGTAGCCAAAGTGAGCATTTACCGTTAATCGAATTTGCCTACAATAATAGCTATCATTCAGCCATCCAGATGGCGCCTTTTGAGGCATTATACGAGCGAAAATGCAGCTCGCTGAACGGTGTTTGAAATCGGAGAATCAGTGTTGGTTGGCCCAGACATTGTTCAGCAGTCAAAGGAAAAGGTAAAGCTTATCCGAAGAATGCTTACTGACTGCATAGAGCCGCCAGAAATCATATGCAGATGTGCGGCGCAAAAAATTGGAGTTTGATGTGTATGACTGGATATTTCTGGAGTATCCCCAATGAAAGAGGTAATGAGGTCCGCCAAGAAAGGTAAGCTCAGCCCGAGGTTTGTTGGGCCTTGTCGGATTCGTTGAAGGACAGGCCGAGTAGCATATGAGTTGAATTTGCCTCCAGAATTAGAATCCGTTCGTCTGGTCTTTCATGAATCTATGTTGAGGAAATGCATAGGAGACCCGTCCAGAGCAGTCCCAGTCCAGAATATCCAGGTTACGAAAAAGCTGGCCTATGAAGAGGTTCCAATAACTATCTTAAACAGACAGATTCGCAGATTGAGGACTAAAGATATTACGTCTATCAAGGTATTGAGGCGTAACAAGAACCGAGAGGAGATGACTTGGGAAGCGGAGGAAGGTATGAGGACCAGATATCCTCACCTATTTCAGGCCTAGTCAGGCGACAGGTATGTCCGTATTATTGCTTATGTAGTATCTTATGGTTGTATATGTATAAATGAGGAAAATTGATACGTAACCATCCAGTGAATCCTACAGTATTGTGTACAGTATCTGTATTGGACTTTTCTGCATTTCAGGTTTTTGGTATAGTCCATATTACAAGGGAAACTCTGCCGAAATTTTTCTAAACAAGTAAGTTAAGTAGTCCTCTAGATGGCAGTATACATTCGAGGACGAATGTTCTTAAGGGGGGGAGAATGTTATACCCCGTATAATTCCCGGCACCTAGATGACCTATTCGCACATTGGTTAAGCATATTTGAAGGCCATATGTGCTAGAGAAAGGCCCGGGAAAAGATCAGACGAGAAACCTGTCGAACCATCGCGGAAGGAGCCGAGGCAGAGCCCCTCCGCGATGGCAGCGTGTCACGGAGGAGGAGCCTCCGCGTTGGCTCCGTGACACGTTGGCCTTGTCCAGGCCCAAGTATATAAAGCCCACTTCGATTTTAAATCAGTTATATACTTAGAAATTTCCAAGAAACAGAGAGAGAAATCAGAGAAAGAGGAAGAACGAAGAAATTATATAAATTTCGTCCGATTACGCTGCTAAACGTTGCCCAAACTCAAATTAACTCCAGATACTGAGGTATTTAGCAGCAGGGAGCATTCCTACGGATTCAGTTTCGTGAAATACGGCCGACGAATCGTCGAGCCACCGAGCTAAGGTAAGTGAAATTGCTCTAAGTTAGTGTCTATGTTTTCCTAGCTGTGAAGTGAATATTTCTCCCTTCTGGACCGCTAAAAAATAGCGAGTTTTCGACCGTCTTTCGATAAGCCTAAGTTTAGGCTATAAACTATATCGAAAGTGACGTTGCCTTTTGAAATAAAGTTGTATTTAGTATTGATTGACATATTTATGAATGCAGTTGGGAGAAAACAGTTGAAGTACCGGCCGAGCCTTGTCCGACAGACGAATAGTTCAAGGATAAGGTATGTAAAGTTAGTTTCCTCGGCAAGTTAGTAATCTTGGTACAGTACAGTAATTTAAAGGCCAGTAGAATATTCAGAAGCCATGTATGATGTTTACTATGAATGATGGTACGATACTAGAAACGTTATGTTATGATCAGCGTGAGATTTGCTAGCACGATATAGATTCTAATATAAGTGTTAAAGAACTGCACAGCATGCTCAATATGTGATGTGACACAGAATGTTAGGACATCATTGTATTCAGTTGGAATTCAGTAAAGCAATGTAATATTTGTAAGACATCTCAGAAATAGAACGACAAGTTAAAGTGAAGCTAGAAAGCACGTTAGAACTAGTAAATCATGTTACTATAGAAACTCAGTGTACAGCATAGCTTTCAGCAGAAATACTACATCATGTTCAGCATTAGACTCAGTACAGTATGACAGAAGACTATATGTATATATATATATATACTATTACCAGTCTCAGCATGTACTAAATACGTACATATCACTATCACTAGTTCAGCATACAGTATGTACAAACACCTTATTATTATTAGCCTCAGCATGTGAGATATGCAGACAGTATTACTAGTTGAGACCGTTGTATTGTTTGGGGTTGGACTACCCAGCATCCATGACCGCCCCAGGGTTAATAGCTGTATCGACTCGTTCGCCAGAGGACGAGGATACGTCGCTCTACGGAGTGGCATGCCGTCCCCTAGAGGACGAAGATGGGATGCCAGATTTCCCCATATTTTGCCTTGGTCGGCTTTTATACACCCCCATCGAGCGGATACGCCCGGGTGTTGATTCAGGAGTTCTTCGGACTCAGGTACAGTTATAGTCAGGGGCTCAGCGAGCCCAAGTGCATACCCAGGGGACCGGCGGGATGCTTATAGCTATTACAGGAGATGGGATAACCGGGGTAGGGGTATAGATTCTGTGCTGGTTGTACCTTCCGGCTTATGGGGGCCGGGTAAGGTTTGTGTGTGCTATACTATGTTATGTTATGTTACGCCATGTTATGTTAGATACGAGTAGATCAGCAGTAGAATGATACGTCTCCAGGTATGACTCCTATCCCTTCCAGTAGAGATTGAGATAAGGTATGGCTTATATTATCAGACAAGTTAATCTGTTTCTTCCTACTTCAGCTTTATCAGTTACATTATTGTCTTCAGATTTTGCTTCCAATTATTGCTTTACATACTCAGTACCAGCGGTACTGACGCCCGGTGGGGCGCTGCATTACTTGCCTGCAGGTACTCATAGACGAGCAGGCGATACTACGTGATTCCTGTCAGCGATCGAATATTCAGCTCCTGTTATCCGGAGACTGAATTCCAGAGGTGTATTTCAGTTTCTTCTGTTGTATAGTACGGGTAGGTCGGGGCCCTGTCCCGATCATTTCTATTGCTATTCCTAGAGGCTTGCAGTCTGTATATTTCCCTGTGGTCAGTTGAGCCGGTCGTGTGAGGCCGTGCAGTTGTTAGCTGTTAGTACTTTTGCTTCTTTTATGTTGGCCGTGTGGGGCCATAAGTTTGACAGTAGTGGTGACCTTGCCGATCACGTAGCTTTCTAGTATTTCATTGCTGAGTTGCAGATAACTAGATAGCATGGTGGCCTTGTCGGCCCGCATAGGTTTCCCTATAGTTGCATGTTCTGGTCAGTTGTTATTACAGGTACAGGAGGCTATAGGCCAATGGGCCGGGGGCTGTGTTTACAGCCGTTATATAGCCCTTTGTTTCCAGAATTGTGAGTTAGAGCCAGCCAGGCACCAGATGTGCCCAGGCTTAGCAGTCCAACAGTTCGGGTCCTAGTAGGGCACCAGGTGCCAGTCATACCCCCCAAGGCGGGGTGTGACAAACAACAACAATAAAAATGGATATTCAAACTCAAAAAAACTGAAACTCAAAAAGAAATGTAGAAGAATCAACATAATAAGTAGTAAAGAAACTAACTTTCATCCATTGAAGTCTGCAATTGCTTGATCATATCTTCAGTTATGCACACCATTCTTGATTTACCTAAAAAGATTCAGACCCAGTTCCGAAAATTATCAGAAAACCTCAAAATATTAGCTTTTTTTTTCTTTCTAATTTTTGGGTCTGAAGAAGAAGAGGGGTCTATTCAACTATTGATGGATTTGTGTATTTTCTGACAAAAAATGGCGTGACCTTTGACTCATCCCTGACTAACAATCTCCACTTTGCAAACAAATACTCATCTTTATCTTCCAGGAAAGACGATGCCGATTCGCCAGATATCTGAAAAATAAATAGACTGAGAAAAAAAGGAAGGAGAATGGGAGAAAGAACAGGGTGAAAGGGGAGGCGTATGGACAAACGAAGCACCTGTTGAAGTTTGTTTAATTGGAAATATTACGGGGGTTTTAAACGGAAGGAAAAGAAATTTTTGAATTTTAGTTAACTAAATAATTGTTTTTTTTTAGATTTAAAATGCCAAAAAACTTAGAAAAAAGATAAATAGTTATTCTGATCATAGAAAGTGCCACATCAACAAGATTGTATCTCTACTTTATATATATATACTAGTAAATTTTCCCGCACGAAAATTTACTTAATTTATGAAAATATTTATTAAATAAAAGCCAAAAATTTAAGTGTACAATAATTTAAAAAATTCTTAAATTTTATCTTACAATCAGATAATATTGAAATTTAGGCCGGCAGAGACTTACGAAACTTTAAAAAGAAAAGATCAAATATATAAGTTTGCAACAATTGAAAACATCTTAAATTTGTCTTATAATAGGAGAATGGGAAAAGGGTCAAAAATATCCCTCTACTTTTATCTATTAGTTAACTTTGTCCCTCGTTACACTATAAGGCCAAATTTGCCTTCATCGTTTATAAAGTTTGCTCAAATATCTATTTTTTAACCATTTTTTACTGTGGTAATTTTTAATTCACATGGCCTGACATTTGAATGAGGTGGATGCCACCTCAGTGTTAAATTTTTATTTATTTTTCATTTCAAAAATTTATTCTTTTTGCTTTTCTTCTTTTATTTTTTTTCTCTTCATGAGTTTGAGATTGGCCCGTGGGTTTGCTCAGTTTTGGATGTCGATCAAAGCCTTCATCTTGCATTTGAGTTGCAGAGATTTGCGTTGGGTTTTTAATAAGAGAAGATTTAATTGAAGGGATGTTACACCGTATTATCTCATTTGATTTTTTTTAATTATTTTTTTCCACCATCTTCCTCCAGAACTTCATAACCACTTCTCAAAATTTCACCATCTTCCTCCATAACTTCGTAGCTACTTCTCAAAATCTCACCATCTTCTTCCATAATTTCATACTCACTTCTCAAAATCCCTTGTTTAGCCCTTGTGAATCTTCATTTTCAATTATCTTTTGTATTTTTGCATTTTTGGATTCGCCGAAAAATTAAAAAAATGGCCAGAGAAACCAAAAGATCAAACTTCTGAGACTGTGTATGCCAGAGACAACTCAAGAGATTGTCGTCTCTAATGTCCCCATGCTGGAAAAGGAATCCACCCCTCAACCTGAATCGGTACCTGTCGTTGAGACGCCGGAGAAAACTGAAGATGAAATTATTAAGGAAAAAATTTCTCTTCCTGATTCGTTTTGATTAAGAATGAAAGAAACAAAGTTGAAAGAACTCCCAAATCTTGATCAACAAATTTTACACCAAGAAGTTGGAGAAGAACTCTCAAAATGAATGAAGGTTCTCAGAAGAAGAAACTAAGAAAAAAAGAGGAAAAAGTACGATAGTCAAAATCTCATATTTATTAAGAAGAAAAGTTAAAAAAAGAAGAGCAAAAAAATAAAATAAGAAAAGGAAAAAGAATAAAATTTTGAAATGAAAAATAAATAAAAATCTGGCGCTGAGGTGGGCATGCAACGTGGCATCCACCACATCCAAATATCAGGCCATGTGGATTTAAAATTGGCACAGTAAAAAATCATTTAAAAAATAAATATTTGAGCAAACTTTATTAACGGCGATAGAAAATTTAGCCCTATAGTATAAAGAGGGATAAAGTTAGCTAATAGACGAAAGTAGAGGGATATTTTTTACCCTTTTCCCAAGGAGAATCTAAAGTTAATATATAATTTTAACTCAGAAGTATTTCACAAATTTATATTTAAACTCTAATTGTTTTGTCCACCGAACTGTCCTTCTAGTATTACACTCAAAATTGATATTTTAAAGCCAAACATAATCTTAAGGAAAAATAAAAAGAAAAAGTCGTGACAGTGCAATCACCACGCTAATTTTTTTGTTCTACTTCAAGATTCTTCTTTAAAAAGAACTTAAGAATATTTTTCTCTACTTTTCATCGTTAGAAATGTACATTTCATTAAAGATGATTTTTGGTAAAATTTAATTATCTTCTTCTCTTTTAAATTTTTTGTCAATTGTTCCTAATTATTTTCTATGTTTCGCTTCCTTCTTTTTATTTTAAATCATTTTTAGTTTCTTCTGTCTCTTTCAAATCACTCGTCATCTTCTCATAATTTATATCTTCACAATTTTTTTTCAATTCATCGGATCCTCATCTTTCCATCATTATCCCAAAAATTGATATTAAATAGTGATTATTTTTTTCGATTCTGTATTGGTACTTATATTTGGAGAGATTAATGGAGCTTGCGACTTCATGCAGGGTAATTCTACTTTGGATATTTTTAAAGACGATTTTGTTCTCAAAGTTTAATCTAAAATATCTAATTAGTAATTGAGGGATATGAGATTAAACTTTATATTTAAGGTAATCCAAAAGACTAATTTGTATAAAAGAAAAGTAGTTGATAATTGATAGTAGCACTCACTTAAACAACAGAATAATCAATCAAATTCTAAGTATCACCAAGCCTTATAACATCATCATACATGTACTTTCTTATCTACAAAATAAAGAAAATAAAAATATTCTCACTTACAAATTATTTATTAAATTTATATATATATATAACAATTTCACATGCTCAAAAATATTTCGATGAAAACAAAGAGAAAGTGATTTGGAGAAGACGGTAAGTGCAATGAGGAATATAGAAAGGAGAAAAAATTAATAGCTACTTGAATAATATTTATAGACCTATTATTTTTAGTGTTGTCAATGTTGCAATTATATTTAAGTTATAGGTGATGAACTAATTGAATTTAATAATTATTTTCACGGGAAGGGAAAAAACTCTAAAAAAAGTTTTTCATCATAATTAAGTGAGTTAAAAGAGGAAAATTTGAGTTTTTTTACACAAAATAAATGGTAAAAAAAATTTCTCAAGACCGAAAATTAGAAAAGTAGAAAGTGAAGAAAAAGACTAAAAAAGATGAATTCAAATGTAATATAAAGAGGTACAAGAATTAATACCAAAAATATAATATGAAGAGGCTCAAGAATTAATTAACATATAATTATTTAGAGATTAATACACATTAAAACTATTATAATTACAAATGATTTGACCTCTAATTGGGTTTTAATGCAAACCTATCTACTATTATTTTAAAAAAAAGGTATTTATATTCATAATCAATGGCCAAGAAAACTATAAGTTAAGGAAATAGAGAAAAACATAGTTTTCTGATTTTAGAAGTATGTCACGTCACTGGTCCTAAGACCAGAATTATATAATATATAGATGAAACATTTAAAAATTCTAATTAATACCATATGCATCATGCATTAAATTTCAACAATAATTATAATTAAGTTTATAGAAGAACGGAATCATTGGAGTTTCATATTCGTATCGAAAAATTTGAAAGAAACTCAAACATCATATCATAATTATTAATATTCTAAATTTTATATAAGACATTGTCTTCTCAAATTCCACGGATTTCAAAAAAGTATACAAAATTCAAGTAATAAATAAGGGGATCAAGGAAAAAAATAGAAAAAGATAATTAATTTGGTGTTTATTTACAATTCTAAACAAAAATATTATAGAATTGGTGTTTGATTGAAGGGCAAAAACGTTATTCAACTTATGATATTTATTTTGGTCTTTTAATTTTATACTTTGGGCCTTTTATATATATTTACATTTATTACAAGTTAAATTTACTGCTTTATATAAAATTATTAATAGGAGTAGTGTTTAAGTAAAGGGTAAAATGGTCGTTTATTATTTAATGGACATTTTGGTAATTTAACTTTTCAACTAAGGGGCTTCTCACTTATATAGTAATATGATATTCACACGCGCGCGCACACACATACACACACACTCTTCATTTTAACATATTTTTATTCTTTATAGAGGAAACGGAATGCTGCAGTAGTAAATATTTAAATTTTTAAATATTACAATATAAAGAAGAAAAATAAGTGGAGTAATAAATTTTGAGACATTTAATCTTTTACAATAAAATAAAAATAAATAGAGTGAGTAGTAATTGACACATGTATTTTTGTATAATAATAAGTAAATAGAAATGTGAGAAAAATTATCAAAAAAATGAGAAAAAAGATAAATAAAATCCTTGTCCAAAGAGAGGTGTCACATTACTTTTCTAATGCCTAACTTTATATATTTATATATATATATATATATATGTGTTATACTAAAAAAAAATTTAAAAATATTCTTTTAACTCTCTTAAATTATATTATTTTCTTAATTATGTTAAATATGCTATATTTAACACTCTCTATATATTGTGATAACATTAAATGACAACAATAATTAAATACATGAGTTAATAAAATAATATTAAAAAGAAAAAAATAGTCAAAAAAATCACAAAAAAGAAAAATAGAAATGGAGGTCTTAGAGGCATGCCGTATCAGCATGCCTCTAAGTCTCCTTTGTATATATATATATTGATTGATTGGATGAAAGGAGTATTAAAAATAAATGTTCATTTTTACCTGTTCAGTTTAAAAAAATCAAGAGGTAATTTATTATTTTATACTTACTATTAATTATAGTCATTTTTCAAATATATTCTCATATATAATATTAAATTTATTATATTTAAAAGGTAATATAGTAAATTTATCATTTTAATTAATTATTTTTCAAAAGTGTATGAAATTAAATATGAACAAGTATAAATGTACGAAAGAAGTATAATACAATAACCTGAACCAACCCATTTAAGAATCAATAATACACGAGAGAAGACCGGATATAGGTTCCCATATGATCAAACAAGTAAATAGGAGCACTCTGTGAAAATCATTTTCACCCCCTAACTTTGTTTTAAAAATCAAACTCCCCCCTCAACTTTGAATAATAGACATTTTTCACTTTTTATCTTAATTGACTTCTGTTTTACCCTTATTATTTTTCATCCTCCATTTATGTAATATATTTTTATATTATATATAATATTTATTTTTTAACCTAGATATTTATAGTTTCTTATTTAAATTCACTAATATTATAAGTAGAATAATTTTTCTATGAATTTATCACAAAATTTAATGCTATTTAACTTTTTAAATTATTAAAATATTATATGCATTAAATGTATATATAAATATGTGCATGCATGTGTGCGTATTTATGTTTTCCCTCTTTCTTATCCTCTATTGTTATTAATATAATTTTTATTAAATTATAATTTAACATTAATTTACATTATAAATAAATAATTTTTAATTTTGTCTTCATTTTATTAACTTTTTTGTATTTCATGCATTGAAATATATTTATAAAATTATTATTACCTTTTATTTTCACTTGTATAAATAAATATTTGAGTTTTGATTATTATTAATTTTATTTTACTCTGCTAATTTTCATTATAGAATGTCATTAACATATATACTAAATTAGTATTTTTTTTTATTTTATTTTATCCCAAAAGTTAATATTATTTTTTAATTAAAAAATTATTACATAGATTTAAAAAGTATATTATATTTTAAAGAAGCAAAAAGAAGAAGAGACAGTTGATAATGTACGGGTAACCAGAGATTTTAAAAAGTCAATTAGGATAAATAATGTACATTACTAATCTCTTTTACATGATGAAAGTTAATGAATACTTAAATATCAAAGCGAATTATAACATAGATTCTTTATGTTGTTTGAATAATACGACAGTAAAAATTAACAAGCACTTGAAAAGTTATGGTTAAAGAAAAAATTTCTTTTAAGTTCCTAAATATGATTGCGTCACACTGTTAAAAACCGTGAAAAACTGATAAAAAAGTCAAAAACTAAAGCTGATGGACAAAATCAAGCAACTTCATTGAATTTGTCAATGGACTTTTTAAAAAGAAAATCGATCAAAAATTTATTGGTTTTTTATCTTTTTTAAAAAAAGTGATGTATTTTTGTTGCAGATGAGAAAAGAACAGAAAAGTAGAAAAAGAGATTACGGTAAAAAAGAAGAAAAAAGTAAAGATTTTCAATATCAAGGTAATAATTTTAATATTTTATTTAAGTTTATTATGCGATTATGAGTGAATTTTTTTGATGAAATCATGAGGAATTGAGAAAGTTTAGTTTTAGGGCTCTTCAATCTAAATTATTAATTTGAAAAGGCAAACATTATCAAAATTCGATTTTGAATGATGTACTCGAATCCTCTCATTGAGGAGAATCTATTGGTGATCATGGTTCGGGAGTTCTGCCTCGTTGACCAGAGTTGACTTTTTAGGTCAACCTTTTGACCGCGAGTTTGACTTGTGTTAAAAATTTATAAAAACATATGTCGAAGGGTTTTTGACCATTCTAAACTCATTTTTGTGTAGTTTTAGATGATTCGGAGATTCAAGAATGAAGTTCTAATTTATTGAAAAAAGTGGTTAAGTTGTGAATTCGAGGTAAGTGAGACTTTAAGCTTTGGATGCTTGCTTTTCAAATCCCGCTTAAAAAAATATATGTTTTGTCTGTCTGGTCCATGTGTTGGGACGAGCGTATGCTTGACAGAATCGGTAGTCTTCAAGGCCAACTACATATACTTTTTGTGCAAGAATACTAAATTTCTAGATATAAGTTTATTTCGTGAAGTGATACGACTGTGAACCATGAGGTTGGGACATGTGTATGTTTTTTGATATCACTGGGCATTGTGAATGCTTCTTGCCAGTATTTGGCATTGTGTATACTTCTTGACAATACTGAGCATTGTGTATGTTTCCTAATATATTTGGCGCATTGTGTATCCTTCTTGACAGTATTGGGCATTGTGTATGCTTCTTGACAATACTGAGCATTGTGTATGCTGTCATGCTCGTGGTGTTGATTAGTTGCTTTGTATGTCATTCATAACAAGCACTAAGCATAAATTGTGTTGAGATATATAGTATTCTTGATAAATAATTGTGTGAACTTTGTTGAAAATTATATTATGATATAATTCTCGTGCATAATATTTCTGTGCTTGTGGTGTGTTTGTATTTTTTGACACTTTTTCCAGAGGTATTTAGAGTGGTAGGTCGAGGATCTTACTGAGTTATATTTACGTATAACTCACTTCTTACCTGCATGTCCATGCAAATATTATTGGTGACGACGGAGTTAGTAGCTGATGATTGTGCTGGAGTTGATCTAGTTGTTAAGGTGAGCCACCGCATTGCTCGTGGAGGTTTCCAAAAGAGTCCTCACCATTTATTTATCTGATATTTTCTTGTTGGGTTTGCACACAATAAAGTGTTTTGTAGTTCACTTAGATGCTCCATGGTCTAGTGTGCAATTTAGGTAAGAGTTGTAAATTAGTATTTGAGCTTAACTCCGTCAAGTCTGTACGATAATGAAGAAGTATAGAGCACTTTAGAAATACTAAGTGATCGTATTTCATTATCATATTATTTGAGTACTTATTTGATTTATTAAATGTTGAATTAAAAATTAAGATATGAAAATTTTGATTAACCTGACTGGGGTATGTGATGGGTGTCAATAACGTCTGGGGGGGTAATTTGGGACGTGACATCACCAAGGAGAATGAGTGGTCTAGTAGTAAGATTGTTCAATATCATATAAATACTAGAATTAGATTCTAAATTGCTATATTTTTTTTAAATCATATATTTTATGAAAAATCAATAGACATCTTTAAATTGTAATCGAGACAGTCAATCGATTTTAACCCTCGTTTCATTGACCTGTTTTTAATAGTGTCACGTGAAAAGAAACATAAAATTAAATATTTAATGCTTTAAATCACACCCTTGTTATATATATATATATATATATATATATATATATAAGTGGGAAGCCCCCAAGTTAAAAGTTGAATTACGAAAATACCCTTCAAATATTAAAAGACTAATATACCCTTTAAATAATAAATAAATTTTATTTTTAGAAAAACTTATTAATTGGTTTGACTCTTTCATTCCAAAAATTTTTACCATTAATAATGTGTTTATTAACAAAAAAAAAAGATAAAATATTTCTTATTCTGCTAGTGTTGTCTTTAACGGAAGAAAACCAATAGTCCTTAACATTATAACGATTAATATTATTTTTTAAATAACTTATTAATTGCATTTGACTCTTTCATTTAACATAAAAATATCAAAAGTTTTTACCATTTATACTTCAAGACGTGAATGTTTGCAAACATAACCGATGTTCCTCAAATTTCTATTTATATTATGTGTTGTTGACATATATAAAAAAAGAATTACTATCAAGTGAGTATATATAAGAATAATTCCATAATTAAAGTTGTTCGAACAATACTTTTCAGAATCCTTTAATAGCAAATTTTTTAGTATAATTATCCATTGCAATGACACTAGACATCAATCGAATAGACTCACAATTTATTAGTTTGAATTTACATTTTTCATTCAATTTCTGTACAAGCATATTTATTATAATTTTTTAAAATATCTTTTTTAATTAATATGAAATACACATGCCTTGCACGTGTTCGAGAACTAGTATATATATATATATATATATCATAATACTATATAAGTGGGAAGCATCTAAGTCAAAAATTGAATTACGAAAATATCCTTTTAAGTGTTAAGAAATTAATTTACTTTTTAATTATTAATTTATTTTCTAAAAATTATTAAAAAATTACTTTTCATTTAATATTTATTTTGAAATTCAATGATTTTTGACTGTACACATGTACTTAAATGCAAACATTTTTTTAAATTTAATATTTTTTGAATTTGCATTAAAATGTGAGAATTTGAAGAGTTGAATGAAGACATGTTTAAGTGCATTATCAAACTCATTTAATCAATTCATTGCAAAACTAAAAATATCTTTTTAAAAAAAATATATAATCATAATCATACCATCATATCTATAATATATATTATTCTAGAAGTGGAGCAAAAAAGTTAAAAGTTGAATTACCAAAATATTTATTTATTATTGAATGACCTTTTTATCCATTAGTGCATCATTATTTCTATAATATTTGTTGTTCTAAAAAATAATTTTGCATTCTAATAAATATTATTCCATTAAATACTTTTTATAAAATTACTGGAAAAAAAAAAAAGAAAAAACTTCATAAAATGTGAAATATTGATTAGCTTTTAAGTGGACATTCAAATTGCCCAAAATATATTCAAGTGGTTAGCTTTTAATAAGGCAATTTATCAATAAGGCCTTTAATTTTTAATTAATAAAACTAAAATCTTTCTATAACATTAAAAATAATAATACTCTTAAATAAATCAATAAACCTATTCTTTATCAATTACTACTACATTAGTTATTAACAACATAAAAATAAATTAAATCTTCATCAGCTATATTAAGTTATTAATTATATTTATGTTAAAGCCACCTCTCTATTGCTGTAACATAAATGTAGAAGTTGAAGAGTTGCAATAAACAATTAATATAAATTTAACAAAATTAATACATGGTGAAATTTTTTTTAAAATATCAATCAAAAAATTAGTGAAAGAAAAAAAAAACGTTGAAATGTCAAACTTTTGGTGAACGGTCGTCGCCTTATGATCAGCATCTTTGGAGCAGAGTTAAGTAAGGAAACTGAGTAACGAATTAACAAGTGTTGATGGTTCCGTTCAGAAAATTATGGCTATCCGCATCTTGCGATAATTCTATGGCCATCTTTACGAGCAATACTACTATTTAAGCCAACATTCTACCACCATCCAAAGACAAGCTTTTATGTTTTTTCTCTTGAGAAATTAACACCAAAAGAAAAAAATAAAAGTTGTGGTAGGGGTCTGAACCTTTACTGATCCAACGGTTCGACCCTGCCAAAACCACCAAAAATATAAAGAAAATAATATAAGAATCTAAGATGGCGCGTCCGCTCTTCGTTCTATTTTTTGTATTTTGTGCAATAATTCCAGCCTTCAACGCTCATATCGGCGATTTTGATGAAGTGTGGAGAAGGAGAGCGGCGGAAGCCAGAGAATTTGCTCTCCAGACTTATGAGAGCGAACCTGTCAATGTCACACTAGCATTTAACCAGAAAACTCGCAAGTATGTCACGTTCCCCCTCTCTTTTTCTCTTTCTCACGCAAATTATTATATATTTACATCATACTTTTATTGTATTACATATTCAAGATCTTAATGATGTTTTCATCCATGATAAGCAAAAGAAAGAGAAAATGGCAGCCAGCGTCATATCCTCAATCTTGTATTAGATTGCCCCCACATTATGACAATTGTACACTTCTTCGTAAGCTAATCTTTTAATGTTGAATCAGATCCAATATTCATTTTTCCTCACAGTTCCAAAGCCAAATTCATCATTACTATTGTGTTTTCCGATGTTGAGTCCCATGTTATGTTATTTATGCTCCAAATATCCAGGACTTGGCATGCGGGAGGGGATGTTAGCTAGATTGTTCCACATTGATAATTGAGGGAATAAATTGTCCTTTTCTTATATTGATCTTGAACAATTTTCGCCGAACTTTTAGGGTTTGAGTCAGGTAAACATCCTTTTTCTTGTGGTTATGTTGACCAGATTTGTTCTGTACATGCAGTGCTGTGAAGGAATTGAGTCAAGTAATACCAAAGAATGACACAAGAAGGGAGCTTGGAACCAAACACTACGAAGGCCCTTGCATGGCCACAAATCCAATTGATAAGTGCTGGAGATGTGACCCAAACTGGGCTAACAACAGGAAAAAGCTAGTAGAATGTTCTATGGGCTTTGGGTACAAGACCACCGGGGGAAAGGACGGCAGATATTACGTCGTCACCGACCCTTCAGATGATTATACCAGTCCAAAACCAGGAACCCTCCGTCATGCTGTTATCCAAAAGGAACCACTGTGGATCACTTTCGCAAAAGGCATGAACATTAGGCTACACCAGGAGCTGATCATGCAGGGCGACAAAACTATCGATGGTCGTGGTGCTAATGTTCACATTTCCGGCGGTGCTGGTAATGTTGACTTGTCTGACTATCTCATTTAAAAACTTAAACAGAGAGATCACATATTTATTTATATTATGTTTGATGAACAGGTATCATGATCCAGTATACAAAAAACGTGATCATCCACGGATTGCACATTCACGATATTGTCCAAGGGAATGGTGGAATGGTAAGAGATTCAGTGGACCACATTGGTTTCAGGACAATGAGTGACGGAGATGGTATTTCTATATTTGGTTCGTCCAATATTTGGATTGATCACATGTCAATGTGGAATTGCTATGATGGGATTGTTGATGCTGTGGAGGGATCCACTGGTATCACCATTTCTAATGGCCACTTCACAGATCATAATGAGGTTATGTTGTTTGGTGCAAGTGACAGTTCTTCAATAGATCAAAAAATGCAAATTACACTGGCATTCAATCATTTTGGAAAGAGATTAGTGCAGAGGATGCCAAGGTGCAGATGGGGATACATCCATGTTGTCAATAATGACTATACCCACTGGAATATGTATGCCATTGGTGGTAGTAAAAATCCCACCATCATTAGCCAGGGTAATCGTTTCATTGCTCCTCCTGATATCTTCAAGAAACAGGTAAATTCCCCCCCACTTCCTCTTTTGAGTTAACAAATGTTTTTGCTCCCTGTTTTAACTTTCAAATACTCTGTTCTTTTTCCCAATTTCAACCAAATATTGTCGAAACGCCTACTAATTTCCCTCCCCTGTGATTATGAATGATGAAAACACAGATCACAAAGAGGGAGTACTCCCCAGAATCAGTATGGATGCAGTGGACATGGAGATCAGAGGGAGATTTATACATGAATGGAGCATACTTTGTTCAAGCTGGAGATCCTAATTGGTCAAAGAAACACCAACATCTTTACGATGGCATTTCAGCTGCCCCAGCTGATCAGGTCACTTGGATAACAAGGTTTGCAGGAGCACTAAATTGCAAGGAAGGAGAGGCTTGTTAGAAAACGGGGGCACAATGTTTCAAAAAAAATATATATATAATCAAATGATTGCTCCTTTGGATCACACTGTATTGTTCTTCTATTAACTTTATATTTTTGTACTCGTACATAATCGAGACCCCTCTCAATTTTGAGTTTTCCCAATTTCGGTTATGAAAAAGATATCCTTTTTTGATTCAATCCAACAGTCTGTGCTCTGTAGCCTAGCTAGCTTGTGACATCTTGCTCTTTCAATTTTGGATTTTAACTTACGTACTCATAAATTATGTAAACAATTTTTGTACTATGAACAATAAAATCAAAGTATTAAAAATCAAATTACTATGAAATTCTTAAAATGCTACGTTGAAGTTTCACATATCATGAACGTATTAATTTGTCGAGTACTATTAATACACTTTCTCTTTTAAGTTATAATAGAAGAAATTTGTTGTATCCTTTCGATTTGTTGCACTTACACTTATTAAACGCATAGGACCTCCGCAACAAATAATTCAGTTTCGCAATTTTTGAAAGATATCGACTTGTTAATGAATAACATTGTCTATTTATCTTAAAGCCGAATTAATAGAACATAGAGTTTGCAGATGCTACCATACTAGCAGCTGCTAAACTGAGCAAAGTAATTAAAATGAATTTTTTTTCCTTTTTACAATTTGAAGAAAAACAATTAGCTTTCTCCGATCTCATATTTATAAAAATAAGAATCTCTTATAAAAAGATTATAAAATTTAAAAATATTTATAAAAATTTAAAAAATCATTTCTCGAGGCAAAAAGCTAAATTGACCACTACATAACATGTATTATGTATACTATTCAAAACACTAGGAAAAATATACCTGACAATGACACTTAATTCTTTTTCTTTTGGGGATATTGCACTTTTGATTTGTTTATTTGTGAAGTATAACTGTAAATCTTATGCTGTTCAACTAAGTACGCTCGTTAACCTTTACAGTTTACAGAATGAAATGTGCACTTTTAAATCTTACATTAATGGAGTAACTTTTAACAGATTTAATGGATTTTTCTCTTTAAATAAGAAGGATACCAAAACAAAATTGGAAAGAGCAGCCTCATGGTTTAACAAATACGCATTCTGTTAAATTGCTTATGAAAGTTTGAACAACTTTTATATTAGTGGAATATTGTTAAATATGTTGATTGGTATTTTAGTCTTTGTATTTTTGTTTCAAAATAAGTGGTGTTTTACATAATGAAGAAGACATTAGTGATGTTCTTCCAATTTTATCCTTATTTAAATGGAGAGAGTTTTATATAATTAAAAACATCTTTTTTAAGATATTTATTATGAATAAGTGGGTAAAAATATATTTTTTTCTCATTAGAAATGAATAATTTTCTTAAAAAATAAAGCATAACTTATTTTAAAACAGAGGAAGCATTGCTGTTTTTGTATCATCTTTAAGAAGACCATGAGATAGGCGAATTTAATTATAGTAAAACTTCCTTGGGGTGGGGTTTCCACCCATATTCACTTTTTAAAAATATTTAATTTTTAGTTTTGATATTCTTTTTATTCAATTACCCAGACATTATCTGAGTAGTGTTGTATTTGCAAAAAGGGGCCTCAATACAACACAAAATTGCAGCAACTTGGTGATTCATTACTCATCAGTCCATAGAGCTTACTAAATTCCACAATCATCTGGAGTTAACTATGCACACAAAAATTCAGCTTACAAATAAAAAATTAGTTTAGTCAAATTTTATTCTAATGCTAGGCACTTGATACTTGTCAAATTATAATAACCCCTTAACCTTCCCCGGAAGTTGATGAAGGAATGAATCAACAAGTTCTGATCATTGTTGGAGGCAAGTTTGGGAAGCAAATCTGCTACTTGGCTCCCCTCGCTGTAGCAATGAGTGATTTTGATTCAGCTCTTCTCTTGTAATTAATGATGTTGTCCGCAATCTGCTTAAGCTTCACGATGAAAGAATTATTCTCCTTTGTCATCATGTTGGCCACAAGTATTTAGTCAAGTTCTAGAGCGAAATTGGTATGCCCATTAAGACAACACCATTTCAGTTTAAACTCTGCCGCAATAGCTTCAGCCATGTTGCTATTGCTACACTGAATTGAGATAGAGAAAGCCATAACTAAATCACCCTAACTATCTGTAAAAGTTCCTCCTATGTCAATTTTTATGAGAAACTCCCATCATGTTAATTTTGATAGTGCGATAAGGAGCTTTGTTCCAACACATTTGTAGTCCTGATAAATTTTGACAAAACATTAGTTATCTGCTATCTCCTTCAAGTAGTGTTTTATATTAACTAATATAATATATTTTGTAGTATTTTTTTTCCAGTTATCATATTAGTTTTTTTGGTATATTGAGAAAAAGCTAAAACAGATTATAACCTTTCAAAAGCAACATCACTTAAATCTGGCAGGAGAAGAAAATTCCACATTCTTAAGCATATTTTTCAGATTATTAAATCTTTATTATGCTAGGGTTCTTCATTTGCCTCAAAATTAGCATATTGATTCACCTCTCTCCAGATTGGTTTAATTGAGGTTTAAGCTGGCATCCAACAAAAATCTACCATTTTCAATAATAGCTTTAAAAGGATGATGTTGTATGTCCATCCTTGATAAGCTTGACAACGGTTAGACAATCTATTTCCACATCAACTTCTTGGTATCCCATTAGCTTGGCTACGGTTAGCCCTTTTTGAAAGCTCCAAAATTTTACAGTGGTGCTTGTTATAGATTTCATTTTGCCTCAATATTTCAGCAAGCATTTTCCATAATTATCTATAAAGATCCCTTCAAAAGCGATATTTCTAAAGTATAACTTGACATTATAATTTGTGTTCAGCTTTATTTTTCATGCACACATAAATTTTGTTAGCTATGCTAAAAATCCGCGTTTGCTGAGTCTATCAGCTACCAAATTTTATTCTCTGCGTGTGATAAAATATTAGGGGATGATCAAGAACCTGCCATCGTCAATAATGTCAGCATAATGCATATTATCTTCGGGTATCATGGTTAGGGATGGTAAATAGGTAAATTGAATTAAATTTGAATGAATCAAAATAAATTTAATACATCCAAATTTTATTTAGATAAAAATGAGTTGGTTAAAATGAATTGAATTTGTGGATTCTAATCCAATTCGTCCAAATTAAAATTATTTTGCAATTGAAATGGGAAGATATTCTGTGATATGATCATTGTCCGCAGTTAGTTGTCAGGGCTCATTTGGCTGGTTTGAAATAAGATTGATTTGAAGTTGAAATTTTGTCTGGACATGTAATTTAGATCTCAAAAATTATATTTTTCTCATAAATATGAAAATTCTATAATATATGAAAATTAATATTTTTTTTCCAATTCTTACAACTTTACCAAATAAGTAAATCATAGTTTATTTAGAATATAATACGCTACTAGAAGGCCTTTCAAAGAAATACAATATTTAATATTGATAGAATATTAGTTTAATAAAAAGTAAAATTAAACATGAGTTATAGTGTAACTATTCTTTAATATAATCATTCCACATGCTGCAACCAATTTTTTCATATTGCACATACATTTTCCGATCAGATGATCGAGAAGACGAAACAACATTATTACTTTAAGCCGGTTATTGATCAACATCATTAGCACCTTATCATCATATTCATATTTCGTGAATAATTCCTCACTTCTTTAGTATTCTCGCAAAAAAAGTATGTTACACTGTACAAGATATGACAATGGCCACTTGTGTGTTGCCTTAATCTTAGTATTCTGAATCTACTTTTTCAAGCTTAAAAAATTCTTTAGATAAAGGTGAAAAGATAAGGTAGGTTGGATAATTACTGTTATAATAAATGATAGGTCTTATTTTACAAAATGTAAATTTATTAATCAAATTCTAAATATAAAAACAAATTGAAACACACTATGAAATTTAAAATACTACTTTTCGAATAATTTAAATTTCAAAATTTGATAAGATATTAAGTTAGAGTTCATATTTCATAAAAAATGCCGATTTTAAATTTAAACCCCAAATCCTATGACGGTTCACCTGCTTAAGCTAAATTTAACTAGCCTCTTTTGATCTGCCACTTTTCCGCAGGAGTTTGACATAAAAACAAAATAATATTAAGGGAGAACTCAAATTGTGGAGTACTATTTTCTGAATAAAGATAAAGTTTGTTGTTTTCTGTGCAACTAACGGGTTGACTAAAAGTGACCCGTCCAAACGATATCCAAGCTGACCCAACAAGAAAATATCATGAATTCAATCCGTTAAAATCTGGGCGGATTAAACATTTCATGTGTTAAATTTGACACATAAATTTATCAATTGATGTTCTTAAAGCATTGAAGGATTATTTAACTCGTGACATAATTTTGTTTTATTGGCTAATTTTTACCCCTTTAATATCCCACTGCACATCTAAATTAAATAATTGAGAAATAGAAACACAATAATTTAAATATTAAAAAGTTTTAATAGCTCAGTAGACCCTGAATTTCATATTGTGGCGAGGTTTAAATTCCTCATTTTACAATTCATTTTCTATTTTCCCTCATCTACTACCAATTTTATAAAAGAAAGTAATTTAAATGCTTGAGGGGATGATAGTTAACATGTTGGAATCAGTCAATACCATATACTAGTAACTAAAATTCATTTTCATAGGGCGTACAATTTTTTTTCACAACTGCCAAAAAAAGGAAAATAAGAAAAGGAGAGCCACAAAATTTTAAGTTATGGCACAGGGCTCACTACGAATCCACAAAATTGATAAACGATTCGCCTTAATTTTCGTTTCCTTATTTCAAGCTATGGATGTAAATGGCCACAAGAATCAATATATAAAGGACGCTTTATCAATATAAACAAGCCGTGAAATAAGAAGTCATAATGTTATAGGGAACATCTTGAGTTTGGTCTACGAAGATCAGTCATCAACCCTACAAACTTTACCAAGACCATAGACCAAACTCTAGCTTCCCACTAAAGATCCCCAAAAAACAAAAAAAAGAAAAAAACATAATACAAAACAAAAAAAAAATGGAAATCTCCAAAACAAAAATGAATGGGCTTCTTGTTCTCTTATTTATCACATTTGTTACTGTAGGGGCAACAGTGCCGAACAACAGCACGAGAAGGCACTTGTCCAAAAAATACAAAGGACCATGTGTGGCCGCTAATCTTATTGACAAATGCTGGAGATGCGACCCTCGTTGGGCTAATTATCGCGAAAAATATGCTTCATGTGCCATGGGCTTCGGCCGCAATGCTATGGGTGGTAAAGGTGGAAAGGTTTATGTTGTCACAGATAACTCTGACAACAACGTCCAGAATCCTCTTCCAGGTACTGTTAGATAGTTTATAATAAGTATGATCGCTTCACATCGTAATACAATTAATCTTTTGGTTTTGGAACAGGTACCCTTAGACACGCGGTGATCCAAAAGGAGCCCTTGTGGATCATATTCGAAAGACACATGCATATAAAGCTGAGCAGGGAACTACTTATGCAGAGCCACAAAACCATCGACGCCCGTGGATTCAATGTCCACATCGAAAATGGAGCTGGAATTAAGATGCAAGGTGTGAGCAACATTATCATAACTAACCTTCACATTCACAACATTGGAGTATCTGGTGGTGGGATGATTAGGGACTCAGTAGACCACATTGGCATCAGGGGTGCTGATGAAGGCGATGCCATCAGCATCTTCGCGTCTCATGACATCTGGATCGACCACGTGTCAATGTCACACGCGGCGGATGGACTCATTGACGCGGTGCAAGGATCAACGGGTATCACCATCTCTAACTGTCACTTCACGGATCACGATAAAGTAATGTTGTTCGGTGCAAATGATCACTATGTGGAAGACAAGAAAATGCAAATAACATTGGCCTACAACCACTTCGGTAAGAGGTTGGATCAAAGGATGCCTAGGTGCAGGTTTGGATTGTTCCATCTTGTCAACAATGATTACACACATTGGATGAGGTACGCTATTGGGGGAAGCAGTGAAGCTACAATTATTAGCCAGGGGAATCGTTTTATCGCACAACAGGATATTTCAATTAAAGAGGTTACACACAGGGAAAAGGCAGTTGAATCAGAATGGAAGAACTGGACTTGGTTATCAAAGGATGATGACATGCAAAATGGTGCATTTTTTAGAACATCTGGTGATCCAGATGCACTCAGAAAATTAAAGCACCTCAATTTGATGCCAGCAGAGCCATCATACAGAGTTGGAATTCTTACTAAGTTCTCAGGATCACTTGGTTGCACAGTAGGACGCCCGTGCTAGTACACAACATACAAATATATGGTCCATTTATTATTATTATTATTATTATTATTATTATTATTATTATTATTATTGTTATGTCAGAATAAATACAACATTCTAGCTATATGTATACCCTCTAGCTACCCCAATTTACCAACACCAAAATTAAGTAAGAGATAATGTCCCATACAGAGATCAACTCTGTTTTTCTTTTGGGGAAGGGTTTGAGGTGGTCAAGAGGAATATTTTATAATTTTAACTTGTTAAATATAATTTTTTTTTATAATAAAGTTCTTTTTTTGTATCTTCCTATTGATATCTACAGTAATATTTTCTGTTCATGAATCATCAGTAAACCGCTTGCTTCTATCTCTTATTTATTTAAATTTCTAACTACTGCGTGCAATCTAATATGTACAAATATTAAATTAAAAGTAGCATAACAGATGCTTTTATCTTCAGGACAAAATTCAAAGAAACCATTAATTTATTTATGAAATATATGCAATCTGATTTGTCCGTCAACAAACTTGAAAACAAAAATAAAAGCCTGTTGTAAAGGCATAAATCTTTTTCTGTTAAATTTATATAAAATTCGGATGAAATATATGTTTATTTGGATTGATTGATTAATTTAGACTGCATAATTAAATAAGTTAATTTTATCAAATTCAAGTTCAAGATCCATTTCAATCTTGAGGTTCAAGACTCATGCCATGTATCAAGTGATATGACAGCCCTGTCAATTAAATTCAAGATCAACCAGATGATAGATGATGTTATTACGTTGGAATGAGGTGGCAATTCCCAATCAAAACTATGACCAATCAATATTGTTGTAATTTTTTAAAAAGCATATTGAGGGATACAAATATATAATGCATCTGCTATAAAATCCAAACTATCATGTATATTGTAGTTTTTTTTCTCTCTGAAGTATCACTATTTTAGATAATAAAGAGAGTTAAATTAGCAAAACCACATAATTTTTCCTAAATTAAACCATACACTTTCAACTAATAGTAATAACCCAATACAAAACTACTTTCCAAAACACAACAATTTAAAGAAAAATAAGGGTCTGTTGATATTAGGATTATATTTCGATCTCATTTTACTTAACCTAAACCTTACATCTCAAGTATTCTGGTCGCCGATTCATCCCGCATCCCTTAATTTCTCTGTCGTTGTAACTCTGGCCACCAACGTAATATTTTTAACAGAATAATCTAAACATCTCTCTAAACTTGACGCATTTTCTTCGAATTCCCTCTAAATTATCAGTAGTCTTAAATATTTTTCTGGACTTGTCTATTTGGTAGTCTTTAAACTCTTGCACCGTCTCATCCTAAGAGAGCAAGATACACTCTCCTGCCATATAAACTTTTTATCCATGTGTCATTTTTAAAAAATATTTTTAAAATTTAAAAATCTATTCATTTTTTAGATTTAATTTTTCAATTGGTTAAAAGAATTGGTACAACTCTATTGCAAGCAAATAAAGAAATTATTTTGCTAAAAATAATAAAATTGTAATTATTTTTTTTAAAAAAAAACAAATTTTACTTGAAAAAAAATCACTGTTGAAAGATATAGTCGTTATATCTAAGAAAAATATAATAAAAATTATGTAGTTGAAATTTTATTATTCTGCTAAACCTTTTTATTTCATTAAAAATAAAGGAGCTCTAACCTAAATTTTTTTTTGTTCTAGATTTGGCTTGAAAGAAAATAAATAGTTATTGCATCTAATTAACAA
Organism: Datura wrightii; assembly: GCA_035772735.1. Lineage (NCBI taxonomy): Eukaryota > Viridiplantae > Streptophyta > Magnoliopsida > Solanales > Solanaceae > Datura > Datura wrightii. The sequence continues at coordinate 108,879,306 of JASDFA010000008.1, read as the reverse complement.
GAAATAAAATATTACTCAGTTGCAACTCCATTATTAGGGTTAAATTATTTGTCATGTGGATAAAAATGATGGGACTCAATTTTTTTAAAAATTGATTTAGGTTTGAAAAGAGAATACACAAGTGAAATAAATAGCATTTCATCTAAAAAAAGATACAGGGTTGATACTTTATTATTTTTAAAAAATTAATTTTAGTTTGCTAGACTGATAGAGTTCGAGCCAAAATTTTTCATTCTCACATGCTTAAAAGAGAGAGTAGTCACTCGCTTTGCACATCAATACTTAAGGGGTTAAAAACTACTAAATAAACAAGTTCAGAAGATATTTTAGGAGAAATTTAAAAAAAACACGTCAAATTTTAATATTTATTGCTGGCTATATTATTACTTTAATATTGAAATTTTCGGGGGAAGATAACTCGTGTGAAATAAATCTTGCTCCTATAGAACTCCTTTCTTTTTTGGTATGAAAATGACTTTTGCATTGTTGTACGATGGAATGAATGATGATTATGGTGATTTTGGGATGATGGTTTGAAGATGGAGCGAATGTATATTTGGTGTATCTTATTTTATATCTGGTATGTTTGATGTATATTCGATGTATATTTATCATATATTCTGCTTATCACCGTATGTGCATCAATGTACGATATGCACCCGACACACAGATACATAAAGTATGTATATTACTGCATATTGTATGTATGTTAATTATATGTCTTGTATATTTTGCTTATGTCCATATATATCATTATATGTCATGTGTTTTATCAATTGTATACATTGACATATATATATATATATATATATGATATTGATATGTGAGAGTACATAGAAAGGAGAAGAAATTGAGAAACTCCGGTGAAGAAAGAATGCAACAAACATAGTCATATATTTTTCGATTAAACTCCGACAATTTTCTGGCAGTAGAACAACGACGGTTAGAGTATATTGGAAGAAAAGATAGGAAGTAAGAGAAAAACAAATTAAAGGATTTTTAAATTAAGTCTTTAATTTTATCGGATTTGTTGAACGTTAAATATATTTGTAAAGAAATTATTGCTATATCTTGAAATAACATAGCAATATTAAATGACAAAAATGAATTTATTTTATTATTCTTTGCAAAAAAGAATTTATTAATTAAGTTCATTTTAATTTATCTAAATTTAATTTAAAATCGTTCATTTTGTCACACCCACTTATAGTTAAATAATAATATTGATAAGTACTTGTCACACAAAACATATAAGTTTGTTTCGAATTATCTCATCCTCTTTTCCCTTTCCTTTTTTTTTCCCAATACCCAGCAAATTGTGTAATGGAATTTATTTTTTTTGTCTAAAAGAAACTTTATCCAGTTGTGCAGCCATGTCAAGAAGCATGGGCCACCACGTCTGATGATGAATTATAGCTGAAACTTGGGGACGTAGCAGTTAACATATATATTGAGGCAAGCAATGGCTGATGTTAGCATTAAGAAAATTGCAGTATTTTTGCCTTCACTCTTCTCAAGAAAATTCCTTATGACAGTTGGGTTCTCGTTAATTTTTTATTTTTTTGTTTCTCGTGTCCTATATTTGTACGAGAAATTAAAACGTTTATTAATAAAATGATTTCATATTCAACATTTAAATTTAAAAGTTTTAATTAAAAATAAAAAGAATTCTTAATGCTACAGCTCTTATTGGTCATATGTAGCTATTTGGAAAACTTTGTTATCCTCTTGTTGCTATATTGAAGTTATTTGAATTTTTGTAATCTCGTGGTCGTAATTTTTCATTTGAAGGGTTTTACACATTAAATTTGATGTTTTTTATTTTATATTTCGGGTTTGCTTTCTTCCATCATAGCAAGTAGTATTATAGCGAGATTTAAAAAGAGTGTTTATCTTAGCGGATTTAGTTCTAACCGCAACCTATTTGAGGGTAATGAATATTTTTATTTGAGAAATTTTATCAGAGTGCTACTCTATGTAGAGACAGAGATTTAATAGAGGCGATTCGGAGATGGAGATTATGTGAAGAAGGTGTGGCCTAGCAAATTTATTTTGTCAGAAATTCAGGCAGCGGGGAATTGTTGAGTGTTAGCCTTGACTTTCTTGCCATAATTGGGTTTTTCTTTTCCTTAAAGGAAAAAATTAAATTTTTTTATATTTGGCTAATTTATTTCTCTTATAGGAATTGGTGTGACTCTATAAATTGACTCCTTCATTCTAACTTGATGACATCCACAATGTAGTCCTAAGAAGCTTTGAGAGTCTTGTTTAGGGGAGGAATTTGTGAGACACAAGTGTTACACTGTCATTGAGTGAATTTTATGGGATTATTTCTTTCGATATTTTGTACTCTCTTTTATGCAATGAATTACTCTATTATGAATATAGATCGATTCACCGAACCACATTAAATTATTATGTATCTTTTCATATATTTTACATTTGTCTTTTTTATTTATCATATTTCAAAATTTACCGTGTTAATTTCGGCATGACATCACATCATATGAGTTCTCATTTAATTATATTGCCTAAGCTTCAACTAATTTACATATAGGATTCATGAGAAGAACAGGCCGCAAACATGTTTACTAAAATATGTAATTTTTCGCGGTCTGAGATTTCACACAAATATATAATTGTGAATTGTGTATATCTAAATATTGCATGGAAGCAGCTGGCAGGAGGGAGGAGGATAATAAAGGCCAAACCGATCGACGCTAACAGATTAGTATTACAATGGCTTTGCTTCTGAACCTATGGATTCTAAGCCAACGGCACTATATATACTCTATGTTCTATTTTATCTATAATTAAAATAATTTGTCCCTCATATCTTTTCTTCTAGCTACCTATATACATATAAATCAAACTAGTGCTACCACATATCCAAAGAAATCCACTGTTTGACAACATGCATAAAGTATGAATAAGTGTGTCTCTCTCTATATATATATATCGCTTATTTATTAATTTAATTTATTTATGTTCATAAAAAATTGAGTTGATATATAGCTCAAATTGAGTTTTGAGAAAATTTTATCAAAATATTTTTAAAAAGATATTTTAAAAAAAAATTGATATGTTATATATAGTCATGATAAATAAAAATAAATAATTAATTTTATTAGGTACTAAGAAATTATAAATTAAAGGAAAATAAATAAATTAAAACTTTGTAAAAAGTGAACTGGTTGGGTAGACCCGCATTTTAACTCATTTTAGTCTATTTATTTATTAATCCAATTAATTTTAATGCGTCCAAATTCAGTTAGAATTAATTTAAAATTATTATATTGTTATGAAATAATAAAGAAAGAACAAGAATATTATAGAGAAAGAGAGAAATTCTTATTTCTCTTGATGGGATGAAATACAATGAAGGAGAACCCCTCTATTTATAGGGATAGTTTCTCCTAACTTTTCTCCAAAAGATAGACTTTCACTATAATATAAACACACGTATCCACTACAATACAAATACTTTTATAGACATTCACTATAATACAAATATGTTTACAACACTCCCTCCTTGAATGTCTATTTGATAGATAATGTGCCTCGTTAAAACCTTACTAGAAAAAACCCAGTGGAAAAAAATCTAGTGAAGGAAAAAGAGTACACATATCTAATAATACGCATTTTGGCTGCCTCATTAAAAACCTTACAAGGAAAACCCAGTGGGACAAAACATTGTAAGGGGAAAAGAGTACAACGCGTATTAACTTCCCTTATTCAGAACATCCTTAAATCTTTGTTCCGATCTTGTGCACCATCTTCTTGAAAGTTGCAATTGATAGAGATTTGGTGAGTAAATCAGCCACATTATCACTTGAACGAATCTGTTGCACGTTAATATCATTATTCTTTTGGAGCTCATGTGTGTAGAAGAACTTTGACAAGATGTGCTTCCTCTATCTCCTTTTATGAATCCTCCTTTTAATTGTGTTATGCATCCTGCATTATCTTCATATAAAATTGTGGGTAATTTGTCATATTTCAACCACATTTTTCTCTAATGGGATGTATCATGGACCTCAACCACACACATTCTCGGTTTGCTTCATGAATAGTTATAATCTCAACATGATTTGATGAAGTAGCTACGAGAGACTGCATTGTACATCTCCAAGATATGACAGTACCTCCACATATGAACACGTAGCCAGTTTGAGATCGAGCTTTGTGTGGATCAGATAAATACCCAGCATCAGCATAACCAACAAGATCGGGACTGCAATTGTTAGAATAATATAAGCTCATATCAGTAGTCCCTTTTAGATACCGCATTATGTGTTTGATCCCATTCCAATGTCTCCTAGTAGGAGCAGATTATATCTTCAGGACCAAGAATTTTCTTGATCTTTTAAATCCTTCAAGGATTTTCATATATCCTTCAGTTTCTCTAGACATGAAAATAATTTCATTATGCGCATATCAAGTTTTTTATATATTGCCAGACTTATGAGGAACCTCAAAATAATTGCATCCACCACAAGAGGACCTCTCCATATAATAATGTCAGAATTTACGAAAAATCTTCATACCACAAGAATTCATTTATATCCACTAGCATTATACTTGAATTGCGTATTTTTAATTGGCCAATCATTTATGTGTCCATACTTTTTGACAGATTTGAATTCAAGATCCTCGTCAATATTTATAATATTGAGCGCTACATTATATCAAAGGTATCGTCGACGATCATTTTGATATCAGTTCCAATGCGACACAACTTATTGAGATCTCTTAATTTTTCGTCATTTTCAGGTACCTGAACCTTTGCCAAGATTTTATGAAGTGTTATGTCATGATGCTTTCTTAAGCACTTGCCTCATCATTATGACCATCTTAAACATTTGCTCCTCTCCTTCTTCAAGGAGTTCTATATTTGGAACCATTTGGTCTATCACGCTTCAGGCGTCTCATAGACCCTGTCGTTCAAGGACCTTTCGTTGGAGCATTTGCAACTGAATTATAAAATAAAGTTAGCAAATATATCTGGCAATTGATTTGCAATATTTTGCAAGTGAATTATCTATTGAACTTTAAATTCACTTTTTTTTTCCCGAGGATCTAGATAATTCATCCCACACTCAATTTTCAGCTGCTAATCACTTCTCCCCCTAATGTTAAAAAAACTAACATTTACCCCCAAGCTTATTTGGGGACCCATCTTTGTGCGTTGTGGTGGAGCAATTGAATTATATATCGCACATTCAAATTTTTAGATGAAATTATTTGGTTCTTGACCCTGAACCAATTGTGATAGGGGAACCTTGTTGGCTTGATGCATTCAAGTGTTGCTATTTTTTAAATGAATATATCTCATACCAAATTTTATTTGGAAGTTTTATTCCCATAACCAATGATTTAGCTATAATTGGAGGCATACAAATTTTGCTAAACCAACATAGATATTAATCAGCATTATCAACATGATTTTATAATTTGGAACTAAGCTCTTAACTTAATAATTCGAGCAACAACCTTACAAAAATCAATTGCAAATTGATATCAAAACACATGTGACCATACCATAGATGCATATATTTGCAAACGGTTCACATGGTAGGTGAATGAGCCCATATTCACCCTTTTATAAGTTCCAAAATTTCAGGGAATATAATTTCAATCTTAGCTGATCAAGATCATTCCATCACGAGAACAAGCAACACAAGAGAATTTTTGAAGAAACGTTTATTTCTTCAACATATAGCCACGTGAATTCTCAATTATTTTTGCATCACATTTGAACCGGGATGGCCAACCGGTTATGCCAACTTATTTCGGTAAACTTCTAGTTTACTTTCGTATGTGATTTCATCATCATAACCATATTTATGTACTACAAATAAAAAAAATTGCGGGTAATCTTTTTACACAAATATTTATAACCCGCTTCAATTGTAGTAGCATAAAGATATTAGATCTTATCATAATTTATAGTCTCAATTTTTTTTTTCAATGTCCTTGAAACTTATAAGTTTCCTTTTGAGACTTACTACAATAATTTCATTTTTTCAGGTAGTAATACATTAGCTCTTCTGGAGCTCTCAATTAATTTTGTGTACTACCACATATTCAATCATATCAACATCATTAATATTTTCTCCACATAGTTTCAACTTAGAAACAATTTTGAATGTTGATGAGCTATACTCATGAACAGACTTATAGTCTTGATGGATCCAATCATATCGTGCCTTTGGGTGGATGACCATCTTCAGGTGGTCATACTTTTCTTTTAGGCTATTCTACAAAACAAGTGGATCCTTAATCATGAGATATTCAATTTTAAGAATTTCGTTAAGATGATGACGCAAGAATATTATAGCCTTTACAAATTATTGATCCCCTGCATTTGAATGCACGCAGTCTATTGCATATTTTTCCAACACAACGGAACGATGTCAACCATATTACGTATATCTTTCTTTTACTGTAATTTCTTCTCCGCTGATCATAGTTTTTATTACTAGCTCCCAGCTTTTTGTCAATTCAGCCAAAGAATGTTTAATTAAAACAAGAAAATTTGAACAAGGAGTGATGTAATTCTGTCTTTTCTAAATACTACATACTCTTCTTATGTAAAGTCAAGCATGTGTTTTACATTTTGGTCGATATATCTAAGATAATTAATTATCAAGAATGAGCCTACAATTATTTAGCCAACTTTTAAGTGCGTTTACATTTTGGCCTCCCAATTGATCCACCTCAGGCCATAAATTGTGCATCATGGAGAATATTTTGGTTCAAACATGTTGTAGTACGTATTTGGTATTGTATCATATATTATAGATTGACTACACATTTGAAGCATTCTTTCATTAAACAACATTTAAAAAAAAAAAAAAATTGGTATTTGAAATCTAATGCTCCAATTAATTTAGATACACGCAATTTGGTAAATTCATTATAGGAGAAGTATTCTTTACCAAAAAAATTTGTATTTTTGTGTCTTCAATTTGAAATTAACTTTAATTAAGAATAGAGGGATTTCAACCATCTCATCTCATTTCTCCATGCTAACAAGGAGAAAATTCTACTTTGTTAGTGTAACCTTAAAAGATTAATTTGAAGCTTACCAGGCTAAATCAGATTAATTCCATATTATTACTCCTAGTACTTCAGTTTAGTCCTATTTAGGGTTGTTGCAACCAAAAGAATCAAAAAACTGATTAATTGATTTGATAGTGTTATGTTGAAATTATAGTCAATTTAATATATATTTAAAAGTACATTATTATGTATTATATAAAAAAGCCAACAAAAATCAAAACATTAAGTTAATTAATTTGATTTAATTTCCAGCATTTGAAAATCGATTTAATTGATTTAGTTTTCTTTTAACGAAAAATCAATTCAAATCGAATCGCGGGGATGCCTAATCTTATTTAACTTTTTAACGGAAATGTTAACTACTTCATTAAAGACATCTACATGTTCAAAGAATTTAACAAAATCATTTAACACCGTAAATTCTATGTGATTAATTACCGTCTTAGATTTAAAAAAAAATTAAAATAAACAAGTGGCCTCAAAATACAAAAAGTTCACGTGAGTGTTTTCTGCAGTAAGAACAATTTAATTTGATTCCACCGATATTCTTTTTACTTTACAAATTGATACGACACTAGCCATATATATACTAGTAGATGAAACTTTGATTTTGATAAATTGCAATTTGATATCAATTTTGGATTTAGTTTTGTCCAAATCTATCAAGTTGAAAGCCACATGTATACCTAATATCAAGTGGATTTTCGCCCCTAGGTAATTCATTCATTTTCATTATTTCTTAGTCGTTAGTCAATTAAGGGAGATTGGACTTTCTAAAAAAAAAAATACTCCAAAAAGCAATATTTCTTAAAGCTATCGAGGGGTAACATTTTTGCTTAATGCTTGAGAGGAAAAAGAACGGACTTCGGGTGTGTTTGGCGGGATGGAAAATGTTTTTTTATGATATTTTTAAAAAATAAGTGAGTTTTTTATCTTTTCTAATTTATGTTCGTTATGTTAAAAGAAAAATTATTCTACGTATTTATTTATAATCTAGACAATACTTTTGAAGATAGGGGTGGGGGTAAGTGGTGTGGGATGGTCGGATGGGTGCTACAGAGACGGAGTAAAGATGATATGTTTTGAAAAATGTAGGACATAATCAATATTAAATATTGACATAATATTAATACGATAATCTAAATAGAGCAGAACATATCAAGCAAATAAGTTTTTAAAACCATTTCACAAATTAAATCACTATATATGAGTAATAAGGTTGCTTGAAGAGAAAAAGTAAAAAAAAGTTAATTAATAAATTATATCTATTGTATCAAATTTAATATATGTAAAAATACAACTTGATAATTCTAACAAAAATATGAAGTAGCTATGATTTATTTTTATCATTTAAATGTATGATTGAAATCTCATTAAAAGGAAATGAGTTGCTATACACAGTAACAAAACATGCTATTTTATTATTAGTAATTAATAAATTGATGAGGGATAAACTTTGTAAATATGTATTTATGATAGAGATATTTTGATATTAAAAAAAATAATTTTCTGTTTTTGCTTTAACAATACAGAAGAATTCAATTCAATAAAAAAATAGGAGTTTTGCACAAGAAAAGCTACCATATATTATGCACATGAAATTAGTTTGAGAATAAGAGAAGCTAGATCCAGATACGTGAAAGAAAAAATCAAGTTAATTAGGATTGAATTCATGAAGAGACTTGAATCAATTCTGAGTTGGATTGAGAAATTGGAAGATGACTACCTATTCCTATATATACAACACGATTAATGTTATTTTGGAGTTTGGACTGTGCAATTATGCAGCCAAGAGAGAGGCGAAAGGTATCGTATATTAAATGAATATATCATGACATCATACCTCTACTTATACACAGTAGAATAGATATGTTAGACATTAACTACAATACATACAATAGAGTAGTTGACTGCAACTATAATACACGAGTCCTAGTCTACTTCTACTACTATTACCTATTCATCTATCCATAGTACTGTCTATGCGTCTGTGTTAATGTCACAACACTTTCCCTCAAGCTAGTGAAGAGGTGGACAACATACTTCTAGCTTGCTTCGAAGCCTGGCAAAATCCTGCTTTGTCGGTGTCTTGGTATGAATATCAGCCAATTGATCCTTTGATCTCACAAACTGTGTTACAAGTTGTCCTCTTGCCACCTTCTCCCTAAGAAAATGATAGTCCATTTCCACATATTTAGTCTAGCATGCAAAACAGGATTGAAAGTCATTGATGTTATCACAAAATGGTGTTGAAATTGTCTTCAGATACACACCAGAGTCCCATAGAGTATAGGTGATCCAAGTGAGTTCAGCTACTGTTGAAGCTAGTGTCGTGTAATCTGCCTCAGCACTTGATCTTGACACTATATGTTGTTTCTTGGAAGTCCATGATATGCAATTTTCCCCTAAGTACACTGAATAACCTGTAGTTGATCTTCTTGTTGTTGCACATCCTCTCCAATCTGCATCTGAGAATTCATACAATCTGAGAGGTGATCTTACTAATAGCCGTAGACCAAACTGAGATGTTCCCTTAGCATATCTGAGAATCCTCTTCACAACTTGAAGATGTTCACTATTTGGAGTTTGCATAAGCTGGCTAACCTAATTTACTACATGTGATATATTAGGCTTGTTTAGTGTGAGGTATTGAAGACTTTCCACAATGCTTATGTATAAGGACACATCAATCAGACCTCATGTTCCTTACTATAATCCATGTTTCTGTGCTACTAGTGGTGTACTAATAGATTTGGCTAGTGCTATATCTGTCTTTTGTAGTAGTTCAGCTGCATACTTCCCCTAACTCAAATGTGTACCTTCCTTAAAGTATTTTACTTCAACTCTTAAAAAGAAGTGTAATGATCCAAGATCTTTCATAGCAAACTCATCTGCCAAGCCTGCAATTGTGTTTTTGATCAGTTCATCTGAACTTCCAGTTATTATTATATCATCCATATACAACAGAAGTAGGATTGTTCCTCTTTCACATTGTAGTACGAACAAGAAGGTATTTGCTTTACCGCACTTGAAGCCAAGGTGAAGTAGGTAGATACTAAACCTGTCAAACCATGCCCTAGGTGCCTGTTTCAGGCCATATACTGTCTTCTTGAGCAGATAGACATGATTTGGATGCTTGTGATCAACAAATCTAGGTGGTTGAATCATTTATACCTCTTCTTGAAGATGTCGATGCAGAAAGGTATTCTTCACATTTAGTTGTCTGATAGGCCAATGCAAACTGACAGCAACTGATAGAATCACTCTTATAGTTGTAGCCTTGATTACTGGACTGAAGGTTTCTTCAAAATCAATGCCCTTAAATTGTGAATATCCCCTTGCAACTAATCTGGCTTTATATCTATCTATGGTGCCATCAGATTTCTGTTTTCTTTCGAATATCCATTTTAAGCCTACTACATTCATATCCTTGGTTTTAGGTACAAGAATCCAAGTTTGATTTTTATGTAATGCATCAATTTTCTTCTTTCATTGTTGCATACCAGTATGGAGTAGCCAATGTTCGACTTACTATTTTGGGATCCATGCTTGAGTATTTAGTTGTCAATGAAATATGAGTTATAAGCATCTTCTTTGACTTCTGCTTTGCCATCATATGATGGCTCTTTGCAGTTTCTTATTCTTCTCCTCCTCCTCCTCCTCCTCCTTCTTCTCCTTCTTCTTCTTCTTCTTCTTCTTCTTCTTCTTCTTCTTCTTCTCCTCCTCCTCCTCCTCCCACTTCTTCTTCTTCTTCTTCTTTTTCTTCACTTACCCTTGACAGACCAACCTGTAATTGTATTCCTTGTGGATTATGCACTGATATTGACTCACTTGTTGGCTGATTATTTTCTAAGTCTTCCACAACCTGCACATTATTGTTTACACTATGATCTTCCTCATCACTATCATGTTTATCACTGTCATGTTCTGTATCTCAATTACTCAGATCAAGCTGTTCAAACTCAGATAACGAGTGATGTTCATTAGTATCACTATGTGTAGTACTATCAGCTTGTGCATCTTGATCAATGACTGGAGTAGTGGCAGCATGAATAGTTTGATCTTCTAAAGACACTTCCCCTAAGATCACAGTATCATTCAAGCCAAGTGCTGGTTGTTGTTCATCAATAGATATTTCCTACATGTTCAAGAAGAATTCAAGAAAAGTAGCAAGATGAGGCGAGAACATGTTATTGCCAGGCTAATTTGCTTGAACATAAGGAAGATTGTATTCATCAAAAATGACATGCCAAGATACATATATTCTCCTAATTTGTGGATGATATATAGTATATGTATCATTTGTGCAAACTGCTATATCCAATGAACACACAAGGATACATCTTCGGTGAAAATTTGTTATGCCCTTTATATATGGATAATATCTACATCCAAAAACCTTAAGACTCTTGTAATATGGGGAAGCACCGTATAACTTTACAAATGGGACTTCATTCTTGAGTATTGATAATGGACATTCTATTTATTAGAAACAGTTAGGAAATGTTTTCACCCATAAGAATTAGGGTAACTTAGCATGAAATAATAGTGATAATCCAGTTTCCACTATATATCTATATTTTTGTTAGATATGCCATTTGCTCAGGAGTGTGTAGACAACATATATGTTTAATAATTCTACAGTTTTTCAAATGTTTAATAAACTTAGTTACAATGAATTCACCACTACCATCACACTGAAAGATTTTAATAGTATTGGAAAATTATTTTTACACCATATTCTGAAACTTGATAAACACCTCAGTAAATTCAGATTTCCTCCTTAGAGGATATAACCAAGTGTGATCACAAAAAATCACTTGTGAGGATTCAACAGGTGCTGGTCTCCAGAGATCACAGTGTATCTTATGTAAAGAAAATTTCTCAATTTATTTCTTAATTCAGAAGGAAGCTTACAAATTTTTCCTAACTGGCAGCTAGTATAGACAGCGGACATTTTATTTCAACTTCTAATATTAATGCACTTATTTCTACTTAATAACTTTAAAGACTTCAAACTAAGATGTTCTAATCTAAGATGCCAAATGATTTCTATCTTCTTCCATTATTATGTTGTTGTTAAGGCTAAAACATTGTTGTTCTTCAATTGATAAAGTCCTCCAGTATTATATCCCTTGGCCAGTAGTGTCCCTGACTTCTTGTCCTTTATGAGAAAATAAAACTCATCAAACTCAAGTTTTACAGAATTGTCTTTTGCAAGTTTACTAACTGAGAGAAGATTCTTTGTGATCTTAGGTACTACCAGTTATCCTTAATGTTCAATCCTGATCTTTTTATATTTTCAACTTGTGTAATGTTTAATGGTAATCCATTTTCAACAGTTATCTTGTCTGTTCCTTTATACATGTGAAGTCAGAAGGATTACCTAGTGTTTTTTTCATATGGGATGTGGCACCTGAGTTCACATACATTGTATCATCCTCACCTGCAGAATTCTGAAGATTCATAGCATTCAAGGCATGTGGCAAGTTCTCCTCAGCTTGGTAGGAATAGTCCCACCTATAAAAAACACTTCAAGGTAGTGTGGTTGTTTCTTCCACAAATTTGGCATGCTTCAATAAGACCCTTTATTTTCTCATAGTTAGAGAAAGTTTGTGACTCTGAACAGTGTTAGTATTTGTCTGTTCTGCAGGCCTGAAGCCTCTTCCTCTTGAATTGAAATTGGAGTTTCCTCTTCTCTGGTTATAGTTTCCTCTTCCTCTACCCTTTGTGCAACAAAGGTCATGTTACGTCCTATTGAAGAGCTTTTTCCTCCTCTTCTCTCATGTCAAAACCCTAAGAGCATTGAAAAATTGAGTTAGAGTAGGGTAAGGTGTCTTTCCTAACATAACAGTTCTGAAGGTTCTATACTTAGAACCTAGTCCTCTAGCAAAGTGATGACTTTGCTATCTTCATCAATTGGTTTGTGTATGACAGCAATTCCATCACATATGGCCTTGAATTCTTCAAGTACTCATCCAACTTCTTTGTTCCCAACTTAATAATTTGCAATTGTTGCTTAAGTTGGAACTATTTATCCTTTGTTGCTTGTAGGTAGGCTTCTTCCAAGCATTCCCACATGTCTTTGGCTGTTGAGCAGCCTATAATAAATACTCTCCTAACTCATAGTTCCTGAAATTCAGGTTCTTAGAAGGACATCTTTTTTCATCCAACTCATTGTTGGAGGCTTTCTCAAGTCCCTCAAATACTTTTCCAGCATCATCTTTTGTTGGTGCTTTTTCAGGTTTATTTTCTAGGATGAACTTAGTCAATTGCATGATTTGTGTCCTCGAAATGAGGTAATTTGTAGGGTTGAGCTTGATAGGATAAGCAGACATGAGACGATATAAAGAAGAGGCTGAAAGGGACAAGCAAGATAAAGGGATAAAGGTCATTGTTTACTGATAGTGCAGCGTAGTCTTAGGTGTTTATAAGCTCTTATACCATGTACAATAATGCAGCCAAGAGAGAGGAGAAAGGAATCGTATATTGGATGAACATATAATGTACATCATACTTATACTTATCCACAGTAGAATAGAGGTGTTAGACATCAACTACAATAGATACAATAGAGTAGTACACTTCAAATATAATACATAAGTCCTAGACTCCTAGTTACTTCTACTACTATTGCCTATCCATAGTACTATTTGTACGTGTTTGGCAGTGTTACAATATGGATCACACCAAAAAATAGAGGTGTCAGATTGAGAAGAGTTCTAGAAAAATTTTTGAAGCAGAAGTTATTGCTATAATGAAAGAATCTTTTCCTATTAAAATTTATCCATACTATTCTTGAGTTGTAATAGTTAATTTCTTTGTGTTGATTCCATATAGGGTAGAGTCACTAAAGAAGAAGAGCAAAAAAGGTAAAGATTGAGGTTGTTGGGAACAATACCTTAGGTGTTACAAGTACGGGTGGAGTTATCTTAGGTGAAGGATTATCCAATACATACTCTTCCCCAAAAATTATGTGATGTATAGAGGTTAAATGTTAGCTATTATGAGCGTATATTTAATTATGCGCATCCTTCACACAACTGAGAAGAAAATTTGCACATTCTTCACCAAATTTCTGACTCCGTCACTAATTACAAAAACGATTGTAAACCTGAAATATTAGACTCGAGTTTATTGAAAGAATTTGGAGAAACACCCTACGAAAGTAGGTCATGATTTTTTATGATCTTGAAAAAGCAAGAAGTTTTTCGCAATTTAACTTCTTGCATAGTTGCTCAAAGAACCTGATTCTTTGAGTATTTAGGTTACAACCAAACTAATAGTCATTGTTATTATATGAAGAATATTGTTACAAAAGGTAAAATGTTATAGAAAAAATCAATTATAAAATAAATTTAGCTGCTATATATAGTGACATATTGTTGTAAAGAACTCCGACAAATACTAATAATTACTCCTTTCGTCTCAGTTTATGTGGTGTAGTTTGATTAGGTTCGGAGTTTGAGAAATATATGAAGACTTTTGAAACTGTGGTCTAAAATAAGTCATTGATATTTGTCTGGCTATAAATCATCTCATTAAAGGTAAATTGAATATTTTAAAGTTAAATTATTATTAAATATAAAAACATATCATTCTTTTTGAAACTGACTAAAATGAAAAGCGTGTCATATAAATTGAGACAGAAGAAGTAACTATAAAACTTATTACAACTATAAATTCATGACGATTATTCTATCATGGCAAATAAATCATAATTATTAAGTCAATTATTGCCATAATTTTTAATTTTTATAATTTGAAGTAACGATATTTATTTAGCTATAATAAATTTATTTTAAATAATTTATTGTGGCTAAAATTTATGATCAGCTATGAGTTTTTATTGCAATAATACACACATAACACACATACACACATATATTCAATTTATTCTATTTTCTTCTTGTGATTGATTCTTGTTTCATCGTTATTCTGTATTATGTGCAACTCTTGTTTTATAGCTGCGCAAAATTCAAATGAAGACATTGAATAATAAAAAAAAGGACAACAAACAAGGAAATATCGAATTTTATTTCTTTAAGTCAGAGTTGAAGAATACACACACACACACACCGTACATACTAATGAACTTGTCTGCGCTTTGCGCGGTTATAAAAGAGATAGGATACCTATAATTTTATTAAATATAATATAGATAGAAGAGGTATTTATAAATATATCTCACTCTTTTTCTCTTACTATATCATATTATTATATAAGTGGGAAGCCCCTAAGTTGAAAGTTCGATTACTATTTTGCCCTTCCACTAAATTAAAATTTAATTAAATATAATTAAATATTAATATTTTATCATATTATATCATATTTATATATTTATTACTATATAAGTGGGAAGCCAAAAAAGTGAAAAAATTAAAATAAATAAATAAATATAAAAATAATAAATAATTAAATAATAATAATGATAATAAATAAATATAAAAATAATAAATAATATATAATAATAATGATAATAAATAAATATAAATAGTAAATATAAATAGTAAATACTAATAAATATAAATAAATAAATAAATAAATAATAATAATAATAATAACAACAACAATAACACCAACAACAACAATAATAATAATAATAATATCATATCATTTTATACTAAAAGTAGGAAGCTCTTATCTTAAAAGTTGGATTATCATTTTGCCCCTGTAGTAAATTAAAATATAATAAAATATCAAATTAAATAGTAATATTTTACCATCTACTATCATATATATATAAATTTTTTTGAATCGAGTAAGTGAGAAGGATTGTTTCACCTGCCAGTAATTATTGTAGGTTACAGTTTTATATTTTTTAATTATTATTTCATATACTACCTTTTGACCTTCCAATTATTTCATCTTTTAAGCTTCTACTGGTTACAATAGTATTTATACACAATTCTCTAATGAAGATCTATGCCATTAACCAGACTCAATATGAAAATATATATCTCTGTGTCATGATCATACTCTACACATTTTAATAGGTAACATGAAATTGTTGCATTTCTTCTTTTTCTTTTTGATAGTTTTTCATATATTTTTTGATTTATCTTCTTGTTTGGTTGTTGTTAGCATTTTGAGTTTGCATGAAATGTCATAAACTTGATAGAAGCAGCCTCAAACCTGCAGATTAAATTTACTCTTGACGCGTGACTTATATTTATGCCCATCATTATAACTTGTATTTTATGTAATTCTTGCATTTTTCTGCATAAATGTTGAAAAAAATTTATTTTCATTTTATTTAGGTGATCTTATCACGCTTTATACTTAATCATCATCAAATCATGATTAGTAAACTAAACCAAAACGTTAGTTCAATCATTTTGAATTTACATTTATCTTAACTCAATATTTAATTATTTAATGTGGACATACACATGCAAAAAACGTGTCCAGAAACTAGTATATATATATATATATATATATATATATATATATATATAAAGAGAGACAGAGAGATGAATAATTGATTTCACAGAGGATAATGTGGGACCAGTAGTTAGCAGACTTACAACAAAGTCATAAATTACTATTTTGAACCAAAAGAAATTATAAACTTATAATAATCAAAAATTCATATAAATATAAAATAAAGAGAAATCATAGAGAGAACATACAAAAATATAATCATTCTTACAACCATAATCCTTAAAAAATAGAAGAAAAATATGAAATTATTGCATAATCTTTCGAACTCTTGTCGACGTTCACTCCCACAAGCAGGTCACCATTCAATAGCCTTCATCTTATTTCGTCAAGTCAAACTATAATATTTATATATAATAGTAAAAGAAGAATAAAAAATATAACAACTTAAAATGCTAGTGTGATTATTTCTACAAAGTCTTACAATATCTATATTTTGTAGGACTACAATATGAAATACTAAATAATATCATGAATATGACTATTAATTATTTTAGGGTTATGATAATAAAAAGTTGTGGCAGTAATGAAAATAAAGATCATTATTACATTAAAGAAATTTTTAACAATGACTTTTTAGTTTCTTAACATTGTATATTTAATATAAATAAGAGATTTAAAAGAGTGATTTTTTTAGTTTTTTTTTTTTAATATAGGACATAAATGATAAAAAAAAAAAGAGGAAAAACCAAAAAAAAGGAGGAAAAAAAATATAATTGTGTTTCTTGGCCGGTGTCACCGGTCACGTGATTTTTTCTATTCCTAATCTAGAAATTTAATCGAGATAGAAGAAAAAAAATCAACTATAGAATAATAATAAATTCACAAAATAAATATTTTAGTAGAGTTGGAGTTTAAAAGGATTATATTTTCACTTCAAATATTCTTTAAAATGAAAAAAAAACTATTAAATTTTTTTATATATATTATGAGATATCACAATTTTCTTAATTTAATATAGTATTTAAGAACTGGGTTTTTTCTTGCTTTCATTAATGAATTTTTCTTCTACTAATATAAAAGAAGAAAGCCAAAAAAAAAAGTGATAGAAACTAAAAATAGGAGCAAAAAGAGATAAAGCATTATTCCATGCATTCCTTTTTGATATTTTATCTTTTCATTGTTATTATTATTTTTTTTATTTTTTAAAATTATTTAAATAAATCATAGTACTAATTTCGTCTTTGTATTTAACTACAATATTATCTTTTATTTTTGATACTTTTTTCTTCCTGTTTTTTTTTTCTTTCTCTATTTTAAAATCACTCTAAGAAATGTTATTTTTCTATGCTTACAAATTTCTATTTTCTTATTCTAACTCTCTAATATTATAATATATTATTATTTCAATATTCAGTTACACATATATCTCAGAGAGAGAGAAAAGTAAATAGTCAAAAAATAGAAAAAAAAAATCTTACAATTTACATAATTTATATATATAAAAAATTCAGCAAAAATATTTAATATTTTTATTTTATTTTATCTTTACTTAGTTATAAGCATCTCATATTACAATAGTAGATTGAGATTGTCACCTGTTCACTTCATCCTGACCTCAACATGTGATAAAGAATTATCTAAAGATATTATTGACATTCTTATAAAGAAATTTCGATTTAATCTATTGAAATAGATATAATTGATTAA
Source organism: Datura wrightii (assembly GCA_035772735.1). NCBI lineage: Eukaryota > Viridiplantae > Streptophyta > Magnoliopsida > Solanales > Solanaceae > Datura > Datura wrightii. The sequence continues at coordinate 108,861,150 of JASDFA010000008.1, read as the reverse complement.
GATTGAAGTTGAACAACATTATTGTATTTATCAAGTATATATACTTATTACAATTAATTTTTTTGCTAATTTTTTAAAAGCAATAGAAATGACCAAATTTTTAAAGAATAAATGTTCTTCACATTTCTATTATATAGAAAGATGAAGAAGTGGTAGACCAAGGGCAAAGAAGTAATTTTAAATCTATTAAATAAGCATATTGATCAATAACTAATTATATTTCTTTCCATGGACCCACTTCTTATTCAATTTTTTTTAAAATGCACTACTTTTCACCTTTGCTATATAATTGAAAAAAATCTCAAATACGTTTCTTTATATATATTTTTAACTATAAATTATCTTTAAGAGAAATTATTTCATTTGAATTTTTCATTGAGCTTTTAATTATAAAAAATATCGCTTTGGTAATTATATAACTCAAGTGTTCATTTTTATTTAGTAAAACAACAAAATATGATATTTATATATAATAATTTTATTATTTCTGTGATCTATATTAGGTAAAGAAGGCAAATGAATTTTCTTAAAAAGAAGCTCACGATAAATAATTTATATAGATTTACAATTAAATATTTATTATACTATTACAAATTAACATCCTTATGCAAGTTTTGAAATTTCAATTGTAGTTGCAATTTGCATGGTGCTAACTTTACTTGACAATAATTCGAATCACTTGATAAAATATTAAAAAGATATAAAATTTTATTTCAAGTCCTCTTTTTAGTTATAAAATGTTAAAATATTCTCAAATTATATAGAAAAAGGCCTCCCTCTTTAAAACACTATTTGAAAGTAATTTAAAAAGAAATTTGCCAACATGAGAAGTGTAATTATGCAACAACATATTTCTCCATCTATGGTCAAACTTAATTAGATATGCTTCTTCTAATATGGTCAAACTTAGCAGGGTACTTTCGCATTCTTAAATAATATATCATAAAAGAATGAAATATATTAGGACATTATAAATACCAAATGAGTATAACTATGTATTTCAAATTTAATAGAACTTTGCACAGATAATATTTTTTTAAAGAATTAATTAATTTTTAGTTTAGTGGTGTAGGACCTTTTAAAAATAAAATAAAAAGGTTATAATCTATATAAATAATACTACAAGTTGGGTAAAAATATTAATATACTGTAAAAATTTTATGTAAAGTATTAAATTTTGATAAATATTATAAAGTGGTAGAGTATTTTGAAATATTAATAAGATCTTTTAAAAATTAAAATAAAGAAACATCATAAATAAATAAAAAGAAAAATAATACTACATCTATTTCAATTTGTTTATCTTACTTTTCTTTTTAGTCCTTTTTAAAAAAGACTATTTTCTGTTTCGACAACTCTTTAATTTTAACTTTCAGTGTTTCATATTCTTAGTTTAATTTAAGACCACAAGATTCAAAAATCTTTTTTGCTTTGTTAAACTTAGTGTCAAGTCAAAATCATTCAAACAATTAAAATGAAGAAAATTAAAATCGTGGCTCTAATATATCAGTTCTCATCACACAAAAACATATTTATATTTTATTTTTTATTTTAAAGTATTTATAAAATGCGTAATTAGCAATAAATTATTGAATCCGTACATAGCACGGGTTATATAATCTAGTCATAGGAAATATATAAAGAAGAGTGTATTTTCAATATTTAATATATATAACTAATATATTTTGAACCTTGGTTAGTAATAGCAGATTTTTGATAAAGTTACACATAATTAATTTGAGCCTAAATGAAAATACAAACTTGCGACATTAAAAAAATTATAAAAATTCAAACTAAAAATAATTCATAGAAAGAACACACGAAAAAGTAACAGAAAAGAAAAAAATACAAAATATATCTTTCATAGGACCTTAATCATAAGAGAATAGATTAATAAAGAAATACATAATCAACGCATAATTTTTTTGAGCACTTGTCTAACATTCCCTCGCGCAAACTGAGCAACATCCAAAAGCCTTTTTTCATCAAGTCAAGCTATAAATAATAATATAAGAATATCACTACTTTAAATAAAAGGATAGTCTTGAATAAGAGTCTCATGAAATAAAAAATTGTGAATTTATATAAATAAAAATAGAGGAATATCATAAAGTATTTTAAATTTCAAAATTAATTAGTTGGAGGTTATGAATATGAAAAGTTAAAAATCATAAAGTGAATAATATCATTAAGAGTAGAAGTTAAATAGATTTGAGTTATGGAGGTAAAAATTTAAAATAAATTTTGACACATTTAAATTTTTACTATTAAAGAATAGAAATAAATAGAGGGAATAGCAATATAGAAAAAAATGCTAAAAAATGAGAAAAAGAATAAATAAGAACCTTGGCCAAAGAGATTGTCACATCACTTCTCTAATGCCTACCTTTATATTATATATAGATTTCATTGTTCATAATTCATTTATGAAATATTCAGATGATTCCACTTATTAGAAAAAATTTACAAAATCTTTTTGATTCATTATTTATTCGCTTGATCATCTCTATTCATTTCTCATTTGATAATTTAATATACCAAACTCAAAGTATTAAAATATTATAGTTAAAGAGACAAAGAGTAGAAAATTTTTATTAAAAATTAAATAACAACAACAATAATAATTAAAATTATTATAAAAGAGTTTTTTGCTTACCCTCTTCATCTCAAGAACCTCCATATTCATTAGCATGGAGAATAATTTGATATATTAGAAAACATGAAGGAAAAAATCCAAAAAATAAGAAGAGAAAAGGACAAAAAAATTTAAGAAAAAGAAGATGATGATGAAAATGAGCATCCAACAACTCCATATGTGATTGTCATTTATAGGTTGGTTAAATCATAAGAATTGGGTAAAAGAGAATTAAAGAGATATGTTATTTAAGTAGAGAATATAAATAGATGGAAGTTTTTTTTATAACTTATGAGATATAATTAGATGTAATAAATATGATTTTTTTAATTATTAAATAATTGATTAATGAAAAGAATAAAGAGAAAAATTTTAAAATAAATAGATAAAAGATAAATATTTTTCTAAGCCACAGAGAAGTGCCACATAATTTTGTTATATATATAGATATATGTTGTTTAAGATATTTCACAAAATTGTTAATAGTCAAGAAGTTATCACTTTTGTGAGTATCGGTATGTACTTGCCATGATGGACTTATCATAACTATATTATATTAAAAGTGTGAAGATTTTTAGAAATATTGATTGAACTTTTTGCCCTTCATTAAAAGACATCGCAATAGATAAAATAGTCATTTACTATTTTTATATAATTATTATTTAAAATTATTTCTTCACTTTATTTTATTATTAAGTTTTGTATTTATGACATAACTCTATTTGTGGTGTAAATCTAAAAAAATTTCACCGAGTCATTTTTTCTTTTTGATAATCACAATTTTTTTACCTTATTTTATTATATTAGATTTTCTATTTATATTGTAAATTTTTAAGTAAATAAAAGGAAAAAAGAAGTCTTCCACGAAAGTTGTTTTCCCATTTTTATTTGAATTTTTTTCCTTTTTGATGATAGAAAAATTTTATAAGAGTTTTTTTCTTTTTAATTTTTTTCGTTTCTCATAGGCGCAGAAAAAAATCGTTTTGATAAAAGATTTTTTTAAAAAAATAATAATGTTATAATATTCTTATACTTTTAAATTCTAAATTTATAAATTCTTTCACTTCTATAAAAAGATTTAATTGCATAATTTAATTCATCAATTCTACTACATCAACGCATTTGATTCAATCTCCAACCTTGTATGTTTTTGTGTTAATCTATCTTCTTTTTCTTTTGATGTTATAAATTTCTTTTTATGTTGTAGATTTGAAAAACACAATAGTAATTGTTATGCCAGCTGAAGTTGTTTGTATTCAAAATAATTTAACTTAAATTGTCTCCTTTAGTTGAGTCTAATATTGATACTTGTTATCTCCTTTTAATTGAGTCTTATATTGATATTATGTGATTTATATTTTTTGTTATTTATAACTGACATTTTCAACTATTCATATATTTACAAATTTCATCTATTCAGGTAAAGTAATCTTTTCATCTCATAAAATAATTTTTTAATAAAATTATAAATTATTATAATTATTGCTCTTGCGCACAATTTATTTTAGATAATATTGCAATAGAATCTGAAAAGAATTTCGTGAACAAATTGTGTCAATTAATAAATTAAGGTGATATAATTCTCAATGGATAATAAAAGTCTTAGTGATTGGAGTTGGATCAGTAAAAGAGTATAAAAAAAGAACAAAGAAAGGCACAGGATGAGTGTAGCATTAGTTGACAAAGAGATAATAATTTTTTTCATATTATATTCTCTCTCTCTCTCTCTCTCTCTCTCTCTCTATATATATATATATATATATATATATATATATATATATATATATATTTGAGTTCTTATTTATTTTTATTATATTTTATATTTTTACATATATGTTTTTTGACTATAAAAGTTTTTTTTACATGGTACAAAAGTTCATGCTATACTTTTCAATAATTATGTATTGAAAAATGGAAAAAATATTTTCAAAAAGACAAGAAATGTTATATCATAAATGAATACATTAATAATGTTAATCCTAATTTTGTATCAGTAAACAAGGAGATTTATGTTGGATTCAATGACAACTATTATAGTTCAGGAATGCAACAATCACTTTTCTACTGTTACTTTTTCAAAGAATTTTATTTTATTTCAAGAGTAAATACAATCTTTGATAAAATCTTTAATTTCATCTACTTATCTAATATTCAATATATGCATAATATTTTACTTTTATATACTTAACAAAATATTCTTTGTAGCTATGAGCACGAATGTTCTTATAAATATTGATTGAACTTTTTGTCCTTCATTAAAAGATTCTACAATAGATAAAATTGTTATTTACTATTTTTCTCAATTAGTTGTTATTTAATTACTATAGATCTTTGTTAATTTGTAAAAGATAAAACTCCTAATATTTAGTATTTTAAATTTGACTAAAATTTTGTTTCTTAAATCTTTCTTTATTTGAACTATATTAAAAGTCCTAACATTTATGACTTTCAATTACAATTCTATCAACTTATATATCAATCCACTATTTGATAAATTAATTAATTATCAATTACAGTATTTCAATACGAAAAAAATAAGCTAAAGAGTATAATTTTATGATGTATTGATAAGTGAATTCCTTTCTCTTCTTCTTCTTTTAAAAAAAATATATAATTCAAAAAAATGTATAGAAATGTAACATACTTTAAGTTGTTTCAATTAATCGAGTACCCTTGTTATTCACTCTCTTGTTAAATCTACATTATTTTTTCTATTTCAATTTATGTGAAGTTCATCTTATGTAAAGTGTTTGACTAAACACGTAGATTAAGAGAAAGAGGGAACAAATTAAGTCAAAATCATCTCACAAAGGGTAAAATAAAAAGTTTAAAATTAAGTTATTATTAAATATTTAAAGTACGAAGCCTCGTAGCAAAATATAATTCACCTTTTACCTTTTTAAAAATAGAGTTCGCACTTGGCAAAATAGTTATTTAATTATTTTTTTAATATTTAAAATTTTAAAATTAACTAAATTTTATGTATTAAATTCTTTCTTATTTGAAATATATAGAAAATATTTATATTTATATATACATATAATGCATGCATTTAAATGCTCATGTAAAAACGAACAATTTTTTTTCTTTCAATCAACTGCTATTTTTATGATGTTTTTGTTCAATGAAACAAATATTAGAATAAATTGAAGAAATAACTACTAAACTGAATCAAACTCTTAAACATAATCATTTATCAATTTGAAATTCATAATTTTCTTTCTAATTCTTATATTATTACACAAACACATCTTTTAAATTTTTTTATGCTATTTTTTATTCCTATCAATATAAGGGGACACGCGCGAGGCGCGCTCATAGACTAGTTTATATTAGAAAAGTTAAATTATCAGTATGCCCCTTAAAAGTTGAGTGATTATTTTGTCCTTCATTAAAAAAATAGTTATATTTTATGATAAATTTTCATAATTATGTATTAGAAACACAAATCAACTTCGTTTCTTTCCATCTTTCAAAATAGTGAGATATTATTATAATCTTTTCACATTTTCAATTTAATTTTATGTAATTATCTAATCACTATGTAAGATTAGTACCAGGTTCCTCTAGATTCAATCAAAACTTATCTCAGGTTTCTATCAAAACTTATCGTTTCTCTTAAAACTTTGATTTTTTTTTCACTTGCAGCACTTTAGCGTGCAATATGTCCCAGGTTATTTTCTTTTTTACCCCCTCCCCCTTTATTTCTTTTATTATAACATTGTATATTGATAAAAATAGTGTATCTTTATGTACTGATGGTTGAGTCATATTTCATTTGGATTCTGATATGTAAAGTGTATGAATTAATATGTATATATTAATTTTGTGTCAGAAATTTAAATTTTGTGGGCTTCTTATTTTTTAAAGAGACTACAATTTTTAAAACATAAGGCAAACGCTTAAAGATGTGAAACATTTGTACTCATAGTTGATATTTGTTCAAATTCCTATTTAAATTAAGTGTTATTTACATATATATAAAAAAATATTGTTAAATTGAATACTTGATACATTATAAAAAATGCATGATTGAAGTTATTCGGACAATACTTTTCAAGTTCATTTGATAACAATTATTTAATAAATATTAATCAAACAAACTTACCATTTATCTCTTTGAATTTTCATCTTTCCCTAATAATTTTTGTGCAACTCATCACATATTTATTATAATATTTTAAAAATATTTATATTAATTAATAAAAAATACACGTGCAACATACATAAATATAACTAATCACCTTAATATATGTAGAGAGCCCATTTGACTAAATTGAATTTTTTGCCACAAAAATTCCTAAGCTATACGCATAGATTAAACTACATCCTTGCCAAAAGCATCTAACTATTAAAAAAATAATAATAATGGCGTTAATTAAGCTCCGGCAAAAAACTAACGGCTCCTATCATTATGCAATTCACACGACCTCTCGACCATAGCATTCCCAAATCATATATATAATTTCAATCCCTCCCACATGAAATTTTTAATCCGATTGAAAACAAGTTCTAGTACATTCGATGCCCACATTTAATTTTTTTTTTTAATTTAAAAGCACTTTTGAGATATTATCCAAGTATAATGTATCGTTCTATTATTAATAAAAATAATTTTTTAAATAATTAATTAAACACAAAAAATAATTTAAATTTTTGGTTAAACATATTAATATGCATGTACCTGAGAATTGAGAACGTTTCATTATTGGTTAGAGTTATGTAAATATTAATCAATAAGATAACAATTGATTATATTATTAATTATTTATATATTAATTAGTTTATTTTTTATTTTATACAAAATAATATTATAAATTCTCTCATAACTTGTGATATAGTATCAATTATGCAAAATTTTAAATTGCTAATCAAATACTATCATATTTAGTATGTGAATTTATACATAACATAAAAATATTACTCAATATGATACAAATTATATATCATTCAATACATAAATCACCTGATCAATGATTAAATGATCTCTTAAAGATTTATATTGTATATAACTTTTAAATAATAAGATAACAAAAAATTTTAATTGCTTAATTAATTAACTATTTAAATTTTAAAATTTTAATTTATTAATGAGAATTTAATTTTTTTTCTATCCCAGGTAATAATATACATAAAAGCATATATATATATATATATATCGAGGAATAGTGGGAGATGGTTAGTCAAAAGTTGTTGGTTTGAATTTTACGGCGAATTAGGTTGGAGATGGTTGGAGTACGTTTGGATCCATTTATCTTAAGATGTTTTTAAATTAATTTTTAAAAATATTTTTAAATTAAAAATTATATTTAATTTATAAATAATAAATCATAGATCATAAATTATAAATCTATTTAAATAAATTTTTAATTTTACATGAATTACACGTGGAAGCCTTGTTGGAATGTCACGTACCTAATTAAAAGTTTAGATTTAACTTTGTAAATAAAAATAGTCGCTGGTTTTAGAGGAAATTTTAAGTCAAAAAATGATGAAACTTTAATAAGCCAATAGGTTAACGAAACGTGTTTACAAAACAAATCTGATACCACAGGGATATTTTGAGCCTTGTTCCATTTAAAACTGATTTACAGTAATTCATTATATACTTTTTTTTTTGTTTCAATTTATTTATTTAATTTAAATTTAATATAAATATATTTAAATATATATATATATATATATATATCACATTAATTTATTTTTTAATTTTATAATATTAAACATATCATGAACAACAACAACAATAATTCAGATTAAGTGAGTTATGAAGATGGTAGAATGTACGCTGATTTTATCATTATTTTAGAGGTAGAGAGTCTGTTTTCGAAAGACCTCCGGCAAGGTTGAAATTTAAAAGTTATCAAATAAATTAAAACAAAGCGATTGTGATATTTTTTGAATTTCAAAAGTCAAACAAATTTATTTATATATCTTATAAGTATTTTAAATTATTAATAATTGTAATTTGTATTAATTTTTGCATAATTTATAACTATATAAATTTTAAAATTTTATAATTTTAGATTAAAAATAAGTAGAAAGTATTGAGAATATTTTTAATTTGTAATTTTAAATATATTAAATAAAAAAATTAAAATTAAAAAATTATTTAAAAAGAAAAAAATAATATATTTTTAAATTAAATCGGACGAATTAGAAAGGCGTGGAATAAATTTGGGAAGTGGAGGGGGGGTGTTTTTTCGGGGAAGGAGAAAGGATAAACAAAAATCCGCTGTTACAAGAGCCCATTGGAATATGGCCCCTGGTTTTTCATTTCCTACAATATGTATAAACTTATGAAGCTCTCTCACCCATCGCTATCCACACTATCCTCCATTTATATACACATCAACCCCTCCCCCCCCCCCCCCCACTTCTACCTCATCTATCATCAAATCCACCCTTCACGCACAGCAGCGCGGATTTGTAAAATTTTTCATTCCTCTGTTTTTTTTCTTAATTTTACCCGCTCAACAACTCGTATATGTATAATACTGTAATACTGTTCTAAAATTTTGTTGCTCTTACACTCCTTTTTCTGGATACCCAGATCGTAAATCGAAATTTTTTCCGTATTTTCTCGAATTATCCAATTTTTTGGATTAATGGGGGTTGAGAAAAATGCAAGTGATCGAAAAGGTAATAACGAGAACGGAGACTTAAAGAAGAAGCGTCGGAGGCGGAGGAAAGTAGTAGTGTCGAGGGTTCAGAAACTCTATGAAACTTGCAAACAGGTTTTCGCTAATTGCAGACCCGGAGTTGTGCCGTCACCGGAAAATGTTGAACGTGTTAAGGCAGTTTTGGGTATGTTGTTATTCTGGTTTCTTTTTCTTTCTATAGTAGTATAAATCTGTAAGTTGTTCTATGCTGTTTTGGCTTTTGCGTCATAACTAGTATAATTTCTACTCTTTTTCCTTTTTTTGCGAGCATGTGTATGAAATGTTGCCGCAACAATTCTGTTAGCGTTGAAACAAAGTGCGTATTTTGAGGCAACTTTAGAAAACGGGGCATGAATGATCTGGCATTGCCATTTTCAATTCGTTTGCACCATCAGTAGTCACTACTACTATATATTGCCCTTTAAGCACCCATTATTTGGAATATCAGTTGTACGGTTCTCTCTCTTTCTTTCTCTCTCTTGTTTCTGATGCTATATTTAGTACATGATCTTGATATCTGTGCCTTAGTGTTCCTCCCCATTATGGTAAGATGGTGCTGTATAAATGTTGGTTAATGCTGCTTCATTTTAACTGCTTTTTTTCTTTTCTAGCTGAATTTGTTCACAACTATTTTCTGGATTAGATGTTGAATTTGTCTGCACTTTAGTCCATGAAATTATTGTCTTGTTGGTTAAAAAAGGAACAACCTTTTTTTTTTTTTTGGAATTGGGAAGTAACTGTTACACTGTTTCCCTTTCTTTCTTTCCATATTTCTAAATATACTTACCATTTGCTAAAATATTACCCGCACGGATTTTATACTAATCCAATAGATGCCTGACCTATAACAATCCATTACATACCAATTACTCCTTAATCGTGGGGTAGTGGGCATATATTTTTTACTTCAATAAGTCACTTATAATCATGAAAAGTTAAATTAGTTCGATGTAAATACTCTGGGGCGGGAGTTTTCCGTATTTGCTTTCCGTATGATTGTCCATGATTTGAGGATTCCGTGTGGCCGTCGGGTTGTTTGCGCTGGGTGTGGGGGCGGAGCAGGTAGGACCAAGGATTCATTCGAACCCTCTTCCGCAGAAAATTACAATGTTTATACATAATTAAATCTTTTTATCTATATACATTAGATGTTGAACCCTTTAATTTTTCCGTGTGTTTACTTCTTTCTTTGAAAATACGAAACCCCTAGACGAAAGTCCTGGTTGCCCCACTTGGGGTGGGGTTGAAGGAAGTACGTGTATGATTGTTCTTGAATTTCTTGTAGATATTATGTGTTCCGTAATAATAAAATAAGTCTACACAATTTGAAAGGACGAGGATGAAGACTGATCCTTTGTTTGCTTCCTTTTTTTTCTTCCTTATGGCATTCTGTCTTTAATTAACAGTTGCTCCATTTTCGTGTGTACAGATAAGATGACTGAAGCAGATGTTGGCTTGAGACCAGATATGCCATATTTCAAGTCAACAGTATCAGATAGACCTCCTAAAATAACATACCTGCATCTCCATGAATGTGACAAATTCTCGGTACGTAGCCAAGGTCGACATTTCCTTAAATTTATATTTCACTAAGAATTTAACATATATACACTGATAGCACCATCATTTTTATACTATTGATATTGTTAATCTGTTCTAGTACGATACTTGCCACATTTTTTTGGTTATTTATTATTAGCAGTTACCTATGATTATCTTTGAGGGTACTTAATAGTTTAAATTTCTTCTACATTTTCAATTTATAGAAGTTAAACTCAGCTCTTTCATTTCTTCCTCTTCATTGAAGATTTAAAGCTTGTTTATATTTTGTTAGATGGGTATCTTTTGCTTGCCACCAACAGCAGTCATTCCTCTTCATAACCATCCTGGAATGACAGTTTTCAGCAAGCTTCTCTTTGGGAAAATGCACATAAGATCTTATGATTGGGTTGACAATCTCCTTCCTGAATCAACTGCTCCAAGTGCCAATATTTCTGATAGTAAGTTCTCTTCAGATTGCTTATCTTAGTAATTTACACTTTGAAAATGCCAAGTTGCATGGATTCTTTTGCACTGCAATTAATAGAAAATCATACAAATTTGGATTTGAGACTGGAAAAATCTATTTGGATGTAACTGTTTATGTGATTATCCCAGATATATATTCAGTATCATCATGTAAGTAGAAATCTTCGTTCCTAAATCCATTATTTAGTTGTTATAACTATAAAAAGAGCTTTCTAGCTCTCTCAGAAAAAGAATCGTTGACCGATGAACTCTTCCCTGTTACCTTAGAATTGAAAGGAGAGAATGAAAGTACTTTTTCCCAAAAAGACCAAAAAAAAAACAGTAGCTTTCTATTAGTTGGATAATGACGCGAGATATAGATTCTTGGATTTAGAATGAGCGTAGTAATGTTATTATGTATACATTTTAATGTTTTTTCAACTATACTTGGTGTAAGCTGAAGATAATTTGTTCAGTTGCTTCTCTTGTATGAAGTCAAGAGTAACATAAAAATCATTCTTTATCAGATGATGCAGGGGATTGTACAGGACCACGTCTTGCAAAATTGAAGGTGAATTCCGAGTTTAAAGCTCCTTGTAAGACTTCAATCCTCTACCCAGCTGATGGAGGTAATATGCACTGCTTCACAGCAAAGACAGCCTGCGCTGTACTAGACGTGCTCGGCCCGCCTTACTGTGATCCTGAAGGTCGCCACTGCCAATACTACTATGACTTGCCCTTTTCCAATTTCTCAGGTATGATGCAGTATACTTGTACTGATTTTAAATTTTGTGCACTTGACAGAGCATATAAATATTCACCCTGTTATGTCAAGTAAATATATGACACTGAATAACTCTTCATAACAGAGTAACTAGAATTATGATTTAAGAGTATTCATCAACTATAGTCTAATCAGCTGATTTGTTCTAATTCATTGAATTAATCCGTTATTTGTAAAAATATCAGCAAAGTATTTTACACTGTTATGTTATACGACACAGAGTAACTCTTAATAATCTGCCATAGTCAAATATAGCAACGGTTTCTTGGATTGCTATTGCGTGTTGTTTTGTTTGCTTAATCATTTGGTGCCCTCGTTACAAGAAATAAGATTTTTTCCCCGTAAATCATTGGAAAATTTTTGTTATAATCATAATTTTTGCACTCATTTTTCACCGAACCAATTTACTGGGAAAACGCATGGTGTGAAATAGATTCTCATTGAAGTAGTCTATCATTTTTTTTCTCACCGATGTTAGTGAAAATGGCCACTTAATATTCTTCGGTGGAAAATTTCAATAAAAAATAGTGATTTTTTAGTAGTTCCTGTACCTATTGGTCTGGTTAATTTGGATTTGTGTCTATAGAAAACTTATTACTACTGGGTTTAGTGCTCTCTACCAAAGTGAACATCATTTATCTACGGGAGGTAATTATTGAATAATGAAAAAGTCCAAAATCAGTAGTGGTAGTCTCTTTATATATATTTAGACAATTTTCCTCCAATAAATTAGTTTTTGGGGTAAAGCTGTGCCTGAAGATATCAGAGTAGTATCAAAGTAGTATCCCAATGTTGAGTATCCAAATTAATAAAAGTCTCTCATATAACCCGAGTCCTCATTAATATTTGTTCCACTACACCAGTTTAGCCGTTATTATTACATCTTTTAGGAACTAGTATTAGTACTTCCATTTGACTCCAAGATATAGGACATATAAAGTAATACTCAAAAGAATTGTGGACATGAGAAGGGACAGTTGCCCAAACAAGTGGAATTTATATAATTTTACTGCCAGCTTAGCCAACAATTAAAAGATCATTATTAATATTATTATATTCGGTGTACCTCTTTATCCAATATTTACCCATAATAGTTAAAAACGATTTGATTGATTGTACTTGAAATGACATTCTAAATACGGAGTTTTTTTTTGTCTCCCCGACATTATCCATCCTAATACCTAGGCTTGTTGTTTTCCTGTCTTTTTCTGAAAGTACAGTGGATGGCTTGTCAATACCTAAGGGACAACAAAGTGAGTATGCGTGGCTCAAGGAGAGGGAGAAACCTGAGGACTTAACTGTAGCTGGAGCACTGTACAATGGACCAAATTTATCAGTAAAGTGAATGAATTCATTGGTCAAAGCAGAAGAGAACTTTTTTCCACCCTTTCTCTTTATCTTTTTCATATTTTTTTTGGGTTCGTTTTTAACTCTTCTTAGTGATGAATGAATAGTCCAAAGGGATAGAAATTAGGAGGGGGAGGAGTTCTTTTCGTTTCTTCCTGCAAATAGCTCATGTACATATTCAGACAGATGGGAAAACGCAAGGATGAAGTAGCTGAGAATATATTTTCAAAATTGTATGTATAAATTAATGTTTTTTCCTTTGGTCTTGCAAGTGTCATAAGAAAGGGTAAATCCAATACTCTCTTAGTTTCAGTTACGCACATCTAGGGTCGGATTACATTAGTTCTTATCATATGAGCTATGCAGCTTTCAACAACGCCTTCAAGCTACGCAGCTTTGAGTTGTATTTTTGCGTGAGCTATTTTTACGACTTTAAGTTTCTTGTTGATGTGTCAAACTTCTTTTCTTGAATCGCATTTAGTATTATTTTGGATGATATGCCTTACGACCCGCTTTTAATATGATAGAGTTACTCTCCTTAATAAAATTTACACATTTATTAAGATAAAATTAAATTCATTAAGAAAAAGTTAATAAGAAATAATAATTTGACTAATATAATTTTATTAATTTTTTAAAATAATTATTTTAAATATATTTAATAATTAAAATAAGTCAAATGGAGTATTTCTGGAAACAACCGTGGAAAGGATGCTCATGTGATAGTTGGGTGGGCGACGAGTTATTAGGCGACAATCGAATTGAATAAGACGATCAGAGCTAATTAATGTTTGCTTGTGTGGAACTCAAAGTATAGTTGAGCAAATTTTAAAATATACTTTCTCTATTTTATTTTAATTATTAGATATATTAATATTAAAAATAGTTATTTTAAAATATGTGTTAGTTTTAAAATTCAAGTATAAGTGATTATAAAAGTCATTTTAAAATGTGAGATGAATTATTATTGTATGTTTTCAAAATATTAATAGGATTATATTAAAATTACCATCTCTATTAATTTTTTTAATGGGTATACAAATTTTATCCTAACAATAAAAATGAAATAGAGGGAGTAGTGTACATGATAGATGTGTACTTGTGTTTAATATATTTCTAATTATTTATTTATTTATGTGTATTTTAATTTTTAAAATAATTAATACAATAGATAAAATTTTAAAAAAATTTATTTCTCTTGATCTTTTAAATTAACAAATATTTTGAAATAATTAATTTTTAGCATAGATGAGGATTACAAACCTACAGAGAAAATACTTGTGTTAGTTGAGACTTGAGAAAGAGAAGGGCTGCGCGGCTATGCTAGCTGCACTTTCTGGTGCATCTTGCAGAACTTCCAAACGTCGGAAATCCTAAGAGGATGCTTTTTGCAATTTGGTGAATTTGCAGCAGCAACAAAACTGATATGTCATTCTCAAATAAGTTAGGGACTAGTTATACTTACTCAAACCGGTCATATTTTTTAATTTAATTGTTTTTGGGTAATCAAACTTTTATTTATCACCAAAGCAATATCAATACAATGCAGAGAGCAGTACTTTTTAGGACTCTAGTGCTGCGTAAACAAATAAACTACTGGACCTCCTAGCCAAACTACTCTTATAATAGTAGTGGTTACAAAGAGGAGTAGTAAATCCTCAGAAAATAGACACAACTTAGGATATAATACCTAAAGTATGGAAGATTACATATCCTTTAGAACTGTAGTTCTCTTAGAATCCCTGAAGTCTTAGGAGAGGCTCTGATGTTGCAAATACAAGCAATATCCTTTGCAATCAAAGATACAATGGTTCTTGTCAATCAATATAGCATGGATAACTTCAGTAATTTGGTGATTTCCCTTTTACATTGCTGATGCTCCAATTTACATACTGATCCCAACTGATGTTGATTGAGCTACCCGTTAGCCATCTCAATATATATTTAACTCTATAGTTTTTCAGTTACTAAGCAGTTTATGAACAAATGATCTCTAGCTTCAGGTTAACTTTGACAGAGAACACATATGGGATCATCAGTCATTCCCCATTTCAACAGCCTGTCCACAGTAAAGAGTTTGTTGATTAAGTGTAGTCACGTTGTATATTTAGTCCTTGGTCTAGCTTCATTCCCAAACATGATGCATTTCCATGGGACTCTAGGAGCAGTCATAAGTAGTTGAAAATAGATTTGCCTAATGTTGGCTTGTAAGGTTGAGCTTGTAGGCCTCTTGCCTCTACGAACTTTCTCACCATCCATCAAGCTTGCTTAGGTATTTCCATTTGATGAACTTCTTGTCGTTTAATGTTGTTTTAATTTAAAATTTATATAAAATGTATTAGAAGTTAATTCTCTGTATTTTACTGTGGCATAAAAAAAAAATCTCTAATAGGGCTACAACACTCCTTCAAAGCATAGGATCCAAGGTAATATATTGTTCCAAACATGACCAGAATATGTTCTCTAACTAATTTGATAAATTTTCGACAAAGGAAATAGCGTTAGATGATTTCTTTTTAATTTGTTGAAGTTTTGATTGGAAAAATTAATTACCTAACATATATTTATGGTGCTGGAAGATAGTATTAAGTATCAAAAGAAAAAAAAAAGAAGTTAAGATATATGTAAACGGTTGGAAAAATAATTTAAAATTATAGGAAATTAAATTTACTTAGGATTTGATATTTGATAATTTATTTAATTCATGTCTAGTTAGGATTATTTTGTCACATATTTTCGTGGAGTGAGAAATCGTAAGAATTATTAAGATTGTAGTGAGCATTTAAGAATTTGTTAGTTTATAAAATAAAATATTCTTCTTCAAAATGGTATCAGAGCTTCTAATCCTTGGTAGAGAATCAAATACCTTCCGCTGTCATCGATAGGTGACGCTAGCCAATATGTATCGCCCATCTGATCAATGATTATGTTGAAAAATTGTTTGGCCAATAATTATGTTAGCAAAAGTTGGACGCAATGATGTATGCATGAAAAACAATCACGCTGATAAAGATTGATGAAAAAATTGCAAGTTTAAAGAGAAGTGATCCAACAATTGAAAGTTGAAGAGAAGTGTTTCAATAATTGAATGTTGATGAGAAGCGTATCAACTATTGGAAGTTGGAGAGAAATGCTCCAACACAATCAAGAAAAATAAATAAAGGGAGTTTGAGAAAAGTGCTCTAACAAAATTGAAAGTCGAAGAGAAGTGCTCCAATGATTGAAGGCTGAAGAGAAGTGATTCAATATTGATAGTTGATGAGAAGTGTATTAACAATTGAAAATTGAAGAGAAGTGTTTCAACACAAACAAAAAACTGAAAGATTGGAGAGAGGTGCTCCAATACAACAACAACAACAAAAAAGGCATAAGTATATAACTTTGAATTACGGGAAAATATTGAAAAAATACTTAAACTAAATTTGCTTAGGATTAGATATTTGGTAATCTTTTTAATTCATGTCTAGTTAGGATTTATTTGTCAAAGTCACATAGGAATAGATTTTCTAGTCCAAGTGTAATTTGATCTTCTAATATTATAAATAGAGGTGATCTGTCACATATTTTCGTGAATCGTAATGTGAAAAATAAATTATTACTATTATAGAGAGCATTTTAAAGATTTGTTAATTTATAAAATAAAATATGCTCCGTCATATACTAATCAGAATCTCCAATATTAAAAATAAAATAAAAATGGTGAAAATGTCAAGTAAATATACGAAAGCCAATCGTTTCTTCTGGGATTGTAGCCCTAAAATCTCTCGACAGGTTTATCCTAGCCTATTCTAAGTAGGAGACTAATAGTCTATTTGGCCAAACTTTTGGGAGGTCAAAAATATTTATTTTAAAAAAAATGAGGCGTTTGACCAAGTTTTTGAGAGAAAATAAGTGTTTCAAGGGAGTGACAGAAGCTGTTTTTCAGAAGCTAAAAAAAGTAGCTCTCCCTAAAAATACTTATTTGAAAAGCACTTTTGTGAAAAATATACTTAGAAACACTTTTTAAAAGTTTCGTCAAACACTAATTATTGTTCAAAAGTAGTTTTTAAATTTATTGGTCAAACACAAACTGCTTCTCGCCAAAAGTACTTTTTTAATAAGCACTTTTTAAAAAACATTTCTCAAAATAAGCTGATTTTGAAAAGTTTGACCAAACAAGCTATAAAACGATCTCCTATGTGGTACCTAAATAAAAATTTTAAAACAATCTCCTATCATCAACTCATCTAAATTTGGGGAAAACATTATTTATATTAGGGAAAACTTTTTACTTTGTAATATTAAAATAGAAAAATTACCCAAAAAATAATTATACATTTTAGTTCATATTTTAATTTATTACTTCTTTAGCTTAATTTTTTTATTAGTTTATTTTTTCTCTTTATTCTTAATTATTCCTTTTTCTTTTTTGTTACTTGTTTTTCCTGTCGTTTCTTTATTTTTTCTTCTTCTATTTTTCATTTTTTTAAATATTGCTTCTTTCTACTGCTTCCTTTCTTCCTTTCTTCTTTGTTTCTTTCTTCTTCATTCTTTTTTTTTTTTTGGGTTAGCTTCTTTCTTTCTTTTTTTTAATTTTTATATTTAAATTTATAGATATTATATATAAATGTAATATTCTTTATTATTATAAATTTAAATATTATTTGCTAAGTGAACTAAATTAAAAATTTTAAAACTTCATTATTGGAATTTTTAAAAGTTTGAAAACTCACAAATGAGTTTTGAATTTGTTAAAAATTTTAAAAAATTTATAATTGTGATTTGTTGGTGGTGCGTTTCGAAGTTGTTATTTTTATTTTTCTTTTTCTCTATATAAAAATACTTATTTTTTTTCGTTTTCTCTTCTGAGTTTCCTCCTCTATCCTAACCCCTATCTTCTCTTGTATCAATCCTCAGCTCTTTTTAGTGCAATTTAAAAATAGCAGTAGAATTTTATTTTATTTTTGTTATTGTTTGTCTTTTATATATCTTTGTTGGTATTATTTTTCACACCTTAGATTTAAAGAAAAAGAAATGAAGATGAAGAATTAAGGCCTCATTTGTTTGCACTTAATGGAGGTCTGAATCTGAATGGTTCAGACCTTAGGCTTAAGTGCGTTTGTTTTAATTAAGATTTAAATACTTATTTGGTTTGAACATGTATTAACCATTAAAATTTGGAACAAAGTCTTAATATCATTAAGAGGTATGTCACTATCACTCTATCCATAACCACCAGCTACCACCATTAATCACCTCTATCATCACAACCACCACCACCATTATCATCACCAACCACCAGCCACCACCATCACTACCAACAACCACCTCTGCCACCATTGTCAACCACCACTACCGTCGCTAACCACCTCTGATATCACAACAATCACTAACAACCACCATTTCTACTAACCATTATTGTTAGTCGTTAGTATACATACCACTTCCACCATTATATTATATGCACTACCGCCACCATTGTCACCGTCAACGCCACCTCTATCACCACTATAACTCACTACCACCACTGCGACTAATCCCTTTATCAACCATCTTCACCATCACAAATAGCACCGCCACCAACTACTACCAACACATCACCAACCACCATATATTCTTCAGACACCACCATCAACACCGTCAACTACTTACATCAATCAACTTCACCATCACAACTACCACCACCAACCGTCACCATCACGTCAGTCACTACAACACCTACCACCCTCCATCATCATAACCACCACCAATACTTAACTATCACCATCCTAATTACTAGCCACTGGCATTAATCATTATCACGACCACCACTACAAACCATCTCTACCATAACTAGCAAACATAAATATTTTATTTTTTATCAGATAATAACTTTATTTTATTAAGTTAATATTTTTTAATATGTAACTACTTTTTATTTGAATTGTATATATTTAATATATTTACGAATAAATAAAATATGTACATTCAGATATTGAAAAACAAATAATTTTAATCATTCAGTGTTTGGATCTTGAGACAACATCTAAATCATTCAAATGTGCATTCAAATTCAGACGTCTTAATCTTAATGAAAACAAATAAGGCCTAAGTGTTGCTTCTATAATTTCTTGGTCCTTTTATTTGTTGATTTGAAATAGTATTACGTAAAAAATTTAAACTAGTTATTCATAGTGAATTAGTCGATAATATATCAATTTTATATAAGTTTGTATAATTTTATATAATAATGTAAAAGTGTGTATAAATACTTTTTATACATTATTATATATTTTTGTACATTTTTATATAAAGTTAATATATTATTTACAATGAATGTGTAATGTTTTATAATTTGTATGAAATTGTATATCGGATATATAAACATTGTTGTGAAATTTTTATTAGACTATGCGAGTGTAAATTAAAAATATGACTATATGATTTTATTTTAAAATGTGTATTTTTAAAAATATCTTTATTAAAATTATGTCATTATTCTTCAACTGATATATAAAAAGACTTAACTTTTTTATATTCATATTCAGAGGCAGATCTAACATTTCTATATTATGAATATGCCACTAAATAAAAGAGAAAAAAAGAAATCTGAAATAGAAATTGATTGAGGATCCTCTTAGGTAAATGACATCAGATAACGATCTATCAAATTTACCATTTAGTCTTTTGTAAATATAAACGCCAGCAGATAACATTGGATTAATTCAATAAATCTGCCCGTCGCCATTCTCATTAATTGGTTAACTGAAAGAACATCAAACATTTTGCCATGATGAAATGATGATACACCTAAAATAATCTATTCTATACTTTTTGTGAGTTAGCAAACTCAACAACAAATTAAAATAAGAAGAAAACTTTATTTTGGTGGTTAATTTTAACCTTTCTTTGCTCCTCTCATGTTTGGAGTAACTACAGAACATCTAATTATTCTGAATTAATTTGTGTAACAACATCCGTTTCATGATAATGATAGGACTGAATTGACGACCCTTAATTAATAGAGAAAAAGCTTTTCATTTCTTATCGAATAAGAAGGGTGGCTACTGATATATATATCAGTGAACTTCCATCAATTATATTGAAGATTCGCTTGAAAAAAGCTTCAAAGGGTGTGTTGAAGTTGCAAGAATTATTTTTGTCACAATCAGATGACAAATTGTTATTTTAAAAGTATTTATATTGTGGGTGTTTTTAAAAGTTTTCGGTTATTGGACGAGAAAATATAGTCAAATCAAATAAGAAATTAAATAACAATCACTTAAATTATATAGTCTATGCAAATAAGTTGTTTCAAGTGTAACAATACAATATGAAACAATGGACGACTCGAATTCGAATAGGCCGTGAATCACTATTTTTAAAGGTGTTTTTTTGATTGAGTTTTTGGTAGAACGTATCAAAAACGTTTTGGAGCGCAATAAAAGGTGTAGATCCACGAGGCGTACACCCTAGAATTTGATGTGTAAGCCTCGAGCGTAAATTCATGAGGCGTATGTTTCAGATGTTAAATTTAATTTTTATTATCTTAAAAATATTTTTTCTATAAATCATATTTTTTTTTGTTAATGGTGTATATTTATATTTTAGGTTATCATATTTTTATATTGCAGTGATTTTCTTCTTCAGAATATATAATTAAAGAAAACAACTCTCTTAGAAAATAACACAGCCATAATAGTTTTTAGATGATTATACCTGAAATTGGTAGGATAGAGATTTCATTGCACTATATTTTTTAGGCAACTTTATACATTTTTTGTCATCGCTCTTATATTTTTTATCCTTCTTTAAAATATATGAACAATAATAAGTGCAAACATTAGTTGAGGGTGAGAAAGACTAGTAAATGTGAAGATCGATGATGATTTTATTTTAAAATTATTTCGTCTATTATTATTTTTTTGTGTTGTTACCTTTCTCCAATAATAATTATGATATATTTTTATATTATTGATGATTTTTTTATAGAATTATTGAAAATTTTATTTTTATTTAATTTTCTAGCAATAAAATTATAAAATTGAAAATACATGAAATATATATTTCGTAAATTCGTGAAACTATCTCATATTGCAAGACTTATATTTCATCCCACATTACATAAAACGCTTCGCACCGCGCACTATTTTTTTAAAACACTCCTATAAATATCAATAGGGTTAATGCGAATTGGATCACTTCTCCATATTAATGCACTTGAAACAAATGACACAATGTATTAGAAAGTAAGAAGAAAATTAATAGTTGGAAATATTATTCCACTCATCGGGTGTGTTCAGTTGGGAGGAAACTATTAGTAATCTTTTTAATATTTGGTTGGTCAAAATTATTAAATTATATTTTTTAAAAATAAATTTTTTAAAAATAAAAAATGACTTCTTTAATAAAAATAAAAAAAATAAATTTGCTAGTGATATTTCACATTGATTATGTCCTCTCACTTTCCAATGCACCTTTTCTTCACCTTTATCTCCCATACCTTCTATTTCTCATATTATTTATTCAAATTATATATAAATTTATTTAAAATAATATTTTTTTACCTCACATAAAACACAAAAAAATAAATAAATAATCTATTTATTTTTCTATTTTTTTTAAAAAAAAACTATTTTTCATTCATACCGAACACACACTCAATCACACTTACATATGTTAATAAATAATGTCCCAATTATTTTTAAAAATCTGAGTTTATTACAAGAACTGCTTCCCATAAATAAAATAAAAAAAAATTATTAGGGTTGGTTCCATGAAACGTCATGGCTTAATGTCAAAGCTCTTAACCAGTCTTGTTTTCTACTATTCTTCTTTTTTCATTTTTCTAAAAATTTCCTAAGTCAACTGCTCTTACTTTCGAAGATGCTTAAGCAATGATCCTCAGTTGAAATACTAATTTTTTAATTCCTTTTCAGGTCCTCGACTTAATGTCTAATCTAAATCATTGACCCAAATTCAATTGAAAAATACAACTTGGCCTCAATGTCTGCACTTAGATTAGATGATTATAGTAAAAAGTGTCAGGACATCCGTTTCCCCCTTCCTGATCCATCAATAAACTAC
This sequence comes from Datura wrightii, assembly GCA_035772735.1. NCBI lineage: Eukaryota > Viridiplantae > Streptophyta > Magnoliopsida > Solanales > Solanaceae > Datura > Datura wrightii. Next base: position 108,838,670 of record JASDFA010000008.1, on the reverse strand, counting down.
TTTCATTCTAACAACAACAATAATAATCGTTCAGTGTAATTCCATCAAGTGAGGTTTGGAGAGGGTATAATGCATGCAGATCTTACCACTACCTCAGAAGTAGAGAGATTGTTTCCAGTAGACCCTCGACTTTAAGAGAAACAGACTCAACAACAAAATAATAACACATGAGACAACATATAATATCAACATCAGCTAGTGCTCGCACCAAAACACACAACAACAATACACTAAATGATAAACAAGCAACATCAGTTAGGAACAAACAACGAAAGATAGGAACTATAAGAGCAAAATTAAGCCTACCCTGAGAACGAGAAAATCGTGGTACACACAGCTCCCTACTACCTTGCTACCCTAATTCGTGTACCCCATACCTTCTCATCTAAGGTCAAGTTCTCGGTAAGCTAAAACTATGCCATATCCTTTCTAATCATCTCACCCTATTGCTTTTTCGGATATCCCTACTTCTCCTAAAATCATCCATCGACATTCGCTCGTACTACCGCACTGGAGAACTCGGACACCTCCTCTTCACATGCCCGAACCACCTCAGTCTTGACTCACACATCTTATCCTCCATCCCAGCCGCTCCCACCTTGGCCCGGATATCGGCATTCCTAATCCTATCCCTTCTAGTGAGCCCACACATCCACCTTAACATTCTTATTTCTGCAATCTTTATCTTCTGTACATGGGAGTTCTTGACAGGCCAATACTCCATGCAACATAGTTGGTCTCACCACCACTCTATAAAATTTGCCTTTATATTTTTTAATAATATTTTCAAATAGTGGTAAGGATCAGACACTAACTTTTTGCATAATAGTTATATGGAAAAAAAATCATGATAATTTTTTTAATTAATAATTAACCTAATAAATATAATAACTAATCTGTTATAAATGTATTTGTATTATAGTGAATGTCTATAAAGATATTTGTATTGTAGTGAATATGTGTATTTATATTATAGTGAAAGTCTATCTTTTGGAGAAAAGTTAGGAGGAATTATCCCTATAAATAGAGGGGTTTTCTTTCATTATATTTCATCTCATCAAGAGAAATAAGAACTTCTCTCCTTCTCTCTTTCTCTATAATATTCTTATTTTTTCTTTATTATTTCATAATACACTATCAGCACGAGACTCTACCGTCTCAAAATTTGAAGGCTAAGATATGGCTAATTCTCAAAGCAAGTTATCTAATTATGAAGATATTTGTTTGATTGATCTGGTACAACACATACGATATTCAAAGATGAGAAATATTTTTCTCACTTAAACATGAGTAAGAAAAATGTTACTACGATATCTGGTAGTACCAATTTGATTGAAGGCTTTGGGAAAATCATTATAATCTTGCCTAAGGGAACTAAACTCATCATAAATTGTTATACCCCGTAGGATTCCCGGCACCTAGATGACCTATTCGCACGTTGGTTAAGCAAATTTGAAGGCCATACGTGCTAGAGAAAGGCCCGAGAAAAGATCGGACGAGAAACCTGTCGAACCATCGCGGAAGGAGCCGAGGCAGAGCCCCTCCACGATGGCAGCGTGTCACGGAGGTGGAGCCTCCGCGTTGGCTCCGTGACACGTTGGCCTTGTCCAGGCCCAAGTATATAAAGTCCCACTTCGGTTTTAAATCATAAAACACTTATAATTTCCAGTGAAACAGAGAAGGATCAACAGAGAAGGGATAAGAACGAAGGAGGTAAGATAATTTTCGTCCGATTACGCTGCTAAACGTTATCCAAACTCAAATTAACCTCAGATACCGAGGTATTTAGCAGCAGAGAGCATTCCTACGGATTTAGTTTCGTGAAATACGGCCGACGAATCGTCGAGCTACCGAGCTAAGGTAAGTGGAATTGCTCTAAACTAGTGTCTATGTGTTCCTAGCTGTGAAGTGAATATTTCTCCCTTCTGGACCTCTGGAAAATAGCGAGTTTTTGACCGTCTTTCGATAAGCTTAAGTTTAGGCTATAAACTATATCGGAAGTGACGTTGCTCTTTAGAATAAAGCTGTATATAGTATTAATTGACATATTTATGAATGCAGTTGGGAGAAAATAGTTGAAGTACCGGCCGAGCCTCGTCCGACAGACGGATAGTTCGAGGATAAGGTATGTAAAGTTAGTTTCCTCGGCAAGTTAAGTAATCTCGATACAGCACAGTAATTTAAAGGCCTGTAGAATGTTCAGAAGTCATGTGTTATGTTTATTACGAATGTTGGCACGATATTAGAAGCATCGAGTTATAACTTGCGTGAAACTTGCTAGCACGATATAGATTCTAATACAAGTGATAGAAACTGCACATCGTGCTTAGTACGTGATGTGACACAGAATGTTAGGATATCATTGTATTCAGTTGAAACCCAGTAAAGCAATGTAATATCTGCAAGTCATCTCAGAAATAGAATGATAAGTTAAAATGAAGTTAGAAAGCATATTAGGAATAGTAAATCATGTTACTATAGAAACTCAGTATACAACATAGTTTTCAGCAGAAATACTATATCATGTTCAGCATTAGACTCAGTACAGTATGGTAGAAGATTATATTTATATATATATACTATTATCAGTCTCAGCATGTATTAAATACGTACATATCACTATCACTAGTTCAGCATGCAGTATGTACAAACACTTTCTTATCATTAGCTTCAGTATGTGGTATATGCAGATAGTATTACTAGTTGAGACTGTTGTATTGTTTGGGGTTGGATTACCTAGCATCCATGACCGCCCCAGGATTAATAGCTGTATCGACTCGTCCGCCAGAGGACGAGGATACGTCGCTCTATAGAGTGGCATGCCGTCCCACAGGGGACGAAGATGGGATGCCAGTTTTCCCCATATTGTGCCTTGGTCGGCCCTTATACACCCCCGTCGAGCGGATACGCCCGGGGTGTTGATTCAGGAGTCCTCCGGACTCAGATGCAGTTATAGTCAGGGGCTCAGCGAGCCCAAGTGCATACCCAGGGGACCGGCAGGATGCTTACAGGGTTTATAGGAGATGGGATGACCGGGGTAGGGGTATAGATTCTGTGCTGGTTGTACCTCCCGGCTTATGGGGGCCGGGTAAGGTTTGTGTGTGCTATGTTATGTTATGATATGTTATGCCGTGTTATAGTAGATACGAGTAGATTAGCAGTAGAACGATACGTCTCCAGGTATGACTCCTACTCCTTTCAGTATAATTGATCAGACAGTTAATCTATTTCTTCCTACTGCAGTTTCATCAGTTATATTATTGTTTTCATATATTTCTTTCAGTTATTGCCTTACATACTCAATACCAGCGGTACTGATGCCCGGTGGGGTGCTGCATTACTTGCCTGCAGGTACTCATAGACGAGCAGGCGATACCACGTGATTCCTGTCAGCGATCGAGTATTCAGCTCCTGTCATCCGGAGACTGAATTCCAGAGGTGTACTTCATTTTCTTTTGTTGTATAGTACGGGTAGGTCGGGGCCCTATCTCGATCATTTCTATTGCTATTCCTAGAGGCTTGCAGTCTGTATATGTTCCCTGTGGTCAGATGAGCCGGTCGTGTGAGGTCGTGCAGTTGTTAGCTATTAGTACTTTTGTTTCTTTTATGTTGGCCGTGTGGGGTCATAAGTTTGACAGTAGTGGTGACCTTGCCGGTCACGTAGCTATCCAGTACTTCATGGTTAAGTTATAGATAACTAGACAGCATGGTGGCCTTGTCGGCCCGCATAGGTTTCCCCTATATTGAGATGTTTCTGGTCAGCTGTCAGTACAGGTACAGGAGGCTATAGGCCAATGGGCCGGGGGCTGTGTTTACAGCCGTTATATAGCCCTTTGTTTCCACAAATGTGAGTTAGAGCCAGCCAGGCACCAGATGTGCCCAGGCTTAGCAGTCCAGCAGTTCAGGTCCTAGTAGGGCACCAGGTTCCAGTCATACCCCCCAAGGCGGGGTGTGACATAAATAATGCCATATTTTCTCCTAAGTCTCGGAGAAATTTGTTGAGTTTTAAAGATATCCGTGAAAACGGCTATTATATCAACACAATGGATAAGATGAATCTTGAATATCTTGGTATCACCAAGAATGTCTCTGGGCAGACATGTGTTATAGAAAAGTTTCCTATTTTATCTTCTGGCTTGTATTGGACAAAAATTAGTGCAATTGAGGCACATTCTATAGTAAACCAGAAGTTTACTAATTTCAATACTTTCATACTTTGGCATGATCGTCTGGGACATCCTGGATATATAATGATGAGACGAATTATAGAAAATTCAAATGGGCATCCATTAAAGAACTTGAAGATTCTTTTAAATGGTGAATTTTCTTGTACTGCTTGTTATCAAGGCAAGTTAATTGTGAGACCATCACCAACAAAGGTTGAGATTGAGTCCCCTGCATTCTTGGAACGTATAATGAGGATATTTATGGACCTATCCACCCACCTAGTGGGTCGTTTAGATATTTTATGGTCCTAATAGATGCTTCCTCTAGATGATCTCATGTGTGCCTATTGTCATATCGCAACCTGGCGTTTGCAAAATTATTGACACAAATAATACGATTATGGGCACAATTTCCTAATAATCAAATTAAGTCGCCTTGATAATGCTGCAGAGTTTTTATCCCAAGAATTTAATGATTTACTGCTTATCAATTGGGATAAAAGTTGAACATATTTTAGCTCATGTTCACACTCAAAATGGCCTTGCTGAGTCACTAATTAAACATCTGCAATTGATAGAAAGACCATTGCTCATGAAAACTAGGCTGCCCGCTTCTGTTGGGGCCATGCGATTGCTGCAACACTTGTTTTTCTCAGACCGACAAATTATCATAAATTTTCTTCGTTGCAATTTGTTTTGGGTCAAGAACCTAATATATCTCATCTGAGAATTCTTGGATGTGCTGTATATGTGCCTGTAGCACCATCACATCACACAAAGATGGGTTCCCAAAGAAGGTTAGGAATTTATGTTGGGTTTGAATCGCCCTCCATTATTCGCTACCTTGAACTATTAACTGGAGATATGTTCACTTCTTGATTTGCAGATTGTCGGTTTGATGAGACAGTTTTCCCAAAATTAGGGGGAGAAAATAGTGAAATCAAAAGAGAAATTTTGTGAAAAAATCCATCACTGTCTCATCTTGATCCACGTGCTTCTATTTGTGAGCAAGAAGTACAAAAGATTATTCACCCACAAAAAATTGTAAATCAAATGCCAGACGCATTTACAGATTTGAAAAGAATTACTAAATCACATATTCCTGCAGGCCCAATTCAAGTTGATGTCCCTGAAGGACCATCTACTAGTGTCATAGCTAATGAGTCCAAAGCACGCCTAAAGCGTGGTAGACCATTGGGTTCTAAGGATCGAAATTCTAGAAAAAGAAAAATAAATTGGCAAGATGACACTACGAAAGAACCATATATGAAAGTTCAAAACTTGAGCAATTTTGATATCCATGAAAGAATCAATGAGCCTGAGACTCAATAAAATTAGGAACTATCCATAAATTCAAGTGATGCTACAATTAATCGATCAAAAATAGTGGTGAATTATGTCTTTGCATATAATATTGCAACAAAAATCATGCAAGATAGTGAGGATCTTGAACCTCAATCTGTCACAGAATGTCGACAAAGAAATGATTGGCCAAAATGGCAAGAAGCAATTCAATCAGAATTGAATTCACTTGTCAAGCGTGAAGTTTTTGGACCTATAGCTCAAACACCTGATGGTATTAAACCTCTTGGCTATAAATGGGTCTTTGTGCAAAAACGAAATGAGAAAAATAAAGTACAAAGGTACAAAGCATGCCTTGTTGCACAAGGATTTTCACAAAGTCCTGGTGTCGACTATGAAGAGACATACACACCAGTTATAGATGCAATAACATTACGTTATCTTATTAGTTTCACTGTCCATGAGAGGATTGAAATGCATTTGATAGATGTGGTTAGAGCCTATCTATATGGATCACTTGATAATGAGATGTACATGAAAGTTCTCGAAGGATTTAAAATGCTTGAAGCATATCGTTTAAAGTCTCGAAAATTGTATTCAATTAGATTGAAAAGATCATTGTATGATTTGAAGCAAGCTGGACGTATGTGGTATAACCATCTTAGTGAATATTTATCTAAGGAAGGTTATATAAATGATGAAATTTGCCCATGTATTTTTATAAAGAAAACAACATCGGAGTTTGTCATACTTGTTGTTTATGTAGATGACATAAACCTTAATGGAACTCCAATAGAGCTTTAAAAGACAATTGATTATTTAAATAAGGAATTTGAGATGAAAGATCTTGGAAAGACAAAATTATGTCTTGGTTTGCAAATAGAGCATTTGACAAATAGTATCTTTGTTCATTAATTTGCCTATACAGAAAAGGTGTTGAAAAGATTTTATATGGATAGAGCACATCCATTAAGTACTTCGATGGTTGTTCGATCACTTGATGTGAATAAGGATCCATTCCAACCTCAAGAAAAGAATGAGGAAATTCTTGGTCCTGAAGTACCATATCTTAGTGGAATTGGTGAACTAATGTATCTTGTTAATACTACAAGATATGATATAGTCTTTTCGATTAATTTGTTAGCAATATATAGTTCTGCTTCTACTAGGAGACATTGGAATGGGATCAAACACATAATGCGGTATCTAAAAGGGACTACCGATATGAGCTTATATTATTCTAACAATTGCAGTATCGATCTTGTTGGTTGTGCTGATGCTGGATATTTATCTGACCCATGTAAAGCTCAATATAAAACTAGCTACATGTTCATATATAGGGGTACTTCCATATCTTGGAGATCTACAAAACAGTCTCCTGTAGCTACTTCACCGAATCATGCTGAGATAATAACTATTCATGAAGCAAAATAATGTGTGTGGTTGAGGTCCATGATACATCTCATTAGAGAAAAATGTGATATGAATGTGACAAAGTGCCCACAATTTTATATGAAGATAATGCACCATGCATAGCACAACTAAAGGGATGATTCATAAAAGGAGATAGAACGAAACACATCTCGCCAAAGCTTTTCTACACACATGAGCTCTAAAAGATTGGTGATATCAACGTGCAACAGATTCGTTCAAGTGATAATATGATCGATTTATTCACCAAATCTCTACCAACTTCAACGTTCAAGAAGATGGTGCACAAGATCGGGATGCAAAGATTCAAGGATGTTCTAATTAGGAGAGTTACTACACGCTGTACTCTTTTTCCCTTACGAGGTTTTGTCCCATTGGATTTTTCTTGTAAGGGTTTTAATGAGGCATCCAAAATGCGTATTATCAGGTATGTGTATTTTTTTTCCTTCATTAGATTTTTTTCCACTGGTTTTTTTCTAGCAAGGTTTTAACGAAGCACATTATCTATCAAATAGACATTCAAGGAGTGTTATAAATGTGTTTGTATTATAGTGAATGTCTATAAAGATATTTGTATTGTACTGAATATGTGTATATATATTATAGTGAAAGTCTATCTTTTGGAGAAAAGTTAGGAGGAATTATCCCAATAAACAGAGGGTTTCTCCTTTATTATATTTCATCCCATCAAGAGAAATAAGAATTTCTCTCCTTCTCTATTTCTCTATAATATTCTTGTTCTTTCTTTATTATTTCATAACATAATCTACTATAATATGTCGCATAAGAAATATTTACATGTTTTTGTATATAATTATGGATGGGTATAAATCGGGGTACTCAGAAAGTTTGAGGAATAGGAAAGGAATAAGAATCGTAGTAGATAGAGAGCTAAGGGAGTAAGTAGTAGAGGGTCAACAATCGGATGATGACGATTAAATTAGTCGTTGGAGTGCCTACTTTGAACATTGTTAGTGCATATGCACCACAAAGGGGCTTGGACGAAGAGGACACGAAGAGCTTTTGAAAGGGTTTGGATAAAGTGGTTAGAGTATACCACTCATTGAGAAGTTTTTTGTAGGTGGAGATTTCAATGGGCACATTAAGACATTTGAGCGGGATTATAATAATGTGTATGGAGGCTTTGGTTTTTTGGAATAGGAATAAAGGAGGAGTCTCAATTTTGAATTTCGTGAGAGGCTTTGGGTTGATGGTAGCAAATTTTAGTTTTCCGAAGGAGGATGAGCATTTGATTACCTTTTGTAGTGCGGTGATTAAGACTCAGTAGATTATTTGCTCCGTCGAAAAGATAATAAAGGTATTTGTAAAGACTGTAAGGTTGTCTTGAGTAAGAATCTTACGAAACAACATAAGATTTTGGTGATTGATTTATCGATCAAGAGGGAGAGAAAGAAGAAGATTGTGAAAGACCGGCAAAAAATCAAATGAGGTAGCCTGTCTATGGCCAGTACCCTGAAGATAGGGGAAAATTTGATGACTACGGGGAGTTGGGGGAGTGGAAGGATACAAACAACATTAGGAAAACAACTAGAGAGGTGCTCAGGATCTTGAGAGGCTGATTTGATGGGTATCGAGGGGAATGGTGATGAAATGGAGAAGTCCAAGAAAATATGGAGGCAAAGAAGGTGGCATATGCAAAGTTGGTGTAAAATAAGGACGTGGAAGAAAAGTGGACAAATAGGAAAAAATATAAGATGAAAGAAAAAAGGCTAAGTTAGCGGTTATGACATAAAAAGACAGCTTTTAAACATTCATATGTGGAATTAGAGGACAACTGTGGGGATACAAAGTTATACAAGCTAGCTAAGATGAGAAAGAGGAGAACTCATGACCTAGACCAAGTGAAACGCATCAAGGATGAGGGAAACAAAGTTCTGGTGGAGGAGACACTTATTAGACGGAGATGACAGTCATACTTCCATAAACTCTTGAATGGAGAGGGGGAAAAAGGCATTGTAATGGGGGGATTTAGAGCACTTAGAGAGGAGTCATGATTATGAGTATTGTAGGCGTATAAAAGTTGAGGCGGTTAAGTGTCATGCTCCAAATTTGAGGAGGCGCGATTGGCTTTCGGTACCTCACTTAACCAAGCCAGACACTGAGGAACTCATATAATTTGAGATTGAATAGAATTTTGGGGCAACAAGGCTTCCATGATAACACTGCTTATAAATAATATAAACTGGATCGACGAGGTTATAACAACCCAAAACACGCGCGCACACACACATATGTATATAGAGATAATGTAGTTGCATCTGGTCCTTGAGGATATAAGAAAGTGATCAAGAATGTCTAAGGGTAGCTTATATATGCATTGCCACTAACTCACGGAGTGAGGCTCAAAGCGAGGCTCTAGACCTCGACAGGCGAGCTTTAACGCGAGCCTCTGACATTTTATAATAGAATGCTCATAACTTTTTATTTTGATGTCGGATTAATGAATGGTTTAATTAGATGAAAAATTGACTCAAAAAACTTTAGTTTGAAGGTGAGTAAGACCTAGAACTCAATATATATTGGGATAAATGCTTGTTCAATCTTAAACCATGTACAAAATCAATGGAAACCTTTAGCCGCGATGAACCCTATAACCTGAGCATTTTTTAAGGCTCCCTATGGTATTTAACTTTAATCTTAACAATTCAAACATATTTATATACCAATTCCTTGATACGATTAATCATTTGCAATCTTATTCTCTCGACATCTCATCGTGGGACGATGTAAAGTGTTCGAACTCATCTCATATATTTCTGATTTGATGAGTTATTCACTTTAATATATATGGGGTGTTACATGAAGGGTGATATTCGTAAAATATATAAAGATAGAGCAACCGAGCCATACGAGATTCCAATGAAATTTTGAAAAAGCATAGGCAGAACAGGTATGAAATATCTTACTAAGTTGTTCAATGTCATTTTTAAGATAGCGAAGCATGGAGATGAAGTACAATGATTCCATTATATAAGAACAAAGAACATTCAGAATTGTAACAACTATAAGGGTATCAAGCTGCTAAAACAAACTATAAAGGTGTGGGAGAGGGCGGTGAAGATGAGGGAAAGGAGAGGCGTAGCTATTTTTGAGAATCAATTCGAATTCATGCTAGAATGCTCAACTACAGAAGCCATTCACTAGGGTTACGACGAAGTACCTAAGGAGCAATATATATGGAGAGGAAGTAAGACTTACACATGGTGTTCGTCGACCTAAAAAAGGCTTACAACAAAAACCCCAAAGAGGTTTTATGGAGGTGCTTAAAGGCAGGAGGTGTTCTTGTGGCATATACTAGGGAAATATAAGACATATAGGATAGAACAAAGACCTGGGTAAGGACAGTGAAAGGAGAATCAGAACCCTTTTCAGTTTTGATGGGGTTGCACCAAAGATTAGCCTTAGCCCATTTTAATTTACCTTGGTGATGGATGCATTGTCGCGAAAAATTCAAGGTGAAGTACCACGGTATATGTTATTTATAGATGACGTAATTTTGATTCATGAGATTCGCGAAGGAGTTAATGCTAAACTAGAGGTTTGGAGACAAAATATGGAGTTTATAGGGTTCAGGTTGAGCAAGACCAAGACGGAATACTTAAAGTGCAAGTTTAGTAAGGTAACATATAAGGATGACATAGAAGTAAGGCTTGATAAATAAGTCATCCAAAACAAATGAAGTTTCAAGTATCTTGGGTCTATATAAAGAAACATGAGGAGATTGAGGAGGATGTCATTCGGCGTATTGGTGTAAGGCGGATGAAATAGAGACTCATATCTGGAATCTTGTATAATAAGAAGGTGTCATCAAAATCTAAATACAAGTTCTACAGAGTGGTGGTTAGACCAACTATGTTATATGGGGCCGGAGTATTAGCTAGTTAAGAACTCTCACGTTCAAAAAATGAAAGTAGTAAAGATAAAGATGTTGTGATGAATGTGTGTGCATACTAGGAGAGATAGAATTTGAAATAAGGATATCCAGGACAACGTCAGAGTGGATTCTATGGAGGACATTATGTGAAAAGCGATGTTGAGATGGTTCGAGCATATGATGAGGAGATGCATAGATGCTTCAATGCATATATATGCATGAGAGGTTGGCTATGAATAATTTTTAGAGATATAGAGGTAAATTTGTAACACCCCAAACCTTTCCTAGACCAAACTCAGGCTTTGCATGAAAAACCAGAATGAACCAGAATTTTTTGTCTCACGACGACTCAGACAATGAGTCGTTGTCAACACCAACATACTGTTGTATGAGTCATTGTTTCATCTGAAAATTTCTCGATTGGGAACCAAAGGGTCATATAATGACCCGCTACGAGGAGTAACGAGTCATTGTTGCTCAATACAGAAATCTGCCAGACGTCTCCCAGAAGCAATGAGTGGAACCAATGACCCGTTGTCACGTCTAACGAGTGATCGTTTCCACCCATCGCCAGATTTCAGGTCCAGGCAATATTGACCATGAACTGACAAAACGACCCATTGGTTGTACCAATGAGTCGTTGTGTCGTCCATAACTGAGAGTCTAAGTTTTTCTGTCAGTGACCATGAGAGGAACCAACGACTTGTTGTTCCATCCAATGAGTCATAGTTTATTTCCGTGGTCCCTTTCTAGTGAGCCCTAATTCTAGGCCCAGGACCAACAACTTGTCCCAACGAGTCGTGGTATCACCAACGACTCGTTGTGTAACCCGTTGGTCCCTATCGGACAGTTTTCCATATTTTCAACCAGGGACATTTTTGTAACTTTTCACCTTTTTAATCCCTAAACTATGTAGTTTTTAGGTTACATTCAAGGGATTTAGGGAGGTAATTAACGTTCCCTCTTCATTCTTCTCATTCCCTAAAGCTTAGAACAAAGAAACCTTAGATAGGAGACTCAGAGTAAGATCAAGGGTTTCAAGTTTTCTCCTCAGATTCTCCAGATCCTTTCTAAGAAATTTGACTCGAAGTATGTGAGAATTAAACAAGGGAATTCTTCTTCTCTTGTGCCCCTAAATCCTTTTGTATTTTCTTATCAGTTCTAGCCCGGAGGTTTTGAGTTAGGGTAAATTTTTAGCCAGGTTCTAATTAATTTGTGTGGATTGTTGTTTATATGAATTCTTGCTATGTTTACTCTTCTTAGTAATCATGTTGCTATCTATTTCATGAGGAATGGTTTAGCCCTAACTCTATCAATGCAGTAAATTGGGTCTTGCATAGTTGATTAGATAATAATGTTGCTTTACTCTGTTAGTCTTTGAATTCCCATGTTGTTACTATCATATGAATTCTCAGTCAATTACATGCTAGTTTAGTTTTAGTCAGAATGTTAGTATTTTCAGTATCTTTCAGTTTGATTATAGTTAGTTTTCTTGAGGTGTCAGTAATACCTCCCAGTCCTAGTTTGCAGATGTAGTTATCAGTTAATTCTTTAGACAGTTACGACACTTTCAGATAAGAAGCTCTGACCATTCTTAGAACCACCAGTATCAGTTTTCAGTTAGTTCTTTAGAACATTATGGCGCTTCTAGATAAACAGCTCTGACTAGTCTTAGAATACAGTTTTCAGTTATCCGGTCCTACAGACTCTCAGGTTGCTTTAAGATAGGTATTCCTAACTTAGTCCAGGACCCCAGCTTTGAGCTATCAGCTTAGTAGTCAAGTTAGGACTATCCAGTGGGAGTAGTACTTAGCACCGAGCGGACCGGGGTTCCAGCGCACCCAGGTTCCCAGAGCTACGTTACCACCATAGGTTATTGGCCCAAAGGGCCCCAAACTTATGATCACCCAGCTCAGCCACTATACCCTAGCAAGGTATAGTGGGCTTTCTCCGATAGGGTGTATGCATCAGACTCCACGTTTAGCTCACATGGTTATATGTCGGTTATAGACTCTCCCACTTGTCAGTACAGTTTCAGTATCAGTTTCAGTTTAGTTTAGTATCAGTTCATTCAGTTTAGCTCAGTTTAGTCACTCAGTTCAAGGAATATTTATGACCATCAGTTAGGGTCATTATTGACCACACCAGTTATAGCTCAGTTTTTATTAGTATTCAACATCAGTTGGTCATTTTATGTTATTTCAGTTCAGTTGCTTATTTTCCATGCTTATTGTATATCTCACTTACTCAGCACATTCAAAGTACTGATGCATACTTTCTATGTTATATCGTATTATGGTATAGGCACAGGTTCTCAGTCTCAAGATCGTCGTAGTTCTCTCCGATGACTTCAGCAGCACTCCGTTTGGTGAGTCCTCATTTTTCGAAGACGATATTTGTTTTTCAGTTAGTTTTCCTTCAGACATATTTTAGAGTTAGCTTGGGCCTTGTCCTAGCAACTTGTCAGGTAGTGGTTGGCTTTCAGACTTAGATATTCAGTATTCATTATAGTTATGTTTATACTTTTAGCAGCATTGATTACATAATTATTTTATACAGCTTTTGCTTATGTTTATTTAGTTTATCAGTATAATTTTAGACCATGGGTCAGATTGGGATCACTTGTGGCACCAAGTATCGTGTCTCGTCCAGGGTTAGACTTGGGTCTTGAGTAACTTGATATCAGAGCACTAGGTTTAGAGTATCCTAGAATATCTAAAAGCCGTGTCAAGTAGAGTCCTTTTCATGGGTGTGAAGCATGCCACACTTATGACGGGGAGGCTACAAGATATTATTAGGAAAACTCCCTTTTGTTCATACTCCTTATCATGTGTTTAAGTTAAATCCCATATTGTCCTCCTAACTTGTGCTCTATTCATTTCAGTGAAAATATGCCTCCAAAGCGAGAAAATTTAAGGAGGGCTGGCAATGCTAACCGACCTACCCACCAGCTCCAGCATCCCCTCAGGACGACCAAGTGTCCATAGCAGAATTCTGAGCGGCAATCCAGTTGTTGGCTCAGACGGTGACCAACCAAGTGAAACGGCAGGTGGTTCCATTGAATACAAACGGATCTGCAGCAGCTACTAGGGTTCGAGACTTCACCCAAATGAATCCTTAACTTTCCATGGATCCAAGGAAGGAGAGGACTCGCAAGAGTTTGTAGATGAGGTACGAAAGATTACCCAGATTATGGGTGTTAGTTCCGTGGAGAGAGCTGATTTAGCTGCCTACCAGTTGAAAAAGCTGGCTCAAATTTGGTACAATCAGTGGAAGGAAGGGAGGCCAGCAGAAGAAGTGCCAGTAGAGTGGGATGAGTTCACGACTGCATTTCTAGATAGATTCTTCCCTGGGGAATTGAGGGAGGCCAAGGTTGCTGAATTCATGAACTTAAAGTAGGGTGACAAGATCGTGGAGGAGTATGCGTTGGAGTCCACTCGATTGTCAAGGTATGCTCCAGAGATGTTAACCGAGCCAAGGGCTCACATGCTCAAATTTGTCAATGGGGTGTTAGATTTAGTACTTAAGGAGTGCAGAACCGTGATGCCCATCAAGGACATTGACCTCTCCAGCCTCATCATTCATGCCTAACAGATTGAGGCAGAAAAGTTGAAAGATGTTGAGCAAGAGAACAAGCGGGCTAGAACAGGTCAGTCGGATTTAGGCCACCAGAGGTCCCGCGACAGTAGTTGCCCACAGCAGCAACAATAGAGGTCTCCAACACCTATATCCACCAACGCCTCTACTTTTTGATCTCGTAAGGATCGAAAGGATAGAGCATCTGGCTCTTAGTCCCAGAGTTACATTGCCAACAACCATTACCCAGCTTGTCCTAAATATGGAAAGAAACATCCAGGTGAATGCCGCATGGGCAAAGAGGGTTGCTTCGGATGTGGGTAGTTGGGTCACAGGTTAAAGAAGTGCCCTTCAACAGGATGGGGGAGAGATCAGTCTACTTCAGCAGCCCCAGCAGGCCATCCAACTCAGCAGGGTAATACTTCAGGTACGAATGGTGGTCAGTGCCAAAATCGCTTTTATACTTTGTCCTCTCATTAGGATCAGGAGAGCTCATCTGACGTGGTCATGGGTATGTTACGTTTTTTCCATCTAGATGTGTTTTTCCTACTAGATCCAGGAGCCACATTATCATTCGTGACTCCTTATGTAGTTTTTCAGTTTGAAATCAATCCATAAGTTCTCTCAAACCCATTCTCAATCTTTATCCTAGTTGGTGAGTCAGTTAGAGCCAGTCGGATATATAGAAACTACCTAGTCTCAGTGTTGAATAAAGTCATTCCAGCTGATCTAGTAGAGCTAGACATGGTCGATTTTGACTTCATTCTTGGCATGGATAGTTTACATTCCGGTTATGCCTCATTCGACTGTAGAACTAGAGTCATCAAGTTTCAGTTTTCCAATGAGTCAGTATTAGAATAGATGGGTAGTGTTTCAACGCCGAAGGGTTAGTTTATTTCCTACCTTAATGTAAGGAAGCTCATTGATGCATCTATCACCTAGTTTGGGTCAAAGATTCTAGCTCCGAGACCCCAACTATTCAGTCAGTTTCAGTTGTCAGCGAATTCCCTGACGTGTTTCCTGAAGATCTTTCCGGAGTCCCTCCCAAGCTGAAAATAGACTTCGGCATAGACCTTCTTCCAGACACTCAGCCCATCTCTATTCCTCCTTACATAATGGCTCCAGCTTAGCTTAAGGAGTTGAAGGAATTGTTGAAGGACCTTCTTGATAAGGGTTTCATCAGGTCCAACATCTTTCCGTGGGGTGCTCCAGTATTATTCGTGCGAAAGAAAGACGGTACTCACAGAATGCGTATCGACTACCGTCAACTGAACAAGGTTACAGTTAAGAACAGGTATCCCCTACCCAGGATTGATGACTTGTTCGATCAGCTTCAAGGAGACAGTTGTTTTTCCAAGGTAGATCTCAAGTCGAGGTATCATCAGCTTAGGGTAAGGGAATGTGACATACCAAAAACAGCCTTTAGAACTTGGTATGGTCACTATGAATTTCTGGTTATGTCCTTTGGACTAGATAATCCCTTGCAGCTTTTATAGACCTGTTCATAGATGACATTTTAGTGTACTCTAGAAATGAGGAGGAGCGTGCTAACCATATAAGGATAGTACTGCAGACTCTTAGAGACCGCTACCTGTTCGCTAAATTCAGCAAATTTGAATTCTGGCTGAGGTCCGTAGCTTTCCTTGGTCATGTGGTTTCAAGTGAGAAAATTCAGATAGATCCTCAAAAGATAGCAGCGGTGAAAGACTGGCCGAGACCTACTTCCCCAACAGATATCAGAAGTTTCCTAGGTCTAGTTATTTACTATCGACTGTTTGTAGAAGGATTTTTTTCTATCGCGTCTCCTCTGACTAAGCTAACTCAGAAAAAGGTAAAGTTTCAGTGGTTAGATACATGTGAGAAGAGTTTTAAAGAACTGAAGACTCGACTCACTACAACTCCAGTCTTGACCCTACTAGAAGGAACAGATGGGTTCGTAGCTACGGTGATGCTTCTAGAGTTAGCCTCGGTTGCGTTCTGATGCAGTGGGGTAAGGTGATAGCCTATGCCTCCAAACAACTCAAGGTTCATAAGAAGAAATATCCGACTTATGATCTTAAATTGGCAGCAGTGGTGTTTGCTTTGAAGATATGAAGGCATTACCTTTATGGGGTTCACATGGATGTTTTCACCGACCACAAGAGCCTTCAGTACGTGTTCAGTCAGAAATATTTGAACCTTTGTTAGAGAGGTGGTTGGAGTTATTAAAGAATTACGACATGAGTGTGTTGTACCACCCAGGAAAGGCAATGTGGTGGCGGATTCCTTGAGTAGAATGTCTATGGGGAGTGTTGCTCATGTTGAAGAAGTCAAAAACGAGTTAGCAAAAGATATTCACAGGTTAGCCCGATTGGGAGTACAGTTGGTAGATTCAACTAAGGGCAGAGTAGTACTACAGAGTGGATTGGAATCCTCGTTAGTTGTTGAGGTTAAGTCAAAGCAGGATGAAGATCTCATACTGCGTAAGCTGAAAGAAGGAGTTCTAAGAAAAAAAGTGGAGGCTTTCTCCAAAGGGGGGGATGGTGTGCTTCGTTATCAAGGTAGACTATGCATTCCGAACGTTGATTACTTGAACAACGGATACTGGGAGAAGCACATAGCTCTAGATATTCTATCGATCCAGATGCCACTAATATGTACCATGACCTACGGGAAATCTACTGGTGGAACAATATGAAAAGAGACATTGCAGAATTTATGGCTAAGTGCCCGAACTGCCAGCAGGTTAAAGTTGAACATTAGAGACCTTGGGGTATGACTTAGGATATCAGCATATCCACGTGGAAGTGGGAACAAGTGAATATGGACTTTATTACTGGTCTACCCTATACTCACCGGCAGCATGACTCAATTTGGGTGATAGTAGATCGGATGACCAAGTCAGAGCATTTCCTCCCAGTTAAAACTACAGACTCAGCTGAGGATTACGCTAAACTGTACATCTCAGAGTTGGTTAGACTGCACAGAGTTCCCTTGTCCATCATTTCAAATAGAGGTATCCAATTCACCTCGCATTTCTAGAAGTCATTTAAAAAAGGACTTGGTACTCAGGTCAAGCTCAACACAGCTTTTTACTCTCAGACAGATGGATAAGCTGAGTGGACTATTCACACCTTAGAAGATATGTTGAGAGCTTGTGTGATCGACTTTAAGGGCAGTTGGGATGATCACCCACCTCTCATCGAGTCTGCACATAACAACAACTACCACTCCAGTATTCAGATGGCCCCATTTAAGGCCTTATATGATAGAAGGTGTAGGTCTCCTATAGAATGGTTTGAAGTTAGCGAAGCTACCCTGATAGGACCAGACTCAGTTCATGAAGCTATGCAGAAAGTGCAACTTATCAGAGAAAGGTTGAAAACAGCTTAGAGCCAACAGAAATCATATGCTGATGTGAGGAGGAGAGAGTTAGAATTTGTTGTAGATGATTCGGTTTATCTGAAAATTTTACCTATGAAAGGGGTGGTGAGGTTTTAAAAGAAATAAAAACTCAGTCCAAGGTATGTCAGACCCTACAGGATTCTGAGGCAATTTGGCGATGTGGCGTATGAGTTGGAACTACCTTCAGAGTTAGCATCTGTGCACCCAGTATTTCATGTGTCACTATTGAAGAAGTGCATCGGTGATCCGACCTCTATTATGCCATTAGAAAGTGCGGGAGTAAAGGATAGTCTCTGTTATGAAAAGATCTCAGTTTAGATCCTAGACCGTCAGGTTCGTAAGTTGAGAAACAAGGAAGTCACTTTATTGAAAGTCTTGTGGAGGAACCAGCTAGTTGAGGGAGCCACATGGGAGGTAGAAGCAGACATGATGGCTAAATACCCCCCATTTGTCCCCCTCCAGTTTAGTTTCAGCATCAGGTATTAAATTTCTCCTCAGTACTCTATTCAGTTCCTCACTTATCAGCTCTATTAAGATTTTCAATATGCACTCTAATTGTGTTAACTCAGTTAGTATGATTAAATCAGTCCAGAGTTAGTCATTCCTTCAGAAATTAGTTTATAGTCTCAGTCTGGGGATTGCAGCTCCTTTTCCAGTTTTCCAGCAGTTTTAGCCTTCATTCAAGGACGAATGATCCCAAGGGGGACATATTATAACACCCCAAAACTTTCCTAGGCCAAACTCAGGATTTGAATGAAAAACCAGAAAGAACCAAATTTTTTTTTAATCTCAGGATGACTTAGACAAGAAGGCTCTTAAAAAAATACAAATGGAATTCTGAATATTTATTTTGGATCTTAGTATACAAAATAAAATCCTTCTACCTTTCTCCTTTTATAAAATATGAAGCTCAAGCTTGAAATTAATTGAAAACACCCCAAGTTTAGACTCAATATGTTTGGTTCGTAAAAGATTTTATATAAAAATGGGGACTACTTTTGTAAGAACTTTAATTTGTTAAAAAAATGAGCCAGATCTTGACTTTTGCAAAAAATGTACACAAAAACCTCTTTTCCCTTTTTTTTTGTCCCTTTTTGGCGAAGATGAAATAGAACCCCAAAGCACTAGGGTTTGCTCTTCAACAGAACTCTTTTCCTAAAGAAAGAGAAGATAGAAGAAAAAGAAGGAAAAAGTATTACCTAATTCTGAAATTGCAGGGATAAGCCTTTGCAACCTGAGAGGCCATGAAAATGGGGGAAAAGACGTGAAGGGTGGGTGCTGCCGCCGGCGGATTTCAAGGGAGGGGATGGGCCTGTAGGTTAGATTGGGGAAGAGGATAAGGGAGAGAGAAGAAAAGAAAAGTCATAGGGGAAGGGATGAGCAAGAGGAGGTCTTCTACGGTGAGGATGATGGAGAAGAAAGAAGGAGAGAGTGACAGGATCGGATTGGACGGAGCCGTGCAAATCTGAAATGGGTGGCTTCTTTTTTTTGATTTATTTTGGGTCGTCCGATCATTTTGATCGCATGACTGAGATGAAATCACGAATAATAATAATAATAATAATAATAATAATAATTAAAAAAACTGATTATATAAATATATTTATATACATGTAAGAAGGTAATAAAATAGCAAAAATTAAACCAATTTTTAAAATTGATTTGAGATAAAATTAAGATAACTTATTTTTTAATTAATTACCCAAACTTCTAAAATTTAACAAAACAAAATAATAACAATAATTTTTTTTAATAAATGGACTAATCGTTAAACTTAAGTCATAAATGACTTGCGATTTATAAAACTAACACATATGTACTTAATATAACATTTGTTCTCAATATAGAAATATATTTTTTCAAACTAATCAAATAGGTATATTTATTATTTATAAAATATATATACATATATGTTAGTATATTTTGCCGAGCGAGATGACAAAATAACACCAAACATTTAAGAAATTCTTTTGATTGTGCAAAAAAAATAAAATATTTTAATCTGTTTGTATTTCAAGAAGCCTGAATAATTAATTAAAATGTGGAGAGCCAAAATTGGGTGTCAATAACTGCCCCGTTCTTTGGCCAGGGATGAAAAAAAGAAGGCTTGGGTAAAGAAAATTGACAAATCCAATTTTGTCCGACCACCAAATTCATCTCCAGAAGTGTTAAAAGAATTATGTTCGGACCTCGATATCGGGTTTCCTACATATCTCAGGTTGCATGAGAAATCAGGCCACATGTAGTTCACGACGCTTGATTTAATGCACGATTTGAAAATTTCAAAAGCTTATCTCAATGTCGAGTTATGCAGAAACTGAGAGGCTCGGGAATGTGATGAGTAGAGAATCCTTGGAATACAACCGAGATTTCAATATCGAGCTCTCCTACATATCCTCCAAAATGGGAATCAGGCTGCTTGTAGTTCGACTCAATCGATTGAAAAGGTATCTCTTATGGTGAGGTAACCTTTGTAGTTCAAGATGAATGACGGAATATCTGAGCATGGAAAAGAGGCTTGCAACTTCTCAATTATGAATGTGGTGCACTTCACATCCATAAGTAAGAACTTACATGGACATAGTTTCCAAACTCTAGGTGTTGTCACCCGGATATGAAAATAAGAATAATGCTCCAGCATGAGTTCAAAGATTGTCCTGGATGCGAGAATGAAAAATCAAAACAATAGGAATAACCCACATGCCTTCTTACAGGGGTGTGGTTTGAATGTGGTCAAAGTCAATCCTCAACTCATATCTAAAGAGTTTGATATTCCTCTTCGGGATTACGCCCCAGTTCGCTGCTAAGAAAAGGGTCCACGTTGCTCCGCATGCACCTGGCTCCTCCTGTGAAATAATATTTAATAATTCTGTATAAGTGGCACCATCTGATGCTCTTTCGACATATTGTGTTTGCCACCCTCCTCCGATGGTATGGATATTAATGTCCTTTTCAACAACTGATGTCACTCTTCAATGAATAACATACATAAATAATGATGAATGTCAGCCTCGCACGATATTCGATGTTATAAATGAACGTTAGCCTCCTTTGTTATTCAACATGATAAATAAATATGATGAACATCGTCCTCCTCCGGTATTCGATATTATATATAAATATGATAAACGTCGGCCTCCTCCGATATTCGACATGATAAATAAATATAACCAACATCGGCCTCCTCCGGTATTTGACGTTATAAATAAATATATTGAACATCGGCCTCTTTAGGTATTCAAGGTTATAAATGATGCCGCTTTCGGCGTTTGAATGTATGATGACCCTCTTGGCAACAAAAAAAATAAATATGATGGCCCTCTCGGCAACTGAAAAATAAATATAATGGCCCTCTTGGCTTTGAATGTGTGATGGCCCTCTTGGCATTTGAAAAATAAAATATAATGGCCCTTTCGGCTTTGAAAATGTGATGGCCCTCTTGGCATTTTGAAAATAAATATAATGGCCTTCTCGGCAACTGAAAAATAAATATAATGGCCCTCTTGGCTTTGAATGTGATGGCCCTCTTGGAAATTAAAAAAAATAAATATGATGGCCCTCTCGGCTTTTGAATGTGTGATGGCATTCTTGGAAAAATGCAAATATATGATGGCCCTCTCGGCATTTGAATGTATGATGGTCATCTCGGCAACTGGTAAGTAAATATGATGGCCCTCTCGGCGTATGCCCCTTTATTCGACAGTAGATCAGCGTATTTTCCTTTTGGAAAGAATGAATTAGTTGATAAATAATGCTCACCTGGAACCTTATGACAACCTGTATGCACAACAAAATTATGAGTTTTTGTGAAACTGATCCGCGTTGTCTTCTTCTGGTCGCCTTGCTCCTTATTTTGGCAGCTTCAGGAATCTACTCAACCCTCCAAGTCATGATAGAGAGAAGACAAAATTACAAATATTTTTAAGAAGCTAACAAAGATTTTAGAAAATAATTTTAAAGAAAATAATTTTAGAGAAATCTCTGCCAATTGACTATCATGACATGCACCAAACGAACGAACATCTTTTATTTTGGAACTTGATATAGCAGGCGACTTGTTGGCAGACTGGAGATTTTCTGAAGGTCTATCGTAACTGAAAAATGAGGTTTTCTTAGATTTTTGTCCATACTCGATGAAATTTTCAGGCTTTCCTCAAAATTCCTGCCCCAGTTACGGCTTCGAAGCAAGTTGTATTGTTGATACGAGGATTGCGTCTTTATAGAAATTTTGAGTTCTTTCTCAAAAATTCTGCCCCAGTTGCATGTTTCTAAAATAATCTTCAAATTTGTCTTCTTGAGAATATTTAGTCTTGTGAAATTTTTGAAATTCTGCCACGGTTTCCATTATGAAGGGAAATGGAAAACTTACGGGGGGATATGACCGAGCAAGTATGGCGCCTACGTATCCTGTTGAGGCAGGAATCAGGTCAACGTAGTTCCGATTACAAATAAAAGGAAATTGAGAATTTTAACAAAATGTGACTGAGGCCCAGACTGGCCGCCTACATATCCCACTTTGGGAATTCAAATCATCACGTAGTTCATATTACAAGAAAAACCTCTTACTAATACGAAACATTACAGAACTTACAAGCAAATATATGATTACAAGGAAGGAAAGAAAAGAAAACACCAATCTTCAGATGTAGTATCTCTTTACTGCATCTGAATTGATAGGTTTCGGCCACTCTTGGCCATCCATTTCTGCCAAAATCAGAGCACCTCCTGACAGAACTTTGCGAACCACATAAGGACCTTGCCAATTTGGTGCAAATTTCCCTTTATACTCATTCTGACGGGGAAAAATGCGTTTCAACAACAATTGGCCTACTTCAAAAGTTTGAATTCTTACTCTTTTGTTCAAAGCACGAATCATCCTCTGTTGATATAGTTGACCATGGCATACTGCACTCATTCTCTTTTCATCAATCAACTCAAGTTGTTCTAGTCTAGCACAAACCCATTTAGCGTTGCTTAATTCAGCTTCTTGAATGATTCTTAATGAAGGTATCTCAACCTCAGCAGATATCACTGCTTCTGTTCCATATACTAGCAAATAGGGCGTTGCCCCAGTTGAAGTTCTAACAGTTGTTCTATATCCTAATAGGGCATAAGGCAACATCTCAATGCCAAGATCTATGATTATCAACCATTTTCTTCAAGATCTCTGAGAGAAGATGGAAATGAATGGATGTTTCTAGATGGTTTGTGTCTGTGTTGATGTAGATAATAGTGAGAAAGATATATTTTTTCAATAGAGGCAAAATGACAAATATGTCCTTGTCACTCCATTTATCATGTTTCTATATGGTAGAAAGATATATATACAAAAAAAATTCTTCGAAGCTTTTCTGCTTCTGTTCCATATACTAGCAAATAGAGAGTTGCTCCAGTTGAAGTTCTGACAATTGTTCGATATCCTAATAGAGCATAAGGCAACATCTCATGCCAAGATGTATGATTATGAACAATTTTCCTGAAGATCTTCTAGATATTTTTGTTGGAAGCTTCAGCAGTTCCATTCATTTGAGGGCGGTAAGCGGTTGAATTACGGTGACTGGTCTTGAATTGCTCACATATTTTTTTCATCAGATGGCTATTCAAATTCGCTCCATTATCTGTGATGATTAAATCGGGTATACCGAATCGGCATATCACGTTGTTCCTGACAAAATCAACTACTACTTTCTTCGTCACAGCTTTGTAGGAGGTGGCTTCCACCCATTTGGTGAAATAATCAATGGCAACTAAAATGAACCTGTGCCCATTGGAGGCGGGTGGTTCGATAGGTCCGATGACATCCATGCCGCAAGCTACAAATAGCCAAGGAGAACTCATCACATTCAGCTCGTTTGGTGGCACTTTAATCAAATCTCCGTGTACTTGACATTTGTGGCACTTTTGTACAAACCGACTACAGTCATTCTCCATAGTCATCCAGAAATATCCAGCTCGTAGAATCTTCTTAGCCAATGTGAACCCATTCATGTGAGGTCCATATGTTTCGGCATGTATTTCATCAAGAAACTTCGTCACTTCAATGGCATCCACACATCTCAGGAATCCAAAATCTGGAGTCCTCCTATAAAGGATTTCTCCATTCAAAAAGAAATTATTAGCCATTCGATGTTTCGTCTTCTTCTGATTAACTGTCGCATGCTCTGGATATGCCCCGGCTTCCAGATACCTTTTTATATCAAAGTACCATGGCTTCCCATCTGGTTTCTAATTCAACCTGTGCACAATATGCAGGTTGCTCTTTCACCTTTATCTCTAACGGTTCAATATAGCTTTGATCCGGATGTTGTATCATGGAGGATATAGTAGCCAAAGTGTCAGCAAACTCATTTTGTATCCTTGGAATGTGTTTGAACTCAATCTTTATGAACCTTTTACGCAAGTCTTGCACCAGTCTACATATGGTGTGATCTTGGAGTTCTTTACGGCCCATTATCCTTGAACTTGATGGATCAGCAAGTCTGAATCGCCGATAACTAGCAATTCTTGAATATTCATATCAAGAGCCAATCTGATGCCAAAAATACAAGCTTCGTATTCAGCCATATTGTTGGTGCATGGGAAGCGAAGTTTGGCCGTTATCGGGTAATGTTGACCGATTTCTGAGACCAAAACTGCTCCAATTCCTGAACCTTTGAAGTTGACTGCTCCGTCAAAGAACACCCTCCAGCCAGGATATGCTTCTGAAATATCTTCTCCTACGAACAATACTTCTTCATCTGGGAAATAGGTTCGGAGTGTCTCATATTCTTCATCCACTAGATTTTCTGCAAGATGATTAGCTAGGGCTTGTCCCTTAACCGCTTTCTGAGTCACATACACGATGTCGAACTCACTCAGCAACATTTTCCATTCTGCCAATTTTCCTGTAGGCATTGCCTTCTGAAATATGTACTTCAAAGGATCCATCCGGGAAATGAGATACATTGTATATGAACACAAATAATGTCTCATTTTCTGGAAGATCCAAGTCAAAGCACAATACGTTCTCTCCAATAGAGTGTAACGAGCCTCGTACGGAGTGAACTTTTTGCTCAAATAATAAATTGTTCGCTCCTTCTTCCCAGTTTCATCATGTTGTCCTAGAACGCATCTGAACGCATTGTCTAAGATTGATAGATAAAGCAACAATAGACTTCCTTCCCTCAGAGGAACTAATACTGGCGGATTGGACTAATAATCTTTGATAGTGTCAATGGATTTCTAACACTCTTTGGTCCACTCTTTGGTTCATCTTTCTTCAACAACTTAAAAATGGGTTCACAGATAATGGTTGACTGGGCTATGAATCGGCTGATGTAGTTCAATCTTCCCAAGAAGCTAATTACTTCTTTCTTGGTCTTCGGAGAAGGTAACTCCTGAATTGCCTTGACTTTTGAAGGGTCAAGCCCAATTCCCCTTCTACTGACTATGAATAACTTACCTGCTGGCACTCCAAAAGCATATTTGCTAGGGTTCAACTTTAGGTTGTACTTTCGGAGCTGATCGAAAAACTTCTTCAAGTGAGCTAAGTGATCTGAACTCTCTCGTGATATGATAATGACATCGTCCACATATACTTCAATCTCCTTGTGGATCATATCATGGAAGATAGCGGTCATGGCTCTCATATAAGTGGCGCTGGCATTCTTGAGACCAAATGGCATCACCCTATAATGATAAACACCCCAAGTTGTGATCAAAGCCGTCTTCTCTACATCTTCTTCGTCCATCAGGATCTGATGATATCCTACGAAAAAATTTACGAACGACTACATCTCATGTTTGGCATAATTATCAATGAGAATGTGGATGTTGGGTAATGGAAAGTTTTCCTTGGGACTAGCTTTATTAAGATCTCTATAGTCGACGCAGATTTTGATCTTTCCATCCTTTTTCGGCACCGGGACAGTGTTAGCCAACCATGTCCGATACTTTGTAACCTCTACAACTTTGGCTTGAATCTGCTTGGTAACTTCTTCTTTGATTTTTAGACTTAAATCTGGCTTGAACCTTCAAGTCTTTTGCTTCACAGGACTAAACCCTGAATTGATTGGCAACTTGTGGGAGACAATGTTCGTACTTAGCCCCGGCATGTCGTCGTAAGACCAAGCAAATATATCAATGTATTCTTTAAGCAAGTTAATCAACTTTGTTTTCTGCGACTCTGTTAGGTGAACACTGATTCTAGTTTCTTTGACTTGATTGTCGTCTCCCAAATTCACCACCTCGGTCTGATCAATGTTGGGCTTGTCCTTATCCTCAAACTGTTTTAACTCCTCTGTAATGTGTTTCGGCATCATGGATTCTTCACCATATTCCTCGATCTCATCATTGTCATATTCAACTTGTTAGTTGTAATTGTGACATGTCATGACGTAGGCAGGTTTCAAATAATTATTATTAATGAAATCACAAACGATTCAGGTCAGGTAATAAAATAAAGCAAAATAGATAAATCATAAATAAATTTTGGAAAAAGGAGGAGGCTTTTCATTGAATTTAAAAACACCGACAAACTTTGGCTACAACCCACACCAGCAGGGATCCATGCCTTTTGGAAAAGTAAAACAGTACTAAGGAACATAAAACATAAAGGGTGGGTCTCGGGCCCCATCCGGACTACCACCGATTTTTGCAAAAAATTAATTTTTTGTCTTTCTCTACCAAGGTGACCGAGGAGCCACGAGCAGAGTGGATGTCCAGTTTTGCAACTGTTCCCCAAGCCTAGCCCTTTGAATCCTTGACGTCTTGGTGAATTCTTCTAGGACCACATCACAATCTTCAAAGAGATCTCCAATTCCTTCCCCAAGACCATCACTTGTAGACTTCACATGAACAGAGAAAGACTGTATAGATGAGGAGCTCTTGGTTAATCTTCTTCTTCTCGTCCCTTGCTTCATCTTCCTCGGTTGGCACATAACCCGGACCATATTTGAATGCCTTTTCTGGGATGCAAATAGGTTCAATGATGCCATTCGAGTTCCTCCCTAGGCCGTTTCCAGGTTCGAAACTGCTCCTTAGCATAATCGTTGCAAGCATCTTGTAAATAGGAGGCATTAGTATCTGTGGGGCCAGGTCTTCTCCCGTAGCATTCACAATCTCAATTGTCTGAAAGACTGCTCCTTTCCGCACATCTTCAATCATCGGCACGTAGCCATTTGGGTGGTTCCACCGGCTTCCTTCTCCATGAATGACTACCTCATGATTTTCCCACACGAACTTTATTAACTGGTGAAGAGTAGATGAAACAGCTCTGGCCATGTGGATCCACGGCCTTCCCAAGAGCAAGTTGTAGCTAGTGGTGATGTCCATAACCTAAAATTCTGTGGGTCCCAATTGGACACACAAATTGACTTCCCTCATGGTGTCTCTTTAGCCTCCATCAAATTCCCTAACATTAATCTGGCTTTGGCGGATCTTACCCAAATCATAATCCAACTGAGTAAGTGTGGACAAAGGACAAATATTTAGTCTAGACCTATCATCTATCAAAACTTTGTTGATGATCTTGTCACGACACTTGACTGTGACATGCAGGGCTTTGTTGTGCATAACCCCTTCAAATGGAAATTCATCTTTACTGAAGCATATACGATGACCTCCCATAACCTTGCTCACCATAGCAACCAGATTCTCACTACTTGTACCTATGGAAACATATGCTTCAT
This sequence comes from Datura wrightii, assembly GCA_035772735.1. Classification (NCBI taxonomy): domain Eukaryota; kingdom Viridiplantae; phylum Streptophyta; class Magnoliopsida; order Solanales; family Solanaceae; genus Datura; species Datura wrightii. Next base: position 108,811,248 of record JASDFA010000008.1, on the reverse strand, counting down.
TAAGAACTCTCAATAATGCCTGCCTATGATACTGGGAACTCATCAGTAACGCCCATATAGAGATTTGTGTCGAAGTCTTCTCTAGGTGTTTTACAATTGAGTACTCTTTCGGCTGTATTCTTCTCCAAAACTCCTCGGCCTCTCCCTTAGTGATTGGCCTTTTCTGATGATCTTTTTTATATGAGTCATTGGCCAATTCTTTCAGATTGTAACATCTGCCTGAATGAGTCATCCTGTGTGAAATGGCATCCTCTACAACGAACTCCTTTTTGGCAGGGATTAGAGCGAAAACTTGGTGTAGTGCTGTCATTACCACGTACTTAGGTTTCTCACTCATACTCAAGATAGCCACAACTTTCTTTATCTCTTCTGGACTCTCCTGTATTATAGCTTTCCACTCTTTATTGGTCTCGATCATATTAATAGTTACTCCTCCATGGTTTGGTAGAGGATTACTATTGACATTTGGTGCGGCAGTCTGAAGGGTGATAACCTTTTGGTCAATCAAGTCTTGAATTTTATACTTCAAATTGATGCAATCCTCAGTGGTATTCCCGGCACCTCCGGAAGATCACCTTTAAAAAATCTTGAATTGGTATTGGTGGGTCTGGATTGAATGGGTTGGATTAACATTGAATGGGTTGGATTAACCCTTCCGCTTTCAGCCTTTCAAAGAGTTGGGTTCGACTCTCGGCTAATTTATGAAATTTCGGGGAGGTTTCTTTTCGAGGTTTGGACGAGGAAGGCTATAGTTGTTTTGGTGAGTAGGTGGAGTTACTTGGTGGTAGTTTTGTGGATTTGGAGCTTGGATGTTTGGTTGATAATTGGGTAGTTTTGGGGAGGAGCTTGGTAGTTTGGCTGAGCATTTTGGTAATTTGATTGGACATTTTGGTAATTTGGGGATGGGGTTTGGTAATTGGGTTGAGCATAGAAGACATGGTAAGGATTTTGTGGAGCTAAGGAGTAGGTTTTTAGTGGTGAGATTTTTTGGTGTTGGAACCCAAATGGCTTTCTTGATCTTGTGTTTGGGCTAAAGGACACAGAAGATACATCTTTTTTTTCTTCCTTAGGAACCCAGAAGACCCGGTCTGTGCAGAGATCCTGGGGATCTTTTCGGTCTTAAGACCTTCCTCGATCGTTTCCCGAATTTTTACTAACTCAGCAAACTTAGCCCTAACCATGAGTATCATTCGATCATATTACTCCGGTTCTTGCATACGCACGAATACCTCTATGATCTCTGTTTCAGACATAGGAGGCCTAACTCTTGCTATCTCCTTTCTCCATCGATACGCGTACTCACAATAACATTCTGTAGATTTCTGCTTGATCTTTTCAAGGGAGTATCTGTCTGGAACCACTTCCACATTGTAGGCAAACCTTTCAACAAAGTCTTTGGCCAAAGCTCTCCTACTAGGCCATTGTCTTAGCTCTTGTGAGGTGAAGCATTCCAAAGCTTCTCCACTTAGACTGCGGCTAAAAAGCCTCATCAGTAATGCCTCATTTTTTTCAACTCCTACCAGTTGATCACAATAACCCCTTAAATGAGCCAAATGGTTCCCAAGTCCATCAAAGGTGTCAAACTTTGGCACCTTATATCCTTCAGGTAAGTCCAAGTCTGGGTGAATGCACAAATATTCGTAGTTCAAACCAATGGCATCTGCATTGCCTTCACTATTTCTTCCTTCATTGTCTTGATATTCTGCTCATGCTTCTCTTCTTTAACACTCCACTCCCTCTCTTTTTCCTCACAATGGTCAACTTCAGGATTTTCTATAAGAATGGGGTAAGGTTTGGGTTTTGTGGGGGTATGAAAAATTGAGTTGGTGGCAATATCTGGTCAGCAGATGGATTTTGGACAGTGAATATGGGATTCTAAAATGTGGATGGTACATTTTGTGGATGATTGGTATTTGAAACTGGATTCTGGACAGGTGGAGGTGGGGTTTGATATGAGCTACTAGCATTTAGTAGATTTTGGGTACTTAAATCAATGGTGGGCGATTTGATCGTTGAAGAGATAGGTGCAGCGGTATGGGTAGAAAAGTAATTGAGTAATGGAGAGCATAGAGAAGGGAAAGAAGGTGGAGGTCTTCTTTCATTGGGAGTAGGTGTGCTTGCTGCGATGGCTAACTTAGCCAAATCCCGAGTCTGTTGCATTTCTTCTCGCATGTCCGCTACCTAGTGTGCCAGTTGAGCAATCAATTCATTCTAATCAATTACAACTGAGTCCCTGATGACTATGTTCATTAAACCAGTCTCTTCGATGGTGTTACCAGTCATTTTCCCTTTCCCTTTCAATAAGTTATAGTCGAGGAAAGAATTATTATCTGCTTTTGATCTGGTGTAATAAGGATGTTCCGCCAGCTTTCTCAACACATATCAATTTCTTATTTATTACCTGTTACAATAAAAATAACTCAAAAGGCAAATATATTATATTCCATTTATAATAGTTAATACAAATACCAAATAGAAAATAAATAAACAAGTGTTACTTTATCAAAAGTGAATCAGCCCACGGGTGATTTGAGTGAAGAGAATTTTATAGGAATTTGCCGTGATTTTTTGGAATAAGTGACATTGATAGGAAAAATTGACTTGTGTTATATAATAGAGATAGTATTTAGAAGTTCTTTTTAAATGGTTTTTGGGGTTTTTTTTTATAGAGTATTTTGGTCAGATATTTTCTTTGTTTGTGTAGTGGGTTTATATTTTTTGTCTAAGAGCCCTAGAAAAATAGGAGTGGTTCAATTCACCTTTGATTCAAGCAACACACATAAGCACATGAGGCCGTTATAACACGAAATAGCATATAAAAATTCACACGTCCTAAATGTTGGGTGACCCTTTTATGCCCAGGGTAGGCCTAGCGAATTGAAGGATGTATATGCCATTAAGTCAATCAATTATCTCCAAAATATGCTTTCATTAATAACAAACATGAGAGTCATAAGTCTTTACAACCAAAACAGCAAATGGGGATACATTTTCAAAGGAATAAAAAAGACGAAATAAACAATCCCACGCAGGGTATAGCAATAGATAAGTCTAACATCCCGAAGGTCCTTCATCGCTCCTTGCTTTATTAGCCTTGTCCACTTTATGCCATATGAAGTACTTGTCAATGATATAGTCACTCCCAGCCAATTGTGCCTTGCTTTCAAAACTCATCCTCTCTATATCAGTGACCTGTTGGTTCATGCGATCATCCAACTCAATCAAACAATGTCTAGCGTCCCCCAACTCTTTCCTAGTCCTCTTAACTCTTCTCTCAAATGGTGAACGATCAAGGCATCCTCCCTATGCTGTCTATGGTGAGATATCTCGCTCTCCTAATATTTATCTTGAAGCCTGTGGAGTCGAATCTAATGCTCGGATTCCTTATCAACAATTTGGGTAGGCTCATTTGAACCGAGTATGAAAGTTCCAACAAGATTCTTTTTAAACCACTCTTTGTAAGTATCGCTACACTCGGGCTTGAACCTATTCTTGACCATGGGCTTCCCAACTTTCCTTTGTCTCCAACCTCGAATGATCATATCATTGAGTGTTACCACACCTTCTTCATGCTCGGTAATGTACCTAGCCATTGCTCCTACTTGAGGTGTCTCTTGTCTAAGGACTCTAGCAGGAACATAAGGACGAGTCCCTCTTAGGCCCGCAAGTACTAAGAAAGGAAATTTGTCACCTCTAGTTATGTACTTTCCGGGGTGAAGATCCACAATTGACCATTGCACATTATTGTCTCTCAAACCACTTAACTGTTTAAACCAAAACCCTTGAGTGGGTTTCCTTTGAAACTTGTTCATGGAAAGTCATATATCATGAAATGCAAAGTGATCCGTCCTTATTTGATGATCTGGTTCTTATCCACCATTGCAAAATAAGATTACATCCTTGAAAGAAGATGGCTCCATTTTGACAATTCCCCAAAGCCCGATAAATGTCAGCAACAATCATAGGAGCCAAAGTATGAAACTTGGTCACGGTTTCATACTTCAATCCATAAAAAATGGCATGTGTGACCATAACAACACTTGGGTGGATGGTATTTCTGGGTCCTTAATGAAACACCATGTTCCCAAGCAAACGCACTGCGAATGCAAATGCTCTTCTACTTTTCCAATCCATTTCGGAGGAAAATTCGTGTCCAAACTTTTTGATATCTCTATAATGTCCGAATCTATAATACAACTTGCGAAATGGGATATTTGGCCCCTTAAGCTTACCCAACCAATTATCATCCACACAACCGGGATCAAAACATCATTATCATGTATTTTTTTCCTCTTGTTACACATGGACACACTCTTGTAGCTAGCCAAGACTTCTTCAATGGTCGGGGTCGACTCAACATTCCCGAAACGAAATACCATATTATTGTTACCCCAAAACTTGGTCAAAACATGCATCATTTCGGGCCAAGCCTTCATATCTATAAGGAAAGGCAAATATCCAATGTATGTTCTAATGATCGCTCTATCCTCCTCGTTCAGGAATTTCCACCAAACTCGAAGACAATCGTATGGCTCGGTCACCATTCTAAATCTTTTGGCGAGATATGGTTGGACCATTCCTACAAAATAAAAAAATAAATAAGTTCCCCCTACCCAGGTGATAATGGATTAATTCAAGTGACATATACTCCTTCAATTTTAACACAAATGGATGATCGTCTATAATTGACTCGTGGGGCTTCTAATGGGCCCAATACCCCTTAGGTATCGGGTCGTCTTAGGGCAATGCCTAAAAAAATGGATTTGGGTTTCGCTCTAAGCTGATATCTAGAGTAGGCTTTTGAAATGGACAGGATTCACAGTGGACTACTTGGATTGGAAATATGACTGGCATTGGATGCATAACGTACCAATAAAATATCAACATTCCGAGAAAAAGGGTTATTTGTGAAAATGGGCCACGGGATCGCGAATCCCCCTTAAAGATAAATAAAAAATAAGTGTTGTTTGGCGGAGTTACTTTGCATACTCAGTTGTTTTCAGTTGTATTATTTCAGTTACTTTGCATACTCAGTATCAGTGATACTGACGCCCAGTGGGGCGCTGCATTACTTGCCTGCAGGTACTCATAGACGAGGAGGCGATCCCTCGTGATTCCAGTCAGCTATTGAGTATTCAGCTCCTATCATCCGGAGTCTGATTTCCAGAGGTGTAGCTCTTTTCCTTTTGTACAGTACGGGTAGGTCGGGGCCCTGTCCTGATCATTTCTGTTGTTATTCCTAGAGGCTTGCAGTCTGTATATATATTTCCCTGTGGTCAGTTGAGCCGATCGTGTGAGGCCGTGCAGTTTGCTGTAGCTGTTTAGTATCTCAGATTATATTGGCCATGTGAGGCCTTAGTTTGACAGTAGTGGTGACCTTGTCGGTCACGTAGTCTTACAGTAGTCTTGTGTTGACATTGCAGATAAACTAGACAACATGGTGGCCTTGTCGGTCCGCATAGGTTCCCTGTTATGAGTGTGTTCTGGTTAGTTGTTATTACAGGTGCAGGTGGCTATAGGCCAGTTGGCCGGAGGCTGTGTTTACAGCCGTTATATAGCCGGTTTGTTTCTTGGAATAGAGCCAGAGCCAGCCAAAGCACCAGATGTGCTCAGGCTGGACCATTTAGCAGTCCGGAGTCTAGCAGGCACCAGATGCCCGTGATACCCCCCAAGGTGGGATGTGACAAACTTGGTATCAGAGCAGGTCGTGTCCCAGGGAGTCTGCAAGCCGTGCTAAGTAGAGTCTTGTCTATGGATGTGTTGTGCACCACATACTATAGGTAGGAGGCTGCAAGGCATGATAGGATGGTTACTCTTCTTTCTCAGTCAGTCGTGCTATAGAGCAGTACAATATAGGGTTAAGTCCCTAACACTTATCGTATTCTTTGTCTACAGATAAGAATGACAGATCAACGACACCCTGCCACAGGCGGAAGACTGGACACAGCAGCAGGAGAAGGCACTAGCAGAGTGCCTCAGATTCAGACAGAGTCAGCCAGATCTGAGGGCGACATAGAGGCTTCATCACAGCCCTCTCAGCCATTCCCCTCTCACCAGGAGCTGTTCGGAACGACACCGCCTCCGATAGCTCCTGTGCCTTCGCCATCAGATCAGGAGGTTCGTAGCGTTGTGGTTATGTTGGCACAGATGATGGCCACACAACGCCAGTCAGTGCCACCTGTGGCAGCAGAGTCTTCAGGTGGGCCAGGCAGTTCCAGGGTCAGGGAGTTTTTGGCACTGGGTCCCCCGCAGTTTACAGGGTCAGATCCGGCAGAGGACCCCAGGACTTCCTAGATCAGATGCAGAGGATATTCCGAGTGATACATGTGACCCCTTCGGAGTCGGTTGAGCTGGCAGTGTTCCGGTTAAGAGATATAGCTATTCTGTGGTACGAGAGTTGGGAAAGGTCCCGAGGGAGAGATGTTACCCCTCCGACCTGGAACAGCTTCTCGGAGGCCTTTCTAGACCATTATTTGCCACGGGAGATTCGGCAGGCCCGGATGGACCAGTTCCTACATTTAGAGCAGGGGGCGAGGAGTGTTCGTGAGTATGCTTTACAGTTTGACTCCTTAGCCCGTTATGCTCCAGTCTTTGTTGATACTATGCCAGCAAGAGTTCACAGATTCATCATGGGATTGAATTCAGAGTATATTGAGGCATGTATGACGGCGACGTTGCGAGAGGATATGGACATAGCTAGGGTACAGGCCTTCGCACAGACAATTGAGGGCCTGAGGCAGCGACAGCGGGGTGACAGACAGGCGACTTCAGAGCAGCGCCGTAGGAGCAGACCCGCTGAGATTCGGAGGGAAATTCCTAGGGGGCCGAGACCACGGTTTTCAGATAGGCCACCCAGATCTCTACCACCGGTACAGCAACAGAGGGGCAGGTTCATTCGCCGGAGTCAGTCGGAGTCCGGTAGCAGTTCACGGACAGTAGCCTCACCTCAGCAGCGGAGGGTAGAACAGAGTAGATTTACATCCACCCCTTGTCCTATATGTCACCGGCTACATTTTGGAGCCTGCAGGCAAGGCTTCCCAGGGTGTTATTACTGCGGACAGGAAGGGCATTTAATGAGAGATTGTCCAGCCAAGGGACAGGGTAGTTAGGATGATCTGGATAGAGCGTCAGCAGGGCCACGAGTTCCAGTAGCCTCAGCAGGGCGCAGACCCCCAGGTTCAGGAAATAGGGGTCGAGGTAGACCAGGAGCCTTTGGCTCAGGTGCAGGCCCCAGCCGTACCTATGCATTACCGGGGAGGCAGGATTCAGAGGCATCTCCCGACGTGGTCACAGGTACATTGATTATCTGTTCATATCCTGTTTATGTATTGATTGATCCAGGGTCTACATTGTCATATATCACACCATTTGTGGCCCGAAAGTTGGGTATTGAACCAGAATTGCTTCAGCAGCCCTTTTTAGTGCTTACACCGGTCGGTGACTCGATTACAGCTAAAAGAGTTTACCGGGGGTGTACGGTAGAGGTTGCTGATCGTCAGACCACAGTAGACTTAATAGAACTTGAGATGGTCGACTTCGATGCCATTATGGGTATGGACTGGTTAGTGCCATGCTATGCCAACTTAGAATGCTGGACTAAGACGGTCCGATTTCACTGTCCGGGGGAAGCAGTGCGAGAGTGGAAAGGGAGTACACCTACGCCGAAAGGTAGGTTTATTTCCTACCTTAAGGCAAGAAAATTAATAGCAAAGGGATGTATTTACCACCTAATTACAGTCCAGGACGTTCGGGTGGAACCTCCGACTCTTCAGTCTGTTCCAGTAGTCAATGAATTCCCTGACGTATTTCCAGATGAGTTGCCTGGTATCCCTCCCGAAAGGGAGATAGATTTTGCGATTGACTTGTTGCCAGGGACTCAACCTATATCCATTCCCCCGTATCGCATGGCACCAGCTGAGCTTAAAGAGTTGAAAGAGCAGTTAAAAGATTTGCTCGACAAAGGTTTTATTAGGCCTAGTACTTCCCCGTGGGGTGTGCCAGTTCTGTTTGTAAGAAAGAAAGATGGCTCACTCCGTATGTGTGTGGACTACCGGCAGCTGAATAAGGTAACAGTTAGAAACAAATACCCGCTCCCGAGAATAGATGATTTGTTTGACCAGTTGCAGGGGGCCAAATGTTTCTCTAAGATAGATCTGAGGACCGGATACCACCAGGTCCGGGTTCGTGAGAGAGACATTTCAAAGACGGCTTTCAGGACCAGGTATGGTCACTTTGAATTCTTAGTTATGTCTTTCGGGCTAACGAATGCTCCCGCAGTGTTTATGGACCTGATGAACAGCATATTCAGACCGTATTTGGATCTGTTCGTGATAGTATTTATCGATGATATTCTGGTATATTCTCGTTCAGAGACAGATCACCAGAACCATTTACGAACAGTACTCCAAATCCTTAGAGAACGTCAGCTGTACGCCAAGTTTTCTAAGTGTGAGTTCTGGCTGAACTCAGTTGCCTTTTTGGGGCACATCGTGTCGGATGCTGGTATACAGGTAGACACACAGAAAATAGAGGCGGTCAAGACATGGCCCAGACCTACCACTCCGACCGAGGTCCGCACTTTCTTGGGTTTAGCAGGATATTATCGGAGATTTGTTGAAGGATTCTCCACTATAGCAGCACCTCTGACAAAGCTAACACAGAAAGCAGCAAAATTTCAGTGGACGGAGGCCTGCGAGCAGAGTTTTCAAGAATTGAAAGACAGATTGACCTCCGCCCCAGTACTAGCATTACTAGAGGGAACAGATGGGTATGCGGTGTATTGCGACGCTTCAGGTTTGGGACTGGGTTGTGTGTTGATGCAGCATAGTAAGGTGATTGCCTATGCTTCCAGACAGCTGAGGAAACACGAAAAGAACTATCTGACCCATGACCTGGAACTGGCCGCAGTGATTCACGCTCTGAAAATTTGGAGGCATTATCTGTATGGCGTCCATGTAGACATTTTTACAGATCATAAAAGTCTGCAATACATCTTCACACAGAGGGAGTTAAATCTGCGGCAGCGTCGCTGGTTAGAATTGTTGAAAGACTATGATGTAAATATTCTCTATCACCCAGGAAAAGCTAATGTAGTAGCAAATGCCCTGAGCCGTAAGTGAATGGGGAGTTTGGCGTATTTGCGGCCCGAGAAGCAGAAATTAGCCAAGGAAATTCATCAACTAGCCGGTTTAGCCGTTCGAGTAGTGGAGACAGAAAATAATAGAACGGTAATTCAAAATTCTGCCGAGTCATCACTAGTAACAGAGATAAAAGAACGGCAGTACGAGGACCCTGACTTATTCCAGCTCAGAGATAGAATTTAGAAAGGTAAAGAGTCAGATTTCCAAGTGACTGAAAATGAAGTACTACGTTGTAAGGGCCGTCTATGTGTCCCGAATGTTTCAGGGCTTCGCCAGCAGATCATGCATGAGGTACATTACGCTCGTTATTCCCTCCATCCAGGAGCAACGAAAATGTACCACGATATCAGAGACATCTACTGGTGGCCAGGTATGAAATCTGAAATAGCTGAATTTGTATCTAGATGTCCTAACTGCCAACAGGTGAAAGCAGAACATCAGAAACCAGGCGGTTTGACTCAGGATATAGTTGTGCCTCTCTGGAAATGGGAAGCTATAAATATGGATTTTGTGGCAGGATTACCCCGTACTAGACGCAGGCATGACTCTATATGGGTAATAGTTGACAGGTTGACTAAATCAGCTCATTTCCTGCCAGTAAGAACTACCTTCTCGGCCGAAGATTATGCTGGGTTGTATATCCGAGAAATAGTCAGGTTGTATGGAGTACCCGTATCCATCATTTCAGACAGAGGAGCACAATTTACAGCTAGGTTTTGGCAGTCATTCCAGAAGGGTTTGGGAACGCAGATCAATTTGAGCACAGCATTCCACCCTCAGACAGATGGACAGGCTGAGCGCACTATTCAGACGCTCGAGGACATGCTGCGAGCGTGGGTGCTAGATTTTGGTGGTAGCTGGGACGAGCATTTGCCGTTGATAGAGTTTGCTTATAATAACAGCTATCACTCAGCTATTCAGATGGCGCCTTTTGAGGCATTATACGGGCGAAAGTGCAGATCGCCGGTTGGCTGGTTCGAAGCAGGGGAGTCAGCGATAATTGGGCCAGACATTGTTCAGCAGTCAGAAGAGAAAGTAAAGCTTATCAGAGAACGCCTATTAACTGCACAGAGTCGCCAGAAATCATATGCAGATGTACGGCGCAGAGACCTGGAGTTTAATGTGAATGACTGGGTATTTTTGAAAGTGTCTCCGATGAAAGGGGTGATGAGATTCGGCAAGAAAGGTAAGCTCTGCCCAAGATTTGTCGGGCCATATCAGATTCGTAGAAGAATAGGCCAAGTGGCGTATGAGTTAAACTTGCCGCCAGAATTAGAATCTGTTCATCCAGTCTTTCATATATCCATGCTAAGGAAATGCTTAGGAGACCCGTCAAGAGCAGTTCCAGTCCAGGATATCCAGGTTACAGAGGAGCTGGCCTACGAAGAGGTTCCAGTAGCTATCCTAGACAGACAGATTCGCGGGTTGAGAACTAAAGATATTGCGTCTGTCAAAGTATTATGGCGTAACAGGAACCGAGAAGAAATGACGTGGGAGGCTGAGAAAGATATGAAGGCTAGATATCCTCACTTGTTCCAGGCTTAGTCGGGCGACGGGTATGTCCGTATTATTATTTATGCAGTACTTTATAGTTGTATATGTATGAAATGAGAAAGATTGATGTTAGCTATCAAGTGAACTCTATAGTATTGTGTGGAGTCCCTGTATTAGACTTTTTTGCGTTTCAGGATTTTTGGGGTAGTCCATATTACAGGGGAAACTCTGCCGAAATTGTTTCAGGATTTTTGGGGTAGTCCATATTACAGGGGAAACTCTGCCGAAATTTTTCTAAGTAATAAGTTGGGTAAGCTGAGAAGTCCTTTAGATAGCAGATTTCATTCGAGGACGAATGTTCTTAAGGGGGAAGAATGTTATACCCCGTAAATTTCCGGCACATAGATGGCCTATTCACGTGTTGGTTAAGAATATTTGAAAGCCATGCATGCTAGAAAAAGGCCCGGAAAAAGATCGGACAAGCGCCAAGTCGGCGCGTCGCAAGGCAAAAATGCGATTTATAGTGTCCAAGTATATGGAGCTCGGTTTGTAATGTAATTTCCTTTAATTAATAATAATTCCCATAAGATAATTTCCTTTAATTAATAATAATTTCTTTTAATTAACGATAATTTCCCTTTAATTAATAAGAACCTCCCTTTAAATAGTGATCATTTCCCTTCATTTAAAGGGAATTTCCATTGTAATTTCCAGAGAACGTAGAAAGAGGGAGAAGACGAAGAAACTTAAAAAAAATCATTCGATTACGCTGCCAAATGAAGTCTAAACTCAAATTAACCTCAGGTACCAAGGTATTTAGCAGCAGAGAGCATTTCTACGGTTTTTGTTTCGTGAAATACGGCCGGCGAATCGTCGACCTACCGAACCAAAGTAAGTAAAATTACTCCAAATTAGTGTCTATGTGCTCCTAGCTGTGAAGTGAATACTTCTCCCTTCTGGACTTCTGAAAAATAGCGAGTTTTTGACCGTCTTTCGATAAGCCTAAGTTTAGGCTACAATTATATCGAAAGTGACGTTGTTCTTCAGGATAAAGCTATATTTAGTATTAATTGACGTATATCTGAATGCAGTTGGGAGAATTAGCTGGAGTATTGATCGAGTCTCGTCCGACAGTCGGATAACTCGAGGTTAAGGTATGTGAAGTTGTTCTTCGGCAAGTTAGTAAGTCTTAGTTTTGTGAATCATAATAAACTCCGTATTTGAAACTCTCGGAGTTGAATGTTGAGAATTGAATAAGTTTAGTAAATTCTGGTTTGCGTTGCCGTATCGTATTTTAGTCTGAAAGTTACAAAAGCATGCGCCCAAGGGCAAGTTAATATTCAGATTTCAGTATAGCCTATTATGTGATTAGCAAGCATGTTGTAGGATAAAAAGAAACAGAGATTTCAGAATCAGTATAATCAGTAAAAGAATCAGTTCAGTATAGAAACAGATCAGAACAAGAAGCTAAATTCTAGATAGTCTTTTTAGCTATACATGCTTGCTATTTATATGTGCTATTTGTTTGTTGAGACTTGTTATGGTGTGAGGGCACCTTATTGAGTGTCCTCGCCGCCCCTGGGTTGGTAATCGTGTCGCCCACTGAGCGGGTGGGTTTTACGTCACTCCAAGGAGTGGCATGCCGTCCCCAGCTTGGACGAAGATGGGATGAAGCTTTCCCCATAGCAGTCTAATCAGCATTACAGGTACAGCTCCGGTATCAGATAGCCCTGTTGAGCAGTGTCCGGGGAATCAGACCCTATCTGTTACTGTCTGTACATTCAGTTATTACAGGTGTAGCTCCGGTTTCAGATAGCCCCGTAGAGTGTGTCCGGGGATCCAGACCCTATCTGTTACTGTCTACACAGGAGTCCTCCGGACCCAGACATGGTTGCTTATATCGGAGACTATGGCCCGAGCCGGAGACCCAGGGGACCGGTAGAGGAGCTCCGAAGTGAGTAGATGAGTGGAGAGACTTATGTTTGGTTGGTTTTGACCTGGGTAGGGGTATATAGATTATTTGCTTGCTTGACGCCATCCGGCTTATGGGGGTTGGTATTGGCTCTTGCTTGCTACTTGTATATATATTTATGTGCTATATATATTGTATACTAGCTACTAGACAACAGGTCGTTACGTCTACAGGTACGCCTCTGCCTTATCAGTACAGAAAGTCCGATCCAGTTTTTGTCAGCTTCTTTAGATTCAGTTATCTCCTGCTATACAAAAATGCTAGTTATGCTCTCTTTATTCAGTTGTTTTCAGTTGTATTATTTCAGTTACTTTGCATACTCAGTATCAGTGATACTGACGCCCAGTGGGGCGCTGCATTACTTGCCTGCAGGTACTCATAGACGAGGAGGCGATCCCTCGTGATTCCAGTCAGCTATTGAGTATTCAGCTCCTATCATCCGGAGTCTGATTTCCAGAGGTGTAGCTCTTTTCCTTTTGTACAGTACGGGTAGGTCGGGGCCCTTGTCCCGATCATTTCTGTTGTTATTCCTAGAGGCTTGCAGTCTGTATATATATTTCTCTGTGGTCAGTTGAGCCGGTCGTGTGAGGCCGTGCAGTTTGCTGTAGTTGTTTAGTATCTCAGATTATATTGGCCATGTGAGGCCTTAGTTTGACAGTAGTGGTGACCTTGTCGGTCACGTAGTCTTACAGTAGTCTTGTGTTGACATTGCAGATAAACTAGACAGCATGGTGGCCTTGTCGGTCCGCATAGGTTCCCTGTTATGAGTGTGTTCTGGTTAGTTGTTATTACAGGTGTAGGTGGCTATAGGCCAGTTGGCCGGAGGCTGTGTTTACAGCCGTTATATAGCCGGTTTGTTTCTTGGAATAGAGCCAGAGCCAGCCAAAGCACCAGATGTGCTCAGGCTGGACCATTTAGCAGTCCGGAGTCTAGCAGGCACCAGATGCCCGTCATACCCCCCAAGGTGGGATGTGACAAAATTTTTTTGATTATGCAAAATAAATAAATAAATAAATAAATATTTTACTCGGTTTGTATTTCAAGAAGCCTAAAGAATTAATTAAAATGTGAAGAGCCAAAATTGGGTGTCAATACTTAGAACCGAGTGGACCGGGGTTCCAGCGCACCCAGGTTCTCAGAACTACGTTGCCACCGTAGGTTATTGGTCCAAAGGGCCCTAGACTTGTAATCACCCAGCTCAGCCACTATACCCTAGCAAGGTACAGTAGGCTTTCTCCGATGGGGTGTATACATCGGACTCCATATTTAGCTCACGTAGTTATATGTCGGTTATAAACTCTCCCACTAGTCAGTACAGTTTCAGTTTCAGTTTCAGTTTAGTCACTCAGTTCCAGGGCATGTTTATGACCATCAGTCAGGGTCATTATTGACCATACCAGTTATAGCTCAGTTTTTGTCAGTATTCAGCATCAGTTGGTCATTTTATGTTATTTCAATTCAGTTGCTTATTTTTCATGCTTATTGTATTTCTCACTTACTCAGTACATCAAAGTACTGACGCATACTTTCTAAGTTGTATAGTACTATGATATAGGCGCAGATTCTCAATCTCAACATCGTCAGTAGTTTCCTCCAACGATTTCAGTAGCAATAGTCTGTTTGGTGAGTCCTCATCTTTCGAGGATGATATTTATTTTTTAGTTAGTTTCCCTTCAGCCAGATTTTAGAGTTAGCTGGGAGTTTGTCCCAACAACTCGTCAGGTAGTAGTTGGCGTTCAGAATCAGATATTCAGTATTCCTTACAGTTATGTTTACACTTTCAGCAGCATTGATTACATAATTATTTTATACAACTTTCGCTTATGTTTATTTAGTTTATTAGTGCAATTTTAGACCATGGGTTAGCTTAGGGTTACTTATGGCACCAAGTACCGTGTCTCCTCTAGAGTGTATACTCGGGTCGTGACAAAACTGAAGAAGTATTGGAGAGGTGATTAGACAAGATATGATACAATTTCAACTTATCGAGGACATGACCTTAAATAAGAGGTTGTGGAGGACCAGATTAAAATAGAAAGTTAGTAGGTAGGAGTGCTTTGTATTGTTGTTCCTTCATACTAGTAATCATAGTATTACTCTTATATTTTCTTTCCTTTGATTTCTGTTACCATTTGTTGTTTTTTGTCATTCGACTAGGTTTTTTTTTGGTTGTAGTGCTATTTTTTTACTAGCTGTCATTTTTGTTACTAGTTGTTGTTTTTGTTACTATCTGTTGTTTCTTGTACTTCTATTATTTATTTTTCTTTTGAGCCAAGAGTCTATCGGGAATAATATTTTATCTCTGAGGTAGAGATAAGATGTGCGTATACTCTACCCTCCCAATATTCCACTTTATGGGATTAGACTCAATACATTGTTGTTGTTGTTGTTATTAATTTATTGTTGTTGTTGTTGTTGTTGTTGTTACTTTTGTGGTAATTATATCTTAAGCTATTTTATTTTCTTTTGAACTCAAGAGCATGTTTGGAAAGCCACATGGAAATTGGATTTGAGTGTAATTTGGTGTAATTACACAGTTTGACATGTTTGTTTGGTCAGTTAATTACATGGTCACCAGAAAATTGAGTGTAATTGGGAGGGTGTAATTACACTCTCCAATTCTTAGGGGGAAGTGAGAATTGCAGGTAATTACATGGTGTAATTATAGGTTACTTTTTATTTTTATTTTAACTTTTTTTTTAATTTCTTCATTTTAATTTTTATTATTTATCTTTTATTTCCTATCTTTTCATTACCTAATCTTTACTTCTTGTGATTCTATATAATTGCCCGTATTTTTTATTTCTTAATTTTTAAATTTTATTTTTTATTTAAAATATATATTATTATTTAAAAAATTCATTATTATTTTATTTTTTGAATTAATGTAGAATTTCATTGTTGAATGATGTTATAGACTAATTTTTCTTTTCTTTGAATTATATCTATTTAAGTTATATGAGAACTTATTTTAAGTTGTGTTGAAATTTGACATAAGAGTATTATATTTACTTTTTCTTTAAAAAAATTAAATTTAAATTATATTTTTGGTTCTATTTTGTTTGTTTTAGTATTATTGACTTGTTATTTCATATTGCATGCCATTCATTTTTTAGTTAGAATTGAAAAATTATTTTTTGTCAAGTATTTGGATAATTTTATAGTATTATATTTATAATATTAATATTTATTTTCAAACAAGCATTCCATGATGCTTTTAAAAAATATGAATTTTAATTTTTATAATTAATTAAATTAAAATATTATTAATTTAAAAATATGTAATAATTATTTTTATTATATTAGTTAAAAATATATATTTATTAATTAATAAATTATTTTAGAGACAATATGTTTCTTTAATACGTAATTTAGTATCATTAATTAATAAATAGATATTTGCCAAATATTAATTTTTGATAATTAACTTTTATTTTAAAAATTTAATTCAACTATGTAATTACACTTGTGCAACCAAACAATATGCTTGTAATTACACTGTAATTATAGCATGACAAACAAACAGGCTATCATAATTACTATACTGTGTAATTACTACCCTAATAATTACACCAATTTCAATTACACACTGACTTTCTAAATAGACCTCAAATGTTGAATATCATGAAGCCGGAGCAGGAGATAAAACGCTAAAAGCCCGTTTAGGAAGTAGATAATAAGTAGTTTTTTTCTGTTAAATGACTAATACATTATTAAAGATACTCCAAAATTATCAATTAAAAAGTACTATATGTATAATGAGAACAACGAACAGCAGATGAAATAGATGGATTGAAAATTTTGTTTATTAAACTATATTTTAAGAATTGGCAAAAATATACAGGATAAAATAGTAAAATTTATTTGTTGTTAAGCTAAATATATTATTTATAAGCTGAAATATCATAAACTTAGTGTGATCAACTTACGATTTTCTTTTTTTAATTTATAAACAAAAATATACAAAATATATACATATATAAATTATTAACTAATTTGACCAATTTAAATTTATCGATCAAAATACCCTCTTCCGTTCAATTAAATTTGATAAAATGTGATAAGAGATTAGAACTTCCCTAGGTTTGAAATTAAAGTGACACCTTTTAATTTAAAAAGATGTTAAAATAGCACCAACAAGACTTGGATTTAAGTGAGATCAAATTCAATCACCACCTTTTACCCAAAATCAATATTTTCTTTTTTGTTTTGTGGGGTGTGTATATATATATCATCACTATTAAAATATCATTTAAATAATGGAGTGGTTTGCCAAATGTTGGTGTAAATATAATTTAGTCAGTGCATGCTTCACAACTTATGCTAGAAAACTAGTAAATTAAGAGTTTTAAGATTTGACTTTTTAGTGAAAAAGGTCCAAGGTTTTGTTTGATTAGATGCATGACATCTTTAATACGTACAGGGTTAATTAATTAACTTTAATTTTGGGGCTGTAAAAAAATTTATTTCTAAAAAATTAGTTAAAGAAATAATTCTTTTGTACTTGGGTGGAGTTCAAAAGGGAATACATGTAAACGTATAATATATAGTATAGTAGAAATATTTTTAATTTGAAATCTTAAAGGTTGTATGTAGATAAGCAAATTACTATGTTCTTCGTGGTATTATATTGAAGATATATTCATTGAGAAAATATTTTTCCTAATCCTAAGGCAATAAATTGTTTAATTTAAACTTAGAGAAAGTTTATTTCACTAATCACCTCGCTCATAAACAAAGAAAAATTTCAGCAAAATTCAACTTGAGTTGGCAAAATATCATTGCTTATAAATTAAATTAATTAGCACATAATAAAGTATACCTAGAAGCTCTTTATTATGTGACTAATAGGGTATTGCTCCAGCATTATAATTTACTTTAAAACACTATGGTTTAACCTCTATAAATTAATTAACAGCGTAAAAGAATTTTACATTATCAGATATCCTACAAAAAAAAATCAAATTAATTGTTTTTCCTAATATATGAGACTTGTCATATATAACAATTAACAGGTTAAGTGAAGTTGAAAATTAAAAATTATACTTCCAACGTATATAAGTTTAATTACAACATATATAAAATACTAAAAATAGCAGTACCCAGTCTTCAAGAGATCGATTGACAAGCTAGAGGGAGGAGTTCAAGAAAATTGAAGAATCACAGTAATTCACGAGGTGTATTAAAAAAAGAAATCTCTTATTCTATTGGTGTCATGCCATGATGTTCAATTTTTAAAATATATAGTTGACACTTTGACAGCAGCTCATTGATGACCAAGTTGGGAGGTGGGAAAGAAGATAGAAAAATGAGAATCAGGCGCACCTCATATATAATAGTTCAAAGACCTCTTTCCCTTAATTTGAAACGTCATTGGCGGGACGATAAGTATTTTTTTATTTTTAGTTATTGAAATTAAGAAATTTTGAATTTTAATTTTAAAAATAAAATTATATACTTTTGATAAAGATTGTTTTGAAAAGTGAAATTATTTTTTCGTCTGAATTTGAATTAGCTAAATACAAAATATGTATCGAATGAGAATGAGAATTTTTTTTTTTAAAAAAAAAGATTTAATTTCTTATGTATGAGTTAGTTGCTACTACTACATATTATAAATGTTTATATAGGACACTTGGTAATATTTTGTACAGTTAGATATTAAGTCATCAATGAGTCTTATTTAAAGGGTTGTGTGTTGGGTTGGGTTGCCATTACTGTCTTTCAAATTGACTGTCATTTTTCGTGTTATTAAAAATTAATTTGACAATTATATTTCTTTCATTAATTAAGAGCATGAATAGATCATACTATCGAAATAATTCAACGTTATAATACATTAAGAAAATACTTTTGAGGGACAGATGTAATGAGAGTCAAGAAATATATGAAATTAAGTCATAATCTTTTTTAAACTAATGCAATGAGAATTTGCCAAAATAATTGAACTAAATATGCATACATGAGTAAAACTTTTTGGCAAAATGTAACATCACATATTTATAAGAAAAAGGTGACCATTTTACTTGCATCCTTGGTAGGATCGTGTATCAGTTGATTCGGTTCGATTTTGAAATTAAAATTATCGACTTTACTTATCTGTTTATAGATATGCTAAACCTTTAAGATATGGTTATCGGTTATTCAGTTAATCGGTTATTGATCGTTATTGATTCGGTTATCGAATTAACAGTTAAGTTCTCACACGAAAAATCTCATAAGTATCAGTATGTTTAGCTAGAAAAAAGTGGGTGAAAAAAAAAAGAGCGGATAGAACTAGCTCAGCTGAAACAACAACTTTAATGTAGACTTGGATAACATTTCTTTCACTTTTCGTCGGCACCCGATTCATCTTATTACGAGGATAGTTTGTATATTAAAGGGTAAAGTTGTAATTTAATAAATTACTATCAGGTTATCAGTTCATCCATCAAAAGAAGTAGTCAAACTGAGAACCGAACTAATAACCCAATAAGTTGAAACAATAAATCGATACTCAAACTATTAAACTAATAACTCGAATCATTAATCAAAAACCAGATCCATAACCTAATTATCAATTTGAGTTATTAGTTTAACTGCTAATTTACATAGCTCTATTCCTCCTAATTAACTCTATAGCCCTATTATTCGTCCTAGAATCGCTTCTTTCTCTGAGAAGATCTTTTTTTCTCCTCCTTGAGAAAGGGTGAAAAAGGAAAAAAAAGTTTCTTAATTGCAGGTTTCTAATTCAAATTTATTAAAAAGAAAAAAAAGAAAAAGAATCAAAGTTATTATATGGGATTCAAGAGAGGGGCAATATGCTTAATAAATTAAAAGGGGGTGGTCAATACTCAATATGTAAAAGAAGGGGTTTAACACTTGATATGAAGAAGACATCATCAATACTTGAGGTGGTGTAATGAAAAAACCCCACTTTTATCGTTTACATCAAATTGCATTAATGTTATATAATTAAAAAATAAATTTAAATGAAAATCTATACTATCAATTAATTACGATTAAGTAATAGATATAAAAAATATATACATATCATAAATCTACTAATTTTTTTTTGTGTGCGTGTATATATATATTCACTAATTAGAATTCATCCACCCCTAGTCAAGTATGACATGCTTCGATCGTCATGCGTTTACACTATAAATTTAAATTAATCAAGCTAATAAATTTTAAATAATAATTAAAAAAAATACGAAAAGAGTTTTACCTCTCCTTAGAGACCCTACGAATCTGTCTGGTCACCGGCCACGGCAAATTAAGTTACCAGTATGGTATCGTTGACCCTTTCGGCATGTGACCTTTCATTTCGTACGAAGCTTCAAAGTTCAAAGTTATTATAACAACTAAATAAACTAAGGGGCCACAATGTGTTTTCAAAATTATTACTTAATCATATACATTATAATATAATAATATATCATGATCAGAGACAGCCAAAATATATATACGTTATTTACTCATAAAGTCTTCAAAACTCTTCTGTCACTAACGTTGAATTAGAACTTCAACTGTTCTTTTTTTATACTTTTTTCTCTTCCAATGGTCAGGTCATCAACAGAGTGTGTATATAGAATAATGAATATAAAAATACAAGATCATTGGTGGTCACTTAAATTCTGATTTTTTTTTATAGAAAAAAACAAACAAAACGTTTGTGTGTAAGAATAGCGATAGCCGATAGGAGAAGACTTAGATTTAAGTGAATTTAATAATAGTATTAGTTTGAAGACAAAAGGCTCCTTTGTGGAAGAATTTGTACTATAAAGAACCTTCAATAACTGTGTAGAGTCCACCCCTAAAGAAACAAAAAAGAGCTTCCAATTAAGCAAATGGAGAAAAAAATTGATAACTCTATCTCAGGAGATGGTGTAGCTAGAGAAGGCCATAATCATGAAGAAGAAGATATCAGCAAAGCTGTAAAGGTAATTAAACACATTTTCTGTTAGTAGCTTGAACGACATTCTAAAAATTGAAGTTCTCGGATTTGAGTCATATGAATAAAATTTGCCTCGATATAGAGTATTTTATCCCAAATGAGATTTCCTAGCATCATGATCCGGTTAGTCGTATCTCAAAAGGGGTATCAGAAACCAGATGAGCAATCCAAAAAAATTAATGTTAAAATTTTAATTTTTCTTTTCGGAATTCGGCCACTATGTAGTTCTTTGGCAGAAAATTCATTAATGTCCTTGATTGTTTCGAGTCAACTAAATTCTCACCCTTGTTGTTGTTGGTTTTTCCTTTTTCTGTATATATATATATATATATATATATATATATTTTCTTTTTCTGTTTAGATCAAACTGTTCAAAAGAAAATAAAGAGTCATTTAAATACAATTAAACATGCATCTCAGTGATGGAGTTTGTGTATTAGATGCCCTCAAGTAATTGATTAACCTTCTTAATTAAATGGAATTTAAATGTATATTGCCTTTTAGTTAGTATCATAGCTATACAAGATCTGGCTCAATTATTTAATTTCTCTAAAATGTTTTGATTGAATTGAGAAACAAAAAAGTTTTAGACATGAATTTCACATGAAAAAATAGTTGAAAATTGTTATTTTACTCGAAATACTCTTCAAACAAAATTTTAAGACATGTTTGACTGAATATTACAATTGTGAATGTAGGATGGTGAATTTAAGACAGCCATAGCAAAAGTGAATGAGGTCAAACTCGAGAACGCAAGATTAAAGATGTTGCTTCAGCAAATAGAAAAGGATTATCATTCTCTTCAAACTCGCTTTTTCAATATCTGTCAATCAGATTTGAAGGAGAGTATCAGCCCAACATGTACTCCTGAAAATATTGCAGAAGTAGAAGAAGAATATTCTGAACTCGTCTCCCTTCGACTCGGGCGAAGTCCGAGTCCAAGCGAGTCCAAAAAAGTTGATAAGAAAAGAAGCTACGACAAGACGAGGGAGGACTACCATTCTCGTGATCAGTCCAATGATGGGCTTAAACTTGGGCTGGACTACAGTACTGGAGTATCTGAATCAGATCTTATGAAGCCCAATATCGATCCAAGCCCTGATAACGTAGTAAGCCCAAGTAGTGAAGTTGTCAAGACAGCAATGAAAAGTGACGATGGAAGTGTCAAAAAAAGAGCTGGTGATGATGAAGTTTCCCAGCCTAATGTCAAGAGAGCTCGAGTTTCAGTTCGTACAAAATGCGACTACCCAACAGTAAGTACAAAAATTCAACTACCATATCTTATTGTCTCACATATTTGCGTCACTTTGTGTCTCTATTACATAATAAGTGTGAGTTCAATTCTTACTGTTTCCTTTCTCAGAACTTTTATGTGTGATAAGAAATTTCTTTTTTCTTTCAAAGTACAAAGTTCTCGATTCATGTCGGCATTTTGATTTAGTTGCAAGTCTACTGGCAAAAGAATTTAAGTTTCTTAAAACACAATTAGTTGATTAGTTAATTCCAACCTTTTTCACCTTGATTTGTAACTTTCAAGGATGCAAATTCATGCTTAGCGTACTAGCTAGACTTTACCTACTATTGATTTTAAGAGATTTGTGTAAACCTTGTGACTTCATGTATGATACTTAAACTCACTATGAGGAAAAGATCATTAAGAAATGGATTTAAGTTATATATATATGACACAAAAATTAAATTTCAAAAGGAATAATGACGAGAACTACTTATTTCTTATGCTTTTAGTTTTCTTGTTGAGGCGGACCTAATGAATAGGTTATGATAGAATTTCAAACTCGAACCTAAAAAGTTTAAGCTCTGAATCCACTTCTACTTTCCATTTAATTTTGACTACATATTCTTTTCCACACCCTATTTCCTCTTATACTCTTTCATAATATTTTGGACCTCATGGTTACTCTATTGATGGCAGATAAATGATGGTTGTCAATGGAGGAAATACGGACAGAAGATATCTAGAGGTAACCCGTGCCCACGATCCTATTATCGTTGCTCAGTCGCGCCATTATGCCCCGTGAGAAAACAAGTCCAACGATGTCTCGAAGACATGTCTATATTGATCACAACTTATGAAGGAACACATAATCATTCACTTCCAATTGAGGCCACTGCCATGGCCTCTACCACTTCTGCTGCAGCTTCCATGCTTCTTTCCGGCTCATCATCAAGTTCTCAATCATCCAAAGATTTCAGAAATTTACCCAATATTTCGAAAACAACGCCTCTCTATTTATCTAATTCTTCTTCAAATCCTTTTCCCACCATCACATTAGACTTCACCACGTTTCCAACTACCTCGTCATTCACTAGTTTCAACTTCCCTTCCAACTTTCAATCCGGCTCGGGATTTCTTTCTAACAGCTTGAGCTTTTCCTCGCCTGAGTCGTCCACAATACCCAAAATTTTGGGGAGTGGATGTCTAAATTATGATTCTACTAGTACATTACCATATCACAATAACCTCATAAACATTGGCTCATCCCAAAAACAATTTGACACTAGTAATAAATTGAAGGAGGATTCTTCTCAGCAGGCACTAACTGAAACATTGACAAAGGCAATTACATCAGATCCTAGTTTTCAGTCAGTGCTAGCTGCTGCTATTTCATCAATGGTTGGTGCCACCAAAACTTGAATTGGAAATTGGATGAGCAAATTAATTCAGTTCAGAAGTAGAGATTCTTTTTTTCATTTGATATATCATGATATGTATACACAAATGTAAACTCTTTGACCATTTTTTTTCTTAATCAAAATGACATTTTTACTTAATCTTAGTCCATATTATATGAATGGTGCTGCGCTATTGGGCCTTGTTAGACAGTTTTTGCCCCTTTCAGGTCACAAAAGAAGTTGCATCTCCAGCTGGTAATTGGGTCATGTGCCCTTTTCTTTCATGGCTTAAATTTGGCACAATATATTTCATATTGATGAGCTTGCTTTCATGGTAATCAGTCAAGCAAAACTTGTTAGCTGATTCTTTTAGTTGTTGCTAACCCATCATTACGTGGGCTGTGCGTCACGTCGGACCAGTCCATTTTTAAAATATATACTTTTATAAATTTTTAAATTAAATTTTAATTTTAAAATGCTAACATAAATATTTACAAGATAAAACTACATGGTATTACTAGTTGCTAACTAAGTCTCAAATTCACAAGGAAAATAGTTCTAATAATACTTATTAAGTTTGGGTTCAAGTAAAATTTGATTGTATGGCTTCATATCCGAAATCACTAATATTCTATGCAAATATCTTTGGTACAACCGTACAAGAAAACGATCTTGTTGGATATAAAATTTCTGCGAAATATAATATCTTTTGACAATGATATAACTCGAACTAAATAGAGATATTAATAAGCAAACTAAACAATCAATAAATAACAATACAACTAACTATATAAAAATATTTACCTAGTTTTGTTGCTATATATTACAATAAAACACAAAAGAAGATGACACTATTTCATCCGTTCAAATGATTGTTTAAATAAAATTTAAGTTTGGACTCCTTTTGTTATTTTTAGTACTACATTTTATTTTTATTTTTTAATTAATTTTCAAGTTTTTGCATGGACTGCTCCTATTTCGACGGTCTTTAATTCTTACCTCTACAACTCATTTAATGAAATTGTTATGACAAAATATTTTTAATTATGACTTAATTTCGCCAGGTAAATTTTTTTAGAGAATGTTTGTCTGAAGGCATAATTTAAGTGTTATTTAATTCGCAAAACATATCTTTACCCTTAATATTAAAGAAAAGATTCGTTAGACACAAGTTAGTTCTAGAAGACACAAGTTAATGTTGCTGAACTTCTGCCCCCGGCACAAATTCATGTTGTTGAATTACGCCCCTAGGCACAACTTCATACTGCTGAACTTCTTTCTTCTAGGCACAAGTTTATGCTGCTGAATTTATGCCTCAAGACACAAATTCATGTTGCCGAACTGATGTCATGCTGCTAAATTTTTGCCCTACGCATAAGTTCATGCTGTTGAACTTATGTCCCTTAGACACAAATTTATGCTGTTGAACTTATGCTCCCAAGGAACAAATTCATGCTGCTAAACTTATACCCCAAGACACAAATTCATGCTGCTGAACTTGCACCCTAGGAAAAAGTTCATGCTGCTAAACTTTTCCCCCTAGGCACAAGTTTATGCAGCTGAATTTATGCCCCAAGGCACAAATTCATGCTATTGAACTTATGTCATGCTACTAAACTTATGACTTTGAAGCATAAATTGTTTGAACTTATGTTATGAGGCATAACTTGTGTCAAAACTTATCTCTTGCAAATTTTTCTTTTGCCTTGCGACTTTTTTTTGGGTTGTTAGGGACATTTTTGAACACTTTTTTGTCATTTAAAGTGTCGAATGATAAAAATTAAAGACCATGAATTTGATGGGTGATAATTAAAGCCCACCCAAAATAATGGCTCAGCCAGCTAACTCGCTCAAGTCTCACAGGCCACGGGTTTGCTCGAGCCTAACTGAAAGGTCTCGTTCTTAAATGGACTCTAAAAATCATAGCTCAATTCTATTAAATAATAGGTTAGACTGAGTCATCCCAACAAGTCTGACTCATTTTAACGGCTCTAAACTTTTGTCTAATCCACTAAAGTCTGAATGTCTATTGTGGTTCACCAATAACATACCTACAAATTATAAAATGAAGCAGTTATCATACATTATATATATATATATATATATATATATATATATATTATTAGTTTTGGCCAAATTAGAGATTCTTTTTTTGTCCCAAATTCTTGGTACATATGCTTCGTTTTGGCTGAATAGGTCGCACTAATTTATCATGAGTGTTACTTCATCATCGAGTTAAAAGATGTATGTGTATGAATTTGTGATGTATTTTATACTGAATTTTTTTTCCTCTTATTTTGATATGAAATTCATTACAAACTAATAGTTCTGAAATTCATTAATCATGAGAATTATTTACTTTTTTGAAATAATTTTTTACTTTATTTAAAATTGTATTTGACAATAAAAATTTCGAAACTAACTTGAAGTTGACTTTCAAATTTAAAAAACAACTCATAACTTGTTTTTCAACTCCATCTTTCTAACCACAAATAAAGAAAAAAGTATAATCAAACATAATTCCAACTTCATAAACAACACTTGACATCAGAAAAGTGTCTATTACGCCTAATGCTTTCCATTTAAGATCTAAAAAATGAGGCAAAGCTACCGTGTTGACTCTCGGTAACTTTAGTTCAAATTTTATATTTATCTTTAAAATTTTATTATATACATTATTAATTTAAAACTCAACAACTTAAAAAAAAATTAGAATTGACAATATAAAATTTAGCTCAGCTAAGTAGACTGAAACAGAGCCCTCCATATTCTACTATCATATAAATATCAATAAGCTGCTCAAGCAGGCAGCAGGTCGACATGCTTACTTGAGCAACTTAGACAAATAATAGTTCAACGTGGTTGTTTATCTATATATAGATAATTTTGATACTTTTATATTTCATATTTTGATATTGTTACACTTTAAGAATTTATGTTTATACTATGTTCACTTTAAATAAAAATAATAGGGTAATATGTAAATTTTTAAAAAAATGTGGGATTCAAAAAAAATTAAAAATTTATAATGGATAGGATGCTTTGGTATTATTGTGCTTTAAGGGCTTATGTTTGTATTATTTTTACTTTAGAATAATATGATAATATGAATATTTTAAAAAATTTGAGACCTGTAAATGAAAAAAACTTATAAATTAAAAAAATAAAGGTCGTCAAAAATAAAAATATAGTATATTTGAAAAGTAAAGAAAGGAACATTAAAAATAAAATTAAATAAGCAAGTAATATACGAAGAGAAAAAAAAAAGAATATATTAGCTACTTTGTAAAGTATAAAAAAAATAATATAATCTAAATAAAACATTTCAAAAAAATAATATAAAATAATTTTATTAATCATGATAAAAGTATTTAAATTTCTATTAGATACATACAACATAAAAATTAAAGCGAAAGAAAAAATTTCTTTTAGCTTTCACAAATAAAAAAATAAAAAAATAATATTAATAATCAAAACATTAATAAATTACCTTAAAATTGAAATCAGCATTCCTTCGTCTAGTATATGTATGCGAGCGCATACATGAGGTACTGTCAAACACCAAACACCGCTTGCCAGCTTATATATCACGCAAACTCAAAATCTTTCACTCTTTAAGTAGGCGATTGCACTGGGGAAGTTCATCATTTCAAATTCCGTCCATTATCTTTCAAAAATTATTGCCGGCTTTGCTCTCAGGTAAATCAATCTCCTTCCCACCTACGCTTTTCTGCATCAATTCATGCGTTTTTTCCACATCAACCCTAGTGAATTGACAATTTTTTCTTTTTGCAATTCTCTTAGTTATTGCTTGGATTGACGAGTAATCATTGTTGTTCCATTGGAATACTCTTTGTTATCCTTAGAAATTTCTTTACGGGGATCGAGCTCTATCTTTCGCCCTCTCTGTTTTGCCTTGACTTAATAAATTCTAGCATTTGATTGCCTCACCCTCATATATAGGCCTATAGAGCTTTGTAGCAGATTGGCAATTTGTAAGGTCGTTCTCATTGCTTTTAACTAAGTGTAATACCATAGGAGGGGTCTAGGAAGGATAGAGTGTACTAGAACTTACCCCGATCTTGACAAGGTGGAGAGGCTGTTTTTGATAGAACCTCTGCTGAACAAAGGATGAACCAGAGGCAGTAGCAACAAGTAGCAAACTATATAGTTGAAAAATTAAAATAATATGTATGTATATTTCTTTACTAAATGTACATTGTGTAGTGAGATATTTTTAAATGTACTCCCTGCTTTCCGATTTGTTTAATATAGTTTAACAAAGTACCAATTTTAAGAAGGAAAGGTAGTTTGTTAGACACAAACTAATCCGAACCCCCCTTAAATAAAGCACTAAAAATCCCTTGTACCAAACAAACCCTTTGCAACAGACAGTTTATTTTGTATCCATGGGGCATTTAACAAGTAATTTCGGTGACAAATGGGAGTTAAAACTAAGTATGTTCCAAATTTTGGGAAGGTACAATTTTTTAAAAGATCTCTAAA
Organism: Datura wrightii; assembly: GCA_035772735.1. NCBI lineage: Eukaryota > Viridiplantae > Streptophyta > Magnoliopsida > Solanales > Solanaceae > Datura > Datura wrightii. Next base: position 108,783,563 of record JASDFA010000008.1, on the reverse strand, counting down.
CAAATTGAGACAGAGAGATTATCAAAAAAAAAAAACGAATTGAGACTGAGAGAGTATTTACTTATACATAGTCCATATCCATTGTCACAGAAATATATGGGCTCAATCTTTGAGTTTTTTAGATTATATTTTTAAAGTTATGGATTCATATTTACTTTTTATTATGATTTAGTAATTTTTACACATAAATTTGTACTCTGTGTTGAAATTACCGGCTTCGTATTAACCCGGTATCCTAAAGCTACATACGCCCCTGACTCCAGTGGTATTCTATAGACACTAGTTTGAAATCTTGGATCTGCCTATTGACCACAGAGGAGAAAACCGTGTTATGTTTCTTAGCTGCCTTTTTACTCTTGGAAAATAAGGATCTTTTTTGAGTGTTTTTGTGTTCCTGAATTGTAATTTGTAAATTAGGTAGTGAGGATGTCGACACCAGCGAGGAAGAGATTGATGAGGGATTTCAAGCGGTTACAGCAGGATCCTCCTGCTGGCATCAGCGGTGCACCTCATGACAACAATATAATGTTATGGAATGCTGTTATATTCGGGTATGAAATCTGGAACTGAATGAAAATCATGGTTCCATAAGGATTTGGACTTTGGCGACTTATACCTGGCCAAACTGTTGTATCTTTGTACTTACAGTTTTTCTTTTTTTCCTTGAAATGCAGTCCTGATGACACTCCCTGGGATGGAGGTGAGGCAACATTTCTTAGTGACTACCTTTGGTTTGTGATATGGGTTGAAGCATTCTTGTTGAGTATCACTCTGTCATAGCTATGCTTCCTGAGACCTAGTTATGCCTTGGCAATTGCTGTTTCCTGCTTTTTGTTTTGGTAAATCTGTGTGATTTATGAACAAATAAAGTGCCCTTTAACTGGCATATCAGAATGTTAGCTGCATCTATCTTTACTGCATCTATGAAAAAATATTATGTGGATGTGGTCGAATGTGAGTTTCGAATTTGTAGTTCAGGAATCTTTGTATATGTTGCTTTGTGCCTTTAAATCTGGGATTTTCTTGTTCTATCCTCCCAGCGAAGAAGGTTTTCTAGGATTGGTGGTTGGTTCATGACCAGTGCCCTCTGCTGTTTTAAATATTCTTATAGCCTTATGCAGGTGGCTAGAGCAATTGACTCTCTTTTTTTGGCCAACTGTTTCTTTAGTAGCTTTCTAGTTTCATGTTAATCTTTTTCATCGTTACCTTTTTACTGTTTCTTTTTCATCTTCCATTAAACTTCTTCAAATAAAGTAAGGCATCAGAGTGTTGGCTAATTTGTTTGGACAATTGCTTTTACAATTCACAGATATCTCCACCAACTTTGATTGTTCTGTTTTAATGTTTACTCACAGGTACGTTTAAGATGACACTTCAATTTTCGGAGGATTATCCTAACAAGCCACCAAGAGCACACTTTATCTCCAGAATGTTCCATCCAAATAGTAAGTAGAACACCTAAAATCTTCCCCCTCCTTTTATCTCTACTCCTCTTTCTTCTTCGTAGAGTTGTAATACTTAGAGAGGATAATAATAACATTCACTATATATCCTCTTATGAGAGGATAAAATCTATTTACATTTTCTCTTTTTTATACACATATATGTGCATGTTTGTGCATGTGTTACTGTTATGTATGGGAGGGCAAGGTTGGTTAATGTAAATCATTGCAGCATTGTCAGATCTTTTGCAAAAACAACAATAATTAAGCCTCAATTGTAAGGTAGTTGCCTCAACTCTAAGCTAGTTGGGATATGCTATATAAATCTTTACTTTCCATTTTGTTCCATTTAGACCCATCTCATTTCAATATACAATAATTTAGGCTCTCAAACCCCACAAGTTCTCTCTCATTTTCTGTTGATGTACAAATCATTCAACAAGATCAAAAGGACTCCTAACAAATAATGGACTAACGTGATTATACTAACAAAATTAAGTCTTGATCGCAACTAGGTTGTATTGCTTATAAAAATCTTTTACTTCCACTATACTCTATTCTTCGCTAAGTTTGCGTGAATTCCAAAAGATTACTTGTCTTTTGAAACAACTTCCATGTAAGTTTAGGTCTATCTCATCCATTTTAACACTATCAACCATGATGGTTTCATGCCTGAGCTGCTTGCACTTTTCACAATTATATGATGATTTTTAACTCGAATTTTTTCTAGTTTCCATCTGTTTTTGCACATTCAGCTAACCCAAGATCTCCAACTCCGATCTGTGTTTTTGCCTTCTTTTTTTTTTTTTTTTCAAGTTTGCATATTAGCTTGGCTTGTGCTTTTTCGTATTGCATGCTAAGTATTGTTTTGCTGATCTCTTGTGCTTTTGCTTATTGTTGCTCAGTTTATGCTGATGGAAGTATTTGTTTGGACATCTTGCAAAATCAGTGGAGTCCTATATATGACGTAGCTGCTATACTTACCTCAATACAGGTATTATAAGATGTTCTAAATGCAACTTCATGCCTCCTTTCTGGTGCCAGATATTATTACTCCACTACACTATTGAGGACATAATGTTTTCATTGGTCAGTAGGCTGGTGCCGTCTGCTGCTAATGAACACACAGACAGGCACATTTTGAACGTGTTTCCTTTCCTTTACCATTTCTCTGTTTGGACTTGCTGTCTGTCTCTTTTTTTTTTTTTTTTTGTGGGTGGGGGTGGGGGTGGGGAGTATACTATGAAAAGAACCTTGCCTCTATTACTTCGGATCATTTAAGAACCCAACAGGTACCTGATGGATTAATCGACATGCATGCAAGTTGGACTGGACATCACCTTTATAAAATTAAAAATAAATAATAAATTGAACATATCAATAGAGGAAGAAAAGAATCATCATTAGAAATGCTCTAAAGCAGACTGGTCCTCATTTGTTGGCCTTAAGATAACATAGATGTGTCCCCAAGTGACACTATTTTCGATTGCAGATCAACAAGTTTTCAGTTCTCTGTTGAGATTATTGGTAGGCTAAGAATTTTATTTATGAACAAGCGCGTGTAGTTTTGATAATCTAGTCCACAGATTCAAGTTTTTCTTCATTTCTCTGACCTTATTTGTTATTAGTAATTTCGTGCACAAGTTCAATTCTCATGTAAGAAATACCCTCAATAGTTACAGGTATTCACCTAATTGCTATGTTATTTTTCCCTTGGTCCATTTTGTTTGACGTATTACTATTTAGAGAGGCGGTAGCTTTTTGCGGCTGTGATATTTTAATTATTTCATCATCTTTTAATTCAAAAATTGGTGGTTATATTGTTCTCATTTATTTTAAATTTGTATTAAGTAAGTAGATTACTGCTGATGATGGACAAAAATAAATCAAGTCAGTTCTTATAATTAACTGGATCAAAAAGATTTAAGCCTTTTTCAGCATCTTCTAGGTGAAAGAAAGCAATCCGTGCAAGTATAACACTAGCATTTATGCTGGTAAGTCCCTGATATGTGGATTTTCCTGCTGCAGTCTTTACTCTGTGATCCAAACCCTAATTCACCAGCTAATTCAGAAGCAGCACGCCTATTTAGCGAGAACAAGCGTGACTACAACAGGAAGGTGCGTGAAATAGTTGAGCAAAGCTGGACAGCAGACTGACTTCTCTGTTGCTAAAATACATCATATGGCATTTTATCTCCTGGTCGAGTTGTCTGCATCAAACTAAGATGTTTTTCAGTGTTTTCGCTACATCAATAATCAATGTAGTAGAACGTTGTCTTTTTATGTTCTGTTAGCAGCTCTGAGTTTCTTTATCTTGATGTTTTGTTGCTCGACTACGAGAGACTCTGTACATATGATCTTTTGTATCCAATTGTGTGAATTTCTATGGAGCTATATTCCCAGTTTAATTATGAGGGAGACTTGTGTGAGAGAGAAAATATCTCATAGCAATTTTGTTTCAGTTGAAGTCTCTCTGGATAGCACTTGCTCTATTGCTTGTACATCTGTAGTGGTGTCAGATGAACAAAGTAAATACTGGAGTAGGTAGAAGTGGTCTTTTAATACAGGCTCATTGAGGAGATTTCAAATCAGTGATTAATCCCCCTAATTTTTAAATGATTCTGTCTAAGGTTTAAGATATGGACTTATATTCAACGTTTGCCTTTGTTAACTACATCTGACTTGTGTCATGGATTCCGGATAAAAATGGCATTTCCAAACAAATAAATATCTAAATGCCTAATTCATTTTATAATCTTCATTAAAATAGTGGTAGTAGTAGTGTAACTTGTAATAACTCTGATAATATGCAACGCAAGTTCATTTTTTGCTTAAAAACTTGTCATATGAAATAAAAATTGAGTTAATATCATGTGGACCGATGGCTCACGTATCAAATATTAAACTGATAAGAAGAGATATTACACTTGATCTTAGTCAAAAATGTATCATCTGAAGTAAAAAGCTCTTCCATCATTGTTTGATGGAACGCATTTGCATTATTTTTCATTTAATTTCCTTTTGGCTTTTTTGGTTTTGTCCTTTTGTCGTGCTTAAATATCAGCATCTCAACAAAGGAGTAGCATGAATTTTGTTCATTTTTAAAATAGCGATTGACATGACAGTTGACAGCAGTAGGCAGAAAGAGTTACTAATATAGAAAAAATGACTCATTCCCAAGTAAACACCCTTGTTTTAACCCCTCCCTTCTTTTTCTCTCTGGCCTTTTCCTCTCGGATAATCTGCATCTTTAATAGTACATTCAAAAGAAGCTTCTCTACAGTGATCTTCAGTTTTTACCATTAATTGCACGCTATTATAGATGTCATTGCATGTTTAAGAATTAAGACCTTAAGTTCATACATTTTGTATCCAGTTAAAATGAAGAAGAGGAAGTAATAGATTTTTTACAAAAAAGATGGCATCCCGCCTGTCTATTCTATTATATATTACACACTTTCTTTTTTTAATTTCTCCTATAAAAATTGTTGCGTTCTTAAACTATTCAATCTTATCATCCCCATTTTACAATTAATGACCTGATAGTACCCTTTGATATAAAAAAGTTCACCTTTTCTTTTTATATCGAGAGAGAATATAAAGGGTGTGTAGAACTCTTTCACTTCTTATTTAATTGTTGATAACAAGGGTAATTTGGATATTTTTTATATATTTAACTTATAGTTAAAAAAAAAAAAAGTTCTTTATAATTTCGTAAACCATGCATACTGGAGCTAGCAAATATCGCTGCATAATATGGAACAAAGGAAGTATAATACTATTGAGTTATTAGTCAACACAACATGCAAGAAACAAGAAGGCTCCATATCTAAACAAAAACAACAATAGCAAATATAATGTAATTTGACGGGTAAAATTTGGGAAGAATAACACCTGTGTAGTTTTATTTCTATCTTATAAAGATAAAAAAATTATTTTTAATAAATTATTAATTCAAATAAAATATATCAAACTCTAATATATAAAAAAATACAGTAATACAAAAATTATATTAAAACAAACGATAAAAATAGCAGCAAAAGCAAAAACAAAACTAACTGAAGCACAACAAAACAATAAATAATAAAATCGAGTAACTAAAAAATATAATGCAAGGAGAGAGAACCTTCCCTTTTTGTTTCTTTCCATAAACAAACCTACACGTTAGGGCCCCATAGCCAGAGAAGTTGACCCCACACCACAAGCTCTTATATTGCTCAGAACATGGATTCTTTTTCTTATTTTTTTTTTTTAATTAAATTATCTACGAGACATAATACTACAGTAATATGTCCTCCATTCTGGTCCAACCTTGCAAAAATAAATTAAACAATGCCTCTCTCTCTCTCTCTCTCTCAATAATGAAAATTAAAATACTAATATCAATTTCCAAACTAATATCAATTTCCAACTTGTTCCATTCAAGTTTTTCGTGATAATTCAGGTACGATAACATATGTGCATGTCACTATACACACAATCAATTACTAATAAACAATTTCCATAACACCATTAAAGAAAAAAGATTAATCTGAATTAAAAAGCTCAGTAAAAATGTTGCTGCACTGGCAATGGCCAAAAATTGGTTTGATCTTCGACATTGGTGAACATGTTGCAGTATCCTTCTTCGGGGACAGTTTGTTCAATTTTATAATTAACTGTTGGGAAAACATCATGGTTGTTGTTGTTGTTGTTATGTGGGCTGTTTGTTGATGATGTTCTTGTTGTGGTTCCAAGGTTTACATCTATTATTGTACTGTTCTCATCACCACTTCCATTGTTCCAATTTGATCCTTCGTTTTCTTTGTTCAGATTAAACAAAATTGCTGTCCCTCCTGCTGATTCTCTGTTCCTCAGACTCAGTAACTGCAGCTGCCATCAGAAATGAAAAATATACAAAATTACAACTTTGGGAATTGTACAAAACAGTACGTAGTCGGAAAAAAAATGGGAAATAATGATTCTGTTTTGAACACGAGAAAGAAGTATACTCCCTTCGATCCATTTTACCCTTGAGAAACTACGGAGTCGTTTTGTACACGGGATAAGGTATAATAATACCTCCGATATATAAAATGTAGAAATATTTTAATTCTGCATTTGCTAAGAAGCATTATAGCTTATTTGACCAAATTTCTCAAATCAATCTTATTTTGAGAAGTGTTTTTTTCAAAAGTGCTTATCAGAAAAGTATTTTTGGTAAGAAACAGTTTTGTTTGACCAATAAATTTAAAAAACACTTTTGAGCAATAATTAGTGTTTGGCTAAACTTTTGAAAAGTGCTTCTAATTGTATTTTTCACAAAAGTGTTTTTCAAATAAGTGCTTTTGGGAAGAAGCTACTTTTTTTAGCTTCGAAAAACATCTTTTACTACTCCCTAAAGGCACTTATTTTCTCTCAAAAGCTTGGCCAAACACCTCTTTTTTTTTTTTGAATAAGAGATTTTTAAAAAAAATAAGCACTTTTGATCTCCGAAAAACTTGATCAAACAGGCTATTAGTTAGTCCTGAAATTATTTATCCCACCATTTGTACTATAATGATTTATCCCATATATATGGTGGGATAACTTTGTTTATCCCATCTCCTATACCAAACGACTCCTATGTGTTTTAACCATCACATCTTTATTTATTACTTCTTCCATTTCAAAATAAATACTCTTCTATTCCATTTTAATTGTTAGTATAAGATTTGCATATCCATTAAGAAAAAATTAATAGAGATGGTAATTTGACTAGTATAACCCTATTAATTTCTTGGAAACATACAATAATAATTCTTTTCACATTTTAGAATAATTTTAAGTACCAATGGTAGAATTGAAAAAAACATGGTCAATTATCTCTTGAATTTTAAAACTAACAAATATTTTGAAATAACTATTTTTAGTATGCCTAGCAATTTAAATGAAACGGAGGGAGTAGTATTTTAGCTCTAGCGATATTTCATTGTATTAAGAACACATTAATATAATGATGTATTTTCAGTTTTATCTTTATTTAAATAAAGAGAATTTCACATAACCAATAAATTATTAAAGAATTACTTTTTTTTTCAAATTATTTATTAAGGGTAACTAAAAATACATTAGAATAAAAAAAATATTTTTATTTTTTTAACATAAAATTTACATATTGAAAATTAGAATTCATAATAGTTAACAATTTAATTTTTTTTCATTCTTTTCTTGAAACCTCTTTAGTCTTGGAAATAATAATTTTGTCACATAAATTGGAATTGATGGAGTAATATATAGGTACCTCAGAGTGAAGTTTGTTGTTTTGAGTCTTGAGTGCATCATTATCAGACTTAAGTTTATCACACTGTCTCTTCAATATTTCATAATCTCTCTCCAATTGTTTAGTCTTACACCTTGCCCTTCTGTTCTGAAACCAAATGGCAATCTGCCTGGGCTTCAGCCCTAAAGCTCTAGCCAGTTGCATTTTCCTCTCAGGTTCAAGCTTGTTCCCAATCTCAAAACTCCTCTCCAGTGCCTTCACTTGCTCCAAATTCAGCCTCCTTTTCTTCTCCCCAAGCAATTGTGAAGAAGACCCATCGTCATCCGACATGTCATTAATATCGTCCCCTCGCGAATCTTGATGGTCGAATGACATGGCTCTCCTCATTAGCATCGATGAAATTCCTGCATCCGCCACATTCACACTGAATTAATTTGTCATATCACCATACAATGACGAATCTAGAATAGATGCATCACTACTCAGCGGAGGCTGCAATGTGATTCAATTCGACCCATCATTTGAAATTTTAATCAAACTCTAAACTCATAATTTTAAAAATGTTAGGGGCTCAGTGTTTACAATAACAATAAAATTGAATGCATCCCGCATAAATTCTCTATCTGCTTCTGCACAGAAAATTTAGTTCAGACTTAAATTTCAAAAAATAAAATAGTAATTCCAATTTAATAATTTTAAAAGTGCGATGTGGTCGATGTTAAAAAATGAAAGTTAGAAATGCATCAAGCTATATAAATTCTGAATCTATCTCTACACACCGTGGAATTGATAGCATTCTCTGCATGTAGCTTGGACTATATAAATATGTAAAACACGTATATAAATAAACAGTAGAATAAATTGATTCTAAATTTTGAATTCGTCACTAATCAAACAAAAATAGATAGAGTGGGAGAGATATAGAACCTTGAAATTCTTGATGAGGAGTACAAGAAGGTGGAAAAACACTAGGGAAGGAAGGAGGCAGGTCATTCTCTTGATCATGTGCTCCAGGAACAAAGGCCATCGTACCTGTACTACTATAAAGCATGTTATTATATCTACAGGGATAATCTTATACACAAAGTAAACCAATTAAAGTCATCATCGACAACTATATATATATATCTCTTATGTCTTTGTTCTTTTTTTTTTTGTGTGTGTTGGGGGTGGGGGTGAAGGCTAATGGGGATTTGAGGGGTGTTAATACCCCCGCTGTTCCAATTTATATACACACTTCTTTTTTTAGTCGGTCTTTAAAAGAATAGCACAATTTTCTTTTTTTTTTTGCAAATGATATTTAATGATACTTTCAATATTTTATCTATGTTACATTCCGCTTATTTGACAAAAAATCCATAAAGATGTAATTTTCTATTTAAAAATTTATTATTTTTAAGAATAATTTTACAACATTACAAATAAGATTTTATTTATTAAACTCTCGTACGCAATTAAATTACATCACATAAATTAGGACAGACGGAGCAAAGTAATAAGTCAGAGGCTAATGGAGGAGAGGTTTTGAAGTGGGAACATGGAAGGTGCTGAAGGGAACATTAACATGGGGTGGCAAGATGGCAACACTGGAAAGCCAGCGAAGTTTATTGTAATTATTTTTTGTTAAGAATTTATTAATAAACACATAACGTGAAATGTTATTAGATTTATTATCACACACAAATATTCTCCTTACTTGCAATGTGATGCCCTTTTATTTTATTTTATTTTTTTCCCGATGACTTGCGCTTTAGGTATCTAGATCACAACTCCAACTTCTTTTACGTATTCTTTTTTTTTTTTAAATTAAAAAAAGATAATAGCTACTGTATATAATTAATTGTTTAAGCTGTAAATTCTCGAATTAATTTCACACATGAACACTAAATTTTACATGTTGTATTAGTGAAGTCAGGAAATTATTATTTTATATCATTAAAGTCACTGAGCTTTATTGAAATCGTAAACTAGCTTCTTTGCAATCTCATTGATTAGTCATTGAAGTATATATTATATGCCCAGAAAATACAATCATTAAACAGGCTAAGGCTAGAGCAACGTATTCCACAAAGTCAATCGTACAATGTTCAAGATAAGTGTAGACTGAACAACGTTATATTCGTTTAATGAGAGAAATACTATAATTAGTTACCATAATTGAAGTCAAAGTCAGAATCCAAAGGAAACTTAATTAGTGAAAAAATTGAGGTTAGGTTTGGTGTGAAGTAAATTGTTTTGCGCAAGTGATGATGTTCTTAATTTGATACAATTAATTAGGTGAACTGAATGGAATAATAAGAAGATGAATATTATGGTCTGCCGCAAAATCTGAAGAAGGCATGTGGCTGGGCCATTTAATAAACTTATAGTTATACTACTAGCAAATTACTCGCAATAGTTTGATATGCCTCTCTATGAAATATAATAAGAAGAAAGCTAAGGGCCGCCATTTCAAATAATTTGTATTTCATTTTTTGATTTTCTGAGAAAATTTCATAAATAGCTATACTTTGAACCATAATTATCATTTGTAAATTGTAGCTATAATTTGTGTAATTATGATTCACAAATCACAGCTATTGTTGTTGAGTTGTAACTGTTTACCCAACTTAGTTATTCAATAAATACAGTTTCATTGGATACAATTCGCTTAATATACTGTATTTATGTCCAAGCAAAACACATTGTATAGGCCGCTTTGTATGAATGGTACGGTATTGGCACATATTAGAGCACGGAAATTAACATATGAGATTCCCAATTCTTAAGAGGTGAAGAAGACTTCATTGATTCAAGCCAACTATTGGATCGAACATCATCAAGTTTTGGTGGCTTCTTTCTATAGCACGCTAGTGGAGAATGAAGGCCTACATTGTGAATAAGTAAATAAACTAGGATGCATTTCCGATCTGGACTGGACAAACTTTTCTCGAATTCTTGTCACTGCTGCTGCTGGGTATCGAATTTGTATAGATTCGCTATAAAATTCAAAGCGTAGCTATGAATGATTATTTTTTAAAAGTCTACGTACTAATGGTAAATGTAATATATAAGTTAGCTAATTATGTAATTTTTTTCTTTATTTTTCGCACTTGGTTTGGGATCTCTAAATACTAAATTAGTTATAAAAAAAAAATAGAAGAAGAAGAAGTTAAAATTAAAAGTTAAAACCATGAGGTTTTATTATAAAACAAGAAATTGTGAAGGGGAATTAGACTGTGGCTGTCACAAGAAATATAATTTAATTAGAAAAGAGAGTATAACCTAAAATCTCTATTGTATAAAATTATATGTGGCAATTAAGAGAATTGTAATATACTCCCATCATTTCAATTTATATAATACACTTTTCTTTTTAGTCTGTTTTAAAAAAACATATTGACCAAGCTAGAATAGAACTGAGTACTTCTGCCTAATCAGTGCACTGATAATTTGGTTGCACAAGAAAAATCTTTAATACAAAGCCTGGAAAAGTGGTCTTTTGATTGAAGAGCTACAACATCTTTAAGCAGAAATCCAGAGCAAACTAGATTAAGTCTGGTGACTGTAATACAAAATACTTTTCAACTGTTGTGTAGAAAAGGTCTGAGAGGAAAACTGACTAGTGAAATCATGTCTCTAAGTGGCCATAGACTGCATGATCCTAAAGCCATTAGAGTGGAGATTTTTGTTTTTTTATAAAAACTTAATGGGCTCATCTGCATCTAGTCTGCTTGATTTGGATGGGAGAAACATGAAACAAGGTCCTGTTCTATTAGCAGTGGCGTAGCTACATTGATTCGAGGTTGGTCACTCAAACACTCTTCGCTCGAAAAATTATATTGTGCATAAAGAAAATAATATAGTGTAAATAGATCAAAAATAACTTTTTAAAGATATACGCTAAAGTTCTGAATATCCTTAGTAAAATTCCTAACTTCACTACTATTTATTATACCATTAGCATGTGAAAATGTGTTTTGAAATAACTGATCAGAAAGTTTGGGATGCTCAAGGGCATAAAGTAGTGGCGTAGCCACATATAACAACGGGTGGCCAGCGGAACACCTTCATCAAAAAATTATATTATGTATATAAAAATTTATGCAAAGTATATATAGCTAAAAATTATTTTTCATACCTATGTATTAAATCTTAAATACCCTTAATAAAATCTCTGATTCACCACTTGCACAGAGGATGATAAAGCTCCTGATATAGAGGGGTATAATGCCTATCTTTGAAAAAGGCATGGGGTGTGATCAAGGAGGATATTTGTCTAGCAGTCAAAGAATAATTCTTCATAGTACTGAAAAAAAGGTACAAAGCCATTAATTGCCTATGAAATCATCTCTAAAAGATTTTCTTCCAGAATGCAAAAAGTTATTGCTTCTATCATGTGTGAGGCACAGTCTGATTTCATACCAGGAAGGAGGATCTCAGATAATATTATATTGGCCTATGAATTGATGTATATAATTAAGATTGACTTACAAAAGCCTAGCATATGATTCTGTTGAGTGGGCCTATTTGGAACAAATACTAGAGGAGTTTTGGGCTCCTACTAAATTTAGAGGCTGGTTAATGCAATGTGTTTCTACTGTTAACTACACTGTCTTAGTTAATGGTACTTCAACTAAACCTTTTGATACTGCCAGAGGGCTTAGGCAGGGAGATCCTATCCCTCCATTTTTATTTGCTATAGCCATGAAGTATCTAAGTAGAAGTCTGAACAACTTGAAAGTAGATAAATCCTTTAAATTCCATCCTAGATGTTCAAAGATGGGATTACACACATCAACTTTGCTCATAATTTTTGCTTCTTTTCTCAAGAGGATTACACACATCTTTACAACCAAATCTATGCAAAAGCTGATCAGTGTATTTTTGTGGAGTTAAACATACTGAAGGGGATAAGATTATTCAGTACTTGGAATATACTTGAGGAGAGTTACCTTTCAAATACCTATGTATTCCTCTATCTACAAAAAAAATTGTCTCTAATCTAATGGCAATCATTGATTGAAAAGATCACTAAGAGAGTGTCCTCATGGACTGCTAGGAAATTGTCCTATGCAAGAAGGCTGCAATTGATTCATAAGTATTTTATTTGGCATTCAAGCCTATTTTGGGTTATCATTGAGGCCTACTGTAGGAGTTATGTGTGGTATTCTGGTTGCATGGGATAATGTCTGTTGTCCTAAAGCCTCTGGAGGTCTTAACCTCACAAATCTTCAACTCTAGAGTTAGATCTAATGTTTGCTCAACTTTACAGAAAAAAATTTAGGATGTAGTCTAACGTTTTCTATAATTAATAAAATTTTGGATCAATGATCTAATATTTTCTCATAAGACTTTTAATTTCCTTGAGAAAAAATTTTAACACCACGAGTTAAAAGGTTTGTAAATTACAAAAGAATAAATAAAAAGATGACCAATTTCGTAAACATTTATCTCCGAAAAGGAATAATTGACTAAAATTTCTCGAGATGCAAGGGATTTCAAGGCATGGTGGGCTTTCTTGTTGGTCTTGGTGTTTCAAATAAATTCAAGTTGACCGATTTGCCAGTTTTTTTTTCTTAATAATACCTTCATTTCACTTTTAAACGCTGTTTACAAAAGACAAAATATTGTGGAAACTAGAAAGATGGATTAAGAATCTTCTCCAGCATTGATAACTGTGTCCAAAAAATCCTATATATTCTGCAACTTAAGGTTCTTGATGGCTTTAGTACCTGCACTGCATTTTTAAATGATAAAATTGTTACTTGGAATTCAAAAATCAAATCTTTAGTGATCCCTATGATTATGGGTTGTTTCTCACATGGTTTCATTAGTTTATACTCTTAGATTTTGATCCTTTGACATAGTTTGTCTTCATGTTTAAACCACCTAGACACTATATAACATTGATAGTGTTTTTTTATTTATTATTAGATCATTTATAATATAATTATTAATTGAAATTAGTAATTTCCATCTCCAAATCTAAGTCTAAAGTGGCTTACTTACCATTGAAATTAAATTAAATTAATCAAGTAATACATTAAGGCAAGAATATACCTTTCTTTTTACAAATTCAAACTTTAGACTTCTCACTTTATCTCTAGTGATATGATTTATTGTAATATTCATTATCACTTATTTAAATAAAAAGACACGTGAAATTCTCACCCGTCACTCATTTAAAAGACAATTTTAATACTTCAAATATATTTGACTTATGTATCAAAAAACAATCCTTTGAAGGTACATGTTATATATTCATTAATCATTACTAGTTGATATGGAAGAGACATCAACATGTGTAACTTTATTTTGGTAGTGTTTGTGCAGCAAATGGGACTACAAATAACGTTACTCAAACCAATTGACTATAACAGATTTGCCTACTCGAAATTCGAAACTCATGACATCTTAACCAATTGACTTACGTAATGAATGAATTTTGGGCCTAGTTCAATTGTAAAAGAAGAATTATTCAAATTCATATAAGATGATCAGTCAAACCACCATCTCATTTGTGAACTTTTTCATTCTTCAGAGAACTTGTCCATAAGCCACACCAATCCTGTTTTCTTCTTCCATTTAGCTATTCACTCTATTTAGGAAGTATTACTTACTCCGTTCACCCAACAACCACCGTCTCTCTATTCGTGAGATTAGTTCTCATTTTTTTAAAATTATAAATAATTTAATAGATTTAATTTGAGCTTAACTAATTTTTTTCAAATTTTAACATCACCTTTCTCTAAAAATTTAAAAAAACTTGTTGAACTCACCCAAAAAAAAAAAAAAGTTTTAGAAATTCAATAACTCACAACCATGTGCATAAAAGCAGGTCCGCTATAAAGGCTGCCGGCCCAGAAAGTCCTTAAAAACGAGAAAGCCGCACCGATCATTCGGGGGAGGCGGGAAACTGCGAGTATTACATTGAGAAACCGTTAAAAAAGATATTAATTAAACTGGAAAAATGAAAGAAAACCATTTTATAAATTGAAAACTTAAATGAGTTTATACAAATTTTCTCACACAATTTATAAGGGATGTACTCTCCGTGGCGAATGGAATAGAGAAGCCATATAGATATATAGAAGCAAAATTAACGCTGTCTTTCGAATGATGCGGAGTCAAATAGAGCTTTGGAGAAAATTTAGCACGCACATTTTAATATTAAAATTATAATATTGAATTTTTTTTTTTTTTTTGTAAGTTGGTAAAAATTGACAAAAGTAGTGGATATTATTTTTGATGCAACTGACATAACCATTAATGCCTTCATCTATCACTAACTACTCATCACCAATCCAAAGACTCTAGGTTCTGGACGTTCTTGTGCTGCTGATGGGCAAGGTTCAAGCACCTAAACTGATGCAGATATCATCTAGCCACCAGATTATCCAACTTGTACTGCTTCTTCAGCACATTAGAAGTAGGGAAGTAGTACCATTTATCCAACTGAGAAACATGGTTGATAAGGTTCAAACAAACGACTCTTCCAGCATTTGGCAGAAAATGGAGGATTCTGTTTGTGATGGACTACGGCACTGTACTAGGCAGAGGCAATTTAATAGTAGTTGAATCATTTGAGTAATAAGTACTATTACCTCTAAGTAGTTCTGAAGATTTTAAACCACATGAAAGTAACAATAGCTTCCTCAGTTTTTCCGGCTCCAGGACTTGCAATTGCAGAATGAAAGCAAGATAACTTTGTCAATACAACGTATCATTAACAAATGATTAAACACAAGCTCACTGAAAAACTGACATGTTTGATCAACTTATAATCCAGTCAAGCATATTCCTTGCATTGTGCTCCCATGAGTAACAGAAATCAAATTGATTAAACCACGGTAGTGATTGCACAATAATAACGTGTTACTGTAAGTATAAACCATGTTGCGCACTCCCATTTCAACACCACAAACTGCTTCAACTAGCTAAAATTGTTCATATTCACATTTATGTCTGCGTGAAAAGCTTACACCTTTGGACAATTCCAATGTCTGCCCTATTTACCAATTTGGTCCATTCGCATAGGAACTGTTTCTTTCTTGACACCATTATTTCCCAAGTCAGCAGCAACCTTGGCAGCCCGATTCAGAACATCTGAAACCCAAAGAGCTCCCTTGGAGAAGTAACTGCTGCTAACTACAGCAGTTGCAGCAGCTGCTGCTGTTTTCCCTGTATAAGATGCAGCAGACATGGTAAGCTCAGAAAGATGGTACTTCTCGTCCACACATTTAACAGTCTCCATGCCAGACTGAATTTTATCAGTAAGCCCAACTCTCTTGCTGAGATCTGCCACCTTTGATGCTGCAGTAGATGACACGTGATAAGACTCATCAAAAGCTTTGGCTTTGGTTAGCGCATCCTTACTTAGTTGATATCCTTTCACTATCATGGTTTCAACTACGTGCTGTGCCAGGGTCACAGCTTCTCCAGGAGTTGAAACAAACTGATTTGTATGGGTGACCTGCTAATTTATAGCCAAAATTTCAAAATGACATCACGGAAGCTAAGCATAAAGAGAAAACTGGAAAACAGCGGAACAAAAAAGAAAAAAGGACTATTTGTTGGAGGGAGGAGTGAGTGAAGAATCACTTTGTTCTTACATCTCCCACGAGATACTTCAGTCCATAGAGTTTATAACTTTCTGAATAAACTTTCCCCCATTAATTAACAAGACTCTAACTGAATTTTAGAGAACTTAATAATTGTGATAATGTACAAACACTTTTATCAAGAAAAAAATAACAAAAGGAAAAGAAGAATAGTATAATAAGTTACATTAATTATGTATCCTCGGCTCTGGAGCTCACCAACGAAGCAAGCCATGAGAAGCTCAGTTCATGAATTGGATGTTCTTTGCCGTGCAAACTGTCCCTTTGGGGCTAATTAATCTAAAAAGTGGAACTGCCACTGAGATCATACTCCTATTAATTCCCATGAATGATATAACAATTTTATTTTCATTTACCCTCATAGACAACAATGAGAGAGTTGGTTGTCCAGACAAATACGGCAAACTTTAACTAAAAAAGAGAGAAATGAAAAAAGCCTACCGCAGAGCTGCTTCCATTCTCCACCTTATCTATATAGTTATTCCAAGGATCATTTTCATCTACATGTGTTTCCAAGCGAGATATACGAACACATTGATCTAAGATAGTGGATCCCTGAATCAAGGCTAAAAGGTTAAGAATTTTTTGATAGGTACAAATCTGAAACATAAAAGTAGCTGTATGAATTTAGTGAAATACAGTACTAGCACCTAAGAAATAAATCTAGCATTTCACTCGATGCACATATGTCCAACTAAAAACAGAGAGAACAAGGAAAATGAAGAAAAAGAGAACAATGACGCCAAAACTAGACATGGAATTAAAAACATTAATTTCAAATGAAGGTTATATAAAAGCAGGAAACTGGTATACACAACTCAAGCACTAGTTCCAAGACATCTCTAAATGCAATAATGAATAAAAAAATGATATAGCATAAAGAATAGTTTGCATATTCCCACGTCCTAGAATCAATGATCTACTTCCTCTATGGTTGAGGGGTACACAAATAACTAGCAATTCTTTAAATATAGTTATCTTTACCTAATTACATTTTTCAAAAATTCAAAATATACAACAATCACATATATTTTCATGGTGAAAGTGTCAATACAAGGTAGGTCACATTAACTCATTGCAACCAAAAAAATAAAAAGGTATGTCAAGTAGCCAAATGTATTTGGGATTTAAGGATCCTTCAGTGCTATCACTTAGGGTTGTTCCTCTCTCGGTTAAACTATACAAAATAGAATGCCACATAGGTAGTGGTCACTTAGTTTACCACCAAAGCTCATCTCACATAGCATCAATTACTCTTATAGAATCTTCTTTTCTCCCAAAGAAGAATAAAAACAAATGAAAGTCAAGATTATAGCAACCTTGTAAGTAGTAATGTACGGAATGATATTGGATTTAAATACAGCATATTGTCTCATAGATAAAATTCATCCCATTATTAAGAGATATCAGATTTAAAGAATTGGCACAACAGATTAAATGAGGGGGCCTATGCTGCATTTTGTTGCGGATGTAGAAAATTATAGTTAATAAGAACATGTTCAAATAGGATAGCACAACAGAGATCTTTAAAAGGACCTTCCAAGTGTTGCACAAAGGTTGTATTCATGTTCATCTAGAAATCAAAAGGCTCGAACAATTCTAAGTGAAACGAACAAGTCAACAATCTTAAATAGAAGTTCACACAATACAAAGAAAATTCACGTCTAAGGAATCTAGATATAAATATAATATTTTTCATTGATGCTTCTAAAGCTTGAGATTAGAAGGTTACTGCAAGCTCCTATTTTGGTAGATAACTGATTACACTCTCCCTAGTTAAACAAGGAAATTATAAGCTTTGAAGTAGATACCAATAAACAAGCCAACAGAAAAGTCTTTTTGAAATTTTGGACAAAAAGTCTAGATGGTTGCCCTTTAATTTTACAGAAATTGCTTAAGAGGATTGTATTGATGTTCATCATGGTGGTGATAAGTATAAGTAACTCAATAGCATGTAGACATGCAGCATTGAATATGCAACATGATTCACCTTGCAGGTTCTTTCTGCTATGTAGAACTAACATGATATCGAGTAAAGCAGAAACTTACACTGAGTAAAATAGCAGTTTCCAATGCATAAGTATCCTCAAACGTAACATAGGCTATAGAAGCATATTCACTCAATCTGCATTCAGCAAAGGCAACACGTGAAATCAGAAAGGCTAAAGAACATCCATTCTTTTCTCACACAGCTAAATAGCACTGAAATATCTCTATCAGCTCCTTTGTTTAAAGTTTAAACATCCTTTTGATGGAGAAAGTTTGGAAGGCCTTATAGTGAGTATCAGGACATTGAGATCAGATACTTCACTGCTCACAAGAGGCTCAGGCACATGGGTTTGTCAACATCGAACATTATCGGATGATGACCTTTTTCTCTCTATGCAAATATCCCAGAAATTATAGGAACACATAAACTCTTGTTGACATTGATGCTCCGAAGAGGTGACAGGGGAAAGTGGAAAGACATGTCTTGTTTGACATATTTCATAAGGCAGAATTGCAATAGGCCGTGCAAACAGAATACTATTGATTAGGCATGCGCATTAACTCTTACATCATAGATAGATCAATTCTGGAAACAATCACCAAGCATAAATTTACAGCACTGACAATAATCAGCCCGAAATCACAACTGTGTTGTAGCAAAAATTGCAGGAGAATCTAAATAAATGAAAAGCTACCTGATGATCTCTACTTGTTCAATTTCCCCACAGTGAGAGAAAAAATCATAGACATCTTTCTCTGTAGCTTTGGGAGAAAGACTCGTGATTTCTGCTGTGTAATGACCCAGATACATGGATATAGACACGGTTCAACTCCCAAGTAAAGGTGACCTAAACCTGATTGAGAACTGAGATGAGCTAACAACAAAAATTAAAACAAGTCCATTGATCTATCACTACGTCAATACTTCTCAATTCTTGGCTTGTCAAGGCCACTCTTAAGGAAGAGAACATTGAAAATAAACAGATTCAATCTTTACAATCCTCGTATAGACATGAAATAATGTATGATCATGATATTCATTTCCAAAACTCCTTTATATCAGAAATAAATTTTTTATCAGGTTAAATAAAGATAAAATATGCTTTAGGATGTAACATCTGCAATTATCTTGAAATATAAGAACAAAAGAAGTGTTTGTAAAACACAAGGATATTTTCTATATGAAGAAGTAACACAGCTCCCAGATAAAAAAAGAGGGTGTCCCAAAAACTTTATCAGCTCAACAGTGCTAAAGAGTATTCTGACAATTGAAATAGGAACTATAGTAATTTAATCATTCTGATAAAGCCTATAGGTCCTGAACAGATTCGAGAACGAGTATTCTTTAAGATTTCATAACAAATTTCACTCAATTCTTCAAATAATATGATAGAACAGTTTAGATTTCTTCATAGTCGGTCGTTATATTCATTTCGCTCTATTCAAGCCCATTTCATTACAATACTCATATAATTAAACCTTGAATCTCATACTTGCAAGAATCCGCAATGATATTCATAACAAAAAATAAAAATTAAAAAAAAAACGGAAGGTGAAAAATTGGCAGAATTTGGATAATACATATGATATTAGGGTAAAGTGGAGAAATTCCAGAACGGATGATTGAAATTACATATGCACCTAAGTTCATTAAACAAAATACATAATTCATAGATTAGATAGAGAATTTACATAAAGAAAAGAGAAGGGTTCAAATTAGAATAGCACCTGAAAATGATCAGATGGTCAAAGTGGAACAGAGCAATCAGCCGCGGAAGAGGAGAAAGAGAGAGAAGAAAAGGTGACTCTATTTTTACTACTTACGCTCTGTTTGTATGGTTGCTTGTAAATTGTAATGCATGTATTAAAATGTATTTTTTTATATTACGTGGTATTATTTTAATAAATATAATATTGAGATAAATTATATTTTTTTTAATTGTTATATAATATTACACATTAACTATTTTAATAATAAATTTATAAAAAAAAATAGAATACAGATGGAGCTACTATTAAAAAAAATAGATTAAAAAATAAAATATAATTATTAAATAATAAATAAGGATAAAATGAAAAAAAAAAAAAATACGTCATCACATTAAATCAGTAATTATATTACACCAACGACAACATATTAATACAATTTTTTTAAAAAGAATATAAAATATTTACAAATTTTACCTCCGCCTCAAAGAAACTATCAAATCAATCATTACCTTAAACAAAAATTTACATCTTACAAAATAATAAAATTTAATAATATAATATAATAAATAAATTAAATATTATATTTAAATTAACAACCCTATACAATAGGCAGCCACCGTCGAAACAAGCTGTTAGTATTTTATTGCATTAAAAAGTTATAAGTGGGGCCAACTGTTTGCTTGAGACCTTTTGACGGAGCTTACCATTGGCCAAAAAGTTTCACCCAAAATTTTTATATTATTATATTTTAAAAAAAATTAATTTTATTTAAGTGCCGTACGAAATTACTTACACACTTTTTTACAAGAGTAGCATAGGAAGTCACTTAACAATTTTTCACAGCAAAATAGCCCCTTAAGTTTGTCTAAATATCATAGAAAATACTTCACTGATTTCCTCCTTATGCGATACTAAGTAAAGTTAAAGTAATTTAAGTATTGATACTTGGATATAATTAAGTAACCTTTTCTTATAAAAATAATCTTATGATAATAGTATAATGAATAAAAATTCAATGACCTTCTATAAAATTAGATATGTCATTTTATATAGGTTTTCGCGAGTGGAGACCCTTGCATGGTCTACACACTCAATTTTAATTAGTGTTAATTTTACTTGTTACACGAATTTTATATGAAAAATTAATGATAGTTAAGGGGATGTTTGGGATGGAAGATTTTTGAGAAAATGATCAAAATGGTCCTTAATTTATGGGATTGCTTTATTTTAGTCCTTCATATATATCAAGTAATTGAAATAACTTTTAATATATAAAAGAAAAAATTTTAATTCTTTATATGTATCACGTAATCGAATAATTTTTAATATATGAAAAACGTAATCAATTTTAGTGGTAAACCTTAAAATTAATAGTGCAAGTGAAAAATTTTATCAAATTTAACCAGTAACTCAAGTGAGCTATATAAAAAATAAAAAAAAATTAAAAGTCAAAACTTTTTTACCACAACCAAATCTTATATAGTAGAAAAGGAAAATTCAATTTTTGCTATCTTTAATAGAACCTCTTTGTTTTTGCCTTTAAAACCATAATCCTTTGTTTGGACAGTGGTTACCAATGGTATAGTATGATATCGTTACTAAGAGTATCATATTTGTTTGGTTGTTACTTAAAATATATGGTATGGTATGATTTGATTCAATGGTTAGGTAATCATGAAAATCCTCACAAACCACCAATTTAGTATAATGTCATTGTTTCCTAATTTTTCTTTTCAATTACGCCATTACTTAATATTACATAATCCTATTTTACCCTTTTATCCAATATTATTTAATTTCACCCAAAAATCCTATCCTATACCGTCTTCAGGATTCAGTTCTCTTCTGCGTTCAGTCTTCTCTTTTTCTAGGTTTGATTTCTTAAACTTCTTACAAATCTGCTTTTTTTTAAATTGAAATCCATGTATATTTATCTTGGCTTATTTTTTTAATATTAATTTTGTTAGAATTTGCATGAATCTAACAACATAATATATTTATAAGGCATAATTTGTGACAAATTATCTTAAATTATTTTATTTATAATTATTGATGAATTTAACATATATAATAATTTAAGTCATTTTAATAAACTTACCAATTATGATACAGTACGATACTGTCAAACCAAACAATAAAACCATTATTAAACAGCATCAAACAATACAGTTATCCAAACATTATATTTACATTACCATATAATACACTACCGTATATTATAAAATTACGAGTAACCACAATCCAAACAAAGTGTAAGTCTTCCGAAATGCAGACCAAAAATCAACTTTAATTTAACCTTGGCATGTAAAGTTGTTTAATCTACAAATTTCACACACTTTATTATATTTATCCCAATTTTTATAACTTTTTTTTCAGTCAATCTTTAAAAAAAATTAATATATTTTTATATTTAATAATAATTTAATTTTAATATTTTTTTTAATGAGATAATTTATAACCATAAATATTTATAATTTATTTTAAATTATAAATTTAAAAAAGATTATTTCTTAAATTTCACGTGTAATAAAAATATATCGCATAAATTAGAAGATAATATATAATACAGAACGCCCTATATTACAAGAATTGGGTATTGAATAATTAATATCTTTTAAAGAAAAAAAATGTATTGTGCAATTGTAATAGAGACTTGAAGCATTTAGACAATCCTTTGTAAATTTTTTAAAGAGAAATGTCAGATTCGTTTTCC
This sequence comes from Datura wrightii, assembly GCA_035772735.1. Lineage (NCBI taxonomy): Eukaryota > Viridiplantae > Streptophyta > Magnoliopsida > Solanales > Solanaceae > Datura > Datura wrightii. The sequence goes on along the minus strand of JASDFA010000008.1, from coordinate 108,760,865 downwards.
CCCACACACGTCCTTTTTACTTCAATAAATCCAGAGGATGGACCATATGTTCACAGTTAGTGCTATAATTTACCCAAAGTTTTGTTTTCTAAATTGATGATTTTTAATATTTGTTTTTAATTATTTTAAGTAATAAAAATATTTTTAATTTTTTTTAATAAAATTGCAAGTTCCCTACTGCATTTGTCCTCAAGACAAGTAGGAGTTCAATTGCATGAACTTCTACCCATTGACACAAGTTTTCTACTGAACTTGTACCTCAAGGCATTATTTCATGTTATTCATGAACTTGTGCCTATGGGTAGAAATTCATGCAATTGAACTTCTAGAAATTCATGCAATTGAACTTCTGCCCCCCGGCACAAGTTCAATAGACAAAATTTCATGTTATTTAACTTATGTCTAGTAGGCATAAATTTATGTTATTGAATTTGTGCTTATGAACAAGTTCAATAACATGAATTTATGTCCTACCAGGCATAAGTTCATATTACTTCTACTCCCAAGCACAAGTTCAATAACATGAATTTATGCCCATCAGACATAAGTTCATGCTACTTAACTTATGCCTGGAGGCATAACCTTGTTGCTGAACTTATGCCCCAAGGCACAAATTCATATTGTTGAACTTCTGCTCCTTAGGCACAAGTTCATGCTGCTGAACTTATGATCCAAAGTACAAATTCCTGTCGCTGAACTTCTGTCATGCTACTAAATTTCTGCTTGGGGCATAATTTCATGTTGCTGAACTTCTGCCCACCGACCCTTGAGGCTTGACCTAGATTAGGCCTAAGTCAATCCATGGGCCAAAAGACTATTTAATTTAAATTAAAAATTTATAAGAAGATTATGAAAAAAGAAGTAAAAACTAAGAATAGTGATTATCGAATAAGTCTTAGTATCACAAAAAATACTTTACTCATTTAGCGTTACGTGATAACCACCAAGTATAGAAGTTGCATTCATGATTATGATTCAATTTAAACTTACAATTTAAAAGAAAATTGTGAAAAAAGAATTAAAAGTACGATAATGATTACCGAACAAGTTCTAGTATCTGACATAATACTTTACTTATTTGGCATTAAATCCATAATATTAAAAATCTAATCATCAGCATAAAAATTGGATCCACCAGAAAATTATCCAAACACTTGTTGCTACTCGAAATCAGTTGCACAACTTTACTCAAATTCAAAGTGGTAATGTTTTTAAGTGAATTTAAAAATAATTAATTTTTCATATATAGTTATTTTGTATATTTAACTAATTTATGAATATATACGAAGATGAAGATGTTAATTAAAACAACTTTATCAATAGATTCAAATGTGCTTGACGTTATATTGGTGTTAAATATGTTATAAGTTGTCATAAAATTATGTACTTTCATATAATCATACGTTGGAAATGTTAACAAATTTTCATACCTATAAGTTCAAATATAGATTGAAAAGAAATTTTCTTATAAAAGAAAATATTGAAAACCTTTTAGAGTTGGATTAGGCTGGCCATTTTAAGGCCTTTTAAAATGAAGGATTGGCCCATCCTAACCCATCAAATTTCTTGACCTGTGAAGCATGGGCTGGACTAACCCATTTTGACAGCTCTATCTGTGAGGAGTCCAACTGGCGTAGTAGCGTATTATGATTGTGCGTTATTATTTAAGCTCTTTTTTCATGTATTATGATTGTGCCTTGCTATTTGACCTTTTTTTCATGTGATTAATTAGGAATAATCAAATCAGTGAAACCTTTCGTTATCTTACCTCTCTTGCCATCATGATAGCACCTAGTGTAATATCAATTGTGTTCGAACAATAAAGCTTACACTCATTCAAATTGATTCATCTTCCATGTGCAGATTGTTTTGGTCTTATAACTAAGGAAATATAGTAGTAGGCACCATTCATTAGGCCCGAGAATTCGTTGGATATTTTTCTTGTGGGATCGAATACTCGAAAATAAGCAAAGTTGCAATTTAGTGCTCTGCTTCTCTAACATAAACGGGAGCTTTTTATAAAGGGATTACTTCATGGAAGTAATTGCTTAGGACCAATAGACCAAATGCACTATCTATTTTGCACATTTCATCATTTAGCCTTCGCAATTAGCTTAACAGACAAGCTTCTTTGATCCATCTTCGGCTTTGATTTATTATGCATAGAAACTCCAATAACCCCTAAAATCTCTTACAATATATATATATATATATATATATATATATATATATATATATATATATATATATATATATATGCTTATCGGACTATTCTCTGGGTCATTCTCTCGAGCAGAGCTCAAAGCAGCGTCAAACCTCTGCTCTGACTAAATTTAGGTCAGGACATCTATCATCAAAATTGAAGTGTAGTGTGTGTGTGTGTGTGTGTATATATATATATAGGCTCATCGAACTATTCTCTGGGTCATTCTCTCGAGCAGAGCTCAAAGCAGCGTCAAACCTCTGCTCTGACTAAATTTAGGTCAGGACATCTATCGACGAAGCTGAAGTGTAGTTATTTGTGGAATTTCGATTCCTCTTTTTATATTTTCTTCTATTTAATTAATTTGATTTTGTTAGCAACTCTTTTCCCCATTCTAGTCATACATGCAGGTGCTAGAGAAAATATGCATAAAAATAAAATAAAAATAAAAAAGGCTTAACACATATGCAGACACATTAAATTTGTTAAAATTTTTCATCTTGTCACTTCAATTCAAACTTGTGCCTATTGACCCCAATCAAAATGTACCTCTTAGACATAAATAGATGATGTATCACAGTGTGTAGCACATCTGCTTTGATAGCGTGAAAAGCTAAAAAAAGTTATTTTAAATTTTTTTTCTTTTTCTTCTTCAACTTTTCTCTTACTATCTCCCCACCACCATTTACCACCATCCTTCCCTGCCATTATTGCTACCATCACCTCTTTCTCTTTTAGGTGATTTCTCCTACATTAAATAATAAATCAAACAATAACAAAGAAATAAATATAAATTACGAAAATATATATATTAAGAGAAAAGAGTTCAAAATATTAATACGAAGAATACAATATTTGCAATATGAATTCTCTAAGTTTAAAATTATTTATCAATCTCACATTCAAAGTTTCCGGCAAAATAAAAAAAAACATCAATAATAAGATTCAACTGCACTTTCTTTTAAGGATCTATAATTCATCAAGTAATTAAAAAATAAAACATCATTGGTTTAATTAAAAGAAATAATAAACATCACAAAGAGCGTAATCAATATCTCCTGAAGTGATGTAACTAGGAGGAGTGACCGAAAAATTATGAGAAAGAAAAGGAATGGGGACCAAAAAACAATGAGAGGGGTTGGGGGTGAAGAATAACATGGGTAACAGTGAGGAGGGGTACTAACTGAAAACAAAGTGATAGAACTTGAGTGGGGGTGGAGGCGGGGCGAGCGGTGATTTAATATTAAATAGAGTTTTTTGTTAAAAACAAATTCAAAATCCTTTTTATAAAATATGAGGGTTCAAATGTCACATGTTTTCATTTTATTCATTACTTTTCCACACTTGTCGAGTGTGCAACACGCACACCTTGTTGAGTTTTGAATTTTTTTTCTTCCTACGTGGATAAATATTTGGACCAGCCCACTTTTGCGCATAAGCCTAATATGATGGTGCATATATAAGACTTCTTTGAGTCTTATTTTATAGATACAAGAGACAATTATAGCAGCCTATAGAGAGAAAAAATGGCAGATTTTCGTACAGAAAATTTCAGCCCTAATAGCCCGCTTCAAATTGCGATTTCCACTTCGTTTCATGTTTGATTGAGATGATTTTTGGATATGTTGTTCTTATCATCTTAATCTTTGATTGAGAACTGACAAAAATAAATTTGGAGTCCTGTAGCTCTAGATTTTAGCCCGTGAACAGTAGCTGCAATTTGGGTCTCATTTTCTTCTCTAATTTTTTGTGCTATATCTTATATATTATTGCTCGCTGTTTGGCACTTATTTGGTGGCCATTTTGGAGAACATTCTTGTAACTCTTGTTGATTATATTGGAGTTTTGGTCCCTTAGTTTTTTTACTCTTCACACCGAAGAGGTTTTTCCACGTAAATTTGGTGTCTCGTATGGTTGATTTATTTTATCTTGTGAACGAAAAAGTAAACTGAACTTTACTTAAGATGAAGGAAGCGAGTGCCGAAAAAAAAATTGCTTTCTTAAGGCTTCAAACTACTAGTCATTAAGACCACTATGAATGAAAGGTAAGAAAGTATATTTATATTTTTTGGTAATTAGCTGATTCCCAGGACTATTTAAAATTTTATTTGAGATCTGCTCTTGGTTCAAATAGATTGAAAAAATTTATACTTGGATATTCTTCCGTTGCTACCCTGTCGTGCACTTTTGTTTGCGCTTTATTTTTTCAACAAAGTGGTATCAGAGCTTGTGCTTATTGTTTATTGTCTATTTGAACAATAGAGGCAAATATGAGTAAGATGGTGTATTTGAATGGTAGAAATTATCATATTTGAAAAGGCAAGATGAAAGATCTTCTATTTGTCAAGAAAATGCATTTACTTGTGTTTGCTTCTAACAAACCCGAATTTATGACTGATGAGGATTGGAAATTTGAGACCTAGAGATTGTGGCTATATTAGACAATGAGTTGAAGATAATGTTAGAAATCATATTGTGAACGAGACACATGCTAGAAGTTTGTGGAATAAACTCGACACTTTATGCTTCAAAGACTGGTAATAACAAGTTGTTCCTATTGAAACAATTGATGAATATCATATATAAAGAGGGAAGTCATATTTCTGATCATATAAATAACTTTCAGGGTGTTCTTGACCAGTTGTCCGGAATGGGTGTAAAGTTTGATGAAGAAATACAGGGACTTTGGCTTCTTAATACTCTGCTAGACTCTTGAAAAACTCTTTGAATTTCTTTGATTAATTCTGCTCCCAGTGGTGTTGTAACTACGGAATATGCTAAGAGTGGTGTCTTAAATGAAGAGATGAGAAGAAGATCCCAGGCCTCATCTTCTTCAGTTTCACATTTTGATATTTTGGTTGCTGAAGATAGGGGAGAAGTAAGTTCAGGACTCAGAATGACAAAGATAGAAGTAGAAGCAAGTCAAAGTGTAAGTACAAGAACTTTATATGTGACTATTGCAATAAGAAAGGACATATCAAGAAATATTGTTACAAGCACAAGAGAGATATGAGACAACAAAAGAAAGATGGCGATAATGAAAATCGTATTGCTATTGTTGCTAAAGATGATCGTCTAGTTTCATGTAGTGAAAATGTTATTAATCTTGTTTTTGGTGAGTCTTAGTTGGTTTATGGATTCTGGTGCTACTTCTCATGTCACCCTAAAGAAGGAATTATTTTTTTTTATACTCTAGGTAATTTTGAAATGTTGAAAATAGAAACCAATGATGAGGTTGAGGTACTTGGCATTGGCACAGTTTGTTTGAAAAGTAAAAATGGTTTCAGATCAGTTCTTAACAATGTCAAGCATGCTCCAAATGTTCGCCTGATTTTAATTTCTATAGGAAATCTTAATGATAAGGGTTATTGTAATTCCCTTGGTGGTGGCCAGTGGAAGCTTACTAAAGGTTCAATGATGGTGGCTCGAGGTAACAAGTTATCTAACTTGTACGTATTTTAGGGCTCTATTTCTAGAGGCTCGGTAAATTTGATGGAGAATGATACTTTATCATAGTTATAACATAGGAGGCTGAGTCATATGAATGAGAAGGGGATTGATAGTTTGGCTAAGAAAAATTTACTTTATGGAGTGAAACAAGAAAAGTTGAAGAAGTGTGTCCATTGCTTAGCCAGTAAATAGGAAAAAGTTTCTTTTTAGAGTCATCCGCCTTCAAGAAAGCTTGATTTGCTGGAGTTGGTCTATTCTGATTTGTATGGTCCTTTTAAGGTAAAGTCTCATGGTGGTGCATATTACTTTGTGACCTTTATCGATTATCATTCTTGCAAACTTTGGGTATTTCCTTTGAAGTCCAAGGATCAGGTACTTGATGTGTTCAAGAATTTTCAGGCCTTGGTTGAGAGACAAACAGGGAAGAAACTAAAATGCATCTACTCAGACAATGATGGTGAATATATTGATCCTTTTGATAAATATTGCAGAGAGCAGGGTATTCGATATCAGAAAACTCCTCCAAAGACTCCTCAGTTAAATGATTTAGCAGAGAGGATGAACAGAACTTTAGTTGAGAGGGTAAGATGTTTGCTTTCCGATGCTAAGCTGCCATATTCCTTTTGGGCAGAAGCACTTAATATTATTACTTATGTTAATAATTTATCTCCTACTGTTGCTTTGGATGGTGATGTCCTTGATAAAGTTTGATTTGGAAAGAATATCTCTTATGATCACTTGAGAGTCTTTGAGTGTAAAGCCTTTGTGCATATTCCTAAGGATGAAAGGTTAAAATTAGATGTTAAAACTAAGCAGTGTATCTTCATTGATTATAGTCAAGACGAATTTGACTATCATTTCTATGATCCAGTTGAGAAGAAACTTTTTAGAAGCCGTGATGTTGTGTTCTTTAAAGACCAGCCAATTGAAGATTTTAACAATGCTGAGAAGGTTGATTCTTAGAGCAGTGAGAGCTTAGTTGATGTTGATCTAGTTCCTACAACTATTGAGCCTAAAGAAAATTTTCAAATTTAAGTTAATAATAAAGATGGTGATTATGTTCAGAATGACCAGCATGACATTGTTGATGCTCCAGTGCAAAATGATGTAGTTGGCAAGAAACCAGCTATTATTGATGCTACATAGAGTTCTCTCAGAAGATCGACTAGAGAGAAAATTTCTTCATCTCGTTATTCTCCTAGTAAGTATGTACTCTTGATTGATGGGGAAGAATCTGAGAGTTTTGACAAGGCCATGGATAGTAAACAAAAAGAAAGGTGGTTTGATCCTATGGAAGATAAGATTAAATCCTTATATGATAATCATACCTTTGATTTGGTTAACCTGCCTAAAGATAGAAAAACTTTGAAAAACAAGTAGGTTTTTAGGGTGAAACATGAAGATGGAAACCCTGTTCCATGTTACAAGGCTAGATTAGTTGTAAAGAGATTTAACCTGAAAAAAGAGAGTTGATTTTGATAAGAGATACTCTCCAGTTGTGAAGATGTCATCCATTCGCATGGTTCTAGATTTAGTTACAAGCCTAGATTTAGAGGTCTAACAAATAGATGTTAAAATTGCTTTTCTCTATGGTAACTTAGATGAAGAAATTTATATGAAGCAGCCAGAAGGTTTTGAAGTCAAGGGAAAAGAGAATTATGTTTTAAAAACTGAAGAAGAGTTTGTATGGTTTGATAAAAACTCCTAAACAGTAGTATAGAAAATTTGGTTCTTTTATGAGACAGCGGGGCTTCAAGAAGACTTCATCAGACTATTGTGTTTTTATGTAAAAATTCTCTGATAGTGGCTTCATTATTTTATTGTTTTATATTGATGACATCCTTATTGTTGGTCAGAATGCTTGCAGGATTCAGAAGTTGAAGCAAGAGTTGAATAAGTCTTTTGCTATGAAAGACTTAAGATCAGCAAAATAGATTCTTGGCATGCAGATTGTCCGTGATAGAAAGGCCAAGAAGTTTTAGTTATCACAAGAGAAGTACATTCAGAAAGTACTTCGCAGGTTCAACATGGATAAGGTTAAGGTTGTTAATACACCTTTAACTATGCACTTCAAATTGAGAACGAAGCAGTGTCCTTCCGGTAATGATGAAGGAAGATATGAAGAAAGTTCCTTATGTTTCAGTTGTTCGTAGTTTGATGTATGCAATAATTTGTACAAGACCATATATTGCTCATGCTATTGGTATTGTTAGCCGTTTTCTTTCTAATCCAGGAAGAGAGCATTGAAATATAGTGAATTGGATAATGAGATATCTTTGTAGCACTTCTAGTTTGAGTTTGTGTTTTGGGATCGGAAAACCTATTCTTTGTGGTTACATTGATGCAGATATGGCAGGTGATGTTGATACTCGAAAATCTTCTTCAAGCTATTTGGCTACTTTTGCAGGGAGAGCTATGTCTTGGCAATCTAGATTGCAAAAATGTGTTGCTCTATCTACTATAGAAGTCGAGCTTATTGCTGCTGTTGAAACTTGTAAAGAGTTGCTCTGGATGAAAAGATTCTTGGGGGAACTTGGTTGTGCTCAAGAGAGGTATGTGCTTTACTGCCTCAGTTAAAGTGCTATTCATCTTGGGAATTCTATATTTCATGGTCGGTCTAAACATATTGATGTAAGATACCGTTGGATTCGAGATGTGTTGGATTCTAAGCTTCTTGAACTTGAGAAGATTCATATGGATGATAATGGTTCTGGTATGATGACTAAAGCTTTTTCAAGGGAATGTTTAGAGAGTATTGCATGATCGTCGGGATGGAGGTCTCCTCCACATAGTCGGGAGGGGGAGAATTGTTGAATTTTGGATTTTTTTTCTTCCTATGTGGATAAATAAAAGTCCAATTTGGAGCAGCCCACTTTTGCTCATAAGCCCATTATCATGGTGCATATGTGAGACTTCTTTAGGTCTTATTTTATAGATAGAAGAGACAATTACAGCAGCCATATAGAGAGAAAAAGGGCAGGTTTTTGCACAGAAAATTTCAGCCCTAGCAACTCGCTTCAAATTGCGATTTCCACTTCATTTCTTGTCCGATTGATCTAATTTTTAGATATTTTGTTTCTATCATCTTAATTAAGTGAGAACTGACAGAAGTGGATTTGGAGTCTTGTAGCTTCAGATTTCAGCCCGTGAACAGTATTTGCGTTTTGGATGATTTTGCTCCTTTTCTTCTCTAGTTTTTGGTGCCATCTGTTATATATTATCGCTCATTGTTATGCACTTGTTTGGTGGATATTTTGGAGAACATTCTTGTAACTCTTGTTAATTATAGTGGAGTTTTTGGTCCCGTGATTTTTTTACTCTTCACACCGAATAGGTTTTTCTACGTAAATTTGGTGTCTTGTATGGTTGGTTTATTTTGTCTTGCAATATTCATATTTGTTGGTAATTGGCTGCTGCCCAGGCTTATTTAAAATTTTATTTGAGGTCTCCTCTTTATTCAAATAGATCGAAAAAATTTAGATTTGGATATTCTTCCGCTGCTACCCTATCGTGCACTTTTATTTGTGCTTTGTTTTTCCAACAGACCTTGACTTTTTATCCGAGAGGTATTTAATTGACACATTTTATACTTAAAATAAATGTCTAATAGGAATAAGTGATAGTTAAAGTATCGAGATAAAAAATTCTAACAAATTTAAAGGGCCACATATATGTGTTAAGCCCAAAAGAAAAAAAAAGACAGAATGTCATGCGTACATCTTACAGTTTTAGCTGGGGTAAGAAACAGTAGTCATATTTCCTGTTGATGCAAAACGTACAGCGTCTCTAACGTCCAATACTCTTGGCACAGCTAGTCCCCCAGTTGAATAGTAATATATTCCTAGATAGTTACTTGGCCAATAATTTAAATGGGAAAGTCCACAAAATTAATATTCGAAAGATGGATGTGTCAACTACAATTTATAATATATTGTTATTGACACAATCAAAAGAGGATCAGTTTTCAACAAATGAAAGTGATATGACACAGGGTTTCTGGATTTGCTGTCGTCTCCTAAGGTGACCATTCATAAAGGTAAGGCCAATATCAAAGTCAATTCGTCAAATGAGGGCTCATCCTTTTCACAATCCCTTGCATATATATGTTTTATTTGAACGAGCTGGAACTGATTTGTATTCTTCGCAATCTTCTATTTAGGGTTATATTTTCGGTAAGCTAAAATTTGTGATATGTTCCGGCAAATCTCACTTTTCTCTACCACATCTTTATGCTTAATTATCTTTACCTCTTTTAAAATCATCCATCGATAACCTGTCACGCCTCTGCATTGAGGCATAGGACATCTCCAAATCTCTTGCATATATATGTTTTATTTGAATAAGACATATATCAAGACACCAAGACACACCCTTTTCATGAAACACAAAGCCAATGTCCTTTTCTCTTCTCGTTTTAAGTGCACCACAAATATGTCGATCGACAACTTTATATATATTTATACAATAAATATATATTGTCACTGTGGGTATTTTCTATCTCTAGCCTAACATTATTCCCATTTTATTGGCATGCATGCATTCAATTCGTTTCAGTTAACTTCAATCATAAAAAAAGAGTTTACTGTGGATGCTGATGTGGTCTCGTTACCAACTCGTTTTCCCACTTCATAAAAGAAATAATTAATTAAACCAATCTAATCACTCTATTACTCTAGCTAGAATGATCATTAGGGACTTCTAGATCTATAAAGGTTATTAATTAATTAATACCCCTATCAAAGGACAAGAATGAGACATATCTTATCGTATAAAGAGGGAACCTAAAATCATATTCTGATTGGTTTGAGAATTCCGACCTTAAATTAGATAACGTGATATTGTAAAATACTAGGTAAGCAAGTTGTTTTCTTACTTAAATTAACTCGCACTATTAGAAAAAAAATCAGCTATGGATAAAATTTTGTAACTAAATAAAAATAAAATTCTATACTAATCTTATTTAGCTATGAAATAGCGACAGATTATAAGAAAATTCAATTAGCTGAAAGCTATTTAGCGACAGATTAACTGAAGATTATCGATAAATTCCATAGCTAATTTCATGTTTTCTAATAGTGTCGACCTAAGCAACACCTAAAATTAAAATCCATATGTCTTTAATTTCTAAGATGATAATTTTTTAAAAATTTAAAAAGAGATGGTCCTAATTAAATAAATTATTAGGAACCAAAACAAGAAAAAGTAGCCTTAATGAAACAGATATTTAATAAGGTGATCAACTAGAAGTTTTTTAACTTGGGCAATGTTTTAATTTCTACTATATAAGAATGAAAATCATACGTAGGCTATTCAAATTTTTTTTTCCTTCCTTCTTTTAAGTTTCTTTATTGATTTTTTTTAAAAAAATTAAAATTAAAAACACATTATATACATATAGAGAGAGAGCGTGCGCGCAAAGAATGACACCGTAGAGCAAAAGTCCATAAATAAAATTGGAAAACATCATTACAAGCACGTGAACATATATAGCTAGGAGAAACATTAGTATATATTAGCTAGGTCCAATATATACTACTCCATGTTTAAATTAAATTTGTAAATAATGAGAATAGCTAATATTGACCAAAGTCTAGAGAGGAATTAAGAAGAAACACAGAACTATATAGGTATATATTTATATATAATATATAGTAGAATGCATCCAATAATATATGATTTGATATATGAAAATAAATGATTGAAATTACATAATTAAACTACGAATGATGGCAGCTTCTGGACTATCAGCATCAATGGTGGACAATAACTGAGAAAGTCGATCACTCAGATCATCCACCTCTTTATGCAAATTTCTAATGTAGTTGCATGTCTCTTGGAGCACCTTTGATGCTGATGCCTGCAACATTAAAATTTTATCAACCAAATATGAGAATACTTAATTAATAATCAAAATCCCCGTCTTACCAATATTGTTTAATCTATTTGCGAGTGATTATTCGTAAATTTGTTATCGATTTTAATTATAAAAAATGAAACTTAAACCATTCATATTTACTAGAATTTTCTAAAGACAACAAAACAGGCAATATTATCGTCGGTGTACAAAATTTAAACTCCTAGACAAAACATTGCCTTAATTGGTGGAACGAGGATTATTGCAGATTTTTTAAAAAAAAAAAAAAAGAGTCAAAATCTTGAGTTACATTCCATAAATTGGCTCTATGCCTGTATATTATGGGACCCAAAATCAACGGCAGACTTTTACTCTTTCCAGATTGTACTTAAAAAGCGAAAGAAACCATGTTGTTTTAAAATATTATACTTCATCAGTTCTGAATCTGATAATTTTAAGTTAGAAATACGTTAAATATATTAAAATATTATTTAATTTTAAAATATGTCATAGAAAGTTAGAGTTAAAAAATTATTTTAAAAAAATTATTCTCTTAAAAGAATAAATTATTTTAAAAAAATTAAAATAAATAAATTAAAACAAAAAAAAAATAGGTTGCACGATAATTTCTTTCTCGATCATACAAAGTTCCCTTTTTGTTTTTCTTTTCTTGGTAAACCAAATTGGGATATGTGAAAAACAAAATAGACATAAGAATAAGGGTTTAACAAAATGGAATTAATTTTTCCAAAAATTATTGACACTATCAGTACATATATAAGTTAAATCTTAATGTTAATTCTTGATTAGTATACTAGCCAAAAAAGTGTTCCTTCGAGTATAAATAACCAATGGGACTAAAAGAACGTAAACTAGAGATTCATATTACACAAATCAAATATTGTGATGGATCAATAAGGACTCATTTATTTTTTATTAAAAGTCTCAAAGTTCAAAATCTAAAAATAAAATTATATTAATAAAGAGTGATTTACCCTTAAAATAAGACTTTCTAACATAATTTCAAATTAATCGAGCCTTAAAATCATGTATGGGATCGAAAACGGAAAGTAAGAGAGAGAGAGATTCATACGACAACTAAATATTCCAACTCCGGCTAACTGACATTACAGATATAGTAAGAGTTCAATCTCTGGTGGTGGAAACACTCTTCCACAAGTTTAAAGAAAGCAAAGCAAACATCAATATGGGACAGGAAATAAACATTATAAGTTTCCACAATTTCATACTCAAAACTTACATACAAGAAAATTGAAAAAAATAAAAAACACAGTCCGTGTATAAAGTGTTTTGTATTAGAAGGGCCCCAAGAAGGATCACATTTCAAAGAGTATGGTATAGACAATCTACCTTAATAAAAATATTAGTGACTGCTTTCGTAGCTCAAACACGTCATCTATAGGTTACGTGGAGACAATTTTATCGTTGCTTAAACCTACACACAAGTTGAATTATAATAATAGATCGACACAGTATCTTCTTATAAAGAGTATACTTATATATAGTCAACGCAAATTAATAGTGTTCAAATGATGAAGCGAAGTGCGCGCGCATATATTATATATATATATTTATGAAAATTGACATAGGAATTAGGAAAAGAAAGAAAAACAAGAATGATTGTATATATATAAGAAGGTAACCTTGTTGGAGCGACGAGTGCGAATTTCAGGAAGAAATTGCTGCAATTTGGAGACGAGTTCGATGATCTGATCATCTGAAATCCTGGACGTGCCCCCTTCTGACGACTGCCTCGACCTTCTGCCTGACATAATTCTCTTCAACTAGCTAGCAATTTTGTTGATAGAAATGTGAATATTAATTAATTAATTAAAGCTTGTGTTGAACAACAAGTGGAAGAACAAGTAGTAAAGAAGAGTGGTACTGGTAGTTAGAAAAATATAGGAGGAGGAGGAAGAAGAGAAATGGTAATGATGAAGCTATAAAAGAGGGTAAGGACCACAAAACAAGGAAATTAGAGGAGAGAGAGATGGGTACACATACGAAAAACATAGACAGCGATGTTGGATGTGAAGAAGACAAGTGCATGGGAAAAAGCAGCCCAAGAAACCTTCCTGTTATGTCACTCCTACTTTTCTACCTTATCACTCCATCAACTACCACTTCCTTCTCACTCTAAAGTCTAAACTACTACTGCTATTCTGGTATTGTATTTTTAAACTTCCAATACAGAGAGGCGGAGTTCAACATGAAATATATACCAATAGAGTTTGTTTTTAAAATTTTATTGCTATTATAGCGAGATGTTATTATATCTATGTATTGATATTTTACGTTTAAATTTTATCTAATTATTATAAATAAAAGTACGTAATAATTCTAGTTTAGTTATTTTGTGTATAAAAAAAAAATGTGTTTGTTAACTAATTTAATCAACAGAAAAAAAAATAAAAAGAGTATGAATGTTGAAAAAACAAACATCGGTCTTTAATTTCCTTGTGAAGTTGTCATCTCCGTGGACACCATTTTAGTATAATTTTTTTAAAAAAATATTCATACTTAAATATGTGCATGACACTGACGATGATTATTATAAATATTTTAATATTTATTTTAGGGAAAAAGCTCAGATATGCCATCGAACCTTAGGAAAACACTCATTCATGTCTTCCGTTAAAAGTTGGGTTCATTTATGCTACCTCAGTTACTCAAATGGGTCATTTATGTCATTATTTTTTAACAGACCCAATATCTAATTTTTAAATACCAATTTGGATAAGTGTCATAATTTTATTGGGTCACGTCAATTAAAAAATACCACCTAATAAACTACCAATTCAACCTAATATACTTGACCCATGACCCATTCCCAACTAAAACCCACAAACTTTTAACCCGGCCTATTAATATCGAATAAAACTCAATCCTACCTTACTGCCCGTATATACTCCAAAGAACTAAACCCCAATAATCTTCTTCTTCCTTTCAGACATCTTCTTCTTCAATTTTCAGTCATCTTCTTAGTTGTGTATTTTGTGAATTATCTTAAGTATGTTGTTCCAGTTCTCTATTTGGATGGAATAACTGATAGAGAAGTTTCTTTTTTTCTTAGTGAAGCATAGCAATGTTTTGAATGTTTCTTAATTGGATTTGTTTTTATAATTGAAGAGTGGGAAATCTAAGACTAGAATGGTTAATTCAAAATACTAATTTTAAATGATGAACTTTATATTTAATTTTTGCAATATTTTTATTTAGCTTCTTTGTCATACTAGTAACTGCTAATATGATAAATTAATTGCTCCTATATTCTTATCATGGTCCGGCGGAGGACATGTTATTAGTCCATCTGCTTCATTACAAGTGACTAGCGTTGTCATCTTTGCCATTAGAAGATGACTGAAAATTGAAGAAAAAGGCGTCTAAAAGGAAGAAGAAGATAATAATGGTTTTAGTTCTTTGGAGTATATACGGGCAGTGAGGTGGGGATGTGGTTTTATTTAATATTATTAGGTCGAGTTAAAAGTTTGTGAGTTTTAGTTGAGGAATGGGTCATGGGTCGGGTAGATTAGGTTGGATGAGCAGTTTATTAGATGAGTTTTTTAATTGGCGTAACTCAATAAAATTATGACATGTGTCCAATCTGGTATTTAAAAATCAAATATTGGGTTTAATAATGACATATGTGACCCATTTGAGTAACGCCGGTGACATAAATGAGCCCAACTTTTAACGGATGGCATGGATAAACCTTTTCCTAAAGTTCAATGGCATATATGTGTTTTTTCCCTTTATTTTATACAGAATATATTTCTTACAAAATATTAATGCACGATATTTGAATATTATTATTATAAAGGACAAATTTATAAAAAGTATACCCCTATATTGAACTTACTGATATTACAAGTATAATATTATAAAATAGTAAAATATAATCTGAAAAAATTGATGCTAAAAAAATCATATTGTTATAATAAAATATTATTATAATAAATAATTATTATAATCAAATTTGACGGTTTAAACTTCGAAACGAAGAGGTTCGCCAAGATGCCGACGCGTGACCCTTTACAATTGAGAGAAAATAACCCAACCCACACCCCCACCACCCCTCTATATCCCCCCCCCTCTCTCTATATATATCTTTTGATTTACTCATAGATCTTGGGTTAGTTTCAAGTTTTGCTTTAATACATTAAAAATTTTAAATTATTTTTTATAATAAAAGGATCATTTAATTTTATGTAAATATCACAAAACTTAATAAATTATTTTTTGTAATTCAAAAGTCACTTAATTTTATCTAAGTATTATAGGAGTCATTAAGAGAAAATAAAAAGAGATATTTTAGAGTAACATTGAATGATTTTTTATTTAAAAAAAAAAAAAGAGTTTAGTGATTTTTTGTGGTACTTAGGCAAAATTGATCTATTTTGTTTTACAAAATATTTAAGCAAAATTGAGTGGCTTTTTTATTATAAAAAAATAATTTGATATAATAAAATAAAATTTTAGTGATTCTCCAGAAAAAAATAAACATTTATCGAAAGATTTGACATAAAACTTTTATATATATAAATGGATTACAAAACCAATTGATACGAGTATGAGAAAAATAATTAAAACTTTAACAAGTAAATAATTATTATATTGTGAACCCACAATATTAATTGTATGACGTGTTCAATATTAAAGACATTAAAGAATCATTAAATATAAATCATAAATATGTTTGAATGCATATAGAAGGAGGACCCGGACGGGGGACCGGGGACCGGGGACGCTTTGTTTGGGGTGGCCGAGGCCTAAACCTGATTTAGAATTGGTTGTTTGTGTGTTTCCAAGGTTGGATTTGATTTCAAGTGGGCTTAAATGTGGTTTATTATTGTACTAACAAGCTGTCCCCTTCTTATGCAATATCTCCATGTACAACACCACGTGATCTCTTTTTCTCTCATCCTTCCCTCTATTTATAACTGACTTTTTGGTTCGGCTCCTTTTTTGAATAAGGGTAAAATTAAAATAACATCGTTAATATTTTTTTGATTAGATAAAATATCACTTATTTTGAAATAAAATCAAAAGACCAAAACATTACTTATTTTGAAACGGAGAAAGTATTATATTAGAATTTAAAATTTTATAAATTCAATTTTTAATATTTATAATATTTTTAAAATTATAAATTAAATGCAGTTAGTTTGATAATAATTGAGTGACATTATTATTTTAATCTGAACTAAGAAATTTCTTAGCTGAAATGAAAAATGGCTGTTGTTCTTTCACAAGCGATTGAACACATTGTATGTATCAATTGTTATTTAGCTGATAAGTTCATGAAGATGAAGTTTTATGAGCATACCTGCTGATATTGTATTTGAGGCAATTGGAGGGTGGTAATCTAGTGGCATGCAGTAGATAGTAAGATGACTTTGTTACCTACTTCATTAATTAAAAATAATTAATTTTTTATTACATCACATTCATGTCATTATGATTCACATTATGATTCATGTGACGATATTAGTATTTTTAAAATCTCAAACCTATAGTTATTACAATTTTGAACATATTTATATATAGTAAATTTATTCTCTACACGTATCAAAAGTCCTATGTTCATTTTAACCCGACAACACAACACTCTATCCGCCTCTGTGTTCAAGAGATATTCTCATAGCAACTTATATACATCAAAAGTAACTATTATTATTTTTACAATATTAATACAATTTGACTTCTTGTAATTACGGGCAGAGCAAAGCACTTTTATCTTTGCTGAAAGACAAGGCCTTGCGTCCCACATTTTACGAGTGTCAGTGAATTGATTGTGTTGGAGTTTATAATATTAAAGTATATTAATTTTTTTATATTAGTAATGGATATAAATTGGCAAGAAAGTAATTATTATTCTGTATAATTCATATAACCATTAATAGTATAATTATTCACTAATCATGTTTTATAATATTATTAACCTGCTATTTTGTTATTTAATCTAGGAAGAATTTTTACACTTATATACAGGAGTGTTTCTTTCATCAGTGAGAATATGAGAACTATTATATTGTGTATGAAAATTAGGAGGAGCGTGAAAAAATTATTATAATAGTAGTGAAAGAGAATAATTTTATATTGAAGCGAGCAAGTTTCAAATTTAAAAATTTCTTGAAATTGATCAAACTTTTTTGATCCAAAGTGTTTCACGCGGGAATCAGTGTTATTTTGGTGAAGTTTTAGACTCTTCAACTAATTTGGAATTGTTTGAGTCATACGATGTTGTTGAGCTGTTGTATCCTAAAAGAGACAAGCCAAAAATATTATAAGATTGGCACAAATTATACTGCGATAAACTTGCATCTCTTTGAAAAGAACAAGATATTCGCATCTCAATCTGATTATATATTTATTTATTTTTATTTACTTTACTTTTTAATTATAATTTATGATAAATTCATCGATAAATTATATAAGATTGAAGCCTTCAACAAGTGCCTCGCTCTGATGGTAATCCACTTGACAAGGGCCTCTTTACCTTTCTAACATTGTGCAAATTAATTATGTTCTCAAAGTGAATTTGCTGGAGCCTGCATACCCGCTCGTTGTTTCAACTTTGAGGTTAATATATTTTTACACTAATAATATAAATGAATTACTATAGGTGACATGACAATTTATAATAAGTGAAATCAGAAACTTAAAAAAATAAGATAGGTAATATACATGATATATATATATATATATATAGTAGGATGAATTATCATTACTGTCATGGATTAAAATTTCATTACGAATTTAATTATTTTTTTCATTTTAAAATAAACGGTATTTTTAACTATAGCACAACTCTTAAGAAAATGACTCATTTCTAAAAAATAGTACGTATCTTGATTATCTTATCATTAATAAATATCTTGAAAATGATATAGTTTTCTAGTAGATTTTTGATTATGGAAAACTTTTGTTATTTAAACAAGGAGAAAATTAGAAGAACATGATTAATGTCTTTTTGTTACGTAAAACATCACTTATTTCGAAATAAAATGAAAAAAATAAATACATCATTTATTTTAAAATATAAAAATATAAATATAAATTATATCAAACTTCTATTTCAAGTTGAGAAGTTCTACTCTTATATTTATTATGTATTTAATTATTTTTGAGTATAACCGTTATAAAATAAGTGATGTTTTTAGCTTGGACACACTTTTTAAGAAAACTACTTATTCCCAGATAGAAAAATGTGTTTTTTATCCACTTACTCCTAATAAATATCTTGAAAATGATGCAACTCTTTAATATTTTCTTGATTATGTAAAACTATCTCCACTTAAATAAGGGTAAAATTGGAAGAACATCACTAATGTCTTCTTAATTATGTAAAACACCACTTATTTTAAAATAAAATTAAAAAAAATTAAATACCACTTATTTTAAAATAAAAAAATTAATATATATATATAATGCTCGCGCGGAATAAGTGAAAAAAAAGCTAAGGATATCATACCAAAACCTTTGCTTGAATGTGGATCTGCGACCGACTGTTAGTGTAAATACGTTATAGGTCATTCACAGTAGAAATGGGATAAACATGGATATTTATGAGCTGAAATTTTTTATAAAATTATTGTTTTATATAAAATTTATTGATATTATTATTTCACCTATCAAATAACCCTTCAAGTCCTATTGTGGATGCGGAGAGCCAAACATTAAAATTTAAGGAATAGTACACAAAATATCTTACAAAGGCAAATTAATTACTTTGATTTGTCTGTTTTCATACTAATTTCATTAAGATTTATTTGGGGCAAACTATTTACTCTGAATGTCCTCCCCTTATTTACACGCTAGACTGCTGGAGCACTGCTCCTTTTTTCTCTCTTTTTTGTCTTTTCATTTATTGTCTTTATTCTTCATTTATTATTTTTGTGCTTTCATTTATTATTTTGTCCTTTTCTCATTTATTATTTTTATTCTGTTGTCTCTTTTTATCCTTTATTAGAGATATTATTACATAAATTTTTTATTATTTGTTTTCTTGTTTTTTATTTTGTTTTCTTTTTTTTTCTATTTTTATGCTTGATTCTTTTTATTTTGTTTGTTAGTTTATCTTCATTTTATTTATTTCTTTTATTTCTTTCTCTATCTCTATTTTTTTAAAGATAAAAATATTAAAAATTAGATTATGACTTTTTTTTTTGTTGTCTTTGTTTTATTTTTTTAGTAGTAATTTGTGTTCCCTCATAGTAGTAGCAATTATTGAACTAATAAAACTATTTTGGTTTCTTTCCTCCAATAATCAATGTTATTTTCCTTTTGTTCCTTTTTTTTTTTTTACGTTTCATATTCTTCTTTTGTTCTTTTTTCTCTTGCTTTATTTTTCTCCTGTTGGCTCTTTTTTTTTTGTTTTTCTCTTGTTATCTTTTTTTTTGTCTAATTTTTTTAATTTATTTTTATGATACTCTGTCAGTATATGATATATACTATGTGGGTATCATACAATATCGAAAAGTGTCTTATTGAAGCAGACTTCAACGATACATGGCAGTATATAAATATCCTATGATGGTATCTTGAATGATTGAAGAGTGTCTCGCTAAAGAACTGAAGCAGACCTCAATGATACCACGACAATATATAGATATACTGTGATAGTATCATGGAGGATTGATGAGTGTCTCACTTAAGAACTGAAGCAGACTTCGATGATACCACGATGGTATATAGATATATTATGATGGCATCATAAAGGACTATGGAGTCTCATGAAGGACTGAAGCAAACATTAATGATATCATATCAACATATAAATATACTATGATGGTATCATAGACGATTGAAGAGTGTCTCGAAGGATTGAAGCAAACCTCAATTATACTATAAAAGTATATAGATATACTGTGATGATATCATAGAGGATTGAGGAGTGTCTCACAAAATGACTGAAGCAAACCTCAGTGATACCATAACAATGTATAGATATATTATGATGGTATAAGTGCGGACTGAAACAGAACTCAATGATGCCATGAGAGTATAAATATATCGTGATGGTATATTGCTATTATTAAAGACTACGGAGTTTCTCACTGAAAGACTGAAACAGACCTTAATGATATCATGCTAGTATATAGATATACTATGATGATATCATGGAGGACTGAGGAGTGTCTCGCTGAATGACTGAAAAAGACCTCAATGATACCATAATATTATATAAGTATACTGTGATGGAATCATAGAGGGCTAAGGAGTGTCTCATCGAAGAACTGAAGCATACTTCAATGATACCACGACAGTATATAGATATACTATGATGGTATCATGAAGGACTGAAGCAAATCTCAATGATACCATACCAGTATATAAATATGTTGTGATGGTATCATAGAGGACCAACGAGTGTTTCACTAAAGGATTTGAAGCAAACCTCAATGATACCATGACAATATATAATATATTGTGATGGTATCATTGAAGACCGAGAAGTTTCTCACTAAAATACTGAAACAGGCCTTAATAATATCATGTTACTATATAGATTTACTATGATGGTATCATGAAGGACAAAGGAGTTTCTTAATGAAGGACAAAGGAAGATCTCAATGATACTATGACAGTATATAGATATATTGTGATGGTATCATTAAAGACTGAAGCAGACTTGAATAATACCACGACATTATATAGGTATATTGTGATAGTATCATAGAGAACTGAGGAATGTCTCACTGAGGGACTGAAAAAGACCTTAATGATACCATAATATTATATAGGTATACTGTGATGGTAACATGGAAGGCTAAAGAGTGTCTTATTGAAGAATTGAAGCAGACGTCAATGATAACATGGCAATATATAGATATATTGTGATGGTATCATGGAGGACTGAGGAGTCTCACTGAAGGACTGAAGCAAATCTCAATGATACCATACTAGTATATAGATATAATGTGATGGTATCATTGAGGACTAAAGCAGACCTAAATAATACCACCATACAAGTATATAGTTATACCGTGATGGTATCATGGAGTGTTAAATAATACTTCATTGAAAGACTGAAGTAGTCCTTCTTGATACCATGTTACTATATAAATATATTGTGATGATATCATAGAGGATTGAAGAGTGTTTACTGAAGGACTAGGGGATACCTCAATGAAATAAAAAAAAAAGTAGAATAAAAAAAATAAAAAAAATAAATGAAATAAGATTATAAAAAAAATTATATATTAAAATATAAGATGAAAAAAGAAATGAAAAGCAGAAAAAAAGAAGAAGAAAGGAACCAAATTTGAAAGTGAAATTAGATTTCAGTGAAAAAAATAAGGAATAATATAATTTGAGAATTTTTTTTAACAAAAATAAAGATTAAAAAAATAAAGAAAAAAAGCAGTAGATAAATAAAAAATTGAACAATGAAAAAAAAAAGGAGCCAAATTTGAACATAAAATTAGATTATGGTAAAAAAAAAGAATAATAATTTGAAAAAAAATAATATTTTAAAAAAATATATTTTTATTAATTTTGATTTTAATAAATAAATTAGTAAGTTTAGTGTTTTTTGTAAATTACTTCTTGTTGTAATTAAATTATTTATTTTTTTATATTTTTATTAGTTTAAATATAATTAACTATTGTATTTATTTTTTAATTAAAAATGTTAAATAAAAAAATAAAAAGAAAAGCTCAAAAAATAGTTACAAAAATTTAAATTAATTTAAAAAGAAATAAATTAAAGAAAAAGATAGAAAAAAAAATAAAGTAATACCATGATAGTGATAACAAAGAGACAAAAAAAAAAGTACAATACCGACGTCAGCATGATATCAGCCCGAAAAGAAATATATAAAATAGAGTATTTTATATAATTATTTTAAAGGACATAAAAGTAAAAAAATATTTTCATCTAAATATTTTACTCTTTATGAACAGCAATGTAAGTATCTCAAAAATTTAAACAGCGAACCGACACGTCCCTTTGTTCGTGAACATGTATATTTTATATCTACTTGAGAATCAAGAGCGGAATATATATTTTTCTGACAATATTATATACATTTTAATTAATATTACATATTTACATTAAACTCAAAACTATTTTCTTATAATAACAGTAAATTATAAATTTGCTCGCGCATGTGATATTTAGTATAAATTAATAATTGTTTTCTTACACATACTTTATTTATGTAATTGTGATAAAGTGCTATATACTTTAACTTTGATTTCTAATTATTGCAGTTAAATTGTATGACTTGATGTAAATATTAAGGAGATATTAATATTTAATTTAAGTAATAAATAGTATTAATATAAAAAAAATTGAATAACCTGATAATGTGAAATAAACTCAGCTCTTATTTCCTCCTGTCCTTTTTAAGTATTTTCTAGACCGTGACATATTTATTTCGTTTCTTTTTATTAGTTGTTAAGTATATTAAAAGTAATTGTTTTAAAATAGGTATTACTTTCGAAATTTAAGAAATAATTAATTACTTTTTTTAAAAAAATAATTAATTACCTTTTTTTTAATTTTACTCTTAGTACTTAAGTCACTTTAGAATATGAAAAGAATGATTATTGTATGTTTTCAAAAAGTATCTATCAATTAATAGAGTTATATTAGTCAAATTGTAATACTAATTAATTTTTTCTTTATAAATATATAAATCTTATCCTAACAATTAAAAAGCAACGGTGGGCGTATTTATTATGGAACTTAATTAATTAAAAGGTTGATTTGACTACATTATCAATTAATTTTGTCTTGAAAAAATATCCCTCACCCCCCCCCCCCATATAAATATACTCCCTCAATTCTCTTTTAATTGTTAGATATACTTAAAATAGTTGTTTCAAAATATTTGCTAGTTTCAAAATTCAAAAGATAATTAATCATGTTTTTTCTAATTCTACCCTTAGTACGTAAATTTATTCTAAAATATAAAAAAAATTACTATTGTATATTTTTCAAAAATTAATAGGGTTATATCAATCAAATTTTCTCATTTATATTAAAATTTTTTAAATAAATATGTAAATTTTATTTTAATAATTAAAATAGAAGGAAGGAATTACTATTCATACACCCCTTGAAAATGTAAGTATAATAAAAAGATTTTTAGAAAGTTATTCATACTAAAATTTATAATAACAATGGTAAGTTGGGAAACGAAAAAATAGTGATTTCTTGATTTTTGAAAATAAACATATTTTGAATTAGTTTGTCCGATCATTTTTATTACTTATTTAATATTAATTTGACATATTCTTTAAGAAATAGTAATAGATAAAATGATAATTTTGTTATTTACGATTAGAATACAATAAATTCAATATTTTAGAAAATGTAGCAAAATAACTTTACGGGTAAATTAGAAACTAAGTATACCAATTTATCCTTAATAAATACCTTGAAAATGATGTATTTTCTTCTTTCAAAATAAATGTTGTTTTAGCCTTTTGATTTTATTTCAAAATAAGTGGTGTTTTACATAATTAAGAAGATATTAATGATGTTCTTCCAATTTTACTCTTATTTAAAAGGAGAGAATTTTACATAATCTAGAAAAAATTAAAGAGTTACTCCCTCCGTTTCAAAATAAGTGGTGTTTTAGTCTTTTGATTTTATTTCAAAATAAGTGGTGTTTTACATAATCAAGAAGATATTAATAATGTTCTTCCAACTTTACCCTTATTTAAGTGGAGAGAGTTTTACATAATCAAGAAAATATTAAAGAGTTACATCCTTTTCAAAATATTTATTAGAGTTAAGTGGGTAAAAATTACATTTTCCTGTCTAAAAATGAGTAATTTTCTTAAGGGGTGTGCCCAAGCTAAAAACACCACTTGTTTTGAAACGGAAGGAGTAACTCTTTAGTATTTTCTTTATAAAACCCTCTCCATTTAAATAAGGGTAACATCATAATGTCTTGTTGATTATTAAAAATATCACTTATTTTAAAATAAAATAAAAAATTAAAATATCACTTATTTTAAAATGAAAGGCTGATTTTTTAAAGAAAATCTATTTTTAATATAGTGAATAAGTAATTATGAACAAAGGAAGTATTTATAAGAAGTAAAGAAGACAGAAATCTTGAGGGAGTAACATATTTAATTACCATAACGGTAAATCATTAATCAAGTGTAGTGTACCTATGGCGTACGCGGCATTGACTTATGATCCTTTATTCGGCGTGTTTATGATTAATTAGGTTGTTAGGGACAATTTCATGTCTAATAAATGTGCTAAAAGGACGAGACATCTTGCTTAATTAAGGAGGATTTTTTGACAAAATATTGGATTGTAAGATTGGGGATTGAGTGTGACTCCACACACAAAAAGATAAGAAAAACTTATGTGCATGTTCTGGGCAGGAAATCTCTTGGCTATTTACAAATTGAAGAAAATAATTTTTCTTTTAAGAAAAAGTTACTTTCTTTCAAAGCACATTTGAAATCAGTGGTGGAGCCTCAGTGAAGCAAAGAAGTTCATATAATATTCTTTGATAAATTTTTTTATTTATTGTACATATTTATAAATTAAAAATAATAAAATGTATGATAAATATAGGGTGTCTTCACTTGAAACACAAGTTTGATATAGTCTACTTTTATAATACAATTAATTTCTTTAATAAAATTTTTGGCTTTATCACTATTTGAAATTTAGATTAAACACAAATTTTTATTTTAATATTAATAAAAGTGTATTTAAATTTAATTATTCAAATATAAATTATTACTTCTCAAAAAATATGTTTTAAAATGAAAATAAACAAAATTTAAAATTTTAATAAAATATATTCGATTAAACCACAAACCCGTGAGCGCGCAACTCGGAGTAAAATGGGAATTCCTCCTGGTTAGCGACATAAGCACGAGATGGTACTAGCAAGGTTCATGTCACATGCAATTTCTCATCCATGAACGACATGATAATTAAGTGGCCTACTAATGTTTATTTAGGTGAAATATTTATTTCCAAACAAGGCACACAAATTAAATAATTCTTATGCTTTTGTCTACCGGTAGTCACATGTCCCAAACAGGATTTGGGACCCCCACCAAGATTTATGTGTCATACACCACGCACTAAAATGTAAATGAGAAAATACATATAATCCCCCCAACTTCTTTATTTATTTTAACGTTTTAATTTTATCATGTTTGAAGTTTATTAAAAATTATTTTAAGGGTTCGTTGGATTGAAAAATTAGTTATTTCGAAAATAAATTATTTTGAAATTAATTATTTTTTGATTGTAATGTCATTTTTAATATGGGATAAGAATAATATTATAACCTTAAAATAACTATTCTCGAGATAAGTTAATCGAAATTTTATCCCAACCAAATATAGGATAAACTCATCTAAAAATTAATCCTGAGACTATTGTCGCTTATCCCTCATACCAAATAAGCCCTAAGAGTATAATATCAGTCTCGCAATGTGAAGTGCATTGCACATGCGCCATGTCATTACCACATCGGCATTACGTCAAAAATTATTAACTTTGATTTTTTTGTGTGTTTCTTTTTGTTTATTCACAATATTTTTTTTCTTAATTATATTTTATACACTAATTAATTTCAAATTAATTTAAAAGATGGAGGTTATTAATCTCCATTTGGTGTCTTTATTTTCTAAAAAACTCCGAAAGAATTTCAAAAAGATTGAATCTTGAAAGTACAAAGTAAAAAAATTGATAAATAAGTATACTTTGTGTGTGTGCGTATGGGAGAGGGGAGTTTCGAAAAAGTACAAATGATGGGTGGTTCGAAGAAGGAGATAAAGAGGGCCGGAGAGGGGGTGGGTGGTTAGAAGAGGAAGATGAAATTGGGTAGGTGGTGGATGAAACGGTACGGGAATCATTTTTATTTATTATTTATTATTTTTATTATATACTACACATATCAACAAAGCCGATTAGGTGATATTAAATTCAGTTTTAACGAAATTAAGAGGTAAAGAATTATCCCTAAAATTAAAGAACTAAAATCAATTTTGTGAATAAGTTCAAAAAGAATTTTATATATTTTTCCAAATTAAAATCCTACTCCTTTTTTTTGTTTGTTTTCAATCATTCTCTCTCTACAAATTTTTATTTTTTTTACTAGCTCTAGTTACAACCATTCATGAACAATTTTCTTATATTCAAGCGTATTATAACTTATAAGATTTCAAGTTTGCTTCCTTGAACCCTGGTTAATAATCGACATCTATTAAATGATGATTTTTGGCCTAATTATCTCTTTTTGAGAACATCATATTACCGTTGACTCATGGCTAAGTTAGAGATAATCGGACTTTAATATCTGAAAAGATCATTTTTATAATAATTTATATTGTAAAATTATTAAATTTTAATTTATATTAATAAAATTATTCAAATTATAGTTTTTTCCTCATAAAATTACTCAACTAAATATATCATAATTTTATATAATAAAATAATTTAATTTTTTATGTCATATAAACATGAATTCCACAAATAACTAAATTGTTTAAAATAATTCATTTGTGATACCCAATTTACCCACCCACACATCAAATTGCGTTACATCTAAAAAAAATTCACAAGTATTGTATATGTTATTATTAAAACATAAGACGGCGTGATCTTTGATGGAATTGACTCGTAAAAATATCTAAAAGTAACAATGATACTAATAGCACAAATAATTTTTATATTTAAGGCTTGGTACAAAAGGATTTGTTAAATATATATTTGTTACTTTAATCTCTTTATATTTATTAAAATTGAGTATTGTATATGTTATTATTAAAATATAAGACGACGTGATCTTTAATTAAATTGACTCGTAAAAAAAATGTGAGATATTTAAATTGAGTAAGCCACCAAAATGATCATTTGTGTATTCATTTCACCTAATTCATATAAAAAATATTTGAATACTTCTTTCGATCCATAGTCATAAAGAAAATAGTAAATAAGTAAATGTTTACATTTCATTCAAACTTCTAGAAACAATTATTGTTATTGACATCACATAATTAATGGTTTTCCATATTGTATAATTTGTCAAATATATTGGAGAATATTTTGACTTATTTTTTTAGTTTATATGATATAATAAATTAAATAGTTTTGCTATGTCATTTTTTTAAAAAAAATGATATTTAGTTGAGTGATTTAATTGAAAAAAATTTATAAATTGAATGATTTTATTGATACAAATTAAAATTCAGTGATTTTGTAACATAAATTCTCATAATTAAGTGATTTTTTGAGATATTAACTCGAGATAGTAGCAATTCTGTTCTTGAATTATTTGTAAATTTTTATTTTGATCTTTACAATATATGATTAAGCACGTATAATTTTGTACTGAATGCCAAATACGCTTTTTGTTCAAGAAATATGTATCATTCAGGTTATTTTTAAAATTATATTAACTTCATATATAGAATAGCACTACAGAGACTTAACACAACGCAACACATATGCAATTAAATAATGTAATGATTAATAATTTATTTAATTTGAGAAGATTCAAAAATTAATGGATTAAAATTGTGTATTTCAATGAATTGAATGTTTATATATGGTTAACAAGATATTATAAGGATCAAAACTAAAGTTTATTAATGTTGGAGGGATCAAAAGTACAAATATCCCAATAAGTAATGAAATCATGAGGAACTAACAACGCGGTTAATTTATTATTGGGTCTACACTAAATGCTAGCCAGTACTTATGCTTTTAAGGAAATTTCCATTTCTATTTTGCAATTATCTTGTTAGCTGTACAATAGTTATTTGTTATAAAATGAGAGGAATACAGGATAAGAAATAAGTGTACAATATAATTTTCAATACTTTTATTTATTGAATTATATTAAAGGATGTCATAAATATGATATTAATTTTAGAGAATATGAAATGATTATAGAGGTGTGAGAAATTAATAAAGAGATAGTAAAAGTGCGAGTATTATTTATTTTAGTTCACTGATTCTACTTTCACTAACCTATTCAAGTTCATTTTATTTGTTTTCTCGAAAGTAACTCATGGCAAACATAAAGAACAATGGAAACATAGCAAAAGTTGGGCTACCCGAAGGCGTTCCTAATTAGCAATGTTAACTAAACACCTTTTTAGATTATTATTTTCACAATAAGAATTCAAGAGTGCAAGTTTTCAAAAGTTAAAACTATAGATTTCTCAAGAAGTAAGAAGTAATTTGAGAGTCTCTAATCGGTTTCAATCTCTAAAATTGGTTCAACTTTAAGCAGACTTTGAGAAACAAACTCGGAAGCCATTCTTTTGGACCCAAACCTTTTTGCCAGCGAAATGGGCTTTGGCCCAACCTCTTTAAAACAAAATGGAGAATCTCATTCTTTGAGCCAACAATTGATGGTCCACCCAGATCTTAAAAAAAATCCTACCCACATGCTGTGCAAAGACTTAAATAAGGTATATATTATTGAGCAATTTACATAAATGGCACACCTTTGACTGCAAATAGGTCTGTGTAGCTACAATTTTGTTAATTACAATTTATGGCCTATGTATTCATTTAAAAAGTGAGGTATTTTATTTTTAAATACAAATATACTAATTAATGTGTTGAGTTAAATATGAAATACTATCTTTTAAAATAACAAATTATCAAAAATCATGCTATAATTAATACATCATCTTTCATATCTCTCATCTCCAAACATATCAATTATAATTAATTGTTTTGTTGAAATATTAATATCAAATCAAACCATCTTTTATGTCATAAAGTTTTTTTGTTCATAACGGAATAATTTAGAATTGTATAATAGTTCTTGAGAAAGTACTGTTTGTTTTTGTTATTTTTAGATTCTTGAAAGTTAAATAAAGATATCTACTTATTAAAGCCATTGTGATCTTTGTCTTTCCAACTTTTTTCATCTAGTGATTTCTTTGGAGTTGAAGTAAATTTTCCAAGTAGAAAAAAAAAATGGAAGCTTCAATATCTCGTAACTATAAGATTGCTTTAATTTCGATATATCATAAATATTTAACGTGCGTATATATGTACTTTTACTTATTTAGGAACCTGAATCACAGTAACGGTGGCTGGAATAGGTTGATGAACCTCACATAGGAATTTGAACATCAATGATAATTTTTTTGACTCCATTAGCATTATTAAATTTTATTTTTTTATTAGACGGGGTTCACATATGTTCTGCAGGACCCCCGTGAATATTTCTCCAATTGGTGGAATTGACAAAGGAGAACATGACTTTAAGACGCTCGATAGTCTCATTACCACATCTGTGGAAAGAGTAATGGTAGGACTAGCAATTGTAGTTTGAATAGGAACATTTTATACCTCAGGCACCACAGGTTGCATGCTCTAATTCGCCCAGCAGTCCGAGACCTACCTTGGTAGCCCTAGCAACTGTTGTCCTAGATGGAGTAGTTTGAGCACTGAACTGAGCTTTAGTCCAACCATGTGCCCTAGGTGTAGCCTGCTCTCTTGGTGCCTTGTTTGTTCCTCTAGGGGACGATCTCGTTCTCACCATGTGTGATAAAGACATTCAAGAATTAGACTTTAGTTCAAACTTTATTGCACGAGACCATAAAAAAAAATCTTTCCTAACATGTCTTTATACCCTCATGTTCATAAATACGATCGCCTACATATTCATAAATAAGATTCTACTAGAATAGTACTCTTTGACTCACATGATATTGGACCTAGGACTTTGATATTAAAGCTGTCACGATTCAAATCTAGACCGCTACATCATACCCAAGAAGCCACTACCTGATAACTATGTACCTGCAATAATAAAGCCAATGAAAATATCATAAATATCTAAGAAATCTTATCAACAACATATCAGTATGATCCCACAAGCGGGTCTGGGAGGATAGAGAGTGTTATTGATAGACTCTCCACTCAAGAAAAATATTTAAAAATGGGTTTAAGAAATACAAGGTGAAAGAAGTTCTAATGAAGATACTGAGAGACAAATATTGACAGCGAAAATAATAAGATAACCAAAGCAAAAGAACAATAATATTTATAAAATTGAAGAATAAAAATAATAATGCCCTGAAAAGGAGAAGAGGGAGAAAATAAGGTACTCCAAGCTAGAGCCATGCACACCTGGAAGAAAGAGAGAAATAGCTCAACTACATGCTGACCTTCCGTTGACCTAATTCTTGACCTTCATGACTCCTATCTAAGGCCATATTCTCAGTAAGGTGATGATGTACCATGTCCAGTCTAATCACCTCCCCTCAATTCTTTTTCGATTTACCTCTATATCTTGTTGGGTATATTATTGGTAACTTCTCGCACCTCCTCACTAGGGCATCTGTGCTCCCTCTCTTTACATACTTGAACCATCTCAGCCTCGTTTTTCTCATCTTGTCCACTTCGGAGGCTATTCCACCTTATCCCGTATATCTTCATTCTAATCTTATCTCTTCTAGTATGATCGCATATTCATCTAAGCATCCTTATTTCTGCTACTTTTATCTTCTGAATGTGCAAGTTCTTGACTCACCAACACTTTGCTCATACAACATAGTTGGTCCAACAATCACTTTGTAGAATTTGCCTTTAAGTCTTGGTGACACATTCTTATCACATATGAAACCATATGTGAGACTTCATTTTATCCACGTCGCTTCAATATGATGTGTAACATCATCGTCTATCTCCCTACTTTCTTGGATTATTGACCCAGTATATTTGAATCTCCCTCTTTTGGGGATGACTTGTATATCAATCTTCACTCTCATATCTGCCTCATGTGTTGCTTGAATGAGCTTGTAGTACTCCAAATACTTTATTTTGATCCTCTCAACCTAAAACTTTAAGACTTTATGATTTGTCTCCAAACCTTCAGCTTAGCATTAACTTTACCGTGTGTCTCATTAATAATATTATGTTATCTGTAAATAACATGTACCATGTTTCATCAATCAATACTACATCTCAGAAATCTCATAACGTTGATAAATAATATCTCAAAATAGCGAAAGTTTGAAGTAGAAACACAACTACTAAAATGATGGCCCAAAATTCAATAACTCAACTGTCAAGTAGCACCTAGGATGGAACAAATATATAAGCTTGGAATATACTATCTAAAAATAAAAAAAAAATACATGGACAAAATATAAGTTGTTTAACGAATCGATTCTGGAAGGCTCACTGCTACTAGAATCATCACACGCCTCGAACAATTGATCAACAAAGCACAACAACATTAGAAGACGAATTTATACAAAGCTATGCATGAAACTTGGTGAGCCTAAATCTAGTGTGATCATCGACACGCTCTTCAATTTTACCACTTAGAGTACGTCTTTTAAAATAATGTATGAAAACAATAATACCATAGTATATATAAATATCCAATGTAATAATTAAATAATAAAAAAGATATGTATCAAGCAGATATAAGTAATGACATTTTAAATGTAACCATAAGTCCTTATGGGTTAGAACCACTTGATCGATCGATTTAGTCTACAAACTCTTATGAATATCATCTAGTTCACTTAGACCGAAATCATATGGTCCCTCAAGGACGCTTGAGGTCTATTAGATGTAAATTCAAGAGCTCTCGTGAATATTGGAGATCCGATAAATTGAGTAGTCTAGTATTAATATCAATTTAAATAATTAACATATATATAATACACATTATAAGAATACGTATTGTTAGATGTTTTCATATAAAACATGCTAAAACAATGTCAAATACCTTTAATATGATTGAATAGTGAAATCTCTTGGATGCCATTCACAGTTTGTTAGAAAATAATTCTAATCATGCTTTAAATCTCAACATAGTCATGTTATAGTTATAAGAGAGTATAACACACGAAAAGTACCTAAAAATAGCATAAATAACTTAACACATGCTCGCCCACAATGTATCAAGTATTTAAAAAGCAATAGTACACATTTCAAACTATACTTTTGAAAAAGCAAGTAATCCATAAGTTAAAAGTTTCACTCACCTTGAGATTGGTGGGATTTTTTCTAATTTGGCATTGTCTAATTCTCGATTTGAACAACCTCCGATCACCCCAATCAATTATAAAATATGCACAACATGTCAAATTAAGTTAGGTAGTAAATTTTCACATTTTTTTTTTGAAAAAAAATTTAAATCAATCGCCTAAAGTCAATCACCCGATCAAATCTTGAAATAAATTACATGGACAGGTTATCCTATGTTCATAATTCAATTCTAGGATCAAGTTTTAATTTTGACTTATATAATTAGTCAAGTCAAATCACAAATTTCTTGAACTGAAAAATTAAGACAAAATCTCCTATTAAAATATATTGAACACAATGATTTTATGGTTAAAATCCAAAAATAAAATAAAATCAAGTATAATAATCCAAAAAGTGTTAGAAAATCATTAACTCAATGATTTGGTTAAAAACAATTCAATCAAAAATTCCACACAAGTTTCTTTTCACCAAAAAAAGTAATAACTAAATTTAAAATTAGAACTGTTCAATTTATACACCCAATCTATTTCAAATTATCTCATTTGCTATCCCACATTTGCGGTCTCATCATTTCCTTAAAGAAGCTTCAAGACTCTGAGCTTCTCATTGTCACACAATATGTAAGAGTGATTGATAGATTATAATTTTTTTTAAAATAAATTGTGATCTAACAAAAACTATACATATTTTGTGATTATAAATCTTTTATTAAAAATAAAGTATTTCTAAATACAAAATATATTCCTTTTTTTAACAAACTAAAAAAGAAAAAGTATCTTACAATTTTTAACATGTGGCATGACAAGTCACATGCCATTAATATTAATGGAATTGCGTGTTGTTTAGCTATATGTAAAGGAACTCTCCTAAATTGGGCTTTAGGACCTCGAGAAACTTGGGGCCATTATCATGCCGTCCTCACTCTAAAAGAATTGGAGAAACTTGCACGGCAGTGACATTTTAACAACAAAAGCACTTTTCTCGGGCTTGATCCAAGGAACCAAAAATCATGCACCTTTTCAGAGAACCCAATTGCAAGTTGAGACCCATTTTTCTTTCTTTCAATTTTTATTGTACATCTATCAAGTATCCAAAACCTACTAATACTTTATCAAAAGTTTTACATTCTCTAGATTTAAATTCGAAAGCCAATTTTAAGAATACGAAAAGACTATTAATACTTCTATTAATACAACAATCATAGAATGAAATTTTTATTACTTAAACTGTTGTTCGCTATTATATTAATGACATTATCAATATTATTCCTTTTATAATCCAATACGAAAAATATTATTTTAGAAATAAATTAATCGAGAAATTACCAAGCTAAAATTATTGTTTATAGTGTTGTATCTAAAAGTTTTGTTTGTATTAGTTGATTGATGAACAGTCTCTTCATTTGGAAATGTTATGACGTGGCAGACAGGCACATTTAACAGGTGAACTTAACATACGAGGATGACAGAGAATGTTATAAGACCAAAGAGAAAAAAGAAAAAAATCATCGTGGTCTGTTTATATATACATTGATTGGAGCAAACACAGAAATTCACTCTCCTTTCTTCTTCTTTCTTCTTGTTCGCGGCATTAGGGTTTTGGCAGACCACCTCTAGGGTTTCTGAAAATGGTGGTTGACCATGCCAAGAAAGCAAAGACAGCTGTGGAGGAAAACGCCGATCAAATTGACACTGAGCTTATTCTCTCCATCGAGAAGCTTCAGGAAGTTCAAGACGAGCTTGAAAAGGTGTAATTTTTAACTCTTTTTGTAATGCATGTTGTATTTTTTTTTTCTGAGATCTCCCCATGAGTCTTTGATTGTGGAATTTAGTAGTAATTTTTTTTTTCCGCCCCTTGTGTTTCTAGTTGTTACTGCTTTTATATGCTTCTGCATTATGGGAATTGTTGAAGAGTTTTTTTGTTTGCGACCTAATTTTTTTTAATGCCTTTCACTTGTTCAAGAGAAAGCAAAGATTTTGCTTTAGGTTTCTGTCCAAACAGAACAGATTGGTCTCTTGATTAATTCATCGATTAATTGCTTCAATTCTCTTTCTGTTTGTTTTTTTTCCCTTTGTGTGCTGTAATGGGATCATTCTTTTTTTGGAATTTACCATCAGCTTAGATTTTGTTGGAGATACTATAGTGTGAGTAGACAGCTTTAAGTAAGTGTAAAGAAGGGAGAAAATCTGAAGTTTGTTGGTGGATAGAGTTATTCAGGACCTGTGAGGTAGCAGGTACCCCTTGGAATAGTCGAGGTGCACTGAAGATGACCCAGACATCATGGTTATCAAAAAATAAGAGATAATTTTGAAGTTTGTTACTCCTTCCGTCCCAAATTGTCTGTTGTTTTTCACTTCTCAAGATTCAAACTACGTGAACTTTGTCAAATATTTTAAAATGTATATTTTGATCATATTGACATAAGAAGAATTGCAACTTATAGTACTTTCGTAGAATTTTTTGGATATGCAAATTTTAATTTTAAAATATTGAGTTGATCTAATCCAACTTAGTTTAGGAAATTAGTTAAATTGACTCTCGAGAAGGAATAAATGACACTTGTTTTGCGACAGAGGTAACATTTGTTAAATTCCTCTTTAATTGGAAACGGTTAGTTTGTCAATCGCCCTTTTGTTTTTTTCCTTAGCTTTGAAAATAATATAGCGTAAGTGACAAAGGAAGAAGCCAAGTAGAGAACATTTTTGCTAGGAGTAGTACACTTGTAACTTCTTATAGTACAGTGTGGATCAGATGGAACAAAAGAGGGGCCGGCGCTTTTAGGTCTGCATCTTTGAGGCTCTGTTTTTTAACCAAATGGCAGTCTTTTGATATCTAGCTTTTAATACACTTCAACAACAAAAAGGGAATTTCCGAAACATTAAGGCACATATGTCTGCAGCCAGCGCTCCTGATTTTATTATGATGTGTCACTATTTATGGTTGTAGTGTAACAGGAGTATAATAAATTGTCAGCTTCTTGTTAGAGATTATTTATCGATTCAAAAGATGGACCTTGGGCCTAACTCAATTCCAAAAGTTAGCTCATGAGATAGCTTTGCCCTAAACCTCATAAAGAGACTACAATACATACCTCAACCAACACATTACCCTAATACTATCTGATTCTCTATATATTTATATCTCTCCTCAATCTCTCTCGCCTCAATTGTTCTTTTATTCCTTGCCCAATTTTCCTTTGTCTCCTCTTTGATAAACCATAAACACCCCCGCTTCTCAAAGGAATCTGTTAGCTATCACTTATTGTGTCTTGCTAACTGCAATTTTCACCAAATCCATTGTCAACCTAAGTTGCTCAGACTCGGGTGCGAGTGTCTGATACGAGTGCGGATCTAGAGGTCGGATTCTTCATGTCTAAATTTTAAGATTCGGGAATACGGATCCGGGTATGGATATGGGCGGGGGATTCTGCTAAAAATAATTCAAATATCAAAGAGTAGAGTTATAAAACCTAAATTATGAGATTTTATGTGGAAAACTTGAGAAAATATTGATCAAAAGGAGAATTCTGGAAAAAGAAAAAAGGAAAAGGAGGGACAAGGAATTTCCTTATAGAAGGTATTTCATTTTCTTCAATTTCACCTTTGCTTTTGTTTTGATTCTAAAATCATTGAATTTGTAAATTTCTCCATCGATTTTGGTCAAAGTGCCCAAAATCGGTTGGCTAGATTGAGTATGGATCCCACACCCACACCCATGTCGTGTTAACACAGGTGCGGCACCGAAAGTGAAGAGTTCGAGCAACATAGTTGTCAGCCACACTCAAAGGGATACTCTAATTTACGATGCACTTTATCTTCTTAGAGTTTGAATGAAACTTTCCATATTAACTTTTGTCTATTTAGATTTCTGATAACCATTATAAAGTATTAAGTGACCTCGAAATAAAACATTTAACTTTTTTGGATCATGGACAGATGAATCACACAATAAGTTCTAATATAAAAATGAAATAGAAAGTAACCTCATTTCAGAAAGAGGAGGAAATTAGGCGGAGTGGAATGAAAGGTGCAAAAACGAGCAAATTCGACTTATTCATGATTAGCAAGTAAGATCAATCCATTTGCACCAAGTACTGCAGTGGGACTGGCTGCTCAAGTCGTAATGGCTTAACCTAGTTCAATACAAAAAAGAATCAGTGTTTGGAAAAAATCTACACGAAAAATATGAAGACTTATAATGGTGATAACTCAATGTAATAAATTATGATTGTTAATAACCGATTCAATGTTATGATTCTTTTCTATATAAATCAATTCCGTTTAGAGCATATGGACATGATTGTTAATAAATTGATGAATGCTATGCTTCATTTCCCTTTTTTTTTTCTATCCCTGTGGGCTAATAGTTATGCTTCACTTTCCTATTGGACATTTATTTACATAACTTTTAATATCAATAGTTTAAATTTAGGATTGAGACGTCATTGATTGGTGTAGCAGGGTATATCAACTTATGTCAGTCCCAAAAAGAATAATATCTTTTTATATTTAGTAAAGTAACAAATTAACTTTAGATTTCTCATTTTACCTTTAATAAGATTATTCTTTTTATTAAAAAAACTGAGATGTTTTATAGCCAAACAAATATCTAGCTGTGCTTTTGGTCCTAGCCTTTCAATGAAAAAGTTCTTTTGGAAGTTCCTAATGCTCGTGTTATTGACTTATTGACATGTGCCCACCTTCTATGAGTTCATATATACATCTCTTTTTGGCAAATACACATTTTTATGGCTTATGCGTCATTGCAAGATGTTTTACCAAGTCCATAAAAGTGGCCTAGCTGGAAAACACCTATTAACCATAATAAGCCATCAAAGCTATTCACTTTAAATTGGTCTGGGTAACAACTTAGTTCATTGGCTAAAAGGGTAACATCTTAATTTTCCATCATATTTTCATGGTTAAGTTTGGTCTGCCAGACCCAATTACTACCATTTATTTTGCAAGATTTTTTTTTTTTTCATTTCGTTAAAAAACTTGTCCATTAAAGGAGCTGCTTGAACTTGTTGTGTGTCTGCCCGGTTGACATTTCGGACAACCAACCAATTGACTGATATCATATGGCGTTGTGGTGGTTGCTCTCTTGTTTATTTCTTTTCCTTTTCTGATCAACATGCTTTTACTTATTTATTTATATACTATGATATGAATTATTTATGTCAGTGATGATGCTTCAAATGTCCGCTACAAGAAAGAATACAGTCAGACACATTGAACCGGCCACTTAAAGCCCATGTTGCTGTAAGGTTAAAGATGACTCCTAGAGAGTCTCATAATACGAAGTTCTTTTCTCCTTTCTTTCTCTTTTTTCTTTTTGGTACTTGATTTGCAGGTCAGAGCTTTTCTTGCTGGGCAAGTCCATGAGGATGATTTCAAAATACGTGATTTGAGTATGAATCAAAAAAAGTTAATAGTTTAGATGTGGTTTACTGGGCTCATCAAGATTCATGTTTTAACTGTGTCTTTGAAATTCGAAGTTCTTAACACATGTTTCTTGATATCTGCTGCCATGTTTTTGTGACATGCATTTGGCAGAGGGAAAGCAGTAAAGAGTATGCATTAGCTAAATCATTCTCTGACAATTCACTCAAACTATAGTTCTATCCAGTTCTTATTAGCTCTATACCCATATGCATTCCTTGGCAATCTGCTTCCCTTGTTTGCTCAATGTAACTTAATAAAAGAGTTACTGGCTCAATGGAACTGGTTCAAGTACCTCTCAATTGATTGTCTTAATTTCATCTAAATCTGTCTAGTAATGCTGTTAATAGCCTTTGCATTATGTCGTGACCATCCATTCTTGATTTGCACTGTGCAGGTTAATGAGCAAGCTAGTGAGGAGGTATTACAAATTGAACAGAAGTATAATGAGATAAGGAGACCCGTTTACGAGAAAAGGAATGAGGTCATCAAATCAATCCCTGACTTTTGGGTGACTGCCGTAAGTCCAGTCAATATCTTTTTGGACTTCAATTAGCGTCATTTGTGGAAAATTGAGCAATCTGACATTTTTATCTGTAAATAACTTTTGTCTATGCAGTTCTTAAGTCACCCTGCCCTTGGTGAGCTTTTTAATTTGGAAGATCAGAAGGTTTGACATGTTATTCAACTTCAATTTATTGGGGGACTTCCTTCGGAATATCTTAAATGTTGACCTAGATGTCCTCTAGTCCCTCGATTTGTGATATAGCCTTAGTATTGTGCCTGTTGTTTAAGTTTCTGTTCTTTGATAAGTATGTTATGTGAGGACGGTATCTTCTTTTCTTAACAGTCTTCTTCCTTCAATCTAGATCTTCAAGTACCTAGATTCTCTTGATGTGGAGGATTTCAAAGATGTGACATCTGGTTACTCCCTTACTTTTGTAAGTTATTTTGTTTCTAAAAACACTCCTTTCTACTGGAAGGTTGTACTAAATATGCATCAACAGCTTGCATCATCTCACATAATTTGCAACATGTTGCTGCTGACTTCCTTTTTTTTTTTGCCTTTCAACCTGCAGACGTTCAAACCAAATCCTTATTTTGAAGATACAAAACTTGTCAAGACATATACATTCCTTGATGAAGGATCAACAAAGATAACTGGTACGACTATTAAGTGGAAGGAAGGCATGGTAATGGCTACACTTGTGTAACTTGTTATGTGTTAAAATCCTCCTTTTGTTCTTCTTTGAGATTTGAGACCCCTTTTCCACGGAAACCTGATGAATAGCTGTAATTTGAAGGGTGCGGCTGATGGTGGTAATCCTGAGAAGAAAGGAAACAAGCGGCCACCATCAGAGGAAAGGTACTTGTCACTCAGTTTCTTGAGAATCTATGTGACCTTCCGGGCATGCTAATTCCACGCTTTGATGTAGGAAGCTCCCTGATTTTTGACAATAAAGTCTCTGAGTAGTTACGAAGATTATCTAAGAAAAGATTTGGAAGGAAAATGAAAAGCTTGACTTAAGAAAATCCTTATTTACTGATATTTGTCCTATACATTGCTTGGTTAAATTTTCTAAGACGTTACATGTAGTCTAACTTCTACTGATATGATGAGAAGTATCGTAGATCTTTTTCTAACCGTATATTATATCACCAATAACCATATGCTCATTGGATGCAGCTTTTTTAGTTGGTTTTCTGAAACTCAGCTAAAAGATCTTGCGGATGGGCTTAGTGATGAGGTAATTGTTGTATCTGGCTGCTTGAAACTATTTATTTTGTTGCATTCATTGCTAATCATTTGGTGAGTTCGTAATCATATGGCAATCTATGTAAATGATTGATGATACTATTTGATCTTTTGTCCTTTCTCTGATTTTCTGATCAGAAGTTGAATACATGGGGCAACAAATTTAAGCTTATCCAAAAGTCCAGTTTCTTTCAGATATTATATATGTTACCTTGTGACTGCAGGTAGGCGAGATAATTAAGGAGGACTTATGGCCTAATCCGCTGAAATATTTTAACAATGTAGTAACACTTTGCCTTTTCTTTCAAGGTTATCTGATGTGCTTTCCTTCCTTCTTCCCTTCTTCAAGCTAAGAGAACTTCGTGCTTTCCTTGTAGGAAGCTGATGAAGAGGATTCTGATGGAGACGAGGACGATGAAGAGGTAAACATTGATGAGATTAGACTAGTTACTTGATTTGGATCTTCTGGTTTTTGTTCTATGTTTTTCTGACTTGCCTATTGAATCTTCTGAATTTTTTGGTTAAACGTATTATGATGTTGTTGCTGTCCTTTGGTCCATTCCTATCTCACTGTTCCTTGTTAATAGGCGAAACCTTTATTCACTAAATAGATGGTGCAAATGTCATGAAACAAACCTATAAAGATGCATAATTGAGTATCTCCTAAACATTTTGGTGTTTGGGTTTAGCCATTTTGGATCTGAACTTTTTTTGGCCTGGATTTCTCAACCTAGGCACAACTACTCTTGTGTCTTGACTCCAATGATAACCGTTCCCTTCAAGATACTACAGACAAAACTGCACAACTTTAGTAACGGGATATAGAAACTGATGCGCTGTGGTGATTTCAGCTGTGTCTTGGATTGCTTTAGTAATCTATGGTCATAGTACCGGTCAATCTGATGATTAATTAAAGCCTTAGAAGGGAACAGGGATGTATAAATACCAAAGAAAGTGATCAGACATATGCAACAGGTAAAAAGAGGGCAACTTTGAGGTATCAGGGGAAGAAATATACACTTTTTGAATGTAGTTTATAGCCTTGTGCTTCCGGAACAGAGAATTGACATTATTCTCAAACACGTGTATTCATCTTTTACCACTAGAAGGTTGTTACATCTTGTAAAGAAGGGGATTTCAGGGTAAATTGGGATACAAACTTTTTGGAGTTGTCCCACATGGGGTCCAAGCTTCCGTAGAAGTCAAAGGATCAAAACTATTGAATTGCATATGCAATACCTAATTGTTTATTTGTACGAGTTCTCCTGAGGAAAGACAAGCTTTACCTTGTGGGAAACTAGCTCATTACTTCCCGCTATGTGTAAATGAAATATGATTTTAGGTGTGCTGAATTGCTAGAAAGTTGCCACTCATGTCATCTATGCATCCTGCAAAAAGGATTTATATGATCCAGACAACAGTCAAATATGTGATTTACATCTATAACTACGTCTAATATGTCCAAACCTTTTCCTAAAGGCTCTTGTGTTATTTACATATCTTAGATTAAAAATTACTTAAATACTTTTCAGTATGTATGCTTTTAGTTGTTATTGTATATGTTCTAGAAATATGCCCAATTGAAGTTTGGTTGTTATAACATCTTATATGATGAGATTTTGAACTAATCTGTTATTCCTATTGATCAGGGAAGCAGCGATGATGAGGAAGATGAGGATGATGGATGAACTCTCTCTTAGGTCTTTAATTTATCCCTTCTTCAAAACTTTGCTCATTTTGGTGTCAAATATAATTTTCAGTTGTGGTATACTCAGCGTCATAGGTAGCTTTGACGTCTGATAAGACAGTTAAAAGACCTATTTTGTAGCTAGCTAACTGCTGGTAGATTTACCTGGGATGGATATAGTAGATATGCTTTTAACTCCCCAAAACTCTTCAATCCCAGCCTCATTTGATTGGCAAGTTGTACTTTTCTTTGGTAATCTGGTTAAAGGGGCACCATGGTGCTCCACAATGTGTTATGTTTAGATCAGTTTATGAGCTTTTGAATTGCTCATCATATAAAGTTGCGACTGTTAGGTTAAAATCTGCTCTTTGGTCACTGAATCACGGAGGAATTTCGCCTTATTCTCAAGCCTGGTGGCTCGGTTGATTGCTGTTCCTGTAGGCTCTCACTCTTATAGCCCTCACTGTTTTTCTTTTTTTGAGAATGCCTGCCCAGCTGGAGCCTCTGCTGTTGTTCGGGGCCGGGAAGCAAGGTCTTTATTTACCTTTTCTCGTTCCCTCTCAAAACTACATAGTCACAAACAATAGGATAACAATACGTTATCAATCAAGTGCAAATCCTTATGGATTGTCAGGCTAAAGTTTGCTCTTTGATCAGTGTAATATTACCTTATTGCAAACCTGGCGACTCAATTGATTGCTGCTCCCCGCAGGCACATCTTGAATACAAATCCTTCTGATGGTTTTATATTTGACCAACTTGGTTTAGGTATGAATGTTTAAGGTCACTCCAAAATTCACTCATCAAAAGAAGGAAAATTTGCATTCAAAAGCGTCCTAATGTTTGATAGAGCGACATTCAATAAGAGTATTTTTAGCTAAATTATTAACATGGATATTTTTGAATTACATTATTAATAATCACTAGTAGTTTTGAATCAAAGAAAGTCGATATAATTTAAGGATATTTTTAATTGTTTACCGTAATTAAAATTACTTTTGTTTGACGTATACACAAACATTGATGAAGTTAACCGTGTCTCTGTGACTCCGTCGGGGGGCATTTTCTGGGCCATCAATTAAAATAGAAAGCACAGAAGAAAAACAATATATATATTTTAATTTTATAATCTTAAAAATGTTACGGGAACTTCAATAATTAAAGAGTTCTTTTTCTGAAAAAAGCCAACATGCAAGTTAGTACTCCCCCGAAAACGATACAAGCACGCATTATAATTTAATCTTGTTTTAGATTCAAGTTACTAGCAGTATGTGATAAAAATAAGTAAATATAATATTAACTAATAAAACAAAGCAGAGGAAAGCAAATCTGAGTGTCTCCGATAAGAATGTGAACGGGCTTGGGAATGTTGTCCTTGACTTGAGAACAAATCCTAAAGCTTGTCAATATTATTACTTCAGAGAGAATAAAGTCTGAATGTCTCCCTCTTTAGGTTACACAGACTAAGCCTTATCCAATGGGAGGCTGCCATGGGAGCCCTAAATAACTACACCCTATACCCTTGCACTACAAGTTCAGATCGTTAGGAAGGTGCCGATCAATTTTTCCGCTTTATTCAAATTCATAGAGCTCATTCGTGCAAATGAGCATCTGGGACGGTCTCGTTGATTCTTGTCTGGCGTGAAACGGAATTCTCCTTGCTGCCTTCTCAGGGTCTTCTGACCGTCGAGGTCTTGTTGCCCCTACTTGGGTCTCATTGCTGACGCCATGTGTTTTTGCTCTCTGCCTCCGTACAAATTTGACATATTATTTAAAGAGCAATAAATAGAATAATAAAAATTTAATAATTTAAAAAGTATATTAAAAAATAATTATAAATAATAATAAAAATAAATTAAATACTAAATAATAAATTATATTTTGATTTTCTAAAGTGGACAACTATATTTACTGCACATGTTGAGGGAAAATACACGAAGGGAGTGTAATTTGGAGGAAAAATATCCGAGTCCCAGTTTTGAGGGCCGTGGTTCTTTATCTTCTCTGTACTATTCGTCCACTGAACAAACTCTTCTTCCCCAATTTGAAGCTTCGATTGACAAATAAAATGAAAGTGATAATAGTATCATCTAATCAAACAACACCCCCTCTTCTTCAGCCGCACACAAATCAACCACCCCCCATTGTCGTCAAAAGCTCAGTCTTTTTGGGCCGTCGAGAGCTCTGCTTCGATAGCATTTCCTCGGTCTGCTCTGCTGATCCTTCTACTCAGGACTCCAATTCTTCTCCTCCATCTACCGCCGCTTTCACCCCCAGGTATGCATTTACCTATCGTTTTAGACTTATATTATTAAAGGACTCAGAAAATGACAATGTTTTACTGGAAAATGAGTTAAAGCTATAAAAGAAAAAAGGGACAAAAATTGACAAATTAGATGAATGTGTATATCATAATGTCAGTATAAGAGAATCATGTACTACTGGAATTGTTAAAAGCAAATAGTTTTCAAATAAAGAAGTGTGTCAATTTTGTTGGAACAGATTGAAAAAGAAAGATGTGATATAACATGGGGTAAAGGGACTTAAGGGAGTAGCTTTTAGGTGAAACAATTCATGCAGTTTATATGGTAACAGGAAGAGGTTTTGGGATTCGATTTTCACCTGAACATCAACAAAGTGCATCCACGTCCTTGGTTTTAAAAAAAGGGCCGCAATTAGGGGCTTGCTTTTCCATCTCTATCAGTTTAAACTTATGAGGTGGCTCATTAAAATTAAGCTCTTACTCAATACTTGTTTACCACATGATTTCATGAGTTTTTTTTGGTTGTCATGGCTAATGTCACAGGGGTGGTGGAGATAATGGCAATTCTTTGATTGAGAAACTACGGAAAAACTTCCCTTTGGCTACACGGAGGATGTGGTTAACAAGCTTTTTCATGTATTCATGTTATCATCCTTCAAGGTACTTGTCAGGTTCGCACGTTCTTGCTGTTTGTTTCTTTTCCTTTTTCTACTTGTAGCCTTTGAAGGCAAGCCAGCACTTGAATTGTGTGTTGGAACTCACAATTGTTGGATTAATGTGGGTCGTGTAGTCACATATCTCTTAGCACGTTTAACCAAA
Organism: Datura wrightii; assembly: GCA_035772735.1. NCBI lineage: Eukaryota > Viridiplantae > Streptophyta > Magnoliopsida > Solanales > Solanaceae > Datura > Datura wrightii. The sequence goes on along the minus strand of JASDFA010000008.1, from coordinate 108,716,400 downwards.
TTAATGCATATATATGGGATTTTCAGCTCCTTACATTGTATTCTAGATTTCCTTGCTTGAGAAAGATATTGGTTATATGTGAGCTTGCCAAAACATAGCTGGTCTCAATACCATAAAAAGGAGGAGTGGTTACGGTAGGTCAGTATAACAGTCTAAGAGTGATAAATCTTCTGAAAGTATTAAAATGAAGCTTAAATTGAGTGGAATGAATATAGAGAATTTGTATATTGACTCCATCCAATTAGAGATGTAGTTGATTGCTTATAGTAACAGGGAACTCAACTGTGATTATGCAACTGAACTAGCCCTCTCCCCCTAATCCCCAACGAGCAAACCCCTATTTTTGTGTGGTTGGCTACTGAAAAAATGCATAACTTCATGATGAGTTTGCTTCCTCCTGATCAGTTGCTGAGTTTTCGTCCTTTTTTTGGGTTCTAACCATGTAAACTACTATATGATATACAGCACTTGCTTTGGGGGATCCCTCAGTCACAGTTGAACAAGTTACACCTTCTATTTTTCCTTCTGCAGCACTTTTCCCTTCCGAGGTTCAATATCATCACCTTTTCAGCTTATTCTTTATTTTTTTTGTTATGATCTGATATATAGATCACAGTTTATCTGGTACGTGTCTACTTGGCAGGAAAGAGTTGTTGAGCTCTTTGAGAAGAATACTTACTGTGTTGTCAACATATTTGATGTAACCTTAAGACCTACACTTAACGTTACTGGTATGGTTGAGGTAAATTTTATAGACATGTGCAAGCATTTACTTTTCCATTTTCAGTGTTATGCTTATCAAACTTTTTGGTAATTTAACTTTGGTACTGTCTTGAAAGTAAAGTTTCTCATGTCCATGTATTTTCTGTCTCCATCTATATGGTGCCTCAACCAACACACTATTTGTCCCTTGATAAATAATCTGTGTTTGAAAGCAGCCATATTCAATATGTTTAAACAATGGCAGATTCCTGAAGGAAATGGTTCAGGGGTGATTTGGGACAACGAAGGCCACATTGTTACTAATTACCATGGTAAGATCACTTCAATATGGTACCTGAGTGCATTAGTTATTTGTGTAATATACTCCCTGCGTCCCAAGAATGATGGGCTTTGGAGTATGAGAATCAAATTATCTAATTTTTGGTGCTAAGTTGGAAATCAATTTTTCTTTAATTTAGGGGCCTAATAAAGGCTTCATCTTAAAAAACAGAATTGAATTCTATGTCTCAGAAACCAGCTTCAGTTTATTGGATGGGCTGTGCAATTCTTGGTTAAACAGTTCTCTTTATATGTCCAGTGATTGGTAACTCCCTTTCTAGAAACCCAAGCCGTGGGCAAGTAGTTGCACGTGTCAATATTCTCGCTGCAGATGGGTGAGTTGTATTCTATTTTAGCATATACTTAATGAGGATGATACAGCTTCATCCTACTCTCCCATCTTATGCCTTCACTCTCTTTATTTTATCTTGTTTCTTTTTGAAGGGTGCAAAAGAATTTTGAGGGTAAATTAATTGGTGCAGACCGTGCAAAGGATCTTGCTGTGTTGAAGGTAAGCATTATTTCCAGAATCCTGTTTTGTCAAAAGCTGGAGAAATCTTAAGTTCAGGACTACGTTTTCTTTAGTTATGTCATCCTGTTCTTATTTCCCTTCTAGCTGTAGTTTGATTGTCATTTTTCCCTATTGCATATTTCTTTTCCCTGTTGTCTCCATCTCTCTTAGCTGAGAATCCAAGTAAACTTCCAGCTTCAAATTCTGGGTCATGCTCTCATTTGATTGCATTCTTCTGCACAAGCAATTAAGAATCTGCTGCCACATATTAGAATGCATGATAATGATTGCAATAATGAACCAATTGTTTGATCTGATTTGTTCATTCTATTTTTTCATTGGTATCACTAAGCGGTGAAAAGTTTAGCTTGAGTTTTACTAGACTCGTTGATAAGTATGGGGTTACTTGAATAACAACGAGAAAATAATGCGGAAGAGAAAATACAAAGATTAAAGACGGAATTTAACGATATGCGAAATTTGAGAATAAAATCTCCAAATTTCAAGATTAAGTGCGAAGAAAGCTAATTGATCTTAGTATTCAAAATTAGCGAATTAAATTAATTATGTTATTACTAGAGTCAATTCAAGGACTTATATGAAAAGTGATCTAGACCCCTATTTCGAAGAAATTAGAGACAAGAATAAATAATTAAGACTTATTACCTTCTTTAATTTACTTTAATAGAAACCAAAGATATCAAGTTAAGAATTAATCTTACCTCCTAAAGAATGTTTCTTGTAAGGTTGCAAGATAAATCCATAGTCACGACTCACGACACACAAAGGTGTAATAAATACTAAAATCTAAGTAGGAAATTTTTAAATTAGAAAATTTAAACTATGAAAACATGTAAAAATAATATCACAATTCTTCCCAAAAATACCTAACAAAATAAGGAAATAAGTGACATTTATTGACATCAAATCCCACACCTGTTTGCCTTAGTTTGGGCCTGAGTTTCCAGCCCATTTGGGCAAGCATGTTAGCACTTTGGGTCTCCTTTGGGGTTCCATGTGGGGCTCTAATATTTCTCTTCTTGGGCTTGGACTTAGACCATGAAATATGTGTAGCACTCAATTCACTTTTCACCATTATTCTTGGGCTCATTTGTGGGCTCTTCTTCCTCGGTAAGCATCTTCTTCATTTCCCATTGGAACCCATCAATTTTACTGGAGGTATGCCAACATAGATGCTATCACTCGTGATTGTCATTTGCTTAAAATGGGTGATAACTGATAATAGTTTTAAAGTTACCAGGAACTACTTCAGTTAATTCTTACAGAACAAAATGATCTACCCGTTTGTCCACATATTCCTCAGAAAATTTGTACTTCTTCAGAAAGGTGAGATGGAAAGCATCTAGAAGTATGTACAGCAATCTTACAACCGGATAGTATTGGGATGAGATGAGCTGCATTAAATGATATAAAGCAAAAGAGAGTCAAAGATAGGTGGTTAGATACAGTGAGAATAACACTGTGATGCTTGGTGCTTTAATTGGGAGGAACGGCTGCATGGGGTGACCGGGTGAGGTTGCTATTATCTTATTTCCTCTGGAGGAAAATAATCCAAGTGCATTATTTGCATCGCATGATTATGCATCCAGGAAAGAGCCGTGTGACATTTTTTTTATTCTTCTTTACACTCATATGGAATCAATATATTTATGAAGCGTTTGTCCATAAGATATGAGACTCAAGTTTGAAGTTTTGATTTGCAATCAGCGTTTGTTTATGAAATACAAAGAAAACATTCAACTTCAATTTCGAATCATGATTTGAAATCCGAAATTCTCCAAAAAAAAAAGAAGTTCAAATTACAAGTTGTGATTTCAATTTTTTCTTAAATGTAAAATTTGACTCATAAGTTTATATTTTGGAAAAAAAAATGTATAATTTTGAATTTTGTAAAAAAAATAAGAAGACCCATGCTCGATGTAAATAGATTGTCCGTACCATGTGGTAGGATTATATTAAGAATAGCTAGTTAGTACTATTGTTGATTTTTTTAGACCAATGGATCTTTGTAAAATTATGTGTATTTGAAAGTTTGTAACAGTATGCAACCTCAAACATTTATTTGTAAAAGGAACATGGAGATATACGATTGATTAATGCACAACCTTAGGATATTTCCATACATAGTTTATGAATTATGGTTTGCTCATTAGTTAAGATTGTATAAGAGTTGGAGAAGTTTTGATAGTTCTCACAAATTGTGGGGTTTTCGTGTTTATGAGAAAACATACAACTTATGAAATTCAAATTACATGTCCAAACAAAATTTCTAATTCAAATCAACCTGATTCCAAATCATGTCCAAACAGGCCCTTAGAAGTTCTATTTGCCTGAGGAACTTGCATACAACATAGAAGTTGGTGATGTGCATTTTGGCCTTTTTTTTTTTTTTTAGCTCTTTCTAACTCAAACTTACATTTGTGACACCTTATGACTTCACATCCTGAAATGCTAGGTGGAAGCTTCTGAAGACCTGTTGAGGCCAATAAGGGTTGGGGAATCTTCTTCTTTGAGAGTTGGCCAGCAATGTTTAGCCATTGGTAACCCTTTTGGATTTGATCATACACTCACTGTTGGGGTTATCAGTGGACTGAATCGAGATATATATAGTCAAACTGGAGTGACCATTGGCGGAGGAATTCAAACAGATGCAGCTATCAACCCTGGAAACAGGTTTATTTTTCTGAACTTGTACTTTGTTATTGAATGCATTGCCTCTGATGCTGATAAACGCTAAAGGTCCTTTCTTTTCCTTTTCTTTTTCATCTGCTGTTCTGTTAATAAAATATGTGTATTTTTCCAGCGGAGGTCCGTTGTTAGATTCAAAAGGAAACCTGATTGGGATCAACACTGCAATATTCACTCAGACAGGTGAATAATTTTTCCATCGTGGTATGTGTTGGACTGAAGATTGAGAGGAGACGACAAGAAGCACTTCTGTGAATGTTCTTAAGTTTATCCTCTCCTGCTATTACTTACTCTTTTTCAGTACAACAGGGACATCAGCAGGTGTTGGATTTGCAATCCCTTCTTCAACTGTGTTGAGAGTTGTGCCCCAGTTGATCCAATCTGGAAAAGTATGACTGATGCTCTATTAATTTGTTACTTGGTTGTTGTCAGCTTTTTTCCCTGGTGTTCCAGAATTCTCTTCATTTGCATGTTGTTACAGAACATCTCATCTTGTATTGCAAAGATTGCTTCATATTCTCATTTGGAAAATAGTGGTTCTTTTCTTTTGGGAGTCGGAAGTTGTAAGGTCGAATTTACAATCTGTGGGAGTAAGAAGGGGGGGGGGGGGATTAAATTGGTTTCGAGCTTTAAGGTTTTCTATTCATTCATTTATTTATTAATTTATGTATATGTATGTCTTATGCATGTCAGGTTGTTCGTGCTGGTTTGAATATTGAAATTGCTCCAGACCTGATTGCCAACCAACTTAATGTTCGAAATGGAGCTCTGGTTTTGCTGGTACATTTCTGTCACTATGACCCTGCTGGGGACAGTTATCCTTCAGAGTAAAACTCACGATATCTCTTTTGTCTGAACCAATTCCTGCTCTATTTAGGTACCTGGAAATAGTCTGGCAGCCAAAGCTGGAATTCTTCCTACTACCAGGGGTTTTGCAGGAAATATAGTACTTGGTGATATTATTGAAGCAGTAGATGACAAACCAGTGAGTGGTTTCTGTTTTATGCTAGGCCATAAGCTTTTCGTTAGTGCAAATTGATGATATGAACCTCGCCTAAGCTTCCAACCTGCAGGTCTAGAGTTTGAATCATGCGGTTAAGGAGTGAGTCGGAAGTTAGTCTCAATTCCTTTTAGGAGGTGGAAAAAAAGAATGTTGCTTTCGCCTTCTTAAGCTTGAAAGGATAAGATTTGGTAGGAAATCAGAAGTAATTAGGTGATTGAACAGCGAAGGGAAGGAGTGCAAATAAATGGGCAAGATTAGAGTTTTAAGTTCAATGCACAAATAGTGTAAACATCTATGACGAACTTTAATTGGTAACCTGGTAAGACTTGTAAGTAACCTATTATCACATGTTAAAACTTTATTGATAGTGTAAATTTTTTTTAGACGGTCAGTGTAGAAAACCTAAATGTCATTGGACTAATTAATTTGCAACTCTATTGTCTTCTACTGTACTGTAGTCCCTTTGAGTTTTTTCTTTCCCCACCCTCATTGGTGACGTGAGGAAAAAATTATGATTGATCTTTATTGCTTCTTTGTTCTAAGCAATCTTGCATTTCTGAGATGCGCTCATTTCATGTTGTTGCAGGTCAAGAGTAAAGCAGATCTGTATAAAGCCCTGGATAACTATAACATAGGCGATGAAGTTCGGTTAAAAATCCGTAGGGGTAACGAAAACTTGGAGTTGAGCATAGCATTAGAGGAAAAAGATACATGACAATTGGAGCTTTCATGCTGTCGCTCCGATATCTGTATACTATCATTAAGAATTTTGTGGCAGGAACCTGGAAGAATGTTATCGCTGCCTGGTCAAGTATTTTAAGTTACCATTGAAGGAGGACAAAATGAGTAATCCTTGAAATTCTTTTAAGCAAGTTCTTGATCCTTCAACTTTTGCTAATTTTATGGAGAATTTCGGTCATTTCTGCTCTTACAATATCTACACGACGTGCGTAGTATTTGTACAAATTCCTTGTAATAATCAGAGCTAGACTCAATGGACTGTGTCTGTTGGAAAGAAAGCAAGAGGGTTTTTGGGTTAATTGGTTAAAACCATGTGAATCGTATTAAGCAGTGAAAATTACATTTAGGTGTTGCTGATTCTCTAAATAATAAGCAGTTACGAATCTGAATGAGTATTGAAGTTGATAAAAGGTGCAGTATGTTATGGTAAAAAGGTGTTGATAAATACCTTTTCTATAAAAAGAAGACTGAAACAATAAGCTATTAACAAAAATATATGTTTTTAAGTATGTTTGCATAGAAAAGGATGAATGAAGAAAATAGAACGTAGAAAATTTAAAGTTATTATAAGAAGAGTATTTCGGAAATTATAAAAGATATTATGAATAATAAATTGGTTAAATAAAAAACACTTATAAGTTATAAAGTCATAAATTGGGTAATCAATTTATAATTGATTTTGGCTTGTAAGCATCTGTAGTGTTTATCAAATATGTAAATAAATCAAACATTATTTATCAACTAATTTAATAAGCTTATAAATTTAACGAGACACGTTAATAATTTTATTAAAAGCAAAGTCATTAGATTGAAAAAACAATATATAGAGAAACATTACTTTTAATATTACAAAGTCAAGATGGCCGAGTTGGTCTAAGGCGCCAGTTTCAGGTACTGGTCCGAAAGGGCATGGGTTCGAATCCCATTCTTGACATTATATTTTTGTTTTTTTAACACAAGTCTACTCATTTTGGAACACAAGTCTACTCCTCAACTACTTAAAATACATTATACTTATCCTTTTTTTTATGTTCTTGTATTAAAAGTACCTTCGCTGTTGTATTTCGAACCAAAAATATCCATTTTTTTTAATAATTATTTTAAAATAAGAGGAAAAAAAGCCAACTTTATTATTGCACTATTTAAAATTGAACATTTTTTTTTTTTGGCAACAATGTGAATATTACCATTAACAAAATCAGAACTTACAAAATCCATCCAAAAAACAAAAAAAACACTCACTTCTCATTAAGGAGAAGCCTCACTAAATCTAGCTATTTATAATTTTTTGCCAAAATCCCCTACACCTCCGTACATGTTTAGTATGCTTAAGTTGCTCTACTCTATCTACTAGTTCCCGTATGATATTTCCAACTATCTCCATATGAGGTATCTGTTTTGTTTTGAACTGTTTCTAGTTCCTTGTCTTCCAGATGTAATATATCAAGCTTGCCCAAGTTGCTGCCACCATTTCCTTCTTAAACTTCTTCCAATGATCTAGTTGGACTAAAAAAAAAAGATTTTTTCAAGCGATTGTGTGATAACTTTTTCTTCTTCTCCATCATTCAAGATATTATGTGAATTCATTACTATGGAATCCAAATGATCTCTGAATTGATCAGAAGATGCTTTCAGTTGGCTAGAATCTGTTACTTGAACGAAACTAGATCTTGTGGAATCATATTGAATATTTGACGATACATTCTGTATCTTGCTAAAAAATCGAGCTTGCGTTTGATCATCTGAAAATTATCTCCTAAATTCACAGCGGGTAGAGAGACTCCTAACCATTGTGATAGTTCTTCTCTTACTGATGAAGCATACATATAATCAATAAACAAATGGCAATTTGTTTCCAACTGCTGCCCTTGACACAAACCACAATACATATCTTCAACTGTTATATTCATCTTTAAAAGCCTTTCTTTTGTCAACAATTTGTTCTGCATTGCAAGCCACAAGATAAATTTATGTTTTGGAGGTGACACAGGATTCCATATTAAATCAGCAATATCCAGTTGTCATGTGTTTCAAGTAAAGCTTGATAGCTCCTAGTGATAGAATATACCCCATTCCTTGTGAGGCTGAACCTTCCTTGAATATACCAGCCCTTCATTCTATCCTTTAATGAATTAATTTTCCTCCAGTACCAACTGCTATCTGCTGGTGCTTTATGTGTCCACCATGTCCCTTCTTTAATGTAAATACCATGCACCCACTTTACCCATAGGCATTCCTTACTTTTTACCAACTGCCACACCAATTTTTCTACAGACGCTAAATTTTAGATCCCACATCCTTTAACATTCAGTCCACCCTGTCTCTTAGGAAGGCAAACTTTCTCTCATGCTACTAGAGGAATTTTCTTCTGATCTATTCCACCCCACAAATACTCCCTACACTTTTTATCCACCTCCTTAACTATGCTCTGAGGTAATACAAACACAGAACCCCAAAAGCTATGTACTAAGCCCAAAACAACAACAACTACTTGCAGCCTTCCAGCGTATGAAAGTTGTTTTGCATGGGTGTACCTGATCCTTGAAGTGATCTTGTCTACCAATTGGTGGCACTCCAGTTTACTTCACCTTTTTAAGGATACAGGCAGACCCAAATACCTAATTGGAAAAATTCCCTCCATGAAACCTGTGATGTCCAAAAACTACCTTCTGACCCTATCATCCATACCAGCAAGGAATAGACTTGACTTGTCGAGGTTAGCAACTAAACCAGTAGCAGCACTGAAATGATTCAGAGCTTCTTTGATTTTTGTCACTGATTTAACATCCCCTTTGCTGAAAATCATCAGGTCATCTGCAAATATTAGATGATTCAACTTAATCTTCTTACACATGGGATGAAACTTGAAATCTAAAAGATGCCTCATAGTCCTCAATAGTCTTGAGAGATACTCCATTACCAAAACAAATAATAGAGGTGAAATGGGATCCCCTTGCCTTAAGTCCCTCCTTCCTTTAAAATAGTCATAACCAGTTCCATTTACCTTCACAGTACACTTTGTAGAGGGGACACAAATCATTACCAGCTCAACAAACTTACCTGGAAATCCAAATCCCCTCAATGCATCTTCAAGAAACTTCTAACTTACCATATCATAAGCTTTCCTTAAATCAATCTTCATCAAGCATCTAGGTGTAGTTTTTCTAGTGTAATGTCTTAGGAGATCATGACATATTAGAATATTGTGCACCATACACCTTCCTGGAACAAATGCTGCCTGATTTTCTGCCACAATAATATCTACTGCCTCTTTCAGTCTACTGCACAACAACTTTGAAATACATTTATATAAGACATTACAACATGCAATTGGTCTATATTGCCTTGCCATTTCTGGGTGATTCACTTTAGGTATAAGAACAATATTAGTGGCATTCAGTTGTTTTAGTAACTGCCCCTTCTGGAAAAATTCCAATATTGCTTCTGTGATATCACTACCTACTATCTCCCATGCATCCTGAAAAAACTCAGCCCCATACCCATCAGGACCAGGACTTTTAGTTCTATCTATCTTGAACATAGCTAACTTCACCTCTTCTGCAATAACAGGTTGTAAGAGTCTTACTTGTTGCTGTGCATTTAATAATGGACCATTCTTCAGGATACCAATATTAGCATGTATTCCTCCTCCTTCTTCCTTTCCAAGCAGCCCCTTATAATAATCAACAAAAATTTGAGCTATCCTCTCTGGATGAGTCTTCCAATTCCCTATCTCATCCTTTAGATGAGTAGTTACTTGATTCAACTTCCTATGCTTGATGACAGAAAAGAAGTACCTTGTATTTGCACCCCCTAATCTCAGCCATGTTGCTTTACTATGCTGCTGCAGGCATACTTCTGCTAAGTATGAGGCCTGCTGTGAATAGTTCTCTTTCCTTCTCCTGAAATATAGTATTCCCTGGCTGAGTTTGCAATAATGTTTGAGCAGCCTTGAGTTCATCTCTAGTCTTCTCAACTTCCTTAACTATTTGTCCCATCTGATTGATATTCAATTTCTTTAAATTTTGTTTTAACAACTTCAACCTTTTTACCACTTGAAACATTTTGCACCCTGAAATAGCTATCCTCCACCCAGCTTTGACTGTATCCAGAAACTGTACATGTTGCCCCTAAGCATTGCAATACATAAAATATCTAATCTGCCTTTTCCCTTCTTCAGCTATCACTACTTTAGCTGGACAGTGATCACTTATTCCTTCAGGCAGGAAAGTGGATTTACTATCAGACATTGTTTGCAACCATTCTTCATTAATGAACACCCAATCAATTTTTGAATACACTCTATCTACAATCCCCTTATTACTCCAAATATATATGTTTCCCTGATGTGGTAATTCAATCAAACCACAATCCTCCACATAATTTTTAAAATCAACCACTTCTGACCAGGTCACAGGGATACCACCTATCCTGTCACTACCACTCAATACTGCATTAAAATCACCTAACACCAGCCATGACAATTTATATGTATTATGAATATCTACTAGAGATTTTCATAATTTTTTTCCTTTCCTCCCTAGTGTTATGAGCATAAACAAACAAAATCACAAACACAAAATTCAATGGAATATACTTCACCTCACAAGTTACAATCTGAGATGTCTTGCTAATGGGCTTGATTTGAAAGAAATCTGACCTCTATACCATCCATATTCTCCCATTGTAATGACAATCTAAATTGTTTATGGTGTTCCATCCTGAAAACATCTTCTCCCCCACTTTTTCAATCATGTTACTCTTTATCTTTGTTTCTAATAAACCAATCAAGCTTGCTTTTTCTTCATTGCAAAGGAGCTTTACCTCCTTTTGCTTATTCGGGCCATTCAAACCCCTCATACCAACTTAAAATACTAACCATTTTTCGTAAGTGGGATGGATTTGCCTTCCTCACTTTCTCCATTCTCATTCTTACTTCTTGATTCCAGATGCATTCCTCCTCCAGTTAAGGCCACATTAGTTGATTCAGCATATTGCATATCCCTTAAAGGGGTCACCCAAACTGCTTGTCCCTCTTGCCTTTTCATTATCTCTTATTTCTCTGTATAGTTTTCCATTCCTGTACTTTTCTGCAGCATTCTAGTTGCTATTGATATCCTACCTCCCTTAGCAACCTCTAATTCTGCCACATCATGTCTACCATTTTCCACACTAGTGTTATCCTGCACCTGATCCCCATCCTTACCCCCAGGAACTATTTGCTTTTCCTTCTTCCTACAAACAGATTCTGAGTGTCCATACTTGTTACAATACTTGCATAGAGTAGGCTTCCATTCATATATAACTTTCTGCTCCACCACTTGCCCTTTTTCATTCCTGAAGAAAATACTATCTGGTAACTTGGCATCCATGCCCACTTCAACCATGAGTCGAGCAAAATTCAGTCCAACCTTCCTCTCAGTATTTCGATCAACCAATAATGACTTTCCTATTAAGCTTCCTATCTTACTGAGACCTTTTGGACTCCAATACTTGAAATTCAGCCCCGGTAATTTAATCCAGATAGTCACAGTACTAAGTTCCTCTCTTGAGAAATCCATCTCTGAATTCCATGCTTTGACATGAAGGGTTTACTCTCGAAGTGAAATATCCCCTCCTGCACAACATCATTCATTCCCACAGCTTTGTCAAACCACACCAATATTACTTCATTCTTTAGCATTGCTATTTTATTAATACCATGTTTCGCCCAAATTATCTGAACAAACCCTTTAAGAACATCAAATGGGGGGTGTGCTCCTAAAACATAGCACACAACTGAGTTCCTCCAATATTCTATTTTAGATCTGATGTCCTCTAGATCAATTTTTCCTATTCGTGAATCTCCCTGTGTAGATGGAGCTACATACTCCCAACTTAAATTCAGCATTCACAATCCTCCCTATGTCAAAGTTATCCCAAATTGAACTCATTTTCTCCCCTGTCTCCTGACTTTCCTCAACTTGGTCTGCCCATGATTTCCTGCTTGAGCTTACACACTGTGACCCTGCAATTACTTCCTCCCACTGCTTAGTTGCCTCCTTCTGTACCTCCATTGCAGGTAGATGCAGCTTCTTAGTCGAAACTTGTGAACTTTGTTCTCCTTTCCCCGAAGATGAAGTTACTGTTACATTGCTTTTTGGTTCACTCTGGATAGATCTCGTAGTTTGCTTACCTCGCTGTTGTGCCATCCTACTCTCCTGAGCTTCCTTCGCCATTATCGCTTTCAAAGATGGAGCTCGAGCCCTCCTACCCGTGGTAGGCGCGCGTTAAGCTAATTTGCACCGGGGGTGGGATGGGGATTGGGGATGTGAATGTGAGAAATATAATAAGATAAGAAAACATATTATATATTTAAAAAAAATAAAAAAATGACATATAGCTTCTTCTTTTTTTTTTGATTTCATATTTACTAGGTATGAGTTATTATTTTTGAACATGATATTATGTATCTTTTCTTGCTAACTCTAAGAATGTATGATAAAAGAAGAGAAAGTTACATAAATATCAATAAATTAGTAAGATATTTCATAATCTATAATTATTAACTAAATTACATAATCTACAATATATACTCATAAATATGATTTTATACCCTAAATAAAAAAATAGTACTATAAATAAAAGACTAAAAATAAGGAGTTTCTATATTAGTGAAAACAAAATTAAAAATACACTTAAAATATATTAATTATTTTTAAAAAAAAAATATTTCACTTAACTAGCATTCTAATTCATAAACAAGAATATTACTATTTATATGGTAATGTTATACAATATTTGAACAAGTATATATATTATTGTACTTATATGTTACATATATTATACTATTATATACTATATATAATATTATTTGTTATATATTTTAGCTATCATATACGATATATAATATTATTCTTATGTTTATTTCACAAAAAAATATTTATTATTTATATGTATTTATATTTGAGCATACATTATTATATTCATATATTAGGTATATTGAAGGAGAAAAATATATTATTCATATAAGTATACATCAAATTTAAATTTATATAGAGCTAATTTTTCAATTTCATGAAAAAGAAAGAGAAAATTTAAAGAATAAATACGTGAAGCTAAATTTTATGTTTGGAGTTTCAATTATTAATTAAAATTTCTACGTTAATGGAAAAACAAAAATGGAGAAGAGAGAGAGAATTTTTTTTAAAATAAATGTGAATACGAGAGAGTGTTTCTTGAGATTTTGGGTATTTGAAGGTGATATAATCTTTTCTCTATAGATATTTTAGAAAATTAAAATTTGTTCTTAAGATAATTAAAAAGACAAAAATTTAAATAGTTTATACTTATGTAATTTTATGAAATTAGTTATAATTTTTTTAATTATTATTTTAAAAAATCATATTTATATAAGAATCTCAAAAAGAGAAATCAATTTGAATGATACTTTATACCCTTTATTATTAATTTAACTTCAAATCACTTCAAATTTCAACGAGGGTCAGTATAATAATTTTGAAAAAAAATAATATAATAAATATTTAGTGAAAAATTAATATTGATAAATAAATTCATATTTTATAAAATTATCATGGTATAAAAATTATCATTTAAAATAACTAAATTAATTTCATAATTTGCAAAATAATTTTTTACTCAAATACTTAAAATTAAGAGTACCTGTCTTAAACTTTAAATGAATGAAAAGAAATTACCCATTTCAAATAATTCAAGAGCAAAATTAATTATTTTTTTAATATTTTAGAACAACAATTAAAAGAAAGGATATATTTAATCTATTTGAATAGTTAGAGAATTTTTTGAGTCAAGAATATATCGGCAAAGACATTTTTTAATCCAAAACTAATATTAGTACCCGCGAGATGTGAGGATAATAGTTAAGAAAAATTATTTAAAAATATAGATTAAAAGAAGAACTTAGAATTACAAAAATTACCAAATAAATAAATGATTATAAAAATTCCTTTCACTTAACCAACAGGTAAATCAACAAAGACTAATTAAATAAATGTCAACATCTCTGTTTTCTTGAATAACCCATAAAAATTAGTCAATTATAAATTATCTCTTAGCTAAAACTAAATAAAGCAGCACAATAGCTATAAATTTCGGCACAATGACTAATTTTGAATTTTTCCTCTATTTAACACCTAAGAGACGTCAAAAAAACGAAAAGAAAATAAACTAAAATAAGTTATTGGACTTTATAAAAAAAAAGATTCATATTTAAATTAGTTCGTAAGGATGATCATTAGGAATCAGATTAACACAAGAACTATTAAACCTCAAAGTTAATCATTCAAACAATATCTAATAGATATATGACACACAACCAAATAAAAAATCAAATGTTTTTAACCGCATTGTGCAAAAGAATAGAACTAAGGAATTGGTGAATTTTTCAATAAGAACTATTAACTAAAATAAAGCAACAAAATAGTTATAAACTTCACCATACCTTTCAGGGTGCCATTTACATTCTTAGGCATCACTATTGCACGTCAAAAAAAGTTCAAGATCAAATACAGTAATGAGCATCTGAAATGACAATGCAAAAATCTATATTTAGGGTTCTCATCACATCTTCAACTAACATAATATTTATTGCAATATTAAAGTCCTTTTTCTGTAAGTTGTCACAATTGATTGTCCATCCTATGTCGGATTCATTCTCATATAATTAGTATTTGATGATTTCTCAAGTTTCCTCAAGAACATAGATATATGCAACTAAATAAAAAAAATACAAGAGAATAATAATAGATAATAATTAATGATAAATTTATTTAATAACATGTCAAATTAAATTATGAAAAACTTCGATGTACACTATATTTCTAGCTTCATTTGTTATTTGTCTATCATCATCATAAACTAAAATCACTACATTTCTATAGAATTAAATTATTTAAGTTATAAATATATAGAATATGTCAAATGAATATTTTCTATTAGAACGACTCCAACTAATGCGTGATTTTCCCCCATATATATCATATAATTGCCAATCTAATAATTATATACTGCTATGTCTCTGATCTAAATTCAAATTAATCACGCCATAATTATCTCTGCACCATAATAAAATTTTCTAATCTTTCCTTGTACAATAACACCAATTAAATAATTTAAATTATATATATAATACATGTCATAATAATATTTTTTATTAGAATAACTCTAACTATGACGTGATTTGTTTTCTATATATATCATACAATTATCAATCAAATAATTATACACGACTATGAATATATTATGGAAAATATTTTAATGAATATTATTTCTGCTACATCTGATTTAAATATAATATATCACGCCATAATTAGGTTTAAGTAATAAACACTCACTATTTTTAATTGTATAATTTAAATTATAAATATATAGAATATATCATAGTAGTATTTTCTATTAAAATGACTCTAACTATGACGTGATGTTGTTCTTCATATATATCATATAATTATTCATCAAATAATTATATACTATTATGGATGTATTGTAGTAATATTCTAATCTATATATTATATTAATTTTTTAATAGCAGCATTTGATTTAAATTCAAATATGTCACTATCAAAGACATTTTCAGAGCGAGTCCTAGGACGAGTCTCAGGGCGAGGCGTATCAAAAAAGCTCCGGGGCGCAAATGAAAAGCGTATATCCATAAAATGTAAGTCTCAAATTTTGGGGTGTAAGTCCATGGTATAAACGCATAAGTCCCGGGCGTAAAAACGTACACCCGAGCATTAAATTTGATTTTATCATTTTAAAAATATATTCACTATAAATAATATTTTTTTTTATCATTAGCGTGGCGATATTTATATTTTACGCTATCATGTTTTCGTGTTGAAGTGGTTTTTCCTAAAATATATCAATAAAGAAAGCAACTCTAACTAAAAATAACGTTGTCATAAATAATTTTCTTGATAATTATACCTAAAATTGATATATAGAGATTTCATAGTATTATGTACCTGAGACAATCTATATTTTGATATTGCTTTTACACTATTTATCATTCTCCTTTTTAGACTTGCATGTGTTAAGCATATAACCTTAAACAATAATCAATACAAATATTAACTGAGAGTGAGAAGGACTAGTAAATATGGAGATTGATGATGAAGGTAGATGATGATTTTATTTTAAAGATTATTTTAGCTATTCTTCTATGTTACCTTTCTCAAATAATAACTATAATATTTTTGTCTTATTATGGTGATCTATCTAAATCTAGTTTCAGGTACTGGTCCGAAAGGGCATGGGTTCGAATCCCATTCTTGACATTATATTTTTGTTTTTTTAACACAAGTCTACTCCTCAACCACTTTTTTGTAACACAAGTCGTCTACTCAACTATTCATTTTGAAACACAAGTCTACTCCTCAACTACTTAAAATACATTATACTTATCCTTTTTTTTATGTTCTTGTATTAAAAGTACCTTCGCTGTTGTATTTCGAACCAAAAATATCCATTTTTTTTAACAATTATTTCAAAATAAGAGGGAAAAAAGCCAATTTTATTATTGCACTATTTAAAATTGAACAATTTTTTTTGGGCAACAATGTGAACATTAACAAAATCAGAACTTACAAAATCCATCCAAAAAACAAAAAAACACTCCCTTCTCATTAAGGAGAAGCCTCACTAAATCTAGCTATTTATAATTTCTTGCCAAAATCCCCTACACCTCCGTACATGTTTAGTATGCTTAAGTTGCTCTACTCTATCTACTAGTTCCCGTATGATATTTCCAACTATCACCATATGAGGTATCTGTTTTGTTTTGAACTGTTTCTAGTTCCTTGTCTTCCAGATGTAATATATCAAGCTTGCCCAAGTTGCTGCCACCATTTCCTTCTTAAACTTCTTCCAATGATCTAGTTGGACTAAAAAAAAAGATTTTTTCAAGCGATTGTGTGATAACTTTTTCTTCTTCTCCATCATTCAAGATATTATGTGAATTTATTACTATGGAATCCAAATGATCTCTGAATTGATCAGAAGATTCTTTCAGTTGGCTAGAATCTGTTACTTGAACGAAACTAGATTTTGTGGAATCATATTGAATATTTGACGATATATTCTGTATCTTGCTAAAAAATCGAGCTTGAGTTTGATCATCTGAAAATTATCTCCTAAATTCACAGCGGGTAGAGAGATTCCTAACCACTGTGATAGTTCTTCTCTTACTGATGAAGCATACATATAATCAATAAACAAATGACAATTTGTTTCCAACTGCTGCCCTTGACACAAACCACAATACATATCTTCAACTATTATATTCATCTTTAAAAGCCTTTCTTTTGTCAACAATTTGTTCTGCATTGCAAGCCCCAAGAAAAATCTATGTTTTGGAGGTGACACAGGATTCCATATTGAATCAGCAATATCCAGTTGTCATGTGTTTCAAGTAAAGCTTGATAGCTCCTAGTGATAGAATATACCCTATTCCTTGTGAGGCTGAACCTTCCTTGAATATACGAGCCCTTCATTCTATCCTTTAATGAATTAATTTTCCTCCAGTACCAATTGCTATCTGCTGGTGCTTTACGTGTCCACCATATCCCTTCTTTAATGTAAATACCATGCACCCACTTTACCCATAGGCATTCCTTACTTTTTACCAACTGCCACACCAATTTTTCTACAGATGCTAAATTTTAGATCCCACATCCTTTAACATTTAGTCCACCCTGTCTCTTAGGAAGGAAAACTTTCTCTCATGCTACTAGAGGAATTTTCTTCTGATCTATTCCACCCCACAAATACTCCCTACATTTTTTATCCACCTCCTTAACTATGCTCTGAGGTAATACAAACACAGAACCCCAAAAGCTATGTACTAAGCCCAAAACAGCAACAACTACTTGCAGCCTTCCAGCGTATGAAAGTTGTTTTGCATGGATGTACCTGATCCTTGAAGTGATCTTGTCTACCAATTGGTGGCACTCCAGTTTACTCCACCTTTTTGAGGATACAGGCAGACCCAAATACCTAATTGGAAAAATTCCCTCCATGAAACCTGTGATGTCCAAAAACTACCTTCTGACCCTATCATCCATACCAGCAAGGAATAGACTTGACTTGTCGAGGTTAGCAACTAAACCAATAGCAACACTGAAATGATTCAGAGCTTTTTTGATTCTTGTCACTGATTTAATATCCCCTTTGCTGAAAATCATCAGGTCATCTGCAAATATTAGATGATTCAACTTAATCTTCTTACACATGGGATGAAACTTGAAATCTAAAAGATGCCTCATAGTCCTCAATAGTCTTGAGAGATACTCCATTACCAAAACAAATAATAGAGGTGAAATGAGATCCCCTTGCCTTAAGTCCCTCCTTCCTTTAAAATAGTCATAACCAGTTCCATTTACCTTCACAGTATACTTTGTAGAGGGGACACAAATCATTACCAACTCAACAAACTTACCTGGAAATCCAAATCCCCTCAATGCATCTTCAAGAAACTTCTAACTTACCATATAATAAGCTTTCCTTAAATCAATCTTCATCAAGCATCTAGGTGTAGTTTTTCTAGTGTAATGTCTTAGGAGATCATGACATATTAGAATATTGTGCACCATACACCTTCCTGGAACAAATGCTGCCTGATTTTCTGCCACAATAATATCTACTGCCTCTTTCAGTCTACTGCACAACAACTTTGAAATACATTTATATAAGACATTACAACATGCAATTGGTCTATATTGCCTTGCCATTTCTGGGTGATTCACTTTAGGTATAAGAACAATATTAGTGGCATTCAGTTGTTTTAGTAACTGCCCCTTCTGGAAAAATTCCAATATTGCTTCTGTGATATCACTACCTACTATCTCCCATGCATCCTGGAAAAAATCAGCCCCATACCCATCAGGACCAGGACTTTTAGTTCTATCTATCTTGAACATAGCTAACTTCACCTCTTCTGCAGTAACAGGTTGTAAGAGTCTTACTTGTTGCTGTGCATTTAATAATGGACCATTCTTCAGGATACCAACATTAGCATGTATTCCTCCTCCTTCTTCCTTTCCAAGAAGCCCCTTATAATAATCAACAAAAATTTGAGCTATCCTCTCTGGATGAGTCTTCCAATTCCCTATCTCATCCTTTAGCTGAGTAGTTACTTGATTCAACTTCCTATGCTTGATGACAGAAAAGAAGTACCTTGTATTTGCATCCCCCAATCTCAGCCATGTTGCTTTACTATGCTGCTGCAGGCATACTTCTGCTAAGTATGAGGCCTGCTGTGAATAGTTCTCTTTCCTTCTCCTGAAATATAGTATTCCCTGGCTGAGTTTGCAATAATGCTTGAGCAGCCTTGAGTTCATCTCTAGTCTTCTCAACTTCCTTAACTATTTGTCCCATCTGATTGATATTCAATTTCTTTAAATTTTGTTTTAACAGCTTCAACCTTTTTACCACTTGGAACATTTTGCACCCTGAAATAGCTATCCTCCATCCAGCTTTGACTGTATCCAGAAACTGTACATGTCGCCCCTAAGCATTGCAATACATAAAATATCTAATCTGCCTTTTCCCTTCTTCAGCTATCACTACTTTAGCTGGACAGTGATCACTTATTCCTTCAGGCAGGAAAGTGGATTTACTATCAGGCATTGTTTGCAACCATTCTTCATTAATGAACACCCAATCAATTTTTGAATACACTCTATCTACAATCCCCTTATTACTCCAAGTATATATGTTTCCCTGATGTGGTAATTCAATCAAACCACAATCCTCCACATAATTTTTAAAATCAACCACTTCTGACCAGGTCATAGGGATACCACCTATCCTATCACTACCACTCAATACTGCATTAAAATCACCTAATACCAGCCATGGCAATTTATATGTATTATGAATATCTACTAGAGATTTCCATAATTTTTTTCCTTTCCTCCCTAGTGTTATGAGCATAAACAAACAAAATCACAAACACAAAATTCAATGGAATATACTTCACCTCACAAGTTACAATCTGAGATGTCTTGCTAATGGGCTTGATTTGAAAGAAATCTGACCTCTATACCATCCATATTCTCCCATTGTAATGACAATCTAAATTGTTTATGGTGTTCCATCCTGAAAACATCTTCTCCCCCACTTTTTTAATCGTGTTACTCTTTATCTTTGTCTCTAATAAGCCAATCAAGCTTGCTTTTTCTTCATTGCAAAGGAGCTTTACCTCCTTTTGCTTATTCGGGCCATTCAAACCCCTCATACCAGCTTAAAATACTAACCATTTTTCGTAAGTGGGATGGATTTGCCTTCCTCACTTTCTCCATTCTCATTCTTACTTCTTGATTCCAGATGCATTCCTCCTCCAGTTAAGGCCACAATAGTTGATTCAACATATTGCATATCCCTTAAAGGGGTCACCCAAACTGCTTGTCCTTCTTGCCTTTTCATTATCTCTTATTTCTCTGTATGGTTTTCCATTCCTGTACTTTTTTGCAGCATTCTAGTTGCTATTGATATCCTACCTCCCTTTGCAACCTCTAATTCTGCCACATCATGTCTACCATTTTCCACACCAGTTTTATCCTGCACCTGATCCCCATCCTTACCCCCAGGAACTATTTGCTTTTCCTTCTTCCTACAAACAGATTCTGAGTGTCCATACTTGTTACAATACTTGCATAGAGTAGGCTTCCATTCATATATAACTTTCTGCTCCACCACTTGCCCTTTTTCATTCCTGAAGAAAATACTATCTGGTAACTTGGCATCCATGCCCACTTCAACCATGAGTCGAGCAAAATTCAGTCCAACCTTCCTCTCAGTATTTCGATCAACCAATAATGACTTTCCTATTAAGCTTCCTATCTTACTGAGACCTTTTGGACTCCAATACTTGAAATTCAGCCCCGGTAATTTAATCCAGATAGTCACAGTACTAAGTTCCTCTCTTGAGAAATCCATCTCTGAATTCCATGCTTTGACATGAAGGGTTTACTCTCGAAGTGAAATATCCCCTCCTGCACAACATCATTCATTCCCACAGCTTTGTCAAATCACACCAATATTACTCCATTCTTTAGCATTGCTATTTTATTAATACCATGTTTCGCCCAAATTATCTGAACAAACCCTTTAAGAACATCAAATGGGGGGTGTGCTCCTAAAACATAGCACACAACTGAGTTCCTCCAATATTCTATTTCAGATCTGATGTCCTCTAGATCAATTTTTCCTATTCGTGAATCTCCCTGTGTAGATGGAGCTACATACTCCCAACTTAAATTCAGCATTTACAATCCTCCCTATGTCAAAGTTATCCCAAATTGAACTCATTTTCTCCCGTCTCCTGACTTTCCTCAACTTGGTCTGCCCATGATTTCCTGCTTGAGCTTACACACTGAGACCCTGCAATTACTTCCTCCCACTGCTTAGTTGCCTCCTTCTGTACCTCCATTGCAGGTAGATGCAGCTTCTTAGTCGAAACTTGTGAACTTTGTTCTCCTTTCCCCGAAGATGAAGTTACTGTTATATTGCTTTTTGGTTCACTCTGGATAGATCTCGTAGTTTGCTTACCTCGCTGTTGTGCCATCCTACTCTCCTGAGCTTCCTTCGCCATTATCGCTTTCAAAGATGGAGCTCGAGCCCTCCTACCCGTGGTAGGCGCCCGTTAAGCTAATTTGCACCGGGGGTGGGATGGGGATTGGGGATGTGAATGTGAGAAATATAATAAGATAAGAAAACATATTATATATTTTAAAAAAATAAAAAAATGACATATAGCTTCTTCTTTTTTTTGATTTCATATTTACTAGGTATGAGTTATTATTTTTGAACATGATATTATGTATCTTTTCTTGCTAACTCTAAGAATGTATGATAAAAGAAGAGAAAGTTACATAAATATCAATAATTAGTAAGATATTTCATAATCTATAATTATTAACTAAATTACATAATCTACAATATATACTCATAAATATGATTTTATACCCTAAATAAAAAAATAGTACTATAAATAAAAGACTAAAAATAAGGAGTTTCTATAGTAGTGAAAACAAAATTAAAAATACACTTAAAATATATTAATTATTTTTAAAAAAAAAATATTTTACTTAACTAGCATTCTAATTCATAAACAAGAATATTACTATTTATATGGTAATGTTATACAATATTTGAACAAGTATATATATTATTGTACTTATATGTTACATATATTATACTATTATATACTATATATAATATTATTTGTTATATATTTTAGCTATCATATACTATATATAATATTATTCTTATGTTTATTTCACAAAAAAAATATTTATTATTTATATGTATTTATATTTGAGCATACATTATTATATTCATATATTAGGTATATTGAAGGAGAAAAATATATTATTCATATAAGTATACATCAAATTTAAATTTATATAGAGCTAATTTTTCAATTTCATGAAAAAGAAAGAGAAAATTTAAAGAATAAATACGTGAAGCTAAATTTTATGTTTGGAGTTTCAATTATTAATTAAAATTTCTACGTTAATGGAAAAACAAAAATGGAGAAGAGAGAGAGAATTTTTTTAAAAATAAATGTGAATACGAGAGAGTGTTTCTTGAGATTTTGGGTATTTGAAGGTGATATAATCTTTTCCCTATAGATATTTTAGAAAATTAAAAATTGTTCTTAAGATAATTAAAAAGACAAAAATTTAAATAGTTTATACTTATGTAATTTTATGAAATTCGTTACAATTTTTTTAATTATTATTTTAAAAAATCATATTTATATAAGAATCTCTAAAAGAGAAATCAATTTGAATTATACTTTATACCCTTTATTATTAATTTAACTTCAAATCACTTCAAATTTCAACGAGGGTCAGTATAATAATTTTGAAAAAAAATAATATACTAAATATTTAGTGAAAAATTAATATTGATAAATAAATTCATATATTATAAAATTATCATTGTATAAAAATTATCTTTTAAAATAACTAAATTAATCTCATAATTTGCAAAATAATTTTTTACTCAAATACTTAAAATTAAGAGTACCTGTCTTAAACTTTAAATGAATGAAAAGAAATTATCCATTTCAAATAATTCAAGAGCAAAATTGATTCTTTTTTTTTTTTTTTAGAACAACCACTAAAAGAAAGGATATTTTTAATCTATTTGAATAGTTAGAGAATTTTTTGAGTCAAGAATATATCGGCAAAGACATTTTTTAATCCAAAACTAATATTAGTACCCGCGAGATGTGAGGATAATAGTTAAGAAAAAATTATTTAAAAATATAGATTAAAAGAATAACTTAGAATTACAAAAATTACCAAATAAATAAATGATTACAAAAATTCCTTTCACTTAACCAACAGGTAAATCAACAAAGACTAATTAAATAAATGTCAACATCTCTGTTTTCTTGAATAACCCATAAAAATTAGTCAATTATAAATTATCTCTTAGCTAAAACTAAATAAAGCAGCACAATAGCTATAAATTTCGGCACAATGACTAATTTTGAATTTTTCTTCTATTTAACACCTAAGAGACGTCAAAAAAATGAAAAGAAAATAAACTAAAATAAGTTATTGAACTTTATAAAAAAAAAGATTCATATTTAAGTTAGTTCGTAAGGATGATCATTAGGAATCAGATTAACACAAGAACTATTAAACCTCAAAGTTAATTATTCAAACAATATCTAATAGATATATGACACACAACCAAATAAAAAATTAAATATTTTTAACCGCATTGTGCAAAAGAATAGAACTAAGGAATTGGTGAATTTTTCAATAAGAACTATAAATTAAAATAAAGCAACAAAATAGTTATAAACTTCACCATACCTTTCAGGGTGCCATTTACATTCTTAGGCATCACTATTGCACGTCAAAAAAAGTTCAAGATCAAATACAGTAATGAGCATCTGAAATGACAATGCAAAAATCTATATTTAGGGTTCTCATCACATCTTCAACTAACATAATATTTATTGCAATATTAAAGTCCTTTTTCTGTAAGTTGTCACAATTGATTGTCCATCCTATGTCGGATTCATTCTCATATAATTAGTATTTGATGATTTCTCAAGTTTCCTCAAGAACATAGATATATGCAACTAAATAAAAAAAATACAAGAGAATAATAATAGATAATAATTAATGATAAATTTATTTAATAACGTGTCAAATTAAATTACGAAAAACTTCGATGTACACTATATTTCTAGCTTCATTTGTTATTTGTCTATCATCATCATAAACTAAAATCACTACATTTTTATAGAATTAAATTATTTAAGTTATAAATATATAGAATATGTCAAATGAATATTTTCTATTAGAACGACTCCAACTAATGCATGATTTTTCCCCATATATATCATATAATTGTCAATCTAATAATTATATACTGCTATGTCTCTGATTTAAATTTGAATTATAGAAGTATCTGATTTAAATTCAAATTAATCACGCCATAATTATCTCTGCACCATAATAAATTTTCTTAATCTTTCCTTGTACAATAATACCAATTAAATAATTTAAATTTTATATATAATACATGTCATAATAATATTTTTTATTAGAATAACTCTAACTATGACGTGATTTGTTTTCTATATATATCATATAATTATCAATCAAATAATTATACACGACTATGAATATATTATAGAAAATATTTTAATGAATATTATTTCTGCTACATCTGATTTAAATATAATATATCACGCCATAATTAGGTTTAAGTAATAAACTCTCACTATTTTTAATTATATAATTTAAATTATAAATATATAGAATATATCATAGTAGTATTTTCTATTAAAATGACTCTAACTATGACGTGATGTTGTTCTTCATATATATCATATAATTATTCATCAAATAATTATATACTATTATGGATGTATTGTAGTAATATTCTAATCTATATATTGTATTAATTTTTTCATAGCAGCATTTGATTTAAATTCAAATATATCACTATCAAAGACATTTTCAGAGCGAGTCCTAGGACGAGTCTCAGGGCGAGGCGTATCAAAAAAGCTCCGGGGCACAAATGAAAAGCGTATATCCATAAAATGTAAGTCTCAAATTTTGGGGTGTAAGTCCATGGTATAAAAGCATAAGTCCCGGACGTAAAAACGTACACCCGAGCATTAAATTTGATTTTATCATTTTAAAAATATATTTACTATAAATAATATTTTTTTTTATCATTAGCGTGGCGATATTTATATTTTACGCTATCATGTTTTCATGTTGAAGTGGTTTTTCCTAAAATATATCAATAAAGAAAGCAACTCTAACTAAAAATGACGCTGTCATAAATAATTTTCTAGATAATTATACCTAAAATTGATATATAGAGATTTCATAGTATTATGTACCTGAGACAATCTATATTTTGATATTGCTTTTACACTATTTATCATTCTCCTTTTTAGAAATATATAAACAATAATCAATACAAATATTAATTGAGAGTGAGAAGGACTAGTAAATATGGAGATTGATGATGAAGGTAGATGATGATTTTATTTTAAAGATTATTTTAGCTATTCTTCTATGTTACCTTTCTCAAATAATAACTATAATATTTTTGTCTATATTATGGTGATCTATCTAAATTTATTGTAGAATTATTGAAAATATTATTTTTGATTATTTTGTTAATAATAAAATTATAAAATCGAAGATGCATGAGATACATGCCCCATAAATTCATGAGACTTACGCTCCATATTTCGGGACTTACGTCTCGCCCCGTGCTACATAAAACACCTTGCCTCGCGCCGCCGTCTTTTGAAACACTGTTAGTAACTTTGCAATTATTTTTCACAACATTTACTTGTCTAACAATACTAATTTATTAATTATAATTAGTTAAATATGAATATTACGAATTAAAATTATATATAATTTTAGAATTCGAATTAATAATCTTAATTAATAATTATAATATTAATATTTAATCATAATATAATAACTTAAAATATTTTTTTTATTGTAAAAGTGTCAAGTAGCTAGTTTTCAATTCACCACTTAACTTAACCTCGTGCTTCACTATCCTCCTTTTAATAATATATAGATCAACCATTTTCACTTGATAATATACCCTAAAAAGGAAAGCAAAAATAAACATGACTAATATTAACAAGGGAAGAGCAAAAAAGAAGGATCTACATGTATTTTCCTATGAAGGAAACTAATCCTACTTAATTTATTGTGACACCAGACTAGCTGATCTGTTGTTAGCTTGGACATGTTGAGAACCCTAGCTACTAATTTCATGTCTACTTGAGAGAAAAAGTACAACACATGATCTGAATCATCTTCTTTGCACCTCTTGAACCTCTTCAATATGCAGCACTCACCTCTTAAAGCATCTTTGAGCTTCTTCTCTTTCTGCATTCCATAAGAATAATTATGCAATGAGTTTAACCTCTATCACTCACCACATAAAATCATAAATAGCAGTAATTTAGTAAACTATATCTTATACTCGCTCCATTCACTTTTTATTTATCCAGTATTGATTTGCACCCCCTTAAGAAGCAATAAATAAAATGACTAATTTATTATATTATCATAATAATTCAATGCTTTAAAAGATGCATTAACAAATAACTATAATTAATAATAAAGTTAGAAATTAAATGATAAATTATCTCTTAATTTTCTAAACTGAACAAATAAAAATGATCATATATTTTATAAAAATAAACAGAGAAAGTATATATTATTTTCTTAATGGACATGTAAAAAAGTAAAGTGAAAGTTAAAATGGGACGGAGAGAAAACTAAGAAATTTACCTTTCGAAGACTTCTTTTGACCTCCATTAAAAGCTTTAAATCACCCGAAGCTTTAAGCTCTTGACGTTGTTGTGTTGGCTTCACGGAGCCATTTCTATCAGCTCTAACAAATTGCCAAAATATTCGTATTGATTCCTCCACTATCTCCACTAACATGTCACTTGTAATCCAATATTCATCTTTCTCTCTACCTCTACCTCTACCCTTGTTTTTGTCTTTCGTTCTGTCCTCTGCCCATTACCCTCACATTATATCAGTACATTGAACATAGAAATAATAAACATATCAACAAGAAGATTACACAAACTTTTAACTCCAAAATCTTTTGAGACGCTTTACCTCTTATGACAGGAACTTGAAGAAGATTACGAAGATCATATCGACTCTTGATGTAACATTGAACTCTAGGCCCTTGAAAAGTTTCATTTTCTATGAATCTTTGCAGGAGAACTTGAAACTGTTGAAACTCTCCAGCAACTTCGTTATACGTACGAGTACCACGAGGGTCAGAATCCCACAAATTTAATGCCTTTCCATATTGCCAGTGTAGAATTTCCCAAGAAAGACACATCTGTCCAACATATATCACTTCCAAATCACTCTGCAATTCTTTTATAAACTTTACCATTGGGTCAATATTGTCATGATGGCTTTTGTGTTTGAATTTCCTTATATTTTGTGAAATAAGGGATTTTAGTTTTGGACCTGAATGTTTCTGGCTTGATACATGTTGAAATGGATCTTTGAGTGCATCTTTCTGCAGATATCCTGTTTTTAAAAATTTTAAAAAAAATAATTGGATCAGAGGCGCAGCTAAAACATGAAAAGAATTTAAGTTCTCAGCACTGATCACAGTGTATAGTATTTTTATGAAAATTTTCAAAAATATACCTTGAGAGAAAGCATTATATATAATTAATATTTATTAAAGTGTATAATAGTATATAAAATATGTTTATACACAAATATAGGCTAAACCGAATAATAAATTCAAAATATGAACTAAAACGTCTAAATATTTCTCCCAATAGACATAAAACATAATCTTTTTTTATTTTTTATATGATGAGATAAGCTACCTGTAATAACAAGCAACGAGGTACTATAACAACAAAAAAAGATGTAAGTTAAAAAATAAATTAAATAATCCGGTCCACCATGTTAAATTAGGCAGATTGTGTAAAAGAACTTAAACTATCAAGAAAAGAAAAATGGAGAATATGCTATTACGAATCTTGTTACCGGGCAGTGTTCGACTCAAACCAAATTTAAGAAATAAGTAAAGTTAAACTTGTTATGTTAATTTTTGTACCTATAAAACATGTTATTATATTATTTTCAAATATAAAAATGTATCTTTGTATTTTAAATGGGTTGATACAAAAATAGTCTCACCTAAAATGGATGTAAGAGAGTAAAAATATTAGTTTAATATTATATAAGAATTTTTTTTTTTGCCACATAGTGGATAACAATAATAGGGAAAAGGTAGCAAGTCTTTTCGCTCGTGCTAACCTTTGTTTGGTACATCATCATCTATCCAATGCTTTAGATTTCATTGTGTTCAGAGTTTGGTGAGCCCAGCTAACAAGATTTTGTGGGTCCTGTTATAAACTTTTGAATGATTAAAGATAAGCTGTTCTATTCATTTAACGTAATTATATTCAAAGAAATATGAAGATGACCATGAATATAAGCACTTCCTCATTCAAAGGTGTGGTCTAACGATTCATGAGTCAAAATCATGATAAATCAAGATTAAAATTAAAGTGATCTTTTTAAATTGATCTAAGCTTTAGTTATCATAATTATTCCATACCTATGCCGGTAAATTACTGGACAACAAACTGGCTTAAACTCATAGGAGTCAGTTGATATTAGGGTTAATTTTTCTTCACTTGACACTGTATCGACAGTCACACACATATGACTCAGCCCTCTTTTTTTTCCCTGCATTAGACAGTTTCTCTCTTGATGCCTGATTTTTAACACGTCCAATAAACCTTATCACCCGCTGGTTTGTTTGGAATAGATGAAGAAGCATCTAATTTCTCTTCGCCTTTGTCATTCCCATCATGCTTTCGATTATCTTTCTTTCGGTTCCTATCTTCTTTTTCTTAAAAAAAATTATTCTTCAAAGAAAGAATAGAGTCGGAAACAATTGCACTCAGCAGATATTGCACTTTTTGCCGACATAACTCGTTCTATGCCTAGCATTGCATTCCAGAAATGAAGTTGTGCAATTTATCCTCTTATGACATGTTTTGTATGTCCAGCAACAAGGATGAGAAACCCTGCACATATTCACGAATGGGACCAACTTGTTTCAACCGCTTCAGTCTGTCTCTAGCGATCCAAGACAAATTACTAGGTAGAATCTTCTCTCTCAGCGCATCCCTCAGTTTTTCCCACGTATCAACCTTGGGTTTGCCTACACTGCTATCATCAGCAATTTTTTGGACTGCCACCACAGTATTGCATCACCCCTAAAGTAGCGAATAACCATGGTTAACTTGTCATTTGCAGAAACATGAGCAGTAGCGAAATAATGCTCCAAGTCCCACAAAAAAATTTCAAGTTCTTTTGGCACCTCGCATCCCATCAAATGCTTTAGGCTCTAGAATCTTAACTTTGGCATGATCTTCCCCGCCCTTAGTCGTGTTTGTAACAGCCTTGTGAAGAACAACCACTTCCGCCTTAAGGTCTTCATTGTCTTTGGCTAAGTCCTCAATTTTCACATCCATAGCCTCACAAAAATTGAGAAATTCATCTAGTTGGTCATCAACATCATCACGAAACTATTGAAGTTCCATGTTTAGGCCTTGGATCTGCGTCAACACATCAACCAGATCCCAACCTTGCGACTTTCTCTCGCAATTCGTTGTAGTTACTTCTGTCGGCCATTGTTCCAAGTACTTGAACAATGTTGCTCTGATGCTTGTTGATACATGATCAATTTTTCTTCACTTGTAGTGTGATTTTCATATGCATGCCTTTAGAATAATGCATGCCTAAATATTCTAAGTGAAAGAAGAGGGTTGAGTCTGTCTTGCAGTGTCAAGTGAAGAAAAAATTGACCATGCATCAACTCTAACGGTTCAAATATTAGAAGAGACAAAAATTATAGGTGATTTTTTAATCTTATTAAGCCTATCCGAATTATTTAGTACCTATAGTACCTATAATGAGGAAAAATGATATGTACTTAATGAAGAAATAATAATAATAATAATAAAAAAGTACTCTGAGCTGGCGTGAACACCATCCTTATAAAAGGAATGATGTTTTTCATGGTAATTATGCATAAAACTTAAAAAGAATGGAATTCATGGAGTCGAGAGTTGTCACTGACCTATTGCATACATCTTCTGGTACGTCAATATGTCAAATTTGCGCATCCTTTCTTTGTAACCCTTGTAGAACTTATGAAGTTCACTCACGCAATCTTCAAGTTGGAACTTTTCATCAATCTTCCATGGCTCCAAATCCTCCATATTTGGTGTATCTGATTCTTCCAATATAGTAGGCAGTCCAGTGTCTCTGACTTTTCTAAGTTCCATCTTTAACTGTTCTATTAATTCTTGATGTTCCCACAAGGTTTCCAACCTGTTTGCATCTTCATTTCTTGACTTCACATTTTCAGAGTCCTCTGAATCATCAAATAGCTTGTAAAAATCTTCATGAAAATCATCCTCAGATAAAAAGTTTTGTCCTTTATCTTGTTCTAATTTCCTTAACTCTTCCATTATATCACTATCACTGTCATCAGATTCTTGATTTTCCTCTGACATTTCAAGATCATTTAAAGCGTCAAGCTCAAATTCTCCTCCAAAGTCTTCATCTGTCAAGAAACCATCACTATACGAATCAACTAATTTGTTCATCAGATAACATATATGCTCAAAACCAATTGACACAGTATCAGAATCAGTAGATATAGTATCCTTTTCAGATTGAAACAGAGAATCATCAGTAAAATCTGGTTCCTCCAGAAAGTGCTTTTTTCCGACATCTGGCTCTCCTTTCAGGGAAGTCACTCCCTCAGTTTTCTCCATTTCATCTTCTTTAATGGAATTCACTCCCTCAGTTTTCTCCATTTCATCTCCTTTCATAGAATTCATTCCCTCAGTTTTCTCCATTTCATCTTCATGGCACTTCAAATTACTCAAATCCCCGTTTTCTTCCTCGTTAAAGGCTTCCCTTTTACTATGAACTTCTTTCAAATCATCTGTTTCAACAACCTCTGTTTCTGTCAGGGACTTATTGTTAAATGTAGAGGGCATCCACTCAGAGCTAACAAATTCACCTTTGTCTTCTTTGCTCTTACAAAATTCTTCATAGGTAGGGAATTTGAATGTAAAACAGAACTCTGTTTCCTCCGTCTCCCCATTATTTTCTGATTCCGGGTATTCAGAAACATCCTTAAAAGCATCAGACTCATAACCTAACTGCTGCTCTGTCTCTGGAAAATCAGATTCTTTCTGATAGTCATCTTTAAAGGCTGAATTCTTATTTAAAGGAGCCTTACACCTTCTTAATCTGTAATTCAAAGATATGAAATTAAATCGAAAAAATTGGGAGGATGAAAAATAAATTGGGGGGGGGGGGGGTGTAATAAGCAACTAAGAATTAAAAATACCTGAGGACGAATGTGGTGATGAAGTTGAACAGAGGGGACAAATAGAGGGAAACAGAGGCAAATACAGTAGCCAGCGGCAAAAATAAATTTTGATGGAGGAAATGAGAAAGAGAAGCCATGTTCAGAGAAGAGAGAAAAGAAGTAAGGGAGAAGAAGTTTTAAGATCAGCCCATGGATTTTGATCAATACGAAAATTCAGGCGGAGAGCAAAGAAACAGAGGAAAAGCAAAAGTTGGGGAAAAAACCAATGACCCGTTTGAATTTGTCAAAGAGAGAGAGATAGAGTGATCACCTGTAAGAAAGCAACAAACCCCATGTGAAAAATTATCAACTAATTGGACTTGGAAATTCGACCTAACTGTGAAAATTCATGGAGTGGACAGATTTACGAGCAATCAATTAAGGGAAAGATAGCTACTTGTGAGCGACTTGACCTAATTGACATCCTTATTCTTCAGAAAAAGAGAAAAAATTGTCCACATAATGGGGAATTGTCAGTTCAGAAGTCCTGTTTTTGCTGCATATTCTTCTTATTTGAGAGAAGGGAAAATTGGGGTAAGTTGAATGTTGACGTCTTCTTTCGTTTTTCTTTTTTGGAGTAAGGGGCTTACGTTGCATATTCTTTCTTAAGCCAAGTGTCTTTGACACTGTTGATTCGTGGAATTCTATGAATTGGCAATTAATTAATGAGTGTTACTTGCCATAAAAAAGATGAAGATAAAAATATCAAAAATTGACGTCGAAATTTAGTATCATTACATTTGAATTCTAAGTCAAAGAATTTTATATTATAGTAGTCTCGTTACATTTGACTCAAATCGAGAAATCTTAACATCCGCTAATAAAGGTAATTTCATATTAAGATCTGAATTTAAAATTAATAAAAGATATTTTTATTTTTTTAATTTTAAAATTATAATATTAGCAATATATCGTTTTTGAAATTTAAGATAAAAATAATTATTATTTTTAATTTTATTAATATATTTTTATATTAATTACATTTTATTAAAAATGTTAATTAAAAAAACTTAGTAAACTATATCTTACAATATATTTCAAATAATTATAGAGACGAGTTAAAGAGATACTTATTAATTTATTTAATAAGTAATTTTAGTCATACTTAATCTAATTAATTCTATTCCATTTTTGAAGAATAATCCAGTGATTAGTAAATTAAAATTCGAATATTTAATCAAAAGTCAACCTACCTTATGAGCCATCCATTTTGAATAGAGTATGTTTTGCTTGTAAGTTGTAACAAAAGATAGCGCAATGTTCATCCTCTCAATTTATTTAAAAATAATTAATAAATTGGTGACGAGTGCAGATTAATGTGAAAATCGTGAAGTCTAATATACTAAATTACGTGACAGATTTAATCCAAATCGGCTGGCCAAGTTGTTTAATAGATGAACTTTTCAAACAAAAACTTTAAATCCTTGGAGGTTTACAAAGTTAAATAGACAGTATTAATCATTTTCTTTACATTAAAAGTTGAAAAACAAAAGCAAAGATCGAAGAAATACGAGAAAATGAAATTTCTTAACCTCTTATAAAATGAATAAGAGAATATAATTTTTAAAAAAAATTTTATGCGAAAAAGTAAAAAGTTTTATGCATCAAAATAATTTTTTTAAAAATAAAAACTCATAAAGCAAAAAAAAAAATAATTATAAATGAGCAAAAAAGCTAAACTAACCCATGTCTGTGTAGAGGATACGGTTATTTATAAAGACAATGAACGCTAATATGGGGGGCTGTGTTTGATGACCGTTATTCAATTAGGACCGTTATAATTGCAAGAAAAATTTTAAAAGAATTAGAGATTTAGGTCTCATTTTAATATGCATACTTTATTTATTTATAAATATATTAAATATATAATTTAAATAAAAAAATTAAATATTAATAAATTATTAATTAAATAAAATAAACTTATTATATTAAAAAAAATTAATTTACTAAAATAAAATTATTATTCGATTAAAAAATAAAATATTTATGTTTGTTGGTGCTACTGGAGATGGTTCCTAGTGATGGTCGTATAAATGATTGGGGTTAGTGACTAGTAATTGTTGTGGTGATAGTTATGATGATGAGGATGGTTGATATTGCGGTGACTGACATGATGGTTACAGATGATAGTGGTGGTTGTGATTGTGAAGTTGGTTAATATTAGTAGTTGATGGTGATAGCTGAAAAATGTATGCTGATTGACGATGTGTTGATAGCTGTTGGCAGCGGTACTAGTTGTGATGGTGAAGGTAGTGTTGGGATCGAAATAGCAAGGTATCATGCGGAAGCTAATAATTGCAAATCTTGACGGATGATAAATCAAATGACAAAGAAAATTATACTAAAATAAACATAATATTTAATATGATTTGGTCAAGTGACCTACATATTGAGAAAGCTAATATAAAATATAAAATTATTGAGAGTAGGGATGATTGTAACGGTGGTAGTGAGCTATAATGGTGATAGAGTTGGCGACGATCATAATAAAGATGGTTGTAGCATCAGTGCATATAATTATAATGATGGAAGTAGTATGTATAGTAAGGACTGAAACTAGTGTGGTTAGCAGCAGTGGTGATTGTCAGTAATTGTTGTAATGTTAGAGGTGATTGGTGACAGTAATGGTGGTTGACAATGGTAATAGAGGTGGTCAATGGTGGTGGTAGTTGATGTTTGGGATGGTAATGATGGTGGTGGTTGTGATGTTAGAAGTGGTTAGTGGTGGTGTTTGATAGTTGTAGATACAGTGATAGTGAAAATTATCCACACAAACACACTTCTTAATGATATTAAGAATTTAATCTAGATCTTAATGATTTAAACCTATTAAGACCAGAATAAGTGCTTAAATCTAAATGAAAAGAAATACACTTAATGGCCTAAGGTCTAAACCATCCAGATTTAGACCTCCATTAAGTGCAAACAAATAAAGTCTTATTCTGTTGTGAAAAAGAACCAACCTGAATCTTGAAGTTAATTATAAGGTGAGAATCGTCTTAGATCATATGAGAAGATGATAACTTATTCCTCGACTTATATGAATTCTCTAACAAAGACTTAACGAGATACACTAACACAAATCTGATATTGAGAAAATAGTGTTTTTAAAAATATTTTTGAGGCGAGTTTCGGGATGAGGTGTACCAAAAATGCATCGGGGCACAAATAAAAGGGGTAGATCCATAAAGCGTACGCCTCATAATTTAGGGTGTAAGTTCCAGGCGTAACAACGTACTCCTCGTGCGTTAAATTTAATTTTTATCATTTTAAAAGTATTTTAGATATAAATAGTATTGTTATTATTGATATAATGATATTTATACTTTATACTATCATGTTTTCATATTGTAGTGATTTTTTCTAAAATATATCAACAAAGAAGCAACTCTCATAGAAAATGGTGTTGTTATAAATAATTTTTTAGATGATTATGCCTAATATTGATAGGATAGAGATTTTATAGCCTTATGTTCCTGATATAACTTTATCTATATTCTGATATTACTCTTACACTATTTATCCTTCTCCTTTGAAATATATATAAATAATAATAAGTGCAAATATTAATTGAGAGTGAAAAGAGCTAGTAGCTGTGGAGATCGATGATGATTTTATTTTAAATATTATCTTGGCTATTATTATTTTTTAATTGTTGTTACCACTCTCAAACAATAATAATATTTTTCTATATTATTAGTGATTTATTTGAATTTGTTTGTAGAATTTGTTAAGGAATTGATCTTGGGTCTAACTTAACTCCAAAAGCTAGCTTATGTGGGGATTGCCCATATCCATATAAAAGACCACCCATCTCATTAACCACCGATGTGAGATTTTTTTCATTCTTCAACACCCCACCTCACGCCCAGGGCGGGACATCTGGTGCATGGAAAATTTGATTTTGGGGGCACAACATCAATTGAGATGGATCTTGCTCTGAAATCATGTTTAAAATAAATAAAGCAGTATAAAACATTTTCCTTCTTGTATTTCTGAATGAATGAATCTATATAGTTGACCCCTATTTATACAAGTAAATAAGAGAAAAAGAATATTACATAACTAATAAAAAAGAAATGCCAATAATTAAGATAATTGAGCTTTTCCAACAAATGTTAATAAAAAAGAAATGTGTCAAATAATTGAGATTTTCCGATAAATGCCTGTATAAAGTAGGATTTTTGGTAGGAATGCCTTGATTAGCTAGTAATTTGACAGTAGATCCAAAGGTGAAGAAACCGGAGATAAATAAAGAGAATCAAATTCCTTCAACAAGTCTAATATGAATTCTCTTTAGAAAATAACTATTCCAGTAGATTCTCTGACAATCTTCGTGCCAAAAAAAATACAACTAACCAAGATCCTTAATTTCAGATTCATTATCTAAGAAGAGTTTTAAAGGTTGTAATTCACCTTCATTATTGCCTGTTAATAATATGTCATCCATATATACTGCCACAATAGAAATAGAGTTGGCGGACTTATTAAAGAAAAAAGAATAATTATTAAGAGAATGACTCGATCCTTTAAAGTTGAGAGTAGAAGTGAGTTTAGCATATCATTGTCTGGATGCTTGTTTTGAACAAACAGACATGGTTAGGAGAAGGTGGTGTAAGGCCAGGAGGAAATTTCATATAAACATCTTCATTTAGATCACCATGAAGAAAAACATTATTAACATCTAACTGAAAAACACCTCATCCATTTTTTATTACAATAGCTAGTATACATCTGATTGTAGTCGTCTTGATTATTGGGAAATTTTTTTCATTATAATCAACTCCTTCTCTTTGCACATAACCTCTAATTACCAACCTAGACTTCTCTCAATGCTTCTACCAGAGTGTTGTTTCACCTTATAAACCCATTTAGATGGCAGAGCTTTCTTTCCAGTAGGCAGCACAACAACATCCCATGTGTTGTTGAGGTTTAAAGTTGCAAGTTCTTTATCCATAGCTTCCTTCCAACCTGGATGATGTGATGGCTGAATAGAGTAAATAGGTTCTTGTATACTAGTGATAGAGTTGAGCATGACTTGATTGTTAGAAGATAACTAACTAAAAGATAAGGAATCAAGAGTAACATGACTTAGAAAATATGTAAAAATCACATCTATAAGGTGAAGAGCACTACACATGTAATCTTCCAAATAATTAGGTTTCTTATGAATCTTAGAAGATTTTCTAAATATAGTTTGAATAATAGGCAATGAAGAAGTGCTAGCAGATATATTAGAAGTGGAAGGAATATGTAGTATCATTGGAAGTAGATGGAGATTGAGATAGGATAGTAGGCATAGAAACATTATCAGAAACATGCATATAATCAGAAGGAGAATCTGATGAAGGAAACAAAAATTTTGAGAGAATCAAAAGAAGCAGATATAATAGAAGGGAAGAAAGTAGGATGTAAATAGATTGTAAAAGAAAAGAAAAGTATTCCTTATGAAAAATCACATCCCTAGAAATTGAGATATTCTTGATTTGTAGATCCAAAACCTTATAACCTTTTTTCCCATAAGGATATCCCATAAACACATAAGGTGAAGTTTTAGGATCAAATTTAGTTTTATTTAAAGGATGAGTAGAAATAAAACACAAACATCTAAAACACTTTAAATGAGTATAATATGGTTTAACTTTGAATAAAATCTCAAAGGAAGCCTTGAAATTCAATACACTGGAAGGAAATCTGTTTATGAGGTAAGTAGCAATTAAAAACATTCCCCCCAATAGCTAATAAGAAGATGAGATTGAAATAGAAGAGCTCTTGATGTTTTCAATAAATGCTTATGTTTTTTCTCCACTACTTCATTCTGTTGTGGAATGTGAATACAAGTGGTTTAATGAATAATTTCTTTAGAAATAAAAAAGTCAGATTGAACTTTCCCATTTCCCAATTCAAAAATATTATTAGTTCTTATAATTTTAACTTTAGAATTAAACTGTTTCTCTACCATAGAAAGAAAAGATTGAAGGACAGGAAAAACATTTGATTTAGTACTAAAAAGATGAGTCCAAATAACTCTACTAAAATCATCAACAATTATAAGAAAATATCTAAATCCATCATGTGTAGTAGATTTATAAGGACCTCAAGTATCCACATATATTATATTAAACATAGCTTAGTGGAAATAGCACTATAAGAAAAAGATAGTTTTGATTGCCTTTCCATAGGATAAATAACACAAGGAGAAGAGAAATTTGTACAAGATGTAGAAGCTGAAATTTTTTTCTTCATATTACTTATTGGCATATGACCCAATATATAATGTCATAGTTTTTCTTTTAGATTAGAATAAAAATAACTTGAATAAGAAGTAAAGACATCTTTTAAAGAACTAGAAAAAGACAAATTATGAGGACTGAAACTAGGTAGGTTTTTTTGTAGAAACTGTTGGCTGACTTGACTTGAGAATGTATAGACCTTTTACTCTTTACCAAGAACCTGAGAGCTCTTCAATGAAGGGTCATACAACATGAAACAAGTATTAGGGAAGAACAGTACATACTTCTGAAGTTGTTTACACAATTAGTGAATGAAAATAAGATTGAACCTAAAAGAAAGAATATATAAAACATTTTGGAGAGTTAGATTATATAAGAGAGAAACATATTCTGAATGAGTAACTTTCATTTTGTGAGAATTAGGAAGAGTTACTATAACAGGATTAGGAAGAAGATTTAGAAGAAACTTTTATAAAAAATCATATGCTCAGATGCTCCACTATCCCATATCCAAGAATCACTGTCAACTTTAAATAAATAAGCATAAGAATTTGTCACGACCCGAGCGTAGACCCGAATCGTAGACACGGGACAAGGAATCCCGAGAGACCCCAAGTCGATCTATGGCAAAAGAGTACTATTAACTCAATCGATAAACTGAAGAAAACATAATTATAACCCAACGGAAGTCTCATACAATGGCACATCAGAATAATATCTGAAGCTATACATACATAAGTATGAAAGCCTCTAGTCTAGACGAGTTGGTGGGACAAACCCCCAACTAACTCAACAATATGAAAACTAAACTATGACATAAAACTGAAAGTCTAGTCCCCGAAAGATGAGGACTCACCAATCACACAGGTGCTAACTCTGGTAAGCAACTAAGAGTGGGGCTGAACCTGATAACCAGATCCTGCATCTGAAACGATGCAGTAAAGAAAGTATACGGTCAGTACGTGGAATGTACCGAGTATGCAGGGTAAGTACAACCGCTAATTAGAATAAATCATTTAATATATTTTATAGCATATCATAAGCTTTCAACATGAGAGGAAAGACATGCATGCATTCTTTCTGAATTCATATTCTTATCATAACATGACCATACATAGCTTTATAACCTCATGACTGACTCGAATGACTCAAAGCTGAAACATAACATTTACAACAAAAGCTGAACAATAGGTCAAACCTTACTTTTGGAACATGCACGCATAAGTAATCATCATGAGTAATGGATATGCGAATCTGAATGATATAGACAGTGGGAGACTCGTCACTTAACCGACATACCACGATAGAGCTTACGTGGTCCCAACTATCATACTCAAGTGGGTAGAGCCTTCTATAACCTTGTCAGGGTAATGGACCATACCATGATATTGATATCAAGCTGAAGGGCCAATCGGGTCGGGGATATCTCATAAGGGAGGTCCCGATAATATAGTAGTATCAACCTACATTGGCTTGTAGTTCTGAGGCATAGGGTAATCGACCCTTAACCCACTCGGTGCTAGACTCTTCTCCCCAAAAAAATACGCAATGCTCTACATCGTATATAACGAAGCTCACATCGTCTATTGACAAAGCTCAACATGATATCATGCATGACTCAATATTGAATGAAAAGAATCTCAACATTGTCTATTGACAAAACTCATTAATGTCATACATCTTAATTATAAATTCATGCATATGAGAAGCTTTATTTCGAAACATACCACAAACTCAATCATAGGTGGAAGCATCTACTCCAAATCATGTGGTAAGCTAAATGTAGAAATATTTACTCAACATGCCACAAGCTAGAATTCATAATAGAAATTGAGAAATTTCACTTTAAACAATGTGGTAAGCTTATGTCGGGAAATCATCACTTTAAATCGATATGTGGGTATCACCCAAAGCTTTATCATACTTGGATCTAATCGACACATTTTGAAAACAACAACATAGATCATGGGTAGTTTTAGAAACATGCTTTTCATCATTAAATTCAACATCATCAAGCATTCATCCTCACTCACTACTTTTATGAACTTCTCATCCATGGGCATTTTAGATTCAAGATTTTTGGAAAAACAATCTTTATCATTGAAAAGAAATTTAGAATCTTTCCAAGCTTCACAATTCATCAATATAAATATAATCTAATCATACCCATGTATAGAGATTAAAGAATGATGTCATTTGATAAAAAAAACTCATACTTGATCATAGGTGATTTTCATGATTTGATAGAAATTGGGTATGGGTGTAGAAGAAAACACCCACTCATAACCCTACATACCTGAAAATGGTGAATTCTAACACCCTCTAATTTCCCAAGCTAAGATTCCAATGAAAACCTTGAAATTTGGCCTTGAATCACCTCTTCAATCCTTCAAACTTGCATGCATGGGAAGAATAACTTAGAGTAGGCTTTTCCCCTCTCAAAACCCCTCAAAATGAGCCTTAAAAGACGTAGTTTAGGGCCTTAGGACTAGAAAATAACGGAAATGCCCTTACTGAATTCACTGAAAACTAATCACTGGGCCAAACAACGGGTGAACTAACGGGTTGTTGGAGGATACCACGACCCGTGGTATCTACCCGTGCTATGCACTGTCCCGGTCATATCCCGGATTCAAACCACGGATGAACAGGACGAGTCGTTCTAAGTTCCAATGAGTCATTTAACCAGTCGTTGTTTCCCTCTTCTGAAAATTTGAACTCCTTCACAACGAGCCTAACCATAACTCGTAGTGTCCTACAACGGGTCATGGTTCCCATCTGTCGTCTCCACTGAAAAGTCCACTATCTTACCACAGCTCCAGACAACGGGCCATCCTTCCCCACAATAGGTCGTTGTGACGCCCGTTGTCTACACTATTACCAGGCCTTCCACGACTACTCACAACGGCTCGTGGTTACTTACCACGAGTTGTTGTACCTCTCGTTCTGTAACTTTTTCCAACTTCCAGCGGTTTTGCATTTTAGCTTCCCGGGTCTACACAATATCTCCCCCTTGGGAATATTCTCCCTCGAATGTTGAAAACAAGCAGAAAACAGAAACATCCAATCCGTCATATTCAAAACTGATCACTTTTAACCGAAAACTGACAGAATGACTACCTCTGATTCAAAACACACAGCTGAATGGAATTCACCAACCATACACACAGCCACATACATAAAAGAGACTTGTGCACATAATTTAAACATGAAGACTAAATAGAGTTTGAGTGCAAAACTGATACTTCAAGGTGGAACTGAGCCGGTAAAGAACAAATGTGGGTATCTAGCCATAATATCTATTTCGGCTTTCCACGTAGCTCCTTCAACATGCTGATTTCTCCACAATACCTTAATTGAAGTTACTTCCTTGTTCCTTAGCTTCTGAACCTGATGATCCAAGATTTCAACGGAAATTTTTTCATAACTGAGGCTGTCTTTTACACCAACGCTGTCCACCGGAACTATTGATGCTAGATCAACCTAAACACTTCTTCAAAAGTGACACATGAAACATGGGATGCACTGAAGATAACTCTGATGGCAAGTCCAACTCATACGCCACTTTACAAACTCTCCCCACAATCTGGTAGGGACCAACATAGTAGGGACTGAGTTTCCCTTTCTTTCTGAACCGCATTACCCCCTTCATGGGAGATACCTTTAGAAATACCCAATCGTCCACCTCAAACTCCAAATCTCTTCTCCTCACATCAACATATGATTTCTGACGACTCTGAGTGATCTTCAGCCTGTATCTTATCAACTGAACCTTTACCCTGGCCTCATGAACCGAATTAGGCCCTATCATAGCTGCATCACCAACCTTAAACCATCCGATGGTAGATCTACACCTCCGCCCCTAAAGAGCCTCAAACGGTGCCATCTTGATAGTAGAGTGGTAGTTGTTATTATAAGCAAATTTAATTAAGGGTAAATGATCATCCAAACTACCTTTAAAATCCATAACACATGCCCTCAACATGTCCTCAAGAGTCTGGATTGTTCGTTCTGCCTGGCCATCCGTTTGGGTTGGAACACTGTGCTGAGCTTAACCTGAGTCACAAGCCCTTTTTGAAAAGACCGCCAAAACTGAGTACCTCGGTCTGAAATAATGGAAAAGGGAACTCCATGAAGCTGAACCAACTCCCGAATATACAATTTGGCATAATCATCCGCTAAATCTGTGGTTTTGACCGGGAGGAAGTATGCAGCCTTGGTCAACCTGTCGACCCACCACCCAAATGGAGTCATATTGTCGGCGAGTACGGGGTAGGCCGGTGATGAAGTCCATGTTGATATCTTCCCACTTCTAAGTAGGAATGTTAATATCCTGCAATACGTCTCCCGGCCTTTGGTGCTCAACTTTCACTTGCTGATAGTTCGGGCACTTGGCTACGAATTTTGATATCTATGCGGTTCCACCAATATATTTTCCGCAAGTCATGATACATCTTGGTGGTACCCAGATGGATAGAATACCTGGATCCATGTGCCTCATGCAATATCCGATCTCTCAAATTATCGATATCTAGAACACAAACGACCTTGGCACCGTAGTACACCATATCCCCCTTGGGAGAAAACCTCCACCTTTTTACGTCGGATGGCTTCCTTCAGCTTTACCAAAATCGGGTCCTCATCTTGTCTAGATTTAACATCAACCACCAAGGACGATCCTGATCCATTTTTCATGACAACACCGCCATCGATCGAGTCGACCAGTCTAACTCCCAATATAAAAGTCGATGGACATCTTTCACCAACTCTTTCTTTCCCTCATCCACGTGGGACACACTCTCCATAGAGAGTCTACTAATTGCGTCCGCCACCACATTAGCCTTACCGGGTGATAAAGGACACTCATGTCATAGTCCTTAAGTAGCTCCA
The DNA here is from genome assembly GCA_035772735.1 of Datura wrightii. NCBI lineage: Eukaryota > Viridiplantae > Streptophyta > Magnoliopsida > Solanales > Solanaceae > Datura > Datura wrightii. Next base: position 108,673,784 of record JASDFA010000008.1, on the reverse strand, counting down.
ACCACCTCCTTTGTGGAAGATTGAGGTCTTTCTGCGTGAACACATATTGCAAGCTCTTGTGATCCGTGAATACATCCACATGGACCCATACAAGTAATTCTGCCATATCTTCAATGCAAACACCACCGCAACTAATTCAAGATCAGGGGTCGGGTAATTCTTTTCATGAACTTTCAACTGTCTCGAGGCATATGCTATCACTTTCCCATGTTGCATCAACACACACTCGAGTCCAACTCGTGAAGCATCACAATACACTACAAAATCATTCGTTCCTTCAGGTGGAGTCAACCCTGGTGCTGAAGTGAGTCGGGTCTTCAACTCTTGAAAGCTTTTCTCACAAGCCTCCGACCATTGAAACTTCAACTTCTTCTGATTCAATTAGCTTAATGGTTCCGCAATAGATGAAAAACCCTCCACGAATCTCCGATAGTAACCTGCTAAACCCAAAAAGCTCTTGATTTCTGATGGGTTCACAGGTCTGGGCTAGTTCTTTACCGCCTCGACCTTTTGAGAGTCTACTTTTATGCCGTCACCTGATACCACATGACCTAAAAATGCCACCGAGTCCAATCAAAACTCACATTTGCTAAACTTTGCATACAACTGGCGATCCTTAAGGGTCTGAAGCACTATCCTCAAGTGAGCGGCGTGCTCCTCCTCACTTCGAGAGTATATAAGGATGTCATCAATGAACACAATCACGAACACGTCCAAATATGCCTTGGCCCTGTTCATTAGATCCATAAAAACTGCAGGGGCATTAGTTAGTCCAAAAGACATTACAACAAATTCGTAGTGACCATACCGAGTCCTGAATGAGGTTTTCGGGATTTCACTCTCCCGAACCCTGAGCTGGTGATACCCGGATCTGAGATCAATCTTGGAGAAACACTTGGCATCCTGAAGATGGTAAAACAAATCATCGATCCTAGGTAAAGGATACCTATTCTTGACGGTGACCTTATTCAACTGTCTATAGTCAATGCACATCCAATGATAACCATCTTTCTTCCGAACGAACAGGACTAGTGCACCCCATGGAGACCTACTCGGCCTAATAAAGCCCTTATCTAACAGATCTTTCAATTGATCCTTCAACTCTTTTAGCTCAGCTGGAGCCATTCTGTATGGCGGAATAGATATAGGCTGCGTGTCGGGAAGATCTATACGAAATCAATCTCCCGCTCGGGAGGGACACCTAACAAATCATCAGGGAAGACCTCTAGATATTCACGTACTACTGGTATGGACTAGATAGTCGGGGTTTTGGACTCCACATCCTTAACCTAACTAGACGGTACAAACGACCCTTAGAAATTATCTTTCTAGCCTTAAGGTAGGAAATAAATTGACCTACAGGCACAGCTGAACTACCCTCCCATTCTAAGACAGGCTCACCCAAAAATCTAAACTCTACTGACCGGGTCCTAGAATTAATTGAAGCATAGCATGCAAATAGACAGTCCATGCCAAGAATAACATCAAAATCGGTCATGGCTAACTCTATTAAGTCTACTGAGGTGACCTTATGAAGAACTGATACCGAAAAATCTTTATACACCGTGTAGCTATACCTGAGTCATCTACTGGAATAGAAACGGAGAAGGGCAATGATAAGAGATTGGGACTGACTCCGAAGCTACTGGCTACATATGGTGTCACAAAATATAGGGTAGCCCCCGTATCTAGCAATACATATACATCAATATCTGGTGAGGCCTCCTTCTCCTGATGAGTGGCTAAGGCATAGAATCTGTTCTGGCATTGCCCGCTAGCTGTGCTAGTAGATGCCCCCTGATGTGTTGTGCGTGGGGTGGGGCTGCTGAACTAGAAGCTAGGCCTCGGTCCTATCACGACCCGAGAGTACACCCGATCGTAAACACAAGACGAGGAGCCCTAAGGGATCCCAAGTCAACCCATGGCATGAGTATATAACTCAACCATTCACAGAAGGCGGAAGAATGAGCTTAATAGTCACGAACTAAATAAAATCGTGACATGAAATATAAGAAACTACAGTACATGGTCCAAGTATAAATAACTGAATACTATAAATAGGTCTGAAAGCCTCTAATCATAATAGACGGGTTGAAGGGACAAGACCCCAACTAACACCAACATTATGAAAATTAAAAGAAAGATAAAAATTCGAACATGAGTCCCCCGAATCATGAAGACTCACCACTGAGAACTGAGAGCAGAACTGAGATCAAGCTAAGAGCGATGTTGAACCTGCGAACCGGATCCTGTATCATAAAACGATACAACATAGAAGATATGCGGGTCAGTACTTGGAATATATTGAGCATGCGAGGTATGCAAGACAATACTTAAAACATAAAGTTATAGGAGTGGGGACATCATAATCATAAAGACTGAAATCATAAGTATATCGCAAGGCTCAAGATTTCCAAAATATTTGTAAACCTGTCATAGTCATAACATGAGAGAAAAATATTTCATAAGAACATAACTTGAGCCAAAAGAACATAATCATACACGCATTAAAATAATGAGGAACAGTGCGAGATTTCTACAACCGAAATACCCCATATGAGCACATACGGAGCCCGACCTATAAGCCTAGTCGGGAGGCCGTTCATGCCTTGCCAAGGGTATGAACCATGAAAGGCGTGATATCACTCGTGAAGGCCTCATAGGGTAAAAAGGGACAGTCACTGAGGAGGTCCCAAACATAACCTACGGTGGAACGCAGTTATGAGATTTAGGGCGTAACCTAGGCCCCGAACCTACTCGGTGTTAAGTACTACTCCCAAAACATGCAATGTGCTCACATAAATTCATACATGACATGCATGGCTAGTTAAATCGTGATAATCATAACATGCTTGAGAATTCGTAATAATAGCCATGGAATTAGGCCCGTGGATCGGCCAAAGTCATAGTTCATAAATCATAAGCAACATCTGGGTATTTCCCATAATTTCAATCATACTTGAAATGCTTAAATTTATAGAAAACATGATCATAATAACATGAGTAATTGAAAACATGCTTGAAATTCAAAAGTTCATATCATGCTTGAGAAATCACCATAACCATGAATTTCACTAAAATCCTCATGATTTGGGCACATATGCTTTGAGATATTAAATCACCAAATATTGAATAAAACAACTGACAACAGCCAAATAATTCAAAACCCGTGATTTTGGACATGCTACAACAAGCTCATATCGATTTTTGAGGAAACATGCATTTGGATTATGACCCATCAAGAATTTATAACTTAAACATAGAATTAGGGAGAAATTGGACATGGGTAGGGACTAAACCACCCATTCAAAATCCCACATACCTGGAACTTCTTGATTCTTAACTCCCTTGAAAAGCCCTAGATGGAAACTTGGAGAATTTGAAGAAGAACACTTGAATACCTTTCCTCTTTCCTCTCTACTCTTGCATACATCAAATGAGGTTTATCATGAGTGATTTCCCCCTAAAAGACCCTGTCCCGACCTTAAAACGACGTAGCTTAGGTCTTAGGAGTGTAGGAAATTACGAGAAGGCCCTTACTAATTCACAGAAAATAACTGTCAGGTGACCCTAACGGGTGACCTGACGATTCATCAGGACTAGACACGACTCGTCGGGTCGCTCGTCAAGTACACTGGATACCAGGTCGACTGGGTTTGTAACGGGTGACTCAACGACTCGTCACAAGTGACCACGAGTCGTGGTCACCTTCCGTCAAGTACACTGCTTCATCCTTAGTAAAAATTCCCTGGATTGCTCACGACCTACCTCACGAGTCGTTGGGATATATCACGACTCGTGGGGTCCCATCTGTTAGATACACTGGACATCTCCTCTATCTATATTCTCACACCACCCCAAGATTAACATGACGACTCGTGGTTAGCCAGCATGAGTCGTTCCCTCACTCGTGGGGACCTCAGTCCTTCATTTCCCCCAAGTCTCCCCACGAGCCACCTAACGACTCGTGGGGTCTTCTCACGAGTCGTCCCATGACTCGTTCTATGCCTGCAATATCAATTTCACAATTTTTCTGTTTCAATTCCCGAGTCCGATCTTTGATCTTTCGGGATATAACAATATCTCCCGTTTGAAATATTTATCCTCGAATGTTAGAAACATGCAGGAAACCCAAAAACAAACCAATCACCATATGAAAATACTTATCATTTAAGCTGAAAATTGACGGAATGACTATCCCCGAAAAGAACTCATAGTTGGACTGAATTCAGACATCACATACATATATCATATCATAAAACAAACTTGTACGCATGAACGGAACAGGAAAAACCGATTAAAGGTTTAGGGCAAAAATTGACACCTCAAACTGAAACTGAGCCGGTAGTGAAGAAATGAGGGTATTTAGCTATCATATCCGCTTTGATTTCCCATGTAGCTCCCTCAACATATTGATTTCTCCATAACACCTTTACTGAAGCTACTTTCTTGTTCCTCAACCTTCGAACCTGACGATCCAAGATTGCAATGGGAATTTCCTCATAACTGAGGCTATCCTTCACACCAATACTTTCCACCGGAACAACTAAGGCTGGATCTCCCAAGCACTTTTGCAAAAGCGATACGTGAAATACAGGATGAATTGAAGCCAACTCTAAAGGTAACTCTAACTCATAGGCTACTTTACCCACTCGTCTCACAATCCGGTATGGACCAATATAGCGGGGGCTAAGTTTTTCTTTCTTTCCGAATCTCATTACTCCCTTCATGGGAGATACCTTCAAAAACACCCAATCATCGATCTCGAACTCAAGCTCTCTTCTCCTCACATCCGCATAAGACTTTTGAGCCGTTTTCAGCCTTTCTCTTATCAATTGAACTTTCTCCATAGCCTCGTGGATTGAATCTGGACCCACTAATGAATCTTCACCGACCTCAAACCAACCAATGGGCGATCTACACCTTCACCCGTAAAGAGTCTCAAACGGTGCCATTTGGATGCGAGTGATAGTTGTTGGTATAGGAAAACTCAATAAGGGGTAAATGCTCATCCCAACTACCCTTGTAATAAATAACGCAAGCTCTCAACATGTCCTCAAGAGTTTGGATAGTCCGCTCCGCCTAGCCATCTGTTTGCGGATGAAATGTCATGCTAAGCTTGACCTGTGTACCAAGTCCCTTTTGAAAAGATCTCCAGAACTTAGAGGTGAACTGAGTACCTCTACCCTATATGATGGACAAGGGCACTCCATGCAATCTAACCAAATCTCGATGTGTGATTTGGAATAATCTTCCGCTGAATCAGTGGTTTTGACCAGTAGAAAATGAGCAGCCTTAGTTACCTATCCACCACAACCCAAATGGAGTCATACTGTTTACGAGTTGCGGGGCAAACCTGTTATGAAGTCCATGTTGATTTCTTCCCACTTTCAAGTAGGAATGCTGATATCCTGAAGTACACCTCCCGATCTCTGACGCTCAACTTTCACTTGTTGGCAATTCGGGCACTTGGCTACGAATTCTGCAATATCCCTCTTCATGCCATTCCACCAGTAGATTTCCTGCAAGGCATGATACATCTTGGTGGCACCAGGATGGATAGAATATCTAGATCCGTGAGCCTCATGCAACATCTGGCTCCTTAAATCACCTACGTTCGGAACACACAAGCGACCCTGGTACCGAAGCACACCATCTCCCCCTTTGGAGAAGACTTCTACCTTATGATTTTGAACAATTAAACCTTACCAGTATTGGATATTCATCTTACTTAGACTTCACCTCCGTTACCAAGGACGACTCTGACCCGTTCTGAATACTACACCACCATTGGTCGAGCCAACTAATCTAACTCCCAACCATGCAAGTCGATGTACCTCCCTCACCATCTCCTTCCTGTCTTCACTCACGTGCGACACACTCTCCATAGAGAATCTACTAAGGGCATCCGCTACCATGTTGGCCTTACCCGGGCGGTAAAGGACACTCATGTCATAGTCCTTAAGTCGCTCCAACTGCCTCCGTTGCCGAAGATTGAGATCCTTCTATGTGAAATCATATTGTAAGCTCTTGTGGTCAGTGAATATATCTACATGAACCCCATACAAGTAGTGTCACCATATCTTCAAAGCAACACCACCGCGGCCAACTCAAGATCATGGGTTGGGTAATTCTTCTCGTGAACTTTCAGTTGTCTGGAAGCATATGCTATGAATCTCTCGTGATGCATCAATACACATCCCAGTTTGACTCTCGACGCATCACAATATACAACAAAGCAATCAGTGCCCTCTGGTAAAGTCCACACCGGTGCTGAAGTGAGTCGGGCCTTCAATTCCTGAAAGCTCTTCTCACAAGCCTCCGTCCATTGGAACTTCACCTTTTTCTGAGTCAATCTAGTCAATGGGGCTGCAATGGATGAGAAACCCTCTATGAACCTTCGATAGTAACCCGCTAAGCCCAAAAAGCTCCTGATCTCCGAAGGGTTTACCAGTCTGGGCCAGATCTTCACTGCTTCTATTTTCTGGGAGTCCACCCTTATACCTTCGCTTGAAACTACATGTCCCAAGAATGCAACTGAATTCAGCCAGAACTCATATTTGCTGAACTTGGCGTATAGCTGGTTATCCTTGAGGGTCTGGAGTGCTACCCTCAAGTGTGTGACATGCTCTTCCTCGCTCCTGGAGTATATTAATATGTTGTCAATGAATACGATCACGAACATATCTAGATATACCTTGAATACCCTATTCATCAGGTCTATAAAAGCTGCAGGGGCATTGGTTAGTCCAAAAGACATAACAACGAATTCATAATGGCCATATCGAGTCCTCAAAGTGGTCTTCGAGATGTTGCTCTCCTGAACCCTGAGCTGGTGATACCTGGACCTGAGGTCTATCTTGAAGAAACATTTGGCACCCTTAAGCTGATCAAATAGGTCTTCAATCCTGGGTAAAGGGTATATATTCTTGACATGTTCAACTACCTATAGCCAATACATATCCGAAGGGAACCATCTTTCTTCCGGACGAACAACACTAGGGCACCCCATGGAGACTTACTCGGTTTGATGAAACCCTTATCTAGAAAATCTTTCAACTGCTCATTTAACTCTTTTAGCTCGACTGGAGCCATTCGGTAAGGAGGAATCGATATAGGCTGCGTGTCAGGGAAAAGATCGATCTCAAAATCAATCTCCCTCTTAGGAGGAACACCTGCTAGGACATCTGGAAATACCTCGGGATACTCACACACCACGGGAACTGACTGAATGGTCGGGGTCTCGGACGTGGCATCCTTAACCCTAAATAAATGGTAAATACAACCCTTAGCAATCATTTTTCGGGCCTTGAGATAGGAGATAAAGCGACCTACAAGTACCGTTGAACTACCTCTCTATTCTAAAACTGGTTCACCTATAAATCGGAACTCCACTGCTCGGGTTCTACAGTTAACAAAAGCATAACATGCGAACAGCCAATCCATGCCCAAAATAATGTCAAAATCAATCATAGTCAATTCTACTAAGTCTGCGGAGGTAACCTTATGCAATACTGTAATGGGGCAACCTCTATATACCCGCCTCGCTATGACTAAATCTCCAACCAAAGTAGACACAAAAACCGGTTCTGACAAAATTCCAGGACTGACTCCAAAGTTACTAGCAATGTAAGGTGTCACAAAAGATAGTGTAGCTCTCAGATCTAACAAAGCATAAGCATCAATATGAAAGACTTGCAACATACTCATAACCACATCGGGAGAAGTCTCCTGCTCCTGTCGAGAGCCAAGTGCATAAAACCGATTCTGGCGTTGGTCGCCAGCTGGACCAGTCGAAGTACCCTGCTGAGTAGGACGTGCCGCTGGAGCTGTTGGTGAGTTAGATTATATAAGAGAGAAACATATTCTGAATGAGTAACTTTCATTTTGTGAGAATTAGAAAGAGTTACTATAACAGGATTACTCCACACACACACACTCACAATTGCAAGCAGAAATAGTGTTTAGTACATCTAACTCATCCCATGCACTCTTTATCTTTGTGAAATAAGTAAAAATACTAGGATTTGTTTGAATCGTAGCATTTAAATCTTTTTGATGTTGAAATAATTTTACACTATTAGCCTGACCAAATATATCTTCCAGGTCAGACCACAAAATTTTGGCATGGTTGGAGTACAAAACAGATTCAGCAATCTCCTTGGAAAGAGAATTGAGCAACCATGACAAGACGATGTCATTACATCTAGATCAGGCCTTTTGAAGATTTATATCAGCAAGAACAACTAGAGATCCATCAATCAATTCTAGTTTGTTTTTAGCTAAAAGAGCAATAATAACAGTTCTTCTCTAGCCACCGTATCCCCTACCATCAGAGATAGTGGAGACAAGGTTCATGTAGGAATAACCAAAGGGGTGAATGTTGAAAGCATGTGATGAATCCACTGCATTGTTGCATTAATTGCATTACTCTTTGTAGTGGTTTTAACTTGAACATTGTCCACAACAGACATTTCAGAAAATTAAGAAAAGGAGACTGGAATGAAAGAATTTAACACTGCTCTAATACCATGTTAAGAAATAGATCTTAGGCCTAACTTAACCTCGTAAAGCTAGCTTATGAGGGGAGGATTACCCAAGTCCATATAAAGAGACCACCCATCTCATTAACCATCAATGAGGGACTTTTTTCATTCTTCAATAGAATTATTGAAAATATTATTTTTACTTATTTTCTTAGTAATAAAATTATAAAATTGAAGATAGATGAGATATACGGCTCGTAGATCTATGAGACTTCCATTTCGTATCTCAGAATTTGTCTCGCCCCGTACTGCAGAAAATGCCTTACCTCGTGCCTCCTCTTTTAAAACACTGCTGAAAAACACAACAAAAGGAATGGGTCGAAAACTCTTAACGCCTCTCTCCCTTACAAGCAAGGACAATATAACATGGACCGAGCAATTTCATTTTCTTTTTTATGGGCTAGAAGATAAATGTCCACCAGTATAATGGTAGGAACGACAGTTATTAGTATTAAAAATGTGTGAACTCCGTGATGGGATAAAGCAAGGGACTGAATTTTTAGGGCCTAGTCCATAGGCCGGAAAATATTTGGGATAATTACAGTTGCGATATTTTTAGGTGATTTAATTTATAAAACAGCTGACAAATGTATAAATTTATATATTATATAATATACATAAACAGAAATGACCAGATTTGATTTGATTTTAACTATAAATAAAAAATTCAAATTAAAATCAAACCCACCCAATATTATATACTTGCAATTTTAAAATTATTTCAGGCATAAAATATATTTATCATTACATAATTTATAAATATTTTTTAAACTTTATCATAATTTTTGTTTCATAATATTTTAATAACAGATTTGGACTTATAGTTTGAGCCCAGTACCCATAAATGTCCGGCAACTTAGAGAAGCCCAAACTAAATACTGTGTTGTTTTAGCCCATTGATTGCCCTAATGTTCTTCAGATGCAAGACTCCATTACAAATCAAGCAAATGCTATTGTATGCTTTGTATCGATTCAACAAAAAATAAACCGAAAAAATAGAGATTGAAAAATTCGATTTGATTTATAGATATAAAACAAAACAATCCAATTAATTTGATTTAATAAGTGAAAATTTTGAACGAACCCGACCTATGAATACTTTTACTTGGAACAACTTCATTTTGTTGCATGGAGTTGGGAAAAGAAGTGCATGAATAGAAAATAAAGGCTTTGACAGTGTATTTATTGGTCTTTTTAAGGAATTTATACCTCCTTTATGTTGTTGGTGTATGACAAAACTTCTTAAATATTTACAATGTCAAACGAAAATCATATCCAGTAAAAACTCTATTTTTCCCAAGAAGATGATGTGATTATTTGAGATTGAAGAAGAGAATCAAATTATCAGGCAAATATGATTGTGTGCACTTAAAATGACACTTAAAACTTGGCTTTCTCATTCAAAATTTTAATCTAACAAATTTAAAATGTTTAATTAATTAATTATATAAATATTTTGAAATCTGAAAAATTAATTTATTATAAACATAAAAAGGATAAAACTAATTAATATTATATTTATATCCATCAAATTTAAAGGTCTTCTTTTCTTGTTCTTGTATATATTGTATTAATGAGGACAATATGTGTGGGCACATTGTATTCCAAACAAGCAGACAGACTGATGTGTATGCTTGTCTAATACATGCAAAGAGCAGTTACATATTATTACTCCTTGCGATTCATTATTTCTTCACGTTTCACTTGACATATTTTTTTAAAAAATAATTAATAAAATAACAAAATTTACTGTATCATTATTTAAATATAGCAATTTAATATTTAAAAAATTAAATAATAATATTTATAATAAAAATAAAGTAGATATAAAATGACAAACTTAATGTGGCTAGCTCAATCAAGCAGCTCAGCAACTTGTGACGTCTCCAAAACTCGACAAATTTTTCTTCTTTAATTTTCACTAACAAAATAATGGACCACCAGTAATAATGTAGCTAATTTCGCTATCAAATTTATTTCAGTTTCAAATATTTAATTTAATTCTAAATATTCTATAAATAGATTTATACGTATGTAATATATTTTGTAAGTGGTGTCGAGTTATTATCAAAAGTTAAAATGGTTTAGCACACTAAAAAGGTAAGGTTATTTCAGGGTTGCCATTTGATTCGATTTTCGGTTGGATAAAAGTGAAAATAGAAATCAAAACGAATTAATTCGATTCGATTTTCAATTTGGTAATTACAATATTTTTGGGCTTCAAAAAGTATCTCATTCTTTTGTCTGAAATAAAATTGGGGCGAAAGAGGGAAAAAAATTTTTGGCAAGAAACAGAATCTTACAACATTAAAAAGAGTTCTATCTTCTGGATTTGATATTCTCACGCAATAAGAACTAGAAAGTGTTGAAACTTTCAATTAAAAATCAAGCTAATTTTTAATAATTTCTTTTCTTAAATCTAAATGTTTGTTGAATAACAATAGTATGAATTAGTTCAATTATTTTAAACCACATACACAGAAATAAAATTAAAGTCATAATATATATTAATCCAAGTTTTATTGTGAAATGGGTCATTTCGTTGATCTTTTTATATATAAAGTTTATCCTTAAAATATTTTAAATATTTCAAAGTATCTAGACAATTAAAATTTGTGTAATAAAAAGGCCTCTTTTAAAATCAGTATACTTTATAAAATATTCATAAGAATAAGTGGAAGAGAAATTTTAAAAGAAAAAAAAGTACATTTATAAATTTTAAAGTCAATTTGGTTCGTGTTCTTCTTACAAAGATGTAAAATGCTGATAAGTACAAAAAAAAAAAAAATCTAAAAAAAATTTCTTGGTTAAATAAGAAATAGGACAATAGAGGACAAACTGACATGAAAAGCAATATATTTATGAACTTGTTTGGTCCTAAAAATCTATAAAATTCAATTATAGCTTTACCCATTATTATGTCTCTCTTTATTCAGGAGTAAATATTTCAAAATGATTTTTTTCTTTCGTATATATATATATGAATCTCACAAATAATAAAATACTAAAAATCCAATATAAAAGATGAGATATTTATGTTATACAAATTGAAGTTAACCTTTAGTTATATTTAATTTTAATAAATTAAAATTTTGTTTTAATTATAATTTTTTTATAAGTTGCTTTAACTATAATACTTCTGCAACTGTCTATCACCACTATCTTACAAAAATAAAAACGAAAAAATTATCGCACAATAATTTATATGAAATATATTTATATAAAACATGCAATTTATTTCTATTCAAATTGAAACTTATTCGCTAAAGAGATTTACTTTCAATCACAATTTTTTAAATTAAATTTCTGTTAATTCTAAAATTTTGAATATTAGGTAAGTGATTGATATAAATAAAATCTTAATAAATTTTTTTAAGATTATTAAAAATGTTAAGAGTTCTTACCTGGTTCATATAAAAAATAATTTAATCATGTCCAAATTAATTTTTAATAAAAAATTTATGCAAAAGTTTAATGCATGTATTCGAATATGTTATCAAATATTAACATGGAGTATTATTTAATGAAGACGGTAATTAATTATTATTTTTTAAACAAAAAATACAAGCTTTATTTTTGAGCAATATATAGTGCACAATTTAATTTGTTATAGCATCAAGTGGTAATTAAAGAAAATGATAATTTTGTTGAAAATATTTACTTAAAATTTGTTGCATAATCGATTTCTGGAAATATTTGTTGTTATGAAAGTTTTATTTGATATTTTGATATACTTGACTTATGGGTAGATTGTGTCGTTAAATATTTTATTTTTTGTGGGGCTTATGTTTATATATTATAAAAGATTAATTTATTTTGTCAAGTTAGATTTTTTTTTATGACAAATTATATAGAGTGATTTTATACAAAAAAAATAATTATAAGTTAAATGATTTTATTAATACAAATTTAAATTGAGTGACTTTATTAAATAATTTCACATAATTGAATAACCTTTAAAGATATTTACTTCTTTATCTAGACTTAAGGTAAATAAAGTAGGATATAGTTTCAAACGGTAACTCCAAACAATATATATATAAGCAAATTTTTGTGTAATCGAATTTTAATTTTGTAAAGCTAGAAAAAAAGTTTTAAATCTGAATATATCAAAATTTTCGATTCGATCAGTTTATTCGATTAAAACCAAATTATGCCCACTCCTATTTTCGGTCATTAAATTCACAAATCTCTCTTTCAAAATTTTGCTGTCAATTTCCCCCCATAAAAATCTACTGTCCTTTCTTTGTTCATTAAATCTACTTTATACAGCATTAATTTCTTGAGGATTAATGCTAAATATGGTGGTGGTTAACACTTCAATAAAATTTAAAATGTTACAAAATTAAGATCCGAATAATAACATAAAAAATAATAATAAGAGAAATAATATAGAATAAAAGAAATAATATAAGATAATTTTTTTCTTTTAACTGTGTATAATATCATGCTTAAAAAATTTTCTTTTATCATTATATTAAGAAGCACCAAAGAGCGTCATAAAATGAATGTAATCCTTGAAAATGTGGAGAAGATTAAGAGGGTGTGGAAGATCAATGAAGAAGTAGTAGAGGTGTGGGTATTACTACACATAATGGTGGAAATTATACCTGGAAATTATGGACATCCATAATTAACTACATAATAAAATTTATAACCCTCCTTCTTGATGTCCATTGATAAATAATATGTCTTATTAAAACCTTTCAAGAAAAAATCTCGTGAGGAAAAAATTCTAGTGAAGAAAAAAAGAGTACACATATCTTGTAGTATGCATTATTTGCTGTCTCATTAAGAACCTTGTCAGAAAAATTTATTTCGATAAAATGTAGACTAAGGAAAAAAGAGTGCATCATGTATTTTACTCCTCCTGATATAAACCTCATTTAATTTCTCGGAGACGATACATTTCAATATTGTAGACAAGTTTTTCTAATACTGAGGCTGGTAATGTTTTACTGAACAGATGGATCTACCAAATTATGTTTTATAGCACAAATTGTTCATTGATTCGCGATGGAAAAACCTTTATTTCCAGTAGTGTGCAGCAGTTCCAGTGGAATAGGCTTTATGATTTTTCAACAAAAGGGTATGTTATTCAGTCAGAAAAAGGCATGGGATCAAATTAGAATAATTTTTAAATCCTTTTTCACGGTATTGTTGTTGTAATACCAAATTTAAGGCACGAAATTAAAAGTAGTAAGAGTTTTTCCAACATATCCTCATCTTTTATATTTTTTTCAAATAAAAGCAATTTTGTATATAATAGAGTTATAATCACATACAATTTTAAAATTTCATTAATGGCAAATGAATCCACTCATAAAAGCCCTTGACAATACCCATACCTTAAGGTGGTCATACATTTACTTCAAACAGGTCCATAATTCAAGTGGATCTTTCTTTGCCAGGTATCCAAAGTTCAATCCTTCATCCCGAGGATGACGAAGGAAAATCATGGCCTTCGCTTTGTCTTGGCTTGATGTTCATTTTCCTAAGTACAGTGACACCAAAACCTTTAGTGTTTGGTTGGTTTCAGCATCGAGTACTCATTACAGGTAATTTTTTCCGTAGATATTAACTTACCATAAACTCAAGTTTTGATAAATTCGACATGATAAAATTTGTTTCAAAGAGAATTTTAAACCAATTTTAAAATGCTCAGTTGGTTAGAGTTTCGTGTTGATAACTTATTGTAAAACTAAGCTCAAAACAACAATGATAAGAACAAGAAAAATAATATAAAATAACTTTCTTCTTTTAATTAAATGGGTACAATACATTCTCAAGACCCCCATTTATAGTATCACATTAAGGAGCACCAAAAGATGTCATAAACATGACATTAATCTTTGAGAGTGTGGAAAGATCAAGAGAATGTAGAAGATCAATACAAAGATAGTAAAGATATGAATATTACTATACAATATTATATCTAGAAATCATTAATATTCACAATTAAATAAATAATAATATTTACAACATAAAAGATATACTCAGTACTCTCATCCTTTATATTCATATTCATTGAATGGACTATGGAGGGTCCTGCCTGCTGATTAATATGCATATGAATGTTTTGTACTCCCTTTCCCCTGTACTGCCTTGTAATCAAATTTGCTACCTGCAATAATGTTTTCAGGATAAAACCGTAGTATACATACACATATGTGTGTAACATAAGATTGGTATAATTGGCTTGTCCATCTACTTGGCTGGGGGGACTACACCGCCGGTGCTTTGCCCCTACGTACTATATATCCCCTCGCCCTTAGTGTTCATGATACAAGCATTCTTTAGAAATTAGCTTTCTTGTTCTAAGATAAAAAATAAACTTACCCTTTGGCATAACATTATTATCCTTCCATTCTAAAATTGGCTCATCAGGAAACTTAAATGTACTATATATCCCTTACATTTGATTAATTCCGTAAAAGATATGATCATTAAATGACAATTCACTCAATTTATATAGCAATGACCCCCTAGCGCCCAGAGCAAGTGTCCCCTACCGCCTGCCTTGCGGGTTTAGCGTTCCAAACAACCAATGACGCTAGCAACGACTCGTATGGCCCCCTAACATCGAACAAAAAGAACTAGTGCTAGAACGACTAAGAGTTGTGAAACAACTAACTCAACGAGCGGTAATAAAGGGACTATTACATAGATTCGACAATAGCACTAGGACGGTTGGTTCTCGTAAAACTACTCCTATCTCATATAAATAGAATTAAAATTTTGAGTAAATAATGAGTATTTCAAAACCTTGAATCCATTATTTAAATAAAATTTTGAATAGCCCCGCCAAAAAATTTTTTTTTAAAAAAAGAAGATGCCCGGTGAAAAAAACTCATTGGAAAAGGTGCTCAGTGACCGATGAGTGAAAATTGACTTTTGTAATTAGTGTAATTTCATGCCACAGTTAGCTAGCTTTACATGATGAGAATGGAGCCGGTTTGTATTAACTTATTTTAAGTGTTTTTAAGTAGTAGCAGTGTTTGGATAAATTGAAAAAGTATTTTTAAGGTTAAAAAAAAAAGTAAAAATTTATAAGTTAAAAATTCTAATTTATTACTTTTGACTTATAAGTCATAAATAAAAAGCTATCCAAACAGGCTCTAAGTCTCTCTCAATTTATATGACATAAAATATTTTTTTAGTCGGTCCTAAAAAAAATATATTTTATAGTTAGTACTCCCTTCATTCCATTTTAATTGTTAGGTATATTAAAAATAGTTGTTTTAAAATACTTGCTAGTTTCAAAATTCAATAGATAATTGACCATATTTTTTCAATTCTACCATTAGTACTTAAAGTCATTTTAAATTGTAAAAAAGATTATTTTTGTATGTTTTCAAAAATTTAATAGGGTTACATTAGTCAAATTACCATTTCTATTATCTTTTTCAATTGATATGCAAAACTTATCTTAGCAATGAAATTAGAACGGAGGGAGTAATAATTTAGCTATAAAATAGTTATTTCATCTTTGATAAAATAATTTATAGTCACATAAATATATAACTTATTTTAGACTATAAATTTTAAAATTTTTTATTTCTTAAAAACTCTATGCAAATACAATCACATAAATTGAGCGTGAAGAAGTAAAAGAATAGAAAGTGCTACTCCTTCCCTATTGCTTAAAAGCAGAAGTAAATAAAACATTGAATGCCACGCGGTTTAGAGGAGTGACTTAATATGGCTCAGTCCCCCCCCATTGAATGCTCTCACCTTTTTTTTTTACTAATTAATCTTATAAAAAACCTTAGCCCCTTAGACATTTATCTCTGCTTTTCCCAAGAAGAGAAGAAAAAAAGTTGGAACCAAGAAACAAAGGCAAAAAGAAGAAGAATATTTGTGTAGGTTGTTGAGATCGATGGGTAGACTCCCTTGCTGTGATAAAGTAGGGGTGAAGAAAGGACCATGGACTCCTGAAGAAGATATAATGTTGGTTTCTTATGTTCAACAACATGGTGCTGGCAATTGGAGGGCAGTTCCCACTAAAACAGGTCTGGAGAACTGTTTGAAAATCCCACACTTGATCTAAAGTCATTTTTGTCACTATACCAGAATCTTTCCTTAATACACAAAAAAATATAAGGGATACAATATATACATTAGAAGAAATAATAATTTTCGGACAAACCCATGCTAGTTAGTTTTGTTTAATCAGGATTTATTTTTGTTTTTAACAGGATTGCGCAGGTGTAGCAAGAGCTGCAGGCTAAGATGGACAAACTACCTGAGGCCAGGGATAAAGAGGGGTAACTTCACAGATCAAGAAGAGAAGATGATTATCCAGCTTCAAGCTCTTTTAGGCAACAAGTATATATCTATGCTCTTTATCTCTTCTTTAAAAACCTGGCTACTCCTAAATATTTAAAATTTAAATGTATCCTGAACGCATCAATCTCCGACTATTATTCGCTTTGTTTACTTGTAGATCTTCACTTTAGTGAAAAACATTTAGCGTCGTTACCTCCTTTTATTTTAATATTTAATATTCCATACTCGTTGGTTGGAGTTGAAAAATGATTTTTACCCTATTAGATCACTCGCACTATATACTATTAACTACTCATAATTAATAAGTGATATCAATAATGTAAAAGTTAATTCATCTTACCTACTCCAACGTGTTAAAATAATATAATAATTTTTTTCTTAATTTTGTGAATGTATTTATGTTTAATATACTTGTGTTAATGCTTCTGACTTGTGGCGGAGCCACGTAGATAGAAGGGTGTAATTGGTATGTCGAAAAATTAAACTATATCATATTTAAATCAAAGATTACTTGAACTCTGAAGCGAAATTTCTAATTTTACCGCTATTATTCTGACTTGTTGTGTGACCTTTGGAACAGATGGGCTGCAATAGCTTCATATCTACCAGAGAGAACAGACAACGATATCAAAAACTACTGGAACACTCATCTAAAGAAAAAGCTGAAAAAACTTCAAGTAGATGATCATGTATTCTCTGCAGAAAAAAATAGCCTTACTCATAGTGATCATTTATCAAATTCTAGGGGCCAATGGGAAAGGACACTTCAAGCTGATATAAACATGGCCAAAAAGGCTTTACATAACGCCTTGTCACTTGAAAGCCCACACAATAGTAATATTAAACAAGAAGTAAATGCTTCTACCTATGCATCAAGTACTGAGAATATAGCCAGATTGCTACAAGGATGGATGAGATCATCAACTTCTTCCCCAAACAATTCAAAAACTTCATCTAACAACATTAATGCATTAACAACTGATTCATCTTCCTGTGACGGAACTCCAAGTGCTGAAAGCAAAGGTGAGTGCTCAATTTCGGAACATTTTATTTACAAGCTTTTATTATTTAACATGTCTCGTTTTATATGATACCTCCTCTGTCCATCTTTATTTGTTCAATATTGGCTTGACACATTTTTTAAGAAGTAATCAATAGAATGACAGTTTTATTACATCGCCCTTTAAATATACTAAATTCAATAATTTGGAAAATGTGTTGAGAAATGATTGTTATTAATAATAAGAATAAATTAAAAACTAAGTGATAAATTATGTTTTAGTTTTTCAAATTGAACAAGTTAAATCGAACATTTATTTTTAATATAATGACAAGTAAAAGTGGACAGAAGAAGTACTATTATTATTTGGAGTGTGAAATAATTTTTCCACTATGTTTTAATTATATCTTTGTCCTTTTCTCATAATTTTAAATATGTAAATGATATTTCTGGTCAATTGAAAAAATTATACCCGAATTTATATCACATGATAAAAAAGGAAGCTTTATGTTTTATAACACAAATATTTTATTGATTTGCCGAGGAAAATTTTTTTATTTCTAATAGTGTGGGGCCAACTCAATTCTAAAAGCTAGTTTATGAGGGATGAATTATACAAATTCACATTAACTATCAATACGAGACTTTTTTTTCATTTTTCAAACGGTTTGGGGTCAAACACTTGAAAATCCTCTTTGTGTTTATATACTATGTCAAACTATGTGACAATTTCACCTAAAAATTGAAGATGTAGATGATTTTAATTAGAAGTAAATTAAGTTGGCGTTTGGACATGTGATTTCATGTCGCGATTTAAAATTTTGAGATGAAATCAGCGTTTGGACATGCGATTTCATCTCATAATTTCAAATCATGAGATGAAATCTCAAATTCTCCAAAAAGCTTGATTTGAGATTTTAAATCATGAAAAACACAAGTTTATATTTTGTAAAAAAAAACACCATTTTATATATGTCAACTATATTTTTACCAACCACTTATTTAATAAGTGTAAATAACCTTTGCCAACTATTATATTTGACATAAATAGTTTGCCAACCTTTGTTGATATTATTTGAGAGGATTATATTAAAGAGTAGTACACTACAACTCATGTTTAATTTTATTTTTTATTGAACTAAAGTTCGATTCTTAAGTTGTATTTTTTTAGAATGACTTTGTGAGAGTGTATTATATTTTATTATGAACTTTTACTTATTTAGTAAGATTATATAAGAATTTGGGAAATTTGAATAGTTTTTACAACTTATGAGGTTCTTATATTCATGAGGAAAAAATATAACTTAAAAAATTTCAAATTGCATGTCCAAACAAAACTTCAAACTTCATCCCATATCATTTCATATTATAATTTCAAATCATAATTTCATCTCGTGTGATCAAACGACCCTAAATTTTATTTCAACAGGTGGAATGGGGTTGATGGAAGCCTTGGAGTCACTTTTTGGGTTGGAGTCATTTGAATCATCAACTTCAGATGACCAGTTCTCTCAAACAGCATCTCCAGAGGCTGAGGCTACTAAAGTTGAAATCAAGAAAGAAGAAAATGAAGAACATGTGGAAGTGCCACTGTCAGACATTTTAGAGAATTGGCTGCTTGACGAAAATACCCTCAATATTCAACCCAAAGACGATTTGACTAACTTCTCCTTTGATGAAACTGCTCACCTTTTCTAGAACTTCTTTTTCCTTTTTTGGGTTAATTAAATTCTTTTGAGGGATTTCTGGACAACTTTAATGCTCGATCTCTCTTTAATTTTTATGCAGAATACTTCAACTTTTTCGACGCATAGCTGTGTACATTTAGAGCCCGTTTGGTTTAATTGAAAAAAATAATTTTTAAATATAAGTGTTTAAAGCATTTTTAAGTATTAAAACTTATTTTATAAATAAGCAGTTTATATGTTTGAATAAAAGTGATGAAGCTGAAAAAAAGTTACTGATGTGTTTGATACGAAAGTGTTGTTAAGCACTTATTTTGGGTCAAATGACTGAAATTCCCTTAAACTTGTTAACACTATAAAAAATAAATTACTATCATATTTTTATTCCTAAAATAATTAAAATTAAAATTAATACATATTTTTATTATTTTTAATTGTAAACTAATTATTTAAGTTATTTTTAATTTTAAAATATATAATTTAAATAAGATTAGGCAAATCTCCCTTTTTACTTTTTATTAGGAGTATAGTTCTATTTTTTATTTGTAAAATCAAATATAATAATTTAAATGAATTAATACTACTTCAATTAATTTTTTTTAGATTAAATTTTTTTTTTCTAATATGCACAAAAAAATAAAATTTTGTCAAAGATTTGAGTGACTTTGCTTTGTTTAAAAAAAAATTAATAAATTAATTGTATGTTTTGATTTTTAAACTATGAACGAGTGAGTTATAAATAAAGTTAGAGAAGAAGCGGAGAAGAGAGAGATTTTCGGTGCACTGCGGAGAAGTGCAAGATGCAGTCACTCAAAAGAGAAGAAGAGAAAAATTAGGTTTTTTATTTCGTTGAGGGTAATTTTGAAATTAGGAAAATAATATGAGGATAAAAAAGTAAATTTGTTGGTCAAACATAATGACTTGTAATTTTTTATTTCCTTAAGGGTAATTTTGAAGTTGAGAAAATAGTATGAGGATAAAAAAATAAATTTATTGGTCAAACATAATGACTTATAAGCCAAAAAAATAACAAGTTGGATTTCACCAACTTTTGCTTTGCAGCTTACTAAAAGCAGCTTTTAACTTTTTTTAAGCATTTCTTGATTTAACCAAACACTCTAAAAAACTAAAAACTGCAAACCAACTTATAAGCTTAACCAAACAGATTGTTAGTTCATTCTTAATTACATTGATTAGCTTGCTTAGCCAAGAGTTCTAGAGTTTGTTTTACCATGACTTAAGTTTGTACTCACTCAGTTTTAAAATAAGTGGTGCTTTTAGCTTGAATACACCCTTTAAAAAAACTACTCATTCTTAGATAGACTAACGTATTTTTATCCACTACCCCTAATAAATTTCTTAAAAAGATACAACTCTTTAATATTTTCTTGATTATATAAAATTCTCTCCATTTAAATAAGTGCAAAATTGAAAAAATATCGTTAATGTCTTCTTGATTATGTAAAACACTACTTATTTTGAAATAAAATCAAAATGCTAAACTACCGCTTACTTTGAAACAGAGGGAGTATTATTTTTAAAATTTCATTTCAATAGATAATTAACTCATATATACTCATGGTAAATTTTTTTTTTACATCAGTACATATCATCGCTGCAATGTAATTGACTATGACATGTTATCACTGCCTCTCTAAAATATACCCATCAAACTTGTTACAACGAGTCTCATGTTATTATATGTTAACTTAATATGATATATATATATATATATATATATATCACATACAATAAAGTCTATAAAACTTAGACGCTTTTCTTGTACTACTTCATTTTAAAATAAGTGGTGTTTTGTCTTTTTGATTTTGTTTCAAAATAAGTAGTGTTTTACATAATCAGAAAGACATTAATGATGTTCTTCCAATTTTACCCTTATTTAAGTGGAAAGAGTTTTACATAATCAAGAAAATATTAAAAAGTTACATCTTTTTCAAGATATTTATTAGGTGTAAGTAGGTAAAAATATATTTTTCTATCTACAAATGAGTAGTTTTCTTAAGAGGTGTGTTCAAGCTAATACACCACTTATTTTGAAACAGAGGGGGTAGATAACGTGAAGGATTTGAATTTGCAAATCTTTTTTTCATGACTCCATGCACCATAAGTGTGTAACGGTACCATTCAATTACTTGTTGTTGTTATTAAAAATAGATGGTCTAAAATAAATTGTTACTATTTTGAAAAATCAAGATATAATTGAATACACTCTTTCTATTACCCTTAGTAATAAATTATTCTTGGAAGTATATAATAGACATCGACTACTTCCTCCATTTCAAAATAAATATTTTTTTTACTTTTTTTATTTTATTTTAAAATAAGTGATATTTTACATATTCAAAAAGACATTAATGATTTTCTTTCGATTTTACCCTTATTTAAATAAAAGAAGTTTTACATAATCAAAAAATTAGTAAAGAATTACATTCTTTTAAAGGTATTTATTAATGTTAGTAAAAATACATCTTACTTTCTAGGAATGAATAATTTTTAAGGAGTATGCTCAAACTAAAAACACCATTTATTTTGAAATGGAGGGAGTAGGTAGCATAAAAAACCTTAGTGACGAACATATACACAACTCCAATTTTATGATTGCTTAGGTTGCCGCTATTTTTATTTATTGAAGAGAGAATAACATTTCAATGCTTAAAGATAATAAATAAATATATATAATAGTCAAAATATATAATTATTTAAAAGGCGCGTAAATAAATAAATAAAAATAAAATAATCCAAAAGAAAAATGTTCATTTTAAGTAATGTAGATGTTCAATAGGAACAAAATCCAAAATAAGACATCAAAGGAAAGAAGTAAACAAAATTCAGAAAACTGCTTATGACCTTTGCCATTAATTTATAGCCTTTTTAGCCGAGTTTTTGAGAAATCAAAAGTATTTATTTTTTTAAAAACCACTTAATGAGGGTATTACGACTGGCAATATTACTGACGGAGCTGAAGTACATGTCCCAAGCGGATAAATGTTTAGGAGTAGCTAGTTTAGACAATAATGTGGAGTGTTAATTCTAATTTGTCTTGGCCAGCATGACATCTGAGGACACATTGTTCGACAGATTGGATGTGTGAGGGAATAATTTTTGTTTTTGACCTTCTATATACCTGCCTGCTTGCCTCGAGCGTATGCCCAAGTCAACTACTAGCATATATCCTTTGTATTATTTATCGTCATCTCAAAAAAAAATAAAAAAAAAATAGATAGATGGTACACCCAAAAGGAAGATACTCTACTCTTGCTAGCTTACGACATTTCGAAAACATCAACCTGCAATGTTATATTTTCTCTAATTTAAAATAAATTGTGTTTTATTTTAATTGTATGTTTAAAAAGGTGATATTTCACATAATTAAAAAGACATTAAAAATATTTTTTGATTTTATTCTTATTTGAATAAGGAGAATTTACATAATCAATAAATTGTTAGAGAGTTATATCTTTTTAAAGATATTTATTGAGGATAAATTAGTAAGAATATATTCTATCTTATTTCTACTCCATTTGTTCTATTTTAATTGCTGAGATAAGATTTGCAAACACATTAAGAAATAATTAATAGAGATGATAATTTGACTAATATGACCCTATTAATTTTTTAAAAACATACAATAATAATTATTTTCACATTTTAAAAGGACTTTTAAATACTAAAGGTAGAATTAAAAAAACATCATTAATTATCTTTTAAATTTACTTAATTCTATTCATTCATCTTCAAGCTGTAAAGAGGTGATGGAGTATTTTCTTATAAGAGTCTCTTTGGGATCATTCAATAAAATTGGAAAACAGCACAGAAAAAATTATGGGAGATCTCATATACTAGTTTATATTAGTGCATGTACAAGTGATAAAGTTTAATGCTATGCATTTTATTCACACCTTGTGACAAGCTGGAATTGCCCATCCCATATATAGAAAAATCCCACTGTGATGGCTACTAGGGGTGTAGAAAGCGAATTGACAAATTATACCAGACAGATAATTCGAGTCAAATTAAAAAAGAAATTCGATTTGTAGAAAGCGAATTGATAAATTGCACCAATCAGATAATTCGAGTCGAATCAAAAAAAAATTCGATTAGTGATTTGGTGTTGGAAAAAAAATCTGATGATTTTGCTTTAACTAAAAAATGTCAAACCGAACCAAATCAGCCCGACATTATATGTATATAATTTTTATAAATATTTTAATGTAATTTATAAATATTTCTTAAACTTTTTTATAGTTTTTGTCTTTTACCATATTATTTCAAGTGGACTTAAAATTTTGAATGATCCAATTAGTTTTATAGCTCATAAATGCATGTTATTAACTCAAATAAACTGCAAACCAAAATCAAATCAATATTAATGCTAACAAAAGAAATGATCAACACTAGGAATCTGGTTAATTTATATAGTGAAAACACATAACTTAATTTTTTTAAAAATATTTAGTTATATAATTAATACTTATTAGCCGTATTTTTTGTTTGGCATGACTTAGAACTTATATTATGATCATTTACATTATGACTTATTAATTAGCAATATTTGTTTTATGCGATTTCGTTATCTTTTTGGTTGAATATTTTAGTACAATATCAACACTCGTCTCATATTTTATGTTATTTTCTTAATTAGAAAACACTAAAGATAATTATATGTTGCTAGAATTAAAGAAATATTTCAAGTATAAGTTTTATATGAAGACTTTTATGAAAAAAAATTGAAAAAATCCGAGAAAAGCGAAAAATTCGACGTTGAAAAATCTGACTTTTTTTAATTTGATTTATTTTACAAATTTAAAAATTCATATAATTAATTTAAATTGATATTTGAAAAATCTAAACCAATCGAGACTATGTAAATTTCACATGATTCATCAGAGAAATAATTATAATTCCATATATAGCAATTGTATGTGGGCAGCAACTGCTTTGGAAATTTGCATGTTTTAGCCTTAAATGCTCACATGTGAAGTGCATTTTACAACTATTTGAATTTGTGGAACGCACAGTAACTAACCGCCCAAATCAATTTACTCCCATCACTTTATTTGACATTCACATTTTTATATGAGAATTGATCACAACTCTAGCTTTTCCTAATATCATAGAAATAAGATTTATTTTGCAAAAAATAATTTCCAGTTTAGGGGATGCACAGTTTGGGTATGATACTCCTCATCCACATTCTTGATCCAATATATAAAAGTTAAGAGTGATGAAATTATAGAGATTGTGTAGTGTAGTCACATGGTTTTGGACCCTACTCTTTACTATAACCCCACCTGAAATGGAATAGGCGCAGTTGGTAAATGAAAGGACAGTGGCATGTGCCCCCATTTGGGACTAGACCTTTGCTTGCTACTCCGCTTCATGCCTTGCATTTAACTCAACCCATGTGGTTTTCTCATTGCAATTGGAGAACATGCAACCCTACCAACTTATACTTTAAATATATAGTTTCGTCTAAATATTTTTCTTTATTATACATTTGATCTAAATTTATTTTAAATTTTGATGAAAGAATACGGTCACATATCACAATCAAATGACTCATTTCTAATCTTAAATACTGTTATTTCCTTTAGAAACCCGTTTAACGCATTCTGTCCACTTTTAGTCATTTCAGACTTTGGATAACGGGAAAGAGCGCGGTACAAACCATGACAAGTATAATAGGCTAGTTGCACTAGTTCTTGTTAGAGTTTCTTCTAAATGTCTTACTACTCTAATTATATTTTACTTCAAAAATAATTTAATTTATTGATAGAAAACAACTCTTCTATATCTATCTTTTTATTAGTGGAGAATAAGTTTGCCCTTTTATGAAAGAACATCTTTTCTTCTCACAAATAATAACGTAACATTCACAATGTAGTTGTTTAGAAAGTTCTGTTTAAGGAGAGATTTATTCTCTCATACTTTTAGAATTTTATATTAGTAATGTCAATTGACCAAATCCGTATCGTATCATAAAGTCTTTTTAAAAAATTTTCTTTGTTGTTTGCTTTATCGTCGTTTAAGATTTTGCAATTATTAGATTACGTATGCCGTTTGATTATTTCGATTCCAACAATTGATATCAGAAGTACCAATAATTTAGCGAAATTGAAGACAAAGTTCAAGACTGGTTCAATCGAATTGCAACCAATTTCACGATAATGAAGATTTTCTATCTAAAAAAAGAAAATCTGAATAATTACTTGTGGAGACAAAATTTCAAGCATATTTTCAACGATCATGCTGATCCATCTTTGAAAAATCAAAATTAATTTTCAATACATGTTTATTTTAATGCATGGGTTCTAACTTTAACCTATTGCTAACTTTTAATTTTTGGACTTCAATTTGAACTCATGCTTACTTTTAACCCAAAAACTTCAATTTTCGACTCGTGTTGATTTTATCACATAGAACTTCAAGATTTAATCCGTGCTTACTTCTAATGCACAAGGTCTAATTTTTAATCAATATGAACTTTTAATCATGAAGCAACAATGATATATGAAGATTATGTGAAGGAGGATGAAGATTGTTTTGTCAGAAAATTCAAGTCAAAGAGAGATTTATTTGGGTTTATCTTGAATTTCCTACTTTATTTGAATTATACCATAATTGTGTTTACAAAAAGTATTTCTTGGTAGAATTTTTTTTTTTGGCGGAAAAGAACCCTTCTATATCTATCCTTTCTTGAAGAAGAAGTTTTGCAATTTTATAAATAAAAAATATTTTCTTTTTGTACATTACATAACAAAATTCACATGTAGTTGTTAGTGAGTTTTATTATCATATGTAGGTCAATTGATCAAGTCTATATCATATTATAATTTTATAAAATAATTTGATTTATTATTATTTAAAATTATATAGTTATTAATTTTTATATGGCATCTTGTTATTTCGATCCCCATTAATCCTTTGCACATCCCCGGTGTTACCATGAATGCAGTCTCTCCTAAATTGGTTAAACATTACACAAGATTGTACAGGAAAGGACTGATGAGGCTATTAATAAAGAAAGAAGAGGCTATGAACTGATTGATTTTTCACAGGTAAAGTAGTATTTTTTTCAACAAAGAAAAAATACTCACGGTAAATAAAATCAATAATGGAGATGAATTTAACGGGTGAGTTTTTTAATAGAATCGAATATTTAAAATTGAGGGTGTATTATTTGATTTTGAGTTTATCAGGTATGTTTCAGTTAAAATACGGAGTAAGTTTGTACCAAATTATAATTGGTGGAGTATATTTGGATTGAAAGTATAACGAGGAATATATTTAAACTATTTTGATCAGTAACAGAATCAAAATTTTCGTTAAAGAGATTCAACATATGAAAAGTAAATATACGAAGAAACCAAAAAAAATTTAATATCTGCTGTATATATATGAAAAAAAAATTCTAATCATTTATAAACAGTAAACCGAATATGATTTTGGCGACAAATCATATGGCTTTATTTTGCATGTCGTAAATTGCTTTGATAATTATTTTTTACTGATTATCTTTAAGTTATTAAATTATTCTGTAAGTAGTTTACACCAAATGAAAAAGAAAAAAGAAAATTTCTTTATCAGTGCAAGTTATTTATTCTATAATTTTTCTTACCATTGCTGTAAATTTCTTGCGCCAATCAATGTATACATTCTTTTCATTATTTTTCTAGTTATGTATATCCTAATTATCCATAAACGAAATAATGTTTTATAGCTACTCATATTTGCTACTAATCAACAAATGTTAGTAAAACAACACTAATTTCACAAATCCTAAAATTAGTTTCTCGACGATAATTTTATATTTTCACTATTACTTTTTTCTATTTATTTTTACTTGTTTAATATTCTTAATATAAATTTTTATTTTTACTTATCATTTTTAACGTATTAAAAAAAACAATTATTTTTTCAATTTATTTTTCCTTTTTTACTTTAATATTAATTATTCATTCCTTAAATCATTTTTCAAAATTTAAGATTATAAATTATTTAATATAAATATTTTAATAAAATACTCATACTAGTTATTATTTCTTTAAAAAAATATTAAATTCAAAATGAAAAAAAAATGAACGGCTGAAATATTATATTATAATAATACAGATATCAGACAAATGAAACAATTGAGACGACAAAATAGTATTGTTTTGAATTTTCGGCCCCACTTTGAATATTTCTAAATATTTCTTTTGAAATTGTTTTGAGTTTGCGCATAAATCCTTACCTATTTTTTTAAAAAAAACGCTTTGCTGCGCTACGTAATTAAGGTATTATTTCGTCCCGTCTTATTGTCATTCCTCCGGACTACATTTTAGTGATTTGACTTGTATCAATTCATTTGATCAGTTGTCAAACAAATTTGAGTGGAGTTTGGTATCTACAAAATTATATATAAGGGTGCCAAATTAGTCCAAATTAATTTGAATATATTAATCTAAATTAGTCCAAACTATAATAATATAACTCTGCTCAAATTCAGCCAGGTTAGGTTATATATATATATATATATATATATATATCATTTGGGTATCAATTTGAATAAAGAGAATTAATCCAAACTAGTCCATTTAAAGCTTGGGGCGAATTTGGGCCGTCTGCATAGCTCAAGAAGTAGAGGAACCATAATAAGAGAACTTATTAAAACATTAAAAATATAAATTATCTGGGCTTTTCGTTAGTTAGATAGTGTCATGACAAATAAAAGAAAAAGCTTTTGTTAGTATGGTTTGTGACTAAACAAATCATAAGATTTATAATTTGGATGAATTAGGTCATGATTCGTTACATCGGGTACAAACTTGATCCGCACATCTTCATCTACGTAAATTTTGGAAAATATATGGTTAAACCCGTTATTAATTATAAACTCATAGACGAAAAAGGATCACTAATTACTAGTTTGAAAGATACTTCAACAATTACCCAATGTAACAACATGCTTTAAGGTAAATATGCGTTCCCTTGATTTTAGGCTCACGACTAACACTTACATCAGGTGTATATTATTGTATGTCCTAGGTATCAGTGTACATGCAGTGACATGTATGTCATTAGTATATCAAATTTATAGCTGATATACACATGATATACAATGATATATTAGTGTATTGTGAAGGCCGGTAGAGAGCTCCAGCAAAAAAAGAAAAAAGCAATGAATAGAGTCATTCATTTTTTCAGGGAAGCTCCACTGATTTCCCAGCAAAGAGGCGGCCGATGGGTGTATGGGGACAACGACAAGTAGGTTTTCAGTGAGAAGGAAGATAAAATGAGAGAGAAGCTCGCCAAAAATTCTAATTATGTGAGATTTGTTGAAAGATTGTATATATTTTCATTAAAAACTATTGCTATATTTTGAAAATGAAATAGTATTGTTAGTTATGATAAATATTAGTTTATGTAATTAGTATATCTAGCATAAGTTCTCTTTTTCTTAACCGGTATATCATGCCAATAATGTTCACTTGCTAATGGTATAAAGATTGCTGGACCTTATAAACTTTCAAGTTGAATAAGCCCAAAGACTCGAGTGTGATCCAATTGCTATAGTACTAGATTTTGGGGTCATTTGCACTTTCTCCCCTATTTTGCGCTCCTATATAATTTTTATCCTTTAGGACAAATAACGAAAAAGTTATTTGTATTTTTTCATGTGATATAAATTTATATTTTTATATATAATATCTTACAAGTTATGTCTCGTGTCTTTAAAGAGTTTATGCTAGACAGATTTGATTTCTAGAACCAAAAATTAAATATCAACTTATTTGAAGAATAAAAACTAAAAATCAATCCATTCGAAGAACAAATCGTGCAATTAAATGTAGATTTTGCTAAATAAACATAATCAGGTTCAGTGTGTGACTAACTTAAAGGTCAAAAAGAAACAAAGCCTGCATCATTCATGGGGCCAAAGGAGCAAGGAAATGATTTTTACTCAACTCATAATCAATGCTCAGTTTCCTAATTCTAGCAAACAATTTTTTTGTTTGGTCGAATGATAATTAGAATAAAATTACTTCTGATTGTCTTATTAATTAATTTGATTTTAGTGATGCAAAATGTTCTTCTCAAAAATTGCAAGAGGAAAATGCAGGTAATTAGGAGCCTAAAGATGCTTTAATCAATGGTCACAAAAGCTAATTAATTACAAAAGTGAGAAACGATTTTCCCTGTGGTGGGCGTCAACAACATGTGTTTGTGTAGGTCAAAAACCCTACAAAAATTAGTCATAATTCATTATCCCTCCCAGAAGCATAATCATGTTTATCTTTAATTAAGTACCCATCAAACTCAATTTTATTCATCATCATTAATATTTACAAACTACATTTCTTACACATTTTTAGTTTACTTAACTAATGTGATCATGATAATAAATCATAATCATAATTCATTATCCATCCTTTACCTACCTTTTCTAAAGCCTTTGATACCTAAAAAAAAATCTATAAATTCACACAACTAATTAAGGTTCCTCGTATTAATTATCAATTTTCTCATTATTGAATGATATGTAGTCATTTGTTCAGTATTTTTGAATTTGTTCGAATTTAATTAGGAAGAGGATAATGTAATATGGATGTCCTAGGTTCCCAGTAAAGAGGTGTGAGAGGTTGATTATGGATGATTTCAGGAGAGGTAAAGGTAGGTCGAAGAAATATTGAAAAGAGCTGATTAGACAGGACATGACGCATTTTTACCTTATCGAGGACATCATCGTAGATAGGAGGTTGTGGAGAACACAAATTAGGTTAGTAGGTTAGTAGGCAGTAGAAGGTTGTCTTTCTATTATCGTATTATTTAGTTGTAATTATAATTCAGAATGATTTGTCATGCTTTCCATAGTATTTTGCCATGACCTTTTCACTTTCCTTATTTCTCTTTCTGTTCTGCTTTGAAATGTTTTTCCTTGAGTTGAGAGTCTATTCAAAACAATCTCTCTTTTTCAAGGTAACGATAAGGTGTGCGTACACTTTATCCTTTTCAAATCCCATTTTATCATAATACACTAAATATATTATTATTATTATTATTATTATTGTATTATTGTCAATTAGAAATTCAAAATTAACTTCTAAGGGAAAACATTTGGCATTCAAAGAAACATATCAAATTTACTGACAAAAAGGAAGAAAGAAAGAATATCAAACAATATCAAAGCAGGCAATGATGCTTCTAGAAAAGACTAACAATATGTTTATTAATTTGTTTAATTGAATTTGGTAAAAAAGAGAAGAGAAAAATATCGAAGACACCATTTAACTCTATACCAGATTATTATGCATCATCTAGTGTTATAGAGTACTAATTAACAACCACCTTAATAGATAGGGTCCATTTAATGGACTTAATAATGACAAGATATATATGAAGATAATGGGGGTTAAAACTCACAATGAGGAGCCCATATATATTCCAACTTTCTACTAATTTCCAAGTGGAGGAAAATAATGTAGAAATATAGGATATCCAAATATTCGATGTTGAATAAGTTTAAAGATAGAACAACTAATGTCATTTCCACTTTCACCACATCTAGCTGTTTAAAGGGAACTTAAATTACCATGTTCACGCACCATTAAAAATTAGATCAAAATCGAGGATCATAATTAATGGATTGAGTTGAACTTGTTAAAGAAATCGATGTCAAATCAATAAACTATATATTCTCAGTTTGATCTGAATCGATTCCGCAAATTGATATATAGGTTTAGTTAAAACTGAGGGACAATCGACAGTCCGTCAGTTTAATTATATTAAGACCGATACAAAAATAAAAAAAACGACGAACTAGATTGATTTTTTTAAAAATATACTTAAAAAATGTGGCTACTTGAAATTGAACTCATTTACTATGACATTGGACAATTTTCACTACTAAAAAAAGTGTAAAAAAGAGGGATAAAAATCGATAAACTGAGTCGATCCAAAGAACCAAGGAAAAATCGACCTAGTCTGTCATTTGTTTAAAAAAACAAAAAAGAAAAAAAATCGATGGATTAGGTCGTATTTTTTGGTGCAAAGATGTGCAAAAATTATATATATATTTTATTTTTCTTTAAAGAAAACCGGCACAGCCCGATAATTTTTTTTTTTTTGAGAAAAAATCGAGAGACTCGTTCGGATTTTAAAATGCGAGATTACAATTGAAGCGTATAAATAAAATGATGAAAATATTTCATCAAAGAGAATGTGTGATTGAGTGGTAGAATTATCCAAAGTCATATTAAATATTTGGGTTCAATTCCAAGTAGCTACATTTTTTATTTTGTACTTCTGAAAAACCAACCCAACATGTCTTTTTTAAAACAAAAAAATTATGTCAATTTTTAATTTATTGAAACTGACTAACTGGATTGGCTATCCTCCATTTTAATTGATGTTATCCATCAATTTCGTTAAACCAATCCAGGCCAAACCAACAATATACAATCCATCGGTTTGGCGTCAGTATTCCTTAAAAAACCATTCTAATTCACTGGTTTTGGGCCCTCAATTTTGACACAAATTTTAGCAGTGTCTACAAATTAACCACATGCTCTTTGATGATTTTTTTTATTATTTTTATTTGTACACTTCAACTGCAAATTTACACTTCAAAAATCGATAAAATCTCTCAATTTTCGTAAAAGATAATAAAAAATCAAGAAACTACTTCTATTTTCTTTTAATTTTTTTTTATAGCTTTACACATTTTTGCTCAAAAGCCTGACCCACTTCATCAGGTTTCTTTTAAAATAATTTAATTTTTTATTTAAAAAATTAATGCACTAGGTTGGTTTCCCTTAATTCTTTGAACCGAGTCAATTCATTAATTTTTTTTCCATCAAATTTTGCACTATTTCTAGTAATGACATATAATATAGATGATTGTTAATTTTCGTAGTGAGGGATAAGACGTACCATTATAATCCATTTTGGAAAAAAGTAAATTTATTTTTGAACTTTGCAAAATGGTGTAAATTTTTCCTTCACTAATTGTTAGGTCCAACATATCTCTGTCGTCATCATATCAATCCAAATATGTCTCTATTGATTAAATAAATATGAAAGCTTTTCGAGACATAAGTCTTTTTTTATAAAGAAAAATGGTTAAATTTGTCTTTGAAATTATGTGAAATGGTTCAAATTTGGTTTCTAATTAGGTGGGACTGTGTAAATTAATGATTTAACCAATGATCGGTAGTTGATAATTGGGTCAGTGAATTAATAATTTGGTTATGGGTTTAATAGTTTAATTATCGATTATTATCCAAAGTTATTGGGTTATTAGTTCGGTTAGGTTTGATCATTTTTTTAATGAGTGAACCGATAACCCGATAATAATTTTTTAAATTATAATTTTATCCTTCAATATATAAAATATTCTAGCAAGAAGAGGAATCGAGTGTCGATGAAAAGTGAAGGGGGTGTTACTCAAAACTAATTTAAAGTTGATCGATTTAGTTAAGCTAGTTTTATATGCTCTTTCTCTTTTTACCTATTTTTTCTATCTAACATACTTATGACTTATGAGATTTTTCGTGTGAGATCTTAATGGTTAACCTAATAACTGATCAAACGATAATGATGAACAATCAATTAATCAATAACTGATTAATCGATATCTTAACAGTTCTTTAACGTTTTAGCATATCTACAAATCGATAACCTTCAAAATCGACCCAACTCGATCGATACGCAATCCTATAATTAGGTCTAAACTTTGAAAAGGGGAGTCATTATTCTGGCGGGAGCAACATCGACTTTTTCAACGCTAAGAATCTCCCGCAACAATGTCTTTATTTTTCAAGTTCAAGTTAACCACCCTCAAGCCTCAAATCAATCACAATATTAATGAAATTTAAAAAATGAACAGTTACACCACCAAGTTTAATTTTCATCTTTGTCTGAACTCGATCCGTCGACACAATTCTATCACCAATTCTTATCACTATTAAAAATTTGGTCAAAATTGAGGGTCAAAATCGACAGACTATACATCATCGGTTTGGCTTGGGTTCCACAAAATAAATAGACAGGATAGGTTAAAATCGAGGAACAGCCGACCTAATCTATCGATTTAAATAAAAATTGTTATAGAAATTTTAAAAAAATCGACGGACTAGGTTAATTTCCAGAAATCTACATAAAAAATGTAGCTACTTGATATTGAACCCATGTACTTGCTATGATATTAGACAATTCGACCATTCAACCACATATGCTCTTTTATGAAATATTTTTGTCATTTTTATTTATACTCGTCAACTGCAATTTTGCACTTCAAAAACCGATGAAATTCCTCAATTTTTGTTAAAAAATAACAAAAAATAAAGGGACTGCATCAATTTTTTTTACAAATAAAAATTAAAAAATCTTCTTTTAAAGTTTTCGCATGAAGAAAAATCGACCGACGTCTAGCAGTTTTCTTTTAAAATAATTAATTTTTTAAAAAGTAAAAATAAAAATAGACGAACTGAATTGGTTTTACCTTAATTCTTTAGACTGACAAAGTCCGTCAGTTTTTCTTTCTCAATTTTTGCATTCTTTAGTAGTGTTATCAATAGTGATACAAAAGGTGAAGCTAAATGACGATAATGTTGTGGTCACAATTTGACCATAAAGGTAAAAATACCATATTAATCTTTTTCTTTCTAAATAAAATTAGGTATTTTTTTAATAACAACTAATAAATAAATTTTTAAAAAATTTAAATTTAAAAAAAAGAGAAAACATATCAATAACAAACCTTCAAGCAGAACTTGAACTTGAAGAGGCGAGCCCCTATCAGAGAAAGCCATTGCTGCTAGCACAGATAGTATGAATAGAGAATTATGGTCAAAATCTTTGTGGTCATTTAAATTTATCGTGATGCAAAAATTTCACAACAATCTCTTAATACAACAATAAATTTAGATACACAATATTTAATTTCTAAATTATTTATAGCAAAAAAGCCAAAATTATCGATGGATTAGAGATGCCTTCCGTCGATCTGCTGAGATTATAATGGTTGAGGATCCGTGGACTCAGGGAGATGAAGGATGGGCACTAAGAATAATAAATTTGCATAATTTAGTATTTTTAGATTGGATATATTGTTATAAAAAATTATACATTTTGAGTAAGTAAAATATATTTTTATTAATTTATACTTAATAAATAGGAGTGTGTTAAAAAAGATGTAGTTTTTTTATAGTTTCTCGACTATACGAAATTTTCTTTATTTGAATAAGGATAAAATTAAAAAAAATATCATTAATTTCTTCTTAATTTTGTAAAATACCACTTATTTTGAAATAAAATAAAAAAACAAAAAAAACCACTTATTCTAAAATAAAAAAAAAGGTAAAATTGATGACCAAATTTAGACCATTTCTCTTAATTTAAGAATAAATATCTGTTTTTTCCTTATAATAAAGACCCGTGTGTTGGGGAACTTTCATTATTTATCGAAAAAGGACACATTTAAACTAATCTTATTATAACAGGAGTATATTTTAACCCCAGTTATTAATAAATAATAAATTCAGGTTATTTCACAAAGTTAAAAAGTAAAATTAAAATTGAGATATACAGTACAAATATGGAAAGACAATCAGGGAATAAGGACAACTTACAGAACAGACACTAAAAATCATAAAATGGCCAACAAGAAAAAAGAGAGATACAGATCATAATGGTGCTTTAAGGATTTTACTTTATTAGTTGAGACAAAGTGTGTATGGTTTAGAAGTTCGAATTTAGAAGAATTGCAAAATTAGACGGATTCCAGTTTTTTAGATGTTGTGAACAATAGGTGTGCTTCAATCTTGAAGCCGGGATAGAATGGAAAAATATTTTTATAATAGTACTGGTAATGTAAATTATAAAATTTTAATATTTAAATTATATTTTAAATCACGTTTTATTTAAAAACGATGCACAAAGAGAAAAAAAATTCAGATTTTCAGTGGTGAAATGAGGTAAATCCTCTAAAAATTTATAGCAGGTAGTTGGAGACTCAACAGGTGTGAAAATACCAGTTGAGAAAGCCAGTGTCTATTCAGAAATGATATTTATCATTTGGAAATTTTACTGCAAATTTTTAAATTAGAAGTTTCACGGGTTCTTGAAAAAATTATAATCTCCTCATTATTACAAGAATTTGGGTTACTTTCTCTCGGAATAGAATGAAAAATATTTCTATAACTGTGGCAATGCAAATCATGACATTTATATTTTGTTGAAAACGATGCACCAAAGAAGAAGAAGAGACGAATTTCAAATTTCTAGTGGTGAAATGAGGCGAAACCTCTAAAAATTTATAGTCGGTAGTTGGAGACTTAATTGGTTTGAAAATGCTCGTTGAGAAAGACAGTGTCTGTTCACAAATGATCTTTACTGTTTGGTAATTTTATCTTGAACTTTTAAATTAAAATTTTCGTGTGAAAAAATATCAGAAAAATTAAATAACAAAAAAGGAAAATAAATTTGGTGTAAAAATGTATCAATTTAAATCATTAGACCGAAGTCAAGCCAAACAACAACGGCACGAGGGAAGATTCTCTTCTCAACTTTTTAAGACCTAGAACATGTGCTTCTATGTATAATTACAAAAGTCTTCCTCTTTCTATTCAATTATAGACAAATAAACTTTATTTTTCTCTATTTTTCAATTCACAGTATGTCTTAGTCTAAAACCGAACACGCTAATCGTTTCTTACCTTGGTAGATCACATATCAATTGAAAATCTAAAAATCAATTTCTTTATATGATTTTGAACTGTTCTAATTTCATGAATTAACTTTTGATATAAAATTAAATTTAAAGTTTATTTTCCTATCATGATATAAGTTGCAAATTACAAACATGTCCCACAAGCATAGACGGATTTTGAGTGGTGCAATTGAACCTAGTGCATGTTACTCAAACTGTATTTATGTATAAATTATCAAAAATAGAAGGGGAAAAAAAAGAAAAAATAACTCTCTATAACAATTAGCATAAAATAATTTTCCAATTTAATCCATATTTCAATTATTACTTCTTTAACCTACTTTTTCATTAGTTTGTATTTTTTGCTTCTTCCTTCTTTTTGTTTTCTCAGTTGCTTGTTTTGTCGATTCTTTTTTTTTCCTTCTTCTTTTATGATTTTTATGTTTAGATTTGTAGATATTATGGTTAAATTTAATTTTTTTTGATAATTAGGTGAACTTTATTAATTATCAAAAGTAAAAAATACAAAACAAAGCTGGTCTATACACAACCAGCCATTCTATATACTCCTCCCACATAACTATTAAACTAAAACACTAAATTTTGCACTCGATCCTGCATTTTTGTAGGGGTTCTCACACATATACTATATGCAGTTTCTTTCGCCACAATCACTACATCTCTACCTCTCTTCTCAAACAGTCTTTGGTTCCTTTCCTGCCATATATCATATACAATCTCAGAGTATAGCAGCTTGAACATATGAGTTTTTGTTGATCTACCTTTAGTGTTGCTAGGGAGCCATCTAAGGTGATCATCCTATGTTCCTGGAACATCATTTTAACTAAATATCCACTGCAGCAGTTTACTCCACAGGAGTTTAGCATACTCGCGCTGCACAAATAAGTGATCTCTGGACCTGCTTGTTTATAGCATAAAGGGAATTTTGGATCCATTTGCAGTCCCCACTTTAATAATCTATCAATAGTCGATAATCGACCAAGCATCAATAGCCATGTAATAAATTTTGCTTTTGGTTTCGTTGCATTACTATATATAATTGCCTTCCATGGAATAGTTGCAATCTATGGTAGACTCTGATAGTACATGAGCTTGGTCATGCTCTTACCCTTTTTTCCTCCTAGATGCTGGATGTTATTGCTGCATTCAAATATTTTTCTTATCATCCAGCATGCTTGCTTTGATACTTAGACATTGTCCATTGATTGCCCTCTTATGTAGTAGGTATAGATCCACTTGATCCATAATTTATCGTCCTTGTGTGCAATATCTCCCAATAGGATTTGGCCAATGTTGCCCTATTCCACAATGCAATGTTGATTAGATTGAGACCACCAACACGTTTTGATGTACATACTTTCTCCCATGCCACTAATGCTTTCTTTGTTATGGAACCACTTCCCGACCATAAATAACTTTTACAATGAGCATCAATAAGTTGTAACACTTTGGCAGGAATAACAAAAAGCTGAGCTCAATATGACTGGATGCCAAAGATGACTAATTGAATAAGCTGAGTTTTACCAGCATATGAAAAGTTCTTTGCAGCCCAGGATGTAATTCTTGCTGTGATTTTCTGCACCAAAGGTTGTCACTATATATGGGATATCTTCTTGGAAGCCAAGGGAACTCCCGGTATTTAAAAAGTAATGTGCAGTAGTATAGCCTAGAAGTTGTATGATTCTTCCCTGTTCTACTTCAGAAATACCACCAAAGCACACTGCACTCTTTGCCTGATTAGCCTACAAATCAGATGCTACAGAGAATTTTTGAAAATATCTGCTCACTGCTTGTACTGAGGTTACATCACCTCTAGTAAAGAACAATTAGTCATCAGCATAAAACACAAATGGCTCAGATTCAATTTAGCACACCTAGGATGATAATGAGAGGTTTTATCCTCCTTCAAATCAAGTAGGAGTCTACTTAGATATTCCATCCCAATGGCAAAGAGAAATGGGGACAAGAGATTTCCTAGCCTCAATATTTTTTACTGCTTGAAATGGCTCAATAGGTTCACCATTAATAAGGATGTTGTAGCTCACAGTTTTGACACAAACCATAGTCCACTGAATGTATTGATCTAGAAAGCCAATTTCCTCCATAGCCTGCTGCAAGTATGGCCATTCCAGAGAATCATATGCCTTCTATAAGTCAATCTTGATCATGCATCTAGGAGATGCAACCTTTCTCTTAAACCCCTTGATCAAATCATGAGCCAAAATTATATTATCTCCTATCTTCATTCCAAGAATGAAGTCAGCCTAAGATTCATTAATAATACTTGCTATTAACTTTTGCAACCTGTTGGCTAATATCTTAGTAATGATTTTGTATAACACAGAGTAGCAAGTAATGGGTCTATACTCCTTAATAGTAGCAGGGTTAGGAGTTTTGGGTGTAAGTGTAATAGATATGTAGCTTATGGCTATGGGGAGTTCACTTGTAACGTAGAAATCCTTGACTGCAGCCTTGACATCAGTCTGAATAATATGTTAGGTCTTTTTGAAAAACACTACATTATAACTATCTAGCCCAGGAGCTTTGTCATCTCCAATAGCATTAAGGTTGTCTATGATCTCCTGATCTCTCACTGGTTGGATAAGTTGTATCCTTTGATCATACGGTAATCTAGGACCTCTCCTCATCACTTGTCTATCCACAACAGGTAAAGAAGTCGCAGCAGCCCCCATGAGACCCTTGTAAAAGGATATGATCTCATATATGATTGCATCATAATCTGTTAGTTGCACTCCTGCAATAGACATTAATTCAGATATCACCTTCTTGTTGGTTTTCTCCTTCATGAAGGCTGAAAAATACTTAGCATTCATACCTCCCAACTTAATCCATCTTGCTCTAGACTTCTGCCTCATAATGCTCTCCTCTCCCATAGACTATTTCTCTAGATTTTGTAGCATAATTTTCTCCTAATCTTGTAACTGGTCAGTATAGTGGATCTGTAACTGTCTTTGTACATGAACCAAAGCATATCTAGCTTGCTTAATCCTCTAAGAAGTTAGTGTAAACTCCATTGTGTTGAGGTTCTTCAACACTGACTTTAGAGCTTTTAGTTTATACCAAATATTAGACAGTTTATTCCCAACAATATCTTTAGACCATACCTGCTTCACAATGGCTTGAAACTGCTTATGATGTGCCCAAACATTGAAAAATCTGAAAGGAACCTTGATACTCCTCTTATCATTTTGTAAAGATAGTAGCATTGGTGAATGATCAGATATGTGAGGAAGATCATACTCAATCTACACATGTCCCCATTTCATCATCCATTCTGAATTGCCAAAGATCCTATCCGGCCGGCTACAAACTCTGCTACCATCTTGTTGTTTATTTGACCAAGTGTAATAGTCTCCTTTCCATGCTAGTTTATTCAATAACAGATCAGTCATATAGGATCCAAAGTCTCTTGTCTAAGCAAACACTACTGGATTATCCAATCTCCTATCTTGAGGATATAGTAAAGCATTAAAGTCTCCTCCACTATCCATGGGCTATTGATCCCTTGGGCAATATCTTTCAATACTGTCCACAAAGGTTTCCTCAACTCCACATATTACAGGCATAGATACATGAGAATAAGCATACAAAATCATCTTTTAACCCCTTCACTAAGCAATGTAGAAAATGCTCACCTTCTTAAGCTTTACAACGGAATAGCAGCTTTTATCCCAACAGATCCAAATTCTTCCACTTCTAGCAGACATTTGATTTTTTTTATCATTATAAATTTAAATATTAATTTTTAGGTGAATTAAATTAAAAAATTTAAAACTTCATTGTTGGAGTTTTTAAAAGATTGGAAATTCAACAAATTGGTTTTGAATTTATTGAAAATTTCAAAAAATTAATGATTGCAATTTGTTGGTAGTGTCATTTTGAAATTGTGGTTAAAATTTGAAGTCATTTGAAAAAGATTTGAATCATTTCGAATGGAGTTTCGTAGTTAAAGTTCGTAGGATATCAAACATAATTTTTTGTATAAGTTGTGAAACTTTATTTAAGAGTGTAAAAGTGTGTATAAGCACCTCTTATACACTATTATATTTTTATACAAGATTTATACATTATGTATAGTAAGTGTATAATGTTGTATAAGCATTGTTATGGGGAAAAAATGAGACTATGTGGGTGTAATATAAAAATATGGGCTATGTAAATATAAAATGTTATGAAATAATAAAGAAAGAACAAGAATATTATAGAGAAAGAGAGAAGTTCTTATTTCTCTTGATGGGATGAAACACAATGAAGGAGAACCCCTCTATTTATAGGGACAATTCCTCCTAACTTTTCTCCAAAAGATAGACTTTCACTATAATATAAACACATGTATCCACTACAATACAAATACCCTTATAGATATTCACTATAATACAAATATATTTATAACACTCCCCCTTGAATGTCTATTTGATAGATAATGTGCCTCGTTAAAACCTTACTAGAAAAAACCCAGTGAGAAAAAATCTAGTGAAGGAAAAAGAGTACACATATCTAATAATATGCATTTTGGCTGCCTCATTAAAAATCTTACAAGAAAAACCCAGTGGGACAAAACCTCGTAAGGGAAAAAGAGTACAACCCGTATTAACTCCCACTATTTAGAACAACCTTGAATCTTTGCACCGATCTTGTGCACCATCTTCTTGAAAGTTGCAGTTGATAGAGATTTGGTGAATAAATCAGCCACATTATCACTTGAACGAATCTGTTGCACGTTAATATCACCATTCTTTTGGAGCTCATATGTGTAGAAGAACTTTGGCAAGATGTGCTTCTTCTATCTTCTTTTATGAATCCTCCTTTTAGTTGTGCTATGCATGCTGCATTATCTTCATATAAAATTGTGGGTAATTTGTCACATTTCAAACCACATTTTTCTCTAATGAGATGTATCATGGACCTCAACCACACACATTCTCGATTTGCTTCATGAATAGCTATTATCTCAACATGATTTGATGAAGTAGCTACGAGAGAC
Source organism: Datura wrightii (assembly GCA_035772735.1). Lineage (NCBI taxonomy): Eukaryota > Viridiplantae > Streptophyta > Magnoliopsida > Solanales > Solanaceae > Datura > Datura wrightii. Next base: position 108,632,530 of record JASDFA010000008.1, on the reverse strand, counting down.
TGTTTTGTAGATCTCCAAGATATGGCAGTACCTCCACATATGAACACGTAGCCATTTTGAGATCGAGCTTTGTGTGGGTCAGATAAATACCCTGCATCAGTATAACCAATAAGATCGGGACTGCAATTGTTAGAATAATATAAGCTCATATTGGTAGTTCCTTTTAGATACCGCATTATGTGTTTGATCCCATTCCAATGTCTCCTAGTAGGAGCAAACTATATCTTTAGGACCAAGAATTTCCTCGTTCTTTTAAATCCTTCAAGGATTTCCATATATCCTTCAATCTCTCTAGACATGAAAATAATTTCATTATGCGCATATCAAGTTTTTCATATACTGCCAGACTTATGAGGAACCTCAAAATAATTGCATCCACCACAAGAGGACCTATCCATATAATAATGTCAGAATTTATGAAAAATCTTTATGCCACAAGAATTCATTTATACCCATTGGCATTATACTTGAATTGTGTATTTTTAATTGGCCAATCATTTATATGTCCATACTTTTTGACAGATTTGAATTCAATATCCTCGTTAATATTTATAATGTCGAGCACTATATTATACCAAAAGTATCGTCGACGATCATTTTGATATCAGTTCCAATGCGACATAACTTATTGAGATCTCTTATTTTTCATCATTTTCAGGTACCTGAACCTTTGCCAAGGTTTTATGAAGTGTTATGTCGTGGTGCTTCTTAAAGCACTTGCCGCATCATTATGACCATCTTAATCATTTGCTCCTCTCCTTTTTCAAGGAGTTCTATATTTGGAACCGTTTGGTCTATCAAGCTTCAGGCGTCTCATAGACCATGTCATTCAAGGACCTTTCATTGGAGCATTTGCAACTGAATTATAAAATAGAATTAGCAAATATATCTGGCAATTGATTTGCAATATTTTGCAAGTGAATTATCTATTGAACTTTAAGTTCACTTTTTTTTTCCCGAGGATCTAGATAATTCATGCCACACTTAATTTTCAGCTGCTAATCACTTCTCCCCCTAATGTTAGAAAAACTAACATTTACCCCCCAAACTCATTTGGTGACCCATCTTTGTGCGTTGTGGTGGAGCAATTGAATCATATATCGCACATTCAAATTTTAGATGGAATTATTTGGTTCCTGACCCTGAACCAATTGTGATAGGGGAACCTTGTTCGCTTGATGCATTCAAGTGTTGCTATATGTTAAATAAACATATCTCATACCAAATTTTATTTGGGAGTTTTATTCTCATAACCAATGATTTGGCTATAATTGGAGGCATACAATTTTTGCTAAACCAACATAGATATGAATCAGCATTATCAACATGATTTTATAATTTGAAATTATGCTCTTAATTTAATAATTCGAGCAACAACCTTACAAAAATCAATTGCAAGTTGATATCAAAACACATGTGACCATATCATAGATGCATCTATTAGCAAACGGTTCACATGGTAGGTGAATGGGTCCATATTCACCCTTTTATAAGTTCCAAAATTTCAGGGAATATAATTTCAATCTTAGCTGATCAAGATCATTCTATCACGAGAACAAGCAACACAAGAGAATTCTTGAAGAATCTTTTATTTCTTCAATATATAGCCACGTGAATTCTCAATTATTTTTGCATCACATTTGAACCGAGATGGTCAACCAGTTATGCCAACTTATTTCAGTAAACTTCTAGTTTACTTTCGTATGTGATTTTATCATCATAACCATATTTATGTACTCCAATAAAAAAAACGGCAGGTAATCTTTTACATAAATATTTATAACCCGCTTCAATTGTAGTAACATGAAGATATTAGATCTTTCCATAATTTATAGTCTCAATTTTTTTTTCAATGTCCTTGAAACTTATAAGTTTCCCTTTGAGACTTACTACAATAATTTCATTCCTTCAAGTAGCAATATATTAGCTCTTTTGGAGCTCTCAATTAATTTTGTGTACTACCACATATTCAATCGTATCAACATCATTAATAGTTTCTCCACATAGTTTCAACTTAGAAACAATTTTGAATGTTGATGAGCTATACTCATTAACAGACTTATAGTCTTGATGGATCCAATCATATCGTGTCTTTGGGTGGATGACCATCTTCAGGTGGTCATACCTTTCTTTTAGGCTATTCCACAAAACAAATGGATCCTTAATCATGAGATATTCGTTTTTAAAAATTTCGTCAAGATGATGACGCAAGAATATCATAGCCTTAGCACGATCTTGATTTGATGCTTTATTTTCATTTTTAATGGTGTCTCCAAGACCCATTGCATCCATATGGATTTCAGCATCCAACACCCATAAAAGATAGTTCTTGCCCGAACTTTGAAGGGCAACGAAATCAAGTTTCGTAAGGTTAGCCATATTAAAAAAAAAGAGAAAAATAATACCTTGGCGTTCAAATTTTGAGACAGTAGAGTCGTAGAGCAACAATATCACCAAAGGAATATCATTTCTGTGGTTAAGTAATACATCTTTTAAAAAAGAAATTTTAATTTTTCTTACCTCAAATCTTTCAAAGTGAGTGCTCAAGGCAGAGACTCGTGCTGATAATTTTATATTATAAACATATTTGTATTATAGTGAATGTCTGTAAAGAACAAGAATATTATAGAGAAAGAGAGAAGTTCTTATTTCTCTTGATGGGATGAAACACAATGAAGGAGAACCCCTCTATTTATAGGGACAATTCCTCCTAACTTTTCTCCAAAAGATAGACTTTCACTATAATATAAACACATGTATCCACTACAATACAAATACCTTTACAGACATTCACTATAATACAAATATGTTTATAATATAAAATTTTTATATTAGACCATATATTTTTGTAAAAATCCAAAAAAAAAGGCGTCTAAGAAAATATTGTTGTTCAACTTTCTCAAGTAAAAACTTAAATTAGATATAACCCTTTTGTTCACATGTGTATTTATTATATGTTGGGTATGTACCTATAAGGATGGTCGAGTTGATTGAGTAGATGATTTTTCAAATGGGGGGTTTTAAATTCAAAATCTCCTACATGTTTTTTTGACTGAATTCGTCGCATGGAGCTTGCTTATTAATTAGTGTGGTTTAACTCTCATGCATGTTTTTTTTTTATTGAATTCGTCGCATGGGCTTGCTTAATTAGTGCGGTTTAGCTTTCATGTGTGGTTTGATGGCTATTATATGACTGGAGCAGGATTTACCTTATGGGAACATGGATGTAATAAGTAGGAATTGGTCCCTAATACTCTAAGTACGCGTTTTAATATGTGATTTCATATCGCGATTTGATATTCTGAGATGAAATCAGCGTTTGGACATGCGTTTCATCTCATATTTTCAAATCATGAGATGAAATTTTAAATTCTCCAAAAAGCTTGATTTGGGATTTCAAATCATGAGATGGGATTTTTCAAATGCAAAATTTAACCCACAAGTTTATATTTTATTAAAAAAAAAAGTCCACCATTTTATATATATCAACTATATTTACCAATCATTTATTTAATAAATGTAAACATCCTTTGCCAATTATTATATTGGACATAAATAGTTTGCCAACCTTTTTTCGTACTTTGTGGGAGGATTATATTAAAGCGTAGTACACTATAACTCATGTTTTATTTTACTTTTTATTGAACTAAAGTTCGATTCTTAAGTTGTATTTTTTTAGAATGACTTTGTGATAGGGTATTATATTTTATTATGAACTTTTACTTATTTGGTAAGATTGTATAAGAATTTGAGCAATTTGAATAGTTTTTACAATTATGAGGTTCTTATGTTCTTGACTAAAAAAAAACTTAAAAATCCCAAATTGCATGTTCAAACAAAACTTCAAACTTCATCTTTTTCGTAGTTGAGAAGGGGGAAGGAGTCTAAATCAATGGACATTAATGAACCATCATTGATGGACGTTGCACATGACACGATCAATTTGACTCAAGGCTCATATAATTTCATATCATGATTTTATCTCGCATAGCCAAACGGGCCCTAAGTAAGTAACTCAACATTCAATCAAGTGGATAATTTTGTCTTCTTATAGTATAGATACCAACATATAATATTATACCAATTTCATAAAGAGACCACGAATGCACATACCCCATATTTAAACTATAAATTTACTCATTTTTATACGCATCCAAAAAATAATGACTGCAAATTTTTTCGTCAACTAAAAAAAAAGTACTGGATACATTTCTGACCCCGAGATCGCATGCACACATTCCTTTTGATCAGCATTCCAAATTGTGCAGACAGAATATCTGCAATAGGATGCAAATTAGTAATTACCACTAATTAATTATTAGTTAATATCATTATAATATATGAAGCATAACATTATTATCTGCATGTCAGTGAACTAAAAGAGAAGACAAAAAGGTCTGTCCGCACAATTTTGGGCTGCTTGGCTAGAAATACCAGTGATCTTAATTTTATTAATCAGTTCTAAGGGCCACATATTTAAATTTGGCCAGTAAGAAGACAAAGTTTAGCTGGTCATCTATAATTAGAAACCAATAAGTCATGTTGCAGGGTAATTAATTAACTGAAAGATGATTTATTAATTCAAGATCTTCTCTATAAAAGAAAATGAAGGGACAAATCTTTTTTAAGCCAAACAAGCAATAAACTTGGTGTGTACGTGATTGGAATTAGCTGTTGAGCAATCAATTCACAACGACCCATTTTAGAGAAATTTACCAAAGAAAAGACCCCAATTGACATTAATCAAAAAATAGTAATCCGCTGTAGAAAAGAAAAAGAAAAAGAAAAAGAAAATTATGGTCAAACTTGTAAAATGCCATAGTAATCCACGAAGAATTATATTTATAGTAATCCATGAAGAAGAATTATATTTACAGCCTATAGGTAACTTTTTTTAAAATGTGAATTTATAATTTTAAAAATAAGATACGTTGTTTGCTATAAGCAGGTAAAGACTGTTCAAATGTGTAAGAATTTGTGTTTGGTATGATGAAAGTATCTTTTTCATATTTTTAAAGTTTTTCATATTTCATTGACAAAAATTAGAAGAATATTTTTTTTAACGATCTCTCGAAATTGCGAAAATGACTTCTCTGTGTTACACGCAGGGAAAACAAACTTCCAATAACCTCCACTCCCACCCGACGCTATAACCCCCACCACCCTCACATTCTCAGTGGTGGAGCTACATAAAATGAAGGTTGGTCAATCGAACACTATTTATTAAAAAATTATAATTTATATAGAGAAAATCATATTGTATATATAGGTCAAAAACTACTTTTTATATATATTCATATTAAATCGTGAACACTCTTGACAAAATTTCTAATTTAAGATCACTCAATAAATGAAATTGCCAAAAAATATTTCTTTGAACTGCACATTCATACCATAATATTTGTGATAACATATACCAAATACCAAAAGATAATAAGAGAAAATTCCTTCCTTTCTAAGGAAAACATTTTCATACCAAACACATCCTTAAACTGATTACTTTATAAGTCATTTGATTGTGCAACTAATTCTTATGCCATTACCGGTGCATAGAATTTTAACTCTATAAATAATATCATCTTTATTTTAATTTATTTATTTAATTTTGACTTGACACATAGTTTGAGAGAGTGAATCTTATATTCTTAAATTAAAGATATGTGAAATATATGAAAATATTTTTTTAATTTTGTGATCTCAATCATATCAAATGAAAAGTTAAAATTAAAGATCAGTTACCAAAAAGAGAGAGAGACATATCTTTTTAAAATGAATTAAAAATAAAAGTAAGATAAATAAATTAAAACTAACGTATAATTTTACTTTCTAGAATTGAGCCGTAAAAACATGTCTACAATGCTTAGGGTTTGCTAAAGAACCAAGAAAACACGATCTTTATTATCATAGCTATATAAGCACGGAAGATTTAGCTTCTCCAAATCCCCTCAAATATCTTCCCCTCACATTCGATCCATCAGTCATTTTTGTTCTATCTCTGAAAAATTATCTATATATATATAGTTCTCAAGGATGAGAAAAATTCAACTGGTTGTGATTCGAGACGACGATTCAGCCTCATCACAAAGCTCTACGAATTCAGCCTTTACGGTGAGGAGAGTGAGATATAAAGAGTGCCAGAAGAATCACGCTGCAGACGTTGGAGGATATGCAGTGGATGGGTGCAGGGAGTTTATGCCCAGTGGTGAAGAAGGTACAAACAGCGCATTTATTTGCGCTGCTTGTGGCTGTCACCGCAATTTCCACCGAAGAGAAGTGGAAACAGAAGTTGCCTCCGATTCCTCTTCTTCTTCCCCTTCTTAATTCCTAGTACCTATATATTTGGGATTGATTAAATTCATTTATACGCTATCAGTATATGTTTGAGCATCGTAGCGAGTTACTAATTTTATTTTAATTTGAACGATTAATTGATCATAGTTATCATTTAGGTTACCTGACTATCTAGTAAACTTATTTGGGGTTGAGCTTTGGTTATGGTTTTTGTGTTTGAGCGTGAGTGGATGTAATTGTAGAAAAAAGGCTTCAGCTTCTTTTTATTTTGCTTTCCTTCTTTGGATTTGTTTGATCGTTTGTAATGATTTGCATGGTTGATGGTCAAGATCAGTGAATTACCATTTATTTGATATAATTACTTGTTCCCTAATTTTCTCCCTTTGTCTGCCAAGGTTAATTTTTTATATATATGGTGCTACTATTTTATTGATTCAAATCCTTCATTGTATAGTGTATAACGAAATGCAGCAGATGCCTAAGAAGTCAGAAATTTCATCAATGTTCAAAATTTTATATATATATATATATTAGTAACAATTGTGAATATTATCATAACCATCAAAATAACAATACATCTAAAGAGCATCTACAATCTCCAAATCCCCCTTTTTTAGTAAGGTTGAGATAGAAATAATAATAAGCCTCCAACAAAGAAACTTCAAAGTAGTTTTTGAATGAAAGTATTGCAACTACGAGCTTTGCTAGACATCCTAATTAGTCCTATTCTTTCTTTAATCTCATGTATGACTTGAGCTATGACAGTATCCATATATACAGTTGTTCCTTTGAATAATCTCCACTTCTGTATCCTTCAATAGTAGTCCCCGTTATAGCTGTCACAGTTTTCTTCTCAAAACTGTTTTCAGTGTTTTCCCTTAACCCTTCACAATACCTGTTTAAATTCCCCTGATATCAATTGGATATCTCCCCCATATTAGCAATGATACTCCAAATAAGTTCAGCCATTCTCCATCTACATTGGTGTCCTATGATCTGGTTGTAACTCATGGTGATGGAATACTTACCACCAGGAGTTGTGGAGTATGTGTCTTGTGTGTACCAAGTCTTCATAATTCTTTTTAAGAGAGTTCAGCTTTCTTCAATACCAACTACAATCTGCTGGAGCTTGATGTGTCCAAACATCCTTGTTTTCCTTCTTCTCATCACTTTTACACCATAGGTAGTCTCTGCAGATCTTATCTATCTCCTTGAGAACAGCACACCAAAAATTATGAATAGAGACTACGATTGCATTGATGATTTGAAGTCTTCCAGCATATGATAAAGTGACTAATTAAGCATATTCAATTTTTATCCTGCTGGTGATTTTATGTACATAGTTGAAGACAATCAAGATTATTCCATTTCTTAGGAGAAAGAGAAAGGCACAAATACTTGATGGGAAACAATCTCACAACCCTAGATAGCAGCAACTGTTTTGTTTGCTCATCGATCCACTCCAGCCATAAAGATGTTGGATTTTTGCAAGTTTGCTAAAAGACGAGTAACTTCACTAAAGTGTTTTAGCGCCTTCTTAGAGCTAACATTTTCTTTGCAGAAGATCATTAAGTCATGTCGGAATATTAAAAATTACGTAACTATTTAATATGCCATGTATTTTGATAAGTTTTTTTTATCCATCTAAACTCTCTATTTATTAATAAAGTCAACAAACTAAAGGACTACTGAGTTTCAGCTACAATCCAGTTACGAAAATCACAATTTCTAAGAAACTTTATTAACTAAAGTCATTAAAAATAAGTTCGCTAGCCAGTGATTAGAGCCTGGGTCAAACTCATTTAATTCCTTTAATTCATTAAGTTTTAATAGGTTAAACATAGATTATGTTATAAGAAAGAAAGTTTATAAATACTGATGGGTTGAATCATATTTATTAATAATAGCTTTGTCCAGTTACAACTCTTCTAAAATTCATTATAGATATAACAATTCACTATGTATCAGTAATATAATAATTCGTTATATTTGTTTACTTAATTTAATTAGATACACTGCATTTATTCTCTTAATAGTTATATCAATACTTTCTCAATTTTGTTGGATACGCTGATTTTAGGGGAAATCGCTCTGTTTTAGTTATATGCATCATGTAAGTATCATTGTATCACTTATATTTGGTCAAATACAGACACAACCCCTTAAACTTCGCTTCATTTTTCATTTGGCACTCCAACTCCGCCTTGTTCTATTTTAACCCTCCAACTCTATTTTTCATGTTTCCTTTAAACACAAAGTACTAATTTTTTATATTTTTATTATTTTTATTTATACTCTTCAATTATAATTTTATATTTTAAAAATCGAAGGGCGTTCGTTAGTTTTCGTAAAAATAAATAAAAAATTGACGGACATACGTCGATTTTTTTTAAATAATTTTTTTTAGAGTTTCTGCTTATTTTTGCAGAAAAAATAATCGATGAACGTACGTCGAGTTTTAAAGTTTGCCAGTTTTCTTTTTAAAAATAATCATTGACAACCTGAAAAAGTCTGTTGAATTTTATTATTTTTTAGTAGTGTTATTAACAATAAATTAGAGTTTTTTTAACCCATATTGAAGATGAGTTTATTTTACTAATATTGAAGTGAGTTAAAAATTAGAAAGTCGGGTATTTGAGTTAAAGCAGATGAGTTGGATGATACAAAAAAAAATACGTTGCATTATTTAATTGAATATTTTATACTTTTTAAAAAGTATTTTTAATACGCATCGAATAATTTACACCGAATAATATTCAGTATTTACACTTAATCTTTTATTTATTTTTACGAAAACTAACGAACGTTTGATTTTTAAAATGTAAAATTATAGTTGAAGAGTATAAATAAAAATAATAAAAACATAAAAATTAGTACTTTGTATTTAAATAGAACATGAAAAATAGAGTGGAGAGTTAAAATGGAACAAGGCTTAGTTGAGTTGTCAAAATGAAAAATAAAATTAAGTTTAAGGGGTTGTGTATGTATTTAACCCTTATATTTTATGAGATACATGACTTGTATCATCATAAAAAAAATCACCTAATCATCACCATAAATTCAGATATGGATCCCAGATACAATACAAAAATGCTACAAATACAATCTAGAAACAACTTTGAAAATCACTAAATTTCTACATAAAGTCCAAAAACATTTTTAAATACAAGCACTCAATTTTACTAAATACAATGATAAAACCCATAAGCTTGTTGAATATATAAAACCTCCGAGCTAAAAAATCACAAGACACAAAGCAACAAGCAAGCAAAACCGAGCAACGACAATCACCAATAAAATCGAGCAAATCACTGAAAAAAATAGTAAAAGTACAAGCAATGGCAATAACAAAGGTTGGAGAAAAAATCACTATTAATAGTGGAACAACTAAAATTTTAAGGATACAACAAAAATTTAAGCTTTTCTTTAAATTTAGAATTCAAAGTAACATTCCATATGAATTTAAAGTACTTTTCGAATGAAATTTCACCAAGTTAAATAGTTCGATATATATAATTCGAAGACGTCGCTTCAATGATGATGGGTGTGGAAGCAGTGCTTCCATGATAATATCGGACGATGGCAAATCAAATTTGGAAAATAATAAAAAATCTCCGACGAGATCAAAGAGAGATAGCGAGGGAATCAACGGGGTTGGAGAAGCTCGTAGTGGTTGTCGTTCATCATAGAAGGAAGAGAAAACGGAGAGGTCGCGGTCGAGAGCAGGGACATAGAGAGGGGTAGGGGGAAATTTGCTATGAAAATGGTAATTGTCACTGCATTTGGTAATATTTTAAAATTATAGCTATTTATTGTGAGTATAATAGCTATATTTGTGTTGATAAAAACTTATTCACACCGAGTATATACCAAATATAGTGACAATTATCATTTTCTATTATAAATGGGCTAAATTTGGGCATAATCTATTCTAACCCATAACAAAAGCTAGCCCAAAATCAATCCATGAAGCAACTCAAACTCGACCCATCACTATTCAATCTTCAATCCCAACAATTCATTTTTTTTTGTATTCAAATTTAAAAAAAAATTATAAAATATTTGAAAATTAACCTTTCTAAACTTATTTATAAGATATTAAATTTGATTTCATAAACTTCCCTCAATAACATTTTCAAAAATAATTAACTCAAAAGATAAGATATATTCCAATTGAATTAATATAAGAATGTACGCCCACTCAATATTTTAAATAGGATCGTTTTGGAAAATGTCAACATGAATTGTCATCTACATAAAGATTAATGGAAAAGTATGGTATTAATTCTGAATATTTGCTTCCTTTAATTTTCTGGCTACAAAACATCCAAAAAGAAAGATACCATTTTGTTTTCTATTGCATACAAACCTGCTAGCTAGCTGCACGTCCAATTCTACTCTAGACTTTGGACATGCAAATATTCTTCGAACCTCTCATCGTCAAAAGTAACGTATCAAAAAGAGGTCATGCCAGTGACCTCTCCATTTTTTCGAGAAAATTGCGTATATGAAGTGTATACAGTATAGATGAGGGTGTGATCAGGGGCGGATCTATATAGAATGGAATTGTCACGCCATTCAAAAGTCTCAATTGGAATTTTATATATATATATATATATAACAAAAATACTATAAATATTAATTATGGCACCCAAACCAACAAACACATCATTGTGCCACCGGTTAAACACTAGGTTTTTCTCTGTAAGATGTAGGTTCAAATCCCTACTGCTACACTTTGCATCGTGTCCATAAGCTTTGCTGCTTTTCTTTTTAAAACATTTTTTCTTTCTCCTTAACTTGATTTTTGTTTGACCTTTTTTCTTTCATTAATTTTTTCTGCCTTTTCTTTTTCCACAGGAACTTGATAATATACTTGACAAAAAACATACAAGTTCACGACAAGTGGAAAATCAAATAAACAAGTTTTTATTCATTCTCTCAATTTATTTATTTGATTTTGATTTAACACGAAGTTTAAAAAAATAAAAACGACTTTAGAAACTTGTGATTTTAAACTAAAGATACGTAGAATGCATTAAAAAACCTTTTAATTTTGCAGTTAAACATTTCATGTAGAAAGTTAAAATTAAATACTTGCCAAAAAAGAAAACAAACAGTATTTTTAAACAGACTAAAAAGAAAGGGAAGGCAAACTAACTAAAATGGAGGGAGTAATATATCTTTTTGGAATTCGTACCATTTTTCTTTTTTTTTTTTTTAATTTTAAGCATAAAATTTCATTAAATAGTTTTCTTCTTCCAACAAACTCTTTCGCTCTCCCAAACCTCTCTGATCTTTTCCTTAAAATTTTAATAATCTTTCCGTATTGCCCCGTCTTCTCTTCCATTGCTGTTTCCTATCTCTAATTTTACATGTTGTCTTATTTTTATTTAAATGGTTTAACAAAATACAAAAAGGGTATGTTGAATCTTGGTTCACGCTGATTTAGAAAATAAATCTTCTTTAAGTTATAAATTTATGCTTGTAAGCTTGACTTAATATACTGGTCTGAGCGTGGATATTCTTACATAATATTTGGAACAATAATTGTATATTTTTTTATGTTAAGTGAAAAGGCAAACAACTCGTCGCAACCCAAAGTTGATCAAATATTTATTCTATTTGAACCATGTAAATTGCAATACGTCTATTTTTACAATAAAGTAGCACCCGAAACCTCCAAGTCCTGAATCCGCCTCTGAGTGTGACACACCTTATGGTGTATAGTGTATACTCACTACTTCAAGATTAAATCTTCCGTCCCTAAAAACATGGGAAACAAATGACGTATAATCTGAAAGTATGGTGGAAAAGAATCGATAAACAATGAGAAGTAGGAAAAATCAGATTTTTTTTTTTTTACACCACATTGTGTAAAAATCTCTACATGATCGCTTAATAATATGAGATTTCCTTCTTGCTGCTAAAGGGAGGAGAGGGACAAAATACTTTCAAAACATTCAGAATTCAGATTGAATATTCAAATAACTCTAAGGGAGCAGAAATCATGAGGCTGGCAAATTGGACTTGTTCATTAGCCTGGGGATAAAAGTCAGCTGCTAGGTAAAGCTTTAATTTCCAATTCTAAGTCCAAATGCTTTCTCAAGACAACTTACAAATAATAAGTGAGACCATTAGAAATGGACAACTAATTTCCAAAGTGAATGCAAGCCCAATTAGCATCAACCTGAATTAAGCCCAGCAACCAACCATTTGACAACTACTTGCCAAACAACAACAAAAAAAAAAATATTAAAAAGAAGTTTTAATTAATATCGGATTATGGAGCAACACACAATTTAAAATTACTTTGGGAAAAAAGTTTCGATAAGTGTTGAACTTTCGTTCGCTGTCGAACCCGCTAAGGCTGCAAATAAAGTATTTTGATGGGACCTATACTAGTTCGAGATTTAAATAAAATTTATTAGTAAATTTAAAAGGCTATTGATGCATTAAAATTAATATTTTTTTTGTTAATATATAGAAAACATGATCATATCAAAGAGATAAGAGTACCTTTTGCCTTAATAATTTCAACAACGAACATTTTATATAATAATAATAATAATAAAGTTATCAATAAATGAAATTATCTCTAAGATGAGTAATAGCATAGAGGAAATAACGGATAGAGATATATATCTTCTAACAATAGGTATATATTTATATTATACATTTAATATTGTTTAGGGTAATAAGATATGAGTTCTTCTTCTTCTTTTTTATAACATCCTAATTATATAGCTTAAAAGATTATGTGTTTAATTTATATAGCTTAAAGAATTGTGTGTTTAATTTATATGTTAGCTCAACATACAATATTTTCAACTTTATGAAATTTTTCTCATATACACTAATCAAGGTAAGGGATATATTTGAATTGTATGTAACAGTGAAGTTGGAGTTTTATCAAATTAATAAATATGATCACTGATTTAAGGCAATTAAGTTTTTTGGATACCTAATTAATACAATACTTATAACATTTAATACTCATTTGTGATGATAATAGAAAAATTAATTATCCTTAATTTTATCTATATAGTTTGTCTTTTAATTAAAATTTTTTTACATCTTTTAAAAAAGATATTTGATCGTTCTAATTATAGAATAAGAAATAATAAAGAAAAAATGTTTCCTCCATAACAGTTTTACAAGCAAGAAGATCAAAGAAGGGGATAGTGGGTCAAATTGAACGAGTCGGATTATAATACATGATTTGAGTTATCTTAACTCAATTTAAATTAACTTTAAAACTTTTTGATCAAATTAAATTATAACTCATTTATTAACTTAATTTATTTTAATTCATTAAAAACTAATTCAACTTATTCATTTATCGCCTTTAATCTTTTTATCTCTAAAACCACCAAGCAAGGTGACTTGTTTTTTATTAATCCAAAAAGATAGAGAAAAAAATATGAGACGGACATTTAATCTAATCTCACAAGTGTTCATACTTTATAGCAGGATCCAAGGGCACATCTAGATGGAGAGTAGGGGGTTCACTCTAATCCTCTTTGTCAAAAAATTATATCATACATATGATCAAATTTAAATTTTATGAGTATATATCCTATAATGAATCCTCTTGAAATAATTTAAAAGTTTAGTTTTTCTCAAGTGTTGCTAGATCAATTCTTGCCCATATTGTCTTTTTTTTTTTGAGAAAATTTTAAAAATGGCAACAATTTGAAAGAAATTAGGCTTAAGTGGTACAATTTAATTATTTACATAAAATGGCAATAATTTATGTGTCATGCTTTGTATTTAGCATCAGTAAGCCTAACCAAAGACAAATACAAAATCTGAGAATTTGAGTGATTTTAGGGATTAGGTTTTAATTAGAATTTCGGTTACCATAAATCACTCAAATGATAATTATTAAATTTAATTAATAATAGGATTCTAATAAAAAGGACAGAATCCTTATTTACCATAACAACTTGTGATTTTGAATTTAAAAAAATCATATACGTGTATTCCATAAAAAAATTCGTGAAATTTAGCGTTCAGTGCTCTGAGGGTTTGTATTCAAAATTTTATTATCTATAAATTTTCTATAATATGTTGGTGATTTAAATACATGATGAATTATGTCAGACGGATTTTGCTTGTTTATGTATTTTTTTTAATTTCTTCTTTTCTTTATTGATAGATATTGATGGTGAACATACCGATACTGATAAAGCATTCAGATAAATGGACTGAAGATAATGGCTATGTTGGACACAAAGTTGATGGAATTGTATTTAAAGAATACTCATCTTTCAATGAATTGGTTGAAGCGATTGCTATTCAGTTTGGGATCGATCTGCAACTGAAAATAATAAAGCTAAAATACAATATTGAAGGGACATGTTCACCTATGGAAATACATAATGACATGGGTGTTAGAGTGTACATTCAATTAAGGAAGGAGACAAATAATTTTGGCTTGTATCCATTGTGTGTTGATGTTTTCGAACAAGATATGAAAGGTAATTTAGAATCAGTTAAATCAATTGATACAAATGACAGGATGTTGATTGTTGTTGCAAATTCAAGTGTACCATGTATCAAAGAAGAGAAACATATTATTTTCGACAAGTATCACAAGGAAGTTTTTGTTAATCAGGCATACAAGGACAAGCCAACTTTAAAATTTGTGATGAGAAACTATGCAATTGTCAAAAGGTTTCAATATAGAACAAAGAAGTCAAATGCTAGAAGGTAATTGTATTTGTATGTATTTGTATGTAATTGTATTTTATATTTTTTTTATTATTTAATAAAAAGGTACTGCTGCTGTTTTTTGAATTTTATTGTGTTTGTATTTGTATTATATGTATTTCTATTCAAATGTATTTATAAGAATAATTGTAATAAACATTTATCTAATAATAATAATTTGATTAAAAATTTCATTGCAGTTATACTCTTTTATGTGTAGACAGTGACTGCATGTGGTTTATGAAGGCTTCCGGGATTAACGCTTCAGGTATGTTCAAAATTAGGCAATTCAACAATGAGCATACATGTAGCTTGAAGGACAAGGTGTACTCTCAGCGGCAAGCAACAAGTAATTTGTTGGTGGAATAGTGATGCCTAAAATGACAAATCATAAAAGGAAATACACCCCGAAAGATATTAAGGATGATATTAAGCTAGATTCCGATGTAGATGTATCATATATGTTAGCTTGGCGAGCTAAGGAAAAGGCTTTAAAATCTTTAAGGGGAGAACTATCTGAGTCATACAATAAGTTGTCAGGTTATTTATATGTTTTGGATAAAACACACCCTGGATCATATATACGCATAAACAAAACACATGACAATGAATTTTTGTATTTGTTTATTGCATTGTTTTCTTTTATCAAAGGATTTGATTATTGTAGATCAATCGTAGTGGTCGATGGAAGTCACCTTAAAGGACCATTCAACAGGACATTTTTATGTGCTAGTACTCTTGATAGAGCAGGTATTGTGTATGTAAATTATGAATTTATCTGTACTCATTAGTGTCGACACAAATCAATTTATACTATGTTCTATTTGTATTTTGATTGATCGTGTTTAACGAACAAGAAATATATTACCTCTTGCTTATGATGTAGTGGATTCAGAAAATGATGCATCTTGAATTTGGTTCTTTGAACAATTTAAAGAAGCTTATAAAAATAGAAAAAATATGTTGTTGTGTCTGACAGAAACGAGAGTATTATCAAGAGTGTTTTAAAGGTGTACACTTCTGTGCAGCATTACGCTTGTATTGGCATTTATGAAATAATGTTCAAAAGAAGTATTGAAAGTCCCATGAGAAATTATCGGAAGTTTTTTATATAATGGGCAAAGCATATACAAAAACATAATTTGATTTACTGATGGATAAAGTTGAGATTGTTGATGTGAGAGTAAAGGAATATCTAGAGTTGACAGGATACGAGAAGTGGTCTCGGTTTTATGCATCAGTATACCAGGGTTGGACAATGACATCAAATATAGTGGAGTCGATTAATTCAGCACTTGTATCTGCAAGATAATTGCCAATTTATGAGTTTCTTGAGGAAGTTAGATTGACGTTTGCAAGATGGAATTACACCAACAGAAGGAATGCAACTTTCACATTCACTCCGCTTGCTAAGAAGCACAAGAATAGTTAACTCTTCATGAGGCTAAATGTATATAGATGAAGGTACGTTTATTTTTTTAAAATAAAATATGGATGTTGATCAAATTTTATTAAATTAAAATATTTTATCAATAATAAAATTTTTAATATGTATTTACTACATTTTAAACATTGTTGACAAGTTGTACTGCCCACTGATTATATACACACTGTGTATGATGATGGAAAAAGATTTATAGTTCGTTTTGAGAATAAAACATGTACCTGTGTGAGGTTTCAGGTGGACGAAATACCGTGTCCACATGCATGTGCTGTGTTGAAGTCAAAAAATGTGGAAGTAAAAGAATATTGCTCAGAATTATTTAAGCCACATACTCTGTTGAATACGTATGAATTTCCTGAATTTCCGCTGATCCCTCTTCCTAATAAGGAAGACTGGAATATACCTAAAGAAATTTTGAGAGAAATTGTGCTGCTACCTAAGTACCGAAGGCCTCCTGGAAGACCAAAAAAGAAACGAGACAAGTCATGTATAGAGAGTTATTTGGCAAGAAGAATTTAAATTATTGTAGTACTTGTGGATTTTCTAGACACAATAGGCGTTCTTGTAGGAATGCACCACGCGTTCCTTAATTGTCTTTTTTTAATGAAAGATACAAATGTTATTACTTCAGATTTAATGATGATATTATTATTATTTATATTTTATATTGTATCATATAACTATAAATTATATCTGGCAGTGAAGAATTATTTTTGTCACACCCCACATTGGGAGGCACGACTGGCACCTGGTGCCCTACTAGGATATGAACTGGTTTAACTAGGCCTGTGCACTCCTGGTGCAGGCCTACTCTGCATATCAAGAAAACAACGGGTTATATGTCGGCTGTAAATACAACCTCCGGTCGACAAGTCCTTATCGCCACCTGTAAAGGAAAACAGCTAACCAGAAATAGGCAATAACAGGGAATCCTATGCGGACCGACAAGGCAACCATGATATCTAGTTATGACTGAAAAGTAAATCTGGTGCTAAACCAAGCTATGTCCGACAAGGTCGCTAATTGACAACTGAACAAGGCCCACACGGCCAACACATAAACTAAAACACATATGAGCCCTACATAGCCATCAACAGCTAATCATAGGGAAATTAAAACAATCTGCAAGCCTCTAAGAGTTATATAATGGTCGGGAAAGGGCCCCGACCTGCCCATAAACTGTATAATCAAAAGGAGTAAACCTTCTATCTTACAAGCTCCGAAGGAAAGGAGCCAACTGTGCTAACAATCTTAGTTGGAAGCTAAGAGGGACCTGTTTCTCGTCTATCCGTACCAGTAGGCAAGTAATGCAGCGCCCCAGAAAGAGCATCAGTACAACATGTACCGAATATGTAAGGCAATAATTGTAAATAACTGAAGTAAAGAAATGAAACTGAGAATAACTAAAAAGAAGGGACAGAGATTGTACCTGCATAGTTGAACTTCCTATTATCTAATTCATTAGTAACTAAAGAAAACAATAACCTTACCTAGCTCCCATAAGCCGAAAAGTACAACCTGCACAGAATAACTCACTCGGGGCTCCCATAAGCCCTGGTGGTACACTTCAATCTATATACCCCTAATAAGGTCATACTTCGTCATCTAACAACTATAGTCTCACCCATCCCTTGGGTCTGCAATTGAGTCCGCTCAGCCCCTAAATTAAGCTGTGTCTGAGTCTAGTAGACTCCTGCTGTCTGTACCCCCGCTAGCGAACTCGACGGGGTGTGATGATACGGCATAAGAGTAGTAGGACCTCATCTTCGTCCCTCACGGACGGCATACCGCTCCTCGAAGAGACGTCAACTAGCCCCTCGCGGGCGTCAACGCAACTAGTAACCCTGGGGTTGGTTATGCAAGACTATACAGGGTATAGTCAATCACAAACTAAACATGAAATGCTGGTATCGGCTAATAACAACAGCTAGTCACAATTTATATGTTGCTGGTTCTTTTACTGGGATTTAACTGAGCTAAAATACTGAAGAAACTAACTTGCCGAAAGAATACGCCTTAACATACCTCGATCGTTGATTTCTGATCAACTGAAGAGTTCGGATTCGTATCCAATAGCTTTTCTCAGTTGAAACCGTATGACTGAGAGAATAAGACTAATTTCAGTACTAAAATTGGCAGAAACGATAACTTTATATATAAATATTAATTATATTTCAACTTAATAGAATACGGTTGAAAACTCGTAATTTCTCAAAAGTCTAGAAGAGAGAAATGCTTACTTGAAGTCTGTGATCATATAGAAATTAGTTTGACGCAATTCTGAAACTTTGGCTCGGTGGGGCTATGATTCGCTGGGCGAATTTCCCGACTAACTCCGTAGTAATGCTCCTGCAGCCTTAAGCTTCAATACCTGAAGTTAATTTGAATTCGGGCAGCGTTTCACAGCATAAACGGAGGAAATTTATTTATTTCCCTCGTGCTTTCCCTCTCTGGCCGTATGAACTTAGGAAAATAACATAAAATCAAAGGGAGGAACTTATATATACTTCAGGCGGTGGACAGGGGTCCGTGCCCCATTGCAATAGTTTACGGGCGTCCATGGAGCCTAACATGGAGGGGGGGGGGGGGTTCCGTGACACGCCGCCCCTGTTGCGGCCTGCTCCGACCTTCTCCCGCGCGATCTCAATTCCGCGTTCGTTCGATCTTTTTTCGGGCCCCTTTCTCGTACGTGTTGCACTCTAAAACTCTTAACAAATATATGAATAGGCCGACTAATCATTAGAAACTTACAGGGGTGTAACAATTTTAGCTTAGATTGGTTCAAAATTCATTTTTTTTAGTTTATCAGTCATGTTTCATCATGTAAGTTTATAAAATTTTAATATGTATTATGTATATATATTCATTTTTAATTAATGTGATGTTAAAAAACTTTTACTACTTGTTGAGTAATTATTGTATTTGTATTTTATATATTTATTTTATAATATATATATCATTAAACTATATTATATTTATATTCGTATGTAGTAAATTAATGACTATGTTTGTATTTCTATGTATAAATAAAAATATTTAAAAATTAAAAACTAAAAAAAGTTGTTATGTGGAAGATTAGACATGTATAAAAGGACTGCATTTCGCTAATAAACTTTGTAATATATATTGATAGAGAAATAAAATGAGTTTTGTGACAACTATGGTACCAGATAAATTCACTACCAACCAAAAAAGAAATAAAAAAATATTTTAACCACAAAAGGTAAACATCAACTTAGAACCTATGAAAGTACTATTCTATAGCTACTACTAGATTTTACAACTGGTCTGATCTTCTTCGGAGGTGCCTCGTAATCGCTTATGGACTCAACTTCAAGCTTCTTCGTTGCATAATCCCAAAGAATCGAAGCATATCTGTTGCGCATTAACTCAGCATCAATACTACTATTGGGTATCCCTTCACCACCACTTAAAAACTCAGCGTATGCAGCCACAAAAATACCACAATCCCTGAATGAAAAAAGAATAAAAAAAAATTATGTTAATAAAAAAATCGATGATTGAAAATAATAAAATCATGTATATGCTTAAATATGATAGATATTAAATAATAATAAAATAATTTAACTTACATGCTACCACTCTGTTGTTGTGGAATATTATCTACATACATTACTTCGATAGCATCTGATGGTGTCTGTATGTTGTACCTGTGATGAGTAGAACTAGTTATACCTTTCTTTTTATAGAAATCTGTTGTTGAAAGGTATATAGACAGGAGCTGTGATAGTTTTTCTATTTCACTT
Organism: Datura wrightii; assembly: GCA_035772735.1. NCBI lineage: Eukaryota > Viridiplantae > Streptophyta > Magnoliopsida > Solanales > Solanaceae > Datura > Datura wrightii. Next base: position 108,612,313 of record JASDFA010000008.1, on the reverse strand, counting down.
TTGACTGCGGCATCATGCCCTGCAGATGTGAGTGAATCATAAACATAAATACATCTATCTCTGAAGGATAAAACAGCCAAGACCCAATGGAGATTATCCTTGACATTGATCGGGATGAACACATTGTCTACTGTATGCCATGGTACAGCAGCATACAACATGTATCCATTGATGTATTCACATACTATATCTTCTTCTTTGGCTGCACTAGACGCAAAATCTGCTTCAACATACTTATCCCAAATCCATGCAATTCTTGTTGTGAACAGGCAGTCAATATTTGTGTATTTGTATGTATTCACAAGATTGTACTTGCATTTCTTGCGCAAGTAGTAAAAGATGATGTCAACATATTGTATTTAACACACAAATATGAATCAGAAAAATATAAATATTTGTAAACCTGATAATTTCATACATACTTGTACATATGTGTATATATATATATAAGTATAAAGTTAATCTAAAAAACTTACAGAATTAGTAAGCAACTGTCCTTCAAAGGAAATCTTGTAAAATCAACTTTTATCACTGACTGTGTCAACTCCAAAATTCATTAAGATGGCTAATTTGAATTTGTTCTTCTTGAAACGGTATTCGTTGTTTTTTCTATTTATGATGTAAAAGTTATTGATTAAACATTTGAAAAAATGTATAAAATGTAAAAATATACTTAAAATGAAAAAGGTTTGTATCTAACTTTTGTTGATGCCTTGCAAGAAGACCATCCCAGATCTATTCCAGATATTTTTCAATAAGATTCATATCATATGGCCCATAATTAATTCTCCTCAAAAGGATGTCTTTTTATGAAAGTTTGTACCATTCTTGATGAATTTGTTGTTGAATATATTTAAAACTCTAATGAATGAAATATACATAAACAAAAAAATAAAAATTTATATAGTATTTTTATTTTTTTTAATAAAATATTATAAAGTATTTATATATTTGTTGATGATTCAAACATAGACATGCATGGTGATGTATTCCATCTGCCTGGTCGCCTACACCTTTGCATAGGAAGAGGTGTAACTTCCTCCTGTATATTGGCGTTTGGATGGACTGTGATGCTTCTCTCTGGATTTAAACTTGGAAGCAATTCACCAGGCAACTCAAATTGAGAGGGACATATTAAGATCTTCAAAATGAACGTCACCAAGTGTTTGAGTTGTGTGCTCTGGCATCACGACTCGGGTCTGTTGTTTGGTAAACTTGTTTTAATTAATTAGTTTAATAAAAATAAAAATATTTTTTTAAAAAAAAATATTATTGTAATCAAATCCGTAATAATATGTACCTCTGAGGTTATTGGTTTGTCAGTACTTCGTATGTGTTCACGCTGTTTAAAATGCATATCAGCCATATGTTTGGGTTTATCCTTATTGATGTCTGAATCCATATTTTGTTTAAGAAAACAAACAATTAAACATATGAGTGAAAAATGTAATTTACTATTAACAATGTAAAAAAATACATATGTCTGATCATGTAATCCAGTCAATTCTTTCATATTGTGAACTCCATCATCTGCATTCTGATTTGTTTCTCCAGACAAATTAACCTTTGAATTAGAGTAATCAAAATCGATTATAAATAAATAATTTAATATCTTATACAGTTATTACAAAATAAAAACTTATAAAAAAAATTGAATACAAAAAAATACATTTCATATTACAGAATCTATACAAAAATAACAGTAAATATGAACAAAAAAATTATAACTGTTTAATACATTTCATTACATACAAAAAAATACAATGATTTATAGCTGTAAATACATAAAAATACATATAAACATATAAGGCTTAATTAAAAAAAATTAAATATATATGACTGTGCTCAAGCACAGTAAGTCAAAATGTTACAGATTTAAAAGAGCATTACTTAAAGGTGTATTTTTTTATCTGTTGTGGCGGCACATTTGAGACGACTTCAGGTTTATGATTTTGACTCTCACAATCATGTACCTAAACAAATGAGCTATTTTAGATACCTATTATGATATGTATGAAATTCTTGTTGGATATTACTAAAATAGATGATCACCTTTTCATCCTCATGATGACTCTCACAACATCCATAAGACTACTGAATTTGTCATTTATCAACTTACAGATATCGTCAAATTCATCTTTCACCTATTAAAAACAGAAATTTACTCACAAAATCAAATGTTAAATATGTAAAACTGTATATTGTTTAAAAATAAATAGCAAAATTATTATGTATGTTACTTACATATCTCTTGAGCAAATTAATCTCTTGTCCGATAGATGCATTTTGATCAACATGACTTTTTTGCGGTACATTTGGAGAAACAAATGATTTTTCACCCTGGACCTCTTGATTAAAAAATGCTTCTTTTATTGGTGAGGCTTTTTTTTTCGGTGAATCATACTTCATAAGTTGAATGGACGGGATCTTCTTTATGGATGGACTCACAACATGGCGATGTTGACTCCCCATGAAACGTGGAATTGCGGCAGTCTGCTGCTTTGTCCTGTTCTTACTGTGTGAAGTTGAATGAACCACTTTTTCTTTACCTTTGGCAGTTGTGATTAGAGGTTGAACATCCATGAAATTATCGTCTGACTGTTCTGCCACATTGCCTAATGGATATACAATTTGAGATTCGACATATGGCGGCGGTAGTTCAAGAATTGAAAGCTCTCTAGAAGTTGGCTCAATATTCCTAAAAATTAACTGCAAAAATACACATTTAAAAATGTAAGAAAAATTATAATGTCACATTTACGCACTTTATTCATTAAAAAAAACAGGAGGGCAAAAAAATAGATATGTATATAAAAAATTGTATACAAATGTGTCATTCAAATTTCTGTTTAAAAAAATATTTTAAATAAAATTAAAGTTCATATTGTATGAACTGTATTTGTATATTTGAATACAAAATAAATTACTAAGAAATTAGTAATAATTACCGAATTATTGGCATATCCGAACATTCCTTGCATGAGATTTTTAAAATGTGGGTGGTCAACATTTATCTTTCAATTGAGAATTCTGGAAATTTGATTGCCCACCCTAGTTGCAATCCTAGAATCAACATGGAAACAATATTCGTACAGCCACACTTGCATTCCAGCAAATCGGTAATACTTTTTTGAGGCATCCATCTTCTTTGAAATGCTCTTTATAAGATCATCGAACGATTTCTTGCCCCAAGGGTACTTCGTGTATTTACCGCTCTCCACCAAATCAAAGTGAAGCCTTGGAATTGAATAACTATTTTTCTCCTCAGAAAAAATAAAATAATTTATAAAGTAAAGTAAGACGAACATCAAAGTATCATCATCACTATCCTCCCACACCTTCTTTTTAAATTTATCCACAAATTCAGCTTTGTTGACTGTCCTTGTATTATCACCTCCAAAATATTGATGAATAAGCATGTTTGGTACATCTGTGTCGAACACAAACTCAAACTCGTCTGCCGTACAATTAAGACCGGATATCAAAGTGAATTCCCTTTGTGTGAAATGCAATGTTGTTTCATTCACATTAATCAATAATGTATCACCAGAACTTGACTCCAACACTCTAGCCATGATATACCGGATAAACTATGCTTGCACATGGTATTTTGACATGTGCGTGTATGCAGCAAAACAGATCTGTTCACTGAACCTTTTAAATTGTGTTTCTGTAAAGTAGAATATCAAATCCTTGTTTATGTCATTGTTTGTGTAACAGCACAAGTGGGCGGCACATCTAGGAAGTTTTTTAACAAAATAGTTTATTTCCTGTTACAAAATAGCAAAATAAGAAAAAATTAAAAAATAAATGAATAATTTGTACCATACAAATACAAACAAAATCAATTTATATGAAAAAATCAAAACATGTTATCTGTCATAACATGTATTCTAAGTACATATCTATTCAGAATAATATGTGCCCACTGATATGTATTTATTTAAAATAAATACATATGTATTTATATGTACTAATACTAACATGTATTTATATGTACTAATACTAACATGTATTTCTTTTAAATTTAATATTTTCCACTAATAAATATAAAATCATCAAAAAATAACATAGTTATATGTACTTGAAAATAATCTGTATATGTAAAATACATACAAAACTATGTATTTGATTGTATGTCCCTGTTAATAATACATATTTTACAAAAAAGAAATACATACCTGTTTCAATAAAAAAAATACATGCAGTGCTATGTATTTGATTGTATATCCTTCCTAAAATAAATATTTTATACAAAAAAATACATACCTATCTCAACAAAAAGAATACATATTTAAAAATTTTAAATGTGTATGTATAACAAAATATCAATTTCATGGTGTAATATATGAATTTCATTTGTTCAATAAATACAAGTAAATACATTTATATGTTTGATGAATATATGTGGGACATGACAACATATGAAAGTGACTTCTGTTCATTAAAATTATTATTAATGGACAGACAAAAAGAAAAGGTTTGAATAAAGAAAACAAACCTGGTTGTCTGTTTGTTCAACAAATTGTTTACCTTTTTTGCTTGAACTATTCCTCTTTTATTTTTGGGGGGTTACTTCATTAAATTTCTTCTTTTCTTCAAGAATTTCTTCCTCAAGAACCTATTTTCTCTTTAAGCTTATTGAGACTTGTTCTTTTTTAATACCCATAGGGCTAGATTGGGCAAGTGCGGTTGAAAATTTCACAATGAAAATTGTGTGATTATCAAATCAAAAGATGGTGCATGCCTACTAAAATAATAAATTAAAAAAACTACCTCTTGTTAATCTCGTGGGTGTTGTATTTTTTGTTATTGATAAGGCTTTGAGTACTCAAAATACAAAACCCTAAAATTTTAAAAATATGCACGATCACAAAAAAAGAATCTAAATACATATAATACATACAAGACTGATTTTCAAAAATAAAAAATAAAATCAAACATAATATTTCAAAAAATCTTACAGATTTGAATTAAATAAAAATAAATATTCGAATAGATTTATTTTCAAATACAGAAAAATATATATTTAAAATTAAAAATAAAATAAAATCAGTAATAGACTTACTTGATTTAGAGAAGAATCTGAGATAATGTAGCAAAATTTTTGGAGATTTAATTACGGTCTCAGATTTGATTATAGTTGAAGGAGGAAAAAAGGGGAAGAGGATGAACACGTTGGAGGGAGAAGAAGAAGAACGTGGGTTTAGTGGAAAGTTAATTCAGTAAATTAACGACCCACTGTTAAAAGGTAAAAATACAAAGTAAAAAAATTGAAAAATAACACATTAAATAAAATAAACCATTATGTATAATTTGTTTAAGCTATGGTCATTATATGTAAATAGTTTCTTAAATGTGTTATAATATGTAATTTTTCCTTTTTTTCTTCTATTGCTTTGGCTTTTCTCATAGTAGAGATGCAGTTTGGACTTAGTTTGCAACTGTTTTGGGCTCAATTTTTAGGTTTAGAATTAAATTTTAATGAAAAAACCTTATTATTCTTGGGTTCAATTGACAATTTTATTCTTTTTTTCCCTCTCTTCTATTATATTTCTCCTTCTCAATCTTTGTACATATTTATTCTTTTTTATTTTTGTATTTTATTCTTCTTATTAATATTGCTCATTTTATTTTTACTTAACTATGTTTTCATGCACTACTCCGTAGAAACTCTTTAAGAAAATGGTGAATTATTATTAAACTTGAAATTGAGATTGAATTTTTTTTTTAAAAATAATAAATTTAATTTAATTGAATTAAGAAATTTAAAAGTTGTGAAGATCCTTTTAATAATATCTATTTAATTAAATTTACTTTCTTTGATTTCATGGTACACTTTTCCTATTTTTTCAATTGCATGTTTTTTCGAGAGAGGAAAACTAAACTAAACTAAACTTATTTAATTTATTTATTATTTTTTTTTATTTTTTCTAAAATAAATAACCAAGTAAATTGAATTAAATAAACTCAAAAATTGGCAATGTTATTTATTTAACTTATGAATATGTATTATAATATTAATAACTCAATCTTTATATACATTTTTAGAAAATATTGACATTTTTAAAATAATATATTATTATATGGATACTAATTCAAAATTTAAAAAAGTTTAAAAATAATATAGAACACTGCAAAGTAAAAGTAAAAAAAATATAAGAAATTTTAAAAGATTCGACGAAGCAGGATAAAGTAAAAAGAAATGCTAAACAGGATATGATAAGATAAGTTAAATTTAACAGGTTAATATTAATCTTTCCTTTTTTCGTCTATTTCAATTTTTCGTCCTAAAATTTTTGGATATTCTTTTTTATACTTTAAATTCCTTAATAAAATTTTTGCCTCTGCTACTGCTAACACTCGTGACTACGTATAACTTCTTGTTGTAAGATCTGATGCTAATTTCCCACCTTTAAAGTGCTTTGTGATTAGCAATGTTACAAAAGAAAATATGTTATGTCTATGGTAGTTTGTTTAGTGTGAAAAAAATATTTTTTATTTTTGTATGTTTAATTAGTTAAAATATTTTTAAATTTTTTTTAAAAAAATAATGTTTTTAAAAATAAAAAAAATTACTTTTCCAATGAAAATAGGATAATATATTTCATAAATAATATTTCAACTTCATTGTTTACACTCTATCTCCACCCACTCAACGCCCTTAACCCGGCCCCCCTCTTGACCATCCCATCCCTCTCTCCCTCCTCCCCGCCACGAACTGTCACTCTCTGCCTCATTCAACTCCATAGTGTTTTACTAGATTATATATAAAAAAATTTGGGATAATATTTTGTTACTTACATCAAACACTTGAAAATAAGAAAAAGAAAAGAAGAAATTAATATACCTCTCAATTTTGTGATTTAGATCAGATATATCCTTCATTAAGATAGTGGTACATATATACTCTTGTCATCTAAGAAATGATGCATAAATACTCTCGTCGTCTAACAAATGATGCATATTCACCCTTTTCATTAACAAATTAAATTAAAAAATTCATAAAGCATTCTTTTTTTAATTTTAAAAATGTCATGTAACTTTAAAAAATTACCTCACTTATTTTTTTTACACCTCAAGATTATACTCAGACTCGACCCAACTAACAAAAAAACTCAAATCCTCTTTGTTGGGATCTATGTAGTTTTGATGATTAACAAAGTCGATGAAACAGGTTAGCCAAGTTGTTCCAAGGAAGTATAAAATTTACTGTCAAAAGAAGCTGACATGGCAGCAGTAAATATTCAAATAGAGATAAGCTGCATGTATCAAAAGATGGTTAAGCCACGTCAAACAATATCAGTAAAATAAACATGTGCTAAATTGAAGTGTTGAAGTTCTACTACAACACTAAAGAAGAAAAGAGTTTGACTCGAAGAAGGAGTTTCACTTGAAGTAGAACTCTAAGTCAAGAAGAGTTTGATTTTATGGGCAGTTCGAAGTGAAGGACAACTCTCTGAAGAGTTGTACATGTGCTGATTTGTAGAGTTGGAGTTTGATTAAAATACAAAGGAAGCCAGGAGATAGTCTTGAAGAAGGACTCCTACTTGGAGTAGACCTCTAAGACGGGCGAAGATTGTTGCTACAAAGAGATTGAAAGAGAAAGGAACTCTTTGAAGAGTTGTGTATATATATAGAAGTGGGACTTCTCAAAGCAACTTGTGCACTCACAAAGAGAGAAAAATGAAATATGTAAAGTGTGAGATTTTGCACCATTTGGAGTATGAAGAAATGTAATTGACGAACTTGGTCCTAGTAAAGTAATAGGCTAGAGTTAGCAATCTTGTACTAGGAGTTAGTCATTGAGTTGTAATTGATGTAATCTTAATTCTATGAGTTATAAACTGGATTAAGAGGATTTTGTTTTCAAGTAGAGCATACTAGGAGACGTTGGGAACACATTCCTAGGGAGGAGTGTGAACAACTATGAATTAGAGTTTATAATTTCTTTAGGTTATAAGTGTTGTAATCTGCTGTTTGAACAGACTCTTTGAAGTTAGTGAAGTTGGAGAAAATCCTGTGGAGGTATAGGTCGTGGTTTTTCACCTTTTGAGTTTTCACGTAAAAATACTGTGTTCTTTACTTACCGTTTTACTACATTGTTGAAACACGTCAGGCGACCTGTTTCAATCGTAGGCAATAAGTTAACGTTAATAAGAAAATTGTGGTCGTGCAGCCTAATACTCTTTTATTCAAATTCGATCCAAACCCATTTTATGACTGAGTATAAGAAGGATAGAGTTTTTTTCATTTAGGTGGGTCTGGGTCGAGACAGAAAAAAAAGGGGGTAAGATAATTTTTTAAAGCCACGTAACATTTTCGAAATCAAAAAATTAATTTTAATTTTTTTTAACTTAGTAAATATAGGTCTATTAACGAAAAATGTAATTTAATATGTATCATTTGTTAAACGGTGTCTTTTAATGAAATAAATATTTGCTCTAAATCGTAAAATTGCGGAGTATGTTTTTCCCTTTTTTCAAAAATATTTTTCATGTAAAAAGGGTTTGTAGTGGGATTTTCTTGTATTTCACGATGAATTTTCATAATAGTAACATTTTGGTGTATAATTATCAAACATAGTTATAGTTTGGCTAATTACCAGACTTACCAAGAGTTTTGAAATGTAGCTATATATATATATATATATATATATATATATGGGGTTTGGTTGTTGAGGGGGGGTCCTAAAAATGTACTTATATATTTCTATATTAATAAAAAAAAATAGTGTGCATTTTTAAATTTGTAAATAAATTTTTGGAGAGAAAGTATAATAATTTCTTACTTTTAAATTTGGGAACCATTGCTATTTGAATAAAATAATTTTGTGATTATTGTTTCGTGGAAAATAGAGTGCTTATTTTATTGACTCATTGATATTCTAACAACTAACATGGACTCACATTATTATTCTTATATTCAACCTTTTTTATTCTCCCTTAAGTTATCCTTTTTTCAATATTGAACTCGCTCAAATCCTTAAAAAACTTACTGAGTTACTATTGCATACAAGCTACAAAAGAATAAAATTTGTCGTTTGGTGTCTTCTTCAAAATTTCAAACATTGCATCAAACAATCATTATACTGAAGGAGCGTAACACTATTTCGATATAATTATATCAACTTATTAAATTCTTGAGCCAAGTTTTATTATTCTAACTTTATTTTATAATTTTATTTAAAAATTTATTATTGTTGACTATTTGGTATGACATATTACTTGCGGTTCATTCAATTAGTAAAATTTTACAACCTAAAGAGATGCCATAGTGATGTTGTCATAAATTAGCTAAAAGGTCTAATTTCTTTTTTTTTAAAATATAGAGAAAAAGAATTTGTGACTGCTAGGATTTTTGCTAAGGAAAATGCACCTGACATGAATATAGAATCTGAATTTCGCAAGAAACGCGTAATATTTAGAAAGAAATAATTTGATGAAAATATTGATAATGAAATCAGAAAGGCTCTTGAAGAATCTTTTAAAGTTGATTGCTTCTTAGACATAGTAGACCAAGCCATTTTGTCACTTTGAAATAGATTTGAGCAATTTGAAGCATATGAAAATAATTTTGATTTCCTATTTAATGGTCGAAAATTGAAATCACTAGATGATGATAATTTGAAAAAACATTGTCCCAACCTTGAACTTGTTTTAAGACATAATAGTTATTCTGATATTAATGATTTAAATTTATTTTTTGAATTAAAAGTGCTAAGAGAAATAATACAAGTAGAAAATAATGATCTAATCGAAATACTCAATTAAATAAAAAGATTTGACTCCATTGCCAATATACATATTGCTTATAGAATAATGTTAACCGTTATTGTAATTGTGGCCTTGGGCGAAAGAAGTTTTTCAAAACTAAATATGATAAAATCTTATTTAACGTCAAACAATGTCTCAAGAGAAATTAAATGAATTAGCTATATTATCAATTGAAAAAGAATTGTTACAACAATTGATTATAAAACAATAATTAATGATTTCGCATCTAAAAGAAATTTAAAAAATAGACTTTAAATAAAAAATATATATGACGATCTTTTTTTTAAAAAAATAAAAAACATTAAACCTTTCTTTAAAATTTGGCTTTAGATTTCCAATTTTGTTCAGCCAACCCTATTCAAAACACCCGACGGTTTCAAACTTTTGTAGTCAAATGCATGTTATTCGCTTGTTTTTTTTCTCAGTCATTCGCCGTTAAAAGAACTAAATTAAGGAGATGACTACCTGACAATTAAGTAGTCAAATTAGTGTACGCGATCACACTTTTTGTTCTTCTTTTAAGTTTTTAAAACGTAAAAGAATGACAACTATGTGGCACTTTTTTCAAGTTAAATAATCCTATTCAACGTGTTGAAACAAAGCACACGTGGCCGGATTTTTATGACTTAATCATATTTATTTAATAGCTAAATACTCATGTCTTCATGCAATAAACTCCAATAGGTGAAGAGTTTTGTGATATCTATCTAGTGTTTCGGACAAAAATGTTATTAATCGGAGCCATGGTAAATCTACGGCTGTTTTAAAAGACTATTTTGACTAGATTAATGGTTTTAGTTTTTCTTGATTGTATTAGAAACGTACAATAAATCTTGTGATCCATCTCTTCTTCGAATCATACGCATAGAGGAAACTCTGATACACCAAACTATCCTAATTAAAATCGTAAAATGAAGGATTTCCTGAGTTGTTGAAGGGTATTTTTTGGGGAACAATGTAGCTAACATAAGAAATATATGTAAAAGTAGTGGTATTTGAAGCTTTGTTACATCGAAAATCAAACATTGTGCATCAGCAATATCAATTGTTGCATACTGAAACATTTCAATTTCCCTCTCTATGTCATTCTCTGCTTTTCCAACTGACAACTTTGACAAATAAGGTTGTTTCAGTAAATGCATCAGATATGCGGTAATTTTCTAATCGAATCCGTTTTTACTCTTTTCACCTATTGTTATCAGTTTTTATTACTCTCATCGATTATCTTATCACTACCTAACGCTAACACATATATAATTCCGTCCTAACAACCACTATTTGAAGACGGTGCAAATCTGTATGTAGATGGGACACTTTATAATTAAAATAAATTAGACCCTACTTGACCAGGGTATCTAAATCGATTAAATTTGCATTCCTGTTAATTCACTTAAACAGTAGATAGCTTAAGTAGTAAGTACTCTGTTAACCAAAAATGAGAAGCCGACAAGAGAATTGCCATAAGCATTATATTTAACTAACCAACAAATAATAAATTCGCTATATATAATTCTATATGTGTGATCCCAAAAAAATGATATATAGAGAGACCATATTTCTATTTTGTATGGATAAAAAAAATTATAAAAAATATATAATTTTTTTAAAAATACAAAAGTAAAAAATTCATTTGAAAATGAGTGAGAAAATCAGGATTTAACTGATCAGTGATATTTATTACACACATGACACCCAAGTGGGAGGTGGGGTCAGCTGCAGCTGCAGGTTAACCATACATTAGATTAGGAATCAAGGTCAAAAAACAGCAGTGGTTAACAAGGACAACCACAAAAACCAAGATTTTTATTATCTACAGTCATTCCTCATCATCTGCATCAAACCCAAACCCCCTTTCCTCTCTCTTAAGTCCTAACTAAAGCCTCTTCTTCTTTTTCTTCCTCCTAAAGATGCATTTTTCTTCTTCTACTTTGCAATCTTGACCTTAAATCTAATCATCAACTCTTAAGAGAGAAACATAAGAATTTGTAGTAGATGTTTCAGCCATGGACTTAACCACCAACACAACAACAACTACTACTACTACATCATCAGCTGTCAAAACCCCAGAAGCTGAAACTGAAACCCCTACTCGGATCCCACAACCCAAGCCCTTTCCTTTCAGTAATGGTGTTCTTAAACGCAAAAATCCCCTTCACCATCATCAACCTGTTCCTGTGGTGGTCATTTATCGAGAATGCCTCAAAAATCATGCTGCTAATTTAGGGGGTCATGCGGTTGATGGCTGTGGGGAGTTTTTGCCTTGTCCCGCTGCTAACCCAGCTGACCCAACATCTCTAAAATGCGCCGCTTGTGGTTGTCACCGGAATTTTCACCGCCGTGAGCCGGAAGAACCGGTCCCGCCATCACCCATCGCCACCATGGCTCTTGAGTACCAGCCCCACCACCGCCACCATCCTCCTCCACCTCCGCCTCCGCGTGGGGACCACATGAGTAGCCCAAATTCCCCTTCTCCACCGCCGATTTCTTCGGCTTATTACCCAGCTTCTGCACCCCACATGCTCTTAGCCCTAAGCGCTGGCTTTTCTGGTGATAAAAATCCGAACCCCACCTCGACCCCGACTCCGGTAGCAAATTCTAACGGGAGGAAACGTTTCAGAACGAAATTCACTCCAGATCAGAAGGCAAAAATGCTGGAATTTGCTGAAAGAGTTGAATGGAAAATGCAGAAGCGTGATGAAGATCTGGTCAGCAATTTCTGCAACGAAATTGGAGTTGAAAAAGGGGTTCTGAAGGTATGGATGCACAACAACAAGAATACCTCTGGCAAAAAATTAGATCAACAACATGCCGGCGACTACAACAACCACAATGGTAACACTAACGACAACGTTAATGGGTTTTGTATTGTTAGTAGAAATAACACTCATGATGACAACACTGACTCGAAATTTCATCTTCACCATGAAAGCAGCAATGACGACAGGAAAGAACATTCAAGTTTTGGTGCTAATAATGTCGTTGCCACTTATGGATCTTCTTCTTCATCTTGATCTTAATTAGATAGCTGGTGGGTGGAATATGGTTAATAATGTCTTAATTAGCTGTAATAGAATTAGTGCAAGGAAGAGAAAAACTTTGAGGCTGTTATTATATTAGTGTCGCGTTTATTTCTTTGTTCGTAAAGATTAGTGCTTACTACCTTGATGATAATAACCAATGGAGATTAAGATTGTTCCAAGTTCCAACCAACAATTTAATGTGTTATTTTTCGTTTTGCTTCCTGCTTTTGTACATTATGCCACTCAATATAATTCTTTCCCCTTCTCTTTAATTTTCTTCTCTTTTTAATCATTTATGTTGTTTGGCTTTGAGTTCTTACAAATTTGCATGTCTGCAATTAGCTACTGTATTAGTTTCTGTGGTCATTCGTCAGAGAGGAGAGAGAGAGTGGCAGTATTTCATTTTGATTCTTGTCTGTGATGAAGCAGCAGAAAGTGGCTTAACATGCATTTGAGGCGATTATGAATAATAATTTATTGATTACAGTAGCTTAACTGCGTATGACGCTATTATTATTTTTTAATCCTCTTTAAAACGGCGTAGCACTGTTTGATGCTACTTATTCATTCATATATGTTTACATTAAATTAATGGACGGAAGACTTTGTGTCTTGTACATATTTATGGGCGAAGCCATCTTCCGAGAAGAACAGTTTGGGGTGTGTTAAAAAATTATTTAATCAGAAATTAAACGTTTTTTTAATATAATTATATATATATATATATAAAATATAATTTAAAAGAAAATATGATTTTTAAATTTTATATATTTAATTAATCAATTCTTTTGTATATTTATTTTTTATATTTAAATTTCTCTTAAACTCTGGACGAAACTTAAATCTTCTTTCTTTGGGTACGTGGAGGTCTATTTTATGTTTATAGAATGTAGGATATGTCCTATCGTCTAGTCTAAATAATGATTTCCTTTTATAAAGCACTTGATTATTTAAATTGCTAATGTAACTATATTGTACAATTACTTTATAGGTTTGGTACTACTTTGAAAAGATTTCATAAATTAATTAAATTCCGTTTGCTTGATGGTATAGCCTTTTAAAATCATTTTGGGGGTTATGTGTAAAGTGTAGTTTGGTGGCCTTTATTTTATTTAAGACAAAATGTTATCCATTAAGATAGTGTTAAAAGGAATATGCTACTATGACTTGCTAAATAGGATTATTAAAGTCAGTTTTTTTATTCTAAAAAAAACGAACTTTCCTTATAAGGGAAGCAATCTAGTCTAGTAAGTCAAATAATTAAGTAGGAGTTTAACTTCTATACTAAAAAAAGGAATTTTTTACCCTATCTGTCAAATAAATTATGGTCTCCTAAAAGACATAATAACTACAAATAATAAGTACAACCAGCTAGTTACATAAAAAAAATAATGAAGTAAGATATAATTCGAGAAGAAGAGCTTGCATAAAATTTCAATAACTTTAACTTGAAGCTTTAATATATATTAAAAAATTAACTAAAATATATATGGGGTTTATGAATGAGTGAGAAACCATGATTGTTAAAATTTTAAATTGGAGTCTCTAATAGATTAGATCGAAGAAAAAGTTGCATAATATAGTTTTCTCGAAATGTGCATCAATTGATATAATGTCTAAGATGAGGGAGAGTGAGATCCAACAACCTAAGCATGGGGTCGTCGATGGGTTGGTTGGCCCTTTCATAAATGCTATCCTGTCTGTTTTATTACATAAGTGCTATTCCAATACATGATTGACTGTTTCCTTTATTCGGTAGATTTAAAAAATCATGATTTTGATTACAATTATGAGGTCAATAAAGTAATAATGTTACCATTCTTCCCTCTACCTAAACACCACATGCAAACTTGTTTCCTGTCTACTCCATTTGGTTTAGGGGATAACAAGTTCTTCACACATATATAATTGGAAATCTCTCTCAAACTTTTAAAAAAAAAAAAAAAAGTAAGAATATTTTTACTAAATATATTTATTTTTTAAATAATTGAAATGCGTGAACTTCTTATTCCTTTTGCTTATGAATTTATCAAAATTATTAACTATTTCACTATTTAATTATTGTTGCTCCATTTTAAGATTAATATAGTCTGGAGTGTCTACCACTAATAGAACAATATTGATGGTTGAATCTGTGCAGGAGATTACTGAATCCCCATGGGCTAATCTATTTAAGGGGAATTTATATTCTCCTCAAAGAATGATACGACTCTATCTTATATTCCACCTGATTTGATTAATGGAAAATGATATATTGAAATACCAATGAGTTAAAAGTGGAAGCTGATAAATGGATGTGTCCCCTAATCGCTTAATTTATTGATCCAGCTAGTACTCTGGATACAATGATATGTATAGATATGTTGCCCAAAATTGATCTAGTGTTTCAGAACCTGATTATGTGATCAAATTCCAAATATTGGAGGATATGCATGAGATATTCCATGTTGGCCCATACACTGTAAATAATAGACCTGTAATATTATATTAAAGCCTTGGAATGATTTTAGTATGAAATTATGTACTGATCCCTATATGGATGAAATTTCAAAAGTTGCTTATGAAGTGATGGGGGTGAATCTCATAAATCGAATTTGCTAGTGCCATAGGTTCTTCTATAAGCAATCTAGAATATCCTTTTCTTGAATGTTGATACAAGTTAATATGTCTACAAAGAAATATTTTTTATGGACACTAATGGTAAAGTGTTTAATTTATGATCGACTGGAAGTTAGATTTCTGCCAAACATGTCTTGTGAAGGCTAGACAAGACTTGGACCTCATTCAACAGCAAACTGATTTTCATAGCCCAAATGACCTGCTGAAATCAGAGAAGCTTGCCATCCAGAACATTGAAAAGAGTGCATTTTATACAGAAATCAAGAGCAATATTTTTTACTGTGATCAAAGATATAAATCAAGGAAAGCAAATATTGAAGTTCACCTCCTTGACATGAATGAAAGAAACTTACTGACCCCTTACAGATATGAAGGAAGAGATAGACATGAGTTCCTTATCTTCCACTTTGCCTGTTGTTAGTAACGAAGTAGTGGAGAAGGGTCTGGTGTTGTTCCTATAATAAAAACTTCAACTATGTAGATATGTATTTGATAAGGCCGAGATTCTTGATGAATTACAGTCTATTGGCAGAGATAAGCCGCCGTTGGTATAAATGGTCATTGGCACATGCTGAAAGATGATATCCTACAAGCCACTAAAGTTTTTTCCAGACAGGTACTCTCTATAGAGTCGTCAATTGTAGTATAGTTACTCTAGTCCTAGCACTCTTTAAAGAATTCGGGCCAATAGCATATTGCACAATTTTGTATAAATTGATTGGAAATTAAAGTTCCTGTTGTAAGGCTACAATCTATCATGTCTAGTCTTATCTGTGAAGCTCAAGCAGAATATAGTCACACCAGCAAAGAAAATCTCTGGCAATATCATCTTGGCCCATGAACTTGTTAGAGCTATTATAAGAGAAAACATATTTCACCTAGATTTGTTATTAAAAAGCCAATGATTCTGCTGAATGGGTTTACCTATAACAAGTCAAGAGAGGATTGCTTAAAAAACAACACCACCCTTTCACCTCTTGGGAACAACATTTCAGAGAGATAATAAGCTACTCTAAAACAAGTAGAAGTTGGGAATCAATTGCCAGGGAGATGGTCTACATTTACAATATTCGAGCTAGCTACTAGGGAAATTATGCAAGTTGTTCACAAAGTTATTTACTAGTATAATCTTTCTAAAATGTCTTTGATTTGAGAATAGCAAGTTACGAAAAAAATATAAATTTTAAATAATTAAAAATTAAATGTGTTTAATTATATATTATAAGAATTAAAATTAAAATTTATTAATAAATGAGAGATTAAAAGTGTAAAAAATTGGAGTAAAGAATCTTAGACGATACAACTAGTTGATTGAGCCACAGATTTGATTAATACTTGAAAAGAAAAATTGAAGTTAGAGTTGACCGTTTTACCGATGGCTGTTGGGAAGAGTATGGTGTGTAACAGGGCGGTTTTAGATGAATTAAACTACAGAAAATATCAATCTTAATGATTTATTTTAATTTTATTGGAGAACAAAAATGTTTTCATAAACTGGGTACATACATTGAAATCATCGATGTTGAAGTAAGAGTGGAAATCAAAGATGTAGCAGTTGTCGCACAAGATTGTGTATATAATACATCGATCAATTATTACAACTCGACTTACATGTGAATCTGAATAAAAAAAATGTAGAGTAACATTGTATATGAAATGACAAAAAATAGAAAATAATTTTTTATTATAATTTTTTTTTTAAAAACCTTTCTTGAACCATTTTAATTAATTAAGTCACCTTTTAAGTAATCAACTCTAAATTAACCTACAAGCTTTGAAAGAGAACACATTGAAGGGATGTTTATGCAAATAGCCGGTTGAATCGATGTTTATTTTTTTAGCTGGTATACATAAATTATACATCAACTATATATCATTATACATATAGATTATTCATATATTATTTATATCTATCATTGGTGGCAAATATTTGAATGTAAGATGTAAAGTCAATCCTGCAATTTTGAGAGCTCAACTTCTTATTCTCCAAAAGTACACTATAATAAGCTAATGAATTCATTCTTTTTGGCAAATAATATATATGGCAGTATCCACCTATATAAATATGTTTAAAAATTAATTAGGTTTCACAACTCATTACTAAAATGACTTATTTTCTTCCCACTCCCACCAATTCCCTTGCTTCACGGGTTTCCCATTTTGGATTCTGTCCCTTAATTACCTAATTTATTACTATATCCTTTGCATTGTTTGTACATTTTTAAATTATATAGTGTGTTAGGTTATCATTGTTATTATGTTAGCAATTAATATTTATTTTAGTGATTGAACTGTAATTATAACATAAGTTTCATAATTATATTAGTTAAACTCTTTTCTTCCCTACAATAGGATGATTTTTTCTAAACTTCTAATTGAACTTTAATATAATGAGAGAAAAGTAGTAGTACTAGTAATCGTCGTCTATTTGGTCAATTTCTTGGATGTTAAAAAGTATTTTTTATGAAAATTTAAAGTATTTGGCTAAAAGGAAACAAATATTTTTGGGCAGCAATTTTTATTGTGAAGAAAAAAATATAAATTTGAGAAGAAAAAATTATTTCTATTAAAAAATATATTTATGTTTATCAAATTATTCCTCTAATTTAATCCATTGATTAATCAAAACTCATTTATTTTTCATATTATCTCTTTCTCCTTCTTAGAAGATAGATTTTCTGTAATATATATTTTGTATCGCACGAAATTTCATTTGCTCCTATGTCCTATTGTATATCTTTCGTTCTTCTTTCATTTATTTTACTTTTTTTAGCTTAACTTTTTCCTTCATTTAAAAAAGAATGTATCTTGCAAGATATGCCTCCAACAAAATGTTAAATCATTCGCGGTAAACTTAAGAGATTTCTTTTCATCCAAATATCAGGCTAAACATTTTAAAATTTTCTCCATCATTTTCGAAGATTTATGCTTATTAACTATAATTTTCTTTCGCATTTTTTAAATATAAAATCCCCACCAAACTTGAAGAAAATGAAACAAAATTTAAAATTCAAACTAAAACCCAATGCTTACCATTTTTGGTCGTTTAAATTTTTACGTAGTGGGTTGTGGAAGGACAAAAGAGTTGCTATTGCAAATAACTTCAAGAAAAGATGGTGACTTTTGAGCAGGGAGGGGAAGTGTCTTTTGATTGTTTTTTTTCCCCTTTTTATAACAAATAAGGATTTTTAAATTGTAAATTGTAAAATGTAAAATATATACCTGAGAAAATAGATAAATGGTCATTTTAATCTAAGAGATGCACCAATTATTTTTAAAGGCGTTTTTGAAGTGAGTTCAAGGGCTAGTTTTAGAGCGGAACATATCAAAACCACTTCAGGGGTGCAAATGAAAGGTGTAGAACCAAAAAAACATAAGTCCCGAAATTTGGAACATAAATTGTGGACGTAAAAGTGTAATTTCGAGTGTAAAAGTGTATGCCCCAGTTGTTTAATTTAATTTAAATCATTTTAAAAGCATTTTTGCTATAAATCATATATTTTATTATTGGTATAATGATATTTATATTTTATGCTATCATATTTTCATATTGCAGTGGTTTTTTAAAAAATATATCAATAAACAAAGCAACTCTCATAGAAAATGACGTCGTCATAAATACTTTTTTTAGATGATTATGTCTAAAATTGATAAGATAGAGCTGAACTTTCATAACACCATGTTCCTGAGACATTACCTATATTTTGGCATCACTTCTACACTATTTATCCATCTTCTTCTTTGAAATATATAGATAATAATCAGGGTAAATATTAGTTGACGGTGACAAGAACTAATAGAGTAGAGATTGATGTTAAAGTGGATGATAATTTTATTTTAAAAATTATCTCGGTTGTTATCGTCTTTTTTATTGCTACCTTTGCTCAAATAATATTTATAATATTTTTTCTATATTATTGATGATTTATTTGAATTTATTTGCGAAATTATTAAAAATACTGCTTTTGCTTATTTTCTTAGTAATAAAATTATAAAATTAAAAATACATGAGATCTACACCCCGTAGATCCATGGGACTTACGCCTTACCTCGTGCTGTGTAAAACGCTTCGTTTTACACCCGTGTGTATGTATGTATGTATATGTATGTATATGTATATATATATATATATATATATATATATATATATATATATATATTAATCATTTTAGTTTAGGGAGTGTATTTATATTTATCTAATCCTTTGAGAGAAAGATTCCAGAGGATTAGCTTTTTCAAGTCACTAACAATTTATTTAAAATTTTATGATTTCTTTACAAGATATTTTTATTTTTTATACATAAGAGATCTTCAATTTTGTACATAAAAAATTTGAAAATGTCATTTTTTTTCTATTCACTTTGTAAGAGGCTAAAAAATCTCATTTTCTGAAAGATTTTTGAGCCCTCTTTACTCTATTTTGTTTAAATAATTTTGTATTCAAAGCGAACAAGCGACTAACTTTAATTCCCATTTTGCATAGAATTCATTACACTTTTGGTTAAGATAGAAAGATTTCAACTATCTCTTTACATTTGATAACCGTCCACGTATCAATTTAAATTTTACTCTCATACTATTTTATTTGGTTCAATCATCCTTATTTAAAATTTATTTATTCAACTAATTCAATTTCACGTCAAATAAGACCACTATAATAAAATGTTCCAATTAAAAATTTTACAATTTCTGGATAATCCAAAATATCAAGGTGAGAATAAAGAAATCCCGATCGTTCAATCAAATCCTTTGGACAAACACAAAGGAGGTGTAGTGGAAGGAAAAAAGTCTAATGCTAGAGATAAGAAGAAGTAAAACTCAGGGAGCAAATCATTTTGGGCTGATCAGCCCAATAGCCCATTAAGTAACATAACCCCTACATTTTAGATAATAAGTGTTTGCACGAATTACCCTTATTCTGGGCTAATTTTTTTAAGTTTTATTCTTTAAACTGGTAATTTTTAATTTTTTTTCTCTACTTTTCATTTAATTAAAATTTTGTGAGTCAAAATATTCTTAATTATGACCTAAACTTTTATCTTACTCGACATAAGTTGTGGAGTATCTAATTTGCAAGGTATACATTAGAGAACTTTTATCGTATCCAGCCAAATTTTAGAGAACTAAGAGGCATAATTTTGTGAGTTTTTGAAATTGAATTTATGCCTTGTAAGACACAACTTGTGAATTGCAAATTCGTTTTCCTTGTAAGACATAACTTGTGGGTTATGAAGTTCTTAAGGCATAATATTATGAAACTGAAAACATAACTTGTGCCTTGTGATTTTTTTTATTTGTTTGATGTCAGGAATATTTTTGATTTTATTTTTTAATTACTTAAAGTGGTGAAGGGAAAAAATTAAAGACGGTCCCGGAATAGAGGTATTAGTGCAAATGACCCGTTAGATAACAATATTACCAGCCCAAAACTGATGACTTTTTGGCCCAATCCATTTCTGCCCTCTTTAGGATGCTAGCCCAACAATTATATATATCTTTATATTTGCTTTGGTTATTTTATATAGTACATGAGATTTTGTTTAGTTAGTTTTGATGGTTAATTTCGTGTCGCTGGTCTTGTTTTTCTAAAGTCATTTCATTGAATTATGGTGTTGGAGAGTATTGTGAACTGGAATTTTCTCCCTAGAGGATCAGGTAATGGTTAATTGTAGGCATTATATTCATAGAGTTAAATCTGGTGCTATTTTCAGTTATTGTAGTTTTTCATGCTAAGTTGATACTCACAGATAGAGAAAAAAATTTGGATGTTAATTGACATTTTGAATACCATGCATTTAGGGATCGGTCACTGGAATAGAAGTCTGATTTCTTTCTTAAAGAAGAATAGATAAATGAATGTCTGATATTTGGTATCATTGTAAATGCTATTAGTAATACGTGCACATACAGAGGGAAAGACTTAATTTAGGAAAAATGCTATTTTTATTGACTTTCAACTGTACCACTTAAACGATTTTAGACATGCACCAAATTGATTTTTTATTTCATACTAATTATCATGTTAATATATTAGTCTGCTCTATTGCACTCTTACTCTGATATTACAAACAAATCATAAACCACAATACTTATCCTCTTTCTCTCCCTTTTGTTCTGTTTTGTTTCTTCACCTTGGAAATAAAAAGTTTCCAGATTTGTTTTGAAGATGCGGTACAATGCAAAGTTGTTGTATAGCTTCTTACACTTTTCCTTTACACTTGTGATATCTAAATTACCTTGTCATATTTCATCTACGGTATTGTTAGTCCATTACCATATCCATTTTCAAAGTAAATCTTACTGTGTAATATCATTTGAAACTAGACGGTATTTATGGAGTAAATTTCATGGGTGGTCATCCAATAAATCTTTATTTTATTACACAAAAATCATTTAACTTTGCTTATATTTCACAAAATTTAGTTAAAGTCTTACCCCAAATGTGAGAGAAAATAAGAAAAATATCCCTTATATTTAAGGGCAGGTATAAAATGGTCTCTTAACTATACTTTTTGAGCATTTTTGGTCCACTATTTTACTAAAAAATGAGCCCTTTTTATTTCATAAATTTTATCAGACTCTACATAATAAATTTAACGAAAATTGAAAAACAAGTAAAAATAAATAAAACAAATAAATAAAATCTTTATATCTATTTATGATTAAGGTAAAATATTCTCATTTTCACTTACTTACCTTTTACTAATATACTATTTTGTTAATTAATTTTTAGACGTTTTTCCTTTTCTTTTTAACATAATTTTATTTTGTTCATACTATCTATACATTTATTAAGTAAATAAATATAATTTTTAAATTATTTATATAATAGTTTCTGTAAATAATAGTATCAGCACATTGAATATGCGACCTAAACTATATTACTTTTAGTAAATAAAAGTTATAAAAAATTTTAAAATAAATAAAGTTATTTATTATTAAATTAAAAAATCTAAATAGTTTTGAATGAGAGATTTTTTGGAGGGGCCGAGGGCAGAAGTCTTTCACTTTTAATATTTCAATTATTTCATAAATAAATTGATTCTAACTAAACCTCATTTTTACTAGGATTTATACATTCAATGCCTTTAAATTTGTGTCCAACGACAATAAAGAGAGGAAACACCTACTATTCATTTTTATTGAGCAGTAATAGTGAATAGAATAAACAAAAGAGCAAAAACTAATAAAACATATTTATAAAATTAATTAAACAAAATAGTATTAGTATGAAAATATAAATTTAAGTATATAATTTTGCATTAGTGATAAATACGTTAAATGAATTGTTACAAAGATAAAAATAGCCAAAGTAAGTATGGTATCATATGTCATATGGAAGGTCAACGTTATTAAGCGAAACTTGGGGAGATGTCTATAAAATTATTCTGAAAGTAGCGTAAATTACACCTAAAAGTTACACCAAATCCTGCAATAAACTAAAAAAGTTAAAAGTGCAAAGAAAACACATCTAAATGTGAGTCCATATTAAATATATTTTTCATAGTTCTACAAAATTAACTCAAGTATTTGATGGAGACCAGATGTGCTCACATCTGACAAGTTTAAAGTTTCAAAACTGCTCAAAAGTATATATAAGGGACCATTTTGAACCTACATTCAAACATAAGGGCTCATTTTAGGTAGGATTTTGATTAAATTTTGTCAAAGTTACTTTTGTGAAAGATGAGATAAAATTAAATAATTTTTGTGTAACAAATTAAAAAAAAAATGACTTTTGAGTAATAAACTCAAACATAAAGTTGAATGACCATCCGTAAAATTTACTCGTATTTATGCCTTGATTTGATTTTGTACATTTCTTCCTAATGGAGCTAAGGTAAGAATATAGACCCAGGAGGAAGGAGAATAACAGAGCGACCGGAAAGACCAAACGGATTTCTCCTCTTCCTATTAATCTCAACATCTACTCTCGAAATAGT
The DNA here is from genome assembly GCA_035772735.1 of Datura wrightii. Classification (NCBI taxonomy): domain Eukaryota; kingdom Viridiplantae; phylum Streptophyta; class Magnoliopsida; order Solanales; family Solanaceae; genus Datura; species Datura wrightii. The sequence continues at coordinate 108,588,955 of JASDFA010000008.1, read as the reverse complement.
GTGTCTATTTATGTGATTTAAACTTATGTTACTTTCTTATAGATACAGTAGTGTGTTGTGGATTTAGCAGTGTTTTTACGGGAAGGCGAGAATAAAATGGTTTGCTTTATTGTCTTGCAATATTCATTGTCTTTACTTTGTGATCTAATTTGTTGTTTTATTTTTTGAAAAATAATTGCGGATGAAGCGAATCAATTTTGACTTTTTTGGTTTGTTTAAAGATTTTTTCTGTTTGTTTTGCTCATGGAACAATGGTAATTATATTTATGTCATCGATATTTTTTTTTCTTCTTAAAGTACCATATTCACTTTGTTTTTTTTTTATATTAGTATAATATATAATTTAATTGCTATATCTTTCTATTCCTTCACTTTAATAACATATTTTCTATTCGTAATGTTTACTAAATTATTTAATATAAAAAATTATTATTCTAATTTTAAAATACAATATTTTTTTTTTACTTTTGTTTTTGTTCTAATAAAGATAATTTAGTGCGTAAAAAATAGTATATTAAATTGAGATTAAAGAATAAATAAGGATGATTTAATTTAATTATTATTTTTAATATTTCTTAAAGCGTAAGATATTACATGATAAATAGAATGAACCGGATGAAATACTTAAAATTAAAGTAAACTAGAAGTATTCACTATATTTCAAAATAATAGTTCTTCATTTAAATAGAGGATCAAGTTTATATTTTGTTTTATTTTAAACATGTAAAATTAATTTAAATATTTGAAATAATGTAAGTTTGAATTAATTTTGAAAATCTTGATTTAAAAAAAAAGTATTTCGTAAGTTCAATTTTACGTATATTGACAATAGAATATCTGTAATGGTAGGCCAAATGAAGATGAATCTTTATAGACTTAAATTCATTCATTTTGAGATTGAAAAAAATGGTACTTCTTGTTGGCAAGAATTTATCTCAATCAGTGTTTATATCAAATCAATAAATACACGACATGTGTTTATTCATAGTACATTATATGATTTCTATTACTAAATCTTGGGTTATTACGTTTTAGCCTAATGATGAATATCTTATGATTTTGATCACTTCCTTTTAGCATGTTGCCCTTACTCTTATGGTAGCTTGTTTTATATTTCTAATTTCAGACTATCGTTTTACTAGCGTATTTTACTACACTCTAACACCTTTGGCTGTACAATTACCCCCATGATGCTCTCCTATCGGGGAGTCATGACAAACCCTCAAAACACTCATTATATCACCCTCATGCACTGTTCATGCATATTTTTAAATAAATCAATTAAATTTAATTAATTATAATAAATTACTTAATTTAATTTTTAAGTTATCAATTAATGTTTAATATTGTTATTCTATTTATCTAAACAAGAATGAGAAAAGAATTTCTTTTGAATTAAAAGATATTAGTAAATCCTATATATATATTTGAGGAATTTGAGTTTTCACAATTTTATATTTGTAGCAAAATTTAATAAAATAAAATTTTGATATAACTTATTAGCAATTGGAAAAGTAAATGAATTTTGCTTTGCTTGTAAATACTTAACTCCTTGCTAAATAAAATTATTTAATTACACTCCAAAAAAAGAAAATTTTGAGCGGATTATAATTTAGAAAAAGATGACAAAAATAACAAATGCATAAGTATAATATGAAAAATTACACAATCAATTACTATTGATAAGAATAATTTTTAAAATAAAGGCTCTTATATAATTTTATTAAATTTAACAAATAAATTATCTTTGAATTCTAATAAACTTATTTCATTATGTAAAATGCAAATTAAATATTAGATCCCAAGTGTTTTATAACTTAAAAATTGATGTTCCCATAATTGATATCAATAATTTTTAAAAATATTTTTAAGTTAAATTACTTTATTTATACTAATGTCTTAATTGGGATAAATAAATTATCCATCAAAATACTATATAATATTTTTATGAATAACTTCTTTTTTAAAAAGAAATATATAACAGTTAAAGTATAAATTTTCTCTAAAATTAATTTAAAATTTGTAAACAGTTATATTGAAATAATCGTTACATGAGACTTATGATGGATTAATAAAATGTTAATGAAGGAAAACTCGATGACGTGGCAATTTACTATTTGCTGAACCGACGTAGAACGGAGAATAACTTGAGAAAGAGAGAGGTGAACCACTGATAAAAGGGAAGCGCGTTGAGAATACTCTGGATTCTGCAAGAGAGCTCCAAGGAACCATGGCTTACGTCGAGAGAGGTAAAATCAACCTCCCCTTTGATTTGATTATTTCATTCTTAATCCCCTTTTGTTATGCCTTCTTATTGGAACCCCTTGTTGATTGGAATGGGTAGGGATTTCTTCTTCCTCCCCCTCCTCCTTTTTTTTTTTTTTTTTTTCTTTCTTTGGTTATGTTGGCGATATCTTCCAAATTCCAACTTAGTTAATGGAAAAGTTTTTGATTTGGTGATTTATCCTCAATCTCGGAAGTAGATCAAATTCTGGGTTTGTAAATTATTTGCCTAATTTTCATAGTTAGGGTTGAAAATTTAATCTTTCACGGACTTGAAGGCGGGTATAAGGTTGATTCACCCATTTATTGATTTGACCTGTCGTCTGGTATTCTATTATTCCTTTGCAAACTCCATTGTTTGGTTGCTGTTCTTGATATTGTTGTAATTGCATAAGTAATTTGCTTAGTTCAGTTGAGGTTAGGATCTTTTTGTTTAATTGAGCCTTTTTTAGATACAAAATCAAATTCCTGATTTTTTTTTCACTTGACTTTTTCCTGTACCGGGGGCTGGAGTAATTTATCCCCACGTCAACAAAATGCAAAATAAAACAAAACAAAAAATCGTATTGTTTTAGATCTAGTAGTAAGTTGTGACCTCGTTCCCTTTCCATGAACAAAAACGATCTACATATCAGATAGCATATTGTGGTGGTAAATCCTTGGAATAAACTTCATTTAGGCCATTGTAAAAGTGAAATAATGTTGTTAGCTTGTTAGTTAATGCATAGAGATATAGCTGTATCAAAATATTTTGAAAAAAGAATTGTTCGAGATACTGATTCATTCTTATTTCTGTTCCCACTTTATGACAAGTACATGTAAACATTTTAGCCCCGATAAGAAATGTAAAATAAGATCGCATGGGGTTGCGGTGTCTCAATAGGCTCATGTATCAGACATGATAGGTTATATACCACATACAATCAAAGTAAATTGATGAAAGTTTGAGATGAAGTGCTGCAAGAGTGCTATGCAGTAGGAAGATGCCTAACAGAGTGAAAATCAAGTTTGATAAAGAGTTATTAGACTAACAATGTCTTAAGGATTAAAATGTATCCATCAAATGAAGATTGTAAACATGTGGATGCTGATATTGATGTGAGGTCATACAATATATCAATATACAAGATTAGAAATCATAATATTAGACAGGAAGTGCAAATAATGCTCATAGCGAATAATGTGAAAGAATGCAACATGAGATAGTTTTTGGACTTGGCACTATGTTGATTTTCAAATGTAGCAGTCCATGGTGCGCAATATGGTGATTGGAGTTGCTAAAATGGGATGAGGCAGACTAAAACAACTATTGTAATTTTTTCAAAGACCTGCAATCCATCTGTATTAATTCAAACTTAAGCTGCAAGTACAACACAATGGAAGCAAAGACCCTTATATCATACCAACTACTATTTAATGCTTACTTGTTGTGAGACAAAAATTAGGTTCTAATAAGAATAAGCGTGCGATCTAGAGAACCTTTTGTTATAGAAACTCCAACCTTAAAAAGCAAATTATTTACTATGGTTCTGAAATGAAATGTGTTCAAATATACCTAAATGGATATATAGAATTGAGATGGTCTACTCCAGCTAATTGGGATTGAGACTAGTAAATTGATTAATTATGTGGTTATAAAACCACACATTCATTTAAAAAGTTGCATGAGAGCAACAATGTTTTAGAGCTTGCATGCTAAGCTCTTTTTTTGGCACTGACCATCCTTAGCTTCTTGCCAGAAGAAACTTAAATTTCTTCTCTAGATCCAAGTTAGTTAGAAAATCATGTTGTCATGTTGCACTTCTGTTGGTTGGTCTTCTCATTGATAAATGTAGTCTCTCATAGGGGATTTAATATACGGTACACTTTGTGTTTAGATAAATATACTAACTTGTAACATTGTGAGAGAGCTAGTCATATAAGCACCCCATTTTGCAGGTGTGGTGAAATCCAAGCGTTCCATATGGCGATTGAGGACTATCACTGATTTCTTTTGGTCCATCATCAACTTAATTAGCATTTTTTTTGCAACTATGTTTTCGGTAATGATGTTCACTTCCTGGCTAAGAACCACATATATGCTAGTATCATGCTTTTGTAGACATTATATTAACTAGTTCAATGCCTTCATAGATGGAGAAAACAGATGCCTACAGAAAAGGTTCAGGATCCAGCAAGAAGTGGGATGGGGGTGGTCCTGGAGGTCCTGGAAGTGGTCCATATGGTGGTGGTCCACGTGGGCCACCCCGTGGATTGGACAACGTCCGAGGCATTGACCACAGTATGTTACTTGTTTTCTTCGTCTTTTTGGCGTTTGTATGCTGAAATGTTTTTGAAATTTTGGAGAAACTCTTTTGAAAAACATGTTTGTTCTTGAAAAAAGCCTTCCTATGAAGAAGTGCCTTATGGTATTTCTCATAGAAAAACTCTCCTTCCACTCACAGTTTATACACAAATCTATCCAAACATATTTTGCACAAAATGTTTCGGAAAATCATTTTTCCTAATACTTCATCCTAAAATTGCTGATGAGTTATTTGTTTATAAGAGTTTCTGATGTTATTTAACCACCCTTCGTTTTTCCTATTGCAGGCTCTCTTCCTGCCTGTGGTTCTTGCTGTGGATAAATGCTGCCTATGCTACCTTTGAGAATCTATGGTTTGGGATCTTATTCCATAAACACATGTAATGAATTGTATGTATATTTTTGCACTTCAAAACTCGGAAGCGTGTTCATATGTCCCTTTCATCCTAAATGTTGAATAAAACTCGAGATAGTTTTATTTCTTTTGATTATATGTCCCTTCCTTTGATCTAGTTGAAGCTTTCTCCTATTTCAGCTCGTTAATGCTTAATAGCGATTAGTTTTATTTCCTAAATGCCATAAACTCATCCAACCTGAATTTTAATTACAAATGTTATAAGCTAATGAAGCACAACACTGAGGCATGTGAAGATGGAAATAGACATTCTAATGACAAACACGACTTGCCTCCTCTTTCTCCTCTCATCATATTGCTTCTTTATATCATCACGCTCTTGGTTAACAGAATTAAGTTCTTGAAATCTCTCATTATGCACAGATACTTTTGTTCCAATACCTGGTGATATTGGACACTAGTAGCATAGGTAAATCAAGAGACCCAGTAATCCTACAAGTTTCCATTTACTGGTGCATACTCAGAGATTGAGTCAAGATTCGGGTTCATCTCTTTCAGTTGAGCTTCTAGAATTGCAACCATCTCCAGATCTCTCTTAAGGTCACAAGTCTCACCAAGAGTGCCATCCCTCAAAGTTGTTTGAAGCTTTTCTGGATCCACCAAGTCCTTTTCAATCCTATACCAAGAGGAACATATACGTGTATTGACAATAATACCAACAAAGGATATGAGTGTATGTATATAAGATAGATATAGAAGCTACAGCATTACAGAAAACGGTAAGAAGTCAGCATTTGAAGAAATCCAGCTTACTGCTCAATATGCTCTGAAAGAGCAATAAGCAAATCATCAAAAATTTTCTCATGCCCTTTCCCTTTGTGTTCCAAGTCTTTATATCTTGTAATTTGTAGTGTGCATCCACCTGCAGCTCTAGTAGAAATGGATTAGAAACTCATTGCACAGAGAAGCAAGAAAACTTTATAGAGACTAGCACAAAGCCTCTGACAAACGCAATTGATCCACAGTCTTCTTCAAAGTTCTATACTGATTTTTAGCATCATTCAGAGCAGGAGAATGCTGATCAATGAGCTAGAGAATAATGAGAAGACATCAAAGAAGAAAAGAGTTGTTAACTTTAGTGCAACATTTATAATCATTAAATGCCGCGAGCAAATGGAGATATCTCTTGTATCTTAATATATTCCTCTTTATCAACAAATGCTTTCTGTTCGATCTCTTGGAAGGTACAAAGCAACTTTAGTTTCTTTCTCGGCAGCCAGTCTTTCCTTCTCCTTCTTTGATTCCTCAATCCATTTTCTGTCCTGCTTCTATATCAACTTTGCTACGGTTGATCTCTGTGGCTTTTTCTTTTTTATCAATTTCCCGGTGAAGGAAGATAAACGGTTTAATCAAGTACGCAATTCAACATGCACAAGGTCATATCCACTTACAGATTGAATTTTGGTGACCTTTGCCTTTTGATTTTTCAAATGCTCACCACCAGCATCCTCTATTTTTTTTCTGAAGTTCTGTAGCCTGAAGCAATTAAAGCGGCTTTTACCACATGCCATGCTTTAGGTAATAACTACAGAAGTGTCTTGCAAAATGCTCAAATAAAGCAATACTTTACCTTCTCTTTTAACTGTTGTGAACTTTGTGTACATTCCCTTTACTTCAGCAGACATTATTTTCTTGAGTTCCTTCAATCTACTACATCCTTGCTCGGTTCGGATGCAACCCTTAAGGAATCCAGTTGCTCTTTTAAATCATTGTGTTGGGAGTTTAAACTGTCAATCTGTCCCAACTCTCAAGGAAACAACTTTCAGTTAGCTTTAGATGCACGAGCGAAATATAGAGCAAAGAATAGTCATCATGGAATTCGGGAACAAATTTACTTAACTTTTGTTGCTCAGTTGTATTTCCTAGTGCTGCAAAAAATGCAAGTTTCATTCTCTCATCTTGAACCTTAAGTTAAATCAAAAAGGCGTGGGACTCCTTTTGGCGTACTTAGTGTTTCTATGGTTCTAGGCGAATGAGCAGTTTGCTTTTCCAGCATAATACATTTACAGAATCAGAGATATAAAGATTTTACTCCCCTATGTCGCTCTGTACAAGGAGCTGAGAGGCCTATACAATAGATAAAAGTTAGAAACCATACCAATTGAAAACAAACAAAAATTATTTCAAAAATTGTAATTTTATGCTCTGTTTCGAATTGACTTCCATGATTAAATCAATTTTTGACTTATGTATTTCTCTTCATTTGTATTGGACATGGACTGAAAGGATGAACAACAAAGAAAACTCAAAGTCACTGTTAGTTTGACAAGGATTGAGTTCTTAAGTTATTCTAACAAACACAAGACAAGTATGGGCTAGCTTTTATTTGTATCAATTATATTCAGAAATCAAATTGTTTCATCTTTTTTGTTCTTTCTTTTTTTTAAAAAAAGTAAGATATGAGCAGCCAATACAAATTAACAGAACTGATAGGTTCTCCAAAACCACTTAATTAGAGAGGAGAATCTATCAGAATCATGAAAGATTTTTGCTGCTAAGTAGCTCAACCCAAGCTTGTGCTGCTGGTGTAGTCTCAACAACAACATCTGTTAATTCTTATCAAAACAGATCTATCAATTAATATGAAAGAAATTTTAAATAATTCATAATGTTCTAAAAAAAAATATGCAAGTCATGAAATGCATGGGACACGATTAAGGAACGCTCAACTATGGCTCCACAATCATCTAAAATAGCGTCAACAAGAAAGAGACCCATGTGTTTGCTCACCAGAGGAAAGGAAAAGAAGAAAAAAAAAAGAGCTTTTGTGCTAATCATTTATCTGTGGTTTTTGATCCTTGCATTCCTCCTCTCTGTGGGTGTTAGATGTAGTTTGAAGATTTTGCTAATGCTTCAATGGATTTTGTAGCTAGTATGATTCATTTTTATTTAAGGTAACTTGTGAATTACAATTTTGCTCTTTTTCCCCTCCTTGCCCTTGGTGTGTGCTGAAATGAAGCAAAATAGTTTCTTCTTTTTGTTCATGGATTTGATAAGACAATTCGCTTGGGTCACCTCAAATTTGTCAACAAGGAACAATGACAACATACAATTTGCACTTACCACTCAATCTTCTCCTCTTTTCATGTAGGTTACAACTTACAAGACTGTTACTGAATCATTCTTCTCCTTCACTTTCTTGTTTTCGTCAGCAAAATATTCTGCTTTCCAGTTACCCAAACACTTGAGGCTAAGTCGAGTTATTATTTGTGATGTCCAACTATAGCAATTTGTGAATTATAAAAGTAGAGTTTTTCTGTGTTTGTTAACTCATGATTTTTGTTCTCTGGCTATTAATTTGATGGACAATTGATTGAATTGATTCCTCTGTTTCCCCTGCTATTTTATGAATTGATTCTTCTGTTTGCTAAGGCTGCTTTTAATATATTCAGCTTCTGGTATTTGTTCAGAAGTTTTCTTAATGTTATTGATGAATATCGATGTTTTAGTTGAATCTACGGTTAGAATCGAACTAATCAGGTGTCATGGCATAAGCTAACACAACTAATTTCGAAAGATGATAAATAAGAAGACAAACGAGAAATATATCAAAAAGAGCTAAAATAATTTAACGCGATTCGGTCAATCGACCTACATCCACGAGAGGAAATGAGCAATTCACTGTATAAAAGAAAGTACAAAATATCGAGAGAAGTAACCTCACAAAATTCAGAGGTTCACACCAGAATTACACTATCACTTGTGTCTCACAATTCTCCCTCTAAACAAGACTCTCACATCTCTTATAACTACATTGTGGATGATACTAAGTTAGGAGGAAGGAGCCTCAATTCATAGAGTCCCGAGGAGCCTCAATTCATAGAGTCCCACACCTTTTCCTACCGGAGAAAGAATTAGTCAAATATGAAAATTTTATGTTTTATGGTAAGAAAGTCAAGAGAAAACCCCACATCTACAGCATTGAGAGCTCTCTGTTATTGAGATTTCTTTTAATTATACTTGAAAACACAAATATAAATTGCTGAAAACATCAATCGAAATACCAGAAGTATTTAAAATGCTGGTGTGATACATTGATCAGTTGGACTGTTGTTATTTGTTGCCTTAGATTGTTGAATGGACTAATCAGTGTTTTTTTTTTTTTTGGCAGACATAAGAACCAAATCTCTCTCATCAGGCATAGGTAAGTTTGTTTTACCCAATCTGCTGTTGCTTTTTTAATTTTTGTTTTATAAATCGATGTGATCAACTTTTGCAGGGTAAGTAGGTTTATATGTTTGGAGTTTAGTAGCACTCACATATTGTTCTATTTGTCGAGCAGTCAAACAGAGGTTTATATGATGATTTGGGGCAATTGACCAGGCTGCACATCCAGCTTTTCAGAGTCTTTTTATGTGGTGCCATTGTTTTTTATTATTTAGGATTCTATTCAGTGAAGTCCCTAAAGCTGAATGAAAAACAGAAAAGGCATTATGATGTTTAAATATCATGTCAAAACATTTCAATATTATCAATAGTTGTTCGAGGGCTATGCATTTATAAATTTGTTATTTCGTAGGAATAGTTACTATTGCATCAACTATTTACTTTAAATATGTAATGTTGTCTTTCAGTTTACTTTGACACATTAGTATTACGAATTTGTACTTGTTAGCATTTTTCATTTAATTATCACTAAATATGTATAATTAATACTTGCTTTTGTACCTTATATGTTCTGCAATAAAATATATTTTTCTGATGTTTTTTAATTTCATTTATTAGGAATATGATTAATGTCCTCACTTTAATTCTGTCAACAATTGAACAGTGTTCTCTTTCTTTCTCTAATTAATTTGATAATAGTTAAGTTCTTTTTCTTACTGTTGTAACTCATATAGTATATGTATAATTATCTTCTAGAACCTTATTCTGTTTTATTGATGGAGAAGTCTGAAGTCCCATATTTTGGGATGGATGGACAGTAAGCAAATCACCTCAACTTGAAGGCTAAAAGTGCCCCCCACCATGTATGGGCGGGGTAGGTTGAGTTGAATTTGAGCGGGTTAAAATAAATTAAATTAATATATTGGCGGATCAAAAGTTATTTGGGCTGAAATGAGTTAGGCTGAAATTGACTAAAATGTGGGTCATAACTCAACTTGTCTAACTCTAATTAAGTTTTTAATTGCTTTATTTGTTTTTTTATAATCTTTTGATAACTTATAAAATTAATATTTTTCTTTATTATGACTAAATATAACATATTAAATAAAATAAAATATTTTTTTGACAAGATTTTTCATGAATCAATTTGGTTCAGATATCAACCCAAACTTTGATGAACTAAAATGAGTTGGGCAAAACAGACCGAACTAATAAATGATCGGGTCAATTATAAGTCCAAACTTGAACAAATTGAACCACTTATGATTTCATGAGTTGACTTTACCACCTCTACCCGTACTTAAAGAGCACGGACACCTTAAAGAATACAACCAATTAGCTCACCCGCATAGACGGATGTAGCTTTTTGATATCGATTCATTGCTTGGGTAAAATCCACTAATATTCATTTTTCTAATTCATGTATAATTAAAAATTAGCAATTTTCATTAATTTTGAATTCACATGTCATACTCCAGCATATTAAAGGTTGAAAAAAATGACAAGCTATTTTTGATCTTGTATATGTTTTGTTTTAAGGTGACCTCAATTATCAACTTTAACATCGACTACAACAACTCATCTTCTAATTAATTATTATGATCCTTTCTACTTAACCACTTTTCTCTCCACTAACTACTCTAACTGATTCTAGTTATAACTAATTAAGCTGACTCCACATGTTTACAAATAAAATAAATCTCAAGATCCATCTCCCCTTCCCCCAAGTTAGAGGTGAGGTTGTCACATCCAACTTACCAAGAACAATTAAGTGTCTGATCCCTATTTAGGGTTGGGTGAGGACATCTGCTAAATGATTTAAGGTAGCCACATGATGCAAAGAAATTAAACCATCCTGAAGTGGTAGTCCACTTCAATGTGCTTAGTTTTCTCATGGAATACAGGGTTCTGGCTGTCACAGAACATTGGTTATGGTTTAGGAGATAGAACGGTCAGCTCCTCAAAAGCTCTACTTAGCCATACTAACTCACCTAAACCTTCCTTAAGGACATGTACTCTGCTTTAGCTGAAGATAAGGATACATTTTCTTCCTTCTTCAACTTCCTACTCACAGGGCTATCACCTGAGACAGATCTCCTCCTAAAATCTGGACAAGCTGCCTAGTCAAAATCATAAAAAGCTTTGACCGTACAATCTAGACTATAGACAGGAAAATGCCAAGAGTCCTTCTTGATGCATCTCAACAGAGATGAAATAGATAGTTGGGATCTAGAGGGGATTCCCCTCCTTAGCCCTTAACTTCAAAGTAGGATCAAGAGGAGAGGAGTAGCAAGGACAGTCAAGACAATCAAATCCTTTCAGAAGATCCAGAGAAACTTCCTCTGGAAAACAATCACCCCATCAGTTTTATACAGTAGTTCTAACCCTAAAAAGTAATGTAATATTCCTAGACCCTTGATCTTAAACTGGTCATGTAAGAACTCTTTCAGAGTAGCTATCTCTTGTGATTTAGTTCATGTTAGTATGACATCGTTCACATGGACAACCACAAAGACAATGTAAGTGTTGGATTTCTTGTCAAATATAGAATAGTCATTTATTGAATGAACATACCCTTGGAATACAAGGATAGAATAAGCGTCTCGTATCCTTGTCTGTTGGTGTACTTTAGATTATATAAAGATTTGTTCAACTTGCACACCATGACTGGAGTATCAAGGACTAGACTAAGGGATGCATCCTTGTGGACTTCCTCATGCAAATCCTCATGGAAGAAGGCAATGTTGAAATTAAGTTGGGAGATGTTCCAACCTTTATTATAGTAGCAGCAATCAAGGATCTGACAATCGTCATTTTTACAACTAAAGAGAAGGTCTCTATATAATATATTCCTGCCTACCGAGTGTAGATCTTGATAACTAGTCTAGTCTTAAATCTTTCAACACTCACATCAATTTTTTTTATTAACTTTATAAGCCCACTTACATCCTATTGCTTCCTTCCCTACTGGCAGAGACATGAAGTCCTTAGTATGCTTGCCAATCAGGATTAAAGGTTGCCTTATCATAAGAAAATGGCTAACTATCATGACAAACACTTATGCATCAAAAACTGACTATCAGATGTTAGAGCATCAAAGTTGATATGTTTTGAAAAATAAAGCACTTAAACACGTGGTAGGAGTTTGTTGAACAGTAGTGGTGGTAGGTTTAACAAGCCAATGATAGTCTTGAATATATGTGAGAATTCTGTGAGTCCTACTGAATTTTCTTGGAACAGGACACTTTTCAATAATGTTTGGATTGTGCTCCAAAGTATCTCCAGTGGGGTGTACCTGAATGTCACGTGGTTGTATAGAATTATTAGATGAGAGAATAGCTTTTGTGACACTTTTATTTTCTTGGTGGTTTTGATAATGTACAGGCATAGATACTATCAGTAGAATCAACAAAAGGTACTGAATGATGAAGAGGAGTTGAATGCAAAGATTTTAGAAATAAAATCAAACTAGACTTGTTTAGGAGCAGATGCAAATGTAAAAATATTCTCATGAAACATCATATCCCTAGAAATATGTATCTTATAGTGGCTAGGCTGAACACTTCATAACCTTTTGTTCTGTAAAGGTAACCCATAAAAATGTGAGGTGTTGTTCTAGGTTCAAATTTATCTCTATACAGTTTAGGCATTGTTGGGTGACAAAGACATCCAAAACTTGTTAAGGAGTAAATGAGCTTTATTTTATAAAAGACTTAAAAAGAGCATTTGTTTTTCAAATATGTAGTTTGATAATGTTTTTATGATGTGAGTAGTTGTCATATGCATTCTCCCAAATATTTTTGGAGTAACTGTGACTGGGACATTAAGGCGCTGGCTGTTTCAAGCAGGTACTTGTTTTTTTGTTCAACTACACCATTCTGTTATGATGTATATGGACATATTTTTTGATGAATGATGCCTTTTGACTGAAAAAAGGAAATGACTTCACTATTTATATATGAATTTCAGACCATTATCTAATCTGATAACTTGCAAGGTGGTGTTGAACTGCTTATTAATCAAGAAAGTGAAGGCTTTAATTACTTGCAGAGCATTAGTTTTATAATTCAACAGATGGATCCAAATAGTTCTGCTACAATCATCCATCGCGGTGATAAAGTATTTATAGTTTTCATGAGAAAGTACATGATAGAGGCTCCATAGGTCAACATGTAACAGCTCAAAGGTTTTGATAGATTCAGTAGATCTTTGTGGAAAAGACATTCCTGTTTGTTTGGTCATGGGGTAAACAGGGCATAAAAAAGGTTGTTTGGCTGATTGATAGGTATAGAAGCTATGGTTCTAATTTTTAATAAAAGAAACATGACCAAGCCTATTATACCACATTAAATTTACATCATTTATATGAGATGAGTGAGGAATCAAAACAGAATTTACATTTTTATTGCTTGTAATGGAGCTACGTACAGTCATTTGATTGTGAGTGATATGAATGAAAAGAAAATGGTTGCTTGTTGACTACAGAATTTGAAATGCAGAAATAGGAATCCGAATTATTAGAAGTGGAAGCAACATTACTATCATCTAAACATCTTGAACATAGAAAATATAGGTCATTTCTGCAATGGATTCATCAACACTATTTGACCCATAGCCTATATATAAGAATCATTTTAGGCCCATTAAAAGTTGAAAGAGTTCCATTTTTTTCTTAGATGAGCAATGAAGTCTTTTGACTTCTCATAATTGCAACTAAGTACAGGCATAACAATCTCAAATTTCTTCCCCGAGATCTTTTAAGTCTTGAAAAGCACATAGAAATAGAACTTGTGTCTTGAGTTAGTGTGGCTATTCTTTTGTGTAGATTAAAGGTCCGTGAGCCATCATCCACCTTGGCACAGACTTCATTAGCCAAAATAACATTATAGCAATTTTTACTTGTTTCCAATGATTCCCCACAGAATCTTCATATATTTATTTACCACAAGATCCATCTACCAAATCCAACTTATTTTTATCCAAAAGCCAATCAAATAGCACATCTGAGCTCCACCTACATTTGATGGGTGCAGAAACAAGAAATTGAAATCATAAAATTTGTTGCAGCGGAAGCAGTAATTGAAATTTCAACTACCAATTGAGAAGCCTGAATCAGATTTGTGATAGTTTATTTAGAAACTCTAATATCATATTCTTAATCAGAGAACGAAGCAAGATTATACTTCTTGAAGAAGAAGAAGAGAGTAGCAATCTTAATGAGTATGAGCTGAAAATGTATATGCTCTTAATTGAATACAAATGTGAGTATGTTATAGATTATTTATAGAGTTGTATTTAGCTAAACTAATCTTGCCTAACTTTTATTTGGACTTTTCACTCGGTATTCAATATTCTATTTTGGAATTCAACTAATTAATTTGAATTCGCGTTGGAAAATCGGTAAAGTACTCGCTGCTCAAGACTCGAATTCAAAACATCTGATTAAAAATGAAAAAATACTTGTTACTTTACTGCAACCTTGAGTGATAATCTTATCTAACTAACTAACTAACCAATTGATTTGACACTTTAACTAGTTCTAATAACTAATTAGAAGAGCTACAAAGACTATGCTTCCCTTGAGCTTTAAGTTATTCCTTCCGCTCTTTTCTCAAAAGTATACCTAATCCCGAGCTAAAACAAGCAAATGACAAAACTGGCCATCTCCGAAGGTCCTTTAATAAATCTAGGTTTTGGAGATAAAAATTATCCAAATTTATATATTATAAGATCAAATATTTATTTTATATTATATCACACGTATTTTTATTTCTAACCAAATTAACCAATCATTTTAAGAACAAAAAAAAAAAAGAAAAAAGAAAATCACTATATAGCCCCGGTTATTATTTAACATATTGAATCTTCACATTATAATTTTAGTATAACTTATTTCCAAACTTAACCGACCCCGTGATAGAAACTTCTTGTTAATAGGAGAACATCATATTAAAGGTGCATGATAGAATACCTTTTCGCCTTTATAATATCGTACAATTATATAAGATGAATCGGGATTCATTCAAATTTCCTTCATTAAAAAATTATATTATATATATATATGATTAAAATTATTTTATATATATAATGTATATAATTTCTTTTTGTATTTTTCCTTTTATATTTTGAATCCCTTTTAATAAAAATTTCGATTACCCCAAAGTTTAGATAGTACAGTTAAACTTCGTTAAAGTGACAACATTTGTCTGAAAATTTTATGGCCGTTATAGTGAGATGTTGCTACATATGTATATTGACACTTGACGTTTAGATCTCATTTAGGTGTTATAAACATTAAACAAAAGTATGTAAAAATTAGTTTAATGATTTTGGATATCAAAAAGAAAGAATGTATTCGTTAACCAAAAAAATAGTAGTCTGAATGTAAAAAAAGGCAAACGCTAGTAGTCTTTTCTCGTAAAGTTAATTATGATTATAACTGGTGGACACTAATTTAATATAATTTTTCGATTACTATAAATATTTTAACATTTTATTTTTATACGTAATATATCTCTTACAAAATATTATTACACAATATTTGAGTATGATTACTATAGATGAGTAATTTTATAAAGAGTGTATGCGATACGGATTGTCACTGCTATTATAGGTAGGACGTTGTTATAGAGAAATAAAATATAACATGAAAAATCGAGTATGCAGTTATATTAATTAAATATCATGATAATGAATAGCTATTATAATGAGATTTGGGTGTAGTAATAAATTTATCAAAAATATGAAAAAGCTTGGAGTTCCACAATTGGTATCGACATACATGTTTATAGATAAGTTTGTAAGTTGAAAAATCACATGGCCAACATTCCATATATAGTTAGAAATTTGAAGGACATAATGAATTGCCATACTCTCAGCTTCCCTTTTTAGTTAAACAAACGTGTTTTTCATTCTTGTTTAAATACATAGGCTTTAGCTAGCTTCACAACGTGCTCAATGGTTCTTTATTATCAGAAGTGGTCGAATGGTTGTATATCTTTGGAACAAAACGTTTTCATATTCTTCCTTTAAAAGAAAAGCCACTACTGCATGTGATAATAATCGGTTGCAATTTAAATAGGAGAAAATAAAAATGATCTTATAAAGATTTTCTATATTTTATATATTGGAGCAATATGACTAGAAAATTATAATGAATCATCAATATCAGTAGGAAAAAAAAACTAATGTTTTCATGTATAAAAATCATAAAGTTTTTCATTACTTCAGTGAAAATCTGTTTTTCATCATGTGTTTTTTCAGTGAATTTTTTCGATAAAAAATGAGTGAGAAAAATTATGTTTTATAACACAAATATTTAACTAATTAACTGTGAACTAAGTGGGA
Source organism: Datura wrightii (assembly GCA_035772735.1). NCBI lineage: Eukaryota > Viridiplantae > Streptophyta > Magnoliopsida > Solanales > Solanaceae > Datura > Datura wrightii. The sequence goes on along the minus strand of JASDFA010000008.1, from coordinate 108,572,498 downwards.
CTTGATTCTTTTTTTTCGGAAAAGAAAAGGTGCGTAGGCAGCTCTCCTAAAAAAGAGTGAAGTTCCATCCGCCTTTGAAGGCTAGCTCCTGCTTCGGCGCTTCATCCCCACATCTCACATATTGGAAAAGGCAAACTAAAAAGGGAAATTGAGTCAATAGACAAAGAAAAAAAGGAATCTGTTATACAAAAACAATTCAATGTTTGTCTTTCTGAGGATTGATTTTCCTTGTCGTAGTTCATGTTCCGGAAAAATTCTTCTTTTTCTTCTTGTTGTGAAAGTGAAGGGAAGGCAAAGAATTTCCCATTGACTTGATTTTTATTTCTATTAATGAATATACAATTTGAATTTCAAAAAATGATACTTCCTGTAAATATGAAAATTTCACTGTGAAAATTATAATAACTTTTCAAATTATGGGTTGAGCAAATGTGGCCGTTTGGAGAAGGATATGGTTTTTTGAATTTGGAGAGGGAAACGGTGATTTTATGAAAAAATTACGTTTTTAATAACTATGAGTTAATAAGGTATGGAGTAAATTAGGCAAAGGTAATTAATTTTGCAATAAATAATTTCTTTTTATTTTATAAAACTTAACTTATGAAGTAGGGTTTTAAAATTTAAAATTGAATTTCTACCTTTGATGAATTTAAGATTTAAAAACAGAAATTCACATGGAAGTTAAATGTTATTAAAAATAAATAAATATAAATTTAAAATCAAAATTTGAAATTATAATTTAAAATCACATGTGACCTCATTATTTCTATCTATACATTTTTTATTTTAAAATTTATAAACTCTTGTATCCATAGGTGCAAAGAATTATTTTTTATTTGTTAATAAATTAATTGGAGGTAAGAGAATGTATTACCATGTGAGGAGTTGAATCCTCGTTGCTCACCAATAAAGTTAAAAATTTTCAAAAATAATTGTAATGAATGGATAAGATTCCTTTATCGTTAGTTAAAAGTTTTGAATTCGAATTCTAAATATGGTAAATGAATTCTGAAAAATATAAATTTAAATTAGTATGAGTACAAAAATTTGAAAAATAGAAAAAGTTAAAATTAAAATTGCAAGACAGTAAACAGAATTCGGAATCAATAAAAACATAAAACGAATTATAGGTTGGGCCAAACTCTTAGGGGAATTCCATATATTTACCAGCATTGAATTGATTGACAATTGAGAAAAAAAAATGGCAGGCCACACTCAATTAGATGTGACCTCTAAATTTGTAGGACCACATTGTAAACGCAAGAAAGTGCAGTGCCCTTTATTCCCATAATAAAAATACGAGTGGTCCTCAATTTCGATGGGGCCTCTCTTTCTTGTTTCTCCCAGGCAAAGATTTATGTTGTGTTTGGTAATAATGGAGGTAATTCCAATTTAATTGTTCAAAATATTTTATAAAAACATAAATTACTTTAATTAAAAAACCGAATAGTCATATGTACCACCAAATACCCAAACTCTCACCCTAAAACCCCTGCTTTCACTTGTTACTCGCTCTGCAAACACTTAATCACTTAATCTTTTTTTGGGGTATCAAACACACCTTTTTGAGTCAGTTGTTTCAAATTAATATTTTTTTGCACATAGGGCATATGAGACTATTTGAGTTCTATCTTTTTTGTGAGGGATGATATATACTTGGAAAACTGAATGAAAAATATACTAATTAAGAAAGCATATTATGGCTTTTCCCCAATAATATAAAAGGATAAACAGATTTGCACAGTTGTAACTTTTTGGTTAACTAATTTTGCAACTTGGAAAATATGGAAAAGATTTGAGGATGGCCTTGAATATGACTAATGGAACAGTCTTTTTTTTTTTTCCCAACTCCACTTATTATTATTGAAACTTATATAATTATCATCTAGAACCTTATTCTGTTTTGTTGATGGAGAAGTCTGAAATCCCATATTTTGGGATGGATGGACAGCAAGCAAATCACCTCAACTTGCAAAACACTACTCATTTGTGGTAGAGTGGATAAGAAATAATTATTATAAAATAAAATTAAAAATATATAATTTCAAATTATTTATCTTATTATTCAAATTAAAATAATAAAATTAATTATTTCGTCATATATTAAAACGACCCGTACAAGTTGAAGGCTAAAAATGCCCCCCACCATGTATGTCCTACTCCAGTACTAAAAGAGCATTGACATCTTAAAGAATACAACCAATTACCCCACCTAAACTTAGGCCGTTTGGCTATTCAGATGGAATAATGATTTGAAATTATATAAGATAAAGTTAGAAATTTTGTTTGGACATGTAATTTGAAATTTTTAAATTATATTTTTTTTCTTACAAATATAAAGTCATTCTAAAATATAATATTTATTGACCGAACTTTAGTTCAATAAAAAGTAAAGTTAAACATGAGTTGTAGTGTACTACTCTAGTTTAATATAATCCTCATATCCAATTAAACATTTACCAACCACGTGGGGGGATTATATTAAAGAGTAGTATACTACAACTCATATCCAATTTTACTTTTTGTTGAACTAAAGTTCGACTAATAAATATTTTATTTTTTGAATGATTTTATGATAGTGTATTATCCGTTTTTATGAATTTTTACTTAATTTGGTAGATTATATAAGAAATGAGAAAATTTTAATTATTTTCACAACTTATGGAGTTTTTATGTTCATAAGAAAAAAATTCAACTTTAAGAATTTTAAATTGCTTTTACAAAACTTCAACTTTAATTTCATCTCGCATGACTAAAAGAGCCGTTAATATACACTTGACGCTGAGTATAAATTTATATGTGAAAAATAAATTATAATTATAATAAATAATATATATAATTTTAAATATATAATAAATCTAAGCCTTAAAAATTAAACTTATTAAGCTTATATTTTAGATTTACCTTTATTCGCTCACTTCGGACCATATTATTAGTTGAATGTATTGATTAAATTCATAAATACTCATTTTTCTAACTCATGTATAATTGAAAATTAGCAATTCTCATTGATTTTGAATTCACATGTAAAACTCCAGCATATTATCATGAAAAATTAGAAATCCGTGGAATTTTAAACTTTTTAATAGTGATTATTATTTAAAGATAAAAGGTTGAAAAAGTGACAAGCTATTTTCATTCCTGTATATGTTTTGTTTTAAGGTGGCCTCAATTATCAGTTTTAACATCGACTACGACAACTCATCTTCTAATTAATTATTATGATCCTTTCCACTTAACCACTTTTCTCTCCTTCAGACATCACCAAACACCCAATTAGTAAATCATTTTTTTTTCCAGAACTAAGGGTTAATCCTCTATAGATTGTTTACTTTCCTTTGAAAATAATTAACTTAGTGGTAGGCTTCTATTTTACTGCTTCACTTTTTAAGAGAAATTTACAAAAAATAGTCCCCATTATAGAAAGGGCATATATAAAATAATCTCTTAATTATATTTTTAAATAGTTAAAAAAAAAAAAACTATTTAATTTAGATTTAGGGGATAATGAAAGTGATGATTAGAATAAATGTAATCTGAGAGAGGACAGCTATAGCCAACCTTCTCCTCCAGCAAAGCATTTATGAAAGTGGCAAGTGACCCATATGCTTAGCTTGTTAAGTTGAAACGATATGATCGAAATAGATGCACATTTCGAGAAAAACAAGATTACTCCACTTTTTATCAATTAGTAGAGTACTACCTAAAACCAGAACACCCACTCACTTTGTGCTACTGACTATATGGACACGCCCCTATTTTCCCTAATAATTATTACTCAATTTATACATTATTATTTTATTTAATATGAATAAACATTTATGTAATTATTACTTATAAAAATAATATTTTACATAAACGCGAAAATGATGGTTAACTCATAAAAGAATTTTCCTAATAGATCTTTTGTAATATAAATAAAACAATTATATCTAAAAAATAAAAAAAAATGAAAAAACTGCAAATCTCCTATAAAGAAAAGTTATATAAATGTTTTATATATGGCTCCCTCATACAGAGTTTAATTTATACATATTTATTTCCTAGCGCCCTTGTAATTCAAAAAGAAAATGTTATGAAGTGTCTCGGAGTTCCACGGTAAAATTAAAAACTTCATAAGTGATTATTTTTTCAAATATAAAAGCAAAAAAATATCAGTGGGTGCTATTTCTATTAAATAAATTATAAATATTAATTAAAAAATTAAAACTTTCATTATTTTAATAAAAATATTATCACAAAATTTAAAAATCCACATAAATTAAAATAAAGAAAATAATAGATTTGAGGTCAGCTTAGGAGTACATATATACAAACAAATTATATCTATCAAAACTTAGATGGAAGAAATAAGATTATTTGTAGTAATTTCTCATACAATTGAAATTTTGACTTGTGGTTTTTATCGTACTAATGTTTACTCAGTTTGTTGATATACTGCTTAAGCCACAAGATGCTAACTAGAGTTTAATTGTCTGCTAAGCATATATTTCATAAATTAAGATTATCTTAGTGGATAGGATAGAGTTTTGTCCGTATCAAGCCCACCAAACTACACTTTGCACATAACCCCAAAATGCTTTAAAAGCTAAATTCCATATCATGCACGGATTTTTCTTTATTAAAACCTTTTCATAGTACTACTACCAACCATTAAAGTAATATTACTACTAATAGAACGATTAGTTAAATTAACAATTAAGTCATCAAAGTGAGTATTAACAAAAAGTAACTTTTTAATTCTTTATAAATACTTTTTGATTTTATAATCTTTTTAATAAGAAATTCTGATTATATTATTATCTTTATACCGCTTTAAAAAATCAGTGTTTCTTATTCAAATTAAATTATAAATGATAAAACTTTTGTTTTTTACATGTGGATGGAGCCCACGCGGTTCCTATACTACGAAGAATATCATCTTACCATATTGGTGGACACACATATAATAGACCTCCAAAAATCTAAACAAGAAAAAGATTTTAGATGTTGATGCACTAATACCGCGTATATATGTAGTAGATGCAATAATTAAACATGTAAGTGTTTAAAATAATCATAATGTGGTGAATTTTAAAAAGGTTAAATAATTTGCGATAGTATAAGCATGGTTGTTATTATCCGTAAATCGCCCTAAATTAATGCATGTTAAGTCACTTTGTGCTTCTTCATCTCAGACAAGAATCGAAATGGAACACTGCCCGACCCCTCAGTCCATAGTCCCTACTACACTGCCATTCTTCTCTCTTTGCTCTGACAAATAGCCACAGAAATTTATACAGTACCTAATTGCAGACATGCAATTTTTTAAACAACTTTAAAAAGCAAACAACCAGAAGAAAAGAAAAGGTAAAAGAGAAAACAGACGAGAAAGGAATCAATGCTCATCAGCTATCATGTCAAGCAAAGATGGGAGAAGAAACAGCCGTAAAGGGAAGGATAATAAGCTTACAAAGTTTCTGAATCAAATGAGATATAAGTACCCATAATAATTTACAAGGCCAGCAGCAGCAGCAGTAAGCAAAAAGAAAAATTAACAAATTAAATTGCTCCTTGGAACAATCTTGATTTCCATTGTTATCCTCATGAAGCTGAGCACTAATCCTTACGAACAAAGCATAAAACAGGTCTAAAAAAAAAACAAATAAACGTGACTAATAGCACCAGCCTCGAAGTTTTTCTCTTCCTTGCACTAATTCTAGTTAAAACCTTATTTCTCCATTTTTTTTTCCAGCCAACCGTGTCTAATTAGATCAAGATGAAGAAGAAGACCCATTAGTAGCAACAACACTATCACTTGTGTGAAGATGGCGGATTATGCCTTGGATGTCTCTTTTGTTGTCGCTGCTGCTTTCATGGTGATGATGATGATGAAATTCTGAGTCGGTGCTGTTATTATTGTTATTTCTACTAACAATACAGAAACCATTAACGTTGTTAGTGTTACCATTGAAGTGATGGTTGTCGTCGCCGGCGGCGTGTTGATCTGATTTCTTGCCGAAAGTGTTCTTGTTATTGTGCATCCATACCTTTAGAACCCCTTTTTCAACTCCAATTTCGTTGCAGAAATTGCTCACCAGATCTTCATCTCTCTTCTGCATTTTCCATCCAACTCTTTCTGAGAATTCCAGCATTTTTACCTTCTGATCTGGAGTGAATTTCGTTCTGAAACGCTTCCTCCCGTTAGAATTTGCTACCGGAGCTGATGTGGGGTTCAGATTTTTGTCCCCAGAAAAGCCAGCACTAAGGGCCAAGAGCATGTGGGGTGCAGAAGCTGGGTAATAAGCTGACGAAATCGGTGGTGGAGATGGGGAATTCGGACTGCTGTGGTCCCCACGCGGCGCCGGAAGCGGAGGCGGAGGAGGATGGTGGCGGTGGTGAGGTTGGTACTCAAGCACCGCGGTGGTGATGGGTGGCGGTGGGATGACAACCGGTTCTTCCGGTTCACGGCGGTGAAAATTGCGGTGACAGCCACAAGCAGCACATTTTAGAGAAGTTGGGTCAGCTGGGTTAGCAGTGGGAGAAGGTAAAAATTCCCCACAGCCATCAACCGCATGACCACCTAAGCTGGCAGCATGGTTCTTGAGGCATTCTTTGTAAATAACCACGACAGGGTGGTGATTGTGAAGGGGATTTTTCCGTTTAAGGACACCATTACTGAAAGGGAAGGGCTTCAGTTTTTGGATCTGAGTTGGAGTTTCAATTTCAGCTTCCGAACTTTTGACTACAGCTGATGTTGTAGTAGTAGTAGTAGTTGTGTTGTTGTTGGTTAAGTCCATGGCTGAAACATCTACTCTCTTTATCTTTTCTTAAGAGTTAGATGATTAGATTTAGGGTCAAGATTTCACACAAAAAAGGAACCATCTTTATTCATGGGGAAAGGTTAATAAGGAAGGAAGAAAAAGAAGGGGGCTTTAGTAAGTGAGAAGACAAGGGATGATAAAGAAATGAAGGGTGTTTTTAGGTTTTGTTTTTGGTTTTGGGTTGATGAAGATGATAATGAGGATATGACTAGTGATGACCATAGATAATAAAAAGGTATAATTATGCTTTTCATCCCTCAACTTCTGACATACTTTAACTTTGGTCCTTATGATTAATATACTTCCTTTCTTGAGTGGTGTACAAGTCAATTTTTGATATACTTTAACTCCTATCAAATAATTCTATCTAATATGACTTAAATAGATAAAGAAATTATCAAGTTTTATTAAAATTTGAAATAGAAATCTCATATCTTAACTCATCTTGATATTTATTATGCAACACTTATAAAAAAATTTGAAAATATAATCAACCTTTAAATTTATTAAAACGTATAATTTTTTTTAATCTAAATAAGAAAAAAATATTATTTTTATCATTATATTTCCTTTACATATAAAATAATCAATTCATATGTGACATAACACATGAAATTAAGCAGTTCAAACAATTAGTAATTTACAAAACTTATGAAAATTCACAACCATAATGATGAAAAGTGAACATATCAACTAACTGAAAGTTTAATGTGTGTACTTAAAAATCATAAACATTAAATTAAAATTTATTAATCGTTTGGGGACTAATAGCGCAACTTTTTTGTAATAAAAATCTTGATTTTGTGGTTGTCCTTAACCACTGGTGTTATTTGACCTTGGTTCCTAATCTAATCTGTGGTTAACCTGCAGCTTCTGCTAGCTGACCCCACCACCCCACCACTTGCTTGTATTAGACTTTGGGTGTCATGTGTGTAATAAATACCACTGGAAATTAGTTAAATGCTTATGGCAATACTCTTGTCGTCTTCTCATTTTGGATAATGATACTTAAGGCAATCAATTCGTTTTAGTTGAGAGGACTACAAATTAATCATATCTGTAAGTAAAATTAAAATGATAAATACACTATTTTAACCGACTTATTACATTGTATGTATATTTAAAGAAAGGACTAGCTAGTGTATTGGAATTTAATTAATTTGAATTCTATATGTAGAGGAGTAAGGGTCATTCAGGGGACTAATTAGTGTAGTCGTTTTAATTACAAGGTTGTCCCATCTACTCTACTCTACTGACTTTAAATTAAATTAAATTAAATTCATAGTGAAAGACCTAGTAGTACTAGTTATAAGTGTTATTTTGACTAAACTCTCGGTTGGGGGAGCATGGGGAGGAGTTGGTAGTAAACAATTACTCTCTCTGTACATTTATTGAGGACATTAGTAATTGTTTTCTGCTAGTATGATTTAGGGTAATTTTCATCTAATTATAACTTAATTATTTACATTTATGTTCAATGTTTGTATATTTTTATATGTTATCCAAACGCTTCATTTTATTTTTTAAGTTTTAACTACGGATGTCCTTATTACGGGTGGTTTGGTCTGTTATATAAAAATAATATTAAATAAAATATATTAATATGTAATATTTGTATTTAATTATGTTGAGATTATTTTTTATATGTCGTATAATTTTAATGTATTAAAAATAACATATATTGCATAATTATTTATTTATACAAATAGTTTCCGCAAATATAATAGAAAAAATAAGCTAAAAGTTTTGAAAGACAAATATATCTTTAATCATGCTCAATTTTAATGCATATATTTTAAAAATTCTTGTATCTAATATCATATATAATATATTATATATTAATTATATATAACATAATATTAAATAAAATATGTAACTAGTGCTACATAAATTTAAAAAGATATACTAAATAATATATTAATATTACTTAAAATTAATATATATATATATATATATATATATATACACACATTATTTTTTTTAATGCATCTTGCATACCTGTCCAAATTCGAAAGTTCAAAGGTTAAGAGTAATATTTGTCTTCATATATTTTCGTAGAGAATTTTCACCACATAAGTTAATTTTTATATTTAAGTTAGGGTTTTTTTAATTAAGGATAGGATAAGAGAAAATAAGAGAAATAATTATATAATGAAAAATTAAACTCTCATTTAATAAGATAAAAGTTTAGTAATCAATTAATTAAACTATTATAATTTTTTAGCTGAGTTTAATTTTTTTTAAAGAAATATTATTACTTAAGGGACGGCGGATGAAAAATAAGAAAAGAAATTATAAGGTGAAATTGAATCTTTATGACCTCATCAACGAAAAGAAAATAAATTTAAATTAAATTCAATATTCGTTTTTCTTATCATATGATTTTTAAAAAAAAAATAAAAAAATTGATGGTTTGATATTGTACCTATTAATCTGTTGCCTTGTCCTTCTAAGTTCAAACAGTGCTACTAATTCTGTTTTTGGTTATTAATTAATTAGGTAGAGATAATTATTGATTGAGTAAAAATAAAAATTGAATTGAATCATAGAAATGGAATTTGCTGCAAGCTGTCTGATGCATTTACTGAACCAACCTTTATTTGTCAAAGTTACAGTTGGAAAAAGCACAGCAATATCCCAATTTTCCAAGACCTTGACTCCATGGTTAAAATTATTATACACGTTACTACTCTGTCACAGTATATCGTATTTGTTGCTTCCATTTGAATATAAAATATTATTTTTAATGATATGTGTTATTATTGAATCTCAAATTTAAGTATTTTTGTTGCTTATAATTTATGCATATTAATGAGATATTGGTTTAAATGTGTATCTCCAGGATAATAATTACTCATAAATCTTCATCTCTCGTCTTATCAGTGAATTCCATGTCCAAATGTAGATATAATATATGCAACAAATTATTTTAGGAGGATTAATTTTATAGATCACTTATTAGAAAAATTGGTTTTATTAATTTTTATACTTATATATATATAAATTTGAAATTTTTTTCTATTTAATTTGAAAGTTATCAAAAAAAATTTATTTTCTCAACTACTTCTATATTGTTAATATATATTCCTATTATATTTCACAAAAGATAATTTACATATTCTAGCAATAACTTATACGAATATTAGTAATGCAGCTAAGGAAAACTCTCTTCCTCTCTTTCTCTCTCTCTGTGTGTGTATAAAGATCTTTAAATATATTGATTGAACTTTTTATCCATCGTTAAAAGAAATCGCAATAGATAAAATTATTATTTACTATTTTTATATAATTATTATTTTAAATTATTATTTTGTAAATATTTTAAAAAAAATTATTTAAAAAAAGAGAGAGAGAGAGAGAGACATTTCCATGAAGCTCTTTTTTCCCTTTTTTTATTTGGATTTTATTTATTTTTTTCCTTTTTGATGATAGAGAGTCACGATTTTTTTCCCTTTGATTAAAAAAAATTTCTTTATACTTTTAAATTGTTTTCTATTTATAAATCTTTTCACCTCCATAAAAAAAATTATAATTATATAATTTAATTTTTTAATTCTTCTACATTAATATTTTTTATTAATCTCCAACCTTTTATGTTTTTGTATTAATTTATCTTCTCTTTTTTTTCATGTTATGAATTTTTCTTTATGTTGTGGATTTGAAAAATACAATAGTAATTGTTATGTCTGCTCAAGTTATTTGTATTCAAAATAATTTAACTTATATTATTACCTTTAGTTGAGTCTAATATTGATATTATGTTGTCTCCTTTAGTTGAGTTTTATATTGATATTATATGATTTAGATTTCGTATTATTTATAACTTTTTTCATATATTCACAAGTTTCATCTATTCAGCTAAAATAATCTCTTCAAATCATAAAATAATTTTTTTATTTATAAAATTATAAATTATTATAACTGTAACTCTTGCGTACAATTTATTTTAGATAATATTGCAATGAAATCTGAAAAAAGGATTGAATAAAATTATGTAAATTAACAGCTTAAGGCGATAAGATTCTCATTGAATAATAAAAGTCATAGTAATTAGAGTTTGATTAGTAAAAAAGTATAAAATGGGAACAAAGAAAGGCACACGAATATCTATAATATTAGTTTATAAAGAGATGATAATTTTTTTTCGTATTATACTCTATATTTGTATTTTATATTTTTACATATATGTTTGAGTTCTTATCTATTTTTACTATATTTTTTTACATATATATTTTTACATATATGTTTGAGTTCTTATCTATTTTTACTATATCTTTCAGAGATCGAGATTTTTTTTTTCATCGAAAACGAAGAAGGCCGGGGATGGCCTACGGTGCGTCTTATCTGAAGGGAACACGCTTTTTTGACCGCCGTGGTATGATTGCCGGGCCCTCTCCTTAGAGTCAAGTGACTTTCAGCTCCTCTCCTCGTTCCGCCCTTTTGACCATTAAAATTTAATTTTTTATAGGGCACAAAAGTTCATGCTATAATTTTCAATAATTATATGTTGAAAAGTGAAAAAAATATTTACAACAAGACAAGATCTATTACATTGTAAATGAACACATTAGTAGTGTTAATCCTAATTTTATATCACTAAACAAGGAGATTGATGTTGGGTTCAATGACAGCACTATAGTTTAAGAGTGTAATAATTACTTTTCTACTGTTACTTTTTCAAACAATTTTGTTTCATTTGAAAATGCAATACAATCTTCCGATGGAACAATCTTTGGTAATTTCTTTAGATTTTATCAACAAACCTAACATTCAATATATGCATAATATTTTACTCCTATTTACTTAACAAAATATTCTTTGTAGATATAAGCACGAAGGTCCTTATAAATATTGATTGAACTTTTTGCCTTTCATTAAAAGATTCTACAATAGATAAAATTATCGTTTTTCATTTTTCTCAATTAGTTGTTATTTAATTATTATAGATCTTTATTAATTTGTAAAAGGTAAAACTCCTAATATTTAGTATTTTAAAATTGACTAAAACTTTACTTCTTAAATCTTTTCTTATTTGAACTATATTAAAAATCCTAACATTTAATACTTTTTAATACAAATATGTTAACTTATACATCAATCCATTATTTATTAAACTAAATAATTATCTATCACTATATTCTATTAAATTATAAAAAATTAAAGTGTGAATTTTATTATGTATTAATATGTGAATTCCTTATTCTCTTTTTAAAAAATTGTATAATAATAACAATAATAATAAATATAAAAACATAATATACTTTAAGTTGTTTCAATTAATCAAGTACTCTTGTTATTCACTCTCTTTAGTTAAATCTACACTATTTTTTCTATTTTAATTTAGGTGAAGTTCATTTTATGTGAAGTGTTTGACTAAACACATGGATTATTAAGCTGAAATCATCTCATAAAGGGTAAAATGAAAAGTTTGAAATTAAGTTATTATTAAATATTTAAAGTATGAAACCTCGTAGCAAAATAATTCATTCACCTTTTTACCTTTTTAAAATAGAGTTTACACTTAACAAAAATTATTTAATTATTTTTAAATGTTTAGGATTTTAATATTAACTAAATTTATGTATTAATTTATTCGTTATTTGAAATATATAGAAAATACAATATTTATATACATATAATGTATGCATTTAAGTGCTCATGTAAAAGGCGAATAATTTTTTTATCTTTCGATCAAACGCTACTTCTATGCCGTTTTTGTTCATTGAAACAAGCACTAGAATAAACTGAAGAAAGAACTAGTAGATTGGATCAAACTCTTAAACATAATCATTTATCAATTTGAAATTCATAATTTTTTAAATTCTTATATTTTACATGAATATACATTTTTAAATATTATTTATGCTATTTTTATAAATTTATTCTTATTAATATGAGGGACATCGCGAGGCGCGTACGTATAGACTAGTATATATATATATATATATATATATATATATATATCATATTATTATATAGGTGGAAAGCCCTCAAGTTAAAAGTTGAATTACCATTTTGCCCTTTAATTTAAAACTATTTCAATAATATTTTATGTACTAAAAGTAAATATATATTACAATAAATATTATTAGACTATTAAATTAAATAAGAAATCTATATTAGACTATTCTCTATTAAACTATAATAGAGAATTAATGTTTTCATTTAATTTACGTTATTTCACTTTATTCAAATTTAATTATAATTATTTATCATCAACTTCATCAGAATGTAATAAAACTCAAAGCCATAGTATCATGGTTGTTTCTTTCATTCAATATATATATATATATATATATATATATATATATATATATATATATAATGAGATTTTCTTGTTGTTTGGTACAATAAAAAATATTATAAGAGTATTGTTTAAATGTAGGAAAAATAGTTGTTTAGTATTTGATGGACTGATATGTAGGACTTCCCACTTTTAGTATAATATGATATGATATATTTAACTTGGTTTTGATTCAATGTATGGTAAAATATTATTATTTAATTAGATATTTTATTATATTTTAATTTATTGTAGGGGTAAAATGATAATCTAACTTTTAGGATAGAGACTTCCCACTTTGAGTATAATATGATGTATCTAGCTTCAACAAGAGTTAAAGAGAATATTATTTTTCTCATTTCTATAATAAATTTATATTAATAACCATTTGATAAAATATTTTTAGATAATTGACAATTATATAAGCAACTAATATAATTTGTTTGGGTGCATATCAGAAAGTAATACCTTAAATTTCTGTCAATTTTGTTTAATTATAAATCACATTTATCATCTGTCAGCACCAATATATCGTTCTACATATATCATCTAACGAATCTGCACAAGGTTATATGAGACACACGTACAACACACGTGTCCAGAACTAGTGTGTGTGTGTGTGTATATATATATATAAAATCTAAAAATAATTTTTTTTCTATTTAATTTGTAAGTAATCAAAAATTTTCATTTTCTCAGTTACTTCTATATTGTTGTTAATATATATTCCTATCATATTTCACAAAAGATAATTTACATATTCTAGCAATAACTTGTACGAATATTAGTAATGCAACTAAGGAAAACTTTTACTATTATACTGTGAATATTACGTTACTTTATTTTTGGATGAAATTTTTTTTAGCAGAAAATATTATTTAATTTAATCAGACTTTAATATTGAGGATCCATTTGTCATATGAGATAAAATCATAATTTGAAATTATAATATGAAATTATATGAGATAGAGTTGAAATTTTATTTGGACATAAAATTTAAAATTCTTAAATTATATTTTTTGCCATGAACATAAAAACATTATAAGTTGTGAATTTTTTTAAAATTTCCTTAATTCTTATACGATCTTATAAGTAAAAGTTTATAATAAAGTAAAATACAATGTGCCAGAAAGCTATTCTAAAAAAAATACGTACAATATTTATTGATCAAACTTTAATTCAATATAACGTAAAATTGAACATGAATTAGAGACTATTCTTTAATATGATCTTCCCATATAGTTGCCAAACTTATTTGATATAAATGGTTTGCAAAATTTGATAAGAGTAATAATACCAACTACCAAAATTTATTTACACCTGTAAATAGTTGATATATATAAAATGGTAATTTGTTTTACAAAATATAAACTTGTGGATCAATTTCTTTTTTAAAAGTCCATCACATAATTTGAAATCCCAAATTAATTTTTTAAAAAAATTTAAAATTTTATCTTATAATCACATGTTCAAACATAAATTTTATTTTATAATTTTAAATTACGAGATAAAAACAAATATTCAAACACCTAGAAGTATTGAGCATAAAAAAAAAAACTCTACTTTATTTCTTGTTCAAATATCCGATAATCTTTTTAAAGTAAATTTTGTGTGGAGCGGATGAAAACTGAAATTCAGTAACGCTTGACGTTGTCCCAGGAAAGAAACAATAGTCCTTCTCGCATTGTAGCAGAGCCCGACAAAAAACACTGTGCACAATCTTACGTAAGAAAGAGTGGCGTTACGAACCTCGAACTTAACCTTTATTCGCTTTTGGAGTTTAGTGCATGAAAAACGAGTAGTTTAGCAATTAAATAAGTATGATTAACTCCTTAAAACCCTGCCACGTGTGCTTCTCTAACAACACGTGGACGTGATTATTTAGCTCCAAAAGCTGCCACGTACTATCAGTTCCCATATTTTTACGTCTTTATATTAGTAACTTAAAAAAGTATGATTACGTACTAAGTTTGAATTTCTTAATTGTCCAACTTTGTCACTTCCTTAATTTTAGTCTTTTCTAAACAACGAATCTCAAAGGCACATCTCATCATTGTTAATTTTATTATATTTGCTCTTTTGACTCCAAAAGGTTGATCTTAATTATTATTTTTTAATGAACGTATAAAATTTAAAATGTACAAATAAAACTAAATTTTCCTGCCAGGTGAGTTCTCATGTTTTTATTGTTGAAGTTAATTTAATTAATTTTTAGAGCTATATTATAAATTATTTCAGTTTTTTTTTTATAATTAGATATTTAAAAATTATGTGAAAATTATTATAAGGTGAATTTTTTTTTATAAGAAATGAGATCTCTCTCCCTTTTAGAATTTGAACATAAGAAAGTGACCTCTTCAGATTTTTTACGTATAAAAGTGATGATCTCTTGTGCAGAAGCAAACTCAGAATTTAAACATGACGAGGGCATCACTAACCGAGAATGCATGTTAGTCAAAGTGATATCATATGACATCGACACTGCTTCACCGAAAAATGTCGTTAAACACATATAAAACTCAATGTGCTACGAATAAATATAAATTAAACAGACTTAGATAATATAATTTGATCTATGGTTTGATGGTTAAGGAACTTTATTTATAGTGTGTGGTTTTGCGTTCGAAACTCACCGTATATGTGTTTTATCTGTATTTTTTTGTGGGAAAACAAGAAAAATGCTATGTAGGTGTGTGTATATATATATATGGGCACACACACATAATTTTTTTCGAAGTTAATGGGTGCATGTGCACCTACACCAGTACATGTGGGTTCGCTTCTGCTCTTGTATGTAAAAATAAGGATCCCTATATAAAAATATTATAACTAAAAATATTTATAAAGAAATAGAAAATCATTTCTTTTCAATTTTTCTCATATCTAATATGATGAAAAAATATCCTAAAATGTTAATTAACGTATAATTTAACTCACGAAAAATAAACATGATAAATATTTTGTAACTAAGACATATATATAAGAGACATACAGACACACACAGAGACACTATAATTTTTTTAAATTATTAATATATTTACTTGTTATAATTGATTACTTGTTAATCTAATACTTTTCATAGAAATTCAAGTGTAATTACATCGTAAGTAATTTAATTATATAAATGTTATAAGGTGAAAATCGATTTCGCCTCTTGACTTTATTTTAAAAATCAAATTTCTTTCTCAATTTTAAACAATAGATATTATTTCCTCCTTATTCTAATTAATTTCTTAAAATATCTATTTTACACTTTACATTATCAAGTTTATCTTCTTTTTTTTACTTCTTTAAAATAAAAACTAAATAACATTAGATTTTGTGACAAATTAATAAAAATTATTGTTCTACTTCTAATGTTAGTGAATTTAAATAAGAAACTATAAATATCCAGGTTAAAAAATAAATATTATACATAATATAAAAAGATATTATATAAATAGAGGATTGAAAATAATAAGGATAAAAATAAATATTTTAAAAAATCAATTAGAATAAAAAGAGGAGAACGACTATTGTTCGTAATTGAGGAGGAAGTTTGATTTTTATAGCAAAATTGAAGGGATGAAAATAATTTTTGCCCAAATATTAGTGGATAAGACTTATACAACAAATCCTCTTCTATGTTTTCTCAAACAACCCCCACTCCCCCCTCAAAAGAAAAATCTTTAAATTATTTATTTTAAACGCAAATGTTATTAAAAAACAGTCTCAGGAAATTAAATTCATTCACACAGTGTACATGCATAATGCTAAAACATTTCTGAAAATTACTTCTAGTTCCCTCTGTATGGTCGTACTCATAAATGCCAAAAAGGAAAAAGGAAAACATTGGTTTAATATCTGAAATTATTTCAAACAATAATTATTTTATAATATAAAGGATAAATGTTATTAGTTAAAAATGGATCCAAATTATATTAGGTCCCCCCTTCTGACAAAAGAAATAAAAAAACTGCTAGGTCTACTCTCTCATCCCGTCTATACAAATACTCATTAATATTTAGACTAAAAACATGGGGCCCAAATTACAAGGATGAAAACCAAATACCAGTAAAGTCCACTGCAGACCCATAACTTTATAACATGGATGAACTCATGGGCTTACCTTTTTTTGTTTTTTCGAAAAAAAAAGAAAAGGAAATTACAATAACTATATGCTATTTAAAGTACTTTATGTTATTTGTTTAGCACAATTATATTATTGAATGAAGGCTTAAAAGCTTTATGTCACCATCAATTCAAATAAAATAAAATAAAAAGGAAAAAGAGAATAATACTCCTTGAAATAACAAAATACAAAGTAAATTCAAAATTTTCAGAAACGACGAGCTGTCGCATTCGTGATTAATTCTTATGGACTTAATATCAAGAAACAAGAAACACCAAAAAGATATTCACAATAACATATATTTTTGGTGTCTTAAATGTTTGGTTTTAATCCCAAAAATAAACATGTTGTTGAAAAAATTAATTTGGATATAAGTAAAACGAAACAGTTGTTTGGTATTTTTTTGAAAAACTAAATACTTTTTTTTTTTGTTCAATCAGGTTAGGAGTGGAGCTCAATCAGCAAAGAATGACTAATTAAACATCCCTCATAAAGAAAAATTATTATTATTTTTATTTTATTTTAATTGTTAGGTATACTAAAAATAATTATTTTAAAATACTTGCTAATTTTAAAATTCACGAGATAATTGATCATATTTTTTTAATTTTATCCTTAGTATTTAAAGTCATTTTAAAATATGAAAAAAATTATTACTGTATGTTTTTAAAAAATAAATAAGGTTATATTAGTTAAATTATCATCTCTATTAAATTTTTCTTAATAGATGTGTAAATCTTATCCTAACAATTAAAATAAAAAAGAGAGAATAATGACATATACTCTATAAAACGGTGAACACTGAACACTATTAAAAGTAAATATGATAATATATATTTGATAATATGTGTATACGATAAATATAGGAATTGTAGATCTAGTTGGTTAAGGTTTTGGATATTCTAGTAGTTTAGTTAATTAGTTAATTTATTGTATATAAAGAGATTATGTTATTAATGAGAAAAAACACATGAAGATTCTCCTAATTGTTGTTCTCTTCTTCTCCTCGTTCTTTTTTAATTTTAATATGGTATCAGAGTCAGACCCCAAATAGATTGTTCACCCTAACCATATTCGGGTGTGATTGAAGATGATATCCCACATCGGTGAGGGATGAGATCCTTATTCTCCTTATATGGCTTGAATGATCCTCACGCTTTGAAACAGGGACGGAGCTACAGTGCACTAAGGGTGGTCAGCCGAACACCCTTCGTTCGATAATTATATTGTATATATAGATAAAATATTATTTTATATGATTATATATTGTCACACCCCGCCTTGGGGGGTATGACGAGCACCTGGTGCTTGCTAGACTCTAGACTGCTACATGGTCCAGCTGAGCACATCTAGTGCTTTGGCTGGCCTTGGCTCTAATTCAAGAACCAAACCGGCTATATAACGGCTGTAAATACAGCCTCCGGCCAACTGGCCTGTAGCCATCTGTACCTGTAACAACAACTAACCAGAAACAGACTTATAACAAGGAACCTATGCGGGCCGACAAGGCCACCATGCTGTCTAGTCATCTGTAACTCAACACAAGACTGCTGTAAAACTACGTGACCGGCAAGGTCACCACTACTGTCAAATTAAGGCCCCACATGGCCAATATAAACTGAAATACTAAACAGCTACAACAGACTGCACGGCCCCACACGACCGGCTCAAGTAACCACAGGGAATATATACAGACTGCAAGCCTCTATGAATACTGTAAGAAATTAATAGAAATGATCGGGACAGGGCCCCGACCTAC
This sequence comes from Datura wrightii, assembly GCA_035772735.1. NCBI lineage: Eukaryota > Viridiplantae > Streptophyta > Magnoliopsida > Solanales > Solanaceae > Datura > Datura wrightii. Next base: position 108,553,542 of record JASDFA010000008.1, on the reverse strand, counting down.
CCATACTGCACAACAAAAGAAAAAGGAGCTACACCTCTAGGAATCAGACTCCGGATGACAGGAGCTGATGACTCACTGGCTGGCTGGAATCACGAGGGATCGGCTCCTCGTCCGTGAGTACCTGCAGGCAAGCAATGTAGCGCCCCGCTGGGCGTCAGTACCACAGGTACTGAGCATGTAAAGCAAACTGAAATATGCAACTGAAACGAATAGCAACAATAACATGACATTTAAGCAAGAAGTAGCTGAGTCTATCTAGCTGAGGATAACTGAGGAGAGTTTGTACATTTTGTAACTAACTGAACGTACCTGAAGACGTGTCGTCCTTCTGTCTATCAGTATCTACTAGCACATATCAATATACATAATAATACACACAATACCTGACCGACCCCCATAAGCCGGAAGGTGCCAACCAAACAAGCAATCTACTTACCCCTACCCGGGTCTAAACCAACCAAAAATAAGTCACTCCACTCCTCCGATACTGTGAGCTCCTCCTACCGGTCCCCCTTGGGTACGTAGCTCAGGCCTTGGCCTTTGACAATAAACTGTGTCTGAGTCCGAAGACTCCTGCCTCTGGGCACAGGTGCGCACACAGAGTGGTCTGCCCCTGTAAACAGGGTGTGCTAGTTCTGCGCAGAGTAAACTGAACTACCCCTGCAAGCAGGGTGGTCTGGACTGTATTATCATGGTGGTCGGCCATCATTGTCCTTTAGTCGGACGGCATCGCCCAGCTGGTGGTGGTATCTGAATCTGGTATCGACACAGCTATAACCCAGGGGCGGTGGGGATGCTAAAGGGTGCCCACATGCCACAACAAGTCTCAACATACAAACACATACACAGCAAGCATGCTCAAATGAAAAATACTAATCATATTCTCTTCTTTTATTTTCGAGGCTAATCTGTATTAATTAACTGATGCTATATGCTGTCTTACACTGTTTCTGGCTGCTGGACTTACTGCTACCTGGCCTTTATCTGTCTATCTAATTATATCTGAATATAACTCAATGACATAGTACATGCCCTCTATAACTGGATATAGCTCAATGATATATAATGTACCATCTACTACTGGATACCGTCTCAACAGGTGAAATACGTATTGCCTGAATATCTATTATTCTGATTATCGCATGATACGTAATAACATACTAGCATGCTTGCTGGAATTTGAACTAAAATCGTTCCTGGACGCTGGGTATCTGTTAATAGCGCTTATTCTATTTATTTTCTACCCTGTACTTCCTGGCTTGCCGAAAGAATAACTTTACATACCTGGTTTCTGGGTACCCGACTGACCGATGTGATTTCCGTCGGTACTTCTGCTGTTTCTCCCAACTACATTCATATACACGTCAATTAGAACTAAATACATTAATATTCGGGAGAAATTATCACTTTAGATATATATATTTATCCCAACTTTAACCTTTCGAAAAATGATCGAAAACTCGTTATTTTTCAGCGGTCCAGAAGGGAGAAATATTCACTTCTCAGCTAGGAACACATAGACATTAATTTAGAGCAATTCTACTTACCTTAGTTCGGCAGCTCGCCGATTCGTCGGCCGTATTTCACGAAACTAAATCCGTAGGAATGCTCTCTGCTGCTAAATACCTCAGTATCTGGGGTTAATTTGAATTTGGGCAGCGTTTAGCAGCGTAATCGGAGGAAAATTATTTAATTTCCTTCGTTCTTACTCCTCTCTGCCGTACCCTCTGTTTTCTGGAAATTTTTTAAAGGTTTTAAATGAAATTAAACCGAAGTGGGGCTTATATACTTGAGCCTGAACCTGGGCAACGTGTCACGGAGCCATCGCGGAGGCCTCATGTTGACACCCAATTTTGACCGACCTGCGCTAAATATGCTGCTTATATATGTATATATTTGTTTATTTATTTTACGCAAAAATTCGACTTATTTTTGTATTTATAAAATAATTTATTATCATAATATTGCGAAAATTATTTCAAGTTATATATATATATGATTTATATTAATTTTAAATTTTGATATTAAATAATTACATCGTACATAATGTATTTCGTTTTAATATGCACCCTTATTTTGAAATATATTCTTTATTTAATAAATTATTTACCTAATTTTACTAAGTTTTACAAATTTATTTGACTAATAATATTATTTGAATTTATAAATTATTTATGTTAATAATATGATTTTTATAATATTTGATAACTTGATTTTGTTTTTTACTCATAAAATTGTTTATAAACATAATAATTTAATTATATGATATTTACATAAGTATACTTAAATTTAGGATTTATTTATTAATAATAATTTTATATGATTTTCCTATAATCTAAACTATTTTATATCTATTTATTAAATTATTTTTAAAGTGTAGTATATTTATTAATTTAATAGCAGCCAAATTCACTTTCCTTCAATTTATTTAAATTATAGCCATTTGTTATTCAATTTCAGTTCAATTTATTTCAAATCTGGCCACTTTCTATTAAATTCATTTCAATTTTAGCCACTTTTAATTCAATATGGCTATTATTTAAATTCAATTCCTAATTGAATCTACCCAATTGACCGATCCGCGACCCGCTCCATAACCCATAAACCGACCCATCTTTATAACTTAATCTTAATCGTTCATTTAATTTGATCCTACGGCTGAGATTAAAACCCTGCCCACTTCCCATATTTATCCCTCTACCCCTAAAACCTAAAACATTTACCCCCATTCTTCTTCCTCTCCACTACCCTAGCCGCCGCCTCTTCCTCTTCTCCTCTACCTTTCCACCATTAACGCCGCCCATCTCCTGTCAAACTACCACCGAAAAATACCATAGCCGTCTCGGTCTCTCTTCCCCGGTCATCTCCTTCGGCGAAACAACACCTTCGCCGGAAACGCACCCCAGCAGAGTCGTCATTCTGTCGCGCCCCATTTTTCCCTCGCGGTAAGTGGGACCCAACATTGAGGACTCTTAAGGGTTGAAAGAAGAGAGTCGCCACCTAACGAATTAAGGTGCGTTAGGGCACCATTTTAAGCTAATTTGTTACCTAAGTTACCAGAGTTTGGGTAAGGGCTTTAGTTACCTCGAAAGGAAGGTGTTAGGCACCTTTCGAGGTCCACAAAGGTGGTTCCCGGCCGTACTCATTAAATGGGGGATTTATCTAAGTGATAAAATAAAGTCGGTGAGTTATTAAACTATAAAGCTAAAACTTAGAGTGGGATCAGGTTTTGACAAGGCTGAAAAATGGGCCCAATGCGGTATTACTCCCATCGATCCTATTTTTTAAATCAAGATAATTTGAAGAGAATAACATATATAATATATATATATATATATACATGATTTTCTTAAAATGCATTTTTTTTTACTCAAGTTATATATATATATGTTATTCTCTTCAAATTATCTTGATTTAAAAAATAGGATCGATGGGAGTAATACCGCATTGGGCCTATTTTTCAGCCTTGTCAAAACCTGATCCCACTCTAAGTTTTAGCTTTATAGTTTAATAACTCATCGACTTTATTTTATCACTTAGATAAATCCCCCATTTAATGAGTACGGCCGGGAGCCACCTTTGTGGACCTCGAAAGATACCTAACACCTTCTTTTCGAGGTAACTAAAGCCCTTACCCGAACTCTGGTAACTTAGGTAACAAATTAGCTTAAAACGGTGCCCTAACGCACCTTAATTCGTTAGGTGGCGACTCTCTTCTTTCAACCCTTAAGAGTCCTCAATGTTGGGTCCCACTTTACCGCGAGGGAAAAATGGGGCGCGACACCTCACCTCCGTGACACGCTGCCATCGCGGAGGGGCTCTGCCTCGGCTCCTCCCGCGACGGTTCGACGGGTTTCTCGTCCGATCTTTTTCCCGGCCTTCCTCTAGCACGTATGGCCTTATAATATGCTTAACCAACGTGCGAATAGGTCGTCTAGGTGCCGGGAATTCTACGGGGTATAACAATATAATTATATTTTGAACGCCCTTCAACAACTAGACTAGGTAGCTTAGTGGTTTTGAGCGTTTGGAAAATGTTAATCCGCACCCTGTGTCTAGGTTTGATTTCCATTCCCTGTGCGAGTGTAGTGTACCAATTAAATATAAAATTATTAAAATTAAATATTATACAATTTTTTTAAAATTTTTTTGTGCACTCATTGTCAAAAGAAAATAAATACTTAATTAATATTTGAACACTCTTCGTGAAATTTTTGGCTACGCCATTGCTTTGAAATAACTTTTGGAGTTGAATTAAGCCCAACAACTAAGGCCAACTTGCCGAATGTAAATAGAAGGGCATGACCATAATTAATTATAATGAGGACTTGACGAAGTCATTTAAAGATAACGGAATATGGAAAATGCAGACATTGCCTCCAGATAAGAAGACACTCGCTTGCATATGGACTTATAAGATCAAATACAACTCTGATGGTACTATAGTGTGATATAAGGATCAATTAATTATTTTCGACAACCATCAGGTGGAGGAAATTAAATGACGAGATATTTGATCTAGTCGCCATGATGGTGATCATTCGAACATCTTTTATTATTGTGGAGACACTAAACTGTAAATTGCATCAGATGAATGTTCATAATGCCTTCTTGCACTAAGATTTTAAAGAAGAAGCATATATGATGTTACCACTAGAATTTCAGTTTTTCAATCCGAAAAAAGGCGTATAGGCTCCAAAATTTTTTGTATAGGTTGAAATAGGCATCACGTTATTGGTTTATGCCAAATTATAAACCGGCCTGAAGAAATATGGATTAATATAGTCATATTCTGATATCTTTTCACCTTGCAATGGACGAATGTGTAGATTAATATCCTCGTTTATATGGATGACTTGATTATTTTTGAAAATGAGCACAAGTACTATCGAAAAACTATGAAACAAACGTAAAAAATCGACACTAGGAGGTCGATTTTCATGGAAGCGACCTAAAAACTTGACTTCAATCATGTGTAGCAAAATTCTTGATCGATTTCAAAACCGACATTACGAAGTGGGAAAAAAATGACCTCATGAGGTATGTATGTTTTTTTCCCGAAATTTATTTATTTTACAAAATATTAATCATACCGACTTTATGAGTTTTGTATCTTATTTTATGTTCTTTATATATTCATTCCGACCTCATGAGACCAGTTTTCTGTATGAAATATATTTTTTTATTTTTGTGCTAAATAGCGGGACTAAAAATTTTTATTTTTCTACAAAACACAAACAGTAAAATATTGTTTTTGCAACTATCCACCTGCAAATTTAATTTAATATAATAAACAAACAATATAAACAACTAATCTAAGCTTAAAGAGCTGCCAACAATCTACCAAACTACAACAAATACATTTACTAAATCCTCTGATCCATACTACATCAAATTCAACTTGAAACTATTTCAAAATTGAATGAAAAAGTCACACGAGTCATTAATTAAAAGGATTATACTTCAAAATTTGCATACATTCACAATACACTTATATAATTCTTATAAACCATCACAAAAGGCATAAGCTAGTATCTACAAGATTAAAGTTCAATCATGTGGCTATGTGTTTACCACGTGATCCTCCTCCTTACCATCATCATCGTTATCAGTAATGGGCTCATCTATCAGACCTTGTTATTGACCGTATACATAACATTGTGGAGTAGGTCGAGATTGGGGAGGTCGAGGAGGGGGAACTACATCATCGGGACACGGAGGAATCGAAAATGTTGTCGAAGAAAGTAATGTGTCTATTTGGGCCTAAAGCCCCACTAACTATGCTAGATAGCTCAGTGATCTTCTACTCTATGGTGTGTGAGGCTTTTACTTGGCTAGATTGCGCAGTGATGTTCTACTCCATGGCCTGCAAGGCTTTTACTTGGCTAGATAGCTCAATGATCTTCTACTCCATGACCTTCACTACCCCCCTACCTATCTGCTCATAATCACCAGAAGTACCAATATTTTCAGTCTTGAATGAAATTGATGATATGATTAATGGGACATGTTGTAAGAAATTTCAAATCTATTCGTGCCACCAACAAATTCTAGCAACATCTGATCAATATGTTCTTGGGTAAGTGGTATGTCTCGGCTATCAACTAATTGAGTACGACAGAACTCCTCTATTGATTGTTGATATTGTGTTTGAATTTAGAAGATAAAATTGTAATATAATTTTAGAAAAGAAAGTAATTATTACTTTAAATTAGAGGCTTAGTAGGTAGGCTCAACTCGTGGTTCAACTCAAATGTCTAAATCTCCAAGGGTTTTCTTCTCTCGTGTGATTGATCTTGAAGGCCTCACCTTGAGTTAATTGCCTCCCTAATTCCTTTTTCTAAAATGAAACTAATTTAGTAATTAATCAAGAATAATTAATTATTAATATTTTATAATATGACTTAAGAAAATATGCCAGTTTACTCCTCAAAGTCCCCTAGTTTTGAGCCCCACTAGTGTGTAGAAAGTCACCCCATCACACATCTTCAACTGCTCAACCCACTCACAATTTTTTCATTTCTGGTCCATTGTGAATGAATAACTAGTCTTAGCTTGAAGAACTTGTTGTTCTGTTTCTCCTCCAATCATAAATCTTTCCGCCTACAATATTATGGTAAGTTCATTCTAGTCTAAACATTATCTTTTTTCTTGCTCTTGATATTCATTACTATGTTGAATAAGTTATCAAAGTAATTTTTTTCAACATGCATGATATTAATATTATATCGGAGAAGATTATTCTTTCAATATAATAACTCTCAAAATATGCTCAGTTTAGTCTAATTATGTGCAACACCATACCCATAAAATTTGTACGGTTGTTCTTTTTTAACCTTTGATAAGTACAAATATCATATCCCGATAATATTGGAAGTGGACAGTCTTATTCAATTTTGTTCTGTCTGAATGAATTTTTCATACTCCTAAACTCATGATCTACTGACAAGAACTGACCGTGACAATCAAACTAGAACTTTTTTTGGTGATGCTTTAAAGTGAACGGTTTTAGTATTTTTCATGCAGTAAGGACAAGATACCTTTCAATTATTAATAGCACATTAAGACAACCCATAAATTAAAATTTTGCTTAAGAAAACGTCAAATATTTCAACCCTTTCAATTAACACACAATATTTTTTAGCTTATCAATCAAGATGCAAGTATAATATATCAATCAAGCCTTTTGAATTATGCAGGTCAGAAATAATGCAATTAAGAAAAATATATGTACTAGTCATACGCATCTCCGGTGGAAGATTATACGTTGTTGAAAGGTTAGGCCAACAAGAATATGGTGCAGCAGAAATAAAATGTGGAGTGAATCCATCTGAACATAAATCCAACCTAATATTCTGTGATTCAGCTGGGAAATGTGAATATGTTCTATCAAAATGCTTCCAAGCCTCTCCATTTGATGGATGATACATAACACTAGGTGACTTTCTATTTTCTTGGAGCCATCTCATACAAGGAGCAGAGCTATTTAATGTGTACAACCTCTTTCACTTGGGTATAATAGGTAAGTAATGCATCGCCTTAACAACAACTCTATTTTCGCTAGGAGCCCACTTAAAATGAGCTCTTACACAAAATTTATAAGATTCTAGATCAACATTATCATATAGTATAACATACAATCATTTATACAAAAATTAATTCTCATCGACGATAGACCTAACTTTGACATCAATTCCCTTGCCTTATAGCAATTATGAGGTATCTCTATATTCGGATCAATTAATTCATGCATACGGTCAATCATATAGTCCATTATCCCTTGTGAATATTCAATTTGATTAGATTCTTAATAGCTTAACTGCTATAGATAACTGAGAGTGTGGACTCCCGTCATATAAAGTCTGACCAACAGCATGTGACTATCTAAAAAATGTCTAGCTTCATGATTTGGAGCTTCTTCAACATGGTTACCGAATTTAAATTCGGAATGTATCTCATAGCATCTGGAACTATATCATGCATTTTATAATTTTGCATATTAGGTTCCATCGCCCTATTACTTTCATGAACAATAAAGTTTTGAAATCTATCAAAACTACTATTTGTTTCTCTATGACTAGTCCACATTTTATAATATTTTTTAAATTCTTTTTGATAGAGAAGCTTAACAATCTTTGTTGTTAAGCAATTCCTGCATTGACATATCTCACAAGGACACTGTAACATCGCAAAGTTTCCTAAGACTAGAATTGGAATTTAAAATTTGTTCAGGCAGAGAAATTGAAAAATGCCTCAGTACGAGTTATAGCTTCATGGTGCGACTCGTAGTGTGTTGTCCAGAGAACTCAACAGATTTTGATTGAGAAGTCATGACAAGTTCTATCGACTCGTATTAGGTCAAACGAGTCGTAACAAGGGTTCATGGCATGGAGTCATAGATTTTAGCAGGAAGTGTGTAATAATTCGGAAGTTCTTAAGAATAGACTCGGGATTTGAAATGAAAAGTAGTAGTCGTGGTTGGGTTATGCTATGAGGAGTTCTATGACAATGGGTTTAAGGACGACCCATTGGTTGATGTAACGGGTCATTGGAAGGGAGTCGTGGTGAGGGTGTTCATGTCAAGGAGGCAGTCATGAGTCATGGATCGACTTGTTAGTTAGAGCCACGGGTTATGGTATGCTCCCGTTGGAAGGACTTTTGAAAAATGGGTAGTGGTGACCACAGATGGTAATGACGAGTTGTTGGGACTGGTAACGACTCATCGTGTCCGGTCGTAGTAGTAGACTTGCGATTGAAAAATGAGGTGAAACAACGAGTGAAGTAACGACCCGTTGTACCAGTCGTTGTCACCGGCAGTGCAGAATTTCCAAGTTTTTTCATTAAGGTTATTTTTTTTATTTCTAAGACCTAAAGTCGTAAACTACATCTTTTTAAGCACAGTTAGTAGGGTTTTAAGGGTGTTAAACCTATTCTAAGTGTTTCCACTCCATGCATGCAACTTAGAGCCTTTCCTTGAACATCAAGTTTGAAGAATCTCTCCAATTTTTTTTCAATTTCTTTTGGGCTGTCAAGAGGGGGTGTTGATCAGATTTACCTAGGTATATGAGGCTATGAATGGGAGTTCCTTTCACTCTCATACCCAAAATTCTTCTAAATACCATGAATTTCAATTCTAGAATCTAGCTTCATGTTCTTATGGGGTTTATCCCAATTCTGCCCTCACGTGCATATTTTTGGAAGCAGTGTCTACCACTGAGTAGATCCGGCGTTCAGGTAAATTCCATGGTCTCAGAACTATGTGCCACCATAGGGGTGTGTGTGTGTGTGTGTGTATATATATGTATATATTATTGTATCCTTGTGATATCACCATGGACATACGTCCCCTTGCCTGGCAAGCCGGGGATGGTCCTGACCACTTCGGTGAAATAGTGGGGCATCATGTAAGGCTCTATCATGATGGTGCCGGTTAAGACGAGTCCTCCCATTGTTCCTCATGATTTATGCATGGTTATGTTATGCTAATTTGGCTCAAGTTATGTTTTATAAATGTTTTCTCTTATGATTATGATTATGACTGGTTTACGAATGGTTTGAAAAGCTTGAGCCCTTATGTTTACATTATGATATTTATTTTATGATCATGTTGTCCTACTCTTATGTATTCTTTTAACTGTCCGTTTTACTAACCTTGCATACTCAGTACATTTCAAGTACTGACCGCATACTCTATGTTATATCATTTCATGCTACAAGCTTTGACATTCAGGTCCAGCCCCGTCATTAATCAATTCTCATAGTTCACATCCCTCAGCCAGTGTTGGTGAGTCCTCATCCTTCGAGGACATTTAGTTACCTGTAGTTATGCTCTTTCAGTTACAAACTTTTGTTTAGCTAGTTGGGGATGCTGTCCCATCAGCTCATCAGTTATGTTAGAGGCTATTCAGACATTATGTAGAAATCATCTTGTTATTTCTGATTCAATATTAGCTTGATATGTATGCAGACTTCCGTTATTATGTATGTTAGATTTCCGCATTATTATGTTGAGTTTAGATATCATGTTCATGCCATGGATCGACTTGGAGCCTCTCGGAGTTCTTTGTCTCGTGTCTTGATCCGGGCCTATGTTCGGGTCGTGACAAAGTGTCAAGAAAATCACGACTAGATCCGACTATCATTACCAAGGTGGTACGAATCGTAGCGAAAGATTGTAGGTAGGAGGTTCATAGAATTTTTAGGGAAGGATCAATGGCTACAAAGACTCAGTACGAGTCATAATATGATGGTATAAATCATTGTTTCAGATGTGAGTTGAGATTCTACACCTCGGATTTTCGAGCTAAGTTTAGAACTGTTCTAGGTATGTGGATAGATGTAAACCCGATGAATTTTATGAAAACAAGGTCTTAATATCAATTTCTAAGCGTGACATGTATATTTGATACAAATTGAGGTTATAAGGAACCTATAGCATAAAGTTGAGTTGAGAGTTGTCTTACCGATTGAGTTTTTCCTGTAAGTTCTTACAAGGATCAACTTCAAATAACTATAACTCCTATTTTATGAAGTGTTTTTGGATAATACAACATATCAAAATTGAATCTCTTTGAGTCTTTTTTCTAACGCATCTAGCCTTACATCAATTGAACTTCGGAGTAAAAAGTTATGACCAGTTTAGTGAAGTACTATTAGGTTTGACGGACAAGACCAAACCAGTCACCACGAGTCATGCAATGACTCGTGGTATCTAGGTATGATTCGTACCAAGGGACCATATCAAGACTTTTAGCAAGCTGTTAGGCCACCCAGAAGCCATGAATTGCACACCACGATCCATGGTATGTCACCACGAGTTATGGTACGACCCCTAGCACTAGACGGGCAGATTTTTAAGAACGTTTTCTTTGGGGTATTTTATAATTTCATATGCTTTTAAATTCTAAACTAGATCGTTTTAGGCTTTCTATGGGATGAATTAAAGAGATTTACCTAGCCCAATCCCTCATTCTACTCAAAATTATCCATAAGTCATCTTCTCCCTTCTTCTCTCAAGGCTCAAGAACTAAGGTTTTCTCTCCAAGGTGCAGTAAGCTTCAAGATCTTTAGGGGATGCTTCAACCAGGTATTGGAACTTCAATAAAGATCTTCTTTCATCCTTGTGTCCCAGCTAATTTCATAAATCCTAGAATCTTCAATTCTCTAGTAAAGCATGTCTTAGGGTTTTGATTCTACGTATGAAATCTCCTATGATTATCCATGTCTTTCAAGTTCTTATGATCAATAATTATGCATGTTCATGATTTTCCTCTCAATTTCATGATTTTGTCCATGATACGATTATAGAATGATTTCTAAGGCTCAACTATAATTTTGCACTATTTTCGAAAAAATATGGCTCTTTTGAAATATATGATTTTTTCATAATTTTTATACATATGATCTACACTATGCTTTGAGTCTATGATTTTCATGAATTCAGTATGATCACCATATCTATAGTTCTTAAGGCTCTCAAGTCTCTTGCTATTAGAAAGTAGCCCCGACTAATCTTAGAACATTGGTTCTAAGCCCTCCGTATTGATATGTTCATAGATCTCTAGGCTCTCGGAATCCTTGTTAGATAAAGTGGTTTCGACTAGTCTTAGGACATTAGCTTCAGTCGTTCAATTTACATGTATCTTTATGTTCAGTTGGGAATAGTACTTACGAGTAGTCCAGGGTTCTAGAGCACAGAGGTCTCAAAACTATGTGCCACCATAGGATAAGGGATTCTCAATAATAGAGAATATTTTCCTTAGCCCGAGGAATATGGGATCGTCGTTATTTGAGAGCGTCTTCCTCGCCTCAATGGGCGCATGCAAGGGTCATCATTATTGGAGATTATCGCCCTGAGTCGCGAGTGATATCACGCCAGTTATGATTCTTAACCTTGGTAAGGTACGAATGTCCTTCCAATCGGGGTTACATGTCGGGCTCCATGAGGCTCACATTAGAGTTTGTCGGTTAATAGGCTCTCCCACAGTATAATTTCAGTTTCAATTCAGTATAGTTATGTCTGTTACAAATTTTGGTTTATGATTACATATTCAGCCTTCAATACATATATATGTTCCTTAAAATTGATTTTTCTCGTATTTCATTAAATGTTTTCAAACTAGCTTACTATGTCAGTATTCATACATATCCGATAGGGTCATTGAAAGTTACCTTAGTTTATGTAAGCAGCCATACTTTATATACAACCTTTTCTCAGATTTACAACATGTTCTTGATTTCAGTTATGTCTCCCATATACTCAGTATATTTCAAGTATTGACCGCGTACTCTATGTGCTATATCGTATTATGATATAAATCCAGGTATTCAGACTCAACCCCGTAGTTAGACTCATTTCAGACTTCATCAGCTAGCAGTAGTGAGTCCTCATCTTTCGAGGACGGGAATTATGTTTCCTTTATTTCAGTATTATTTTTGCTTCTGATTTTGGAGTTAGCTGGGGACTTGTCCCCACAGCTCATCAAACTAGTAAAAACTTTCAAATAGTGTGGTGTAGTATCAGCTTATGACTCCGCATTGTTATTGAGCTATGTCCTTACATATAAAGAATGGTGTACATTTCAGTTAGCTTCCGCATAGTTTTCTGTTTAAGATCAAATTATATTAATATTATGCTATGTCATGGGTTAGCTTGAGGCCATTTCTAAGTTTCGTATCGCGTCCGGAGTCTATGCTCAGGTCGTGACAGACACTTAATCAACTTATCAAGTTGAAAAGGTTTTAGTTATCGCATAATTCACAAAACTAGTGATGCCTTCTATAATTTCATTCCTCATCTCCCCTCAACCAATATAATTTTTATTATACATCCAATGATGAAATTCAATCTACATAAAAAAAATTAAAAATTTAAAATTATTAAATACTTCATTAAATAATAATTTAATATTTAATTATAAATTTAACACATAATTTAATTCAAGTTTCAAATTAAGAATTATTTGTTTCTAAGGCCGAACTAATTCAATTCTAAGTTCATAAAGTTCAACTCTAGGTTCAATTAGTTCATTGTAAGTTCAAAGTTCAAAAACTCAATTCTAAGTTCAATTCTAATTTTACACAACCAAAATGTAACTAATCAAATATCTAACTAACAATCTGATTAGTAAATTCATATCAATTTAATTTCAAATACCATTCATAAAGTTAATTCAACAATAACAATTAATTAAAGTATACAGTATATATATAAAACTAAACCCTAATCTAAAATACCCTAAACACTAACATTGAACAAGAATCTAAATCAATTAAACTAAAATAAATACAATGTAATGCAACTAATATGCATAACTAAAAGATTGAAAATAAAGAAAATAATACTTCTAATGGAGGTTTTCCGGCTGGCAGTGGCCGGACGGCAAGGGACGACTGCAGTCTGCGCTAAAGGCTGGGGAGGGGGGCGCTGGCTGTCGATTTCTCCGACGGACAGTGGGGAGGGGAGAGAGATAGAGAGAAATGGGATCTATTTGCCCGCAGATCCCATTTTTTTCAAAAAAAAAGAACTAACCTCAGGAGATCGTTTTTTAAATTACAGTTTGATCAAACATACTAACCTGACAAGTCACGAGGTTGGTATATGCAAAAATATTTTTTTACGGACATCATGAGGTTGCAATTTATATTTTATATTTTATTTTTTAAAAGGATACCAACCTCATGAGGTGGTTATATTTTTTCGAAATTAAATTTCGATCTTATGAGATTGATTTCTTTGTAAAGAAGATAAAGAAGAAAATCGACCTCATGAGATAGCTTTTTTCGACCTTTTTTTAGATCGATTTTAACAGTTTTTTTAGTGATGAACACTATTCTACGGTTTAAAGACTATCTTTGCACGTATTTCCACATGAAAGATTTTGGTGAGTTAAAGTATTTCTTAGGATTTGAGGTTACACGCGGTCCTATTGGGATCTTTTGTGTCAATGAAAATATATCTTGGACATAACTTTTGAGGTCCGACTGTTGAGAGCCAAGCCTATCGGTACTCTCATGGAACAAAATCAGCGGTTAGCACTAGCCAGGGAATCATATCTTGTCCATCTGGAGCCATATAGCTGATTAGTGTGGACTCATGTATATCTTTGCTTTATCCGACCAAAGTTGTCGTACAACATGCATGTCTTCAAACAATTCATGCAATTACACCCTAAAGAGATGCATTGGGACGTGTCTCTCCGGGTTGTGCACTATTTGAAGAAAAACTCGTAACAAGGGATAGTAATTAATGAGGAAAAATTATGATCTTTATTTGTACGGTTGGTGTGATTCGTATTAGGCGGGATGCCCAATGATCAGGAGTTCACTTATTGGATGGTTTATATCCTCAAAGTTTCTTCTATATCTTGGAAGACTAAGAGGTTTCATATCGTGTCTAGCTCCTTGGCAATGTTTGCTTGTGAGTTGAAAGGTATTTTGCTCAGATTGGGGTACTGTAAAATACGAAAAGTCAAGCTTGATTGCATCTTGGACGAAATCAGGTCTTTCATGAACATATCAAATATATTAGTGGATTTTCATTATGTTCGAGATAAAATACCTGATGGTAGTACCTCTCCTAGCTATGGTCCCCACTCAAGAGCAGTTAATTGGGTATCTTTACGAATGCATTGAAAAAGTCGCACTATGAACACTTCCTTGACAAGTTAGACATTCGAAATTTCATGCACCAAGTTCGGGAGGGAGAAGGGAGTGGGGGTGGGGATTAAGGTATTTGGTATCATAATAGGTTAGTGATTTGATTAATTTTTGGAGGAAGAGGGGAGATTAGAGTTTTCAGTATAATAATATGTTTATGATTTGATTAATTTCTTGTATATAAATAAATAGTACTGTTAACTTTAAAAAAAATAAAAAGACACAACAAAATTCGTTATTCTCTCATTCGTTCTTATTCTTCCTTAAATGGCATTAATGAAAATTTTGCTTTGCCACTAAAACTGCAGTATTAAAGTAAATATTATAAGTAGCTTGATTGATTCTCAATCACTAGTACTGTAATTTCTCCACGCCACCACAGTACTATTTTATTTCAAACTAGTTAATTTGTTCACGCTTCGTGTGGTCATTAAAAAAATAAATTTATTGAGTAATTATTTTGTAAATTAGTTAATACAGAAATAGAAGAAACATGACATATACTTGAGCTAATTTCATTTTGACAAGTCATATAAAAACTCTAAGCTAATCAAATCTCTTTTTAAATAAAACTTAAAAGTATTGTAACACAATATATAAATATATATAGGGGTTTCTTTTGAAATAGATTTTAAAATTATACTCTCCCGTCTCCAATTATTTATCTTATTCATTAATGGAGTTGACACATAAATAGAGTAAATATTTAATGTAGAAAGATTATAATTTAGATGTAAATAAGATTAAAGTAGTCAAAAATCTCTTCTAATTAATATTTATTAAGGAGCGTGTAAAGATATTAAAAAAAACAGATACTTTGAGACTAGGGAATAATAAAATGCAATTAAATAGAAAAGTCTCAATTTACTTTTTCACTCATCAAAATTTTCTCTAACGTAACTAAAAACATTGAAAAGTGAAACACAAAAAAGAACAAATTCCTATTTTTGCTTAAATTGAACATGAAAGTAATCTTCAACGTCTACTCATAAAATTAAAATGCATAAAAATTAATATTTCAATCAAATAACAGAACATGTTTGCCCTCAATCAAATTGGAGTACTTGTGATTATTTAAAATATAACAAAAATAAAAAGTTCAAGAATATGAAAAAGGACTTCTGTTATTTAGTGTTGATAGTTCAATAAGCTACTAGTTATTTAAATATGTTTAGAATCGTATTAGATAAATTTAAACTATAGATAAAGCACCAATTTCGAATGATTGAAGATACATTAAATCTGAAGAAACAACATCTATTTTGCTATTATTTACAACCCACTTACGTAACTACTTTTTAGGGATTGAAAATGACAAAAACATATAATATTTATATTCTACCTTTTTAATGTAATAAGATATTATTGAGGGGCGCAAAATAGATGCAAAATTAAATTGAATTGAGAAAAAAACAGAGTTAATTCGTAAAGAACATATGAAAGGAAAAGTTGAATACTAATTTTCAGCTAAACACTATCAAAGTGAAACAGGAAGCTTTTTATCTTTCCTGATGTTATTTTAAAGGAAATAATAAAAAATTAAGTCAGTGCCATATTTTACATAATGAAAATAATAAATTAAGTCAGTGCCATATTTTTTCAATTATGTATCTCAAAAATAATTTTTTTTTGGATAACTTTTTTCATCATTTACTCTCACAGTTACATCTTTCTTACGAATTTTAAAAGTAAATTTAAAAAAAATTATTGGACTTACACATCTTCGAGACTACTTCTGATGATTTCAAGAACAAAAAAGGCCTTAGTTCAAGGTGCATTATATAAGATGTCTATAAAGTGGATATTCACTTTATGATGCTCCCAAATAAATTATAAAATCTCTCAACTGCTCTGTATAATATAGAGTAAATGAAACAGTAAATATGAAATTTCCTATAGTCATAGTTTTTGATAAAGAATGATCAATCTTCAGTACTAAAATTTTTAGATGATGAAATTATTAAATGCTAGAATTTTTTAAGTGCTGAAATTTTGTGGAAGAAATAGTATTTATAATGAGTTAAAAATTAATTACCGCATCTTTTTAAAGAATCGATGCATCCCATGAAAATAGATGACACCTTTTTATATTTAATTTTTGAATCACTCTAAACTAACAAACAATATTCTTCTTAATTTTCATCATCATTTTCTTCATAGATTTAGTACAAAATTCTTTTTTGAAGTTAGAACTGATAGCTTGTTTGACCAAACTTCTAAAATAAGCTTTGGAGAATTATTTAGCTTCTGAAAAAGAGCTTCTGTTATTCCCTAGAAACACGTATTTTCTTTCAAAAATTTGACAAACATCTCACCTTTTTTAAAAAATAAGCATTTTTATCTCTCAAAAGCTTAGGTTAACAAGCTATAAATCTCATTCTCTCTCCTTGTTTTCATCTCTATATTTCTTTGCTCTCCATTGAATCACTAAGAATACTCAACGTTTAGCGGATCAATTTAAAAAAAATAAAAAAGGTATAACGACAGAAGATTGATCATTCTTTATCAGAAGCTATGATTATAGGAAATGAAATAATAAGATAAGATGCACGTGGTGAAAGCACAAAGCAACACTCAATTTAATTCCTCAACCATACACACTATATAAAAAAGAAATGAAATCAGTCGTACCATGTTAGTCCTTTCTTTTTCAAATTTCTAAAAAATCTTTATCCTATCATGTATCAAAAAATAATCCAAGAATTAAGAAGTACCAATAGAGTTTTTAGATTTTGGGGTTATGAAATACGAGGGATATTACTATGTTAGATATTTAAAAAATTTAAATTATCATTGTTTTGCCATAGTTATTGATTATCAACTTCCTACTTTTGTCCTTTCCTACCCTCCCTACCGTAATCTAACAGAAAATCACTATCAAGCAATCAAAAATATGAGACCATATGGACCTCTTTGGTGTAGTCAAGTAAAAGGAAAATAGTAAAGGGTAGCATTATGGAGAAAAATTTTACCGCTTTAGCTTTGCATTACGTGTCTTCCCACTATAAAATCTTTTCTCTTTTTTTTTTTTTATCCCTCTTATTTAGATTCTCTTCCTCATTCATATCCCTTGATGTGTTCATCCCCTTAATCTACTCTTTATATCAATATTATCTTTTCTTGGATTGTCACTATTTCTAAGACCTAAAAGTATAGCTTACCCTCTCTAAATAATTCTCATGATTGATTGATCTGTAATCTTTTAATTTGAAGATCTCATTACTTCGCATCTTCTCGTTTTCTATTTTCTTCTGCATCTACAAAATATACATTAGTGGTTATCTTTCATCATTCTCAAAGAATAAGATAATATCAAGCAGAATATATAAAAAATTGTGCAACAGTGAGGTCTAAATCACAACACTCTTGCTTTACTTTGACGACAAATACATTTTGACTCCTTCTTCAATTGAATCATTTCATTTTAACGTCGTTAGTTTAAGACCTTTGAATAAAAAAATTATTTCTCATATTAATTGACTAAACAATTCTTTTTTTTTTTGAATCTTGATCACACTGAAGTGGGACAAAAAGTTATAAAATATCATAATCAATCAACTTTTAACATCTTTCACATCCATCACAATTAATTTACAGTTAAATTTCAACCTCTTAACAAAAATAAGAATTTTGTACAATAGGAATATATAAACTGAGAATAGGCAAATATAAAAAGATAAAAAGGATAAAAGATTAAAAAATAGATAATTATTTGCAAAACCTTGCACTGTGTCATATGGATGTATATTAGAGCTACTAATATAATAATAGGGTCAAAGAAGATAAGACTCAACATTCAAAGTGAAACTTGAAATGAAATTTTAAAAGCGCTAATAATACCTGCAATTATATCTTTGACCTGCATAGATCCATGTTCCTTTGGTCCCAAAATTTTATTTATTGAGAGGGACAACTCTTTTTTTCTGGTAATTATCTTGAACTTCCAACAGTGACTTTTTGGAGTATACAGTAGAACAACGAGTAGTTCTTTATTATTTAGTAACTGAATGAGAAGAGTGAAGACAAAAACATCATCCAAAAAAATTACGTCGTTGACTAAATATGAAATTGTAAATATATATTATAGAAGTGAACGATCACAACATATTCAATTTCTATATTTTCTTGTTTAATAATTTCAAAAAGACTTATTATATAAGTGCGGGATTGTAAAATATTTTACTTGCAATTTTTTCTGTTTAAGAGCTTAAAAGAAAGAGAAGACATCAAAGAAGAAAACTCTCATCCCCAATTATTCAAGAATCAAGACCTTTTATTTCTTTTTATCCAAACCTATAAAATTAGATTCTGACCAAAAAAAAAAAAAAAGAAGAGAAAATAGAGCCTAAAGAATCTGCATAGAGAAAAGTTGTTGTGTTTAATAACCCGGATAAAAATTATAAAATGTAATAACAAGAATGTCACATCAAATCTTGTTGTTAGATTTGTTTCAATTTTGTAATCTCAGGGCTAATGAAGATTAACGTCATTATTTTATACTCATCTCTAGACTTTGAAGCCTTGAAACGCCTACAAAACATGAGAAAGTTAAGAAAATAATAAATTCAGAGAGAGGAGATTTACCTTAGGAAAAAGATAGAGAGAATCAAGGAAAAAATAAACAATATTGAAGAATAGTAACATATACATAACTCAATACCGGTCCGAGAGTCAAGGATCAAGTAGATATTAATTTGGTCTAAGGTTTGCTAATACCAGAAGTCTTGAATTGAAGGAGCAAATCATTAATTCTCTCAAACCCTAGAATAGAATTGGCCTCACCATGAGTTTGAATATATAAACTTACATGAAAAACAGAGTTTTCAACCGCAAGAGACCCATATAAAGGAGTGCGTTTGTTGGGAATTTTATTCAGACGATTGGATTATGGGAGCGCATATTTGTATTTCTCCTAGACTCTGTATTTTTTCAGAAGAAATTTTAAAAAAATATGAAAAAAGATAAATATATTTTGTGAATTATGAGGACGCCACGTGAGCGGTCTAGATTTCTATTTTATATAGATATATAGATTTAACCATAAAAGATTACATGGAGTAAACTTCTTTGGGAAATTCTTTTTAAAATAGCCACTTTTCTCGTCCAGTAATTGAAAGTCATAGAGTTTCACTTTTATAATTCAAAATTCCAGCACAATATTTATTTTGAAAAAAAAGGACCAGTGCTATTTCTACTTTGTCTATGTATAAATTTATGGTAAAGTTAGCTTACGTGGAAATGATTTTTCAAGTCCATATAAGGTGACCCCTCATCTCATTAACTGAATTTTTTCATTTTTCAATACCCACCTCATGACTATCACAGCTAGATATTTAGAGCGCGAATAATTTAAATTGGGGTTAACATCGGGTTAGATGAGTCCTGCTC
This sequence comes from Datura wrightii, assembly GCA_035772735.1. Lineage (NCBI taxonomy): Eukaryota > Viridiplantae > Streptophyta > Magnoliopsida > Solanales > Solanaceae > Datura > Datura wrightii. The sequence continues at coordinate 108,533,496 of JASDFA010000008.1, read as the reverse complement.
TGCTACATTAAAAGAAATAAATACTCTAAGTCAATCCCAAAATCTAGCTCATGAGGAAAAAATAACATAAATCCATATAAGAATATCATACATCTCATTAACCAGCTATTTAAGACTTTTTCATTCTTCAACAATATTTCACTAGTAGCGTTAAATTGAATTTTCCTTTTGTTTCTCCCTTTATTAGTCGACAGAAGAATCTTAAATTTGAAATTTGAGAATGGCAGTATCTCTTAAATGAGCTGATGAAAAATAGTTTGGAAGTCGTAACGAAAGAATCCTCACATCACATTAATAAACTAGAAAATTTGTTGAAAAAGAAAAAGGGGTACTGCTATTACAGTAATCTCCAGGTTTCAGAAGAAGAAAAATTAATACAAGGTGACAAGCATTGGAATGCAAGGTGTGCAGTCAATACTGCAATTTTGAGAGCTCCTCTGCCTAATCTCTCTCCCTAACAAAATTATAATTAAAGAATGATTCTTTTTTTTGGCACCAATTGATGGTTACTTCCAAATCTTTCTATTTTTTTAATTTACCCAATTAGGTAATTAGGTTTCACATCTCATTTTTCTTCCCACTCCACCAATTCCCTTGCTTCACGGGTTTCCCATTTTGGATTCTGTCACATCTCTTTATACTTCACAACTTTTTTATTCTCTCCCTTTTATTTTATGTGATGCAGTTTGATTGAGGTTATGCACACAAATATTGTTATTTTAGATAGTTTTTAATTTTTACTCTTCAAATTCATAATTTTTAATTTTTGTCTTTCAATAGTTTAAGTAACAAAAAAAAAAATCAAACGTGCCCATAACAACTAAAAAACAAAAAAATTACAAAGTATTAGTTTTGGCACAAGTTATATCTCAAGGCATAAGTTCACACAAATTATGTCTCAGAGCTAATTTCAGTAGCAAGTACTTATGCCTAAAGACAGAAGTTCAGTAGCATGGACTTGTGTCTTGGGACATAACTTCAGTATAATGAACTTGTGTGTTCGAGCATAAATTCAGTAGCATGTACTTGTGTCTAGGGGAAGAAATTCAGTACATGAACTTGTGCCTTATAGGACTAATTTGTACCTGATAATTTTTTTTTTATTTTTGTTATTTAAATACTGAGGGTAAAGTTTGTCTTGCAAATTAAATAACACTTAACTTATATCATCAGTCAAACATCTCTAAAAAAGTTTGCCTAGTAAATTAAATTTTAATTAAGGATATTTTGGACAACGAGTTTTCATGAAATATGCAGTATGAGTAAAAATTAAAGACTACTAATTTGAGGAGTAAAAATTAAACATCATCCGGCAATCTGTGAAAAAACTTGATTTGATTGCGTACGAGTTTAAGAAATATGAAAAGATTTTGCAATGTTTCAAAACTATCCTTAAAATACATGAATTTTTAAATAAAAAAATACACATTTGTGAACTTTTTGAATTAAGTGGGACCCACATGGTTAAAATATTGATACTATAGTATTATTAAACATTTACAACAGTATAAAAAAAATATCATTTTTTAAAAAAACTAACTTAAAAGGAAAACGGTGTCACATATTAGGGAGTATATACGATAGCATGTCACCTACTATTTTTATCAAATTACTGATTAATACCTGTAATAAATGTTTGCTTGTAATTTTACTGATTAATCAATTTAATTGTATAAATATTTTTTTATACCCAACAATACTAGGGCCCTTAATCTAAAAGATTAGAGATGGATCTGCTTTAATTAGTTTATACTATCAATTCAGTTTAATGGGACAATTTCGTTTGATGTGAGTATAATTCAGCCAGTAGCTACAAAACCTAGTTTTTGTGTTTTCTTGACCTTGAATTTAGTTGAAATGCTTATAGCAGTACGAATGTTATATAATAATTCAACATTAAGATTTAAACTTACTTATGGAAGTAAAAGATTTAAAAGATAATTGAACACGCGATTTTGGTATCTCAATAATATCTTACCAATAAAATTGAACCTCGTTGAGAGTCTGGGGAGTGCAGGGAAAGTCGTACGAAGACTGCTATTTAAAACATACACTAAATTTATGAAATATTAAAATTTTATCCACTTCGAAATTAAATTTCAATCGTTAAAGTCTGAAGTTATAACTTAACAAAGTCTAACTTCAAATATTAGATTGAGCAATTTGAACCGAAATCTTTGATCTGAAATTGAAGACTTCGGCCCAAAAATATAAAGTTGGGAATTGGCCCAAAAGGCCTGAAATTAAACCCATTACAATAAAGTTGATTTTGGTGGAAAGAATGGAAAAGGGCCCAAAATACCCCTAAATGATAATGACTCATAAATATTCTTTTTCTATTTTTTGATTTAAAAATACTCTTAATCTTTAGTTTTGGCTCAAGAATACCCCTCTCCGTCTACCTTTTGGTCTAAAGCTACTTTCAACCTCGAAAATTTAATATTTAAAGGTTTGAAATTTTATTTTCTTTATTTTTTATTTTATGAATTAATAAAATTAATATAATTTACGCATACAATCAAAAAATTTAAAATATTATACATATTATTTTTAAGATATATTTTCATCATTAAAAATATTATTCTCTTGATAATTTTGTATAAAATGGAGAAGAAGTGCTAACATTTAGGATAATGTATCAAGTTTGGTTTATTTTTAACTAGTTAAGTTATTTTACTGAATAATTGATTTTTATACTTATTTAAAATAGAAAAAAATACTCAAAAAAATAATTTAAAAAAATAAATAGAAATAGAGGTCGTAGAAGCATGCCACATCAGCATGCCTATAACCTGCTTTAAATAATTTTTATTATCTTTTTATGAGATTAAGAAATGAGTGCAATAATTAAATATTATTTTAAACATTAAATATTATTATAAGTATATAACTGTTATTCAGAATAAAAATAAAAAATAATATTAAAATTGTATTATTATTGAGAAATTTAATAATACATATATACTAAAGATGAGAATGGAAGAAGTTAGTAAATAATTAAAAATAAATACTATGTTAGTCTGTGTACAAATAATAGCAAGTAATTTTAGTAATAAATAAATTGGAAAAGACCCAAAAATGCTTTTAACTTATTTCTAACTAATTATTTAATACTAAAACAAAGAAAGTGTCAAAATTTAAAATAGAAAATTCTCATTTTTATATATAAGAGATTGTCATTTTTACATATAAAGTGTCTAAGAAATATCCTCAATCTTGAAAGTTTTAATATTTAGAGATTTGAAATTTTATTTTCTTACTTTTTATTTTAGAAATTAATAAAAGCGATATAGTTTACACATACAATCAAAAATTTAAAATAAAATAAAAATTAAAAAAACATATTATAATGAGTACCTTTCTAAGTCACCTTGATATTTTATTAGAAAAATAAAATTTCAAACTTTTAAATATTAAATTTTCAAAATTGAGGATAGTTTTATACCAAAAGATGGAAGGGGAGGAGTATTCTTGAGTCAAAACTAAAATTTGAGAATATATTTAGACCAAAAGATGGAATGAAGATATTTATGAGTCATTTCTCATAGGTTAGAAATATTTTAGAAAGAGATGGTTTGAAATACTCATGGTAACATCCTATGGTTCTTAAATACATTAAGGGTCTGTTTGGAAAGTCACTATATAATTAAAATTGATGTAATTACTAGGGTAGTAATTACACAGCCTTGTAATTACGATGACCTGTTTGTTTGTCATGATATAGTTATAGCGTAGTTACAAGCATATTGTTTGGTTGCACAAGTGTAATTACGAAGTTAGATTAGACTTTTAAAATAAAAGTTAATTATCAAAAAATAATATTTGACAAATATGTATCCTTATAAATGATACTAAATAGGTATTTAAGATACATATTGTCTCTAAAAAATATTTTAATTAATAAATATATATTTTTAACTAATATAATAAAATATAATTTATACAATTTTTAAATCAATAATATTTTAATTTAATTAATTATAGAAAATAAAATTCATATTTTTTTAAGAACATCATTGAAAAAATTATTAATATTATAAATATAATATCATAAAATTATTCAAATATTTGATAAAAAATAATCTATCAATTCTAACGAAAAGATGAATGACATGCAATGTGAAATAACAAGTTAATACTACTAAAATAAATAAATTAGAACCGAAAATTTTCATATTAATAATTTAAACTAAAATATTACATTTTAATTAAATTAACATATTTAAATTTAAGTTAAAGATAAATACTGAATCCTAAAAACGTGGAATCATAATCTAAAACACCTTTATGATTATCTTTGTTTGGAAGTTATCAATATTTTATATTAACTATATATATTTAAATTAAAACATAAATTTTAATTAAACTAATAGGCACCACCAACATAGAAACCGCCAACTTATTTAAAATTTATAATGCACATTTAAATAGAAAAAATAAATCCTATATGCTTATCATTTGTTCAACTTCATTTTTAAAATTTTATTAAAAAAATTAAAAGTGATCAAAATTATTTTATAATTTTTCCTAATGGTTAAATTCAATGTACCCCTCCAAATTATGATCAATCAGAAATACTAAAACACAATTTTTTGGATCATTCTTATGAAAAAGTTTTCACCGAGATAGAAAATAATTTGATCAATTTAAAAATTAATCTAATAAAATAAATTTTGATTAAAAGATAAAAATAGATATTTAATATTTAATTATTTTTAAATTTAAAAATAGTAACTAATTACCTAATCTAACTAATTTTTGTCCTAAAATTACCACATGGCAATCTCCTAAGCTGCCACTTGACTTAATCTTAAGCTAAATTTTCTTCCTTTTAAGTATATATAAATTATAGGTGGCAAATGGGCGAGTTGGGCTAAATTTGGGCGGGTCAATATGATCTGAGTTAATAAATGGGCGGGTTATTGACTCGCCCAAAAGTTACTTGGGCTGGAATGGGCTAACATTCAAGTAATAACATAACCCGCCCAATTCTAATTAAGTTTTAATTGATTTATTTGTTCTTTTATAATCTTTTAATAACTTATAAAATTAATATTTTTCTTTATTATGACTAAATATAACATATTAAATAAACTAAAATGTCTTTCTGAAAATATTTTTAACAAGATTTCTTATGAATTAATTTGGGTTAGATATTAGCTCAAATTTTGATGAACTAAAATGAATTGGGCTAAAATGGACTGAACTAGTAAATAAGCGGGTCAATTATCAGCCCAAACTTAAGCAAATTAGGCAACTTATGATCTCATGAGCTGATTTTACCACCTCTAATATAGATGTTATCACCTTAAATTATAGTAGCAAAAATTAAATTATTTAATTTGATATAAATATCGAATAGGAATAAATTTTGACATTCAACGAAAATTTAATTCTGTCCAGAAGAAATAGCTTTGACAAAACTCAGTGGATTAAGAGCTTGTTTGGTTAGCTTATAAGTTGGTTGTCCAACTTATAAACATTTTTTAACTTTTTGGGGTGTTTGGCTCAACCAAAAAGTACTTTAAAAAAAATTTAAAAGTGTTTTCAAAAAGCTAAAAAGCAAAAGTTGATTTCTCCCAACTTTTTACTTTTTGGCTTATAAGTGATTCATTATGACCAATATATTTACATTTTTATTCTCATACTATTTTCATAATTTCAAAAATACCTTCAAGCAAATAAAACCTAACAAATATAATATCATCAAGCAAATAAAACCTAACAAATATTTCTCTTCTTCTCTTTCTATCCTAATAAAAAATAAAGGAGAGATTTGCCTAATTTTATTCAAATTATATATTTTAAAAATTAGAAATAACATAAATAATTAGTTTATATAAAAAAATTAATTAATTTAAATTTAATTATTTTGAAAATAAAAATATCAAAGTAATTCACTTTTTATAATGTTAATAGCTTTAAAGCCATTTCAGTCATTTGACTAAAAATAAGTTAAGCACTTATATGCCAAACACATCACTAACTATTTTTCAGTTTCAATATTTTTATCCAAACAAATTACTGCTTATTTATACAATAAATTTCAACACTTTAAAAAATATTTTAGACACTTATATTTAAAAACCACTTTTTCAACTTAACCAAACGAGCTCTAAGTCTATTATGTTTATCAATAGTTACCTGTATGAATTGAATTTCACTTGTGGGTTGTGTTTTTGCATACTAAGCCTGTCCTCCTCCGGTTCATTCCGTCAATGAAATTACAGTCGATTCTAATAATTATGTTATTTCAAGTGGGTATCTAGTTGATTCGAAGTTGTTATAAATTGGCATTTTACTATCACTCTATCAGGATACTCCAGCATGAAGCCTAAATTCCATATTCTTTGAATTAGTTTTTCTTTTAAATTATAAAGAATCTTTTAATTAATATTACCAGTGCTCAAAATCCCTTTAAATATGGTAAAGTCCCTTGTCAATTCAACGAGGGAATTGTAAACTCCTAATATCGATTTGAACACTTTTTTTCTCACAAATTAATTTTTGGGATCGAATTAAGTTCAAAATTCATTTTTTAAAAGAAAAAAAGAAGCAGAGGTTGGGGGGAAGAAATTATTGATACATAATACAAGGTGAACTGATATTCCCCTGATCCTGTCCAAGGCATTCTCGTTTACAGTGTGAGCTTCTGCAATCTGAAGTATCAGAGACACTGAGGGCCTTTCCAGGATCCAGGAAAATATTCTTTTAGGAAAAAAAATAGATCTCTTACTTATTTTCTTGTATTTCATAAGCAAAAAATATTATAATAAAATTATTTATATATAATCAAATAAATATTGTTGGATGTGGAGATAGGGTGTGCGGCGGTGTGAAGAGAACAGGGTGAGAGTGGGGAGAACACAATCAATATACAATCCTACTTGTAAAATTTATTTTCTCTACTTCTTGAAAGTCATTTTCCTCATTTTTAAGGAACATATTTTCCTCGACAAAATGTCTTATAAAAATTTTAATCAACCGAACATGAAAAAATTGAAAACCATTCTCTCCATAGCAGACACACCCTGAGTTATGTTTCAGTAACATTGCAATTAAGCTCATTGATCTATCCAAGATAGAATCCTCAACTAAGGCAAGAAGGGGTACTCACAAGTGAAGGCGAATCAAGAATCAAGATAAAATGCACTCAAAATAAATGTAATCTTATTATATGTATGCTTTTTAAATTGTATTTGCATATGTAGACATAATTTAAACTGAACCTGCAGAATCCATCCTGGATCTGCCTTCACTCATGTGACAATCAATTGGCTGATTCATATGATTGACCCAAGACACTAAGTTGATTATATTGGACCATCCAACATCCAAACTTCTGACACTTCTCAAGAAAAATTGCAGATTAAGCAACATCAAAATCAAGTCAAACAGTTACACTGGCATCTGCAGGAGTTATGTGCTTCAGAGTGGCCCATTGCAGTGATAGGAAGTGAATTATTTAGCAGAAAAAGTACTGAAGTCAGAAATTCAATCTAAAGACATTCCAATCTCAATTGAAACCCCATATGAATTCTGTTAGGGAACTTACCGTAACCTTCTTTAAGAAATTATGTTCCCTAACCATATTAAGATAAAATTTCAAACATGATCCCCATATTCAAAAAATTGAAAGGGAAGGGATAAACAATGTAGAAATTACCATAAAAGATATTGCTAAAGAATCAACAGAGTGCACAAAGGCCAGCCATGGTATTCACATAATTGAAAGGTAAAGTTATCAAAGTAACCCAGCCATATACTAATCGAAGTATCCCAGGAAGTTGTTGTTAATAAAGGTAATCACATAATTAAAAGGTAAAGTATCAAAGTATCCCAGCCATATACTAATCGAAGTATCCCAGGAAGTTGTTGTTAATAAAGGTAATCACATAATTAAAAGGTAAAGTATCAAAGTATCCCAGCCATATACTAATCGAAGTATCCCAGGAAGTTCTTGTTAATAAAGGTAATCACATAATTGAAAGGTAAAGTATCAGAGTATCCCAGGAAGTTCTTGTTAATAAAGGTAAAATCCAAAGTCCAGACATCACAGTAGAAAATGTTGTCACCGTGACAACAAGCAGAAGCAACTTACAGATTTGGATGACAATCCTGAGCAGTTCTAAAACATTCTTTCCATATCAAATTATTGAAAAACACGAGTTAAACCTTTTTCTCGTGAGTTAAACAATTCTGTCAAGATAATTGGCAATTAAATACGTACTAAAAGGTGTCAGTATCACTCTTGGATCTAGGCACACTTAAAAGTTCAAGAGTATTTCGTGAGCTATTAGATCAAGAATACAATGTAGTAATATATTGAAACATCTCACGAAAGAAGCATATCTTAAAGTCTAGTTGCTGCAATTTAAAGTTCCACTTTTTTCGTAGCATTGCTCATGATACTACCAAATTTATTGTAAAGGTCTTGCCATCAAACTTCAGATAATGAGCAACAGTGGTAGGAAAAGATTGATACTGGAGCCTTGAACACATAAACTGCAGTTAAACCAGTGTTTTGGAGAGCGGGAAGCTGAAAAAAACGACAAGGGCTCGCTTCATTGAAGCGTGAAGCGAAAAGCACGTTTTTTCAATTCAAGTGCAATTTAATACAAAAATAAATAATATTAAATATTAAGCAAGAACTCAATAGAAATAACAAATTAAGCAAATCTTTAAATTCTTAAATTAAAAAATAAATAATAGATACTAGAACTAGATAGTTGATAATCCTCATAAGTCATAAAGTAAACTTACCTTGAAAAGAAGTCGCAGCAGTCATGTAAAAGAAGTGGAAGAGAGTCGCGAGGCTTGGTAAGAGTGTTTTTACAAAATTTAAAATGAAAACCCTAGTGCAGCAGTGGATCTCGCTTTTGTGACTGAAGCGCGTGCATTTTCCCCCTGCCCTGTTTCAGGGAAGAAAAGCCACAGAGTTGCGCCTCGCGCTTTAAGCAGGAAGCGCTCACTTTTAATAACACTGAGTTAAACTAATACCACACATAAAGCAAATACCACTACCATAGTGACATAATTAAAATGAAAAAGTTAGCAAGAGAAATGATTCTAATATACACACTACAAATCACTTTTCTATATAATCTATTAGATTTATTTCAATAAGCTTATTGAAGGAAATAGTATCTTCTTGTCATCTGATCATTAGGTCTACTTCAGTATAAAATAACTGCACTTTATTTCTTCAAGGGTCCAGTATCAATCTTTTCCCAAGCTTATACCACTACAGTACTAACATAATTAAACCAATAGACTAGCAAGAGAAATGATTCCACTATACAAACTACAGATGACTTTTTCTATATAATCCACTAGATTTATTTCAATATAAGCTTCTTGAAGGAAATAGTATCGTCTTATATCTGATAATTAGGCCTGCTTCAGCATTAAATATGTTGTACAGATAAACATTACTCCTATTTCTTAACCTTTCGAGTCTTTTTCGGTCCAGGCACTTCCATTGTACCTACAGAGCATCCACATCTCCCTCGAAATATCAGAATAGCTCTTCCATTTGGAGGTGCCATCCTCTTAAGCTCAGCTTCCAATTCTTTATGATGATCACGAGGTAACTCGAACAGTCCCTTCTTATTGACTCCATCTTTTGCTGTAGGATTTGAGTTCTTAACACAATCTTCTGTCTCTAACTGTATGTCGAATTCAGCAGCCTTCTTAAGCCCGCGACAACCTGGTTTCCCACATCTCCTGCCAGTACATACTGCAACTGCACAAAGAGCTATTCCAGCAAATAAAATACTAAGTCCTAAACAGATGTATACCGCTGGAGCTTCAAAAATTTCCTCTTTCAACTCAGAACTGATTAATCTGAGAAATTCACCCGTGTTGTTCATCAAAAGATTAACAGAAGGATACAGCAGACCCCCACAAGCACCAATCACAGCAATCAAAATCAGCACATCAATCAGAGCATAACGAGATTGCTGACAAGCAGGGATGCTTGAATGATTCTTGGAATTGGGCATGTTCTTTTTGTTTTGCATTTGATTGATTTTCCCCAAATTCAGACAAGGGTCAGTTGAATTCTGGGATTTGGCTACGGTTATTCCTTGGTCTACTGGCAGTATTGAGCTTTCGCAACAGACCATTTGGGTTTAATCAAGAAACTGAAAATTTCCAAATCATTAACTTAAATCAACAGAAAATTGCACAATCCAGATCAACCCATCTTCTATAAACTCAGTAAAAACTCATGGGTTTGATAGAACCAGAAGATTGGAAATTGTTTCTAGCTTAAATGTAACAATTCAATCAGAGTGAATTCAAGATTTCATAAGGGGGTGGGAAAAGACTGGATGTTTTTACAGTTACCGAAGGGATACGGTGCTTGGGGTAGCAGAGACGGCAAGGAAGATTTTTGAGAAGTCAAATAGCTAACCATTTTTATCAGTTGCCTTCGTATGAAAGGGTTCATTCATGTATTGAACAATTAATACACGCCAAGGATATTTTCTTTTTTTCCCTATCTATTTGGACTATATTGCCAAATGGGCCAACTTGGTCCCACACGCTAATTTCTTTTACAAAAAAGCCCAGACGTTACTTGATTTGGATACCTTTGGAAGAGAAATTTTGGGAAAGCCTCTTTTCCAAGAAAAAAAAAAATCGGAAAAGTTTTATTTATCACCAAAAAAAAAAAAAAGTGTTTAGTTGGTTGACTTTTTAAAACTTACCGCTTGTGCAAATTTGAAGTTGAAGTGTGAAAAAATCCTAATAAGTTGGGGTAGGACCAGTCAAATAAGCAGTAGTTACCTTTGTGTAGATAAAGAATTGGCTACTTATTCACATATTGAAACTTTTAATACCAAAGAAGATTCTTCTGAAATAATATTTTACTATCTTAATAAATGAGTAAATGACCGAAAATATTCAATAAATTTTCTCCTACTCAATTTATTTCAGCATCGGTTCGCTCCTCTATCAAAAACTGAGAAAAAAAATATTTTGTTTTTTTCTTAATATACAAATTTAGATTAGTCAAATGGAATTAGACTGATCAAGATGCGGAAAGCAAGTACCAAATTTAAATGGGATATTTGCAATTTTGGTCCCAAAGTTATTAAAGGAATTTTGATTTTCATAATATTTGACTAAGCATATTCAATTTTAAATTAATTAAAATATATATTATTTATTTTTTTAATATAATAAATATGTGATATTTAGAGTTATATTATTTTTAATATGTCTTTAACCTATTAGAAATGGTTCAAAAATGATTTTTTCCAACTATTGAATCAAATTTGTCCGTTCTTTCAACTATTTGGATCAAATATACCCTTAATATTAAATTTAAATCTAAAATTGTCCCTCATTTTAACAGAAGTTAATGTGAAATATATAATTTTCCAATTAAATTTGTGACACTATTTTTATTGGTCCGCATGTAATTGAATCCAACTCTATGCATAATTCAGCTAATTAACCTGAATCTATTTTTCAAAAACTCAACACTTCTTCCTTCATCCAATATTGGACCATAACTATGCCTACAGTTCATCTATTAGTAGGTTCTAAAAATCTTCATTGAGTTGAATACCAAGCAACACCATTTTGAAAATGAACCCACCACAAAAATATTTACTCCAAAAAAATAAACAAAAGAAATCCACCATATGATAGTCTATCTTTGAATAAACCTAGAAATACATAAGACTTGATTTTGGTGAAGCCTTGACAAAAATAATCACACGAAGAGCATGTAATTTTCTTGCTTTAGAAACCTGCAATCTTACCATGAAACGCTATGCTTGATAATTTGTGGTATGACTGCTGGGTTTTGGGTAGAAAAAAATCATTCACTACTACATTTTTTTTTTAATCATTTCTGGTTAATTATATTTTTCTTATACTGCTTCATTTTCTTGAAAGCTCAACCATAATAAATATTCTTTGGTAAGAGGAAGGTTACTCTTATTCTTTCCTAATTAAAGTCCTTTCAATGATGAGGAAGAAATGTTAGGTCTTTTAAAATACGTTTGGTTTGAATTGTGAATGGAGTTGAGTTTAATTACACGTGGATCAATAAAAATAATGCTACATATTTAATTAAAAAAATTATATATTCCACGTTAACTTTGTTAAAATGAAGAGTAATTTTAAACTTAAATTTAATATTAAAGGGTATGTTTGCTCTAAATAGGTGAAAGGAAGGATAAATTTGATCCAATAGGAGGAAGAAGCGCAATTTTAAACCATTTCTAATACGTTGAGGACATCTTTGACCCTTCTCCGCTAAATACATAACAAAGATATATAATTTATTGTATATATAAATCTGAATTGACCCATATTGGTGATCCAAATTTAATTCTTTCCTGAAGTATAGCTGCATGGCTCTGCACAATAAAAGAAGTAAACAGCTGATCAGATCCAAATTTTACACAGTTGATGTTGGACCTTGTTAGTTTAAGGGATCTTTTTTTCCTTAGTTTTGTCGCATCACTGCTTTTAATCTGTATACACATATTCTTATTTACTTGAGGATTGGCAAAGTTGGAAATTGTTGTTTTCATAAGGAAGATGGTGTAAGCTAGCATTGTTTTGTAGCTTTAGTTCTTCATCAAGAATTAACAGCACAATTGCAACAAAAGAATCAATTACACCTTACTCCTAAACTAGAAGGTTGTGCATTTAGAAGATAGCGTTATATGGTCCCTCAAAATAAGCTTCAATTCCCTGCATATACAAGATAATAAAGATGAGGTAATTAATAATGAGAAGAATTGAAGAGCTTTTAAGAGAGATTTACAGCTTACTGCGTGTATTATGGATGTAGACCTTAAGGGGATTATTTCCCATGTCCACTTGTTCTTGCAGAATCCTTAGCAGTAGTGCTGCAATCATGTATTGGGAATACTAGAAAAGACTTCATTTGTACAACTGGTGCAACAGACACCAGAAAGTTCATCTAGATTTTGCATCCCTAACACAAGATGCTTATTTAGAATATTTTCTCTTCTAGGACTGGGTAAATAAGTGACTCCCTGCATACGTATATACCTCAAGTTCTTCATCATCCATATCTTCCCAGGTAAATTTCTATACACATAATAACCACTACAAATTAGAGTTTGCAAATTTTGAAGCTCTGAGATTGATTCAGGAACATCTCCGTCAAATTGAACTTGGAGATATCTCAAATGCAACAACTTTGTAATCACAAGTGGAAATGACTTGAACTTAACATCTATATGGAAGATGGCCAATACCCTGAGAAGGTTGAAACGAGAGAAAAATTCATGTATTATAGGATCACGGTAGATGGGCAATATCCCAAGATGCTTAATGTGGGGTGTAGAAGGTAGATCCAATAGAGAAAATAGGTAGATAGATCTGGCAACGAGGGTAATAGCTTACAACAATCATCAACTGAATAAGATAAGGTTTGAAAACTGAAGCGACAAACATTATGCTTTTGTGTTGGAAGAGTAATTAAGACTTGGTCAGTTCTCTCAGCATGTATAAACTTTGTCATTTCAGCTTCTATCAAACAGAACTCACGCAGTAGATCATGCATTCCATATGCTTTCATCTCACCATTGAACCTTTTCTTTTCTAGCTTGTATCAAGTTCCTGTTAATAAGGTCCTCCAGATATTCTATTGCCACTTCCTCCAAGCTTTTTCTTCCATCCATACTTGGATCAATCTCCTAGTATCAACCTGGAAATCCTCTGGGAAATCACCCAAAGAAAGAAAGCAAGGTTTGAGGTGATTGGGCAAGTGTTCATAACTCAAACCTAGCACTCCTAAGCATTTATCTGGATGACTAGCAATGATTTCACTTACATCCTTCCAACCTTCTAATGTCCTGGCTGTGTTAGAAAGATGTCCCGCAATCACTGAAATTGTTAAGGGTAGTCCTTGGCACTTCTCTGCTATTTCCTTTCCAATATTGATTTAATAACTTTTTTACCATCAAACTTAACAATTTTTTTTTAAAATCTCTATATTAATTCAATGTCCATATCTTTGTGTTGATAGTCATTTTTTTCTTTTTTTTAAAAAAAAAAATTGTTTTACTATGTGTTTTGATTCTTTTCATTACTATTTATCCTCCACAATAATTACTAAAATATATAGCGTAGTCTTATTTACTTTTTCTATAATTTCAATATTATTCATACATAATATTAATTGATCTTAAATGATTTAAAACTTGTAAAATCTTAGGAACGAAATGGAAAAGATAAGAATTACTGTTCAAAATATCATTTTTTTTTCCAATTCTTAAGCTTGAAATTCAAATTTAAGAGAACTTTAGAAATTAAGATAAAGGCAATAAAATGAAAAAAAGTAAAACTACTTCTACATTTTTTACATATTAAATTTTATTGTTCATAATTCATTTATGAAATATTCAGATGCTTCCACTTATTAGAAAAAAATTAAAAAATCATTTTTATTCACTCTTTTATTCTCTTGACCATTTCTATTATTTTCGCATTTCACAAATATAATAACCAAATTCAAAAGTATTAAAATATCGTAAATTAAAGAGACAAAGAGTTTAAAATTCTTACTGAAATTAAATAACAACAACAATAATAATTAGTATTATTACAAAAGAGTTCTTTGCTTACCCCTTCATCTCGAGAACCTCCATATTCATTAGCATGGAGGAAAATTTAATATCTCAAAAAACATGAAGAAAAAAAACAAAAGAAAGAAAAAGAGAGAAAGAAAAAAACAATTAAGAAAAAAGATGATGACAATGAGCATTCGACAACTTCATATGTAATTATTATTTATAGATTGATTAAGCTATAAAAATTAGGTCAGAGGAACTTGAGAAGACATATTATTAAGTAGAGAATACAAATAGATAGAGATCTTTTTATAACTCATGAGCTAATTAGATGTAATAAATATGATATTTTTTTAATCGTTAAATAAATAGATTAATAAAAAGAATGAAGGGGAAAAAATAGAAAAAGGATAAATAAGATCTTTAGCCAAAATGAAGTGCCTCATCACTTCTCTAATACTTTGTTTTATATTATATATAGATTGATTTCAAGATTATTAAGTACTTAAAAGGGTAATCTAGAAATATACTAATCACTTTTATTATCATAATTAATAGATTTATTTAATAAAAGATCAACTCTGTAACATTTTCTCAAAAATAATTTTTTAATTGATAATAAATAAAATTCAAAATCTTTTTTTTTTGTAATGAATTAATTGATCTATTTTCATACGAACTTCATTTGTTTAAAATTCAGTTTTAAGCCATACAACTTTAATTAATTCTATTTCCCCATCTTTTTGACATTAATCTTGATTATCTAATATATATATAACTAAAAGAATATACTGAGAAAAATATACTCCTTAGCCTCCATGATACAATAGAGAATGAGTGAAGTTATTCTGACCAAACTAATGAAAATGATATAAATAAGATCAAGAGATGTATTTAATTTGGTATTAAAACATGTATTCAATTTGGTATTAAAACACTAAATAAAGAATCTAACTAAACCGACAAAGGCATATTTTTTATTTATTTTTTTATAGATAATTTAAACAATTTATTAAACTTAAAATGTAACCATTATAAAGGAAAAGGAAATTCTTGAAATGCTTGATTCTAGCGTTATGGCCATTCTAGTCGTGTTTGAATACTTCAACCTTTTTGTTCTTTCATTTTCATAAGTCATGTTTTTAATCTCATACACTACGAGTATATCTTTTTTATTTTGAGATATATTATTGTTTAGGTTTTCGTATTAAAGTTGTGTTTCCTAAATGAGTCCTTTTTTTTTCAATAATTAAAATTTGGTTAATCTGAAAAGTCCATATTTATGTAAAATTGTTGTTACATTAATAAAAAGGAAGAATAGAATAGAACATTACCAAGAATTTAATTTCTCACATACTAATATTTCAAGATTTTTAATTAGTAGATCATAAATTCGTCCATTTTGTTCAATTTTTTGTCAGACATATGGACTTATGAAAAAGTTTATTCGCAACTCCAATTATTGAATTTGTATGTATTTCATGTGCCAAGAAATTTGAAATGGTGAAAAAGATCAACAAATTAAATTTGAAAAAAATCCGAGATGAAAAGGCTGATATACACTAGTTGGTTCGCTTCCTCAACACAGCTCCTTTGAAATTACTTTTTAACAGTATTTTATTAATCTATTTTATTATCACATTTTTAAGGATGTTTGGTTGATCTGTTAGTGTAAAAACTTTTGTATCACTGACAATGTGTATAGCTTAATTCTTTTATTTTAATTTATAAAAATTACAAGCATGCCCCTCCCCCCCCCCCCCCATATATATATATATATGAGTTTAAATAATATATACATGTTGGTGCGCAAATAATATTTACTCTAATAAATTATTTTATATCTATTTTAATACGTAATATATTTACTTTCAAAATTTCAAGTATCACATATTTTAAAAAGATTAATCTTTAAAATATCCTTAAATAACCTTATAATATAAAAAGTTATTTACACCAATGATATATAAAATTTAAACTTTATATTCAATACATACATCATATGCAGACACAAAAAGAAATACTATTTTTACCCTAAACCCTAATTAGTTTGTCTTAACATCTTTTTTAATGAATAAGACAGAGCAGTCATTTTCAAAATTTAAAGAATTTTAACCACTAACATTGTTGTGTATCATTTAAAATTGAATGGAAGAATATACATTAAGCACATATTGATATAAATATATATATATATATATATATATATATATATATATATATCATACACTCGAACCATGCATGTAAATATTTCATGCTCTTTCCGTCTTGTGACCTCTCAAATTTTAAAAGTGATAATATTTTTAAATCATAGTTTTGCATATGCTTTGAATTTTCAATATTTACGAGTAATTATAATATTTTTTACGCGACTTTTAAATATATGATTTATATTTTTAAAATAATTTAAAGATTTCATATCTAAATTTACAATTAAAATTTAAAAGTTTGAATTTTAAAATTTGAAGTGCGTCACATAAATTGAATAAAGAAAAATGAGGTCTAGTTTAACTGAATATACCATATTATTAGTTCTTATATATAACTAATTTTTAATTATGTGCGTTGCACGTGTATTCCATATCAATTAATATATTTTTAAAAAAATAACACAAAATGTCACTCATATTAAAACAAATAGGTACAAACAAAAAATAAATAAAAAAAGAATGCAACAAGCTCTAAATAATGAAATGTAATATTTTCTTAGTAAAAATATTCATACATTTTAAAAGAGTAAAAATTAAGAGGTCACAATTACTTTTCTTGATGAAGTTCTCTTCGACGTCTTCATTAATCAAACTATTTTCTAAAAACATAAGCATGGTCAGTGATTATAAGAATCATCAATTTGCTCATAGAAAAGAGATTGGGCGGCAAACTTATACGATACATTGTTGTGTATATATATATTAGGTGACTTATTCGCGCTTCGCGCGAAAATAATATACATTAGTAATTTTTTATAATAATTAAATATTATTATATTTTAATATTGAAATATTAAAATATTTTTTAATTATTAAATTTTAATAAAATAATAATTATAAAATTATTTTTTTTAATTTTCTTAAAAGAACATTAAGAAAGCAAAGAATGACAAAATTGATCTCTAAATGTATAAATTTAAATATAAAATTTTCAATTTTATACACTTAAGATGTGTATATAAATATCAATTTTATCATATCATTAGAGAATTAAATGTTAGTTCTCTCGTAATTTGTTACTTATTTAATATTTAAAAAGGGAAATATAAAATAGAGAAAAATGAAATAGCAAAAATGCACAAATTAAATACATCAATTCAAAATTCACAAAATGAAATTATACGTATGTTTTTTTTATATTTTTAGCATTTACATCATTCTTTAATATAACTTGATTAATTTGAAAATATTTTTCTTTATTATTTTCTTAAATAATGATGTAATTTGAAACCTTATTTTTAAAAAAAAATTTATTTTAGTGTATTTCTTAATGATCACTCTCAATTAAAATAGATTAATATAAAAAAATCGGAACTTATTTTTAAGATTTATTTTCACAATTTTATCGTTAGAAATTTAAAAAAAATAAATCAAGCAATTAATTTTGAAATAAAAAAGAGGATAAATCAGTGATCAATTTCCAGAGTAATGTTTTTTTTTTCAACTGTAAGCTCATTCCATCTTTTCTTCAAATTTTAAGTTGTAGAAAAAGAAAAATACTCATTTTCCAGTAGCACAAATCATTTCTATCTCTTTTTATTTTTTCTTATTCATCTCGAAACTTTTCATAGATGTCAATCTTATAGGAATTTGTAGTCCTCATTGTCAAAAAGTCACGTAATTTCAGCGTCAAATATATTTATAAAAGCATATATAATAAAAGAAAGTATGTAAAATTATTTTTCAATCCAGATTAGTTCTTTCCACATTGATCTTGTCATCCCTTTTTGATATTAAGCATGACTTTGCAATCATTTACTGAAAACTTGAATTTTTATTCTGCCACGTTAACTTCAGTCACAACTTTGTAATCATTCTAAAAGAAAAAAACAACACTTCATATTATAACACAAATTTATCGTATAAATAAATAAATAACTAAAAAAGGATAGAAAATTAGTAGATAAAAAATATATACTATTATAATATTTCTTTATCTATTTTGCTACTCTAATATTGACTTCATCAATGTTATTCTCACAAATAACAAAATCAACACACACACACACACAAGGAAAAGGCAAAAGTTTCAAAAAATATATTATTCAATCAAATAAGATTTTATAGGAATTATAATAAAGTTAATAAGTAATTGGTAAGAAAATTAACTCAATTCTAAAGAATAATTAGATTAAAATATTTTTTAGAGAAAAAAGTGATTTCTCATTATACATGACTAAAGATGCTTGTAAGAATATGTAAAAGATTAGAATTTTTAACCTTTCTTTATTGAGGTTTAATCTATATAGTTAGTAGTCATTTGTTAAAATTAAAACCAAGTTAATAAGTAACAGGTAAGACAAATTAAATAAATTCTAAAGAATAATAAGACAAAAAAATTTAGTAGAAAAAGATAAAAATAATTCTCACCCAAATCAAGATGTTTGGCAAAAGTGTAAAGATATGACACTTGCGCCTAACTCAACCTCAAAAGTTAGCTCATGAGGGGAGGATTGCTCAAGTCCATATTAACAAATCATTAGTCCATTTTCCAACCAATGTGTGACTTTAACCTACTAACACCCCTCTTCACACCCAGGCACGACTGGAGTGTGGACTGGGAGCCCAAACGAGAATGGACCTAGCTCTGATACCATGTAAAGATATGATACCTGGGTCTAACTCAACCTCAAAAGCTAGCTCATGAGGGGAGGATTGCTCAAGTCCATATTAACAAACCATCAGTCCATTCTCCAACCAATGTGGGACTTTAACCTACTAACAAAAAGATTAAGACCTTTAACATCCTTCAATTGAGGTTTAGTCTATATAGTTAGTAGTCATTCAAGTGAAATTATTTAGACAAATAATGATAAACCTTTGAACTTTCTAAATTTTAAGAAAAAGTGAAAAAATAAATAAGACTAAAGGTAGAATGTGTAATCAAGAAAGATAAAAGAATTTATTTAAAGGTTTTTTTAATGTACTATATTTAATATAATTAAGAGAGTAATTAAACAAGTTAATTTTGAGCTTTTAAACATAGCATATAAATAATTTTTTTTTAAAAAATAATTTTAAAATAAAAAAATTTAAAAAAAAAAAAGATGAATGAATCTCAAAGAGTTATGCCACATCAACATGCCTCTGAATCTACTTCATTATATATATATATATATATATATATATATATATATATTAATGTTTGTCAAATATAAAAGCCTTTGAATTTCGATAAACACACATTTATGAATAGAGATAAAAAAAACATTTATATATTATCTCAATGTGGTGCATGAAGAGTCTTTGATTTAATTCTTTCTTTCAATAATTAAGATGTTTATTCGTAGAATAATTAGCATTTATTTCTTATAATAATAAGAAGGGATTGGAAAAGTTTGAAACAGTAGAATATAGTTTACAAATGAATGTTAAAGTAATTAAATATAAACAATTAAAGGGGAAGGGAAATATTGACTAATACAACGTATCTACTCTTCTTTAAGTTTAAAGGATTATTTTAGTGCTTTAAACTCATTTCTAATTAAAATAACTCACATGTATATGATATTTTTGTAGGAATTATTGAACTTGAAGGGTAGTAAAGTCTATCAATTTTCAATGGATATTTTGATCTTTAAATTTCTACTTTGTTGACTTACAATAGATTTATTTTTTTTAATCAAAATAATTTATTATAAAGTATTTAATTAATAGTTTAATAATATTTATTACAATGTAAATATATTTTTTACTACATAAAATTTTATAAAAATAATTTTAGATTGAAGGACAAAATAGTCGTTCAATATTTGATGGGTAAATTGGTCTTTCGACTTTTAACTTTGGGGTTTTAATAATTTGGAGGGTGTTTTAATATTTCGACTTTCTACTTTTTAGCTTCTCACTTATATAATAATATGATTTTTGAACATTACCAATCACTCATTTATAATATTTTGAATCTATAACTATGAGTGTTACTCTTTTGCAAGGAACTAAAGGTCGTTTGTATGAATACAAGTAATATAGGGATTAATAATATGGGGATTCGTAATGCAAAGATTGCTAATAAAAGGATTAGTATGCAAAAATTATTTTTTGTCAAGTGTTTTGGTTCATTATATTAAAAATGAATATACCATGTATTATGTTGATTTAAAACTCTAACAAAAATCTTCTTTGCAATTATACCCTTGAATTTTTGTATAAAGAATTTTTTAAAAAAAGAATTGAGGGACAGTCTAGTCATTTAGGGATCTAATCCAAAGACTAGTTATCCCAGGATTAGTTATCTTTTTATTTCCTTGGTATAAGATAATACATCATATGGTGTATAAGTAATTCATGTATTAAATTGAATTGCGTAATCAAACAATGCATTATCTTGACTAAATTTTAATCCAAAAACTATTCTAATTAACACAGCGTACCAAACTACCCCTCGAAAAGAAACTTGTGCATTGGAGCACTATCATTTCCATACGATAAAAGTCCGCAACAAAACTTTTTATTTAATTAGCAGCTTAAAAAATTATCAGCACTATACCATTCAAACTTTTTCTCAGTGATAGTTTGTTTCTTTTCCTGGCGCGCGCGCGCGCACACATCTTTATCTCTTTGTTCATGTTTTGTCTTTTTTTCTCCCTCGAAATTTTTTCTATTTTACTATTTAAACCATAGATCTATCTAGCATAGAGGCAACGGGTGCATGTGTAGTAGTATTGTAGTGCATTTACTAGTTCTGCATATATATGAGGAGTTTTGGATTCTGTAGTTTGGGTAATCACTGGAGTGTGCATTCTTTCCGTTCGATTCGGTTTGAGAAATTCAGTTTGATTTTTTCGATTTGTAAAATTAATAATCTAAATCAAATTGAAATAATTTATGTTCAGTTAATTTATTTTCAATATTTGATTTTACAAACCGGACATAGAGCCACATACGAAGCAGCCTGCAGCGCTGCACTACAGCAAGCTGCTCCAACAGATACTTCGGCAACCTTTAATAGGCGAAGAAAACCTCTGAAATATTTATGCACAAGGGCATGTTGTGTCTTGGATCATTTTTCATATTGCAAAGTGATAAATTTCAGAAGAAATCTAGCAATAGGATTATAAAATGCAGCACTAGGAGTGTATTACATTCATGGTTATGAGAAGTTTGTTTTAACAAGATAAATGAAAGAAAAGGGGGAAGAATTTTGTGGCTCCAGTTGTACTCTAGCATTAGATATTTAAGACATATCTTCTTCATTTGTTTATTGCCCCAACTAAGTTTTAGCTACAAATGTTGTGGAACATTATTATCTCATGTAAATTGTAATGCAGGTAAATAGTAAATAGATAGTAATTAGTGAGCTGGGGACCGGCTGAGCTTGGGTATTAGTGGATAGAATAATTTTTGGGCCTGGGAGGCTGGGACCGTGGGACTGGCACTGGCCCTACTGGGTAGTTTAAGTATAATATTTTTTGTTTATTCGTAGATTGAACGGCAATAAAATAAGTCAACATTCAATTTAAGATTCTCTTTCTGGGGAATCCATAGAAAGCAAAATAATTTCATAAAGTTACAATTTGACGCCGAGAGTCTTAATATATCAATAATTACACCAATTTTGGTACTCTCGACATAGATCAAGAGTTGATTCGGTTAACCGAATTAACTTAATTAAAAATTGAAATCAAAATTTAAATCGAAACCAATCTAATTGACCGAAAAATCAAAATAGAAATTTAAGAAAATTCAGTTCAATCGATTTTTTCTATTTGAATCAAAATATGCCCAGGCCTGTAATCACCGTAGCTTAGGTTTTTTGTTTTGAAGTATCCTTTATTTTTCGATCCGTAGCTTAGGTTTTTCGCTTTGAAGTATCCTTTATTTTTCGATTCTTCTCATCTTCCCATGGCTTTTTTCATCGTAAACAGAGAGCTGAGGCTCAGATCTGTTTCTATCTCTTTTTTGTCCCTCAAAATATTTAGTTCTACATATAAGTGGTTTTAGGTTGTCTATTGTTTGGTGACCATTGGATCTGAGAAAACTGATGTTTCTATAGCTTGGTGTTACAACTGTATCCACTATTTGCATTCGTAGGAGTAGCTGTTGGGTTTTAATTAGTTTGCAATATCGGCATCAACTAGTGAAATAATTTTGATACATGCACATTTTTAATATGTTGATGAGGAGTTCAGTGAAAGATGCTGGTATTCTTTATCCATACGTTCGAGATCAACTCAAAATGAGTAAGTATTTTTTTTTAAACTATTCATCATTGAACTCTACAGAATAGATAGAAAAGCGTCATCACACCTCAGAGTAAGTATTATATGTATACTAATTTTAAAAAATCTTCTATGTTACAATGTGTCCTAACATAATTTCTTCTTTTTATTTTGTTTTTAATTTCTCAAAAGAAGTGTGTTATTCATATAGCTAGAGCTGTCAATATAGGTCGGTCCAATCCATCCTGGCTAGCCCACGCGGGCTTTAGAGTTTAATGGGTCAGGTCGGGCCAGCCCATCATTTTGATGTGCTATAAAACAGCAAGCTCACCCCATCAATACGTGGGTTGCAAGTCGGGCTGAGCCCCAACTTTTTTAAATAATTTATTAATTTACATTCTAATTTAAAAATGTTAACAGAAATATTTATAAGAAAATATTACATAGTGTTACTACTTGCTAGTCAAATCTTAAATTCACAAACAAAATAATTTTAATAATACTTATTAAATTTAGTTTCAAGTAAAGATTTGATTGTATGACTTCAATGAAATAATTGTCATTCTATACAAATATCTCGAGTACAACCCTACAAGAACACGATCTTGATGGACATAAAGCTTCTACGAAATTGAATAACTTTTGATATGATATCTTTCGGACCAAATAGAGATATTAGTATGAAAACTAAATGATTTATGAAATTTTTGTAATATTAATATATGATGGTTTAAGTATACTTTGACTTTTGAATTTTGACTCTTATGGTTATTTTTCAGTACTCTATTTCACTTATATTTTTTAAATAATTTTTTTATTAATTTTATGGGTTGGTCCAACCTACTTTGCTCAAGCCGCCAATAGACTTATCTGGGCTGGGCTAAAAGCCGCATTCTTAAATAAATTTTAAAAATCATAATCCAATCTCATCAAATTACGGGCTGGGTCAGCCCAACGGGTCTAACCCATACGTACAGCAAGCAGTAGTGAAGTCATATCAGCTCTCTTTGCCAGAGAAAAAAATGGGCAACCAGTGGAACTGTCCATATAATAAATTGCTAATTTTGTAGCAATGTGTTTATGTTTCCTTATGATCCTAGTGACCGGAAAGTCATAAACACATTATTAGGATAAAACAAGTTATATATGAAATACCGTCTGACTGTACCATACGAGTTTTTAATCAAAAAATACTTTATCCCATCCTTAATCCTATATCCGACTATTAGGACCGAGTGTTCATCATCATCTCCGGTGCATCCCATGTATACATCCTTCAATAAAATTAAGATATAATACAAGTAAATTGTAAAGATTTTATCAGATGTATTTTATTTTAACAATCGAATATAAGAATAATGAACAGAATTACCTTTCCCTTGAAATCCTGAAAGCTTTGAAAGATGCAAATTGCACCGATAATAAGTTGTCGGCTCCTTAATATATTACTGAACAAATCCTCATCCAAGCTAAGGTAACATGTATCACTATCCTCAGTACATACACGAGAGAAAGATTCAATTTTGTATCTCAATCTCTAACAAATTTAAAACAAAAAAGGAAACAAAGTGAGTTTTATATTTTAAGAAAGAATGAAATATATGTATACATCATTTCTTGTGACGGGTGGAATGTAAGCATCACTAGGCCTATATCCTCTCTTGGGATAGTCCTCTTCTGTGCATAATAGAGGGCATGGACATGTGAGCCAAAATAACAACCTGTCTTATCCTTTTTTTGTTCCTTTGTTTGCATAGCTAAAGTCAGTTGGTACAAAATTAATAATTTATTGTATGGATAGTTTCACTGGTTGCCGATTTTTATCTCTAATAAAGAGAGCTGATATGCTTCAGTAGTGCTACATGAATAGCACACATCTTTGAGAAGTTAAAAACAAATTTTAGAAAAAGAAAAGAAATTATGTTAGGACACATTGTAAATTTGTAATATATCAGTTTTTTAATATTTATTACTATACATATAATACTTACTCTGAGTTGTGATGATGCTTATCCATCTCATCTGTAGAGTTCAATGATGAATTCAAATTAATATTTACTCATTTTGAGTTGATCTCGAACATATGGATAAAGAATACCAGTATCTTTCAAACTGAATTACTCATCAACATATTCTTCCACCATGATTAAAATTGTGCATGTACCAAAATTTTTCACTAGTTAATGCAGATATTGCAAACCAATTAAAACCCAACAGCTGCTCCTACGGGTGCAAATAATGGGTACAGCTGTAACATCAAGCTATAAAATCATCAGTTTTCTCAGATCTAATGATCACCAAACAATAGAGAACCTAACACCCCTTATATGTACAACTAGTAAATTCACTCTCTCTCTCTCTCTCTCTATATATATATATATATATATATACATATACATACACACACACGTTAAAATAGAAAAATTTTGAGGGACAAAAAAGAGATAGAACTTGAAGATTGAAACAGATATGAGCCTTAGCTATCTGTTTACGGTGGAGAAAGCCATGGGATGGTGAGCAGAATCGAAAATTAAAGGATACTTCAAAACAAAATACGTAAGCTAGAGATGACCTTTATACGTTAATTACCCAAACTACAAAGAACCCAGAATCCCTCATATATATGCAGAACTAGTAAATGCAATATAAATACTACTACACGTGTAGTCGTTGCCTTTATACTAGATCTATAACCCAAACAATATAATATAAAATTTTTGAGGGGCAAAAGAGATAGAACTTGAAGAGTGAAACAGACCCTCGGGCCTCAGCTATAGGTTTACAATGGAGCAGAATCGGAAAATGAAGGTATACTTCAAAATGGAAGAGCTAAGCGCTGACGATGACCTTTATACGATGATTACCCAAACTACAGAGAACCCAAAAACCCTCATATATATGCAGAACTAGTAAATGCACTACAATACTACTACACATGCACCCGTTGCCTCTATGCTAGGTAGATCTATGGTTAAAATAGTAAAATAGAAAACATTTCGAGAGAGAAAAAAAGACAAAACTTGAACAGAGAGATAGAGATTGGAGAAAGCGTTTGTCTAGAGTTAGTGGGTTACCGCTAGAACAAATTTAAATTCAGCAGCTCTCGCAGTATGATATTGCGATGGGGGAGATTCCTCCTCGTGAGGGGAAGTGAAAACTGGAAGAGGAGAGTGGATTGAAGGAAGGTGATGGAGTAGAATATTCATTTCAGAATGTTGAACCTTTCACTGGTGAGGATGGATAAGTATACTACGACAATGATGATGATCATATTAGGTATGAGGACGGCAGCAAGATGAGCATCCAACAATGATGATGATCATGCTTTATTTTTGTATTGTTAAACGAGAGAATGAATGATAAGGATGCATTTTGAGGTCTTTATTTTATTTAGCGATAAGATGTTGGCTAATTCACTTCTAAAAGCATCCCCGCCTTTAATATGGTTGAGTAAAGTTTGCTATGAAGAAAGGAAAAGCCATGTATACAAGGTGTTTAGAAAGTTGAATGTATTGGACTAAATGTAGCTTTCTTGAAAGAACATCTACTTATCTAAATCATTAGATAACCTAAATTATTAGAAAAAAGTTCATGTTTAGTAAAAAGGTCAGAAGAATTGATGAAATTCCAAATATCCCTGCAAAGAGCTCTTTGTTCCTTCATAAGCCTTTGTTTCATTTCTTTTCAAGGAGTTCACATGAGAGTCGATGTGCATTTTTACTCTTAAAGGTTGCTTGATATCCTTGAGGACTTAATGACAATTTAGTTGCACATGTTTGGAGCTGCTATTGGTTAGAAATAACTAGATTTGAACTATTCTTGATACTCATGGTCTGTGATCTGGGTTGGTAGATTTATTTGTTTAGGTTGTATCAGAATGCACATGCATTTTGAAGTCTTTGGTCTAGTCCACAATTTTGAAATCTAATATTTGTCTAGATTTTGCTAGAGTGACTTGAGATTCATATGAATCCAGAATACTGCGTGTAGTTGAGCATCATGTCTTTGACTGTTGACAGCTCTTTTAGTTGTTTCCGACCTTTCCACGGCCAATTAGGTCCCGATGGTAAATTCCTTAGCAGGAAAGGATTTCAAATCCCTTATCTATTGCAACTTTTCTTTCTCAAAAGCACAAGGTCTACATTTTCTAATATTTACTCTGTGTAGATTGGAACTGCCAAATTGTTTTGCGTATAGAAGTGATGATGCGAAAAATGATGTCTTAAATATGTTTTGGGCCAACACCCCTACTTTGTCTTTCTTTATTATAACTTCTATTTTATTTTATGGCAATTATAAGAGACCTCTTGATTCCGATATTAGTTCGAAAGCTATGCAGTGAACTTGCCATCTCTACAAACTCTTCTCAGTTTTCTATGAATGGTTATGTGTTATTACTAAGACAAGAAAAAAGTGTTGTAATGTTATGCCTCTGCCTCTGGTTATGTCTGATGATGACTGAAGTTGCTTACTAAATTAACTTATTGTTGACAAAACCAAACAAGTTTCAGAATTTGTTTCCAAAAGATCTTCTGAAAGACTGTCTAAAGAATATACAGAAGGGCATTTGTAACTTAGTGTTTTGTTTGGAGGCTTAATTTTCATAGCATCCTCCCCAAAAGGTGGTTATGGAGTTAGGTGCTCATCAGGGGTACTTGTCTCTCGAAGCTTGCATAACCAAGTGCGTATATAATTATCGGTCTCATAAAAAGAAAACATGTGTGCTTGTTATTCAGGAACACACTATAATGAAAGAAAAATAGGAGTTTGTTGCTAGGTATTTGACCAAATAGATACCTGTTACTCAATTGGTGAAAAAACATATTTCTCCCCAAAAGTATGTTTTCTTTTATTGATGCTCAATGAAAATTTTTGTTGTAAAGTTAGAATTACTGATATAGTCCTTTTCCCCGTTAAGATTACACGAAAATTTATGTAGTGATTCATTGTAGTTTTAATAATCACCTATACGCAAAAATACAAAATATATTAATCCATAAAACAAAAATGCTAGGTAATCTTGTCTTGTCCGTTTTGGCAGCAAAGTTACTCAATATCTGCGTTGACATGAGCCAATTTTTTTGGACTCAAAATCAAGATGGGAATAGATTTGAAAAAGAATATTAGTAGGCATTTGAAAATGCGATTTTATCTCGTGATTTGAAATCATGAGATAAAATCAGCATTCTGAACATGTGATTTCATCTCATGATTTGAAATCTCAAATTCTCGAAAAACTTTAATTTGAAATTTCAAATCATAAGATGAACTTTTTCAAATATAAAATTTGACCCACAAGTTTATATTTTATAAAAAAACTCACCATTTTATATATATCAACTATATTTACCAATCATTTGTTTTAGATGTAAATAAAATTTGTTGTTGGTATTATTACTCTTACAAACATTTGTCAACCATGTGCGAGGATTATATTAAAGAGTAGTATACTACAACTCATGTCCAATTTAACTTTTTATTGGACTAAAATTTGACCAATAAATGTTGTATTTTTTTTAGAATAGCTTTGTATTATATTTTGTTATGAAATTTTACTTATTTGGTAGGATTGTATAAGAATTGAGGAAATTTTAATAGTTTTCACAACTTATGGGGTTTTATGTTCATGAAAAAAAATATATAACTTAAGAATTTCAAATTACATGTCCAAATAAAACTTCAATTTCATCTCATATGATTTCATATCATGATTTCATCTTACATGACCAAAGGAACCCTTAGTGTATTTAGAATTGGGTGCTAATATGAGATAATAAATACCAACTTCTTGACTCAAAATCAAAATAGGAGCAGATTTGAAAAAGAATCAAAATGGGAGCAGATTTGAAAAAGAATCTTCGAGTGTCCAGAATTAAAGGTGTTGATATGAGATAATAAATACCTAATAAAATAGTTAAGGTGTGTGTAAACTGACACATATATTAGAGTTATAAAGAAACTAATCGAAACAGATAAAACTAGCTTAATTTGAAAATTACCATTAGTTTATTTTGAAAAATCTTCAGCAAGATAAGACGAGTCGTGAAGAATGAGAAGAAAGAAGTTACCTAAGACTTTATAAGATGTAGAATTTCTGAGTCCGGCATCGAAAGGGTAAAAAAATAATTCAAAACTTTCAAAATGGACAAAGGAATTTCAGTTTAACCAAAATGGTCATTTTGTTGAACCTCCAACGAGGTTCACAATAATTAAATTTAAAAAATTATATTTAATATACCTTATTGAGTTTCTATTAATAGCTTATTTGGTCAGACTCTACTATTAGTCAGAAGTTATATTCATTAATAGCTTGTTTGGTCAGACTTCTAAAATCAACTTATTTTGAAAAGTGTTTTTTCAAAAGTGTTTATCAAAAAAATATTTTTGCTAAGAAACAGTTTGTATTTGGTCAATAAATTTTAAAAGTACTTTTAAACAACAATTAGTATTTGACCAAACTTTTTAAGCTTTCTAAAAGTGCTTCTAAGTATAATTTTTTCAAAAGTATTTTTCAATAAATATTTTTGAAAAAAAGCTACTTCTTTATCTTCTGAAAAACTGCTTCTGCCGCTCTCTAAAAATATTTATTTTCTCCTAAAAATTTGACAAAACACTTAATTTGTATTAAAATAAGCAAAAAAAACATTTTGAACTCGAAAAACTTTCAAACTGCCTATAAGTAACCTTTTTGGAGAAGTAACAGAAAGCTTAGTGGAGAATTCAACATCCTCTTTATTTTCCTCCACTTGAATCCAAGGCTTGGACATTTGTGCATTTTATTTTACTTCTTCTGTTCGTCTTTATTTATTCAGTATGAATTTAATATAATTTAAAAAATAATAATACATAAAAAGATAACTTTTATTATATTATTTTTTAAATATAATAAATATTTCTTAATTTTTTAAATTAAACTTATAAAAATAAATATTTGTTTTAATATAATAAATAAATAAAAATAAACGAACAGAGTACAAGGTCACAGCTTATTTATCTGGATAGAAATTAAAGAAAAGACACCAGCAACTTTTTCTCCTATATTTTCCATACCAAAAGTAGAAAATGGAAGAAAGGGAAAATGAGGTGACATTGACAAAAAACTAATACTTTATGATTTACATATCTATAGACTATATAGTCTTGATTTGCCGGTTAGTCGTTTTATTAAGACACTCATCAATCTTTTAATCAAAGGAAAGTGAAATATCTCTAAATTATTTAAAATAGATTAATTTTATTTTATTATATTTTTTATTCAAAAATATTTCCGTCATTAGTTAATTAGTTTAGAAATATATTCCAACTCATTAAATAGTTCGAATATATTTTCTCCTAAACAAAACAAAATAAGAAAAAAAGGCTATATTTGTTCTGGTTCTTTTAATTCTTGTTGGGCAAAAAAGAAAAGGTGAGAAGGAGTTGAATGTGAGAGAAATATAATAACAACCTAAAAAAATATGTAATATAAAGACTTCCCATAAATGAAAAAACAATGATATAAAGTTTTCTTTTTCTTCTAATTCATTATGCATGAAGTATGAGTTATTATTTTTTTAATATAAATTATAAACTTAAATAACTATTTGAAATTTTATGATATGATACAGAAAATTAATATTCAATTATATTTTGACATATTCTATTATTTATGATAACTTTAAGTTTTTTCAGATTTCAATTGAGGGTATAATAGTTTTAAGAGTAAAATAAATATTTCTAAAAAAGTTAATACTGATTATTAAATTTATTTTATAAAGTTTTGGCAAAAAAGGTAGCTTTGGTGTACTAAACTTTCGTTATGCGTGTAGTCCGGGGAAGAGCCAAACTACAGAAGTCTATTGCACGCAGTCTTACCTTATATTTCTGCAAGAAGTCGTTTTCACGGCTTGAACCATGACCTCTTGGTCACATGACAACAATTTTACCAGATATCATTTGAAATAGCTCATAATCTCCATATTAATTTTTGTCCAAGTGATCTTTATAATTAAGAAAACTTATCCTAAATTTTAAACGGAAAGAAAAATTACTCTATTTTAAATAGTTCAAGAGCAAAATTAATTTATTTTCTCTTATTTCAAAATAATTATTTGTAAGAAAGATATTTTGAATTATTTAACTAATTGAAGAATATTTTTGAGTTAATTAACTAACGACGAGATAGTTTTTAATAAAAAACATAACAAAAAGTAAAATTAATATATTTTGATAAATTCAGAAATACTATGACAAAACAAGGTTTAGTTTTATTTAAAATATTATAATATTTCGTCTAAATTTTGATAATTTATTGACTGAATTTATTGATACGAAAAATGTGTTAATGATTCGTCATGCATATTCGATGGGGATGGCTCCGTAACAGTATCTTCTATCAGAACTTCAAATTGGCAACGAATATTATTTTTAGACTTTACTAGAAATGGCCAAACACTAAAGAATAAAAATTAAGAATGTGTAGATAATTTCCCATACAAATTGAGAAAAGCCTTATATATTTCCCCTAAATTCTTACCACTAGATCATAAGTAGCTGATATGTATTATTTTAAGATTCTTTCCATTCTCTTTTATTTGTTATAACACACACTTAATTAAATATTTATTTTATTAAATATACTTGAAAATTTTAACTTTAACTATTAATATTTCTGTAAATTCGAAAATCGATAGTTGATAGTATAACTAAATTACTTTTTAAAATTTTATCAAAGCGAGAAAATATAAAATCTATTTGGATTGACATTTTACTTATTGTTTATAAATTAAAAATATTTTTTAATTTTTAAAAATATTTAAAATAAATTAATCCAAATAAAATCCGGAGAAAGCACAAGTAAAAAGGGAAGTGAGGCGAGTATTTGAGTTTGCTGGTTCTTCACGCTTTGTGGTGTCCAACATTTGGCCCAACTTGCATTACCATCCACAAGAAAAATAGAAAAAAGTCCATTGAAGGGGAAAGCCGAAAAGTTTAGCGACTTTTAAAGTGTGGGGCCCCAAAAACGATGAATTTGGGGATGAGAAGAAAAGGAAATGCTGACTCAGATAAAAAAAGCCCTTCACTTTATAGAGAATCAAAAAAAGAGAGAAAAAAAAAGCAGAAAATCTTAAAGCCACAAAAAAAACTTGTGGCTGACAATTACTTTCTCTCTCTGACGTGGCATGCCAGCTGTATTTAACACTTTTAAGGTCTCCATGAACCTTTTTTTAATTCATCAAAACAAAGTAAATTTAACTACTACCTCCTATTAAATAATATAATAAAATTATTATTTTTTAAAAAGTGTATCTAAGTTAATATTAAATAAATAAAAATAAAGAGAAGACTTTTTTGATTTGATTGAGCCGACTACGCTAAAGTATATATTCGTTCTTCCTTACACATGTTTGTATTTGTTTTAATAACGATTTTATTTTATTCTTATGAATATACAAAATTTAATCCACCTAGTTAGAATGATTTATACTTATATTATTTATTCATTTAGAAATTCTATTAAATTCTTAATCATAATCGACCACCACTGCTCTACTCTATCTCCAACAAAGTTTAATCACGTTCTACTTCATAAATTTGATTTTTAAAACGACATTTATTATATTTTAAAATCAATATTTTATTAAAAATTTAATAACTTTATATATATTATCATATTTCACTTAAAAAAATAATAGGAAAAATCGCTCCACTGGTTATAGAAAGAGTAAAGAGTAAAATTATATATAAAGTATTTCCTTTTTCTTTTAGCTTTTTATTTTAACTATTAAGTATTTATTTTTTTATTAGAATTTATCATAAATATTTATTAAAACATATTTTAACTATTAGTTATTTATTTTTTTTATCTGAATTGTTTAGATAAAAACAATAAAATAATTAATAATTTAATAATATTTTAATAAATATTTGATAATAATTTAAATAACAATAATTTAAATATGATTCAAAAATTAATACAGTAATATTTTGTATGTGTTTTTTATCCTTTTTAAAAAGAAAAAACAGGCATATATACACATACTATGCGTGTTTTTGTGTGTCGGGGGTTGTATGTGTATGTGTCAGATCTGTGGGTAGTAACATGAGACCCAATCCCCAAATTCGCCTGATTTGTTTGTTGGATTCTCTTCTCTTCTCTTCTCTCCTCTCTCTATCTTTCTCTTAGGAACTTGAACAAGTGCATACAGTTTGTATAATATGTCGGAACTGAAAGACCCTGCAATAAAACTCTTCGGCAGAACCATTCAGTTGCCGGATATTCCAGATTCTTCTGGAAATCCTTCTTTGCTTGAGGACACCAACGGAGAAGAAGAAGAAGAAGAAGAAGAAGATGCAGAAGAAGCTCACAAGGTACTTCGTATTAAGACTTGTCGTCGTTAGAATATAATCTGTTGATTTCTTGTCAGTAATTTGTATGCGACTGTTGTTGACTTCTCATTGGACTCTGTTTCAGCTCATTCAGTAGCATTTCGTTAGGGTTTTGAATCAGAGACAAAAGTATAAAATCAAATCCTTCAAACAAAAAGGCTGTGTTTTGAGTTTTTGTTCGAATTTGTCGATTAGGTCACGTATTCGTAACCTTTTTAAGTTTGGGGTTCCTTATCTTCTTGAATGCTTGGTATTTTCTAATGGAATGTCATTAATTCTGCAATGGACTGTCTAATACAATTCTTTAGGATCAGTACAAATTTACATGTTATTGAAGGTTGCTTGTTATTTTTCAAGTTACTATTTCCCCCCCTTTTGGATCAGATTTTTTTTAGTTGCTAATTCCACTTGTTACAGGGAGTATGATCATCTTTTTAAGTGACCTAATAGTATAAATTATTTTCGCTGTATTTTAGTAGAAGTTGAGCTATTTTACTATTGTTGGGAGATTCATTAGAGTTCAACTTTATTCCATCAATCAAACCATCTTTGGCATCTCTATATCCATTACTTTCCTGTGTTTAGTTTAATTCTAAGACTTTCTAAATGAGAGAAGTTTAAATTTGACTTGCTAAATGAGAAACTTTTTTTCATACCTTTTATTTGTCTAATGATATGAACACTCTACTTCCAAACTCACCAGAGTGCAGATACTTAATTTGTTATGCTCTTGTATCCTTAGGTCTCCCTGGTTAATTCCTTCATTATATATAACCTACTAGTGTGTCTTGTTTTTACCATTGGCCTCTCGGCATTTCTCTCTACAACTTTCATATGCTTCACAAGGACAGAGAGGCTTGGTTGTCGCAATAGTTATAAAAGACTAGTGAAATCCCATTGAACTTTTTCTTTTGGGATCTCTCTAAGTTAGCAATAATTTGAAATAGTTTAAAAGGAGAGTTTACCCACTCAATTTACTCCACTATGAAAATGCATCACACATACAGGATGACTTTGGAGGAATCCTGGATGATGATGAGGATGACATGGAAACTTTGACTGGCAAGGAGTTACAGGATCAGAATTCAGATCCAACTAGAACTGATAGTCTAAAGGGGCCACCTGTTGATAGCGACTGTTCGACAAGACCCTCAAGAAGTGAAGAAGAGCAGGAAGAAGCAAGTAATTCGCAAGAGAAAGTCCTCAAAAAGCCAGACAAGATACTTCCATGTCCCCGCTGTAACAGCATGGAAACCAAATTTTGCTATTTCAACAATTACAATGTGAACCAGCCGCGACACTTCTGCAAGAATTGCCAGAGATATTGGACAGCAGGTGGGACTATGAGGAATGTGCCTGTAGGTGCTGGTCGTCGGAAAAACAAGAACTCAATTCCACATTACCGTCAAATATCCGTCTCTGAGACACTTCCGACTGCACAAACAGATTATCCAAATGGAATCCACCAACCTATTCTTGCATTTGGCTCCCCTACACCACTCTGTGAATCAATGGTTTCAGTTTTGAACATTGCTGACAAAACAATGCATAATTGCTCACAAAATGGGTTCCATAAACCACAAGAGCCCGGGGTTCCAGTTAGTTATGGAGCTGGAGATAATGGAGATGACCATTCCAGAAGATCATCAGTCACTACTGCAAATTCAGAGGGTGAAGAAAACAAGATTGTACCGGACCTGCTAAAGAAGAACTGCCATAACTTTCCACCTTACTTGACTTGCTATCCTGGGGCTCCTTGGCCCTATCCATGCAGTTCTGTCCCGTGGAGCTCTGCAGTCCCTCCTCCTGGTTACTGCCCTCCTGGTTTTCCTATGCCATTTTACCCCGCAGCTTCTTATTGGGGTTATACTGTACCAGGTTCTTGGAATGTTCCTTGGGTATCCCCAACCACTGCTTCCCTAATCCAAACACCTCCAACTTCTGGTCCCAATTCTCCAACTCTGGGAAAACACTCAAGGGATGAAAACATACTAAAACCACCGAGCAGCAAGGAAGAGCCTTCAAAAGAGAGTAATCCTGAGAAGTGCCTCTGGGTTCCAAAAACTCTGCGAATTGATGATCCAGGGGAGGCTGCAAAGAGTTCTATATGGGCGACATTGGGAATAAAACATGATAGTGTTGATTCAGTCGGTGGAAGTCCTTTCAGTGCTTTTCAGCCGAAGAATGATGACAACAATAGTGTTTCAGAAAACTCTACTGTATTACAAGCAAATCCAGCTGCATTATCTCGGTCAGTAAATTTCAACGAGAGCTTATAAGCAGTTGTGAAATCATTTAAAATATTAAATATCAGTCAATGATGGCAAGGCCAGGCAGGAATTCTTCAGCTCAGTAACTCTTAACTACTGTTACCTGTCGGGCATATTTTGGTTAGAGTGAGTTCTTCACAAAGTAGTGTTGGCGAAATGTAGGATAGATTCCTTCAATTTCTTTCAGATCAGAATAGATCAATATCTAGCAGCTAATTTCTCCTTTTTGTGTGAAAAAGAAAGGTGCTTTTTTCATTGATAGTGTTTTCTTTTTTCTCATTTTCTTAGTTGTATGTATATACTTGTATTTGAGAAAGTGAGAGGTGAACTAGGCTGTTTGTGTACCAAATTCGACGTGTGATGAATAAGATTGAACAAAGTTCATTATTTGCCTAATCGTTTGTTGTGAATGTTACTTTTAATGCATTACAAGTCTTTGACGAATGGACCATCAGTATATATTTCCTAACGATGCTTTAACATGCTATTTTAGCTCATCTCTAAGAGATGTATCTTAGTTTATTTGAAGAACCTTACCTTTCAATTCTTCCTCTAGATGTCGGCCTTTCATGTCTTTAGATTGAATGGGTAATGCATTATTTATAAACTCTCTATGGTGCTTATTGATACTATGTAATCCGAGGAAAACAGAAAGGCTGTGGTCTAATCTGAGCTTCATGTAAGCTTTTACTTGGTGATCTGGTTCTTGTACATGGTGTAGGCGGAAGAGCTGCTATAAATTGGTACGACAAGTGGATTTGTTGTAATTTATTTCATCCTTGTAATGGGAGAGATGGAGTGTGGAAGTGTCTTCTACAGAAATATCTGCTCTCTTTGTTCCGTTCTTTTCTATTGCTCTGTTTGTAAGAGCCAAAATGATTAGATTCTTTGCTCAAATTGGTGTTGTTGTAGCAAGATGAACATGGTGATATGATGCTTTATCTCCTCTTTCATCAGTGTTATGTAGCAAACTCCCATGTATGCTCTCGTGGCTACTGTTGCACATTTCTGTTCTCTTCTGTAGAGAGGAGTACTGGTGAATGGTCTTGATCTCCAAGCTGGAGGAAAGGACTACGCGAAAGCGGCCTGGGTCCTTATTCTTGATGAATAAGGCTTCATTTGTTTTCATTAATATTAAGACATCTAAATCTGAATACACATTCAAATTATTAAGATGATGTCTCTAAATCTCAATATTGAATAATTAAAACTGGTTGTTTTTCAACATATAAATATGCTTATTTTATTTATTGTAAATATATTAAATATACAATTCAAATAAAAAATAATTACATATCAAAAAAATTAATTTAATAAACTAAATTTATTATCTGATAAAAAGATAAAACATTTTTATTCGCTAGTGATGATGGAGATGATTTGTAGTGGTGGTTGTGGTAATGCTTGGTTTTAGCAGCTAGTAATTATGGTGGTGACAGTTATGTTGATGAGGGTGGTTGGTGTTGTAATGACTGACGTGATGGTAACAGTTGGTAGTGGTGGATGTGATGTTAAAGTTGGTTGATGTTAGGAGTTGGTGTTATTGATGGTGGTGGCTGAAAAATGTGTGGTGGTTGACGATGTGGTGGTAGTAGTTGGCGGTGGTGCTAGTTGTGATGGTGAAGGTGGTTGGTAGTAGAGATTAGTCGTGATGGTGGTAGTGAGTAATAGTGGTGGTAGAGGTGGCGGCAGCGGTGGTGAATATAATTATAATAATGAGGTGATATGTGTAGTAACGACTGACAGCAGTGGTGGTGGTTGCTAGTGGTTGTCGTGATGTCAGGGGTAATTGGCGATTGTAATGGTAGTTGATAATGGTGGCAGAGGTAGTTGGTTGTGGTGGTGATTGGTGGTTGGCAACGGTAATGGTAGTTGATAATGGTGGTAGAGGTAGTTGGTTGTGGTGGTGATTGGTGGTTGGCGATGGTAATGGTGGTGCCAGCGGCTGGTGGTTGATGATGGTAATAGTGATGGGGATTGTGATGATAGAAGTGGTTAATGGTGGTAGCGGATGACTGTGAAAAGAGTAATGGTGAAAACTATCCACTCAAACATACATCTTAATGATATTAAGGTCTCATTTGTTTGCACTTAATGGAGGTCTGAATCTAAATGGTTCAGATCTTAGACCATTAAGTGCGTTTGTTTTCATTAAGATTTAAGCACTTATTTCATCTGAATAGGTCTTAATCATTAAGATTTGGAATAGAATCTTAATACCATTAAGAGGTATATTTGTTTGAATAATTTTCATTATCACTTTGTCCATAACCACCAACCACCATCATTAACCACATCTATCATCACAACTACCACCACCATTATCATCGCCAATCACCATTACAGTCGCCAACCATCCTGACATCACAACAACAATGGACAACCATCACTTCTGTCAACCACTACTCTCAGTCGTTACGACACATACCCCCTCTATTAGTATAATTATATTCACTGTCATCACCAACACCACCATCGTCACCGTTACCCCCACCTCTACCACCACTACCACCACTGCAATCAATCTCTATTACCAACCACCTTCATCATCACAACTAGCACCGCCACTAACTACTACCAACAACATCATCAACTACCACATATTCCTCAGTCACCACCATCAATACCACCAACTCCTAACATTAATCAACTTCACCATTACCACCAACCATTACCATCACGTCAATCACTACAACACCAACCATCTCCATCATCATAACTATCACCACCACCATTACTAGCAACTATCACCACCATAATTATTAGTTACTAACACCATGCATTACAACGACCACCATTGTAAATCATCTCCACCATCAGTAGTGAATATAAATATTTTATTCTTTTATCAGATAATAAATTTATTTTATTAAATCGATATTTTTTTTAAATATTTAATTACTTTTTATTTGAATTGTATATTTAATATATTTATAAATAAATAAAGTATGCACATTTAAATGTTGAAAAACAAACAGTTTTAATCATTCAGTGTTAAGATCTAGAGACAACATCTTAATCATTCAAATATGCATTCAGATTTAGATGTCTTAATCTTAATGAAAACAAACGAGGTCTAAGACTCTGTTTCAGATCTTAATGATTAAGATATATTCAGACCAAATAAATGCTTAAATCTTAATGAAATTAAATACTCTTAATGATTTAAGGTGTGAACCATGCATATTCAGACCTCCATGAGGCGTATGTGAAACTTTTTCTTTCATTAGTTGCACATCAGAGAGCATTTGAAGTTGTTTAAGTAGTAAATGGCGGTGTGGCAAAAGCAGCAGCAGCTTTTCTACCTTATTATAGCCTAGAAATCTGCTAAAAGAACATAAAGAGAGTATCCTTTTTTCCTAAAACTGTTCAGATTTCAAAATGTTGATCTTTATCATATGACACGAGGCAAAACATAAAACATTTATGAAACTCCTGATTCTCCTATTAACAATTTAATACTCCGTATCAACGATTAAGATACACATTTTCAAAATAGACACATGATAATCAGAAAAAGATGCTGTTAGAAATATAGCAATATTTTTTGATATTTTTAATTTCCCGAAACAGGTGTTACAGAAAACAAATAGATGAAGTACATCAAGCCTTGCAAATATGAAAATAAGAGGCATACAATTTCCAAACGATAACAATACCTACAGGCACTATAATTGTCATTTTTCTTAATATATAGGTGAAAAACTTTTACATGATCTTTAATTCCCTCACCAGTC
The DNA here is from genome assembly GCA_035772735.1 of Datura wrightii. Classification (NCBI taxonomy): domain Eukaryota; kingdom Viridiplantae; phylum Streptophyta; class Magnoliopsida; order Solanales; family Solanaceae; genus Datura; species Datura wrightii. The sequence continues at coordinate 108,494,183 of JASDFA010000008.1, read as the reverse complement.
TTATGTCTTTGCTCAATGACATGGGAATTAAAAAGATCAAGAATGTTAACGGTATGCAATTCCAATAAGTTGAGATGGAAAATGAGAGTTGAAATGTCATTTTCACAAGGAGAAGACCAAATATTTTTAGATATTTCACGTTACGTGATTTTGTTTTTTAATTTTTGTGTAAGTTTTTCGCTTTTGCTGTATAAAAAGTGGTAAATTATAAATTCTGAGAATTAAGTTATTTAAATTGCACAGTGCTAACAGTCAATGCTATATTTAAATGTATTTTTTTTTAATTAATTGAAGATATATTTAAATGTATATAATATTTTTTTTGTTTGTTATTTTATAGGGACCAAAAACAAATACTACAATAATTCGAAGCTCACTTTAATATACTCTTGGAATTTATTTTTCTACCCAACTTTAAAATGTTAACAACACAATCTCACATTAAAGAGTATTTTATTACATTTTTTTGGCTTCTACCGTCTACATGTTTAGCAAGAAGTTATTTCTCATAATGATTATATTTTAAGAACAAGTTTTAGTTTAAGATTTAAAAAATTATAACATTTAGACTTCAAGATATAACACCACAAATTAGAGTTTAGACTTTGAAGTTTGAAAAATTAAAACTTAAATCTCACATCAACATGCACATGATTTCGTTTTACATTTGCACCATACGAATTGCGGGAGGACTCATAAACATTGAAATAAGGGTTAGGGTTTAATTACTTTTCTTTTATTTAAAGTTTCGATATAAGGTATGTCAAATTTCGTTATAATTGTTATTCGTTATAATAATATTTATTATAACAGTCTGATTTTGACGGTATACTCTTAATTATCTATATCCTTTACAAAAAAAAATAAAGGGCGGAATGATATACTCTATCTATTTTATTTTTTATTTTTTTACACTTTGGTAGAAAAATTAATGAATTCCTATATTTTGTTTATTTATTTTTTTACACTTTGCTTAAATTATCAAACATATCTTACTTTTTTTACATTTTGTTAAAAGAATCAACGAACTCACACATTTTATTTTACACTTTGCTGAAAAAAATCAAATGAACTGTTATATTATTTTTTTACACTTTGCTAGAAAAATGTACGAACTCCTACATTTCTTTGACGTTTTGGAATAAAAATCAACGAACTCCACATTTTAAAAAAAAACAAAAAGATTACACTTTGCTAGAAAAATTAACAAATTTCGTTGATTTATTTTATAGGTTGCAAGAAAAATCAACAAACTCCCACATTTCTTTTTGCTCACTCAAAAACTCAACGAACTGCTGCTAAAAGAATTAAACGAACTACTGCTACTTTTACGCTTTACTAAAAAAATCAACAAACTCTTAATTATTTTTTTTACATTTTACGAAAAAAAATAAAAAATCAACGACCTATTATTTAGTTTTTTTGCGCATATTGTTAGAAAAATCAACAACTCCCCCTTTTCATTAAAAAAATTTGTTGACAGCCTAGCCTTTTAATCAAATTCGGATAAGGATGATAATGACATAATTAGCTGAGGGATTCTGTGGTTGAACATGTCAATTAGTTAGACACGGACAATTTCTTAATATTTTCTTTTTAAAAAAAAAATTAAAATTATGGATATTTTATAAAATATAAATTTATGAAATAGATTTTAAAGAATTAAAATAAAAAACATTAGAATTGAATCTACCTTTTAAGTAAATTAGAGATTTGAAATTAAAATTTTAAGTTAAAGTCAAAATTTTGTTCAAATACCAATACACAAACAAAAAATTTTAAATTCATAAATTCAAATTAGAAGCTCAAATTGCATAACCAATCGAATCCTTTTAACTTTTTTTCTAAATATATACTAAGCTAATAAATAATTGACATGTGTATATTTCTATGATTTAACATGCAAGTGGCTTAAGTTATTTCCATGTATTTAGCGGCATATTTAGTTTGGTGATTAACACTGAGAGTTATAATCTAAAAAGGACTCTTTATCAACCAATTACTAAATCTTCAGTAAAACAGAATTTTTATAAAATCTCAAAATTAATTTTGAAATTATTTATATTTTATTTTTTATATTAAACTCCAACCCTAAATTTTCAGTAAAAAAATTCTATAAAAGCTTGCCCCCACTAAACAAAAAAACCCAGAATTCCATTTTCAGAAACTTCCAGAATTCCATTTTGCCAAAAAAAAAAATGAGGCTCTTTATTTCTCTTGCACTTCTTGTGGCTGCTTTTCTGATGATTGCCTTCCCTCAGTGTCAAGGTTTTGTTTCCTTTTTATAAAGTTAAATCTATTTTTTTGTATTGGATTCTTACTCTATTGAAACTGAATTTTCACTTTCTATGTTCTCGATTATAAATTTTTTTCACTACTTAAATATTACTATTTTTTAATATTATAATTTCTCGTTAAAAAATGTTAAGTGACTATTTTCACTAATATTTTAATTGAATATAATAATACTATTTTTTCATAGAAAATCATAAAGTTTTCAGCTATTTGAGTGAAAATCTGTTTCCTACCATGCGTTTTTTCAGTGAATTAATTCAATAGAAAATGAATGAGAAAATCATATATCATAACATAAATTTCTCATTAATTTGTGATAGAAATTTATTTTATTTCTAGTAGTATATGTTGTTCACTAACTTTACTCTTTTTTTTTTTAATAGGCTTAGGATTTGGTAGAAAAACAATGGTATCTTCTGTCTATGGACACACCCATAAAGTTTTGCTCGAGGTTCGTTTGTTTATCTTCTTTCTTTTATAAATTTATGTGTTTTTTTTCTGTCACAATAAGAATAACATTTTTATTTCGTAATCAAAAATATTATACTATGAATTAAAAATGAGATTGTTAGTAGTTGTTGAGATCACTTATTAAATTTTTGATAATAAATTCATAATGAAAAACGAAAGTATTTTAATTAGAAATGAAACACTCCATGCTCATTTTACACGATACAATTACTATAGAGAGTTAAATAATTTTATTTCTAAAAAAATTCTCATAATTTTTAGAATTTTCATTGGTTATATAATTTTAGAACATATAGTTACGTTCTTAATAATTTGAGGAACTGGAAGTTCAAACTTGAGACCAAAATTTATACGATTTAATTTTTTTTTAAGGATATATTGAAAGAACTATATAAATAAATTTCTAATATCCTTTATATGTTACATGACTTAGGTCTACAATGAGAATAAATTTCATTTCCTTGAATATCTTTCGTGTTAGCAATTTTCCTTTTGTATTTATTACATTTGTTTATAAAAAATTCGTAATATTAATGTGTTCATTTAGCTTTTTGTTTATCACACAAAAATTATTTTACTACTTTTTATTACATAAAAGGCATCCAATCAAAAAATTTGACATGCAAATTTATTTTCAAAATTAGATGTACAGATATTCGTAATTCTTATTCCAAAATTCATTCTTAGATGTAAGTTGTAAATTTCCTTCTTTAGTTTGTTTGAATAATTTTTAACATATAAATATATAACAGGAGAAACCTTCAATGTTGTACAAGGCCGACTACGAAGAGCCTCATGCCAATTACCGTCACCGACACCGTCGTCACTCACATTCAACATATTTTCCATAAAGACATGAAATTTATTTCATGACCTACCTTGTTTGGATGGGTTTAAAAGATATTTATTTTCAGTTTTTTGGGTAAAATTTAGTGTAGTTTTAGAGTTACTTTTAAGCAATAAATTATATTGGTCCAATTTATTATTTTTGACTTATTTCAGCTTAATAATTATTTTATTTTAATTTTTATTTAATATAAACACGGAGCCCAACGTGTCAGGGAGGGTCCATACCACATTGACCCTTTGGGCAGCTGGTCTGATCTTCTCCCGCGCGGTCCCGACTTCGTGCTCGTCCGACCTTCCCCCGAGCCCCTTCCTCTTATGTACTATACTCTAAAACTCTTAACCAACGTACGAATAGACCGTCTAAACGTTAGAAACTTACGGGGTGTAGCAAAAATATAATAAAAATAGATAAGAACTCAAACATATATGTAAAAATATAAAATATAAATATAAGATATAATACGAAAAAGAATTATTACCTCTTCATTGACTAGTGCTATGATCACTCAAGTGTCTTCCTTTATTCTCTTTTTATACTCTTTTACTAATTCAGCTCTAATTACTAAGACTTTTATTATCCAATGAGAATCATATCGCCTTAAATTGTTAATTAGTACAATTTTGAGAAATCTTTTCTAAATTCCTTTGCAAGATTATCTAAAATAAATTGTGTACAGGAGTTATAATTATATAAAAAAATTATTTTATGAGATGAAGAGATTACGTTACCTGAATAGATGAAACTTGTGAATGTATGAGTAGATGAAAAATGCCAACTTACAAATAACATAAATTTTAAATCACATAATATCAATATAAGACTATTAAGTAGATAATATAGTATTAATATTAGACTCAACTAAAAGAGACAATCTAAGTTAATTATTTTGAATATAAATAACTTGAGCTAATATAACAATTATTATTATCTTTTTCAATTCCACATTATAAAAAATCACAATATAAAAAAAGGAAGAAGAAATTTCGACATAAGGATATTTTTTAATTTTTTTAAAAATTTTTATATTTTTTATTAGGGTTTACACTTTAAATAGTGTTATGTCATAAAAAATTAATATAATAAAATAATAACTAAATTGGGTAGAAATTTTTTATCGTGTTTTTAGTTTACACCATAAATAGAGTTATGCCATAAATAGAAAATATAATAAAATAAGGCACAAAAAATTCAATTAATATTTCTAAGGACTTTAACACTTTTATATAATATAAATAAATATCGTAGTAAAATATATAAGTTTGCCTCATCAATATATTTATTTTAAAAAGTTACTTATACATTTTAATAAGTGACTTATACATTTTAATTTTAGGTAACCTACCATCCCTTTGAACTGAAATTTTTATCATCCTGAAGTATTATAAATTATATTCTATCTTTTATTTTTATAAAAATAGGGATCAAATTAGTGTAAGAGTTATGAGTTCAGTAGAATTTAATAATTTTGATTTAAATTTTATATTGGTGTTTATTAAATAATTTATTAAAAATGTATAAATAATTTATTCAAAATCTTATAAGTAAAAAGAATCATGATTTAACGTTTATATATTAAAAATTTTGACTCCACCTCAGTATACTCGTGCAAACATGTTATTTGCACGTTTCTTAAATATATGTATGTGCATTATATTATTGAATTTTTATCATTAAGCAAATTATTCATTTATTTTTCAGCTGTTACATAATTTTGCTTTTTAATATTATGTCTTCAATTACGTTAAGAATTTCAAATTATAAGAAGAAAATAGATTTTTAGGTGGGAGTTTTATGGGTATAATGGTGGTTTAGTATATTAATTTTATTTTATTAAGTACATATACTAATTAAGATTGTCCCATCACTTTTTAAGTGAAAGTTCTATAAAATCTGGCCAAAGTAATTTTGCAATAATCGAAACAAAGAAAAAATTTATATAATTAAAAAAAGTTATTTATTTTATGCATTGAACATAAAATTAAATAATCATCCATAAAATTTACTTTTAAATTTTTTTTTTTTTAAAAAATCATTGAACTATCTGATATTTGATATTTATTGGCACAATTATTTTGAATTCACTATTAGGAGAAAGGAAGTTCTCTAATCTTTTTTATATTTTTGAAATTCAAATCAAAATCTTAATTGAAGAAAGGTCGTGCACTATCAATGTTAGTAGAGCAACTTCCCTGTACTTTTTAAATTATTTTCTTTATTTTAAAATAAATAATATTTAATGATATATTTTTAATTTTATTCTTATTTAAATAAAGAGAGTTATATATAATCAAAAAATTATTCAAAAGCTATATTTTTTTTAAGGTATTTATTAAGGGTAAATTAGTAAAATTATATCTTACTTTTTAAGAAGGGGTAGTTTTTTTAAAAGGTGTGCCGAAACTAAAAACACCACTTATTTTAAAATAGAGGGAGTACTTTCTGATATAGTGTCAAATTAAGTTACTAAGCTTCCATTTAATCATAAATTTTGAGAGTATATTTTTTAAGAAAAAATTAAATTCAACATGTTATTCATTCTTGAAATTTGATCAATTTTTAAAAAAAATTCAAATTTGTCATTTAAAGAATTTTCAAGTTCTAAATACATATTCAAATATAATGTCAAATTTCAAAAATAAATTTTTAATAAACTTAAAAAACTCTCTTTTTCAAGTTTTAATTAAATTTGCGATGAAACACTAACTGATTAAAAAAAAGTCAAATCAAATCACAAAAGGACAATTAAAAGAAAAAGAAAAAAAGCAGGCCACCAAATCTTCAACCATAGGGCTAAGGCAAACGACTCCAACAAAAATTACCCCGTCTTCTTTGCATTCTTTGACATTTGGGGTTGGGCCAATGACCAAATCTTGATTATTCCGACTTTAACAATGGAACCCAACAAGCATTTTCCTCAACCTCCTTTTCAATTTTCCTTCAAATAAGGGATAATTTGCGAAATCTCAGGTGTCATAATCGATATTTGGTGCTTCACTTTATCGAATAAATCTTTCAGCTAACCAATTATAATAAATTAGAGTCGACGAAACTCAGTATTATAACGACACAACACCATCAAAGTAAATAATAATAAAGCGGAAACACAACCCTCAGAGCCAACTACAATATACACAAGGCCGACAAGGCCATAACTGCACAAGTTCTATTCAACATGACCAATAAAGTCTACAACAATTGTACAATCCAAAATGATAGTTTTCGAGCCTCTATTGAATTAACAAGATGATAAACGAATTGGGACTGGGACCTGATCTACCACAATCGCCTAAAAATGATACTTGAAACACGGGTATATTCCAACTACAAACCAACACCAAACTGCAAGCCAACAAAGGATTTATAGCATGATTTCAAGGCTTCCACAACAGCCTATATGACAACAATGTCAACATGGAGTTCATGGAAAAACAAGTATTTTGACGAACACGCACCTAGCCGAATTCCAACGCTACAAACCAGCCAACTTATTGCCACAAGCAGCTCTCAACTCTACCAACACAAAGCCACAATCAATTCGTCAAGAAACCATGCGTACAACACGTAATTGATAAGATTTATATGGATTGAAATTTAGAAATTTCAAAATAACAATCTAACAATTCCTACGAATTCACAACTTCGATTACTAAATAGAAATCAAGAGAATAAGAGGCTTACCAAGCCAACCACTAATGAGACAGCCACTTAACTTTTTGAAAACACGACAAGAACATGATCTTACACGATAGATTCAATGTTCTAGGCTCGAAAATGAATCTAGATCTTCTATTTCCTCCCTCAAATCTTTAGATTACAGAGAAGATAGAGAAAAAAGGATACCTTGCTACCTCAAGAACTTAAAAGATATAAACAAAAAATGTTCCCCCCCCCCCCCCCCCCCCCCACACACACAAAAGCTGCCTATATTCAATGCCGCGACGTGGCCAGCATCGCGGTTGGACTTTTGCCCTTCGTTTGATCCCTCGCACGCGATCTCGACCTCCGGCCTTCCCTCGACGTACTACATGTAATCATAAAACTAAACTCATACATCCGAAATCTAACAACAAAATCAACCTAAACGTATAGGGTGTTACATAATTGATCTTTCCTTGATCAATTATTAATAAATTTTAATTTTATTTTTTTATATAATTAAATATATTTATATCTTATTTTTAAAAATATGTATTGTTTTAGTCTTTTATATAAGAAATATATTGCATATTGATTTTTTTAAGATACTAGTATCTGAATTAATTTGTTCGCGTTTCAATTATTTCATTGTATATTTACCATCTCAATCAACACAAAAATTAAATAACTCTACCCAATCAAAACTTACATGAACGATAAGAAATCTCTTCATTTTTTAAGAAAATATTTTTCATAAAAAATGTTTACCATCATACCAAACACACCATAAATGTATTTAATTATTATCAATACTTTTTTTTTTTGATTTCTCGTTATATTCACATTAAGACCTAACTAATTCAAATTCGCGTCAGATAAACCTCATTTAAAAATAGCGCTTCTTATCAAGTCCAGACTCAAAATCAACTTGTAATCAAGAAAGAAACAACATCATTGAGTGCACCACATCGAAGGATTAAAAGTGTAAATTGGTCAATCTTCTTAATTAATGGTCACTAAATTTTTCAGAATAATAATAATAAAAAAATTAAACAGATTTGTTTTGTTTATATATATGTAAGGCACATATATGCAATTCCCTAATAATCCTCTCTACCCTTCACACAACACATAAAAGGAAAAAAAGAAGACCATCTTCTTTCCTCTCTGTTTCTCTACCCACCCGAGAAATTGGAAAAATCTTCTCCATTTTTCAATCAAGAAGCTCCATTAGGCAATATAGCCAATGGCAGCTTCTACCTATCTCAATCGGTTACCAATCAAGAAGTTACCAATTACCACCGTTCCCGTCCCTCTGGTTATTCATGGCTTAGTTGGGTTCTTTTTGCTGTACATAATCTTCGATTGGGGAAGAAAATTTTTGAATTTCTTGTCCCAATCACAAAAAACTACAAAATCCAAAGTGACTTCGTCAGAATACACAGAAAAAAGCAAGAAAACAGCCCAGAATTTGCCTTTTATGTTAGTTGATGGAAGTTTATGCAGAGAAGAGGTAGAGCAGATAATGGGTAAATTGGGAATTTTTTGCAACCCAGAAGGTGAAAAACTTCAGGAGAGGTTCGATTCCGACAATTTTTGTGACTTGTTTGGAGAGGAAGACGAAGAAGAATATGATAATAATAATAATAATATGCAGGATTTAGGAGAAGCATTTGATGTGTTTGATGAGAACAAAGATGGTTTCATTGATGAAATGGAATTGCAGAGAGTTATGTGTGCTCTTGGATTAACGGAAGCTGCAGAATTGGAGAATTGCAGGAAGATGATCTTGGCCTTTGATCAAAATGGAGATGGGAAGATCGATTTTGGGGAATTTGTAGAAATGATCTAATTTTTTTTTTTTTTTTGTTAACAGCAAATTCATAAGCTATTTTAATGTGACTTTATTGATTTTGCGAAACAAGAAAAAAATATATATATATTATAAATACAAACTACTGATCCCATTCTTTTGTTGGATACATTCGTTTTGTTTTTTTCCTTCGCATTTGGTAGTTTCATTTATTCATGAATTTTTTGCTCGACTTCTTTAATTTAAGAGCCTATTAAAAAAGTGATAAAGTATTTTTTAAAGTATTAAAATTTATTTTATAAATAAGTAGTTATGTGTTTGGATAAAAGTGGTGATGTAGAAAAAAAAAATTATCAATGTGTTTAGTATATAAGTGTTGTTAAACACTTATTTTTTATCAAATGACTGAAATGCCCTTAAAGTTGTTAATACTATAAAAAGTAAATTATTTTGATATTTTTATTTTTAAAATAATTAAAATTTAAATTAATTTATTTTAAATATAAATTAATTATTTATGTTATTTTTAATTTTTAAAATATAATTTGAATAAAATTAGGCAAATCTCCCCTTTATTTTTTATTAGGAAAGAAAGAGAAGAAGAAAAAGATTTGTTAGGTTTTATTTGCTTGAGGGTTTTTTTAAAATTATGAAGATAGTATGAGGATAAAAAAATAAATATATTGGTCAAACATGAATGACTTATAAACCAAAAAATGAAAAGTTGGGGAAAATCAACTTTTGCTTTTTTGTTATAAACATATTTGTGTTGTAGTGAATGTCTATAAAGGTATTTGTATTGTACTAGATATATGTGTTTATATCATTGTGAAAGTCTATCTTTTGGAGAAAAGTTAGGAGAAATTATCCCTATAAATAGAGGGGTTCTCCTTCATTGTATTTAATCCTATCAAAGAGAAATAAGAACTTCTCTCCTTCTCTCTTCCTCTATACAATATTCTTGTTCTTTCTTTATTATTTCATAACACGTTATCAGCACGAGTCTCTGCCTTGAGCACTCACTTTGAAAGATCTGAGGTAAGAAAAATAAAAGTTTTCTTAGAAAGATGAAGGTTAGTATTTCTTGATATTTATGTATTTACTAATAACAATATCGATTTTGTATATGAACTTGAGAACGACTTATTGATTCACTTGGCAATTCATGCCTCATAATTGTTCCAGAAGAACAATATTGTGAAAAATATATTTGTTCCAGAAGAACAATATGGTGAAAAACATACTTGTTCTAGAAGAACAATATTGCGAAAATATATTTGTTCCAGCAGAACAATATTGTGAAAATATGTAAGAGAAATCATCTATGTTATATGCATACCTCGATTTGCTCCCGAAGTAGCAATATCTTAAAAGAGGTTTTAAGCTATCATACCTTATGTGGTTAAGGCATATTTTGATGATCATGTTCCATTCCTGAAGAATGAGAAATTGAGAACTTTGATAGATGTTACAAATATAGATCTAATACAGATCTAGTCCCTGAAGGGAAATCAAAGCATCAAAAATCCATATGGATGCAATGGGTCTTGGAGATACCATTAAAAGTGAAAACAAAGCATCAAAACAAGATCGTGCTAAGGCTATGATATTTTTGCGTCATTATCTTGACGAAATTCTTAAAATTGAATATCTCACGATCAAGGATACACTTGTTTTGTGGAATAGCCTAAAAGAAAGGTATGACCACCTGAAGATGGTCATCCACCCAAAGGCACTATATGATTGGATCCATCAAGACTATAAGTCTGTTCATGAGTATAGCTCATCAACATTCAAAATTGTTTCAAAGTTGAAACTATGTGGAGAAACTATTTTGATATGATTGATATGTGCTAGTATACAAAATTAATTGAGAGCTCCGGAAGAGCTAATGTATTACTACCTGAAGGAATGAAATTGTTGTATTAAGTCTCAAAAGGAAACTTATAAGTTTCAATGACATTGAAAAAAAAAATGAGACTATAAATTATGGGAAGATCTAATATCTTCATGCTACTACAATTGAAGCGGGTTATAAATATTTATGTAAAAGATTACCCGCCGTTTTTTTTTTAATTTGTAGTACATAAATATGGGTATGATGATGAAATCACATACGAAAGTAAACTAGAAGTTTACTGAAATAAGTTGTGATAACCGGTTGGCCATCCCGGTTCAAATGTGATGCAAAAATAATTGAGAATTCACGTGGCTATATGTTGAAGAAATAAAAGATTCTTCAAGAATTCTCTTGTGTTGCTTGTTCTCATCATAGAATGATCTTGATCAGCTAAGATTGGAATTATATTCCCTGAAATTTTGGAACTTATAAAAGGGTGAATATGGGCCCATTCACCTACCATGTGAACCGTTTGCTAATAGATGCATCTATGGAATGGTCACATGTGTTTTGATATCAACTTGCAATTGATTTTTGTAAGGTTGTTGCTCGAATTATTAAATTAAGAGCATAGTTCCAAATTATAAAATCATGTTGATAATGCTGATTCATATCTATGTTGGTTTAGCAAAATTGTATGCCTCCAATTATAGCTAAATCATTGGTTATGAGAATAAAACTCCCAAATAAAATTTGGTATGAGATATGTTTATTTAACATATAGCAACACTTGAATGCATCAAGCCAACAAGGTTCCCCTATCATAATTGGTTCAGGGTCAGGGACCAAATAATTCCATCTAAAATTTGAATGTGCGATATATGATTCAATTGCCCCACCATAACGCACAAAGATGGGTACCCAAATGAACCTGGGGAGTAAATGTTAATTTTTCTAACATTAGGGGGAGAAGTGATTAGCAACTGAAAATTGAGTGTGGGATGAATTATCTAGATCCTCGAAAAAAAAGAAAAAGTGAACTTAAAGTTCAAGAGATAATTCACTTGCAAAATATTGCACATCAATTGTCAGATGTATTTGCTGACTCTGTTTTATAATTCAGTTGCAAATGCTCCAATGGAAAGTCCTTGAAGGATAGAGTCTATGAGACGCCTGAAGCGTGATAGACCAAACGGTTCCAAATATAGAACTTCTTGAAGAAGTAGAGGAGCAAGTGATTAAGATGGTCATAATGATGAGGCAAGTGCTTTGAGAAAGCACCACGACATAACACTTCATAAAACCTTGGAAAAGGTTCAGGTACCTGAAAATGATGAAAAATGAAGAGATCTCAATAAGTTATGTCGCATTGGAACTGATCGTCTATGATATTTTTGATACAATATAGTGCGCAATATTGTAAAAGATTGTGAGGATCTGAATACTACATCTATTAAAGCATGCTGATGTAGGAATAATTATCAAGTGAAATGATGCGTATTGGTAAGCATAAAGCTTATTGGACCTGTAGTTCAGACACTAGAAGATGTCACGCATTTAAATACTAATGAATGCTATCACTTGATAAAATTTATATGAAAATCATGAAGGATTCAAAATGCCTGAAACATTTACAAGTTTCTTTAAACTTGTTCATAATTCTTATATGAGGAAATCCTTGGTCCTGAAGTACCATATCTTACTGTGATTGTTGCACTAATATATCTTGCTAATACTATAAGGCATAACATTCGGTTAATTTGTTAGCAAGTCTGGATCTTGTTGATTATGCTAATGCAGGGTATCTATCTGACCTACACAAAGCTCTATCTCAAACTGGCTACGTGTTCATATGTGGAGGTACTGCCATATCTTGGAGATCTATAAAGCAGTCTCTGGTAGCTGCTTCATCAAATCATGTTGATATAATAGATATTCATGAAGCAAGCCGAGAATGTGTGTGGTTGAGGTCCATGATACATCTCATTAGAGAAAAATGTGGTTTGAACTTTGACAAAGTACCCACAATTTTGTATGAAGATAATGTTGCATGCATAGCACAACTAAAGGGAGGATTCATAAAAGGAGATAGAACGAAGCACATCTCGCCAAAGTTTTTCTACACACATGAGCTCCAAAAGAATGGTGATATCAATGTGCAACAGATTCGTTCAAGTGATAATGTGGCTGATTTATTCACCAAATCTCTACCAACTGCAACTTTCAAGAAGATGGTGCACAAGATCGGGATGCAAAGATTCAAGGATGTTCTCATTAGGGGGAGTTAATACGCGTTGTACTCTTTTTCCCTTGCGAGGTTTTGTCCCACTGGGTTTTCCTTGTAAGGTTTTTAACGAGGCAGCCAAAATGCGTATTATTAGATATGTGTACTCTTTTTCCTTCACTAGATTTTTTCCCACTGGGTTTTTTCTAGTAAGGTTTTAACGAGGCACATTATCTATCAAATAGACATTCAAGGGGGAGTGTTATAAACATATTTGTGTTGTAGTGAATGTCTATAAAGGTATTTGTATTGTACTAGATATATGTGTTTATATCATTGTGAAAGTCTATCTTTTGGAGAAAAGTTAGGAGAAATTATCCCTATAAATAGAGGGGTTCTCCTTCATTGTATTTAATCCAATCAAAGAGAAATAAGAATTTCTCTCCTTCTCTCTTTCTCTACAATATTCTTGTTCTTTCTTTATTATTTCATAACATTTTTAACTTTTTAAAAGCACTTTTTAACTTTTTTGTAAAGCACTTTTTAACTGTCAAACCAACTTATAAGCTTAACCAAACAGACTCTTAGTCTTTAGAATCTCCTAGTTCTAGACACGTCTATATTATCATCTGATAACATTTTTAAAAATATCTTTTTATTTGATATTTTATATATGAAAATACATAGTTATAGTAAAACAAAATAGTTTTATTAAATACTAAAAATTATATTTAGAAAACAATAAAATAATTAAAATTTAATCGGAATTATGTACAATTAAGTTATGATCCGCAATTTAATTTATTTTAAATTAATTCATTTTAGTTCCATTTCAGACTATTTTGACTATTCATATTCAGATCAATTTGCTCATTTGACACCTCTATAATAGAGATCGTAACTCTAAAAAACTGAATGCACATAAATAATTCGCTATTTTTTTCTTGAACAATGTGTTCACGAGGTTAACACCTTACCCCCTATTATTAGCTCCTCCTCTTCTTCTTTTGGTACAAAGAAAAGAAGCTAGTGAATGCATGCAATATTTTGTGTTCAAACTTAACATTTTTGCATAATAACAATTTCTGTTTTGAAAAATAAATGAATTGGACATTTAACTTTTTCGTGAGATAAAGAAAAAAAATCAGAAAGAATATATTGAATTAGGAAACACTCAAATACTAACTAGTATATTTAATTTCAAGATAGTTTAAACTTTAAATTTTAGGATATTGTATTTTTAATTGTTTGAAGTCAAATTATGCAATTCAGGTTTGAAGTTGGGTTATCACAAATTGATTTTTTGTGGAGTATTCTAAACAAATCTCTTGAGTTCTTCATTTCATACAATTTTGATATTTGCCTTTTCTTTCCTGCTTATGTTTTTCTTCTTTTGCTTTAGATTTTTCTATGTTCAATTTATACTCCTTGATTTTAAAATAAGCGATGCTTTTATTTTTTCATTTTGTTTCAAAATAAGTTGTGTTTTACATAACAAAAAAGATAATATTTATGTTCTTCCAATTTTACTCTTATTTAAATAAAGAAAATTTTATATAACCAAGAAACAAGAGAAAAATGTTTAAGATGTGTCGCTAAAGTCTTCAATTAACAAATGGTGACTTGACTTGGTCAATTACCATTAACTAAAAAGTGAATCTGATTAGAGTGGTTAAAAACTCTTGGGTATAAATTAAAATTTTGATAACTTTAAAAAACTTCACTCCTAAATTTTCAATTTTAAAATTAAATTTCCCCCCTCTTTTATCTTTTTATATCACTTTTTTTTCTCTTTCTCTTCTCTCTCCAGATTTCTCTCTTCTCCTTCTCCTTCTTCTTCCTCTTTCGTCTATGTCGCCATCGTCGCCGCTGCTGCTGTGTTCATCTTTTTTATTACGTTATTATTATTTTTCTCTCTTTTCCTTTTATTTTTACAAGCTTTTTTTGCTCCGATCGTGAATTTTAGAATATATATTTTTTCTAGACATTAAAAAAATTCTGCAGAAAATCAAACAACTTTGACAATTATTGCAACAACTATATTGAAATTATTGCAACAACGTCAATAATTGTTTGATCTATTGCAACAACTCAAAAATTGTTGAAGTTGTTGCAGCAACTTCAACGTAGTTGTTGCAACAACTTTCACAGTTGTTTGATTTTCTGGCAGAAGGTGAAAGACGAAAAGTGAGAAAAATAAAGTGAAGGAGGTGGTGGTGGTGGTGGTGACAATAGAGAAGGAAGGAGCAGCAATAATGGTGAAGTTTATTTTTGGTGGTGGTGATGATAGCAAGGGAGGTCGTGATGGTGGCGGTGGAGGAGTTAGTGATAGTGGCGGAAAAAGTGGCAATGGAATAGGTGACAATGAAGGAGATGGTGCCGGAGGAGGAAGGGGAGGTTTTGACGGCTGGGGAAGGGGGCGCGGCGAAGGGGGTGGGGTGGCGTGGGAGGGGAGGGGTGAATAGGATAGGGGGAGATAGGAACTTTGTGTAAATATCAAAACTTGAGGGTTTTAAAATCTTAAAATTGTCACATTTATTCAATAATTAAGCATTATGTCACTTTTTCCTAATTTTGAAATTTTGTTGTCGTCTTTTAATTCGTTCACCCAAGAAACAACTAAAGTGATACATTTTTTTTAAGGTATTATTAAGGATAAGTCAGTAAAAATATATTTTACTTTTTAGGAATGAATAGTTTCTTAAAGAATGTGTCTAAATTAAAAATACTATTTATTTTAAATGCAGTGAGTACTTACATGAATTGAGAAAATTAAAATTCATGAAAAGAACTTTGCGATATTTGTTGGGTTTTAAGTGTGGTATGTGAATAGGAAGTGGAGAAAAATAAAAATCTGTACACTTTTTTTATAAAGAAACTTTTATCCTCGTTGATTAAAGAAGCAAAAGTTATTGTATTTTTATAAAAAAGATACTTTTTCTAGTTGTTACAAAGTTGAGAAGAAAGCAAGCATCGCACTGTTGTTGTTTTTTTTTAATTTTATTTTATGTGAATTTTGTGGACTCAAAATTGATTTTCATTTCTATTCTACGTCTATTTTTTTTTTAAATTTAATGCTTTAAACACATGCTAATAACAAATTTAAGGAATTTATTTATTTATATTTTTGTATTCATCTCTTATTCTGTCTGTGGGAGATAAATTCAGAAGTTTACTGATTCAAGTATTTCTGTATTTTAGCATGAGCGAATGGGTCATCCTCCTTTAATTAAAAAAAAAGAATGGGTTATCCTGAATTGATAATGATGAGACTAATCACTGAAAATTCAGATGGGCATCCACTTAAGAACCTCAAGATTCTTGAAAGTGGTAATTTTTCATGTGCTGCTTGTTGTCAAGGCAAATTGATAACTAGATCATCACCAATGAAAGTAATTCGCATTGAACCCTCTTTTTTCCCAGAGTATATATATGAGGATTGCATGGTCCTAATACACGCATCTTTAATATGGTCTCTTTTGTGCCTCCTATTGTCTTACAACTGAGATTTGCAAGGTTATTGACACAAATAATATGATTAAGGGCGAAATTTTCAGATAATCCATGAAAGCTATCGCCTCGTGAATGCTGGAGAATTTACATCCCAAACTTTTATTGATTATTATTTATCAGTTGGATATAATCGAATATTTTGTAGCTAATGGTCTTACTCAAAATGACATTGCTAAATCATATGTTAGACGCCCGCAATTAATAGCAAGATCATTACTTATGAAAATAGCAAATCTTACTTTAGTAGTCTCTATATCATGCAAAATTCATAGTTCCTTGGAATCATATTATTTAATGTTTGGATTTTGACTAAATTATTCTTAAAATTGTTCATTATCATCTGGGATTATACTATCTTACATGCAATTAGTGTTTTAAAAGATGAGTGCGAGACAAGGCGTTTTATGTAGTCGGGGTGAGGTGTAAGCCCCGAGACACGGGACGTAAGTTTTATGGATCTACGGGGCGTATATCTCATGTATTTTTAATTTTATAATTTTATTACTAAGAAAATAAGCAAAAATAATATTTTAATAATTCTGCAAATAAATTCAAATAAATCCCATTTATATATAAAAAAATATTATAATTATTATTTGAAAAAGATAACAATAACAAATAATAATAATAACCGAGATAACCTTTAACATCTCCTGGCTCTTCTCACTCTCAACTAATATTTACATTGATTGTTATTTATATATATTTCAAAGAAGAATAAGGATAAATAATGTAAGGACCATATAAAAATATAGATAAAGTTTCTCAGGAGCATAGGGCTATGAAATGTATATCCTATCATTTTAGACATAATTATCAAAGAACTATATATAATGTCATTTTCTATGAGAGTTGTCTTTACTATTGATATATTGTAGAAAAGATGACTACAATATGAAAACATGATAACATAAAGTATAAATATTATTACACTTACACCTATAATAAAAATTTTATTTATAATTTTTTTTTAAAATAATAAAAATGAAATTTAACGCCCGGCTTTTACGCCAGGGACTTATGCTTTTACGTCCGAGACTTACACCCTAAATTCTGGGGCTTACGCTTTACAGATCTACGCCTTTTATTTGCGCTCCGATGCGTTTTTGGTAGGCCCCGCCCCGGGACTCACCCCAAAAAACGTCTTTAAAAACACAGCATGCAATATTACTTATTCGTCTCAAACCAACTCATTATAATAAATATTTTTCATTACAATTTATTTTTGGTCATGAGACAAATATTTCTCCTAACAAATTTTTGAATTTGATGTGTATGTGCCGATAACACCACCACATTTCATTAAGATGGGCTTTTAAAGAAGGTTAGAAATATATGTTGACATTGTTGAGTTTGAATCACCTTTTATTATTCACTATCTTGAATCATTGACTGTTATACCCCGTAAGATTTCTGACACCTAGATGGCCTATTCGCACAGTGATTAAACATATTTGAAAGCTATACGTGCTAGAGAAAGGCCCGGAAAAGGATCGGACGGATAGCCTGTCAAACCATCGCGGAAGGAGTCGAGGCAGAGCCCCTCCGCGATGGCAACGTGTCACGGAGGTGGAGCCTCCGCGTTGGCTCTGTGACACATTGGGCCTGTCCAGGCCCAAGTATATAAAGCCCCCACTTCGGTTTGTGAGGTCATATCTTTTATTTAATTTCCAGAACACGCAGAGAAACAGAGTGAGGCGAAGAGAGGTAATATATTATCGTTCGATTACGCTGTCAAACGTAGTCTAAACTCAAATTAACCTCAGGTACCGAGGTATTTAGCAGCAGAGAGTATTCCTACGGATTTAGTTTCGCGAAATTTGGCAGACAAATCGTCGGGCTACCGTACTAAGGTAAGTAAAATTACTCCAAACTAGTGTCTATGTGTTCCTAGCTGTGAAGTGAATACTTCTCCCTTCTGGACTTCTGGAAAATAGCGAGTTTTCGACCGTCTTTCGATAAGCCTAAGTTTAGGCTATAATTATATCGAAAGTGATGTCGTCCTTCAGAATAAAGTTGTATTTAGTACTGATTGACATATATATGAATGCAGTTAGGAGAAATAGCTGAAAAACTGATCGAGCTACGCCCGTTAGTCGAGAAATCAGAAGCAAAGGTATGTAAAGCTAGTTTCCTCGGCAAGTTAGTAGTCTCGGTATAGTAAAGTAGTTTAAAGGCCAGTAGAATGTTCAGAAGTCGTGTGTTATGTTTATTACGAATGTTGGTACGATATTGGAAGCATCATGTTATGTATAGCGTGAAACTTGCTAGCACGATATAAATTCTAATACGAGTGTCAGGAACTGTACAACATGCCCAGTATGTGATTTAGTAAAGAAAGTTAGGATATTATCATACTCAGCTGAAACCTAGTAAAGCAATGTAAATACCTGTAAGGTATCTCAGAAATAGAATGATAGGTTAAAATGAAGTTTAGAAAGCATGTTAGAAATAGTAAATCATGTTACTATAGAAACTCAGTTATACAGCATGGTTTCCAGCAGAAAAACTATATCTTGTTCAACATTAGACTCAGTACAGTACGGTAGAAGATTATATTTATATATATATATACTATTATCAGTCTTAGCATGTATTAAATACATACATATCACTATCACTAGTTCAACATACAGTATGTACAGATACATTATTATCATTAGCTTCAGTATGTGGTATATGCAGATAGTATTACTAGTTGAGACCACTGTATTGTCTTGGGGTTGGATTACCTAGCATCCATGACCGCCCCAGGGTTAATAGCTGTATCGACTCATCCGCCAGAGGACGAGGATAGGTCGCTCTACGGAGTGGCATGCCGTCCCACAGGGGACGAAGATGGGATGCCAGTTTTTCCCATATTGTGCCTTGGTCGGCCCTTATACACCCCCGTCGAGCGGGTACGCCCGGAGTGTTGATTCAGGAGTCCTCCGTACTCAGGTACAGTTATAGTTAGGGGCTCAGCGAGCCCAAGTGCATACCCAGGGGACCGGCAGGATGCTTATAGTTATTATAGGAGATGGGACGACCGGGGTAGGGGTATAGATTGCGTGTTAATTGTACCTTCCGGCTTATGGGGGCCGGGTAAGGTTTGTGTGTGCTATGCTATGTTATGTTATCTTATTCCATGTTACACTAGATACGAGCAGATCGACAATAAAGCGATACATCTCCAGGTATGACTCCTACTCCTCCCGGCATAGTTGAGAGTAGGCATAGTTTTACCTTTTCAGTCAGTTAGTCTATTCCTTCCTATTTCAGTTCCATCAGTTGTATTGTTGTTTTCAGATATTTCTTTCAGTTATTGTTTTACATACTCAGTACCAATGGTACTGACGCCCAGTGGGGCGCTGCATTACTTGCCTGCAGGTACTCATAGACGAGGAGGCGATCCCTCATAATCCTAGCCAGCGCAGAGTCATCGTTTCTTTTTGTTGTACAGTACGGGTAGGTCGGGGCCCTGTCCCGACCATCTTTTCAGTATTCTAGAGGCTTGCAGTCTGTATATATTTCCCTGTGGTCAGTTGAGCCGGTCGTGTGAGGTCGTGCAGTATGTTATAGCTGTTTAGCATTTCAGTTTATGTTGGCCGTGTGAGGCCTTATCCAGTCAGTAGTGGTGACCTTGCCGGTCACATAATTATTCAGTATTTCATTGTTGAGTTGCAGATAACTAGACAGCATGGTGGCCTTGTCGGCCCGCATAGGCTCCTCTATATTGATATGTTTCTGGTTAGCTGTTAGTACAGGTACAGGTGGCTATAAGCCTAGTCGGCCGGAGGCTGTATTTACAGCCGTTATGTCACACCCCGCCTTGGGGGGTATGACTGGCACCTGGTGCCCTACTAGGACCTGAACTGCTGGACTGTTAAGCCTGGGCATATCTGGTGCCTGGATGTCTCTAACTCATATTTCTGGAAACAAAGGGCTATATAACGGCTGTAAACACAGCCCCCGACCCATTGGCCTATAACCTCCTGTACCTGTACTAGCAGCTGACCAGAAGCATGTCAATATAGGGAAACCTATACGGGCCGACAAGGCCACCATGCTGTCTAGTTATCTATAACTCAACCCTGAAGTACTGGATAGCTACGTGACCGGCAAGGTCACCACTACTGTCGAACTATGGCCCCACACGGCCAACATAAAAGAAACAGAAGTACTAACAGCTAACAACTGCACGGCCTCACACGACCGGCTCATCTGACCACAGGGAACATATACAGACTGCAAGCCTCTAGGAATAGCAATAGAAATGATCGGGAAAGGGCCCCGACCTACCCGTACTATACAACAAAAGAAAATGAAGTACACCTCTGGAATTCAATCTCCGGATGACAGGAGCTGAATACTCGATCGCTGACAGGAATCACGTGGTATCGCCTGCTCGTCTATGAGTACCTGCATGCAAGTAATGCAGCGCCCCACCGGGTGTCAATACCACCGGTACTGAGTATGTAAAGCAATAACTGAAAGAGAAATCTGAAAACAACAATGTAACAGATGAAATTGAAGTAGGAAGAAATAAATTAACTGTCTGATAATGTAAGTCATACCTTCTCTCAATTATACTGGAAGGAGTAGGAGTCGTACCTGCGGATTTATCATTCTACTGTCGATCTACTCGTATCTACTGTAACATGGTATAACATATCATAACATATATAGCACACACAAACCTTACCCGGCCCCCATAAGCCGGGAGGTACAACCAACACAGAATCTATACCCCTACCTCGGTCATCCCATCTCCTATAATAGCTATAAGCATCCCGCTGGTCCCCTGGGTATGCACTTGGGCTCGCTGAGCCCCTGACTATAACTGTACCTGAGTCCGAAGTACTCCTGAATCAACACCCGGGCGTATCCGCTCGACAGGGGTGTGCAAAAGCCGACCAAGGCATAATATGGGGAAAACTGGCATCCCATCTTCGTCCCCTGTGGAACAGCATGCCACTCCGTAGAGCGACGTATTCCTCATCCTCTGGCCGATGAGTCGATACAGCTATCAACCCTGGGGCGGTCATGGATGCTAGGTAGTCCAACCCCAAACAATACAACGGTCTCAACTAGCAATACTGTCTGCATATCTCACATGCTGAGGCTAATAGGGGTAAAGTA
Organism: Datura wrightii; assembly: GCA_035772735.1. NCBI lineage: Eukaryota > Viridiplantae > Streptophyta > Magnoliopsida > Solanales > Solanaceae > Datura > Datura wrightii. The sequence continues at coordinate 108,472,420 of JASDFA010000008.1, read as the reverse complement.
TCGTATATATTACATGCTGAGCTAGTGATAGTAATCTGTACGTATTTAATACGTGCTGAGGTTGGTAAATATATACATATGAATATAATCTCCTGCCAGACTGTTCTGGGGCTAATACTGAACAGGATATAGTATTTCTCCTGAAAACCATGTTGTATACCGAGTTTCTATGGTAACATGATTTACTAGTTCTAATATGCTTTCTAGCTTCATTTTAACTTGTCGTTCTATCTTTGAGATGTCTTACAGATATTACATTGCTTTACTGGGCTTTAACTGAATACAATAATACCCTAACATTCCGCATTATATCACATACTGAGCATGCTGTGCAGTCTCTAATACTTGTATTAAAATTTATATCGTGCAAGTAAGTCTCGCGCTGAACATAACATAACGTTTCCAGTATCGTACCATCATTCATAATAAACGTCAACATGGCTTCTGAATATTCTATCGGCCTGTAAAATTACTATACTGTACCGATATTACTTAACTTGCCGAGGGAACTAACTTTACATACCTTATCCTTGAATTTTTCGTCTGTCGGATGAGACTCGGCCGGTACTTCAACTATTTTCTCCCAACTGCATTCATAAATATGTCAATTAATACTAAATACAACTTTATTTAAAAAGGCAACGTCACTTTCGATATAGTTTATAGCCTAAACTTAGGCTTATCGAAAGACGGCCAGAAACTCGCTATTTTTCAGAGGTCCAGAAGGGAGAAATATTCACTTCACAGCTAGGAACACATAGACACTAATTTAGAGCAATTCCACTTACCTTAGCTCGGTGGCTCGACGATTCGTCGGCTGTATTTCACGAAACTGAATCCGTAGGAATGCTCTCTGCTGCTAAATACCTCAGTATCTGGAGTTAATTTGAGTTTGGACAATGTTTAGCAGCGTAATCGGACGAAAATTATATTATCTCCTTCGTTCCTTTTCTCCCTCTGCTGGCTTGCTCTATTTTCTGGAAGTTTATAAATGTTTTTATCATTTAAAACCGAAGTGGGGCTTTATATACTTGGGCCTGGACAAGGCCAACGTGTCACGGAGCCAACGCGGAGGCCTCTCCTCCGTGACACGCTGCCATCGCGGAGGGGCTCTGCCTCGGCTCCTTCCGTGATGGTTCGACAGGTTTCTCATCCGATCTTTTCTCCAGCACGTATGGCCTTCAAATATGCTTAACCAACGTGCAAATAGGTCGTCTAGGTGCCGGAAATTCTACGGGGTATAACATTCACCCCCCCCTTAAGAACATTCGTCCTCGAATGTACACTGTCATTTAGAAGACTACTTAACTTACTTTCTAGAAAAAATTCGGCAGAGTTTCCCCTGTAATATGGACTATCGCAAAAACCTGAAATGCAGAAAAGTCCAATACAGGTACTGCACGCAATATTTTAAGATCCACTGAATAACTAGGTATCAATCCTTCTCATTCACACACATACAACTATAAGGTACTGTATAAGTAATAATATGGACATACCTGTCGCCTGATTAGGCCTGAAATAGGTGAGGGTATCCTGCTTTCATATCTTCTTTAGCTTCCCACGTCATTTCCTCACAATTCCTGTTACGCTACAGTACCTTGACAGATGCAACATCTTTAGTCCTCAACCCGCGAATCTGTCTGTCTAGGATAACTACTGGAACCTCTTCATATGCTAACTCTTCTGTGACCTGGACATCCTGAACTGGGACTACTGTTGAAGGGTCCCCTATGAACTTCCTCAACATAGAGACATGGAACACTGGGTGAACAGATGCTAACTCCGGAGGTAAGTTCAATTCGTATGCAACTCGGCCTATTCTTCGCCGAATCTGATATGGCCTTATGAATCTGGGGCTAAGCTTGCCTTTCTTGCCAAATCTCATTACCCCTTTCATCGGAGACACTTTCAGATATACCCAGTGCAAATTCTAGATTTCTGCGCCGCACGTCTGCATAAGACTTCTGGCGGCTTTGAGCAGTCAGTAAACGTTCTCGGATAAGCTTTATCTTCTCCTCTGACTGTCGAACAATGTCTACGTTAACCGACGCTAACTCTCCTATTTCAAACTAACCATTTGGTGATCTGCATTTTCGCCTGTACAATGCCTCAGAAGGCTCCATCTGGATGGCTGAATGATAACTGTTATTATGAGTAAATTCAATTAACGAAAGATGCTGCTACCCTCAAAATCTAGCACACACGCTCGTAGCGTATCTTCGAGCGTTTGGATAGTCCGCTCAGCCTACCCATCTGTCTGAGGGTGGAATGTTGTGCTCAAGTTGATCTGCGTTCCCAAACCCTTCTGGAACGACTGCCAGAATCTAACGGTCAACTGTGCTCCTCTATCAGAGATAATAGATACTGAAACATCGTATAATCTAACTATTTCTCTCATATACAATTTGGCATAATCTTAGGCAGAGAAAGTAGCTTTTACTGACAGGAAATGGGCTGATTTCGTCAGTCTGTCAAAAATTACTCAAATTGAATCGTGTCTATGCCTGGTACGGGGTAATCCTGCTACAAAGTCCATGTTTACTGCTTCCCATCTCCAGAGAGGCACAGCTATGTCCTGGGTCAAACCGCTTGGTTCCTGATGTTCTACTTTCAACTGTTGGCAGTTAGGACACTGAGCTACAAATTCAGCAATTTCTCTTTTCATACCTGGCTACCAGTGGTTTATCATGGTACATCTTCGTCGCGCCTGGGCGGAGAGAATAGCGGGCGTAATGCGCCTCACTCATAATCTGCTGGCGAAGCCCCAAAATATCTAGAACACGAATGCGGCCTTTACATCGCCACACTTCATCCCCGGTTATCTGAAAATATGTCACCTCTCCTTACTGAACTTTATGTTCAAGTTGAACCTGGCTAGGGTCTCCATACTGCCGTTCCTTTACTTCCACCACTAACGACAACACTGCGACATTCTGTATTATCGCTCTTTAAGGCATAAACTACTGCAGCTAACTCCAGGTCATGGGTAAGATAATTCTTTTCACATTTCTTCAACTTCCTGAAAGCATAAGCTATTACTTTATTATGCTGCACCAACCCTCTGTATCCCCTGGCGATAATAACACTGGAGCTGATGTTAACCTGGCTTTTAACTCTTAGAAGTTCTGCTCACACGCCTCAGTCTACTGGAACTTTGCTGCCTTCTGTGTCAATTTAGTCAGAGGTGCTACTAAGGTGGAAAATCCTTCCACAAACCTTCTGCAGTACCCGGCTAACCGTAGGGATTGCGTACTTCGATCGGAGTGGTAGGTCTAGGCTATGTCTTCACTATTTCGATTTTCTGTATATCTATCTGTACACCAGCATCCGACACAATGTGACCAAAAAGGCTACTAAACTCAACTAAAATTCACATTTACAAAGAATTTACATATAGCTAACGGTCATACTGGTTTATTATACCGGAGAATCTGACAAGTAATCCACCGGTATAACTAGAGCTTATCTGGCCTTCTGGCCGTATGCTAAGGCTACCTGTTGCTAAGGTAACCTGAACGACCGTCTGTGCACCTTGTGCCTTTATCTGATCAGAGGATCCTGATATTGATCATGACCTCTAACGATCTGGCTGCATAACCTTAAATAACTGAATAGTCGGGTTGAATGACTCGAATGTGGCAGTAGTCTAACAATGCTCTAACTGTTCTACTTGAGTACTTATAGTTCATGCATACTGTAGACTTCTGGGCATCTAATTGCTTTGTTATTTTGCTTAAACCACTGTAAGGCTGGACTTAATTAAACTTACTCCCAGGCGATCAATCTCTGGATCTTCACGGGGAGTCTACTGATCCCCTGGTCTTAGTAAACACTGTGCTAGCAGGGTACTATCAATTTCTTATGCCTTGTGTGTATCCACTTGGATTTATACTGCTATTCTGGGGAATTCTCAGTCTTATGAGCTATTCTGTAAATACTGGCCTTTTGCTAGGGCTCTGTATCTAAATATCTTACGAGAACCAGCTGAAGTACTAGTCTGTCGCTGACTACTGATGTGGACTCTTCCTTGGGGTACCCACGGGTATTCTGACTGGGACGGCCGACTGTCTTATGGGGTGTTCCACATAATAACTGCTAGGTTGGTTAAGGCCGACTCTCACCTACAGGGCTGGAAATATGACGTACGACCACTTAACATACTAGAACAATTCTGGTATTGCTAATTTCTAAAATTTGCCTATTCGACCTCTAATCCTGGTTCTAGCACATATACTACTGTTACCGATCTTCAGGGATGCTTCCCTGCTAATGCAGGTGCCAGCTGGTTGGTAGACCGTCTAACTGCGCCCTTATCATCTAGTCATCTGGTTTAGGGCATTAACTCTATTAAGCTCCTAGAGCCTAGATCTGGCAACAACACATAAATCTATTAACTTAATAACTGAGAACTGAGATAGTTTCTATGACTTCATACGTAATTCACACTTAATCTGTCCTTTCTCTTCTCCTTTCCCTTTCTCTTTTCTTCTCCCCTTTTCTTTCTTTCTTCTCCCCTTTTTTTGGCGGGGGGGGGGGGTCCTGCAATGCAATTTGTACATGCTTTCTATTACTAATCAGCATCTATGATTGTACCCCTTATAGGCAGCTACTCACAGCATATCTACTATCTGTATATATATATATATATCAATAGCTACGTACAATATGTACTGAATTCTGCAGTAATACATAATCTCTGACATGCTCTGCTGAGTCTTATACCGTACATGATACACCGCTTCTACGGCCTAATAATATCTCCTGCCCTGACTTATCATTTCATTGTATTGTCACCCCATTCTGAAAGTAACAAACATAAACACTTTAGTTATTGTCTGCTGTTTGAAATTCCGCCACTCTTGCGATGTGGGGTCAACGTTCGAATCTTGTGGCCTTACTTGGCTTATATTAAGAGCCCATGACTGTCTGCTGGGCCTTATCTCTAGGCCACACTAGATTAGAATTACTGTATCAGTAATTTCTTAACTTCTCCATGAACGGGCATACTGCCGTATTCCAAATCGCAATCTTACTGTCAACCCGAGGCTTAATCCTTAAAATGATACTCTATCAATCTAGGGGGGGTAATTCTAATTTCCCCACAAGGTCTGACATTCCTGCTTCTTTCCCTCACCTTACTTAGGCGGAACTCTGGGGTTCAAGGTACCTGCTCCTCATTGTTAACAGGATTGCTGGTCCAGTATCAGTTCATACTTCCCCTGACTTGCAGTCAGACCTTTCTGATTCACATGACCCCTCATCCTTTCGATATCACAACTGGATCATAACTACAATCTTACAGGTATGTCTTTGTCTTGCTATCTGTTAGCATATGTAACGGACTTGGCCTTTTTCTGACTCAAACTTGACTATTATTAGGCATTCATCACTAGCAGGTCTTTTACCCCTACTTCGGGTAAGCTAACAGTCTTACTCCCTCTTTATGCTCACTAACACTTACTGGAATTAATCAATCTATCTTCACTTACTGCTTGTTTTAGGCAGCCTCGCCTCAATTCTTATGCCCCTTTACTGTACTGGCATCAAAATCAAGAGGTAGGAATAGCCCTTTTCTTATTGCAACAAATAAAAGCATTTAACTGTACCATATCCAAAAAGATGTATTTGGGATTCCTGTATTTCCCTCTCTTTCTTATACTTACCTGGTGGTCCGACCTTATCTGTAATCTTAATCAGATCTTATATGGCTAATAAATAAATCAACTTGTATGTACATTACACTCCTGACTTCTTATTCTGATGTTATCAACGTATACTGGGGATAGTACCGATAAAGGTATCATGCTGGGAGGTCTCGGGTACCTTCCTCCTGCTGCTGTAGTTATCATGTAACTGGCTGATGCCTTCTTCTGTTGCTATGTCTGATCTTCTGCCTGTAATATGATAATGCTGATCTGCCTTTGTATCTGTAATCAAAGAATACGGTAAGTTTATAGGGACTCAACCCTATGTTGTACCGCTCTAAAGCATGACTTACTGAGAAGGAAGGGTAACCATCCTATCATGTCTCGCAGCCTCCTGCCTATAGTATGTGGTGCACAACACATCCATAGACAATACTCTACTTAGCACGGCTTGCAGACCCCCTGGGACACGACCTGCTCTGATACCAAGTTTGTCACACCCCGCCTTGGGGGGTATGACTGGAACCTGGTGCCCTACTAGGACCTGAACTGCTGGACTGTTAAGCCTGGGCATATCTGGTGCCTGGCTGGCTCTAACTCATATTTCTGGAAACAAAGGGCTATATAACGGCTGTAAACACAGCCCCCGACCCATTGGCCTATAGCCTCCTGTACCTGTACTAGCAGCTGACCAGAAACATGTCAATATAGGGAAACCTATACGGGCCGACAAGGCCACCATGCTGTCTAGTTATCTATAACTCAACCCTGAAGTACTGGATAGCTACGTGACCGACAAGGTCACCACTACTGTCGAACTATGGCCCCACACGGCCAACATAAAAGAAACAGAAGTACTAACAGCTAACAACTGCACGACCTCACACGACCGGCTCATCTGACCACAGGGAACATATACAGACTGCAAGCCTCTAGGAATAGCAATAGAAATGATCGGGATAGGGCCCCGACCTACCCGTACTATACAACAAAAGAAAATGAAGTACACCTCTGGAATTCAGTCTCCGGATGACAGGAGCTGAATACTCGATCGCTGACAGGAATCACGTGGTATCGCCTGCTCGTCTATGAGTACCAGCAGGCAAGTAATGCAGCGCCCCACCGGGTGTCAGTACCACCGGTACTGAGTATGTAAAGCAATAACTGAAAGCAAAATCTGAAAACAACAATGTAACTGATGAAACTGAAGTAGGAAGAAATAGATTAACTGTCTGATAATGTAAGTCATACCTTCTCTCAGTTATACTGGAAGGAGTAGGAGTCGTACCTGCGGATTTATCATTCTACTGTCGATCTACCCGTATCTACTGTAACACGGTATAACATATCATAACATATATAGCACACACAAACCTTACCCGGCCCCCATAAGCTGGGAGGTACAACCAACACAGAATTTATACCCCTACCCCGGTCATCCCATCTCCTATAATAGCTATAAGCATCCCGCCGGTCCCCTGGGTATGCGCTTGGGCTCGCTGAGCCCCTGACTATAACTGTACCTGAGTCCGAAGGACTCCTGAATCAACACCCGGGCGTATCCGCTCGACAGGGGTGTGTAAAAGCCGACCAAGGCATAATATGGGGAAAACTGGCATCCCATCTTCGTCCCCTGTGGGACGGCATGCCACTCCGTAGATCGACGTATCCTCGTCCTCTGGCGGACGAGTCGATACAGCTATCAACCCTTGGGCGGTCATGGATGCTAGGTAGTCCAACCCCAAACAATACAACGATCTCAACTAGCAATACTGTCTGCATATCTCACATGATGAGGCTAATAGGGGTAAAGTATCGTATATATTACATGCTGAGCTAGTGATAGTAATCTGTATGTATTTAATACGTGCTGAGGTTGGTAAATATATACATATGAATATAATCTCCTGCCAGACTGTTCTGGGGCTAATACTGAACACGATATAGTATTTCTGCTGAAAACCATGTTGTATACCGAGTTTCTATGGTAACATGATTTACTAGTTCTAATATGCTTTCTAGCTTCATTTTAACTTGTCGTTCTATCTTTGAGATGTCTTACAGATATTACATTGCTTTACTGGGCTTTAACTGAATACAATAATACCCTAACATTCTGCATTATATCACATACTGAGCATGCTGTGCAGTCTCTAATACTTGTATTAAAATTTATATCGTGCTAGCAAGTCTTGCGCTGAACATAACATAACGTTTCTAGTATCGTACCATCATTCATAATAAACGTCAACATGGCTTCTGAATATTCTATCGGCCTGTAAATTACTATACTGTACCGATATTACTTAACTTGCCGAGGGAACTAGCTTTACATACCTTATCCTTGAATTTTTCGTCTGTCGGACGAGACTCGGCCGGTACTTCAACTATTTTCTCCTAACTGCATTCATAAATATGTCAATTAATACTAAATACAACTTTATTTAAAAAGGCAACGTCACTTTCGATATAGTTTATAGCCTAAACTTAGGCTTATCGAAAGACGGCCAGAAACTCGCTATTTTTCAAAGGTCCAGAAGGGAGAAATATTCACTTCACAGCTAGGAATACATAGACACTAATTTAGAGCAATTCCACTTACCTTAGCTCGGTGGCTCGACGATTCGTCGGCCGTATTTCACGAAACTGAATCTGTAGGAATGCTCTCTGCTGCTAAATACCTCAGTATCTGGAGTTAATTTGAGTTTGGACAATGTTTAGCAGCGTAATCGGACGAAAATTATATTATCTCCTTCGTTCCTTTTCTCCCTCTGCTGGCTTGCTCTGTTTTCTGGAAGTTTATAAATGTTTTTATCATTTAAAACCGAAGTGGGGCTTTATATACTTGGGCCTGGACAAGGCCAATGTGTCACGGAGCCAACGCGGAGGCCTCTCCTCCGTGACACGCTGCCATCGCGGAGGGGCTCTGCCTCGACTCCTTCCGCGATGGTTCGACGGGTTTCTCGTCCGATCTTTTCCCGGGCCTTTCTCCAACACGTATGACCTTAAAATATGCTTAACCAATGTGCGAATAGGTCGTCTAGGTGCCGGAAATTCTACGGGGTATAACACGTTATATAGCTTGTTGTTTTCCGGAATCTGAGTTAGAGCCAGCGAGGCACCAGATGTGCTCAGGCTCAGTAGTATAGCAGTTCAGGTCCTAGTAGGGCACCAGGTGCCAGTCATACCCCTCAAAGCGGGGTGTGACATTGACTAAAGATTTATTTGCTGCTAGTTTGCATAGTATTGATTTGATGAAATAATTTTTTCACAATTAGAAGGAGAGAAAAAGAAATTAAAAGAGATTGCGTGAAAAATTTCATCATTATCTCATTTTGATCCATGCTCCCTTATATGTGAAGTGGAGGTTCAAAAAATCACCCATCTGTAGAAAATAGCAAATCAATGTCATATGTGCATTTATCAATTTGAAAAGAATATCTAAGTCGTATATCTCTGTAGAGAATGTGCCTATCTGAGTTGATGTCCCAACACGATAATCTACTAGTGTCATAACTTTTGAATCTCATACAGACTTGAAGCATGGTAGTCCATTGAGTTTCAAGAATAAAGGATCCGAGAAAAGAAGTACGAAAAATGATCAAAATGATACTATAAAAGAATTTCATAAAGAGATTTAAAATTCGATTAATCCTAATATTTCTGAATATATCAGTGAACCCGAGACTCAAGTGAGTAAAGAAATATCAGTAAGTTCTACAGGTGATGGGATAAATTTGAATTGATCAATAATTTTGGTAGATATAATGTTGCATTAAACATTATGAAGACAATGAGGATCAAGATATTCTCTTTGTCGAAGAATGTCAATGAAAATGTGATTCGCTAAAATGGCAAGGAGTGGTTTAATCAAAATTGAACTGACTTGCTAAACATGAGGTTTTTAGACAAGTAGTCCAAACACCTAATGGTATAAAATCAGTTGACCATGAAAGGATTATATTGTTGCGCGAAAAGGCAATGAGAGAAATAAAATTGTGAGATACAAGACACGCCTTGTTGTACAAGGATTCTCTCAAAGGCTTGATATCGACTATGAAGAAAATTCACTTGCATGAATGTCATAACATTTGATATCTCATAAATTTATTTATATATGAAAATATTGAAATACATCTAATAGATATGATTATAGTTTATTTTTATGGTTCACTTGATAATGAAATTTATATGAAAATTTCAGAAGGATTTAAAATGCCTAAAGAATATGGTTCAAAGTCTAAGAAAATGTGCTCAATCAAATTAAAAAGATCATTATACAATTTAAAACAATAAGACATATGTGATATAACGCCTCAATGAGTACTTGATAAGTGAAGGTTATATAAATGGTCATTTGTCTATGCATTTTTATTCAGAAAAAAACATTAAAAATTGTTATATTTGCTATTTATGTTCATGACATAAATCTCATTGGAATTCTAGAAGAGGTCCAAAAGGCAATTGAGTATCTAAAAAATAGAGTTTGAGATGAAAGATTTTGAAAAGATAAAACTTTGTCTAGAACTACAAATTGGAAATTTAGCATATGAGATCTTTATCCATCAATCTGTTTTTATTGAGAAAGTTTTGAAATGATTTATATGGACAAAATACATCCCTTAAGTGCGCCAATGGTTAATAAATAACGTGAAATAAACAAGGACTCGTTTCGACCTTAATAAGAAAATGCGAAACTTCTTGATCGTGAAGTATCTATCTTAGTATAATTGGTGCACCTATGTATCTTGCTAATGCTATAAGACATGACATAGTTTTTTAATTAATTTGCTAACAAAATATAGTTCTTTTCCTTCAAGAAAACATTGAAATAGAATTAAGCATATATTGCTACATCTAAAGGGGGTCATTGATATGAGTTTGTTTTATACTAACAGAGATAGTGTATATCTTGTTGGTGTTGCGGATACATGTTATTTATCTGACCTATATTAAGCTCGATCTCAAATAGACTATTTGTTTACAGATGAAGGTACTGCTACATCATGACTACCATCAGTCTATTGTTGTTACTTCTTCGAATCATGCCGAGATGATAACTATTCACGAAGTAAGTAGATAACTTGTACTCTTTTTACCTTAGTCAAAGTTTTGTCTCATTGGTTTTCTTGTTAAGATTGTTAATGAAGTGCATTATCTGTTAATGAATATTCAAGACGAAATGTTATGACTATAGTTACTTGTGGATGTCCATTTATTACTCCCACAAATAATTTATAAGCAACTTTGCAAGCAGGTTCCTACAAGCAGTTTACAAGTAGCTTTGCAAGTAGGCAAGAGCAGCAAAATCGAGAAGCAACTAAAACTGCTGCTTAAGATCTGATAATTTTTGAGGTTCCAATTTTTTCTAATATGTGTTTATATTAAAGTTAAATTTTATACATTATTAATATAAATAATATATATATATTTTTTTACTTTATTAGGTCATTTAGTGGATATAGTGAGTTTTCTTAAAATGTGTGATTATAAAATTTAAAAATAAGATATGTTAATGATATATAAATATGAACTAATGATGTAAAAATTATTTACACTATCCAACAAATTGTAAAGTGGGATAGTCTTTTTGAAAATTCCTAAATCAAATGTATAAATATTATTTTCTAGCCTAATTTACTTATACAACCAATATCACAAATGGACCAATATTATTTATTCATTTTTGCCTTCCACAGGTTTCACTATTTTTGAATTTAAAATTTTATTATTTCTTATATATTTTATTTCATGGACATATATTATCTTTTTAGTTATACATTAAAATTTCATTATATCAACCAAAAAATATGAATTCAAATCAAAATTAAATATATCTAATTTTTGTGAAATCTATTTTAAGTGTATCATGTCGATGGTGCAAAAATTATCTAAAAGTAATTAAAAAAAGATTGAATATTTTATAGTCTCCAGGAGTCCTTGATTAATTTTCAACATACAAGAAATACTCTAAATTAAAAAATATGTTTCAAGAGAGATTAAAAGAATTACATATATTAGAAATAGAATTTTTCTTTAGAAGAGATTAATTTAAAATGTTTTTTAATAACTTTTTATATTAAAAATTAGAAAAATAAATTTATAATAAAATTATTTTTATGAATTTTAATTTTTTTAAGGCTTGTCATTAAAATTTTGCTTTGGGCCATCATATTTGTTGAGCCGTCCCTGCAATCAGATTCCTAAAAATAACTTACAAGTAGTTTTGTAAGCAGATTTCCACCGGTAGTTTATATATAGCTTTGCAAGTAGCTTTCTATAAACAACTGCAATTGCTTTTATATTTCTATGAATAAAAATCAATTCATTTTATTCGTATATCAGTTCGAAGTACGGGGTTGTGTTCACAGTTTGATAAAAAATTGATTCAAACTGAAAATCAAACCAAATTGATTAGATAAACTGGTAGTTGTTTGTGTTTGATTTGATTTTACATTTTAAAAAAAAAATCAATAATACTTGATTTGATTTGGTTTTACTAAAAACAAAGCGAAGAAAAAATCGAACTGAATCGACAAATTATACGCACAATTTGCAAAATTACATATATACAACATGTTAATCTTTATAAATAATTTAAAATACTTTAATTACTTTTTCATCAAAATTTTCTTTATCTCTAATATGATAATGGACTTTACACTTTAAGCCCATTTTTTAAAAGAAATTTATTGAATCCAAATGGGAATTACCTTTTGAAAATTGTATTTCTTATAAACTTTATTCACTTGATTAAAGTTTATAGATCTTAAGTCATTTTCTCGATAATTCAGAAAAGTTATAACTCCCATAATAAAAAGGTAACAATCAATTATAAGGTGGAAAAGTCTTTCCTAATCCTAGGAAGAAAAAGAGGAAAAAATCATTTGATTTTTTTAAAATAGAAAATACAACCAAATCGATGAATTATATTATATTTAATTTGATTTATTTTCAATAATTTAAAAACCAATCAAATTAATTTAATTTTAATTTTAATTTTAACCAAAAAAAACCCAAACTAATTCATAAAAATCCTAATCTAAAATTAAATAATATATCAGCCACTTTTTATATACTAATATATATTTATTTTACAACAATTCGTTTTATGGTTCTATTTTCGAAAACAAAATAGTCCAAAGCAAAGGAGGAAAAGCCAGCAGATATTTATACACTCCCGTTAGATGCGAAAAGGAGCTTACTCCGTCGGGTCCAAACCCTAGCTATTAATCAACACGCGCACGGTACTTTCTTCCTTCTGTTTGCTGGATTCCGCTCTTGCATATTCCTTCGCAGGGTATTTTCAGTTATATTTTCTACAAATTGGGCACTGTTAGGCTATTACATGTCTTGTGGTTTTATCTCTGACTCCATTCATATCTTGTTTTCCCTTTGTTAGATTCAGTATTTAAGTTAATTGGGTCTGCAGAATGGATTGATAGGTAGTTTGGATTGTGGTGTAGTTATTGTAGTTCCATAAATCTCTAAATAGAATCCTATTAGATGGAGTTTATGCGTCGACTTTATTTTCAGATCTATGTTTCTTTTCAGATCTGTGTTCTTTGTTTTTTCTGACGCTATTTTTTACCCTTTCGAGAGATTCTTCTTCTTCCTCTATAAACTGTATTTTGTCTTTAGCACAATTAATATATTTGAAGAAAAAAGGGATTTTTTTTAGAATTGGCAGTGATCTTGATCTGGAGTCCTTGAATTGGTCACTTGTGTATAAGTTCGGACAATATTTGATATCGGCTTGTATCTTGCTTTTCCGCTTTGTACTAGGAATTCATAATGTTTAGTCTGAAGAGGAACTGCATACACATCCAAGTTTAATGTTTTGTTGTTGTCAGAATCTCTTATTTTTTTTCCACCTAGAAGAACTCTAGAAATTTGGAAATCCTGCATATGTAGAATGTACATGTCAAACACCTTGTATCATAACTACATGATGAGTATTTGAGGAAATATGACGTGAAATTGGATGAAAGTTGAGTAAATGTATCTTTTTTTTATTTTTTATTTTTTTTATTATAAGGGTGAATGTATCTCCTAGTTTTCAACTCGGGTACTTTCAACCTATTCTAGGTTCTTAGGTTGGACTGGACAGGGTTATGCTTGTGATGATGGAAAACTATTTTTTATCTGACGTATTAGAAGTAAAAGTAGGTGAATTTACTCTTCATGGATTTATGACTTTTGTTTGCAATTTTTCAATGATAAACAGTGTTTAGTCCATATTTTGCAATGGCTGGTCGACGGGATAGCTATGGGAAGCGGTCTCATTCTCAGTCAGATTATAGTGACAATGGGGCGAATAAAAGGAGAATTACTAGAAATGATAAGGATCCTTTCTCTATTGGCCCTGATGATACAGTATATCGGTATTTGTGCCCAGTAAAGAAGATTGGCAGCATCATAGGTAAAGGTGGGGAGATTGTTAAACAATTAAGGGTGGATACTAAATCAAAAATTAGAATCGGTGAGACAGTACCTGACTGTGAGGAACGTGTTGTCACCATCTACAGCTCAAGTGAAGAAACAAATGAGTTTGATGGCACTGAAGATCGTGTTTGTCCAGCTCAGGATGCCCTTTTCAGAGTATATGATAAAATTGTTAGTGAAGACACTATGGACGAGAAATCTGAGGAAGCATCACAGGTTACTGTTAAGCTTCTAGTAGCTTCGGATCAGATTGGATGTATTATCGGGAAAGGGGGACAGATAGTTCAGGACATTCGAAGTGAAACAGGTGCTCAGATTCGTATTTTGAAAGATAAGCATTTGCCTGCATGTGCATTGAGCTCGGACGAGCTTGTGCAGGTAATGCAGGATCACCTTCCTATCTCTCCACTTTGTTACTTCTGCACCATCAAACTTGCAATGTTGTTTCAATAAATTTTGTTGGTTAGTAAATTGGATCAAGTGCTCATTCTTCATGCTTGAATTTGCTGGTGATCGCATTTCAGCCTTATATTTTACAACTTGGTTGACTGTCTGATTTAGAATTTAAAGGATTAATCATGCTGTACTTCTGTTCAACAGTACCTCTTGAAATATATTATTGACGGCCCAAATTACATAATTAACCTCCCCCCCCCCCCCCCCCCCCCACACACACACACACGGGTAGTTCAGTTTCTTTAGTTATAAATGTATGGCCAATTTTCTTGGTAGTCGTCGGTCTATCAAGCTGGAACTCAATTTTTTTTCCTCATTGCGCTTACAATGTGGAGTTATAGAATAAATTTGGCTGAATTAACATTACTGCTTTCTGGTTGTTGGTTACTTGGTTTTAGATATCTGGTGAAGTTGCTGTAGTGAGGAAGGCTCTCTATGAAATTGCAACTCGTCTTCACAATAATCCATCCCGTACTCAACACATTCTAGCCTCCGATGCACCAACTGTCTACTCTTCGCGCAGTTCACTTATAGGTACTGCTGGTGGTGCTCCAATAGTGGGGATAGCTCCGCTAGTGGGGCCGTATGGGGGTTACAAAGGTGAGAGTGGTGACTGGTCAAGGTCTTTCTACTCAGCTCCAAGGGATGAATCATCTTCAAAGGAATTTTCTCTTCGTTTAGTGTGTCCTGCTGCAAATATTGGAGGTGTTATTGGCAAAGGTGGTGTCATAATAAACCAAATTAGACAAGAGTCTGGTGCAGTGATCAAGGTTGATAGTTCTAATGCTGAAGGTGATAATTGTGTGATTTCTATTTCTGCGAAAGAGGTAAGTATTTTCTATTTAAATGGATGTTTATCGGAATATGCGACTTGAGGATTTTTTTTTCTTAATAAAGATGTGGTTTCATGCTTTGTCTAGTTTTTTGAGGATACATATTCTCCCACAATTGAAGCAACACTGCTCTTGCAACCAAAGTGCCGTGAGGAAGTGGAACGTGATTCAGGTCTTATATCATTCACCACAAGGTTGCTGGTTCCAGCGTCTCGAATTGGCTGTCTTATTGGGAAAGGAGGATCCATAATTAATGAGATGAGGAAAATCACGAAAGCTAATATTCGCATTATCTCGAAGGAAGACCTTCCGAAGGTTGCATCTGAAGATGATGAGATGGTTCAGGTAATTATTCATTGTAATAGTAATTGGGTACTTTGTATATGTGAGGGATATCCCTAACTGGTCAAAAGGGATAAAAGGTCAGTGGTTTCTCCCTTCCTCTTTAGAAATCCGGCTGTTGAGTATGAATATACAATATGAATGAGGGGTTTCTAATGTAGATGTTGACATCTTTGAAAGCCATAAGGTGCTTTTGACTTCGGATCCATGTCTGTTCTTGATTAGTTTTGGATGAAGGGGTTTGTATGAGTAGACCTATTGTTTCATGGGGTTTGTCCTTTAACCTATTTGTTTTTTTCTAATCCTGTGCTGTACCCAGAGTTCCCAAAATAAAAACTCCAAAGAGAGGGAAAAAAGATCGCTGATGCGAACATACTTTGTGTAGTAGTTCCTTTTCTTTCTTGTCATTCATGTTTACTGATACTGTCATACTTGGTCTCCGCGTTTTTCTCAAATTTGTTAGGAACTTCTTTCATGCTCTTATATTTAACTTATACTTGTTATTTTTCTTTGAAGAAGTTACCCAAAAGACAATTTTGCTTTGTTGTTTTTCTCAACTGAACCCAATTATATACTTCCAACAATCATCAGATATCAGGAGATCCTGACGCCTCAAAGGATGCACTCATGCAAGTAACATCACGTTTAAGGGCAAATCTTTTTGAAAAAGAGGGACCCGTGTCTGCCTTTGTGCCAGTTCTCCCCTACCTCCCCATGTCAACAGATTCAGATACCTTGAAATATGAAAACAGAGATACTCGGAGACATGCACGTGAACATTCCTACTCAGCTGGGTATGGTGGTACAAGTGATCTTCCACGTGCTGATGGTTTTGGAAGTTATGGTACTCTCCAGGTAAAATTTTGTTTCATTGGTTAGTACAAAGGAGTTTTTGGAAGTTGCAGTGCTATGCAGAAGTTCTAAGATTTGTTTGTTTCGGTTGCTTTGTACCACTTTTGTGGAATGTCTATGTGCAGCTTTCGTTACTAATTTCTAATTCCATTTGCAGAGTACTAGTAGTGTAGGATATGGGGCATATGAAGGATATTCCCCTGCTTATCTAAAAGAAGGATATTCCCATGGGCGTTCCAGTGGATCTGGGTGAGTCTCTTGCCTTCCCTTCATCAGTCTTGCGTTGGTTTGGTGTCCTATGTAGTGGTGACAGTGTGATTATGCTGCCTATAGATCTTCTTGAAAGAAAAACAAGAATGAGCTTGTAGTTTTATTCTTTCTAATTGTAATGCTTATGAAGAAGCTAAACGTTTCGACTACATATTAGGATCTTGCCTGTTTATGTCTGGACCTGATGACATTCTGGTTTGAACTTGTGATTGGTGATTTTGTTCTGCCCATTTGTTGCAAAGGATTTCTTATTTAGCTACTCTACTTTCAACTGCTCTATAGCAGTCAAAGTTGCTTCTCCAACTCTTATTCATTGTTAAAGTTCATGTTACCAGGTCATCAAGGCAAAACTCTGCTTCCCGGAGAAAAAGTTATGGTTACTAGATCTTGTAACAGAACCACAGGTAGCCCATGAATTATGGTTCTATTGCATTGCATCTTTCATTTAATTCACTGATTTTATATACCTAGCCCCGTTCATACAAAAATTATGAACATTTTGGTATGATGACCTAACCTATCTTCCAATTATGAAACTAATGGTATTCTTTTCCCTTTGTTTCCTTTCCCTCGCTATAAACAGCCGAGATATCTGAAGCCTGCCTACTGTCGTCTCCTTTGATGAAGCCACATGCCTAAACCAGATGACCAGATGAATGCGGACATTGAAACTGCCTACCTTGATGTTTTCCTTAGCAGGACCATATCCGAAGATCTTACCTACTATCAATTTGCCATGCCCTGACACCATATACTTCCAAGCTCAAACTCTTGTGCTTCCAAGAACCTGTGTAGCCAGCGGCCTCATCCTTTCTACCTTTTGTAGTTGTACTATAGATGAATTCAGCTCTTAAATCTCGGCCATGTGTCCTGATGTCTTGTTTTCGGTTTATTGTTATTTGTATGAACCTGCTGTTTGTTGGACTTGTCTATTTGATGCTCTAGATGCTAGAACTGGTGCTGATTTCCAAGTGTCTTTCTAGTTTTTATTGTGATGCAATGTTGGAATATGAGCCATTTCAAAATATCTTCATAAGTATTGCTATATTACTTACTAGAAAGTCTACATGTTTCTTCATTATCTGTGATACTATTCAATCATGATTTTCTGAATATCCTTGTCATTTTATTGGCAAAGTTCTTGCTAAAAGTAGATCGCTCTTCTGAAGAGGATGTAGTGGCTATGGAATGTGCATACAGCTTAAGCTACAGGTGTCCCTACAGTTCTTTGTAGACACTGGATCTTCAACACAGTGATCTCTGTGGTTTAGTAGTGCAAGATGTATCAGTACGCCAAAATGCAGTGATCTGATTTTCACTGCCTTTCTCTGGGATCTGATAGCTTTTGAGAGTACTGGTTGGAATTAATTGAAGCAGGTAAAAATCTTATGGTAAGTCTCATATTCTTATTATAACATGCTTTTGTTATAAGAATCACCCTATCAAATCAAAAAAAAAAAAATTTGTTACATGATTTATCTGCAAGCTCTGATATTTATTGCAATGAATCAGCATGTTTAGTGGAGTTTACTCGTATATGCAAAAGTAGGTGTTCATATTTTCTCTGTGCTTTTTGATGAGAATGTTGTTTCAGAATCTGCTCCAATCTGAAGTTAAGCCATTTCTTCTTTGTTCTGTTGGATACAGTCGGTATGTTTACTTCTTTTGCTGATGCCTTTTATAATTGCGCCTCTTATGCAATGCTGCATTATTTGTTCATATCTGAGAGTGGTGGGAGTTGAGTTGGAGGGGTGGCTGTGTCTTGAAGGAGAGTGGTTTAATGATATGAGAGGATACTTGTTTACAAAGACAAATCAAGTCATGGGGTAGAGAAGTTGATCCTGAGTTGAGTTGATCTCTTACAAGTACTTGCATCAAGTTGAGGCTTTAGTAGGAGATGTTGATTTCCTACGACTAATCTTGCCAAGTTAGAAGTTGCTCTCCTATTTGCGTAGAATATAGAGAACTGTATAATTTGTCATGTTTTAACTTCCCCCCATCCCCCTCCTCTCCCTCCCCACGCAGTTTCTTAAACCCCCTTATAGTAGGCTGACCTGATTATTGACTGGAATTACGACAGGTGCAGTAAATTCCTTCCCCCCACTTTGATCCAGTTGTTTCATAGGGCGGGGTAGATCTTTTGTATATATTTTGATACGTTTGATGTATTAATTATTAAGTATTTGTAAATACAACTATTTGGACGTAATATCTTCGCCTAAGGTTGGGATGTAAT
The DNA here is from genome assembly GCA_035772735.1 of Datura wrightii. Classification (NCBI taxonomy): domain Eukaryota; kingdom Viridiplantae; phylum Streptophyta; class Magnoliopsida; order Solanales; family Solanaceae; genus Datura; species Datura wrightii. The sequence goes on along the minus strand of JASDFA010000008.1, from coordinate 108,453,338 downwards.
GCCACCAAATGACAACAGTATCTAATTGCAGGGAATGATCGTGCATCAGAAGAATAGGTTATGGAAGGGATCGTTCGACAACTAAAAACCTTTGTATTTCGTTATCAAATTATTTTGGTCTTTTTAGACTTTAACTTTCAATAACGTATAAAATGCGACGATATCTCTTTGTTTTGTCGTACAGATTCACATACCAAAGAAAGGTGTAGAATTTAATACCGAAACAAGAAAAGATAATTAGATTGTGTTAGATGGGTTCGAGAGTTGTGTGTCAAATATATGCATAAGAACAATTTTGAGACCATGTTAGCTTTTGTACAAATATGAAAGGACCCAATAGCTTTGTATAAATAGATCCAAACATGACTAGATGCGTAAATGTCTGGGTCATTTGCACAAATGCTCCTATGGCTTGTTTTTAAATTTTGCCTTCAAATTGGATAGTCTTTAATTTTTTTTCTTCAAACATTCTAAGTAAAAAATTAAGTGGTTGAATATACCCATGACATTGAAATAATAAATGACTTTTTATAGACATAAATTTATATTATCCTGTCATAATATATTATAAGGTTAATACATTTGAAGTCACTGTCATAATATATTTTCGTGTCATAATATATCACTGACTGTTGAAATTGGTTGATAGATTTATATATGCAATGGAATTGGTTACTACATTTGAAGTCGGTCTCCTATTTTTTATTTTATTTTTTTTTTTTTTTGACAAAATTTGAAGTCACTGTTTTGAACTTAATACTAGCGAATCATTTCAGAAGTCAACAAATTATTAACCTGTTTCTCCTGGTAGTGATAATATAAACAATTTTCATTGATGAATAATGATACAAATTAAGTTTCAAATTTAAAAATTCTTTGTCATGTCAAATATTAAGCATATATGAATTAGAAGGCTTGTGACGATTTCGGAAATCGAGGGGGAAGTGCACTTATAACCCCTTGAGGATACCTATTTAAAGAAATAGTTGAAATTTATAATTTTATAAGTTTAGCCATTTTAAAATTAATTTTAAGCTGTTAAACATGACTTCAGACAACTTTGGTGTAATCCACCAAGCTTCCGCACAATTAACTCGCAAAAAGACTTCCATGCAAGAGAACCGGTTGTATTTAAAGGCGGCCCCATATGTCTTTTTTGGAATTTTTATGATAGAATTTTACCGATTACTTCATAAATTGGTTACCCGTGTAAGTAGTAAAAAAACAAATATAACCAATATTTATTGGAAAAAGCAATCTATTTTCTTTTTTATTCTAAAATTCGAAGCTTGATCATTAGTTATCGAGAGGTTAGAAGTATATCTTCACTTGCTAGAATAAGAATATGAATTTATTTGATCCTAATTCTTGTGCATCAAAATATAAATTATACTGAATCTGTATAACCCTCTTAATAATATCCATAAATGATATATTTTTGATAATATACGAACATTATCATATGTAAATTCGGATACATGATAGAAATCAATCCCCTAGTGCTTAGTGCATTTCTCTGTCTAAATCAGAATTATATGTATGCATGTGTTCACGTCTGTAACATACCCGGTTTTATGTAACATCAACTAAGAACGAACAATATTTTTTTGTCTGAAGTTTATCAATATTAACTGTAATTTAAATAACTTAAAATGGCATGATGTAAACTGGAACTTCGTGAAATTTTTACAGCTAGAGAGGCTGAAAGTTTAAGAGGGGGTTTATCACCTTTCGCAGCCCATAATCACAGGCCCAAAAATCTCATACATGAAAGCCCAACGACAACAGCCTAGATCAGGAACAAAACTAGGAGTGTGTCGTCTCTGTAGTTCTGACACATCCCGGCGGTCGAATGCTTCGAGCTCTCCTTGGATTTCGAAAACACAAACCTCACATCAAACAGGTTGGTTCACTTCTCTTTCAACTTTCTTCTTCTCCCAGAAGACTTCAACTTCATTCCATCCCTGTTCAAAAGTTTCAGCAAATTTCATCGTCTTCTACGAAAGCAATATATACTAGCCAATATTCATCTTCAGCTATATTCTCTGGTGTTGAAAAATATGTGAAATCAGAGAGTTTAAGCTTTTTGAGTAACAAAGGTGAGGTTTCGCACAACCCCGTCATCAAAGATTACCTTCTTAGGCTATCTGAGATCTCCCCTGCAACTGTTCGTCGATTTTGGAGAGTTTCTGTGTTGAATCCTCATGATGTTCTTGAAATTTTGTTGGGTTTTCAAAATGATTGCGGAAATTTTGAGGTTGAGTATAAAAAGATTGAATCTTTATGGGGAATTTATGTGTGGGCTAGTAAGCAAAGTAGGAACTTTAGGCATCTCCCTAAGACCTCTGGGATCATTGCCTCAATGCTTGGCCGTGTCGGTTTATTTAAGGAAGTTGAATGCTTGGTTTCGTTGTTGGATGACCAAGGAATTTTCTTGGATAATCATGAGATTTACAGTAATCTAGTGGAAGTGCTTGTGGGTGATCATCAATTAGAGAAAGCTATTGCATATTATGATCGGATGAGGATGCGAGGCTTATCCCCATCAATTTCCTGTTACAGGGTTCTCCTCGAGTTTTTGATTCAAACAAATGAAACACAATTGGCATTTCAAATTTATACTGATGCTTTAAATATTGGCTTGGGAAGGAGTGTATCTGAAGGGGGCATTTATGAGGGCGTTATTAGACTGTTATGCACTGATGCAAAAGTTCAGGATGCCAGGAATCTGGTTAAGAAGGTCCTGGCTTTTGGAATTGAACCTAATTATTTAGTCCTCAGTTCTATTGCTTCTGGTTACTGTGATAAAAGAGATTATGATGATCTGCTGAGTTTCTTTGTCGAGGTTAGTTGTACTCCCGATGTAAGTATAGTCAATAAGCTCATCCACTCTGTCTGTGGACAGTTTGGTGTCGCAAGTGGGAACTCATACGTGCTGAAGTTAGATCAGCTGGGTTTCTGTATGAATGAAATAACATTTGGGATTTTAATTGGATGGGCTTGCCGTGAAGGAAAACTCAAGGACGCTTTCTTTTATCTCTCAGAGATCCTGTCAAGAAATCTGAAGCCCCATATATATTCCTACAATGCTATTCTTAGTGGGATTTTCAAGGAGGGTATGTGGAAGCACTACCAAGACATTCTTCAAGAAATGGAAGATCAGGGAGTAGAGCCCCAATTATCAACTTTCAGGGTTCTTTTAGCTGGATTTTGTAAAGCTAGGCAATTTGATGAAGTGAATACAGTGGTATCTAAGATGGTAGATCGTGGCTTGATCCAACTATCACCTACAGAAGATCCACTTGCCAGAGCTTTTGGATTCTTAGGTCTCAATTCTTCTGCTGTGAAAATCAGAAGAGACAATGATATAAGATTTCATAGAGCAGAATTTTTTGATAACCTTGGGAATGGGCTTTATCTGGATACAGATGTGGAAGAGTATGAGAGAACTATTGACGAAGTTCTATATGACGCCATGCTTCCTGATTTTAACTCTTCTTTATGGAGGGATTACATGAAAAAAGACATGAAAGATGCTGTGGTGATGGTGGATCAAATGACTTGTTGGGGGCAAGATATATCTCTGGATGCTCTGGACGCCTTTGTGAGTGGGCTCTGTGCATCCAGCATTTGTATTAAGACCATTTCTGGTCTACTGGAGAAAGTTTCAAATTTGACATGTCAGCTTGATCAAGAAATTTTGAATACGCTTATTCAGAAATACAGCAAAAAGGGATCTGTGCACAAGGCAAGAGCAATTTTGCATGGCATGCTAGGAAGACATCTAAGAGTTGATAGTGAAACTCATACTGCTCTGCTTATGGGCTTATGCAAGAAAGGTGATCTGAGAGTTCTAACTGCTTACTGGAAGCTTGCACAAATTAATAACTGGTTACCTAATTTGAAGGATGGAAAAACACTCTTCAGTCGCCTATGCAGGCGAAGACGACTGAATGAGGCACTGGAGCTTTTTAAAGCCTTGCTGGTCCTCTACCCTAATGAAGTATGTGATGCTTTTCACATGTTCCTTGAAGAGCTCAGTGCTATAGGGTTCACAAGCCCTGCCAAGGTTCTGGCAAAGGAAATCCTAAGCCAGGGCTGTATTTTGAGTCGCTCAGTTCATAGCCATCTTATTCAGGAGTTTTGCAGATGGAGAAGTTTTGGAGAAGCTGCTGTCATCTGTGATAGCATGCTTGCTAAGGACTGGATCCCGCCCTTGGATGCATCAGTTCAATTAATTCCTCGGCTGTGTAGGTCCGGTAATTTTGACAAAGCTGTTGCACTGAAAGATATTTGTATAAGAGACAAGCCTTCTGCTGAGCTTCCTATACACCGCGCTTTAATTCATGGGTATTTCAAGTCAGGCAGGGTTGGAGAAGCAACCAGTCTCTTCCAAGAGACACTGGCAAAGGAACTATTTCTGAGTGTTGAAATTTGTGATGTTCTGTTTCAAGGCTACTGTCAAGCTAACCAGAGGAAGAAAGTCGAGGAGCTGCTTGGTCTCGCTATAAGTAAGAACTTGGGTATCAGCATTGCAAGTTACCGCAATATAGTGCGGCTGATGTGTACAGAAGGCAAGGTATCTACAGCATTATGCCTGAAAGAACATATGCTTAAACAAAGCAACCCTCCTACTGCCGTGATTTATAATATTTTGATTTATTATCTTTTCTCAACTAATAAAACATCAGTTGTTAATACTCTTGTACACGAGCTCCTAGGTACACGACTGCAATTAGATGAGGTGACTTACAATTATCTCGTTCAGGGGTTCTGTTGGTGTAAAGATTTGTCATCTGCTACACGATATCTAAAATCTATGATGGAGAAAGATCTGAGGCCAAGTAACCGTATATTGAGAGAGGTGATCAAATGCCTTTGTAGTTATGGGGAGCTTGAAGAAGCTTTAACCTTGAGCAAAGAAATGGAGTTCAGACGTTGGAATCATGGTTCTGTCATTCAAAATAATGTAGTGGAGATCCTTCTTTCTCATGGTAAGCTAGTTGAGGCCCTAACCTTTTTGGACCGGATGGCAATAAAAGGTCTCATTCCTGATAATATTGATTATAATTATCTTATTAAGCGACTTTGTCAACACGGAAGGGTAGATAAATCAGTAGATCTTATGGACATCATGTTGAGAAAAGGAAACGTGCCAGAGTCTAGCAGTTTCGATTATGTGATTCAAAGCTTCTGTACTAGGCGTAAACTGGATCTGGCGCTGAATTTCCATGCAGAGATGTTATGTAGAAATCAAAGGCCGAGCATAAACACTTGGAGCAGTCTGATCAAGAGCTTAAGTGAAGGAGGACAACTTGCAGAGGCAGAGAAACAACTCGATTCAATGGTTCAGCTTGGAGAAATTCCAAGGAGGGAAACATATTCCTTGCTGATAAACATGTATCGCTCCCAAAACAATCTTAACAAGGCATCCGAGCTCCTACGTTCCATGCAACGTTGTGGATATGAACCTGACTTTGAAACTCACTGGTCTCTGATAAGCAATTTGAGGGATTCAAGTGATAATATAAATGATGGCAAGCAGAATGGGGGATTTTTATCCAGATTTCTTTCTGAAATTGGATTTTCTAGAAAGAATAAAGGGGGGTGACGTATCTTGTACCATAGTTTGTGAATGGATAAGCTTTGTTGTTTGCTATTCTCTTTTTAGCTAATATGTCTCTTTTGTTTTAGTTGGTCCAAATGCAGAGGAGTGTAGCTGTGTTTGTCATTCTTTTATATCTTAGTAGGCATTTAGAACTCATTTGTTTTTATTAAGATTAACATTTCAAATCTAAATATACATCCGAATGATTAAAATTATTTGTTTTTCAACATTTGAATGTGCATACTTTATTTATTTATAAATATATTAAATATACAGTTTAAATAAAAAAATAATTAAATATTAAAAAAATATAAATTTAAGAAAATAATAAAAAAATAAAATATTTATTTTTACTAGTGACAGTGGAGATGGTTTGTATTGATGGTCATGGTAACAATTGGTACTGTTAGTGGCTAGTAAGTATGGTGGTGATAATTATAATGATGAGGGTGGTTGGTATTGTAGTGACTGACGTAATGTTGACAGTTGGTATTGGTGGTTGTGATGGTGAAGTTGGTTGATGTTAGTAGTTTGCGGTGTTAATGTTAATAGTTGGGGTTATCAATAGTGGTGGCTAAAGGTAGTTGACGATAGTGCTAGTTGTAAAGATGAAGATGGTTGGTAGTAGGGATTGATCGCAGTGGTACTAGTGAGTGATAGTGATGTTGATGACAGTGAATATAATTGTAATGATATGGTATGTGCGGTAATAACTAACAGTAGTGGTTAATAACAATGATAGTTGCCAGAGCTTGTTATGATCATGGCAAGGGTGGTTGGCAACGGTATGGTGGTTAACAATGACGGCATAAGTGGTTGGTGGTGGTGGTGGTTGACGTGATAATAGTTGTTGTGGTTGTGATGACAGAGGTGGTTAATGATGGTGGCTGGTAGTTGTGGACAAAGTGATGATGAGAATTATCCACATAAAACATATCTCTTAATGATAATAAAACTTTATTCTAGATTTTAATGATTAAAATCTTTTCAAATCAAATAAGTGCTTAATTTTAATGAAAACAAATACACCTAATGACCTAAGGTTTGAACCATTCAGATTCAGATCCTAATTGAGTGCAAATAAATAAGATCTTAGACAATATTTTGTTAAAGTTGAAAAATGGTATTTGATGTAGAAGTTGAAAAAGAACATTTGAAAGTACGGTATGTTTGGATATGCGCTTCAAGTTGAATAATTTGTGACCTAAACTCATTACTTCACATAACTTTCTTAATATCCCACTAAATACTAATACTCGCAAACCCTGATAACCAATTCGATATTTGCAAATATTTTTAGAGGTTAATATTCTTCAGACAAAAAGTGTGTTTTTGGTATATTATTGGCATCTATGAAAGGAAAAAAAAATACGTACTTATAACTTTATTGTCTTTGGTTGTATGAGAGGTCGAGTGTCGCAAATTTGTAATATTCTATTTGAGACCATAGATGATAATTAAGTGATCGTTTGATAGAGTGTATTAAAAAAAATTATGCAAGTATTACCTTTATGTATAATTAATACTTTATTTGGTATATTTAGTTATACACTCTATTTTGTATTAGACTATGTATAACTAATGTATAAAATATCATGGGATTAGTAATGCAATGATTGTTAATGCATGCATTAGCATGGTTAAAGATATAATTTCTCCTCAAATCTTTTTCACATCTTGTCTATCTTATTTGGGTATTTTTATAAATAAATAATTTTTAAAATAAATTATACAACGATTGTTATTTTTTAACACACTAAACCAAACAATGCATAAGAAATAATCTCAACATAACTTATACCAGCATTACAAATGCAAACATTACTAATACATCTTATTCAATATTATTCTTATACACTCTAAGAAATGACCCTTTTAATATCTCTTATACAACCATTTAAATGGATCATAGGTTTCTCCAAAAACTTCATAACTAATATGTAAAGAAATTTCAGATCTGTGGTTTATAAATTAGGTTGAACTTCATATATGGTAGTAGGCAACCCTTTTCTTATGAGCTAATTTTTAGGGTTGAGTTAGGCTCAATATTTATTTCTTAATATGGTATCAAAGCAGATAGCCCATGCACCAGATATCATGTCCTAGACGTGAAGAAGTACTCCCACATGAATGATTAATGTGATCCGAGGATGGGCCCTCATATTGAAATAGCTCACGCACTAGATGCACATTTATCGTTTATATCAAAGCCAATCTATCTATATTATATTAAAAGCATGAAGGTTCTAACAAATGTTGATTGAACTTTTTTATCTTTCATTAAAAGACGGGTTAATATCTTAAATGATCACTCAATTATGGGAATATATCTTGTAAAGTCACTGCACTTTAGTTTGTATCAATAAAATCACTCAACTTGTAACTTTTCTCTTACAAAATTATTCAACTAAATTTATCATAAAAGAAAATCTGACATGATAAAATAATTTAATTTTTTATGTCATGTAAATATAAATTTCACAAATAAATAAGATTAAATAAATTATATTATTTTATACTCAATCCACCTATCTACCCACCCACCCACCCATACATGACTGAAATTATTCAAATATGTATTACCTTGATATATGTGGAAAAATAATCACCAAGAATTCAACTTTCATCAAAACTAAACACAATATCCCATCACATTGAACACCAACTAAATATTAAAATAACTAGACAACAAAACCCTATTATTCATTAGAACTCAACACAACACTGTACTTAGAGATTATACGTTCAGACGCAACAAGGATTGACCTCAACAATTACAATGTTGCAGGTTGGACAATTGACTATATTGGTGGGGTGTTGAGATTTGGAAGATTCCTCCGTGTTGGGATTGAAATATCAAGGCGTCGCGTGGAAGCTAATAATTATAAATTTTGAGCGATGATAAATCTGATGACAAATAAAACTATACTAAAATAAGCATAATATTTGATATTATTTAGTCAAGTGACCTACAAATTGAGAAGCTAATATAAAAATATAAAACTATTGAGAGAATAATCTCCTCCTAAACAAGACTCTTTAAGCGACTGCATTATGGATGCTATTGTGTTGTATATGAGAAGAAGTGATCTTCAATTTTTACAAGTCCAAAACTTCTTTTCCAAGAAAAGAATAACTATTGTAGAGTCCTTCTCCACAAAGAAAATAATTTCTACCATGAAATCTTTTTTTGAAGTAAAATACAATTATCACGTAGAATCCAAGTAAAATAGGAAATTCAGGGCAAACCCTAACAAATCTCCCCTTGACCTTAATTTTTTGGTAAAAATAATCTTGATCTTAGTTTTTCACATAATCTTCATCACTGCTGCTTTTCATGATTAAAAATAAGGTTAAAATATTATGGGTTAAAAATAGTTTAAAAATAATTTATTTTTTATTCTAAAGATGCAACAATAGGATTGTTGAAAATATGGTTGAAAATTCATCTCCATATGTAGCATTTTGGATAAAATCTTCATTATTGTGAAACTGTTTGCAACTTGATTTAAATTCGCTTTAAACCTGTCTTCAATCTCGTTGAATCATTGACCGAAATTGAACCATCGGCTAAACCATTAGCTCTGATACCATTTGTTGGGATCGAAAATAATCAGGGCGTCATGCGAAAACTAATAATTGCAAAACCTTATCAATGATAAATTCGATGACAAATAAAACTATATTAAAAAGTATAATATTTAATATTATTTGATCAGGTGACTTACAAATTGAGGAAGGTAGTATAAAAATATAAAACTATTGAGAGAATAATCTCCCCTTAAACAAGACTTTTTAAGCGACTACATTGTGGATGCTATTGTGTTGTGTATGAGAAGAAGTGATCTTCTATTTATAGAAATTTAAAACTTTTCTTCCAAGAAAAGAATAAGTATTGTAGGGTCCTTCTCCACAACGAAAACAGTTTCTACCATGAAATTCTTTTTTGAAGTAAAACACAATTATCATGTAGAATCCAAGTAGAATAGGAAATTTAGGGCAAACCCTAACACTCCGTGTTGTCTCCCATCAACAGATTCACAATCGCCGGAGGAAAAGATCTAATGTGTTCTTTATTATTTTATTAACAAGGAACCAAATGAAGAACCATGTATATTAGCGAGCCCGACAACAAAATAGTAAATTAATGGACACTATATACCAAAAGAGTATACGAAAAAGTTATATATCAAAAGGACTATTTCGTCCGAATAAAAGCAAACTGCATTTCTTATTTTCACGTCGTCAACTCTTCCGTACCGTCTAGTGCTTGATTAGTTTAAAAAAAAAAATTGGGCGAATTGCATTAATGAAATTCATGCGGTTTGCCCATTTTCTGGTGAAGTATAACCATTAATATTTTTCTTAATTTTTTTTTTAGCATTTGTATGGTACAAGTTTAAAAAAAAATTCAGATATATCCAAATAAAAATCTAATATAGACAGAAGTTCGCTCCAAATTGGGTGAACTATGTGTTAGAATTTTTTTTTAAAAAATTATTTCTATGTTTTTTGCTTTTAAATATCAGTGGGATTCACTTCTAAAATCTATCAAATAATTTTTTATCTTCATAGTAAAACTTAGCTAATAACAATTTTTTTTTATCTTCACAGTAAAATTTAGCCAACAATATTTCATCTTGATATAGAAAAAAATGATTGAAATGGTTAGAGTTAATTTATATTAGGGTGGTGAAGTTTTATATGAAGCTGGTTGGTACTACAAACAAACTTGCAGAAGTGAACCAGCTTCATACAAAACTTCACCACCCCAATATAAATTAACTCTAACTGTTTCAGTCATTTTTTTCTATATCAAAATGAAATATTGTTGACTAGATTTTACTGCAAAAATAAAAAATTTGTTGTTGGCTAAGTTTTACTATGAAGATAAAAAAATCATTTGATAGATTTTAGAAGTGAATCCCGCTGATATTTACAAGCGAAAAATATAGAAACAATTAAAAAAAAAATATTATACATAGTTTGCCCAAATTGAGACGAACTTCCGTCTACGCATAAAATTAAAGGTCGTACTACGCTAAAAAATGGGCGAATTGTGTGAATTGATTTGTGCAGTTTGCTCATTTTTGGGCGAACTATGATAATTTTTTTAAACTAATCAAGCATTGAACGGGACGGAAGAGTTGATGACGTAAAAGTAAGAAATGTAGTTCGCCTTTATTTGGGTGAACTAGCCTTTTTGGTACATTGCTTTTTCATACACCCTTTTGGTATATTGTGCCATTAATCTAATGATTTGGTGTCAGACTCATATATTAGCTATTCAAACTTATGTACTGGCTGCTCAAGGTGTTGATGAAGTTGCAATTGAAATTGTTGAAACTATTGATTCATCTTATAATTCTAAAAGGAATAGACTCTTTAAGAGGAACGTATGGAGTATATTGTTGAATTCAGAAGTAGAAGTCTAGAAATCATATGAAGGTATAGGAATTATCTTTGTAATTTTTTTTAGTCATGTCAAATGCCGATTAAGATATAATATATTATGTTCTTATTTTGTTGGCAAAAAATGGTGCTCATAAACAACCTAGTATGCAATATTATTTAGAAATTGTGTTTTGTGTAATTTTTTGCTTATCTGCTGCTGAAAGAAAATTGACAAAGTAATTACTTTGACTTGTGCTCAAGTTTTGAAGCCAATATTAATCAAAATTTTGGAGAATATCAGCATTAAAAGGTTTTAACAAATCTTTGAGGAGTTTTTTGGTGAGATTTTAGAGAAATAAAAAAACAAGGAGAAGAAGCGAATAGGCGCAAAGAACTAATAAGAGAAAATATGCGTTTCAGATGAAAGCCATTTTGATATGTGGGTGGATGGGTTGAGTATAAAAAATATATTTTTTTAAAATTTTATTTATTTATAGAGCCTATATTTACATGGCATAAAAAATTAAATTATTTTTTCATGTCAGATTTTTTTACGATAAAGTTAGTTGAATGACTTTGTGAGAGAAAAACTACAGGTTAAGTGATTTTATTGATACAAACTAAAGTTTAGTGACTTTATAAGATATATTCTCATAGTTGAGTGATCATTTAAGATATTAACTCTTAAAAGACTCTATAATAGATCAAAATTTTCATTTACTATTTTTTTTAATTAATTATTATTTTTTAATATCTAGTGTCACGCCCACCTTGGGAGGCATAACTGACACCTGATGCCCTACTAGGACCTGAACTGCTAGTGTCACACCCACCTTGGGAGGCATAACTGACACTTGATGCCCTACTAGGACCTGAACTGCTGAGCTGACTGAGCCTAAGCACCCCTGGTGTAGGGCTGACTCTAACTCCAAAATCAAAAAAACAACGGGCTATATAGCGGCTGTAAATACAACCCCCGGCCGACAAGGCCTATAGCCACCTGTGGAAATAAACAGTTAACCAGAGACAAATAATCATAGGGAGTCCTATGCGGGCCGACAAGGCTACCATGATATCTAGTTATAACTGAAAATTAAAATCAGATGCTAAACTGAACTATGACCGACAAGGCCACCAATCAACAGCTAAACAGGGCCCACACAGCCAACACACATAATCTAGAACACATATGGGACCCATACGACTGATATCATCTAACCACAGGGAAGTAACACAATCTGCAAGCCTCTAGGAGTAATAAGATGGTCGGGATAGGGCCCCGATCTACCCATATTGTACAAACAAAAGAAATAAACCTCTATCACACCAGCTCCGGAAGAAGGGAGCTGACAACTCTGTACGGCTGACTGGAACTACGAGGGACCTGCTCCTCGTTTATCTGCACCTGCAGGCAAGTAATGCAGCCCCCTATAAGAGGACGTCAGTATCATACGTACTGAATATGTAAGGCAGTAAGTTTAAATGACTAAAAGTAAGAAATAGAACTGACGATGATTGAAGTAAAGAAAACGGACTGAAGACGACTGAAGTAGTAAGATCAGGGGTAAATATAACTGTAATAGAGAGGGTAGGGGTCATACCTGACAAGCGAGACGTCTTACTGTCTAACTATCAGTAACTAAAGCTAACATAAACCTTACCTGAACCCTATAAGCCGGAAGGTGCAATCAGCACAGAATAACCCACCTGGGCCCCCATTAGCCCTAGTGAGTACACCTCAATTTATATACCCCTATCCAGGTCATACTGAGTCAACTACCAGCTATAAGCGTCCTGCCGATCCCCTGGGTCTGCAACTGGACCCGCTTGGCCCCTGACTGTAGCTGTGTCTGAGTCTGGAGGACTCCTGATATCTACACTCAGGGCGTAAACGCTCGGCGGGGGTGCGTATAAGGCCAACCACAGCATATGAGGATTTGGATCCCCATCTTCGTCCCTTGCGGACGGCATGCCGCTCCGTAGAGTGACGTATCCTCTCCCCTGGCGGGCGGCGACACATCTATTAACTCTGGGATGGTCACGGAAGCTATATAGGTGTAATCCAACCCAAAACAGTACAAATTACGAGCCTCAACTGACAAAAACAACTAGACTTGATAACATACTTCTAACATGCTTTACTGGGATTCATACTGGACTACTATGTTGAAGAAACTAACTTGCCGAAAGAAAATGTCTTAACATACCTTGTTCGCTGTTTACCGATTAACTAACGAGTTTTGGCTTTTGTTCAACTGCCCTTCTCAACTGTAATCATATTAACGGAAGAATACGGCTACTTAATTACTATATTCGAAGAAAACGATAACTTATATATATATATATATATATATATATATATATATATATATATATATATACTGACTATACTTCAACTTATTGAAAGACGATCAAAAACTCGTTATTTCTCGGGAATCTAGAAGGGAGAAATACTTACTTTAGGCACATGATCGTATTGGGCACTAGTTTGAAATAATTTCACCAACTTAGGCTCGACGGGACGACGATTCGCCGGGCGTATTTTACGAAAATAACTCCGCAGTGATGCTCTCTGCAGCCTTATACTTCACTATCCGGAGTTAATTTAGATTTAGACAGCGTTTAGCAGCGTAATCGGATGATTTTCAATAGTTTCCCTTCGTTCCTACCTGTTCTGGCCGAGAATACATGAGAAATGAAATAACATCTAAGTGTGAGGCCTTTATATACTTGAGGCGGCAGACAAGGCAACGTGACACTCTGCCGGTCGCGCCAATTTACGGGCGTGCCACTTTGGGTAACGCGGAGGGGGCTGCTCCATGCCACATTTTCCCTCTGGGAAAATTGGTTCGGCCTCCTCCCGTGAAATCCCAACTTGGCACCTGTTCGGCCTTTCCCCGGGCCCTTTCCTCGTACGTATGGAACTCTAAAACTCTCAACCAACATACGAATAGGCCGACTAAATGTTAGAAACTTACGGGGTGTAACATCTAGGACTTTGAAATTAATTAGAGTTATAGCTAATAGCTCTTCGCTTATTTGCAAAAAATAAGAACTCCTAATATTTAATCTTTAAAATTGATTAAAATTTTGTTTCTTAAATCTTTCCTTATTTGTAGATATTATGTAAGTTTGATAATTTTTATCATTATAAAAATATATTTAAATTTGTAGATATTGTCTGTAAATTTGATTTTTTTTTTATCATTACAAATTTAAACATTGTTGGGTGAAAAATTAAAATATCATTATTGCGAGTTCTTAAAAGTTTCAAAACTCACAAATGAGTTTTGAATTTATTGAAAATTTAAACAAACGGATGATTGTGATTTATTAATGATGTCATTTTGAAGTTGTGGTTAAACTTTAGCTATTTGAAAAAGATTTGATCCATTTCGAATAAAGTTTCCTAGTTGAAATTTTTAGGAGATTAAACACAATTTGTTTTTGTATAAGTTATATAATTTTATATAACAGTGTAAAAAGTGTATATAAACACCTCTTATATATTTTTATACAACATTTATATATTATGTATAGTACGTATATAATGTTATATAATATTATATACCGTGTATAAATACTATTATAAAAAAAATTTATACGCGTATAATATAAAAATATGAATTATATATATGTAATATATTATATTGAAATGTATATTTTTTATAAAAATCTCACTTTAATATCCCACTAGTATTTGCAAATCCTGATAATCAATCCCATATTTGCAAATTTATATTCTTCCACACAAAAAGTGCTTTTTTGGTGTATTATTGGCATCTACGGAAGGAAGAAAACTTTAGACTCTAAGCTGAATTTGGAGGAATTCCTTTTGATTTCTTAAACCACTCCCCGTTTTGTAACTAATATTATTATGTATAAGACTTTTAGGAACTATTAGGGTGGGCAAAATGGCTAAAAAAATATAATCATATAATTTGGTTTATTAAATATGTATTGAATAATTGATTATTTAAAAATAAATCAAATATAAATATTATTTCCGAAAAAATAGATATTCAGATTGATAATATGGATATTCATATTAATAATATCAATTTATCTGCTTGTTATTTTTCATGAGTTCTTAATTTCTGAAATTCTAGTTAGCTTGTTTTGACTTTTAACTTTGTTTTCTCACTTAACTATCTATGAAACCATGAATATTTATTCATTTTATTCATCGATTAATCTATTTTTTATACATGTTTCACTTGATTCGGAATATAGCTCAGTTGGTGAAGTTTCATTTTTGCAATTGAATCATTACGATTACCAATTAAATGTCTAAGTATTCAGACATCCATATTAAATATCGGTGGATTAGATATTTTTTTGTTTATTTTTATTTAACCTGTTTTGACCCGTACATACTGATCCGACCCGTGCATTTTCCTCTCCTAGAAATTATGAACCATGAACCATGTTAGTTCCTAATTAAAATATGTGAAAGTTTATGTTTCAATCTTTATAAGTGTTCAATATAAAATATTATCTTTTCTAGCAAAGAATTAAAAGTATTCGAATATTAGCTGGCTCTAACTAATCTATGAAACGTACTTGATATATTCCAAAACCAAGCCGGGATTCTCCTTAGATCTTGGAGATACTTTATTATGTGAGAAGAAAATAGATCGTTGAGTAACTTCTGAACTACGTCGAAATCAGGATTTTTTTATTAAAAAATTTAAAATATAAATAAGTAAATATATAAAGAAAATAAAGTGATTCAATATCTACTCTCTCTATTTTTTAAAAATTTTAATTTTATATATACCGTATAATTTTTTGTGCGCTGAAAAAAGTTCAGATGAACCCTTGTCCTTACCCAACTCCGGTCTTGTTTGTTAATAAAAGGTAAAATTGCTAAGATCTAGTTCAGTACTACAACATATGAACAACACGAACTATCGATCTCATAATGCAAACCATTCAATATATATAATTTCTTGTAGCAGAAGAATCACCTGATTATACACACCAATAGAAACTTGAAAACCAAAAAAACAAGAGAGAGAATTTGAAGAACATGATACAAGAAATTAAAAACCATCATAAACATGACAGATACACGGTACATACGGAGATACTCAAATTTTGAGAATTTATAGAACAAAAAGAAAAAACACATACTGTAGAAGGAGCACAAATTAAGTTAAATTAATGAATCAACGACGACGAGAAAGAGCAAGAGCGGAGAGCAGGACCAAGAGGATGAAGAGTACAACTCCTGCGAAGGATCCAACTACGGATCCTGATGTTCTATGGCAGAAAGAGTCATACTGCTGACAGAGTGGGAACCAGTTTGTCTTTGTATTTCCTTTGTGTGCTAAGTACACTATTGCTGCTGATGCTGATGCTCCCGCTGTCAATAGCGCCAACATTGCCTTCATGATTCATTTTAACCATGCACAAAACAAGGTTAATTTAAACACCTTTTAATAGTTTAATAATTAAGCATAAACTGATCATATTCTTAAATTAATTAGTTGACATGTTTCGCCTATCAAAAATTACATTAGAGGTGAATTTTGATCGATATTTTTAAAATGTATTTTTTAAATCAAATTGGCATATGAGAAAAGTTGCAAGTTGCACTACTTTTTCATATATATAATTTTTGACCATATAAAATTTAACTGTAATATATTGAGTTGATCTAATTCAATTTAACTTTGCAAAATTTATGACTCACATGACAACTCATTTGGAATAGAAGGAGTAATTAACTTGGTAGAGAATGTAACCAACACTGATTAAATATATTGATAATGCGAAAAAATGATTTTATTGTCCGTGTGTACATATATAAGTTGATCAGTCCTATTTTAAATATCATTTACTTCAACATATTGGCAAATAAAAAAGAGAGAGTTTTCAATACATCGATGAAGATAAGATCAATAATTTAAAAGTTAATTATCCGTTAGTTTTTAGTTATAATAATTAGTAACCTGATAAAAATAATTTTGACATATTATTACAAATTAAAATTTGCTGACAGTGTAAAAAATATTTATACCGCGTCAAAGATTATTAAGGCTATCCTGCTTGCTTGTGAGCGGCTCCTCATGATGTGGTAAATGGACAGCCCCAGAGAAAGTACTAGATATGCACTTACTATGGCATTTGCCACCACAAAGAACCTGTGGAAATATCAACATGTGGACTGGTTATAGTTACTAAGGTTCATGCATTTAAATAGCTGTATACACAAACTAACATGTTGATACGATGAGAGATATAAGTTGAAAATCGCTTATAAGTCAGTTTGATCAACTTAAAAAATTAATCAAACACAAGATGCTTACGTGAAGGTGGGAAGATCGTTATACTTGGCTTTGAAACGAATGAACTGAGTGAAAAAGGGAAGTGTTTCATTAGTAGTTCCCATGGCAATGGCACTTCCTAATGTGGCAATTATGGCAATTATCCTTATAAAAAAGTCTAGTATAGACAATCCTCTATTCACCCCACTTTTTGGAACTGAAGAACTTGTAACCTTTGAAGCATGTCCAAGTTCAAGAGCACCTCCCTTCATTTTTTCCTTAAAAGGATTGCTAAGAATGTTGCAAGAAATTAAAGGGTTTTAACAAGAAAATAAGAAGAGGAAAGATTTTGGTTTTTTTTT
This sequence comes from Datura wrightii, assembly GCA_035772735.1. Taxonomy (NCBI): domain Eukaryota; kingdom Viridiplantae; phylum Streptophyta; class Magnoliopsida; order Solanales; family Solanaceae; genus Datura; species Datura wrightii. Next base: position 108,435,702 of record JASDFA010000008.1, on the reverse strand, counting down.
TTTTTTGTGATTGGTTTAGAGGGGTGACATGCCAATTTATATGCATTGAGAAACACATTATAGAGCAACACCTTTTTGACCTTTTTCCCAAAATATACCAGCTCACCAAACATGTTAAGACAAGTGGCATCATTCATAATGAGGCAATTCATTCCTCTTTGGATTTAAATATTTTTATGTGTCGTTTCTCTTGCCAATTTTCTAATGTTCCTTATCACTAATTTAACACATTTTCTATAATTGGAAAAAAGGACAAGAAAAATGCCTCCAATTAATTACGTTTCAAAACAAGTGAGATTTTAGTCTTTTAATTTTATTTCAAAATAAATAGTATTTTTAGTTTTTTAATTTTATTTCAAAATAAGTAGTGTTTTACATAATCAAGAAGGCATTAATAATGTTCTTTCAATTTTACCTTTATTTAAATGAAGAAAGTTTTACATAATCAAGAAAACGGTAAAGAGCTACATTTTGTTCAAGATATTTATTAAGGGTAAGTTAGTAAAAATGCATTTTATTTTTTAGAAGCGAGTAATTTCTTAAATGGTGTGTTCAAACTAAAAACACCATTTATTTTGAAACGAAGGGAATACTATATAACATTATCTGCATTAAATACTCTCTCAAAAAATTTTTTTTGAAAAAAACTTAGTTTGATTCAACATAAAGTTTAAGAATGTATGAATATTTTTTTTTGAATTTTATGATCTTAAATTAAAAATTTTATAATATATAAAAAATATTGTATTTTCGAATCTTCTGATCTTAATATATAATGTCATTCTTGTGAGGGAGTGTTAATTAGATAAAATGTGAATGTTGAATACTTACGGAATATATGAAGCAGGGGTGAAGTTAAAATTTTAACTAAGGAGATTCAAAATATGAAGAAGTAAACACTCAAAGAAATAAAAGGGGGTTTAACATCTATTATATATATACATACGTAAAAAGTAATTTTAATCATATATAAATAGTATAATTTTTCGTCGGATGAGATTCGAATGAACCTTTTAATCCTACCTGACTCCGCCGCAATAAGAAGGTTTTTTGAATGTTGAAAACTTTCTAAATATAAGGAAATGATAACTTTTTAAAAAGAAAGTAAGATTCATAGATTGAAATGGATTACCCGATTTGAACTGATAAGGAGAGTGACCATAGTTTTGAGTTGTGTGACTTTATATATTTGATTATAACTTTTATATTTTTTTTAAATGTGTGCTTATTCTTTTTTATGGGTTAAATATGTGATTTTTTTTATATGATGGTGACAATGAGATTTAATTAGAGAAAAGTACTAATTCTATTTATTTAACTATATTTTTAACATACATAGTCCCATTTTCTATTAGATGTGATTCGTATCCTCAATTTAGAAACTCATATCTTATTAAACTTCAAACGTACATTGGTTCTGTTTTAAGTGGGTTGTTGCTGTTATATTGGAGCCACTAAACATTAGTTAAATGTACAATATTAAGATTTCCCTAAAATAGATGTCATTTCATATCTAATCAAATTAAAAGTTGTAATACAATGGCAGGTGTTTACATTTTAAAATAAAGCATTTTAATTTCAAAACAAAATTTTCTGATTGCGAATTCAAACTTAATCAAATTTTAAAATAGATATTAAATACATAAATTTGAAACTAAAATATAAAAAAATAAAGGGCCAAACTGTTTAACTGCCGCAACCTACTCTTTGTCACTTTTTAATAATGTCCACCTGCTCGTACTTGCTCTATATCAATGAATGTACCTTGATGATTCCAACTCCATTATTCTTTTTTTCCTACAAATAGAATACTTTTATGTTGATATCTTAAAGGAAAACTTGCATGTCTGTGATAAGATCCACTTTTTCTTATACCCATTTTTAAAAGCTTTTGTTTGGATATCATAAGGGATTCATTCGTCGTAAATATTATATATACTATATATATATATATATTTTTTTTAAATTAAATTATTTCTTTAAATTTCTCTTAATATTTAATTTTTTATATTTTAAATTTATTTAATAAAAATTTCCACTGCATCGTTGCTTGGATACATTATGCAGGTGGAATTAGCCTTGGAAAGATAAGTTCCTTTTTGAAAAAACATATATAGTATATATAAACTAAAGGTTGATTAGTTGGATATATAGTGGCCTATATATGTGAATATTCTTTCTTGCTAACCAATCCAATTCGTTCCAGCTATAATTCCTTGGAATAAGATATACTATTATATTGTTATGGGGGACATATATGGAATGAAATAGCTTTGAACAAACCAATACAATGAACTACGGTTAAACTTCCTTTTACTGATAATATTTTTTGTCCGAAAATTTTATGATTGTTATAGTGAGGTACTGTTATATATGTATACTGATATTTGATTTTTAAATCTCATTTAGCTATTATAAATAAAATTATGTAAAAATCTAGTTTAATAATTTTTTGTATCAAAATGAAATATGTATTTGTTAACTAATTTAACCAAAAAAATAGAAAGAGTGCTAAGGTAAAAAAAAATAAAGAAGAAGAGAAGCAAACACCAATAGCCTTTTCTCGGTAATTTACGACCATAACTGGTGAAAACTATTTTAATATAATTTTTTCCTTTTAGATATTCGTACTTGAAATTTACTATATCCACGACATTAGTGATGATTATCTTTAGTATTTTAATATTTTATTTTTATAGAAGGACAATTTTACAAAGAGTGTACCACCAACGTTACTACTGTAATGACAAATCCTATTATAGAGAGATAAATTAGTTTTGAAAAAAATCAGACCGTTAACCAAAAATACTATTATAATAAATGGGCATAACGATATTTGACTGTATTTCATGTTTAAAAAGAGTCCATATACTCCTCCATTTTTTATCATCCCAAGAAAACTGGAAGAAGAAAAAACGAGTTATGTGGAGCCAAATGTGGTAACTGTAAATTTATGGTATATAGAGTTAGCGTTTTTTCAAATAAATTTATGAATTAAATAAATTAATATTTTAAATATTGAATATTTAAAAAAGTCTGATCATCCGCCAAATAATAATAAGACGCAAAGAAAGAAGAAGATGAATTGGTTAAAATACAAAATTTGAATATCGTAGCACCAACTAAACCTCGCTTTATTTTCCTAAAGTTGCATCACCAATCTTTATATATTTTTTTCCGATTATGGGAATATGCTTATTTTGATGCCAAAACTTAGGTATGGAAATATGCCAAATTTCATAAAGTCCAATTAATATATGAATGTATAATGCGCGCACATATAATATATATATATATATATATATAATAAAATTGTGTAAAATATCTTTTATATAATTATATTATTACTGCAGCTTCAACACGTAATAACAAGTTATTTTTAGATTGTCAATTCATATAATTTTATTTACTAATATCTCACTACAAAAAATTCATGTTCCTCAAAATCGCAATATTTTATCTTTTTATAACAATCTTTTACGTATAATTAGGAAAGGCAATGGTGGCGGGGCGGATGCAGAATGAAGCGGATTTAAATAATATACAGAGTGGAATGGGGGTGGACTTATGCGGTTGTGAGTGGGGCGAGTTAGAATAAACTTTTAAAAAATTTATGCGAAACGGAACGTTCGCAGGTTATAAAATTCTAAAATTTAAATTAAATCATTTCAAAATTTTTTAAAATTAATTAAAAAGTAATATTCAGAGTTTGAGAATTGCTCCAGAAGAAAGAGGGCTGCTTTGGTCCTTCTTGACTAATGCTGAAGGATGACATCAAGAAATGATAATAAATGAATAAGTGTACCATTGACAAATGATAACAAAAAATTATAAATGATAATAAACAAATCTTTTAAAAAGTTAGGCAGTAAGATTTCTTTTAATAAAAAATTAGTAAATTATGCGGGACGGGTTAAAAATAATAAGTTATATTAGATGAGGCAGAACGGAACGGATTAAAATTTTTGTGAGTTTATACGGATTTGCCCCACAACCGCTTCACACCGCCCTGTTTGCCATCTCTACGTATAACAACTACCACCATCTTTATATATATATATATATATATGATTACCCCTCAATAATAACTATATTTTTTTGATAATATTATAATTAACCATCTTTAAAAATATGATTTCACTACCAATACTAATTCCAGAAATTTTGATCAAGTATTTGGATACTTTAATACATTATTTAAAAATTTTAATTTTTAATTAGTGAAGTATGCATATCTTTGAGATATAAAATTTAAATAACTTTGTTATTTTTTATAACATCTAAAAAATGGAAAAAAAAATAGATTTTAAGATTTTTTTTAAGCCTGTAACAATGAAGTAAAATTTAAATGTCAAAATTTATGATTCGACTCAGCTCAATTGACTCGTTTTGATCATGTAATGATTATCTTGAAACTGAAATTCATCCTTTAGGTAATATATCAATGCAATAGTGGGTGAAAATCATTTTTCCCCCCAAATTTACTTTAAAAATCAAACTCTCCCCCCTCAACTTTGAACAATAGATATTCTCCCCCTTTATCCTAATTGACTTTTTAAAATATTCGTTTTACCCTTACATTATCAATTTTGTCTTCTTCCTTTCATATATATATATATATATATATTAATCTATGAAATAATTTTTTAATAAATATTAACTTTTGAGGAAAAAAATAAAAAAAATACTAATTGAGTATATAAGTTAATGCGTTTTATAATGAAGAAAATTAGCAGAATAAAAAAATAATTTTACTAATAATAATCAAAACTCTAATATTTATTTATACAAGTGAAAATAAAAGGTAATAATAATTTTATAAATATATTTCAATGTATGAAATACAAAAAAAGTAAATAAAATAAAAACATATTTAAAAATTATTTATTTATATTGTAAATTAATTTAGAATTATATATTACGAAATATTCTGTTAATAACAATCAAATTTTATTTATTTATATAGAAAATAGAGAATAAGAAAAAGGAGAAACATAAATACATACACATGCATGCACATACATATAAACATATTTAATGCATACAATATTTTAATAATAATAATAATAAAATACTTTCCATTCTATTTTAATTATCAGATATACTAAAAATAACTATTTCAAAATTCAAGATATAATTGACCATGTTTTTTCAATTCTACTCTTAGTATTTAAAGTCATTCTACAATGTGAAATTTTTTTTATTGTATGTTTCCAAAAATTTGATAGGGTTATCTTAGTCAAATTACCATCCCTATTAATTATTTCTTAATGGGTGTGTAAATTTTATACTAGCAATTAAAATGAAACAGAGAGAGTACTAAATAGTATTAGATTTTGTGACATTCATAAAAATATTGTTGTTCTTATAATGTTAATGAATTTAAATAAGAAATTATAAATATCTATATTAAGAAATACATATTATATATAATATAAAAAGTATTATATACATGGAAGATTGAAGGGTAAAATAGATATTTTAAAAAGTCAATTAGGATTAAGGGGGGAGAATGTCTACTGTTCAAAGTTGATGAGAGAGTTTGATTTTTAAAGCAATTGGGGGAGTGAAAACGGTTTTCACCTATTCAATAATTGTTATTTATTATAATTATTTATAATTTTATACTTCTTTAATTAGTTTGGTGCAATTAATTTTTTATATATATTATTATTTAAGATACTTTATGGGCGTCACAAAATGTAACTATATTTTAAATTAAAAAATTTAAATCAATAAACTTAATATTGTACAATTTTTTTTTAATTTGTTGTTTTATTTTTATCTTTCAACTTTTGCCTGAAAGTTCTTCTATGTCTAATATGAAGTTAATGTCATTTAAATTGAGTTCTAGTTTAGACTATTACCATGTATAATTCAATCAAGTTAAATATATTGACCAATTTAATTAAACTAGTAATAATTATATTTTTTAAACTTAATTCATCATAAATTTAATTTTTTATGACATAGCACTATATATAACTATATATTAAAGAGTCGACTTGGACTCGCTCGGATCAATTTGGTTTAATACTATAAGAAACTCGTCAAGCTTGGCTCGATTAAGCTCGACTTGATGCCAAGCCTACTCATAAGTATGTCTCTTTTAGTTATTAATCCAACCTAATTTCTCACTGTAACGGATATTTACTTGTCAGTTGATGAATTATTTTTTGGTTAAATATTTCGTAACATTTATTTGATTATAAAACTTATAAAATTTGTAATTTTATGTCATAACATTTATTTATTTATTTATTATAAAAATATTTTACTTGAAAGGTTGAAATCTTTCTATTTCTGTACATATTTTTCCTAAGTTTGGCATATATAAAAGGGCTAAAGCCATTGAAACACTAATTGATATTTTTATTACATTAGTCAAAATTTATTTATTTTTATTCATACATATTGCAACTTATCGAGGCTAAGAATGAATCAATTATTAAATTTTGGATATTTTTTTATACCTATTTTTCTAGGTAATATATTATCGGTTTGAATTATTATATTCATTCGTTGCTATTATTTAATTGTTACCAGCTTATATATATATATATATCGTATGTGTTTATTTAATTTTGATATACCAACACATATACAGAATATATTAATACATAAAAATAAGTATATTTAAGAATACATGGTGCATTGATATATAAATACATAGTGCATTGATACAGGGTGCATTAATGCTTGAATACATACAGTTTAATAGTGCATTGAATACATATTGTTTTATAAATTCATTGATACATCAATATAATGCATATACAAGTGCATCGATACATGAATACATATTGTTTAGGCAGAATTAATCGGGTCTCTTTGTGGTGGCATCAACTTTTATTTAGATATTTTAAGTAGATTTTATTCATTTTAAGCATCTTTGATAAAGGTTTGCTATGTTATTTTGATATTCTTTTATCAATCAGCAAAAAATAACAAGGAGAGTGTAATATACTCGCGATGATATGGCAAAATAGCTAATTAAATAGTTACACGTGACATTTTAAGAAAAATAAAAAACTATTTCTTTTAACCCCCCCCCCCCCTCCCAAGAGGGATCATCTTCTCTATTGAAATCTAAACCAAAATAATGACTTTCTTAACCCATTACCTTTCACCATTTCTCTAAGCCTAAACTCCTTTAATGGAGGTTGAATTTTTCAATTCAAATTTATTTTCAAGCCAAATTTTTTTTAATTTTATTATTTTTCAAATCTACCATTACCTTCTCCACCTTTAAGTTGTCATCACTCGCTCCGCCTTCCTTCTTCTGCACTACTTCTCCACTGTCCTTCTCTCCTCCATTTTCTTGCGCTTCTTCTGGAAATAAATTTTAAAAGAAAACCACAACTATCCATTTGCAAGACCTAATTCCCAGAAGTCCATTTCAGCAACCCATGCATATTTCCCACAATTTTCTTCTTCTCCCGAAATACCCTAATTCTTTTCAAATGTGAAACCTGTCACCCCCTTAAACCTTCGCCGACGATTTTTCCAGAAAACCCAACACTATTTTTCAAATTAGATAACCCATGGAGAAAGAGAGACGCATGATTATAGTGGGCGAAAAAGGTATGGGCGGCAGATGAAGATGGAGATGGAGGTGGAGGTGGAAGAAGTGTTGGAAGGAGAGAGAAGGAAGAAGAAAAAATTATAAAAAAAATTAAAACTTGCAAATTTTTAAGCCTTTCACGCACTCAGAATCTATGCAACGCACACGATGTGCCAAATCAGCAACAAAATAACACAATGGACTCCTACTTGAGGTATTTAAAATGGCCAAGGTCTACTTGAGGTGTGTAAATGAAATTAGTGTCAACATAAGGGACCACCGATGAGTTCCACTTATTGTTTAATAGTATATTCATACATGAATACAACTAAGTTTTTGAACTCATGAATACAAGTTGATTGTTAATGATATAAGTATATCTCATAAAATAAAAGTGATAGATACACTGACACACACATGTTGCTTTGTTAATCCCTCTAAATCAATATTGTATGAAAATATTTTTGAGTTGTATTTGTGTATCCAACAAAATTGAGAGAGTGTATGCAACAATATTGCGTACTTTGTTAACCCCCCCAAACAAATGTTGTATTTGAAAATACTTTTGGGTTGTATCTAGAAATCTAGTGACGCTCAAAGTTATAGCTAGGTTATATTTAGAGTTTTTCTGGTTTGTATCTAAGATCTAGATCTGAATTTATGATCATGGTGTATCTGAATATATTTTTGAGTTATATTTTTGTATCCAACAAAATGAGAAAGTGTTGATATAACTGAGCACCCATCTTTCTGATCCCACTAATTTCGATATAATATAAAGTAAAACATTAGAGAAGTGATGTGACACCTCTCTTTGGCCAATGTTCTTATTTGTCTTTTTTCTCTTTTATTTTTTGAATTTTTTCCCTTTATTCTTTTTATTAATCAATTTATTTAATAATTTTAAAAGAATTATATTTATTACATCTAATTATATCTCATGAGTTATAAAAAAACCTCCACCTATTTGCATTCTCTACTTAATAATATATTTTCTCAAGTCCCTTTTACCTAATTCTTATGACTTAATCAATCTATAATTAAAATTACATATGGAGTTGTTATTTTCATCATCTTCTTCTTTTTCTTAATTGTTTTTTCTTCATGTTTTTTGAGATATCAAATTTTCCTGCATTCTAGTGAATATAGAGGTTCTCAAGATGAAGGGGTAAGCCAAAAATTCTTTTATAATAATACTATTATTATTGTTGTTGTTAATTTTCAGTAATAATTTTCAACTCTTTATCTTTTAATTTATGATATTCTAATACTTTGAATTTGGTAAATTATATTTGTCAAATGAGAAAAGATTAAAAGAATGGTCAAGAGAATAAAAGAGTAACTCAAAAAGATTTTGTAAATTTTTCTAATAAGTTTGTATCTGAATATTTTATAAATGAATTATGAACAATGAAATTTAATTTGTAAAAAATGTAGAAGTAGTTTTACTTTTTTCATTTTGTTATCTTTATTTTAATTTCTACAATTCTCTTAAATTTGAATTTCTAGCTTTAGAATTAAAAAAAAGAAAGAAGATATTATGAACAGTAATTCTTGCCTTTCCCATTTCATTCTTAAGATTTTAGAAGTTCTAAATCATTTAAGATCAAATAATATTATGTATGAATTATATTGAATTGTAGAAAAGGTAAATAAGACTACGCTATATATTTTAGTAATTATTTTGGGGGATAAATAGTAATGAAAAGAATAAAACACATAGTAAAATAAAAATTAAAAAAAAATCACTACAAAGATATATGTATTGAATTAATATAGAGATTTTAAGAAAATTTGTTAAGTTTAATAGTAAAAAAATTGTTAAATCAATATATAATATTGTGTTGGTTTTTAATTTTCATATTGCTAATAATTTATTCTCAATTAAACTGTTTAATCTTTTCATATTCCAACTGAAGATTCTTTTTATATTTTTTAATTAAATTAAATAGTTAATGCAAAATTATATCTATACTTATTTATATTCCATATATAGCATGCATGTTTGTGTGATATTTAATATTTTATTATACTTTATATTGAGAAGAAGAAGAAGAAGAAAAATATGAAATTTGATATTTTAAAAGAAAATAAACATATAAGGAAGTAAGGCGGCAGGGAAAAAAAATATTAAAGAGAAAAAAAGAGAGAATAAAATAAGAAAAATAGTGGATATGAGATTCATATAATTAGATTTTTATTAAATATATAAAAATATAATTGAGTTTTAAAATTTGTTAAAAATATGCATGGAAAGAATAGTTTTATTGAATTTTTATTCGTTCTCTACCTTCTTTTACAGATAAATAAAATTGTTATTTCACTTACCATATGTTATATAAAAATCAAGCATTGTAGAAGAATGAAAATACTTAAATGAAAAAAACTCATAGAAAAATACATATACGAAATTAAGAGTGAATAATATAATTAGTTAAAATGTGCAATATTTAAAAACTTAATTTTTTTTAAAAAATTTTAACACTCAAAAATCTAAATAATGCGCGCGAAGCATGGTTAAATTCATTAGTTGTAATAATATATGATAGAGCAGTGCCAGTTCATGTGGGCTTTAAAATTTGACATGCCATGTCGGCTAGCCCATCATTTTGATGGGCCTTAAAATAGCCGACCCAATCTATTACTACGTGGGCTGTAAGCCGCGTTGGTCCAGTCCACTTTTTTAAAAAATATATTTTAAAAACTTTTTAAATTTAAATTCTAATTTAAAATTGCTAATATAAGTATTTATAAGATAATATTTCATAATGTTACTACTTGTTAATCAAGTCTCAAATTCACAAACAAAATAATCTTAATAATACTTATTAAATTTTTAACTTCAAGTAAAAATTTAATTGTATAAATTCAATTTGAAATTACTATCAGTTTTTGCAAATATCTTGAATGTCAAATATTGAGTGAAAACAAAATGGGGTACTTAAAAACTGAAATGTGCTAATCTTGATGTTGATTGTTGTGTGTTGTATTCTGTTAGGGGGTGACCTAATGAACTAGACCTCCATAGGTAATTTTGAGTCTACGAGTGAATTCACAACATCATTTTACAACTAAGTACACGCTTGGAAGGTGCTATGATGTTATGACGAGAGACTTGTGTTTTGGGATGGAAAAATATGTAGTTTTACCAAGCAACTGTTTAACGAACACAGCTGCAGTGGTGGAATGTCCACCGCATCGAGACCGCAGTACCGGTGGTCGGCGAAGTATGAAATTAAATGTATAGTTCATCATGGTGATAACTTGAGACCAAAACTCGACAAAATTGAGATCGTTGGTATCAAAAACTACTTTAAAGAAAATTGAAGAAGTAGAAACTCCATGAACTAGGACAATGTGATCATGATGGGACCAGATTATTGTAACTCGACCCGTGGGTGATAAATTGAGTCTTGAAAATTGGTAGAATAGGATGGGTTTGAATTCCCAAACTTATGATTGAAGAGTAGATGATTAAATACTCGTTATTTGTTGTTTCTAGACTTTGAGTGTTCCGAGACATTGAGAAAAGGAAAAGCTCCCATGAAGTAGCTTGCACATTCAAGTCTTCGATTGAGGTAGATTATGATTTATTTGGAGTTAGACTTTGCTTAGTCTCTTGTATATAATATGAATTGATGAGCATGCTTGAATAGTCTTTGATCATGGTTTTTGATTGATATATGTGACTTAATAATGCTATGTCCATGTGAACTTATTTAAGTTGTGAATATAATTAATGATATGATGTGCACTTGTAGAAATTAATGTGTACCTGTGTTTGTTGTCTGTGTGATGACTGAATAGAGAGGAATAATTTAATGCGCTAATAATGATTGGAAAATACTCCATTATTTTGATATGAGTGGCTTAAGTTCGAGGGGAGCATCCGGACGAGCAGTTATGTGTGATTAAATAATATACTATTATTCTTAGATGAGCGGCTCGAGTCCGACGGGAGCATCCAGACTAGCAGTTATGATATGAGTGGTTCGTGTCTGAGGGGAGCATCCGGACAAGCAGATGAGTGGGAGAGGGTATCACGCCGGTATGGTACATAAATTTCTAGAGTCCCATGCAGGTCATGGCTGGATGAGAAAACATAAGAATCTTTGGCATGTGTATACAGATGAATGATAGATGTGTGATCAGGTTTGATATAGAGTAAGATTAAGGAGATACAAGGCTATGCAATTGTATTTCAGTATAGACACATGATTTTATTGATTTGTTGAGATTTGCTTTATGTTATAAGCGTGTGATGTTCTTTCGTCTAATTTTGAAAACTATATATTTCATGTTGATTGGTGTTGATAGGCTTGAAGTTGATGCATCTGTTTGGTATTATTGACTGTCTGATTCATGATGTGGATGATTGAGTGTCTTTATAATTGTGTCTGTTAATTGTTTGATTTATGATATATACTTGTTACTAATTGGACTTGGTTTATGATGCCTACCAGTATATAGTATTTGTGCTAATGCTACTATTACACTTTTATTTGAGTGCAGACTGTGTTCCAGTGCTTTTGTTGCAACCTCATATTTATAGCAGCTAGTTGACTGATTTGAGGTTGAGCTATTCTATCCAGGCTGTTGCAGATCTTCTTTGGATTGATGTTTGTTTTCTCCAGACATTGATTGTTGTTTATTTATTTATTTATTTATTCATTCTTAGACATTATTAATTAGAGTCCTTGTCGACTGACTTTCGAATTTTGGGGTTATAATAGATAAGGCTTCCATTTTTATTTTACATTTAATCTAAGAATTTTGTTATTTATCTTATGAGTGTTTTATTTTGAGCAAAATGACTACACAAATGCTAGGTTAGTTGAAAAATTATGATTTGTCCATCGGGAATTTAATGTGGGTGTTAATCATGGCTATTTTTCTTTTGCAATAATTGATAAATTTTGGGAAGGACCTGAGAAGAACCTAATTGATGAAGTGAATGCATATAATTATGTTAAAAAAGTATCAAAAGGCTCTTTGTTTGCACCATCTTCATCTACTTCATCTAGCGACTAATTGAGTATATCTAGTGTGAGTGGCTAAGATAACTTTCAAAGAAGAGGAACAATGAGAATGAAACAACATTTTGATAGGCATAAAGAATTTAGTTGAGGTACAAATAGTAAATCAGAGTTGGATAAGTATTTTGGTGAAGATGTTGAGCCAGAGGCAGATGATTTTGATATATTGATGTGGTGGAAAGTTAATGAGCCGAGATTTTCCATTCTTGCCAAGATGGCTTGTGATGTGTTAGCCATTCCCATTTCAAGTGTTGCATCAGAATGTGCATTCAACACAGGAGGTTGTATTCTTGATCCCTTTAGGAGTTCATTGACTCTAAACTAGTGCAATCTCTTATTTGTCTTCAAGATTGACTTAGAAGTGAACCTATTCCTATTAGAGTTGAGGAAGATTTAGAGTTTCTTGAACAACTTGAACTTGGTAATTTTGTAATTTGAACAACCTATTCTTTCATACTATTTTTTTGAAATGGCTAGTAGTGAAAATAAATCTAGTATTGTTGATATTTAGTTGCAACTACCAACTACTGACATGGATGGTAAGTAGAAAACCTCTATATGTAATAACTTATTTAGAGATTTTATATATCCTAAATTTATTTTATTATCACTTGTATTTGGCTTATGACTTTGCTTTATTTTGTTGTTAAGATTTGATCATGCAGCCAAACTATCGATCACCTGTTTGGGATCACTTCGAACTAGTGGAGGAAATTGAAGGAGTGCACATGTTAAAATGTATTCATTGTGGTTTAAGTTACCATTGTTACCCCAAGTCAAATGAGACTTATCATCTACTGGTACACGTTGACAAGTGCCTTGAAAAACAACAAATAAGACCATTGACGTTGCAACAGTGATTTTAATTTACTACGATGTTGTTTTTATTTTGAAGTTTAAACTATGCAGTTGATTTTAATTATTGAAGTATCTATATATTCTTTTGATTATGAATGAATTTATGTGTTATATATTTGAATCGAAAATTTGAGCATTATGTATTTGAATTGATGTATGGACAACGGTAGTGTGGTGTAGTGCACTGGTGCGTACATATATATTATATAGTGCACGGTGTGGTCGTGTCATATAGTGCTTGACTGCTTGGTGACTAGGTGTGGACGTGTGGTGCTTGACTAGTTGACTGCTTGGTGTGTGCATATATTGTGTAGTGCAGTAAGGGCACTGGTTGGTGTCATGGTGTGGATGCATTGCTGCCAGGCACCAGTATAAGCAACTAGTAAATTTTGTCGTGCTTCGTGTGGTTATAAAATATAAAATATTGTTAAGATAAAAGTAAATTATATACACTTAATTATTTTTTTTCGTTCTTTTATATTATATCGAGTTTTCCAAATGAAAAGAGAAAGACAAATGATAGAATTTCTTTTATTTATTTTTTTCGCATAAGGTATTTCATTGTTTAAATCGTTAGTATTTGGCAGAAGCGCGACAAAAAAAAAGACACATACTTTCTTATCCTTCTCTAATTTTTACGTGATACAAAAAATTAAAGTGAATCGGTATTTTTACTTTATTCATATAGTAAATCATATTATGACATACATGTAACCAATGCACGACTATTCACAATTTTTTGAAAGGGAGAATGCAATGGCATTATATATTTACTACTTTGCCTCTGTCGTCATTACTTTCGCCACCTTCATAGCAGTACTATATATTATTGCGGCAATTTGTGAATTAATTTGAAAAGAAGAAAATTTTTTGTCAGTGATTAAACATGTTTAGAACTTGCAAATTATGTTTTATTAATATTTTCAAACTTCTTATTGTTGGGTTATTTGTCTTCTCTTAGAAACCTCTTTTTTTATCTCCTTTTCCTTGGAATCTATCCCAGTAAAATATCGTAACTCAGAATCAATCACAAACCCTGGCTTTAAAGTTTACCACGCACCAACATTAAATAATACATCAAAATAAAAGGAATATTTACTTTCTTCAATATGTAAAACAAAATTATATAGGAATTTTTGTTTTTCATGATAAAAAAAAAAAGTTATTCTACTCCTATTGCCATTTTTCTTATCACTTATTCATGAAACAAAAGAGGACATATGTACAAACAACAAAATCATAAAAAAGAAGTATAGATTACTCTTAAAAATGACATTAATTCAAACATCAAACAAAATAACATAGTACATGCCTAGAATATAAGAGTTTTGGAGAAAAACAAAGCATTGAATAGAAATTGAATTAATACTGAAAATTCATGTGAAATTAAAATGAGTGCAGCAATGTGCAAGACAATAAAACAGAAAAAGAAAAACACACCTACACAGCTTGAATTCCAAAAGAAATTCTGAAGATCGAAAGTGCGATCTTATGATCTTTTTGGATTATAGGTGTCTCAATTAAATACACACACACACACACATACGAGACAATCTGTTTTTTTAATAGTCTTTGAGCTAGTATGTATATTCTTCAAGAATCATGGTCATATCTGCATATTAACCTTAAATCCTCAATTCACATGTAACGTGTCAAAATTTATAAGTAACATATTATTTGGGGTTATGGACTTGAAAAGACAAGATTAAAATTAGGAGTTATGAAGATGAGAATGTGTGAGTTAAAGACACAAGATTAATGGACTTTATTAGAATAGAAATTATGAAAATGAAAAGGTGTGAGTTATGGAGATGACTTTTTAAATGAAAAATACTTTAAAGTAAATTATGGTGTTATTATTATTTAGTGAAATGAAGAGGAAAATGTAAAAAAAAAAAAAAAGAAGAAAAAAGAAAAATGTCAAAAAAAAAGAAGAAGAAAAAAGAAAAATGTAATTGAAGGTCATAAAGACGTGCCACACACACACACGCGCGCGCGCACACACACACATATAGATTGTTTGATCTTCTCATTACCCCTGCAGAAAAAGTACATCATAAAAATTAATGCACTACGAATGAAAATGGTAAGAAAATAAATTAAAATCTCAAATGTTACGTTTTTACTTAGAATCAATACATGATATAAAAAATTAATATACTTAATAAAAAGCTTAAAAAATAAAATCATACACGATATTTTTTTAATGCACAATAAAATATGCTAAGGGCACAACAATTAGATAATAGCATGCCAAAAAAGAAAGATACGAATATATATATACATACATACATATATATATATATATATATATATATATATATATATATATATATAGAGAGAGAGAGAGAGAGAGAGAGCAAAATTAGGATATCAATATGCAGAGGAATATATATATATATATATATATATATATATATATATATATAAAGAGAGAGAGAGAGAGAGAGAGAGAGAGAGCAAAATTAGAATATCAATATGCAGAGGAGCTAATTGGGCATAAAATGTAAAAATGAATAACATTAAAATATTATCTTCTCCATTAAGTAACTACATAAATTATTAATAGTCAAATTTAAAATCTATATATACACATAAAGTTAGGCTAGTGTTCACGGTTTGGGTAATAACATAACCAAACCAAAAAATCAAATCAAACAGATTAAATAAATCAATTTTTATTTGATTTGATTTAGTTTGGTTTTATATTTTCAAAAACCGATAATATTTGATCTCATTTTGATTTTGTTCATGTCATGCCCCACCTTGGGAAGCATGACTAGCACCTGGTGCTACACTGACAACTAACTGACCTGGCTAGGCTTATGCACGTCTGGTTCCAGCCTGCGACTCTTAATTCAAGAAAACAACGGGCTATATCTCGAATGTAAATACAGCATCCGACCGACAAGGCCGTATAGCTACATGTAAACAAAAACAGCTAACCAACAACAGGCAACAAAAGGGATCCTATGCGTGCTGACAAGGCTACCATGTCGTCTAATTATAATAAAAATGAAGACGAGCTACTATACTAGGCCCCACACGGCCAACACACGAAACATAACTGATTAAGTCCCCACACGGCCAGCATACAACAACTGACTGACAACTATAGTCTGCAAGCCTCTAAGAATACAAATAGTGATCGGGACAGGGCCCCGGCCTACCTAAAATGGTATATAACTGAAATATAGAAATCTCTACAACCTGGCAACTCCGAATGAAAGGAGTTGTCCCAACTGCTGACTTTGAACAGCTGCTACTGGAGATCCTGAACCTTGTCTGTCTAAACCTGCAGGCAAGTAATACAGCATCCCATATTTGGGCGTTAGTATAATATGTACCGAATATGTAAGACAGTACAAATAAGCTGAATGAATGCTGTGAAATACTGAAAGTGAGTAGAAAGGAGAGGCAGAGAGATTAACCTCTAAGCTGGCTTATTCGCAATCTACATCTAGCAAACACTACACATACATGAGCTATGACCGCATAATCATATATTCATAAGCTATAGCTAACAGAAAAAAATGCAAACAAGAACCTAACCTGGCCCCCGTAATCGTGGAAGGTACAACCAACACGGAATAACCCACCTGGGGTCCCCATAAGCCCTGGTGAGTGCACTTCAATCTATATACCCCTAACCAGGTTTCTATGACTCTACTGGTGCTATAGCCAACCTACCGGTCCCCTGGGTCTACAACTGAGCCCTCTCGCCTCCTGTACTGTAATTGTGTCTGAGTACGGTGGACTCCTGCTGTCTGCACCCTAGGCACTAGGCTTAACGGGGTTGTGGTACCGATACGACATATAATAGTCCGGCCATGGAATGGACTGTATGAGGACCTGGGACCCCATCTTTATCCCTCGCTTACGGCATACCGCTCTGTAGAGCGATGTCATCTCGCCCCTGGCAGGCGTCGACACAGCTAGTAACCCTGGGGCAGTCATGGAAGGCTCCTAAGTGAGGGTAACCCCAATGCAGGTGCTATAATAACATCTCAATCTAGCCACTCAAAAGGCATAACTGACCTTCTGGGCCTAACTTCATCACTGCGCACCCCCTAGGATAGTCTGTAAGGTTGCTAGTAGGCACGCCGCGCGCCTGTATCTGATCAGAGAATCCTAATAGTGATCATGATCTCTAATAGTTTAGACTGAGTAGGGCGAGATCTGGAGTGGTCTAACATAACTCTGAATGTCCTGCCCGGACAACTATAACTCTTAAACAACTGCAGGGTCGCGAATGGCTAACTACGTAGTTCCTCTGATTAGAACAACTGTAGGGCTGGTCCTGGCCGAACATGATTTTGAGTGATCGGCCCCTAATCTTTTCTAAGAAGCTTATCGATATCCTTAGCCTGTGGGCAGTACTATACTAGCATGGTACTACTAGTCCCTTAGACCTTATCTTGGTCTACTCGGATCTTATATTACTTTTCTGGGCGATTCTTAACGTTATAGAAAACTTTATGTAGACTTAACCATTCCTGACAATCTGTACCTAAATACCTTATAAGAATTGACTGGGGTGCTGGCCCAGCCTCTAACTACTGATAAGGTCCCCTTCCTTAGGGTACCCACGGGTCTATTTGACCTGGACGACTGGGCTGGCTTCCTAGGCGACCTATGTGATAATTGCTAAATCAACTAGGATTGACAATCATTAGTAATAGCTAATAGGGTAGTAGGCTGTCACTCAGTACACTAGACAACCCTAGTTTCACTGATTCTAAAGTATGGCTATTCTTTCTATATTTTAGGCCCTAGGACGTGCGGTTACATCAATGGCTTCAGGGCGTGCTTTTCTAGCAACCTAGGCGCCAAACTAGCAGTTATGTCGCCTGACTACACCTACGTTGTTCAACCTATTAACTCAAGCTCGCTAACTCTCATGAGTTTCTAAGGTCTAGTCCTGGAAATAAACATACAATCCTACTAAAATCATGAACCGGAGAATAAAAGAGTTTCTATGACACTTCTAGTGCGTATCTTACTTATCATGTCTTTTCCGATGAGGGATGCTACGGTATAATCAATATACATTTTCTAACAGCTAACCATAATAGATATATAACCATAATCTACTGACGAGAGTTACTCGCAGCATATCTGATCTTTATATACTAGCAACAGCTAATTCCAACATATTTAATCATAATTTAATGGTAGCAACTATCTACAACACGTGAAATCATCATTTCTATTCGAGAACATAAGTCATAACAGTGTATGACAAGTATACTTGCCGAGGGTTAATCCTTACATACCTCGATTTTCGTTTCCTAAGTAACCGATGAGTTTCAACTTGTATTCGCCAGCTCTCTTCAGCTGTAACCATTATACTGGGAGAAAGAGACGAGTTCCAATATCAAATTCGGCGTAAAACGATAACTTTTAATACTAATATTGACTATACTTCAACTTAATGGAACACGGCTGAAAACATATTATTTTTTGAGAATTCAGAAGGGAGAAATGCTTACTTGAAGTTTGTGATTGTATAAAAATCAGTTTGAAGTAATTCGGACAACTTTGGCTTGGCAGGGTTACGATTCACCGGGCAAATTTCAGGAAAATAACTCCGTAGTAAAGCTCTCTGTAGGCTTAGAACTCAATACCTGAAGTTAATTTGAATTTGGACGGCGTGGTAGCCTAATCGAATGAAAATCAATCAAAACTCACGTTTCCTTTAACCTTTGGCCGTGAAAACATTTGAGAAATGATTTAAATGAGAGAGGAATGGGGTTTATATACTACTTGGGCGGCGGCAGGGGGTGTGCCTCGTGCCTCCCATCGAGGCAGCAGGCCTGGCGCCCCGCTCCTCTCAAAGCGCCAGCAGGCTTGGTGCCCCGCGCTGGCCAGTGCAATACTGGCTAGCGCGTCACGCTGGCCCTGTGCGCACGGGTCCCGTCCGACCTCGCTTTCAAGACTTTTTTCACACACATCAAGCTCTTCTTACTCATCACCAATCCACGTGTACACTTACTAATCGTTAACATTTACGGGGTGTAACAATTCAAAATAACTGAACCGAAGTGATAAATTTTATATATATATATATATATATATATTATAATTATGTATACATAGAATATTATTTTTTATTATTAATTGTATTCATCAAATTTTATTTAATAAATAAAAGACTACAAGTGTATAATCAAAAGAGAAATTAAAAAATCCATATTGGGTCCAAGCCCAACAAACTTATAATAAAGTTTCAGCACTAAGATCATTGTTGAGCTTCTTCACTTCCATCAAAACCTAAAAAAAAATAGCACAACAATTCATTTGTTCTTTGATTCACGATGATGCGGCGGTGTTTCTTTTACGAGATGTTCAATGAGGAAGATGATTGTTTTTGCCTCCATGAGTTTTGTTTATTTTTGTGTTAGAAAGTTGAGTTGAGGAAGCATAGTTCATGTTGTTTGCAATTAAGTAAAAAATCTAATCAATACTTTGCATTAAAGGTTACTGTTTTGAAAAAAATATTTACTTAATTTAATACTTTAAAGTTGTGTTAGATGTATAAAATTTTGGGTTGTTGCCTTCTGTGATGAAAAGGTTAAAATAACCAATTCTAAGAAGTACTCTGTTATGCCTAATGTTGGTTCTTTATACAATGTACAAGTAGCATTTGGTTTATATATATATATATACCAAATTATGGTTATTCTTTCATCTATTCATTCTAATAATGTAGTTTCTTTATTGATCATGTAATATTATTATCCGTTTCTTTTATTATCATGTATGATGAATAATTGGACCAAACCGAACCGAAACCGGTAGCAACCAAATCGATAAATATATATTTTAGTTGGTTTGGTGTGGTTTTAATAATTTTAAAATTGATTAATTTGGTTTGATCTTGATTTTGACCAATAATCGAACCAAACCGACCCGTGAACACCCTTTAGGCATTAGAGAAGTGATGTGGTACCTCTCATTGGCCATGGATTCTATTTATCTTTTTCCTCAATTTTTTGACAATTTTTTTCATATTTCTATTTATTTATTATTGTACAAAAATAAATGTGTCACTTATTACCCCCTCCATTTATTTCTATTCTTTATTATAAAAACTTATATATATAACAATAAATGACAATAATTAAATAATTGAGTAAAAAAAAATTAAAAGGGAGAAAATGCTCAAAAAAATAAGAAAAAAGATAAATGAGAATAGAGGCTTTAGAAGCATGCCAATTTTATTTTTTAAAAAATATTTCTATTTATTTATTATTGTACAAAAATAAATGTGTCACTTACTACCCCTCCATTTATTTCTATTCTTTATTATAAAAATTTAAATATTATATATATATTTGCTGGAATTCAGTCTGGACATGACTTGGAATGGCAGCTTGCTGCAGCGCGGCAGGCTGCTCCGTGTGTCTGGTTTATAAAATAAAAAATCGAAAATAAATTAATTCAATCAAAATTATAAAAATCGAATTGAATCGAATCGAAAGTATTTCAATCCAATTTTAATTATTAATTTTACAAATTAAAAAAATAAACTGAAATTTTCAAATCAAACCAAGCTGACCAAACACCTATGTCTAATCAGCAAAGCCCGTCTAGCTCTCCAAGTTCAATATTGGATACGACCCCTCGATCAAATGGAATCCTCGAAAAAAATAACCGAGATTCTCACCGGCCGTTTAAGAATGGCAGATCATATTCAAAGGAAACGTTTTCCCAAAGCTTTATTATAAATATATGCTTATTTCCTAGCTCATAGAAGATCATCTGATTCCGCATGAATATATTAAAGTTCATATATTTTATTGTCTAGTGCTCATAAGGCTCATTTACGGATTCGACGCTTAGCGTTCAATACAACTTTACTTTGCTCTCTTATATTATTTTGCTGAAGTACTATTGTTTGTTTCATTATTATCTCGCCAGGGGGTTTAGATTGGTCTCCTGCTCTAGATCCACTATACATAAATTCAATTGTATTTTTTAAAGTAAACTGTTTGATATTTATCGTGGAACTTGAGCAATTGCAGTATTACTCTAATTTGTGATTTTTATTTATTTTAAAATAAGGCACAATTGAATTTGTAAATGAGGGTAAAGAACAAGTATACTGCATCAACTAATAGAGTAAAGAAATGTGTCAAAGTAAATAGAACAATAATAAGTCAAATGCAATTTAATTTTAAAAAAACATTATAACTTGAAGCTGGAGATGTCCTTTATGAAGATGATTCGGAATCAATTTTTGATAATATAATAATAATCTCTTCTCAAGAAAAAGTAAATATATTGCTAATAGTGTGTGAATGAAAGTATTGCTCAAGAATAGAATGTCCTTCAACATGAACGTAATCCTCCTTTTATAGGCGTGAAATCCTTAGGGTTAAATGACCGAGAATCATTTTCTCTTAATTTACATTCAATAAGAAATAAATGATATTTGATTGTAAGGGAGTAACAGCTGATGTTATCTTCAGAACGGATTTGTATCTGATCTTGTCTATTTGATTTTCTCTGGTTACTATATCTTGATCAGATCATATCCCTTTGAAGTGAAACGTAATCACCTCCTCCGAAATTTTACTGTAGCACATTTATTTTTCCACATGTCTTTGGATAATTTAACCATGTGACCTGCCCATTTTTTCTGTATACAGATATCCTCACACTTTTCAGTTAAAAGATTTTCTTTTATTTGGTGAATGTAAATAATTTTCTCTATTTTTTTAGTGAAAACAAAATGTTTCTTCGGCAAAAGATAATGAAACATTTCTTTTTGAAGCCCTGACATTAGTCACTTCACTCATGCCACTTCAACTATGTGTCAACATGTAGTTGGATCTTGTGTACAGTTTGAATTTCGAAACATCACCACAATGATGACCATAATTTCAATTATAAACCTCAATTTTCCTCTTTCTTTTCTCTTTACTTCATTTCACGAATCTTTGCAAATTTCTCTCTATTTTCTTGCTCTAAGTTCCCTTTAGTCTTCTTCTTCTTTCCGTCATCTTTGTGTTTTGCAAATTATTCGTCACAGTGACTAAATCTCATGATCGTTCTTCTACTGCTTCTTTTTTCATCATTCATGGTTGCTTTGTCGCTAATGGCCACTGGCGGTGTTAATCTAAAGTATTTTAAATGTATCAAAATGTCCTTTAATCTTGTGGTTTTAAACATGTTATGTTTAATGACATGTCATGTGGAAAGTTAAAATTAAAAAGTTACCAAAAAAAAAGAAAGAGATATTTTTTTAAAAATAGATTAAAAAAGAAAGTAAGATAAACAAATAGAGACGGGGGAATATTTTTCTGACAAGTGAAGTTAATGTACTTAATTAATCTCTGACTTTTTTTTTTTGTTACACAAATTCTTTTCAGATGAGAAGCTGATGGGAAGCTGCTAGGATGAATGTGAATCAAAATATTGCAATGACATGTAATTTTGTGCTACTTATCTTTAGCCAATTAAATAAAGCAAAGTTTAAAAAAAAAACTAGAAAAAATATGCTATCTTGATGACTCCTATTGTAATCAAGGTTCATTCTTTTAAATGAAGTAATATTTTTATGACAACTTCTATCTTTTTTGTTTTCAACACTTCTATTTTGGTCTAACTTTTTTATCATTTTCTTGGTTAAGCGATATGTATTTTTAATATGCTTATTTTTTGATGATAATAAAAGAAATCTTTTTAAAAAAAATATTTTTGAAAAAAAATATACTTATAAGTACTTTTAAAAATTAGTTTTGTACTAAAATATTTTTCTGTTTATTGGGCTAAGGCAGCTTTTAATTGGGTGAAACTCAATATCGATGAAAGCTATGTGAAGGAGGATTAAAAAAAAAAGCAGGTATAGGAGGAAGGGTCATTCGCATGAATGCCCTTATTTAAAACTGGTCTTTAATTTTTGCCCCTTAAATTTGTGGTCTTTAATTTTTTCCCTTCAGTATTTTAAGTGACAAAAAAGTGGTCAAAAATACCCTTAACAACCAAAAAAAATAAAATCGTGAGGCATAAGTATTTGCCCAAAGTTATGCCTTAAGACATAAATCCGCACATGTACAGGCATAAGTTAAAAATAACATGACTTATTATGTCTGGTAAGTATAAATTCATGTTATTGAACTTGTGCGTACTTCTGCCTATAGGCACAAGTTCAATAAGATGAAATTATGCCTACCAGGTATAAGTTAAGTAACATGAACTTGTGCCTCAAGGGCATAGTTCATGCAACTAAAATTATGCTGGGGCAGAAGTTCAAGTATATGAAATTCTGTCCCATAGGCTTTCAATAACATGAAATTATGCCTATCAAGCTTAAGTTAGTAACACAAACTTGTACCTAAAGGGCAGAAGTTCATGCAATGAAATTGTGTCTAGGACAGAAATTTAATTGCATGAAATTCTGTCTCATAGACACAAGTTCAATAACATGAAATTATGCCTACCATACATAAGTTAAGTAACATGAACTTGTGCATAAAGGACAGAAGTTTGAATTTTTGCCCATAGACACAAGTTCAATAACATGACATTATACCTTGGGGGTACAAGTTTCAGTAGTTAACTTGTGCCTAGCTTGTGCCTCTAGGCAAAAGTTCATGCAATTGAACTTCTGCCTACTGAACTTATGCCTTCTAGGGCTAACTTATGTCTTACGAATTTTTTTTGACTTGCGAATTTACTTTATTTTATTTTAAAAAAAATTTTAAAAAATATTAAGGGTATTTTCGTTCTATTTTTATTACTTAAAACACTAAAGAAAAAAATTTAAAGACCACCAATTTGAGGGGCAAAAATTAAAGACCACTCCAAAACAGAGGCAATCGACACAAAAGCTTGTAGGAGGAATCCTCATAAATGAAAGAGGTGACTTTATCATGGCCTTCTCGTATTCTCTGTTGAATGTGAGAGCAACAATTAGACTGAAGCTCTTGTAGTTGAATTTGATGGGAGATGGAATATACAAAATGATATCGACAATATAAACTGAGGAATTGGATTCCCAAACATTATCAAAATGTTGATTGATAGGCATATAGATAATCAAATAAGTTGGCGATCAAGGAAATAGGGTATTTCTTCACAGTTATCTTATTCTCCAATAGGTTATGAACACAATTTTCAGGTTTTTAATAGAATTTTAGTACAATATTCACATTGTTATAGGGAGGCTAGCAAAGTGATTGTTTTTTTAAAAGCTAAAATGGCTTCTAAAAGTGGAACGAGGATCTTATATGTAGAGAATATCAAAACAAAATATAAACAGGGAAGACCTTCTGCTAGTCCAAGATAGATAATTATGATCTGAAGATTCAACCAAAGAAGAGAAAGTTATGAAAGGAGAAGGAAGATTTTGGGTAAAGAACTTTGTTATGGAAGAAGACTTCTCTTGTATTGTCTTGAATTGCTTTGAATTTGGTTGGTTACAAATGTACAAGGCTACCCCTATTTATACTTATCTATGGATTGTTCTAGATATTCTTCTAGATGCATTTGCAACAAAATTTTAATAACTTTATCTTCTACTCTAAATTATCTTGATATTTCTTAAAGATGATTATCCTAGATACTACACTAGGCTATCCTAGAAACTTTTCTAAACATTTTAAAAAAAATTGTACCTTCAAAAAATCAACTTTATTTTTCACATTACATACTTCTCATTTTGAATTACCCAGAGAAACTAAGTGTCAAACGGACATAGACTTTCACTAAGCACACCATACGGCACCTGACAACACTAGATTGCTAAGAGAATGTTCGATAAGGAAGATAAGATAAATTTACTAAGAGAAACTTTTAGTAATGTAGAGAACTCGATTGATTTTCTCTTGATGATTTTAAAAATAAATGGCCTCCTATTTATACTACTCACTTAGGCGATAATATGCAAATAATAATTATTGTACAAGTCCTTACATATTTACAAACAATTTCTTTTCTAGAATTTTCCAAGGACTTTCTTAACAATTCTAGAAAACTCTAAGGTCTTTCATGGGAAATCTCCATAAGTTTCTAGAATACTCCTCCAAGTGTAGGTTTCTTGCTTATGTAAGCCTCCACGCAGCAAAGATATATGCCAAATGGCTCCTACGTGGCATGATAACATGGAAAGTCATCGCACTCTCCCCACTTGATATTGCGACGGTTGCGGCGCAATGCCACTGCATGAACTCTCGGATCTTATCTTTGAATTGCCATAAATATTCATATCATTCCCACATGGCCTCCTCCGGTGATTGCCCTTTCCAGTGAATGAGGAACATGGCAGTAGTTCTTTGCCCTTGTTTTCTCCTGGCCTGATAGTCAATCATAGCCTCAATCTTCCGATCATGCGAGGCGATGATGGTAATTGGTGCCCTACTTGACTAACCACGAGTGGGGTCATCCTTGTCTTCATGGTATGGCTTGAGCATAATGGCATGAAAGACAGGATGAACCTTGAGATGAGTTAGTAACTCCAACTTATATGAGATCTTACCCACCTTGACACGTATCAATTTTAGCCAACCACCAACATATCTTTTTTAGCAAAAAAAGGGGCATAAATTTTGAGAAATTATGGCCTAGGTCTAGTCTTTGAGCTGCCTACATATCTCAGGTTCCATAAAAAATTAGGTTATATGTAGTTCGAGGAGCGAAAGTCATCGCAAATTTGGATCCACTTCCAAAATTTTGCCTAGTCTAGAATTATGATGACACTAGGTTCTTTTGTGACGGAAGATAAGAAGGTTTTGGCACGAACAGAATGTGTATGACCATGCTCAAATTAGACCAACCTACATATACCTAAAAGAGATGGGAGTCAGGCCAAATGTACTTCAGAAACGGAAGATTATGGTGAATTTTGAGGATGCCCTCAAAATTTTTCCCCAGTGTTGAACTTATGATTGGCACTGGTCTTCTAGCTGAGCTTTGGGAGGAACTTTATAGAAAGATGCAGAAGAAAAAAGTATTGATGCACTCCAAAATTTGGAAGTGTGGATGATTAATTGTGAGAATTGAAGTTGGAGCACTGCCTTAAACCCTAACTTGTCAGTTTGATTTTGCATCATCCCTTGCTTCAATTGAATTTCATGTTGTCTTTCTTTGTGCCGAGTTTTGATCTAGCGTGCGTTATTTCTCAAGAATGACTAAAATTGGTCTTTGCATTACTCAAAGAAAACTTGTTAGTATAAAAGAAAGTGGTTCTCAACATTGAACCTTGAGGATTTGGTGCTCGAACCCAGCATGGGCGCCTGCATATCCCGACCAACAGGAATCAAGTCAGACGTAGTTCATTACAAAAGTCTGGAGAAGGATTGCAAAATAGTAGTTGCTCCCTAAGGAAGAAATATGAAAAATGATATTCTCAAGTTGCGATATAATGTGCTTGTCAGTCTTCTTTACTTGTTGCATGCTTCCTCTTGCTGTAGCTTTATCTTGCCACTTTCAATCATGCTGTGAATCTTGAATCTTAGTGCAGGACAATTTTCAGTGTCATGTCCTTAAATGACCGAGTGGTAATCACAACTCTTGGATAAATCAAAGTTTGAATATGGATTCTTACATATGAATCCCTTTTTTGGTTGTAGAATCCCCTTATTTCTCGACCTCTCAAATACATTTGCCAACGGCTCATCTAGAGTAGCGAAAGAGAAAGATTTCATCTTCTTCTGTTGTCGAGTGTAAGATTGTGCTTGGTAAAACTGTTGTTGATACACTTGAAATTTTTCTAGAGAGGAGGTTGGAGAGGCACTTCTAAGGGTCATAAGTGGCATGAGATCCAAAAAGTTGGTGACTTTGATGGTATTGCGGTGGGTGCACGGTCATAAAAGCTAAATTATTATTGCTTTGCAGATTTTGTGACATCTTCGGTTGGAAGGTTTGGAGATCAACTTGTGCTTTTGATTTGTATCCAGTTCTTCCTCCTTGAATGCCACTTTATATCTCTTTACCAATATGAATCAGATCAGAAAAGTTGCGGACACAAACTCCTGGCAGCTTATCATAATATAAGCCTTCTTGAATTTGAATAAAGCAAAGATCAATTCTTCCTCAGGCAGTGGAGGATGTGAAGCTTCTAACCTCCATTGTATGACATATTCTTGGAAAAACTCATGCAATATTTTCTTTACTTTGAGCAAATCAGTCATGTGTGGATCGCCTCCTATTGCTTAGCAAAGTCACGAACCATATCTTCCCATATATGCTATTTGCTAAAGTCTTGTTTGGTGTATGAAACGAGTGCTAATCCTGATAAACTTTGAATGAATAGTCTCATTTGTATGACTTCATCATATCCAATTCCAATTAACCTACTGTAGTAGTCATTTAAATGAGAAACGGGATCTCCTTCCTGGCTGAAAGTGTTAAACTTCAGTAGCTTGTACGCTGGTGGAAGATCAACATTTAGATGCACATACAAATCTTCATACTTTAAACTCTAGTAATTTTTCATGCACAACTCTTTATCAATAACTTTCCTCAGATTGTGGAGTTCTTTATTCAAATTCTTATAGCTAGTTGACTAGATCTCCTTTCCACGTCTAGCATATTGACAAACCGATAGTTAGTCGTGCTTATTTTCCTTGAAAGAAAACACAACGGTGGGAGGATGGATATTTGGCATCATGGTAACTAGAAAATTACTAAAATTAATAGTGTATACTAATGGCATTTGCGGAGAGATTGCATAAGTAGGAGTTGGGTGAGGAGATATGGTTAAACAAATATCTTGGATTGAGTTGGAAGCTTCGGTAGTAGTAGGAATAAGGCAAAAGGTATTTTCCAGATTGATCAAAATAGTTCTTTGAACCACATTTTTCTGACTATCATCATTTTGTTCTTGCACCAATCCAATATCGATGTTGACTGCTTCAAATATGTTTGCCATTAAAACTTCATCCTTAATGCAAATTCGCAACCAAAACGATGTTCAATGCTAGGCAACCTCTAACAAAAAATAAAACTTTTTTACGAAAAATAAAGTCTTAGTGCATGCGAATATACATATGAAGTAAATAGACAAAATAATAAGGTATTTGATAAAATAGAGTAGTTCCTCATTTTCTTAAGTAGGAGCTCTAAACTAGAAGAAATGGCTTAAGACAGAAGGAGGGGACCAGAACGGATTATTAGCTAGTAGGCTCTAACGCTCGAGATTTGACAAAAGAAAAGCAAACTGATTTGGAGTAGAATGTGCGATTTGGAGAAAAGCTGACTTATATCAAACATCAAAACTTGGTTCTAACTTGATCCTTATCCTTTGCTAACTTTAGCATATTTCAAAAAATTGCCCCTGTCTTGAGGACATTTTGATGATGACGTGCTCGTTTTGCGTGTCAAAATTTGTCCCAATTTCATGTTTCTTCTTTGGGGGAATATAAATTTTTTATAAAAAATAAGACCGAGCCTTATATAGGCTGCCTAAGTATCCCGCGTCCGACAGAAAATCAGGTAAAACGTAGTTCCAATTACATGCAAATAGGATATTGGAACTTTTACTCTAATATAACCGAGTCTCTATGTAGGCTGCCTACGTATCCGCCAAGAAAATTAGGTCAAGCGTAGTTCGCCTTATATAAAAAAGGATATAAACATACAAAAGATTGATCATTTAGCTAACAAAAGTACATAATTGTTCCCAAAAGATGTACCTAAAAACTGACTATCTCCCTCCATACTTGCAAAATGTCAGTTTTCTGACGAGGTCCTGCCATATGCCTGATAAATTTAGTGCAATAAACCTTGGTCCAGCAATCGCTTGTCTATGAGGAGGAACTTGATTGAGAAACTGTGAATAATGCTTGATTATGACCTGGCATCGGCATGATAGCTGGAGACTGATACCAAATAAACTGAGGGTGAACAATTGGTGTCTAAATGATCCTATCATTATTTAATCGTGTTTGGATCTCTTCTTTCAAACATTGACATTCGTCAGTAGTGCGACCTAGCATGCTTGAATGAGAGGCACATTGCTTGGAGGGGTTAAAAGAATGAGAAGGAACTTTGCTAGGTTTTGGTTGCAAGATTCTAGATGATCTCAATCATTCAAATACGATTGAAATTGGTTCGCTCAAAGGGGTGAAAGTTTGAGATTTTCTTATTCTGAGTGCTAATGAAGGAGCGCTCGATATTTTAGTGAGAATTTTTTTCTCTTTCTCCTTGGACTGTGCCTCAGCCAAAATATAATTTACCTTATCATGCCCCAAAGTTGACTCTGTTGCTTTTTTTGAGATTCTTTTTCTTTCGAACTTTCAGGAGACTATAGACTTTCTTGTCAATAGATCATACCTGCTAGAGGTGCTATTAAGAGATCCATATTGCTTGACAAAATCTTTGGCTAGATCATCCCAAGAAAACCACTTACACGCGTCTTGTTTTGCATTCCACATCAAGGCTGGTCCAGTAAGTGTCCTAACAAAGAGACTCATCTTAAGTCTGTTTCCTTGCCCTATGTCTAATGACCAATCAAGGTATGCCTTAAGGTAGATTTGAGGATCACCCCTTCCATCATATATTGAAAGATCAACGAGGTAGTTCTCATTTTCATTTTGCATCTCAACTAAATCTGCCTCATGTTGTAAAGCATGCTCATTTGTGAAGGAAACTTGGTTAGTTTCGACATTGAAATGTCTTCCACTATTTTCTTGTCCTTGCTTGTCTCCGTCAAACTGTTGAATGCCTCTTTCAATGAAAGTGAATGCATATTTGAAAAATAATGAGCATTCTAGGATATGCGGTTTTCCGAATTGGGAGTGTCCCTCTGATTCTTCATCGGATGGCTTTTTAAGGTCTGCTAGCATTTTCTTAATACCGTCAATTTCTTGTTCCATTTGTGATACTTTTGCCTCAAGTTTATCAATCTTGTACTTGTATGACTCTGCTTCTTTGCAATCAAACTCATTCTCAACTAAATTAATCACAGTGATTTTGTCAACCATGTCGTCCTTGAATTTGTGTAGCTTTTGATGCTCAACTTAAGTCAGCCTTGAAAAAAATGAAACACTTGTTAAGTGCAGAGTCGATATGATTAACTTGAGACCAAAAAGTGTAAAAGGCTAATACTAGAGTATTTAGAAATGTGAGTCTAAGAAGAAATCAACAGATCAAGTCTTAGAATGAATACACTTTAAAAAGGCCAAAGACAAATATGGTGTTGGATACATTTTGGTGCTTGCTTGGATATATGATAGACAATCTTTTTAAGATTATGGATAAGAAATTGTGGCTAGTCGAACACACGGGGGTTGAACTTGCCAAAGGTTGCAAATGACTTTGAATACTTTTTAGCACTGGCGATTGTAAAATTGTTAAGGACAGAAATAATGTTAACGAATAGAAGACTTATGAGATTGTCCTAGACTTGCGTGCCAAAACATGGAATTGGTGGGAGTGTAAAGATAAATCTTGACGACCCATAACAGGAACGAGGCAAACATTTTGAAATAAGTGAGTGAAAACTCTGCGGAAGTATTTCACATGAAAAGTCATTCTTGAACGACTTGATAGTGAAAATCGAAGTGCAAGTTCTATTTGGTAAATTGCGCAAATAAATTTGAAAATCTACCAATTTGAGAAGCAACAAACGACGTGAAGGGTAGTGATAAATTGAAAGGATTTGAGAGTATAAATAAAAGCTCAATGATCTTGATCATTCTATGAGATGTGGATCTAACTGACCGAATGTTTTGTCATTAGAGACGAAAGATTTGACTCCTTAAAAAAGGACCTGGAAGAGCTCGAGAAGGTATTCGAACCTTGGCACATGGTCAATTTATGAATTTTGACCAAAAATATAAATCCAAATGACTAGGTATACTAGATGTGCGGGCGAAACATTTCACCTTATTATGAAAGATTATGCCAATAGTAAGAGAGTAAGAAGGAATTCTTAGAACTGCTTGTTGCAGGAAAATATTGAAAAATTAAGATAATGATGAATCAAAACTCGATAAGTACTCACAGGTAAAAATGTGAATCTTACAAAAGATTATAGAAGGAGAGAATTTAAGGGTCTACAATAAATTTAAGCCTAAACAGTGCTTTAAAGTTGCCAAAGTGCGTTAAGCGCGGAAAGATTATTATTTTAAGAAATCAAAAAAATTAAAATTAAGTTAAAAGTAATAAGTAAAAGGCAGGCAAATATGTATTTGTGTAAATAAACATGACTAAGTTTACTCTTATGAAAATTAAGGAAAACAAAAAAATAACGTTAGTAAAAATCAGGTAAGGCCACATAAAGTTAAATAAATCACACAACAAGTTATAAAAATTTATATAAATTCAAATAAATCGCACAATAAGTTAAATAAAATCGTAGAAAATATAATATAATAATATCTCCCCCTAACATGCACCTGACCTCTTTATGTAGGGAGTAGCCCTAGCGTATTTTTGAAAAATGAGCGTGCTATTATATGTCATCTCATTACTCTTTATAAGGATAACTTAAAGCTCTGTTATATGTCGAATGAAAGACAAAAAATATGATATACAATCACAAAAATAATTGATCTTACCTTCTCTCTTAAGATTTAATTAATTAGAGCAAATGGTTCACATTACGATACACTTATTCTTCAAATAATGCACACATAATATGATAGGCATCATTCAGGGTCATGAACCAATTTGGACATAAGGGAGTTTGCTAAATTTGTGGAATGACACCAAGGGCCAAACCACCTAGGGCTTATGCATACATGACCTTAGATCAAAGGTGGTTATTGCTCTATCTTATGTTTTATAAGATTTGGGTAGACTCAGACTCAAGATTTTCTTATATGAAAAGGCACATGGTCATACGGTAGTAAAATTATCTGCTCACCCCATGTATGCATCGACCCTCTAAATAAGGTATTTAAAAGAATTTCAGAGAAGTGCAAAGTACAACTTGCGTGTACAAATGTGTGAAAGTGTCAATTTTTCAGAATTGGAGGAAGTATGAACGGAATGACAGTTAAGAAAAACAGTCACAGATAGTGTTTTGTAAACACATAAAGAACACAAATTTAGATTTGACTTGCGTCCTTTTAAACAAAGCAATGTATATCAAGTAAGTAATAAAGAGAAAACACCAGATAGAGAATATGCAACAAAAAATAAGCAATAGGCAAAAAATAAGCAAACATCCCTAAATACTAATCTTAAACTAAATTTGTTAAGGTCAAAACCAATAGTATATTCTCAAGCAGAGTCTTCATTCTGTCGCACCCTACTTCAAACTAGTCAAAATATGTTTGCAACTTTTGACTCTTTTACCTGGTTAAAAAAGGGTTCAGAGTCGCCACCTAATATTTAGGACAACATTAGGAAAATCATTTGTAAAAAAGGAGAAAATGAATAAGTAAATAAATAAATAATGAACTCTATTTTAGTCTCGAAAAAAACCATTGAAAATTTGGATAAGAATTTTATTTACTCCAAGGAGAAGGTGTTAGGCACCCTTCGGTGTCTATTCGAAGATAGTCCTCTAAGTTAGTCTAAAATGTGCTAGGGGAAATATTTATCTCATTATTACCTGGTAAAGAAGATGTTAAAAAGAGTGATAAAGAATGGATTAAAAATGATTTTAAAAATATACAATTGATATACATATGATATATGAGGGTGATATATAGGGTGTATATATATTGATAAGTAGTAGTTTGAATAAAGTGAGGAAAATGTAGTAAAATAATTTAAAGATTTTGTAGTGAAAAGGCATGAGCAATACTGTAACACCCTGTATATTTAAGCGATAAACTCATTATTTCGAGCTATGGCCAAGAGTTCTTAGTGCCACAAGAAGGATGTGTTATGATGTATTCATATCACTCAATAATCTACACCTGTGGGGGAATCCATTGTCGCCAGGAGAATTTATTGAGGTTATATGGTGAGAAGAGCTTTTTGGATTTGAAGGCAAAAAAAAAAGAAACAACTTTGCTGACAATTACATATTTTTTATTTTGTCAGAAGAGTCCTCCGAATATTTTGGTCTTACATTAGTTTCGATCTTTTTGGAATATGAACAAAGAAGAGTTAGAAATGATTGATTTTGACGTAATTATAGGCATGGATTGGCTAGCGCCATGTTACGCCAATGTTGAGTGCTGGACAAAGACTGTCAGATTCCACTTTCCAGAAGTAGTACAGAATGGAAAGGAGATGCACTTGCGCCGAAGGGTAAGTTCATATCCTATCTTCAAGCAAGGAAGCTGATTGCAAAGGGTTGTGCCTATTATATTTTTAGGGCTCGGGATGTGCAGGCAGAACCCCCGACTCTTCAGTCTATTCAGGTAGTTAATGAGTTCCCAGATGTATTTCCGGATGAGCTTCCTGGTATTCCTCCAAAATGGAAAATTGACTTCCCAATTGATACGCTATCGGATACATAACCCATATCTATTATATCATACAGAAATGGCCCTTGCCGAATTGAAAGAATTGAAGGATCATTTGAAAGCATTGTTCAGGGAAGCATAAAGCGAAAAAAAGCGACAAGGCCCTGCTTCGCTTAAAGCGTGAAGCGTGAAGCGTGAAGCGTGAAGCGAAGCGCTCGCTTCATTGAAGTGAAGCATAATTTTAACGAAAAAAGACCAAAAATAGAGACAATAGATATTAGAAAATGTTCAAATTAAAAGCCCAAAAATAGATATCACAAAATACAATAAGAAAAACAAAATCAAAGTTATTAATGGTTCAACAACTATTTCTTGTTCGTCTACATCTCTACTTCTACAAGATTGTCAAAATCTTGTATTTCTCTCTTATCATTATATTGCTCATCATCTTCTTCAACTCATCATCATCTTCATCAACTAGGCGTGTAGCTACTTCTTTTCCCTTCCTATGTAAGCTTGAACTTGAAGTATTCGCCCTTAAACCATAACGGTTCTCATCAACTCCACTTGCTTCCGCAACAACACCCCAAGTGAAATCCGAATCTCCCTCAAAAAGTGCTTCATCTTCGGCATGCTCAACTCCAGTTAGCCATTCATTGGCATCATCAATATTGTCCAAGCAAATTGAATCAATTTCATTGCCCGCATTATAGCGACGCTTTAATGTTCTATTGTATTTTATGAACACCAAGTCAATGAAGCGCTTTAAGGTTAGTCTATTCCTCTTCTTTGTATGAATCTGCAAATAAATATTGGCAAGTAATTAGTACGAGTTAAGACAATTGAGATATTTAGTTATCTCAAACTACGAAATCTTTCCTCTAATTTCTTACATGTTCAAACACGCTCCAGTTTCTCTCACACCCAGAAGAGCTACAAGTTAGACTTAAAACTTTAATAGCGAACTTTTGTAACTCTGGTGTTTTTGAACCATAAAGCCTCCACCATTCAACTATTAAAGTAGAATGACGATTTAATAATTAGCAGATATAAAGAAATAGCCTAAAAGTTAAAGTTATAATGAAACATAGAAGCACACGTTCACCTAGTGACTTCCTTGTATTCCAAAAAGTCCATCAACACTCCTATAAATGCTAATCTGATCCGTTATTAAATCTTGCACATTTTCATCAACTACCAACTTACCGACGCATTCATGGAATCCCGCCCACACATCCTTACCTAATAAATCCGTATCATTGTTATGATAGAAGAGTGATGGGTTCAAGATATTACCAGCTGCATGCAAAGGTCGATGGAGCTGATCCTTCCACCTTCTATCAATGATCTCAAAGACCTTTGCATATTTATATTCGTCGGTAAATGCTTTTCGAATAGCCTCCTTAGTCTTATCCATCGCTTCATAAAGGTATCCCATTGATGGTTTTTGCTCACCATCCACCAAACGAAGAACTTTAAACAAGGGACCACCAACTTTAAGAGCATAAACAACATTATTCGAAAAGGTATAAGAAAGCATTATGCGTGCAATTTCTTTTCCCACCACTTCTTTTGCAAATTTACTGTTGTTCCATTATTCCAAAATGAATAGGCTTCTCAAATTGGCCTTTTGTGTGTGCATACTATGCAAGGTCAAGAAAGCAGTAGCAAATCTAGTCTTTTCAGGTTTTACTAAGTTTCTTTGTTTAGTGAATCTCCTCATCAAATTCAACAACAAAGATCTTTGAACAATGTAAGAATGTACCTTACTGCCTTGGTGAAAACACCTGTGAAGGGTCTTTCTTTGAAAATGTACCCAACTATCAAATTCACACAATGAACTGCACAAGGAGTCCAATATATGTGCGGGAACACTCCTTGCAACATATCACCCGCTTTAACATTTTCAGTTGCATTATCTATAACAACCTGAACAACATTTTGTGCTCCAATATCCTCTATTATTTTTTGATACAAGGAGAATATTTTGACGGCATCAGTAGACGAGTCACTCGCGGATTCAAGAAATAGGCTTCCTTTTGGAGAGTTCACTAACACATTGATGATTATTTTTTCGATTCTTGCCGTCCACTTATCCGTCATAATGGAACATCCGAACTTGTTCCATTCTATCCGATGATCCTCCACAATTTTTTTGGTCTCTTTGACTTCTTTATTTAGATAGGTGACACTAACTTCGTGATAAGTGGGAGGCTTCATTCCAGGACCACATTGGCCTACGACCTCAATAAAGGCTCCAAAAGTGTCATAATTGACATAATTAAAGGGGAGCCCTGCATCATACATCCACCGTGAAAAGGCCGCAACTGCATGATCTCTCAAAATCTCCTTGGTGGTATCATGCAAGTTTTTATATCATTTTTCCCTGCACCATCTCCGAACTTCTGTGGAAAGTAACAATCTAAAGGACCTTTCCTACCGGTTGATCCATAACTTGAAGAAACTGATGCAAATGCACTCTGTGAATGTTTTTGTGATTTTGAAGAAAATGACAAGTCAGCAACTTCACCTTCTTCCATTTCATCATCATCATCATCAGGATTAGTCACATTTGGTTGATGTAACATTTGACATTTTAGATCATATTTTCTTTTGACATATTTTTTTATTTCTTCCCTCATATCCTCTGGGCATTTTGTACACCATGAGACGTCCCTAGAAGTATCAATAATATGTTGTTTGTGACGAAAGATACCGCCTTAAGTTATCTTGTCACAAAACACACATATAACTGCTATCCTATTGATCTCACTTACTTTTCTCCCATATTTCCAAGTCGGGTCACCCATTTTTAATAGTTGTTAGGATTAAAACAAAATCTATCAATATTAGAGGCTTAGAACAGTCAGCATTCAGTAAAACAGAGCAATCACCAGTCAGTGACTCAGCAAAACAGAGCAGCATCAAACAAAGTATTAAATTAGAAGATAATTCACTTATATGCAGTTGCTGCTCTGTTTTAAGGCTTGCTGAAAACTGGCAGCAGCAAAGCAGAGCAGAAGCACAAGTGCAAGACAGCTGAATCCAGCAAAAAAGAGAAGAAGAAGAAGAAGAAAGAAGAAGACGAAAAAATCCCTGCGAAAAACTTAGCCTGATGAAGAAGAAAGAAGAAGCCTGAAGCAGACGAGGAAGAAGAAAGAAGAAGCCTGAAGCAGACGAGGAAGAAGAAAGAAGAAGCCTGAAGAAGAAAGGAGAAGAAGAAGAAACAAAAAAATAACGTACCTGAAAGCTGAAGCAGCGATGAAGAAGCAAAAGCAGCCGATGTGAAAAAAAAAACCCTAGAAGTCGCGATTTGAAATGTCAGAAAGCAGGAGTAACCGATGTTAATTTTTTTTTTAAATTTAAAGCAGGACTTTTAAAAGTCCAGAAAAGAAGAAGCGACCGCTTCGAGTCGCTTCACGCTTCGAGCCTCTTCTCGCCTCCGCCATAGAAGCGTACGCTTCTTCTACCTGAGGTCGCTTCGCCTAGACTGCAGCGAATATGTGTCGCTTCGCTTTGTTTTGCGCTTAAAGCTACGAAGCGAGCGCTTTCCAGAACACTGTTTGAAAGACTTGTTAGATAAATGTTTCATTAGGCCTAGTTCTTCGCCGCGAGGTGCTCCAGTCCTATTTATGAAAAAAAAAGATGGCTCGCTGCGAATATGTATAGATTATCAATAGCTAAATAAACTTACTATCAAGAACAAGTATTTTTTACCGAGAATAGATGACCTGTTTGATCAGTTATAGGGGCGAAATACTTCTCAAAGATTGACTTAAGGTCAGGGTACTACCAGGTACGGGTATAGGAGAAGGATATTCCAAAACCGGCCTTCAGAACCAAATATGACCATTTTGAATTCCTTGTTACGTCTTTTGGGTTGACAAATGCCCCAGCAGTATTTATTGATTTGATGAACAGTATATTCAGGCTGTTTCTAGATTTGTTCGTGATAGTGTTCATTGATGACATTCTGGTATATCACGTTCAGAAGCTGAACATAGAAATCACCTGTGAATAATACTCCAGATCCTCAAAGATCGCAAGTTATATGCGAAAGTTTCGAAATGTGAGTTCTGGTTAAATTCTGTAGCTTTCTTGGGCCATATTGTGTTAGATACAAGCATTTAAGTGGACTCGCGGAAAGTTGAGACTGTAAAAACTTGTCTCAGACCCATAACTCCAACTGAGGTTCATAGCTTCCTGTGATTAGCTGGGTATTACAGAAGGTTTGTGGAAGGATTCCCTGCCCTCTTAGCACCGTTAACGAAGCTGACTCAGAAAGCAGCTAAGTTTCAGTGGA
Source organism: Datura wrightii (assembly GCA_035772735.1). Lineage (NCBI taxonomy): Eukaryota > Viridiplantae > Streptophyta > Magnoliopsida > Solanales > Solanaceae > Datura > Datura wrightii. The sequence goes on along the minus strand of JASDFA010000008.1, from coordinate 108,397,626 downwards.
CTGAGACATGTGAACAAAGTTTTCAGGAGTTGAAGAACAGACTAACATCTGCACCAATATTAGCCTTGCCAGAAGGTTCAGAAGCCTACGCTGTGTATTGTGACACTTTAGGCAATGGGTTAGGATGTGTTCTGATGCAACATGGTAAGGTAATTGCCTATGTTTCGAGGCAACTGAGGAAATGCGAGAAAAATTATCCCACCCATGATATAAAATTAGTTGCAGTTATTCATACTCTGAAAATTTGGAGGCATTACTTATATGGTGTTCATGTAGACATCTTCTTGGATCACAAAAGTCTCTAGTATGTTTTTATACGCAGAAAGAGTTGAATTTGCAACAAGGTTGTTGGTTAGAGTTGTTGAAAGACTACGATATAGACATCCTGTATCATCCAGGAAAGGCAAATATTGTCGCCGATGCCCTCTGCCACAGATCCATGGGCAGTTTATCATATTGAGGCCAGAAAAGCAGGAGATGGTTCAAGAGCTGCATCACTTACCTTGTCTAGCAGTTCGAGTAGTAGTTTCAGAAGATAAGGGGTTGTGACTCAGAATACTGCATTGTCGTCTCTGGTTGTGGAAGTGAAAGAACGACAATATGAAGACCCAGGCCTGGAATAGCTCAGAGGAAAGGTTCAGCAAGAAGGGTTGTTAGCCTTTGAGATAACAGAGGACGGAGTTTTGAGATTTAGATGTCAACTCTGCGTTGCAGATGTGGTAGGACTTCGTCAGCAGATTATGGCGGAGGTACATTATTCCCGTTATTCACTTCACCTAGGTTCGACGAAAATGTACCATGATATAAAGGAGATCTATTGGTGGCATGGGATAAAAAAAATATTGCTGAGTTAGTAGCACAGTGTCCCAATTGCTAACGGGTAAAAGTTGAAAATTAGAAACTGGGCAGGCTGACATAGGAGATAGCCGTGCCGATGTGGAAGTAGAAAGCAATCAATATGGATTTTACTACAAGTTTACCTCGCACCAGGTGTAAATTTGACTCTATCTGGGTCATTATTGACAGGCTTACGAAATTAGCTCATTTTTCTTACCGTTCAGGAATACATTCTCAGCCAAAGATTATGCTGAGTTGTATATTAAAGCGATAGTCCAACTGCATGGTGTCCCAGTATCTATCATCTCTGACAGAGGGGCACAATTTATAGCTAGATTCTGGAAGTCATATCAGAAAGGTTTGGGGACGCAGGTTAACTTGAGTACAGCTTTTCATCCTCAGACAGAGGACAAGCAGAGAGCACCATTCAGACGCTCAAATATATGTTACGGGTGTGTGTGCTAGACTTCGGAGGAAGTTGGGACGATCACCTACCTCTTATTGAGTTTGCATATAACAACAATTACCATTTTACCATTAAGATGGCACCTTATGAGGCTTTATATGGGCGAAAATGCAGGTCCCCCATAGGATGGTTTGAAGTAGGTGAATCAGAATTGATCAGACCTTACATGATACATCAATCAGAAGAGAAAGTTAAACTCATCAGAGAGCATTTATTGACAGCACAGAGTCGTCAAAAGTCCTATTCCGATGTATGACGTAGAGACTTAGAGTTTGATATCGACGATTGGGTATTCCTGAAAGTTTCACCAATGAAGGGCGTTATGGGATTTGGCAAGAAGGGCAAGCTTAGCCCTGAATTCATCGGGTCATATCAAATCCTCCGGAAGGTAGGCCAAGTGGCTTATGAGTTAGATTTTCCTTTAGGGTTAGAATCTGTTCATCTAATTTTTCATGTATCGATGTTACGCAAGTGCGTAGGAGACTCTTCTTGAGTTGTTCAGGTCATAAAAGAGTTGTCCTAAAAGGAGACTCCAATAGCTATACTAGATCGATAAGTCCGCAGATTAAGGACCAAAGATATAGCCTCAGTTAAAGTTTTATGGAGGAACAGAAATGTAGAAGAGAAGACTTGGGAAGCTGAGGACGATATGAGGTCTAGATATCCTCGCTTGTTCCAGACCCCATGATGATAGTACTCAGACTCAGACTCCGGGTGTACAGTTGGGGAAGATAGTTGTTCAGATATTCTTTTTTATTGCTTATATCATCATTGTTGTTGATTGCTCACTTGTTTGCTGTAGAGCTATATTATAAAGTTGTTCGTAGCATCTCGTGAGACGCTTATGTTGGGCTTTTCTGCATTTCAGGTTTTCAGATAGTCCAAATTACAGGGGAAAGTCTGCCAAAATTTTTGGCAACTCCTACAAGCTTGAATTCGTGAATCTAGGTTACATTCGAGGACGAATTTTTCTAAGGGGGGAAGGATGTAACACCCTGTATAATTTAAGTGATAAACTCATTCTTTCGAGCTATGTCCAAGAGTTCTTAATGTCACAAGAAGGATGCATTATGAGGTATTCATATCACTTAATGATCGTACGTTAAAATTTGAAGTCTAGAAAGTTGCAAAACAAAAATCGGCAAAGTTATCGCAAGTTAATTTTAGAAATTCTTTAAAATTTGGATCAAATGTCTTGGGGATTTTCTCCCAATATATAATGATTTAGGAAATATGATATATCAAACTAAAGATCTTTGAGTCTAGTTTCCATAATATCAAAATCGTTCGTCAATCCGACATTGGAGCAAAGAGTGTGTTTTACCGCGGACTGTCTAGGCAGAAGCGGGTCGAGTTGCCTTTTGGGTAACATATTTAAGGCAATTTTTAGCCCAAAATTCATTATTTCATCATCATAATTTTTAGAAGAGCTGAGCAGCTCTTTCTCCCAATATTTCCTCTAAGTTTTTCATGATTTTGAATAAAATTGAAGGGCCAAATTATTTCCAAATATCAATCCAACTTGGATATGGGTTATTAAGGGTGTGGAGAGCATCGTGACGAAGTTGTTTCATCGAAATTGGCTCGGATATGGACGTGCTAAGATGGTAGAAGTTTTGGAAATTGCAATCCTCCAAGTTTAAGTTTATGTAAAAGTTCGGATAAGTACTTCTTCCTCCCTATCGTAAGAAATTCCTAGTTCTACATCTTGTCAGAGGTTGTAAGTGATTGAAAGTTTTTGTTGTTCTTGCTGGCTGTATATGGACGTTTAGGTGTGGTGTATGTGCTGGTATAGTTGGCTAAAGGATAAAGGAATCACAAACTTGGACTAGAATTCTTGCCAGTAAAGTGAAACCTATGAAATGTGGTATGTTAAGGCTAACTCCTCTCGGCAAGTTACTCTTATTGTTTAGCTGATACAATTAATACCTTGCAGTAGCTTATGCTTATAGTGTTGTGGTTAGCTGCTACAAGACGAATTGAGGTTATAACATAGTATCCTTTGTCGGGAAGTTTGTATTAAGTTTTAATTATGACCAGAGGCGGCGAAGGGATTCCCTGTTCAGTTATTTACCAGTTAAGGGAACTAGTAAGTGTTTTCTTGCCATATTAAGGCCGGAGAGGCCTGAGGGTAGTTGTTAGCGTACCTTGTTAAGTCAAGCAGTATAGGGCATAGTTTGGCAATACAATGTACTGTTCACGCCTATATACATATAGTAGAGCTCGCTTACAAACTATTGGCGTATCTTGACGCTTACAGGACTAGAATCATGATAGAATGGCCTTAATTTCCAGTCATTGGCACCAAGGTTGCCAAAAGAATCGGGTGGTAACTTTCTAGGTGAACTACCTATTGTTAGCGATTGTATAAATTCCTTCCACTTACAGATACAGTTACAGGAGCCCAAACGGCTCGGATACAGCTATAGGAGCCCAGACGACTCGGATACAATTACAGGAGCCCAAACGGCTCAGATACAGTTATAGGAGCCCAAACGGATCAGATACAATTTATAAGAGTCCAAACGGCTCATATATAATTACAGGAGCCTAGATGGCTCAGACACAGTTATAGGAGCCTAGATGGCTCGGATACAGCTATAAGATTCCAAACGGCTCAGATACAGTCACAGGAGCCCAGAAGGCTCAGTCATAGCTTTATAGGTCAAGTATACCTTAGTTACAGCTTGCCTACGGGGCTATAGTAGTAACAGATAAGAAGAGTATGGATTGCTTGCACTTGCCGGGGCTTATGGGGGCTCAGGTAGATTATTCTATGTTGTTTGTACCTTTCAGGATTATGGGGGTCAGGTTAGATTCTTATTTGTACATTACTTGTTAGCTATAGTCCATACTATGAGGTTAACTTCTAGCCCTTATTACTGATTACTTTCAGCACCTTATCAACTTCCATTCAGTTATTATTTACTTCCTTATATATTCGGCACATATTGTACTGACGCCCACGCTCGGGGCGCTGCATACTTGCTTGCAGGTCCAGATAGACAGGGTTCGAGACCTTCTCGATAGCTGTTCAGATCTAGTAGATTGACTAGCTCCTTTTCTTCCAGATTTGCCAGACGTTTAAGGTTTGGCTATCTGTTGATGTATAGTTTTTGGGTAGGCGATGGCCCTGTCCTGACCAATATTTTACTTTTAGAGGCTTGCAGACTACAGTTTTTGGTTAGTTATGCATTATTGTCCATGTGGGGCCTATATGTGATATGATATGTGTTGTTGGCCGTGTGGGGCCTAGTTATGTTATCTGTTAGGAGCATGGTGGTCTTGTCGGCCCGCATAGGATGATATTACTTTTGCAACTGCTGGGTTAGCTGATTACTGCAGGTGTTGTTTAGTGGCCTGGTCGGCCTAGGGTTGTGTTTACAGCCAAGATATAACTATTTGTTTCCTTGATTATGTGTTGTTGGGATGCACCCGAAGTGTATATGCCCAGCCATGTCAGTTCAGAATCCAATGTGGCATGAGGTGCCAGTCAGGTCTCCCAAGGTGGGGTGTGACACATAAATAATATGCGTATGTATATGAAAATGATATACTTATAATATATAAAATATATAGTGTGAAAAGTAACATGTATAAAGTAATTGTAAAATAATGGACATGTAGCATAAATAGAGTGTATAAAATAATATATATGAGGTGAAATATATATGTATAATTATATGTGGATTATAAATATCTTATAAATATTTTTTTGTATAGGTGTATAAAATAATATACGTAATATATATGTATGTGGAGATAAGTTATATATGAGGGAAATTAGTTCATGATATGTAGATGAAAAAATAATTATATGTGGTATGTGATGCGATATGCGAAAATAAGTATTTATAAAAAGATATTAATATATGAGTAGAAAATAAGTTAAAAGTATACATATATAGATGGGTAAAATGGTATATATAGTATGTAAAACAAAGCATAAATAATAGTATATCCAAAAAAAATTATAATATAATAATACACAAAGTATATTATAAAATATTATATGTATACACTTCATACTTGTGCCTTTTGGAAGAAAATTTTGAAATGAGCCAAGTTTTTGGGCCTAAATTTTTGCAACTGAGTTAGAAAAGGAATGGGCCAACAGCCCAGTTTAAAAAGGTTGACAGGTTATTGGCTATAATATGAGCCTAATATTTGAACTTTCAAAAATTATTTGTTGTCTCTTTTATTACTAGTTAATTTCTAGAATAATGATTAATAATAAGAATGCATTATTTCAGATTTCGAAAAAGAAAAGTTCATCTTCTTACATGTTTTTTGGAAAAAATCAACCGTCTCTAAGATATTAAAAATCATTTGTGCTAAAAATCTTAACACTATAAAGAGGACATGGGTGAATTATTACTAACAATGCCACAAATACATACATGTCCATACAAAACACATATAAAGTTAGCAGATAGAAAAAAACATATGGAAAGAAAAGTTGTGAAAGAGGGCTAAGAAATGTTGGATTCTTAAAAGAACCCAACTCCTAGTACTTAACTCCGAGCGTTGCGAGGGAATCCTAGTAGTTGTTGGCCTACAGCCAAATTGAGTTTCAAGTGAGAACTCCAGCTCTCCGGTTGTTGCCATGAAAAAAAAAAGTAAAATAATTAGAGAGTTATCATTAAATCATACCAATAAAAATATATGTTCATTATAATCAATTATAATCAAGCCAAGATAGCAGGCATAGTATAAGACAAGTTTAAAACTCAAGTTCCAAACAAATAAAATAGTCTTTTAAGTACTTTAAATAAGTCACAGGTTCTTAAAGAGATGAAAAGGTTTGTAACTAAAAGTAAAGACTTAAAGACATACTTATTGAAACCCAAAGATTGCAACAAAGACTAAAATAGAGAGAACACCCTTAATAAATAAATAAAAAACTATATACCTTTGTCATATTGAATATTTTCTTCACTAATTATTTAAGCCAGAATCTTTTTATAACATACAAACATTCAATGTATAATGAATCAAATAATAGAGGCAATTTCAAAAGAGAACAAGCCAACAAAATCATGCTCATATTAGCGTTCATGCTTTACTTAATAGCTACTATTAAAGGCATAAGCTCATATAAATACTTGAGCAATAAGAAAATAAAACTCAAATAATGTAGCACTTCATAAAGTAAAGAATAAAATCATGTTTATTGAACTCAGTTTAAATTCATATATCCACTACATGCATTAGATGATTATTAAATAATTAATACACATCATAAAATAATATTTTCTAAATAGAAGAATGTTCCATTTTTAAGAAAAGGGAACGAACAATCATTTTCATAAAGTGAATTCAAGTATACGCTCGTCTTACTTATTTCAAACAAATAATTGTAAGAAGACAAATATCAAACTACACAAGCTTCTACAAAGTAAGAAATAGTCATTAATTTCACAAACTTAAGATCAAATTTCACATTATCCTAGTATGACAATTTCACATAGCTCATTCTTTTGGCAAAGAAAGCGACCTACGGATACATATTAAATGGAGAAAACAAACAGCTTGGTTTAACCAAACTAAGTCACGTAGAACTAACTAGTAATTATTTCTATATTAACTTTAGTGTTTCAAACTGGAACTTCAGGTAAGCATACTTAGGGGTTAAAAGGAAAGGATGAAAAGCATATAGATAGTACCAAATCTTTGAAGTTATAGATATACTCATGCTTATAAAAGTATTTCTGATTTCTCACTTAATTAACTTAATCATGGTTGAGTGATTTAACGTGTTGGAGCCTTTTTCATTCTAGGCTGAAGGCTCTAAATATCTTGTAAAGACGCGAATGATTGGACACATAAATCAAACAACCATTGACACATCTGAACCTCCAACGCAACACTAAGATATTCTTATAACGGACAACTAATCATACTGGAAGTTTTAAGCCGTATTGGAGTTTATTTCATGCTAAGTTAGAAGTTTGAAAACTCTATTCAGGTGTACAACTAAATCAGAGACATATCTAACAGCAACTATATAGGTATTTTCATTCTTATTCACAAATTGAATTTTGATCAAGCAATATCAGCACTCATTCAGAACACGTGATTTACAAAATTAGAATCTAAAACAGAAAGGAGAGACTTTTACTCAATTTGGTGCAGCGATTGAGATATTGAATCTCAAGCTAGTTATTCCCACTCCAAATGCAAGTAAACAAAGAGGATGTTAAATGGGGTAAACATGACGAACAGAACACAAATCTTTTAAAAAAAAATAAAAGAAGAGATGAGCAGTGTTTTATGTGCTTGCGTATGTTTCCTTTTCTGTTTTCATGTTGCTTTCTATTTCTCAGTGTGGTGCGTGTATCTCGTGTGTTTGTGTCTGTCTGGTTGTGTGTGCGGCTGTGTACAACAGCTAGTTCCCCTCTTTCTCCTCACCATCAATCTCCTTTTTATAGGAGAAGATGAGAGTCCTAAAAAAATCGGGAATTCAAATTTGAATTCTCAAAGTATTGATGGGACAATAGCTTAAGAAAAGAGATAAAATCGGGAAAGAGTTGACAAAAGGGATGGACAAGAGATAAAATCAGGAAAGAGTTGACAAAAGGGATGGACTTACCTAATCGGACAGTTGGGGAATTTCTTCACGTCAACACCGGACATGGTCAGCGAGAATTATGGATCTTGGGAGTTGGGAAAGTGACAGGGATCGAGAGGGTAGGGGGGTCGACGGGCTGGTCAGGGCGAGGGGGAGAGGGGTCGCCGGGTTACTGGTGGCAGAGGCGGGGGCGAGAGGGAGGTCGGCGGTGGTCTGGCCTGAGCGGAGTGAGGGTGAGAACAGTGGGGAGTTGGGGGCTGTGTGGTGGGTTTTGGCATGATTTGGAAGAAGAACGGAGGAGGGAGGGTGAGTTGATTTGGATCATTGATCAATTTTGATCTAACGGTAGAAATTAAAGGAATAATAGGTAAATAAATTAATAAATAAATAATTAAATATAAAATCTGATAATTATATTATATTTATATATAAAAGAACGTATTAAATGGAGGAAAATTGAAAACAAAGCCACATTTTAATAAAATGACATTAATTGTGAAAATTTGAAATCATTTAAATAGTAAAATCACTTTATTCTTGAAATATAAATAAAAATCAAGATGCTTGAAATATAAATAAAAATCAAGATGCATTATTAATTGATTAATTTAATTAAGCTTCTGAATTTAAATAAAATAAAATATTTATTCGCGGAAGAAGTCATTTTAGTATTGAAATTATATTTGCCTAAAATCAATAATCTAAAATACATACTTAAATAAAATAATTATTTTGACATGAAAAATGTGACAACATATATATATATATATATACATATACATATACATATACATGTATAAAAATTGATTATTTTTGTGCATGCTTTTAATTTAAAATATAGAGAGTCAAAATTGGATGTCAACAATAGTGTAAAGATTTTTTTCATCATTGGTGTTGTTTAACCTATAATACCATATTAGTTACTAATTAGTTTTAAGAAATAATAATAAAATTATTATTATTTTTTAAAATATTTTTTCAATTATATATTAAAATGATTTCTAAAAAATTGAATATTTATATATTTGTGCGTGTCTAAAGACTAGTTAGCTTATAAATTGAAATACAAAACATGAAGTAAGGCGTACCAAAAATAATAATCAATTTTTGCAAATTAAATTACTTCAATAAATTCAAAATTAATTATCCCTTTGCCTTTCCCAAGTTGTTCTAGACCAGTCAAATTTTTATTTGTGTATGTTTGAAGTAATTCGATTTGTATATAGACGGGAGATTGTACTATATTTATTTATTTGGGATTAATATAATCTAATTTTCATTAATTGTAATTTGACTAAATTAAATTTTTTATCATAAATAGTGGTACTTTTCTTTCATCTAGTATATCTCAAATATAAATCAAATCAAAAAAAAAAATCTACTGAATAATGAATTTCACAAAGATTTTTGTAGCATTGCTCCTCATAATTTTTGTATCAAATGTTAAAAGTACTGGTGAGGTGAAAATGTCTTGTGAAACAAAATGTAAACTTTTATGTCTCATTAATCCTTTTTGCAACTATAAAAAATGCATGAAAAATTGTCATGATAATGATGATTCTATTTCTACTGAGGAAGTTCAAGTAAACGTTGCACCCACAAGTTCAAACGGACAAGTTGATGGGAATCTGCTTAAGTGAATGTAATTTTATGCTTATATTGTTCTTTAGTTATAACTAAAAATGAAGTATTGAAAACAAATTACTATTGCTATCTTGATTACTGCAATTGTGATCAAGATTTATGCTTCTGATTAAGTAATGTGTTTATGATAACTTTCATCTTTTCGTCTTCAGTTTCAAGTTTTTTTTACCGTCTATTTATCATTTCTACTCTCTTTATTTTTTTCACTTGATAGGATAAAGTTTATATATTTTTTAAGAAAAATTATATAGGAGTTACAATTTGACTAATATAATCATATTAATTGATAGATACTTTTTGAAAACATACAATAATCATTATTTTCATATTCTAGACTAAATTAAGAATTAAAGATAGAGTTGGAAAAAATGATCAATTATTTTTTGAGTTTCTACATTGACAAATATTTTTAATATACTATCAAGTAAAAAGAAATGGAGAGAGTAATAATTAAGGGAAAATAAGTCAGAGATAACCTCTGCTATATCCCTTAGAGAGTAGAAATAAGGTCGGCATACATTCATCTTTCCCATACCTTATTAATTATGGGAATATATATAGAGTCATCAATATGAGATGGATCAGCCCATGTAGGCTTTGAAAAAAATTGGAAAAATTACATAGAACATTAATATTAGGCTTTTAATTACCTGTTCTACCAATATTTTATTTTGTTTACTTAAATAACAAATAAATTACAAAATAATCAATATGTGGGTATACTGTAGTTATTACTATTATCCATATAATTCTTAATTATCTCTTATTTAGCACATATAATTATGAAAAAAATTAACCTAATAAATAATTTTCATAATTTATTTTATTGCGTATTTATGAATTCGTATTTCCTTGTTTGTTTAATAGTTGATAACTTGTTTACATATTGGTATATCTTATTTGTTAAAATTTTATTTCTGAGTTGCTTATTGTCATATGTGATAACTTATTATAGTTTGAATTTATACTTTACTAGTCTCTAACTCTCTATACACGTGCATTGTACATGGATGTCGACAGATTTAATACTAAAATTTGAATAACCACGTATTTTTATTAAATTAAATGAGTTTTTAAGTAACAAAATAAAAATTAAAGAATAAAATACAAGTTCCTCAGAAAAATGAATTCTATCATCGGTTAGTAACTTGATAATATAGCTCAAAATTAATAAGTACAAGTCATATAAAGACTCTAGGGAAAATGAATCGTCATTTTGATTTTTAGACCCTTTTATCGTTTGAAGTAGAATTCTCACTCATCAATCGCTCTTACCTTTCAAGCAAATAATTTGAAATTTTATATTGAATTAATGAGACAGATTTTGAATATTTCATTGCTACAAATAATTATACAATTTTAGGCAGAGATCATCATTAAAAAGTTGAAAAAGTTCATACATTCTTTTATCAACTTGGATGCAGTTCATCCAACGATAAACTTAATCCGAATTATAGAGCTACGACAGGTTAGATGGTTGAATTCACTAACTAATTTAAAGAATAACAATTGACATTATCACGAATAGCGATTCAATATCTTTCAATATAAAAAATTCTTATGTAAGGAAAGAAATACTAACTCTTTGATACTTTAGAGAGGAGAAATTGTAATTGGTACAATCACTAACTCGTCAAACTTTAAAATTTAAATTTAATCTAAAAAATAAGAAAATAGTAAATTTTAATAAATTTATCTATAATCTACTAAATTCAAAGAAAAACCTAACTCAAGAATAGAAGAAAGCGATACAAATGTAGTGCAGTTTTAAACTTTTGACAGTTACAAATTTCAAAGATGAACGAATATATTTGCATACAAAAATAAAAATTAGACTTCACAAAATTATTCAAAAGCACAACATACTAACATAATCACACAAAAAATAACCAATACCCAGGAAAATCCTCTTAGAAGCAGAATTTGAGGCTAAACAAATCAAATAACATAAAACTAATAAAAGAATTGAAACTTGTATAAACATCAACAACACTGAATATTAAATAAATAACTACATATATTATCTGTTTTATCAATCCTAACCACAATCAACAGGTACAAAAGTTTTATGATAAATAATAAAATTTGCTTTATAAATTCTTAATAATACAGAAAAATAATAATATACATTTAAGAAAAATGAGAGCGGTGTTCCTTCAATATCTATTTCAATTAAGGGTGGACATGCCTATGGTATCGTACGATATTAAAAATTTTTGATTGATACTTTTGATTTTTAAAAATATATATTAAATTAATTTATATAAGTTGATATTGTCACCAAACTAAGAAAGACTCATAAAAATTAGTGGAGACAACCATTAATGCTTGCATTAGAGTAGATTTTCTATATCACACTATTTGGGGTGCAATCTTTCCCTCCACCCTGTAAAAGCGAGATGCTTTATGCACCGAGCTGCTTTTTTTTTCAGATTGTGTTTTCAAAAGTCTTAGATATAAGATTGATTTGCATTACAAGTAGAATTTTTATTTAATGTGTAATTTTTTTTAAAAAGTAAAATCTTAATCACTTTTAAATTTTAAAATATTAATATATTTTTTAAAATATTTTAAATATGGAAGAATTTAATATATAAAATTTAGTTAATTTTAAATATTAAAAAAATAATTAAATTTTGTCAAGTGTGAACTTTATTTTAAAAGCGTAAAAAATGAATGAAATTTACTATAAAATTGTACTATAAATATTTAGTAATAACTGTATATGAGACTTTTAATATATTGCAAGAAAAAAAGAAGAAGAAATAGATGTGGTGAATTTATAATATTGAGAAACCTAATTAATATACAAATGCATAGATTAAATTGATTAAACCATAAAGGAACTACCTAATATATTTTCTTTTGAAATCATAATGTCTTTAGGGAAAAATTTTAGGGAACTTACTCACGCAAGGAAAAATTATTTTGGAGAATTTATTTTATTTATTTTTTATTTTCAGAGAAATATTTTAGGAGGGAAATTTTTTAGGTTTTTTCACGGTAATTTTTTTAGGAAAAGTTTTAGTTGGAACTTTTTTAGGGCTATTCATGTACGGAATTTTTTTTTTTTAGGAAATATTTGGAAATCTTTTTAGGAAAAGATTTAGTTGGAAATTTTTAGGGTTATTCACGTAAGGAAATTCTTTTTGCAGGAATTTTTTTAGGTTTATATATAATTATAATTTAATATTATTTAAAAATATTATAAATATAATTAAATAATAATTTATAAAAAATAGTAAATGACAGTTTTGTCTGTTGTAAAATTTTTAACGAAGGGCAAAAAGTTCACTCCATATTTCTAAGGGCCTTCACACTTTTAATATAGTATAGATTTAGAAGTTGGTATTAAATATTTTTATAAACTGATCTTTTTATTTAACCACTAATTCTTTTTTGGGTTTTATATAATGTAATATTGTTTACAAGATTAGTAGTTCAAATATTTGCAAAATGGTTAGAAATTGGTAATACATTATATTTTTGAAAATAATTTCTATTTTTATGAAGCCGTATTTCGTTTGTTGATTTATTAGTGACAAGTTGTTTACATATTGGTGGTATAGATTATGATTAAAATTTTGATTTTTAAGTTGTTAACTGCCATTTTTTTAATTTGATTTTATAGTTGGATTTATAAATTTTTAGAAATAGGTTTTAAATATTTTTATATATGTTCTTTTAATTATTCTTTTTTGTCTTATGTTGATATGTTACATTGGTATATTTTTTGGGTTTATATAATGTTGGTTAATGTTGATAAATTATTTATTTTTAAACTTATTAATTTATTGGTAGGTAAGTTGTATACATATTGGTTATAACTAAATACTTATAAAAAATGATTAAAAAAAATTAATTGGCTCATTTTAAATGAGTTGCGCGATCGCGCAGAATAAACTGAAAAACGCAGTTATGGCAGTAATATCAACAGTAAAGAAGCCTTTGCATGACCGCGAAAAAAAAAACTAAAAATGCGTATTATAAAAAATATGATTTGTTGAGAAGGAAAAGAGGTTGTCAAATTTGGCTAGAAGTCAATTATGGTGTAGATTATATATACATGTGTAAAAAAAAATGATAAATAAATATAACATTATTTTTTCCTTTTTCTTAGCATCGATATCTACAAATTAGGAGTAATAATTTTTTATAATCATGCTTTATTTATTTATCTTTTTACCAAATCTGATAATCTAAATAAATATTTTTTTGCTATATTTGAAAATATGAAATTATTGGTATTTCTTGTAATTATTTCTCTATAGTTGTATATTTATGTTTTTTTTTCCTTTGAAATTTGAGGTGTCAGGCCAAGTTAGCCAATTATTTTGATGGGCCTTAAAAAAATTGGCCCAACCTATCACTACGTAGGCTGCAGGTCGAGTCGAGCTAGCCCACTTTTTAAAAACATATATAATTATGATTTTTAAAATTTAAATTCTAATTTAAAAATGTTAATATATTTACAAAATAATATTATATGGTATTGTTACTTGTCAACCAAGTCTTGGATTCATAAACAAATAATCTTAATAAACCAATTAAGTTTAACTTCAAATAAAAATTTAATTAAATTGAATTTAATTTGAAATCATTGTTATTTTCTCCAAATATCTTGATTGTCAAACACCAAGTGGAAAAAAAAGGACGTGCATCTTATTTCTTGTAAGACACGACTAGAATGAAGTAACTTTCTCAATTTTAATAATTACTAGTCTAAACATATGCGTCTCATGCGTGTCCGTTATACTAATTATAACTAATTTATAAAAATAACATAAATTTTAAAAGATGTATTTGTGTAACAATATAAGAATTTTGAAAGAAAATAATGAATTTCTAATTGATAAATGATTATGTTTAGTTTGCTTAATCTAGTAGTTTTTTCTTCATTTTGTTCTAATACTTGTTTTAATTAACAAAAAGTCCTAGACATAATATTTGATTTAAAAGTAAAAGAAATCATTCGCTTTTACAGTAGTACTTAAATGCATGAATTATATGTATATTTAAATATTATATAATTTCTACATGTTTTAAATAAGGAAGAATTTAATACATAAAATTTAGTTAATTTTAAAATCTCAAATATTAAAAATAATAATTAAATAACTATTTTGTGTGTGAATTAAACTTTTAAAAATAAAAAAATGCATGGTTTTTTGCTGCGGTAGCTTCATATTTTAAATATTTAGTAATGACTCAATTTTAAATTTTTCGTTTTACCCTTTATAAGATGATTTCAGCTCAGGTTTTTTTTTCTTTCTCATAATCTATGTGTCTAGTCAAACTCGTTCACATAAATTGAAAGAAAGAAATAATATATATTTAACTAAAGAAAGTGAATAGTAGAACACTCAATTATTTGAAACAACTTAAAGTATATTGTGTTTCTGTATCTCTTTTTTAAAAAAAAAGGGAGGAGGAGGATGAATTCAACGTGTTAATGCATCATGAAATTACGCTCTTTAATTTATAAAATAGTAAATGACAATTGTGTCTATTGAAAAATCTTTTAATGAAGGGTAAAAAATTCAATTAGCGTTACTAAGGGACTGTATTATATTTAAGTAAATAGTAGTAAAATATTATGCATATATGGAATATTAGGTTAGTTGATCAAATCTAAATTACCAAAGATTGTTTCATAGGAAAATTATATTGCATCTTCAAATAAAATAAAATTTGAAAAAATAATGGTAGAAAAGTGACTGTTGCATTCTTGAACTATAGTATTGTCATTGAATCTAACTTCAGTCTTCTTGTTTACTGATAGAAAATTAGGATTAACACTATTAATGCGCCCATTTGTGACGTAACAGATCTTGTTTTGTTGTAGTAATTTTTTTCATTTTTCAACATCATTATTGAAAAGTATAGCATAACTTTTTCGCCCTGCAAAAAATTAAACTTTAATGATCAAAAAACATATATATAAAAATATAAAATATAGTAAAAATAGATAAAAACTCAAACTATATGTAAAAATATAAATATGAAATATAATATGAAAAAGAATTATTACCTCTTCATTAACTAATGTTATAGTCATTCAAGTTTAAAACTAAGACTTTTATTATCCAATGAGAATCATATCGCCTTAAATTATTGATTAACACAATATCGTATATGAAATCTTTTTCAAATTTATTGCAAGACTATCTAAAATAAATTGTGCACAAGAGTTATAATTATATAAAAATATTTATTTTATGAGATGAAGAGATTATATTGTCACGGCCCAAATGGACAGGCCGTGCGGGCACCTCCTATCGACTCTACTCGATAGGAGAACCCTTACAATATTACTATTAATACACAGGAAAATAATTTCAAATATTTTCATTACTTTCTCATTAATTGATAAAAATCTCAAACAAAATAACATTACAAGAATTTCTCAACCATGACTCTCCCAAGATCTAGTTTAAATAGGTACAAGAGCTCTATTTGAAATACTTGACAAAACAAAATGACCTAACTTCATCTGAAAAGAAGAACACTGAAGCTGGTGCTGAGTACTCCATGTCAATTAAGGAACTTCAACCTACCACAACCTACACCAAAAAGGTGTAGCAAGGTAGTATCAGTATACCACACATACTGGTAGGCATCATTTGCCGACTAGGTTTAGTTAACACAACAACATAATAATCAATATACAATCAATGTCATTAAATGTAATGATTATATCACTCCCAAGCACCATACTAGGTATAATTGCTACATCCACGTTCTTAAATCTCATCAAAATTTATGCAATGCTTTTATAAACCTATTTATTATTAAAGACCTTCAATCTTTCTCCCTTCGTTTCCGCTGCAGTGAATACTCGGATCGCCACAGCGGTCCCGCTACCGCAACTATTTGCCCGCTGTATCGATAATATCCAACTGTCAGTACCCGCTTTTTCCCTGACCCGGCTCTATTTGTTCCTGCTATAAAATTCAATAGCACCACTATCTCTCTGACCATTTCACTAGGATTAACTAAGTACGTTTCTTCCATTTATTAACCTATTTAATTGTATCCAGGATCTTCCAACCCTTCTCAGTGATGTACATCAAATACTAAAGTCTACTCGCTATCTCATGATAATGCACTATCTTTTGTTAAAACTCGTCACGTTATCTTCCGTAACCCACAAGATCAATTTAAACAAGACGGGCAATTGCAAATACGGATTAAGTAATCTCAAGTACACACAAAGGTCATCAAAACATAATGAGGGAGTCAATGTTCCCCAACATTAAAGTACATGCACATACCTGACTTCATTCCATGAAAATGTCATAAAATATCATACCTAAACTGAATATCCATATACAGTATTCCACATTTGTTTCTCACACCCATTTTATGTCGGTATATCTTGTATCACACTGGTATTTCTAGTACCTTTCTGTATCTGCAGCCGTATGTATATCAACACATACCTGCAAAATCTCTCTCTTACAATCATACCATCGATGATATGCCAGGCAAAGGCCTCCATTATATCACTGTACACACATGTCAGAGGGTCTTATGTTTGCCTTTCCAGTCATGACCTGCAGGGGACTCTAGAAATCCATGTATGATACACCCAACAGTATGAAACATTCATCATACCTGTCTGTGTACTCACTCGTACACCTAGCCGCATAGTCCTTTAGCCATACCTGTCTGTGTACTCACTCATACCGCTCGCCCGGATGCTCACCTCGGGCATGAGCCACTCGTATATCCAATCCTTATTCGGAATCTGATGATATTAACCTGTTCATTTGAGTTCCTTACCTTCGGCCATAGGCCTCTCAGTTTCCATCATATCAATGACTTTCCTTTCATATTATCCGTCACCTCAGTCACCTATTCATTCTATGCCAATAAGCCCCTCAATCTTAGAACACATAATGTAAAATAACACGTAACAAATCATCCCACGAAAAAAATTACATATTCACCACAACAAATACAATCACATGAATTTAAATAAACCTCATGTCCGAGCAATAGTAATAATAGTTATTTTATCATGTTATAAGATTTCTGACTTGGCCCGCTCACTGGTTTGAGCTCCACTGCAGCGGCATCACTGCTGTTACAGCGGTTTACCACCCACTGCAGCGTTACTGCTGGCAGCACTACGATCAATCCTTATTCCAATTTTCCTCAGCGTTTGTTTATTTATACCCACTATAATAAAAGCAACGTCATATCAATCTTACTTCAACAATCAGACTTGCCACAGTGTCACTATTAATACGAACAACAGTATCAATCTATAAAATACGATACCAATCACAACACATTCAAGTCATTACATAGGGGATTACTATCCTACATCACTTGCTTCAACTCGCGCTCAACATGACTGTAACTTATTAACAGGCCGTTATTTGCATCTCCTATATAGATTCTACATGATTACCCGTCCAAGATTTTGATTCAAAAGAAGAAGACTCCCATAATTTATACCTGGAAGTATTCTAACAATGACATTTGAAAGTTAATCTACTCAATAATGTTTGATTCAACGCATATCCTAGAACATTAACCCATTTATTAGATGAATTATCCCCCCCAGGAATTTAACTCATTATGGCTTTTATCACTCCTTTTCTAATTCGCTTGTTCTTAGATGTTCACCAATTCTAATTAACAGATAATACTTGGTAAAAAATACCAATATACATTATCGAAAGCATATAAACTATATGCATGTATATGTTTAGCTAACCAAAGTCCAAGGAAAAAGCGAGTGAACAACAGCCTACTTAGAAGCCAAGCTATCATCCCGATTGTTCTCGATTGCAGGACTGCATTATTTTCTTGATTTTCTTGTGGGAGCTCCTAGCTATGGAGGCCGAATCTCTACCTCTTAGATTTCTTTCTCCCAAGAAAAGTTTTTTTTCTATTTTTAGGCAGTTTTAATAAGTCCTCCTCAAAGACTAGGTTTTCAAAATCCTAATCAGAATGAGATTGTAAATTTCTGGTCCGCGTTATCCGCTGCAGCAGACACCCTTTTGGGGAGACAATTCCTTGCCACTGGGAGGGATTTATTAGATGTAGAGGCTGACCAACTGAAATTTAGATTTAATAAAGAGGAGGTCACCTTCAATGTCTGTCGGTTAATGAAGAAACCAAAGGAGTATAGAGTGGTCTCACCAATCGAGGACGAGTTTGAGTTTTTTGACGAAGTTTGAGTAGTCAAGAGACTTGCATTGTGTTGCAATGTTAAATCAGGCGCTTCTTGGGAGGCAACCCATGAGGTAGTTTGGTGAATTCTGAGTAACCAAACCACCTACGTCGTGCTGCAACATTAAATCAAGCGCTTCTTGGGAGGCAACCCAAGTTTATTGACTTATGTGTGGTCAGTTTGCAGGTGAAACAAAATAGGTTGCAGAAAAATTATAGAACAGACTGGTGCTATGAGCCTCAGTACGACTCTTAAGAGGATTGCACGGGCCATAGTACAAGTCGTGGCGAGAAGCAGAGATGTAGCCTAGTGCATAAGTTCAGGGTACAATTGGTCCTATGACTCGTAACTCCATTGTATAGGTCGTAGTACTCACTGTGAACTATGAAAAGTATGGACCTTCAATTCAGAGTGACCTACGAGTCATGGTACGTTCGTACCTTCAGGGTACGATTCATATGATGTGCTCATAGGTCCACGAGTTAGTTTCTTAAAATCTCTACTGCAAGCCCTAGGGACGAGTCGTAGGTCCTTCCTACGACTCGTGGTATGAGTCATGATGGACCAAATTGCTTAAATTGACCTGAATCAACCCAATTTTTTAAAATTTCCCTAAAACTATTTAAACTTCAAACACTTCGGACCCTTCTCCCAATCACTCAAAACCTCAACTCACGAACACTCCCATGACTTCCCTCACACCCGTAACTCAAGAACAAAATCGATTGCCAAAGATTTTTTCTCGATTAAAGACTGTTCAAGTCGAATTCTAACCCCAGTCACTAACACGCACGAAGTGAGCAAGATTTTGCAACATTCAAGTAAGTAGTTATGCTTTGAATCGATTAAAGAGACCTTCGTGTTTGTGCAAACTTTTTTAATAACTGGGAGTCCTCAAAAAGCATGAAAATATAGGAGGATAATGATCATTGATGTGCAAAATAAATGTATTGACTGGGTAATAGTCGAGCAGGCTAAAAAAATTGTATTCAAACTACTAAAAATTGAGTTACGGGTTGTGAATCAAAAGGGAAGGACTGGGTAGTTGTAAAAACATGCAAAATGCATGCCTAGACTTGGGGAATCCTGAGTACCCAAAACAAATTGAATTCACCTGCAAACTGACATGAAAAGAAGACAAGGACAAGCTTCACAAGCCTTCCTACGACTCGTGGTTTCACACTATGACTCCTAGAATGGCTCATTGAGACTGTCCTAAGCCAAATGTATAACAATTAAGTTGTATGAAACCTAGTACAACCCATAGTATCCTACTATGAATCATACCTGATAATCGTACTAGGAGTCTGAAAAGGGTCAAGCCAAAAGTGATTGTACGATCCTTCCTACGACTCGTGGAATTGACTTATGGTCGTACAATGAGTCATGGAAAAATATAGAATATGGGTTTCCAAGGGGTATCCTTAGACGACTCGTGGTACGAATCGTACCTTCCTGGTACGAGTCGTACGTCAGAGTCATGACTTTGACTTGAGATGTTACGAGTCGCAGTATGAATCGTACCTTCTAGGTACGACTTGTACTATAGACCCATGAAAAATTATAGAGGATATTTTCTTGCTTTCTTTTTCTCAGATTTGGAATTCTAATCCTTTTTCTCCACAGGTACAATGACTCAGAAGAGGAAGGCAACCAAAACAACTGCTCAGAGTACGTTGATAGATGAGTCATGTGAATCTGACCACGCTGGCAACACACCTAGTAATTTGGTGGAGGAATACAGGGTCGATACATTTGACACCGATGGGACCCGAACCACTAGGGAGAAAGCTAAAGCCCAGGCCGAGGCGGCCACTGCCACATCTGCCGGTGCTCCCCAGTCCGAGGAGGGAGCCAAGGAACTGGTCCAAGAGTCCGGTAGTGATTCTAATGATGATGAGGGGTCCGAGGAGGCCCAATCCTGCGATGGAGACAATGAGTCCGGATCCGATGATGAGGAAGCCAATGCTGAGCAAGAGCAGACTCCGCCTAGGGAGAACCACACTATTCTGTGGAGAGTACCAGGTGCACAGGAGATCTATGAACAGGGTCGTGCTCTCACCGCCAAGAACAACCACAAGCGGAGTATTCAAGAAGAGCCGCAGATCCTCATCAATGCACTGAATGAGGTGGAGGAGATGAAGCGGATATTCAACTACTACGGGTTTTGAGTGGATGGCTAGAATCCTGTATCGATACACTTTAGAGATCAGCCAGGAGTTATATGCCAATTATTTTGCTACCATGGAACTGAAAGCAAAAGAGGGGCAGAAAGTCAAAGATCAGCTCATAATGGAGAGCATCATGGTGCGCAGCCGCACTATTGATATATCTGAGCATACCATTACTCGGGCATTATATGGGCCTTAATTTATTCTACCCCACACTACACCGGAGTTTGACTAACGGGTGGACGACATGAAGAAAATCAAGCAGTTAGGCCTTGAGGAGAGAAAGAGTCAGATTAAGTGGCTGTCTAGGGTTATCGCCAAAGATAAGGAGGAGGCAGAATAGGTAACTAGCAGAAAATAAGTCACTAAGAATTCACTGAACTTTATAGAAAAAGCCTGATGGACGCTAGTTCGTCATAGGTTGGCACCGATAGTGAATTACAATACACTCAGTGCAGACAGAACAACATTGGTGGCGTGTATCATGTCACAATATGCCATCAACATTCTGAGGGTTATTGTGGAGGAGATCCAAGATTGGGTTGTGGGATTAAGCACTACCATCCCATTCTCGAGTCTCGTATTCAAGCTGTGTATGGAGGTAGGTCTTAAGGTGTATCCTTGTGAGGAGTGATTAATTGGAGGACAGCAGACAACAGATATTTGATTGATCCAGAATGAAATGAACCCAGTGAGCAGAACACAACTTTCTACCGCAATCCCGACACCACGAGCAGTTGGGGGCGAGTAGGTGAATGCCCCAACCTCACAGGAGCAAGATGAGACACCAGCTACAGATGTTGGTCAGTCAGAGGCAGCTCCCAGCACCTCCGCTGACCACCTATGGGCCTTTTAAGCCAGATCCCAGCAGGATACATGCTCGTGCCTCTGGAATTTCTTCAACAGATGGAAAAGATATTGACCGCAACTGAGAAAAAGATACAGTCTATGATGGAGAATATGAAGCCTTGGGTGAAGGCTGAGATTGAGGCGGCTGCACGGGTCTTACATGCCAGACTAGACAGCTTTGAGAGATGCTTCAACGAGTGCATGGCCTAGCAGACCGACAATGTTAGCCTCCGTGAGGAGTTGGAGGCTCTTCATAGCCAAGTGATCGAGCTGTCATCTCGACAGTAGCAATTCTAGCAGCCCCCACTCTTTCTGGCCTTGACATGGGGATAGATGATGAGCTTGATTTGACGGCGTATTGGGAGCCGACCGGAGCTAAGGGAGGAAAAGGGAAAAATAGGGTCTCTAAGGATGTTAGATATGATACTCTAAGGAAGAATAGAAAAAAGGAAAAGAAAGATCGCAAGCAGGAGAGATTGGAGAGTCAATAGACTCACGACGAGCATAGGTCGGAGTTGCTTGAGAGAGCGAGAGGAGTGGGTAGCTCCACCACTGCCATGCTGAGCTTGCGGGTGGCAAGGACCCTTGGGGTGAGCCACATTCAGCCCTAGCCATTCCAGAGGTCGCAAAGGCGACTGCTACTGCTGAGGGGGTGACCATTCCCCCCATTGATACACCATTGAGTGCGCCGGCCACCCTCAACGCCATGACTGCAGCGGAGGTGCCACCTCCGCAGGATGACAAAAGCACTTAGGGCACCATAGGTATGTCCCTTCCTTGTGTTTTGTATTCTTTGCTACGGGTCGAAGCATGCTTTTCAAAAGGGGAGGGGGTCTACTTGTAATTTTTTGAGATTTTTGGATTCATCCGAGGATTTTTCTTGCCGTGTTTCTTTTTCCTCAAGCATACTATCTAGTAGAAATGACATGTTTAGGATGTTTTTGTTTAATTATAAAGTAGCTTAGGATTACTCAACCAATAAAATTCACTAGTTTTGAACTTTTGAAAAAAAAATGATCCTGTTTAAAATTTTTGAAGGTTAGCTGTGTACTTGTTGATTGTAAAACACGATTTATACGAATCTTTTTGTGTCATTTAGTGTATTAGCATTAGTAGTTATAGTTGGACATGTATGGACCCAACAGGGAGAATGAATGCGAAACATGTACCGTGAGTGAGTAAGGTCTATACTGTCACACCCCGCCTTGGAGGGTATGACTGGCACCTGGTGCCCTACTGGGACCTGAACTGCTGGACTGCTAAGCCTGGGCACAAAGGGCTATATAACGGCTGTAAACACAGCCCCCGGCCCATAGCCTCCTGTACCTGTACTAACAGCTAACCAGAAACATATCAATTCAGGGAAACCTATGCGGGCCGACAAGGCCACCATGCTGTCTAGTTATCTATAACTCAATCATGAAGTACTAGAAAGCTATGTGACCGACAAGGTCACCACTACTGGCAAACTATGGCCCCACACGGCCAACATAAAAGAAAGAAAGAGTACGAACAGCTATACAACTGCACGGCCTCACACGACCGGCTCATCTGACTACAGGGAAATATAAACAGACTGCAAGCCTCTAGGAATAGCAATAGAAATGGTCGGGACAGGGCCCCGACCTACCCGTACTATACAACAAAAGAAACTGAAATACACCTCTGGAATTCAGTCTCCGGATAACAGGAGCTGAATACTCGATCGCTGACAGGAATCACGTGGTATCGCCTGCTCGTCTATGAGTACCTGCAGGCAAGTAATGCAGCGCCCCACCGGGCGTCAGTACCGCTGGTACTGAGTATGTAAAGCAACAACTGAAAGAAATATCTGAAAGCAATAATATAACTGATGAAACTGAAGTAGAAGGAATAGCTTAACTGTCTGATAATGTAAGTCATACCTTCTCTTAATCATACTGGAAGGAGTAGGAGTCATTCCTGAGGATTTATCGTTCTACTATCGATCTACCCGTATCTACTGTAACACAGTATAACATATCATAACATACATAACACACACAAACCTTACCCGGCCCCCATAAGCCGGGAGGTACAACCAGCACAGAATCTATACCCTTACCCCGGTCATCCCATCTCCTATAACCCTGTAAGCATCCTGCCGGTCCCCTGGGTATGCACTTGGGCTCGCTGAGCCCCTGACTATAACTGTACGTGAGTCCGTAGGACTCCTGAATCAACACCCCAGGCGTATCCGCTCGACGGGGGTGTATAAGGGCCGACCAAGGCACAATATGGGGAAAACTAGCATCCCATCTTCGTCCCCTTGCGGGACGACATGCCACTCCATAGAGCGACGCATCCTCGTCCTCTGGCGGACGAGTCGATACAGCTATCAACCCTGGGGCGGTCATGGATGCTAGGTAGTCCAACCCCAAACAATACAACGGTCTCAACTAGTAATACTATCTGCATGTCCCGCATACTGAAGCTAATAGCGGTAAAGTATTTATATATACTATATGCTGAGCTATTGATAGTAATATGTACGTACTTAATACATGCTGAGGCTGGTAATAGTATATATGTATAAATATAGTCTTCTGCCAGACTGTACTGGGGCTAATGCTGAACAAGATATAGTGTTTCTGCTGAAAACTATGCTGTATACTGAGTTTCTATAGTAACATGATTTACTATTCCTAACATGCTTTCTAACTCCATTTTAACTTATCATTCTGTTTCTGAGATGTCTTACAGATATTACATTGCTTTACTGGGTTTCAGCTGAATACAAGAATATCTTAACATTTCGTGTTACGTCACATACTGAGCATGCTGGGCAGTTTCTAACACTTGTGTTAGAATCTATGTCGTACTAGTAAGTTTCCCGCAAGTTACAACTTGATGCTTCTAATAACGTATCAACATTCACAATAAACGTAACCCTTGACTTCTGAACATTCTACTGGCCTGTAAATTACTATACTGTGCCGATTTACTTAACTTGCCGAGGGAACTAGCTTTACATACCTTATCCTTGAATTATTCGTCTGTCGGGCGAGACTCGGCGGACACTTCAACTATTTTCTCCCAACTGCATTCATAAATATGTCAATTAATACTAAATATAGCTTTATTGTAAAGAGCAACGTTACTTTCGATATAGTTTATAGCCTAAACTTAGGCTTATCGAAAGACGGTCGAAAACTCGCTATTTTTCAGCGGTCCAGAAGGGAGAAATATTCACCTCACAGCTAGGAACACATAGACACTAATTTAGAGCAATTCCACTTACCTTAGCTCGGTGGCTCGACGATTCGTCGGCCGTATTTTACGAAACTGAGAATCCGTAGGAATGCTCTCTGCTGCTAAATACCTCTGTATCTGGAGTTAATTTGAGTTTGGGCAACGTTTAGCAGCGTAATCGGACGAAAATTATATAATTTCTTCATTCCTCTTTCTCCCTCTGCATTTGCCCTCTGTTCTCTGGAAATTTTAAAGGTTTTTATCATTTAAAACCGAAGTGGGGCTTTATATACTTGGGCCTGGACAAGGCCAACGTGTCACGGAGCCAACGCGGAGGCCCCTCCTCCGTGACACGCTGCCATCGCGGAGGGGCTCTACCTCGGCTCCTTCCGCGATGGTTCGACAGGTTTCTCGTCCGATCTTTTCCCGGGCCTTTCTCCAGCACGTATGGCCTTCAAATATGCTTAACCAATGTGCGAATAGGTCATTTAGGTGTCGGGAATTCTACGGGGTATAACATATACATAGTTCAATACTGCGTAAAGGATCTAGAACTTTCCCATTGGTCTTTACATAGGTTTTAGGATTGTTGGTTCGGAAAGGATCATAGACCATTGTTGTTTATCCCATTTTAGCTTAATTTACCCTATACGAATAATATAATTCCCTTGATCCTAATTTTGAGCATTAAATGAACCATTTTTCTTTGATTAACCGATTAACCTTAACCATTTTTTTATAATGAACCTTCTTTGGCCCTGGTCCCTTCTTGGACATTATGAACCTCAATCTAGTCAAAATGCCTAAGTTGGAGGTGGCTAGAGTAGGGGTGCATAGATCATGGGGAGGTGAAAAAGCAAAATAAAGGAATAAGGGTTAAAAATGAGATGTGGTGTGACAAAAGAAAAAAAAAGCTGAAAAAGAAAAATTGAAAAGAAGATACAAAAGAGAAAAATGAATGAAAAATTGAAAACACACCACACCCATGCAATTGCATAAAAATGGAGAAAATGAAGGAAAAAAGCTGAAAAGTAGAAAGAGTGGAATAAATGAAAAGTGGCGCCATGCGTATATAGTGCCAAGGAGGGTTTAGTCACTAGAAAGTTCATATTTATTATATCCAGACTGAAAGCCTACATTACAAGCCGAATAAGTCCTATAATGATCCTAGCCTAATTGTCTGAAGAATCGAAGTAGAGAAAATAAGGGAAAGCTATGATATCTGATGTGCAGTATTTGGAACTTCCTTGTGAGAGTGAGAGTCTTACTTGTTCAGTCCCACGTTTCATATTTTCATATATCTGTAAGTTGGAGACTTTATTTGCTGTGAGGGTACATAGTTTGTGTTTTATTCTGCCAGTTGTCTGTGTGAAAAGCATTAGTAATGACTTAATTCTCTACTAATAACTAGATGACATATTTTGATCCCTATTTATCATGATTTGTGGTTACTTGATGTGCATATTCTGATTTAGTTTACTGGAAAAAGGGTCAAAAGTTGTTTGTGTTCATAGTGCAAATTTTGATTGGTGTTGGCTATAGTATCCTAGGTTTATTTTCTAGTTAAGCGTCATTTTTAGTTTTTGTTTTCTTTGTCTGAGGACATGCAAAAGTCTTAAGTTGAGGGTGTTGATGTGCTGTGAATTTACAACACTTTCGACACTTAAAACTGAGAAAATAGCATGGACTTAGGTATGTTTATACGGATATGAGGTGTTTTCACTTTGGTTTCAGGGAAAATAGGTGTTGGAGCAAAAATGTGCAAAAGATGCAGAAAAGTGCAGAAAATCAACCAAGTACTGATCTCAGTATGAGCCATACCTAGATTGTATGAGTCGTACTGAGACTTGTGGAAAAATTCAGAAGGCTGGATCAATACAAAGGCAAAGTACGACTCTCAGTACTGTTATACCCAGGAAATCTAAAGATCAGACCCGAGAGTTGAAACAGAGAAAAAGTTGAAATTTGGCATCAGACTCAGAATGAGTCGTGAAGAGACTCATGAGACCAGCCCACGAGTCATGATGTGACTCGTGGGGAGGCCCAGGGATTTAATGAGGAACTTGAGAAGTGATACCCCACGGGCATGACCATGACTTGTGGCTAGGCCCCACGAGTTGTTAGGTCAGTCGTGGGGTGGGTGAGAAGGAAAAAAGAAGGAAGAAGGGCAGTGTACTCGACGGAAGGACCCCACAAGTCGTGGTCAGTCCCCATAATTCATGGGGAGGGTCGTGGTCAGCTAGTGAGAAAATAATTTACATGGAGGCAGTGTACATAACGGGTGGTGACAACGAGTCGTGGTCACCAGTAACGACTCGTGAGGTTGCCCGTGATGAGCCCAGACGATCAGATAAGCAGTGTACCTCACGGATCATGCCACGAATCGTGGCCCAGGGTAACGAGTCGTTAGGTCCCTAGTTAGGACCACCTGACAGTTATTTTCTATGAATTTAGTAAGGGCTTTTTCGTAATTTCTAAGTTCCTAAGGCCTAAACTACGTCGTTTTGAGTTATGAATAGTGGCTTTCAAAGGGGCTAAATTCATTTTAGGCCTTATTCATCCATGCATGCAAGGTAGAAAGGTTAGAGAAGGTGATCAAGTTAGTGTTCTTCAATTTCTCTTCAATTTCCTATTGGGCATCTAAAGAAGTGTAAGAATCAGCTACCAACAAGTATGTAGGGTTATGAATGGGTGTTCTCATTCACACCCATGCCCAATCTCTCCTAATTCATGAAGTTTGACCAATTAAATCTTGTCGAATTCTAATGATCTATCAATGGGTTATTATCTTTCATGATTTACATCATATTTTATGAATTATGACCAGATTCTACAACTATTTTGGTTATAAATTTATTAATTTCGATTTCTACTAAATTAAGCCTAACTATGCATGTTCTATGATGAATCGAGTTATGATCTTTACTTCAATTGTTGATATTTATAAACCCATCATGATTTATGATTCGTAAATATGGATTTATTCAAATTCCCATTATGAATTGATGATTTACAAAGCCTATATATGATTTATTGTTATGCATGAATCCCATGATTTATTAATTATGTTTTGGCCGACCCACAGGCCTTACCTTCATGGCTAGATCACATATTTACAAGCATGTTTATAATTATCATGATTTAACTAGCCCATGAATCTCCCGCATAATATACTATGAGCACTATATATACGTTTTGGGAGTAGTATTTAACACCGAGTAGGTTCGGGTCCAGATTTTGCTTCGGATCTCAGAACTACATGCCATCGTAGGACATGATGGAACCTCCCTTGTGATTGTCCCCTTTGCCTAAATGGGCCCTTTCATGTGTGATATCACGCCCTTCGTGGTTCTACCCTTGGCAAGGTGCGAACACCCTGCCGACTAGGGATTTACAGGTCGGTCTCCATGTGTGCTCATATGGGGTATGTCAGTTATAAGAATCTTCCACTGTTCCTCATGATTTATGCATGTTTATGATTATGTATATTAGCTCAAGTCATGTTCGATAAAGCTTTTCTAGAATGATTGTTAATACGACTGAATTACGAATGTTGTGAAAACCTTGAGCCTTATGTTATCATATGTTATTTATGTTATGAGCATGTTGTCTCTCTCTTATGATCATTTATGAGCCTTTATATATTTTAAATGCCTGTTTTACTTACCTTGCATACTCAGTACATTTCACGTACTGACCGCATACTCTATGATGTATCATTTCATGATACAGGATCCGGCTCTCAGGCTCAGCCCCATCAGTAGTCCATTTTAGAGTTTCACATCCAGCCTATTGGTGAGTCCTCATTCTCCGAGGACCATTTGATTCAGACATTGATGTTTTCTTTTAGTTTTAGTTGTCGGGTTAATTGGGGATATTGTCCCATCAACCCATCTATTACGTTAGAGGCATTCAGACTATATGTAGTATTCCGCTGTTATGTATTTAGTCCGTATCGATTATTATGCCATGCTATGTTATGTTCATGCTTCCGATATGTTGATATGTTAAGTATTCCGTTTGATGATATGAAGTTATATGAATATTCATGCCATGGTTGACTTGGAGTCTCTCGGGGCTCCTTATCCCGTGTCACAATCCGGGTCTACATTCGGGTCATGACAAACTTGGTATCAAAGCAATAGGTTTAAAGTGTCCTAGGGTGTCTGAAAATCGCATTAAGTAGAGTATTGTTCATGGGTGTGAAGTGCGCCACACTTATGATGAAAAGGCTATGAGATGTTTAGGAAATGTTCCCTTCTTTCATGATCTATGTCGTGCGATGAAATGTCTCCCTATCCTTCTAATTCATGCTATTCACAATTGTAGAATCATAGCTCCCTAAAGAATGAATGGTAGAAGGAATGGGAATGGAGAAGGCCACGAGGTTGGCAATGATAATGGGCGCCAACAGGCCCCACCAGTTTAGGAGCACCAGGCACCGGAGCTAGTTTCCCATGCTGAGTTTCGGGCAGCTATCCAGATGCTTGCTCAGTCTTTGACCGCTCAGGTCAATTAGTAGGCTGTTGCGCATGTTCCGCAAAATGGCAATGCAGCGGCGGCTCGAGTAAGAGATTTCTTGAGGATGAACCCATCGGAGTTCCTTGGGTCCAACGTAGATGAGGACCCCCATGAATTCATCAACAAGATTCTAAAGATCACCCAAGTTATGGGGGTGAAAAATGGAGAGTGCGTTGATTTGGCCTCCTATCAGCTGAAAGGGGTGGCACTTATATGGTTTAAGCAATGGAGGGATGGTAGGGTAGTCGGGGCAGGTCCTATAGGTTGGGAAGAGTTTCATGCGGCCTTTCTGGATCGGTTCTTCCCTCGTGAGATGAGGAAACTAAAGGCGGCTGAGTTTGTAAATCTGAAGCAGGGTGATATATCAGTTCAGGAGTACTCTCTGGAGTTCACCCGCTTATCCAAGTATGCACCAGAGTTAGTGGCAAACCAGAGGGCTCGAGTGAGCCGATTTGTGCATGGAGTGACGGACTACCTGGATAAGGATTGTAGAATCTCCATGCTGTTTCGAGACATAGATTTTGCCCATATAGTGTTGCATGCCCAGCAGATGGAGTTAGTGTATCAGAGACAGAGAGATGCCAAGAGGGCCAGGACAGACAACTATGGGATTTCTCAGGCTAGATTGGGGGGTGGACAACGCCAACAGTCTCATCACAGGTCTTTTGCTCCAGCACCATCATCATCCAATACACCATCTAGATCACGAGGGGATTGGAGGAGCAGGTTTTCAGATTTAAGAGGTCAGGGTAGCATGCAGATAGAGTGCACTTTCCCAGCTTGTGCGAGGTGCGGCAAGAATCACACAGGGAGGTGCCTAGTTGGCTCAGACGCTTGTTTTGGGTGTGGAAAAACCGGACATAGACTCAGGGATTGCCCTTTGGCCAGATCAGGAGGCGGCGGAGCCCGTATGCCAGCCGCTAGTTTAGCCGCTCCAGCAGCACATCCCCCCCAGCAGGGTGCCTCGACTAGTTCAGCTAGCGGTTATTGCCAGAACAGGTTCTATGCCCTTGCGACTCGTCAGAAGCAGGAGACTTTACCGGATGTGGTTACTGGTATGTTGCGAGTGTTTATCTTGATGCTTATGCTTTGTTAGATCCAGGGGCTATCTTATCTTTTGTGACACCTTACATTGCTAGTAGCTTTGGAGTTAGTCCCGAAACTCTGTCAGAACCATTTCTAGTTTCTACCCCTGTTGGTGATTTAATTGTAGATAGGCGGGTGATAACGGGCAAAAATATATGCCCGAGATACTCTTTATTACTTCAATTAGTCTTGTTCATCTAAGTTATTGTATACATTTTCATGTAATTTTATATAATGTGGAGATATGTGCTAACCAACATGATTAGCCTTTGTTTTGTAGGTTTTGATGATGTTTGAGTAACTAATCCATGAGTTGGTGAAGTAGAAGCTTGGAAACGGAATTAACACGCGAACGTCGGCAAGGAAGAGGCACAAAACAGCCCACCGGCGCGTCGACAAGGTGCCACGGCAGGCAGGCCGCTCAAAACATCCCACCTGCGCGTTGGCAACGTGCCACGACAGGTGGACTCCGCTACCATGGGGCTACAACGCGCTGCCCAGGCAGCGTGACACGTTGCCAACGCGGCAAGGTGCTACCTGGGCCGATTTCGGGTGATTTTCCAGAGAGCCTCCGCGTTCGTAGCGTGTCACGGAGGCTGTGCTCCGCGATGCACTCCGTGACACGTTGCTTGTTAATCCGGGAAAGATTCCTACTAATATAAATAGCACACTTAGGTTTATTTTTCAGAGGGAATACTTGGTGGAGCTAGGACGTGGGTTAGCAGCAGTTGAGGATTGAAAAAGCTAAGGGTTTTTCTCTCTTTCTTTCTTCTTTCAATCAATTGTACGTATGATTTACACTCATTTGAGGATGATCAATCCATAAATGAGTGGCTAATTCTCTTCCTTGCTAAGGTTTTGAACATGTGTATTGAATTTTGATTGTGAATTATATGGTTTTTCATCTTCTTCTTTCATGTTGTTCTATTAATTCTTGTTCTTACTGCATTAGTGTGTGGCCAACATTAATGTACATCTAAAAAGTCCAATTTCACTCGAGAGAGCAAGAAATTGGAAAGTTGTGAATTAATAGGGTATTGTTCTTAACTTGATTTGGGAAAATTGGGTTTTGATGTACTTTCCTGATAGAAATATACTTGAAAGCCATATTAGTCAATTTAGGAACCGGAATTGTATTGCTAGGTCATAAATTGCATTTGATCACAGAAATGTAGACGAATGGTTTATGATTCTAAAGTGAGATTAAATACGAGAGTTTTAATCTCTAGGCTAATGTTCTTGGCTAGCAACATGAAGAGAAGAATAACCGAATTATGATTACTATCGAATTCATTACTTGTTCTTAACCTTGGCATGCTCTTATCCATAGTTTCAATTCAAGTAAATATTTGTTAATAGTTTTAGTATATAGTTTATAAACAAAATTATTTAACTTTTGGTTACATTGTTGTCAACATAATTAGAAGTAAACTAGAATATAGTATACTTAAGCAATTTTACTTATCCAGAGTCTCCTTGGATCGATACTTGTCTTACTTAGCCACTTTATTACTTGTTTGACCACGTGCACTTGCGTGTCGATTTTTAACCCCTACCAAAGCACCGAGCAAGTTTTTGGCGCCGTTGCCGGGGAGACTTGGCAATTGGTGAAATTGTTTTAAGTATAAATTTACTGTATTTTTGTTTTATTTTCTTAAGTGTTGACAACTTGGTCTAGTGTTTGTTTTAATTCTTCTTTATTTTATTTTATTTTTCTGCTTGTTCGTACACCCTTATTAACATGACATCGTGGAATATAAATGGTTTCAATGGTGGATACTCATATTTTAGTGAATCTTGTCTGAACTGTGGAGGACCCCACTTGTGGCAAAAATGTAATACGTGCAATATATGTGGGTGTCAATATGGCCATTGGGGTGATTGTCCAAAGGCATATTCCCCTCCCCAAAGCCCCTACTATGATCCTTCTGTTGTTTTTTCTGAATATAGGCATGCTGAAAATGAGGACTTGGGACGCCAAGCTCGAATAGAAGACATGTTGAAACAACTCTTGGAGCAATCAGAAGCAATGAAGGAGGCGATGGCAGTATTGAGAAATCAGCAAGAAGAGAATGCAGAGGCTCTAGAAAGGATGACCATCAAATTCACGGAGATGATCGCTGAAGCTGAAGCGTGTGATAAATCACAGACTACAGTTTTAGCCGATATTCAAGAGGAACTACAAGAGGACGACAAGGGTGAATTTTTGGATGAAGCCCAACAATTCGAATCTCTTGAGTGTCCCCGTGATGGGCTCACACTTATGGAAAATCCATTCTTGGAAGAAGAGTTAGCGTATCCCCCAGTCGACTTTAATGGTGAGATAGATGTCGATGTCGAGAAGGTATATACAAGTAAGGAGGTCAAGCAAAATGCAGTTTCAGAGTTGAGGTGTATTGGACCACACTCTACGCATTTTTCAACATTAAATTTGGTTGACAACATAGAAATAGAGTCTTCCAAGTTTGTAGAGAAATGTCTAGAGGAGGACCAAGCACCATATATTTTGAAATTTGCTAACTCAGAAAGACAAAATGACTTCGCTTATTTAAGGACCAATAAATGCAAAAGGCAACATCTACTGTTTGGTCCTTACAATTTTTCACCACCACCCCTGGAGCATAAGAGGAAATTAGAGAAGAAATTAGGGGTGAGATTCATATCCTCAAGGTGGAGGAAAAAGTGGTGAAATTTGGTACGTCGTACCGCGACGTAAAATTAGGCGCTGCTTGGGAGGCAACCCAAGGGTACCATTTTAATTTCTTGCATTTATGTTTATTTTATTTATTTTTCATCTTGTGTTGTTTTGGTGGAAAGTTAAGCACAGATGGAGGGGAAGTCTGAGTACCCTTGGAGGAGGAAGCTAACAAGCATGGAAAACAAAAAGTGTGGGGTCGAACACCCACCTGTCCATAGTTGAAGAAAACCATGCTGTCAGCTAGGCCTAAAGGCCTCAGGGAGTATTTCTCACCCTTTGTAACCTTTAGTTTGATGTTATGCGGACATAGCATGATTTAAGTGTGGGGTGAGGGAAATTTCTAGGAAATTTCAAAATTTCTGTGCTTAATGATTTTTGGTGAATGTAATGCTTGTACAAAAGTTGGTGAGAAATTTGAAAATTTGAAAAATTTGAAAAATTTTTGTGGATTAAGCATGACTTCATCACCCGTTGGTTTTTCTTTTCGGTTCTTTTCCGACGGAGGGTATTTGAACCGAAGAATAAATTTTTTTTTCTTTTTTCTTTTCTTTTTTCTTTCTTTCCTTGGTTTGTATATAAAGTTTTTTTAGTCATAGCTAGGGACTGTTTCCGACGATGGATGGATGACGACCGTCTTGAGGAAAATTAGTCGATAGGTTTTGGGTTTTGAAACCATAACTAATTGGTGTTAGATGTTCTTGTTATGTGCTATACATGGTTGTAAGATGCAAGTATGTTCAGTATGAAGCATGCAATTGTATAACTTTGTTTGAGACACTTAGGCTCTTGAATTTGACTCAATATGATTGAAGCTTAATTCTGAATTCTTGTGATTAGCTGAGTAAGAGTCTACTGATTGTGTCTTGATTTGAGCATGTGCCATGAGTGTAAGGTTTTTGAGTATTCTATGCTATTGTGGAATGTCTAGAACTTGCCTGGTGTGTATATAAACCGAAATGAAGGATGTGAATTGTAGGAAATGATATAGGCATTTCTTTGCATGAACCAAACTTTTATCCCTCATTATACCTACCTTGAAAAATTAATCCTAGTTAACCCCATTGAGCCTTGAGCCTATTCTTTGACAGCTGCAACATAAGCTTAATCCTTTTTCTTTCATTAGCCTTGAAATTGAACCAAAACTCCGAAGCGCTGAAAGGAAAAATCCGAAAGGGTAAAGGAGTGAGAAGAATGGAAAAGAAGGAAAAATAGCAAGTTGTAAATAATTGAGAAAAGGAAAAAGGTGCATTTGTGTGAAAATGGTTGGTTATTAGTAGGGAGTAAGAAAAGGAATGAATGAAACATATTGCTTAAGTACTCCTTACTAATAAGCTAAAAGTGTCGAAAGAAATGGGGGAACAAAAGAGAAAAAAGAAAACTAAAAGGAGAAAAAAGGTGAAGTGAGGGAAGGGAAGTTTGTAATGAAGGCGTGATGTATTAAAAGCGCTTAGGAAAGATAGTCACTATTACTGATCATAATAGTACCTACCCGCACCTGAGTTACATTACAACCTAAAAAGTCCTACTTGATCTTACATTCACACATCCTTATATTAGTGGAATAAAACACTAAGGGCAAGCTTATGGGTCATTACATAATGCATGTGAATTCTTTGTGAGAGTGAGCGTAATTCTATTCATGTACCCACACATGTTGTGATATAAAAATTGTTTTTGCGTGTGAAATTGGGTAACTCTCTTTCCGTGAGGGGCACATGTTGAATGAAGGATATAATTCATGTGGGATTTCTTGATCAGTTGATTTGCATGAGTTTGCTAAAATTGAGAGTCGATTCTTGAGGTTAAGAAGTCTTAACATGGTTGTACTTCATTTCAATGATCAAATCAGGCATGCTCTATTTTTAGCGTGTATCTTACGTAATCATTATAGCCGTAACCTGAAGTATCTTGCTAAATTAGTTATGTAGGAGTCTTCATTTGCATGATATGTAAAAGGTTGTTCGAGGACGAACAAGGCTTTAAGTGTGGGGTTGTGATAACGGGCAAAAATATATGCCCGAGATACTCTTTATTACTTCAATTAGTCTTGTTCATCTAAGTTATTGTATACATTTTCATGTAATTTTATATAATGTGGAGATATGTGCTAACCAACATGATTAGCCTTTGTTTTGTAGGTTTTGATGATGTTTGAGTAACTAATCCATGAGTTGGTGAAGTAGAAGCTTGGAAACGGAATTAACACGTGAACGTCGGCAAGGAAGAGGCACAAAACAGC
This sequence comes from Datura wrightii, assembly GCA_035772735.1. NCBI lineage: Eukaryota > Viridiplantae > Streptophyta > Magnoliopsida > Solanales > Solanaceae > Datura > Datura wrightii. Next base: position 108,362,147 of record JASDFA010000008.1, on the reverse strand, counting down.
CCACCGGCGCGTCGACAAGGTGCCACGGCAGGCAGGCCGCTCAAAACAGCCCACCTGCACGTTGGCAACGTTCCACGACAGGTGGACTCCGCGACCATGGGGCTACAACGCGCTGCCCAGGCAGCGTGACACGTTGCCAACGCGGCAAGGTGCTACCTGGGCCGATTTCGGGTGATTTTCCAGAGAGCCTCCGCGTTCGTAGCGTGTCACGGAGGCCGTGCTCCGCTATGCACTCCGTGACACGTTGCTTGTTAATCCGGGAAAGATTCCTACTAATATAAATAGCACACTTAGGTTTATTTTTCAGAGGGAAGACTTGGTGGAGCTAGGACGTGGGTTAGCAGCAGTTGAGGATTGAAAAAGCTAAGGGTTTTTCTCTCTTTCTTTCTTCTTTCAATCAATTGTACGTATGATTTACACTCATTTGAGGATGATCAATCCACAAATGAGTGGCTAATTCTCTTCCTTGCTAAGGTTTTGAACATGTGTATTGAATTTTGATTGTGAATTATATGGTTTTTCATCTTTTTCTTTCATGTTGTTCTATTAATTCTTGTTCTTACTGCATTAGTGTGTGGCCAACATTAATGTACATCTAAAAAGTCCAATTTCACTCGAGAGAGCAAGAAATTGGAAAGTTGTGAATTAATAGGGTATTGTTCTTAACTTGATTTGGGAAAATTGTGTTTTAATGTGCTTTCCTGATAGAAATATACTTGAAAGCCGTATTAGTCAATTTAGGAACCGGAATTGTATTGCTAGGTCATAAATTGCATTTGATCACAGAAATGTAGACAAATGGTTTATGATTCTAAAGTGAGATTAAATACGAGAGTTTTAATCTCTAGGCTAATGTTCTTGGCTAGCAACATGAAGAGAAGAATAACCGAATTATGATTACTATCGAATTCATTACTTGTTCTTAACCTTGGCATGCTCTTATCCATAGTTTCAATTCAAGTAAATATTTGTTAATAGTTTTAGTATATAGTTTATAAACAAAATTATTTAACTTTTGGTTACATTGTTGTCAACATAATTAGAAGTAAACTAGAATATAGTATACTTAAGCAATTTTACTTATCCAGAGTCTCCTTGGATCGATACTTGGCTTACTTAGCCACTTTATTACTTGTTTGGCCACGTGCACTTGCGTGTCGGTTTTTAACCCCTACCAAAGCACCGAGCAACGGGTATATAGATGATGTTCGGTCACTATATTGTTTGAAGTCACCTTCGCAGACCTTGTAGAGTTAGCCATGATTGATTTTGATATTATTCTTGGCATGGATTGGTTATATATGTGTTATGCTTCTGTTAATTGTAGAACCCGTGCGGTGGAGTTTCGCTTTTCAGGTGAGGCAGTTTTGAAGTGGAAAGGTAGTTCGGCCATGCCGGTAGATCATTTTATTTCCCATCTCAAGGCCAGGAAGATGATTTCTAAAGGTTGTGTGTACCATCTAGTTAGGGTTAAGGATGTTGAGTCTGAAACCCCAACTATCCAGTCAGTTCCAGTAGTATGTGAGTATCCAGAGGTCTTTCCAGATAATTTACCGGGAATCCCTCCTGAGCGGGAGATTGATTTTGGTATTGACCTTCTTCTCGACACGTAGCCTTTATCTATTCCTCCCTACAGAATGGCTCCAACGGAGCTAAAAGAGTTGAAAGAGCAGTTGAAGGACTTGTTAGATAAGGATTTCATTAGGTCGAGTAAGTCCCCATAGGGTGCACCAATTCTCTTTGTCCGAAAGAAAGATGGTTCTCTTCACATGTGTATTGATTATCGGCAATTAAACAAAGTCACCGTCAATAACAGGTATCCTTTACCCAGGATTGATGATTTATTTGATCAGCTTCAGGGTGCTAAGTGTTTCTCAAAGATAAATCTCCGGTCCGGGTACCATCAGCTCAGAGTTCGAGAGTGTGATATCCCGAAGACAGCCTTCAGGATGTAGTATGGTCATTGTGAGTTTGTAGTTATGTCTTTTGGACTAACAAATGCTCCTACAACTTTTATGGACCTGATGAATAGGGTGTTCAAGCCATATTTGGATATGTTCATGATTGTGTTTATCGATGACATCTTGATATACTCTCGGAGCGAGGAGGAACATGCTGCTCATTTGAGAATAGTGCTTTAGACTCTCAAGGATCATCAATTATATGCCAAATTTAGCAAGTGCGAGTTTTGGTTGAACTCTGTAGCATTTTTCGACCATGTGGTAACAAGTGAGGGAAAGGTGGATTCTTAGAAAATCGAGACGGTGAAGAATTGGCCTAGACCGGTGAATCCTTCAGATATTTTGAGTTTCTTGGGCTTAGCTAGCTATTATCGGAGATTTGTTGAGGGTTTTTCATCTATTGCAGCGCCCTTAACCAAATTGACCCATAAGAAGGTGAAATTTCAATGGTTGGAGGCTTGTGAGAAGAGTTTTCAAGAGTTAAAGACTCGACTTACTTCAGCACTGGTGTTAACTCTACCGGAGGGTACTAATGGGTTTGTGGTGTATTGTGATGCTTCAAGGATCGGACTTGGGTGTGTGTTGATGCAGCACGGGAAGGTTATAACTTATGCTTCTAGACATCTAAAAGTCCACGAGAAGAATTACCCGACCCATGATCTTGAGTTGGCTGCGGTGGTGTTCGCCTTGAAGATATGGCGACATTACTTGTATGGGCTCCACGCGGATGTGTTTACGGACCATAAGAGCTTATAATATGTGTTTACTCAGAAGGATCTCAACCTTCGATAAAGAAGGTGGTTGGAGCTACTCAAAGACTATGATATGAGTGTGCTTTACCATCCGGGTAACGCCAATGTGGTAGCAGATGCACTTAGTAGGTTCTCTATGGAGAATATGTCCCATGTGGATGGGGGAAAAAGGAATTGGTGAGGGATGTGCATCGACTCTCAAGGTTGGGAGTTAGGTTGGTTGACTCGACCGATGGCGGTGTTGTGGTTCAAAACTGATCAAAACCGTCCTTGGTGACTGATGTAAAGACTAGGACAAATACCCGATTTTGGTAAAGTTAAAGGAATCCGTTCAAAATCATAAAGTAAAGGTCTTCTCCAAAGGGGGAGATGGTGTGCTTCGGTACCAGGGTCGCTTATGTGTTCTGGATGTTGATGATTTGAGGAGCTGGATGTTGCATGAGGCTCATGGATCTAGGTATTCTATCCATCCAGGTGCCACTAAGATGTATCGTGACTTACGGGAAATCTATTGGTGGAATGGCATAAAAAAGGATATTGCATAATTCGTAGCTAAGTGTCTGAATTGTCAGCAAGTAAAGGTCGAGCACCAAAGGCCGGGAGGGGTACTTCAGGATATCATCATTCCTACTTAGAAGTGGGAAGAAATTCATATGGACTTCATCACAGGTTTACCTCGTACTTGTCAACATTATGACTCCATTTTGGGTTGTTATAGACAGATTGACCAAGACCGCTCATTTTCTACTGGTCAAAACTACGAATTCGGCGGAAGATTATGCCAAGTTATATATTCGGGAGCTAGTACGATTGCATAGAGTGCCCTTCTCCATCATTTCAGATAGAGTTACTCAATTTACCTCTCAGTTTTGGAAGTCGTTTAAAAAAAGGATTGGGTACATAGGTTAAGCTCAACACAACATTTCACCCACAAACGGATGGTCAAGCGGAGCAAACAATCCAGAACCTCGAGGACATGTTGAGAGCATGCGTAATTGACTTCAGAGGTAGCTGGGATGAGCATTTTCCACTTATCGAGTTTTCATATAATAACAACTATCATTCCAGTATCCATATGGCACCGTTCGAGGTTCTCTATGGGCGGAGGTGTAGGTTGCCCATTGGATGGTTTGAGGTTGGCGAAGCGGCGATAATAGGACCAGATTCGATTCACGAGGCTTTGGAGAAAGTTCAGTTGATAAGGGACAGGTTGAAAACTGCCCAGAGTGGCCAAAAATCCTATGCCGACTTGAGGAGGAGAGAATTAGACTTTGAGATTGACGATTGGGTATTTCTGAAGGTGTCTTCCATGAAGGGAGTGATGAGGTTCGGAAAGAAGGGGAAGCTTAGTCCCCGCTATGTCAGCCCGTATAGGATCATGAGACGTGTTGGCAAGGTGGCCTATGAATTAGAGTTGCCTTCAAAATTAGCTTCCGTGCATCCCGTATTCCATGTGTCGCTCTTGAAGAAGTGTTTGGGTGATCCAACTCTAGTTGTCCCGGTGGACAATGTTGGTGTAAACGACAACCTTAGTTATGAGGAGGTTCCAGTAGAAATATTGGATCATCAGGTTCGAAGGCTAAGGAATAAGGAAGTAGCTTTAGTTAAAGTATTATGGAGAAATCAACATGTTGAGGGATACCCACAGTTATCCTCTACCCGCTTAGTTCCAACTTGAGGTATCAGTTTTGACCTAAAACTCTATCTAGTTTTCATGTTCAGTTCATGTGCCCAAGTTTCTTTTATGTATGTGTGTATGGTTTGTGAAATCAATTCAGGTATGTAGTTTGAATCGTGGATGGTCATACCGTCAGTTTTAGATTTAAATGATCAGTATGTGAATATGATAACTGCTTCTCTGCTTTTCTGTATGTTTTCCAACATTCGAGGATGAATGTTCCTAAGGGGGAGATATTGTTATACCCCGAAAACCTAAAGATCAGACCCGAGAGTTAGAACGAAGAAAAAGTTAAAATTTGGCATCAGACTCAGAATGAGTCGTGAGGAGACTCATGAGAGCAACCTACGAGTCATGATGTGACTAGTGGGGAGGCCCAGGGATTTAATGAGAAACTTGAGAAGTGAGATCCCATGGGCATGACCCCGACTCATGGCCAGGCCCCACGAGTCGTTAGGTCAGTCGTGGGGTGGGTAAGAAGGAAGAAGGGCAGTGTACTCGACGGAAGGACCCCACAAGTTGTGATCAGTCCCCACGATTCGTGGGGAGGGTCGTGGTAAGCTAGTGAGAAAATAATTGACATGGAAGCAGTGTACATAACGGGTGTCGTGGTCACCAGTAACGAGTTGTGAGGTTGCCCTTGACGAGCCGAGACGATCAGATGAGCAGTGTACCTCACGGAACATGCCACGAGTCGTGGCCCAGCGTAACGAGTCGTTAGAACTCTCGCTGGGACCACCTACAGTTATTTTCTGCGAATATAGTAAGGGCTTTTTCGTAATTCCTAAGTTCCTAACGCCTAAACTACGTCATTTTGAGTTATGAATAGTGGCTTTTAAAGGGGTTAAGTTCATTTTAGACCTCATCATCCATGCATGCAAGGTAGAAAGGTTAGAGAGGGTGATCAAGCTAGTGTTCTTCAATTTCTCTTCAATTTCCTATTGGGCATCTAAAGAAGTGTAAGAATCAGCTACCGGCAGGTATGTAGGGTTATGAATGGGTGTTCTCGTTCACACCCAAGCCCAATCTCTCCTAATTCATGAAGTTTGATAAAAAAAATCTTATTGGGTTTTAACTTAAATCTTGCGGAATTCTAATAATCTATCAATGGGTTATTATCTTTCGTGATTTACATCATATTTTATGAATTATGACCAGATTCTACAACTATTTTGATTACAAATTTATTAATTTCGATTTCTACTAAATTAAGCCTAACTTGCATGTTCTATGATGAATCGAGTTATGATCTTTACTTCAATTGTTGATATTTATAAACCCATCATGATTTATGATTCGTAATATGGATTTATTCAAATGCCCATTATGAATTGATGATTTACAAAGCCTATATATGATTTATAAGTATGCATGAATCCCTACGTACGTTTTTCTTGACTTGACAAATTCATTCAATTGAACCCACACTCAAAGGAGGACCACAAGCTCGGAGCTCGACGAAACAGAAAGTTTCAGCATGTTGAATCCCATGATTTATTAAAGCAGGTTGCTAACATCCGTTCACTTCTTTTCTTTCTTATGCATGAACTTGATGAGTCCAATGGACTCCTTTTCCCTATTTTGGGTTAGTTTGAAGCCCAACATAATATTAAAATCTTTATTGAGTCAACCCCTCCTATTAGCCGAACAATAAGAACACAAAGAGGACATCAACCTTGTAGCAGTAGCCCGTGGTAGCAAAAGAAGTGGGTCTGAAGCCCAAGTCCCATAAAAACAGAATCAAAGCAGTAGAAAAATAGAGATTGGCCTTGATTACCTGATCATCTTAACCGTTATTTTGTTTATATGATATTTACATTTGTGATGGTTGGTACTTGTTACTAACACTTTACTTTGTTTTTTCTCGCTTAACATAGATGAATCCTAAAGCGGAGCGTGAGGATAGTAGTTGCCAAACAATTAATTTTAATTTTATTTCTTTTTCAAAAATTTTTGCCTTTTAAACACTGCAAATGATCAATCAATCAAACAAACTTCTAGAACCTTGGTCAAGTTTGTTTTACTGATCCTACCAATACTACAAGAATTTTCAAAACCTTCAACAAGATTGGGCTGATTTCAAATTAGATAGGATGCCCAAATATATTCTCTCTTAATTAAGATCTAATGTCAAGTTTGGTTATTTTATAATTGTCAAAGTAAATTCATATGTCCACAAATTAAAAGTTGCTTTAAAACATTTAATTCAACGTTCCTTTTTGAAAAGATATATTAAGTTTCTCTTTAGAAATTAATCACTTTTTATTTTTTATCGAAAGTACTAAGTTAATTCCTTGGGTTGAGAAATGATTAAAATGTTAAATAAATGAACATCTTTCAAAACCCCTTTCAATTTCCCTTTTTATAAATAAGTTTTAACCTCTTTTACCCACAAAAATATTCAAATTCGACTGTAAATCACATTTGCGGATTTTTCGAGGTGCCTAACACCTTTCTCGGGAGATAATTAGAATCCTTTTTCAAATTTTAGATTATTTATTATTATTATTATTATTAAAGGCTTTCTTAAAGTTTCCTTTTTTTATAAAATCAGTTTCCTAATTTTCTAAATTAAGTGGCGACTCTATGCTTTCATGAAATGAACCGAAGTTATTGGACGTTTTTGAACGTGAGTTTCGAAAATGGGTCGTGACAAAAAATAGGTGTTTTATGCATATACTTTAAAAAATTAATATAATATTATTTGTTGACACACATGTTACAAGAAGATTAAACGATACACTTGGTTAAATGTTGAGTTATTTTCCTAGAGGACTAGGAATCAATTTCCACTTACTATATATATTTTTTCTTTTTTTAATAGTGCATTCATATTCTAGAAATCCTAGATCCGCCTCTGAAATTAACCAATGCAAAATTAAAAAATAGATATAAAATACTTTTGGTATTTCTAGTGTTAAACTCATTTCTTTTGTAGCATTACTATTGATTTGATTTTATTTAAGTTAATAACATGCATGTATGAATTATAAAACTTATTAGATCATTTAAAATCATAAATCCAAACTTAGAATACTATATTAAAAAATAAAAATTATAAACAAAATTTAATGCTAGAGCATAGCGTTGTCAAGGCTGACATAAAGATAACTTAGTCAAAAGATACTTCTTACTTATAATTACTTAAACGACACATAAATAAAATATATGATACTTAAAAAAATATACAAATTCGTCGTTTCACTTCCTGAACAGCTAGCATGACCGTCTTCTGACCGTTCTCCTTGCATCAGAATTGCCTGGGTTCGGCACTATGGACAATAAAATAATGCCAAATTTTCAAATAGGACACATAATTTGAGAACTAACCAAATAGGACAACTCACTGAAAATCCAATGAGGTGTCAAATATTTTAAACGGTCGTATGTGAAAATTAAAAAAAAAATTCTATAGAACCTCATTGAGCTTTCCACAAGGCCCATATTTAAAAAAAAAATAAAACTCGTTGATCTTTCAACGAGGTTTAAAATTCTTTATTTTTTATTTCTATTGGACATCGAGGGACTTCCCATGAGGTCCGTATCATATATACTTTTCTTTTTCAAAAAAAAAAATTTGAACTCTTTAGCTTGAAAATTTTTTCATTGAACTTTGTTCAACTATAACTGAGGTGTGATAAAATTTTGTCGGATTTCATAATTTTAATATACAAAAGCACAACATATAATTTAAATAAATAGAAGAACAGAATAAAAAAGAATCTCTAGAACCATGTTCCTCTTCGAATTCGATGTTTTTAGTCTGTCCCCATTATTAGATTATGTGCTGTTTATAATACATTTATGGAACATATGCAAGTAATAATTAAATAACAAAGAATAAACATAAAATCAAACAAAAAATGTAGAAATTAAAAATAAAACACTAAATAAATGAGGTTGAATTTTTTTTTTTAACTATGTCCAATTTCTTTTTATAAATAAAAAATTGAACTCATTGATCTTTCAACGAGCTTGAACATTTTTTCTTCAATTAATCTATTAATCTTTGTTGGACCTTGTTCCTCAGTGAATGAGGTCCTACTTTGGATAAAAAAAGTTTATTTATCTGTTAATTTTTTTTTAAATTATGATGAACCTCATTGCATTGTAGATGAGGTTCTTCAAATGTTGAGTTTTTTGAATATTTATAACTAGTGTTTTTGATTAATAATTTCTATATCTATTTTGTGTCATTTTCAATTTAAAAATAAATGCTCAATATTTCTTCTTGTTTCTTTTGTTGATAATTAAAATGGTTAAACGCTATCTTAAATTTAATTTATCTTGGGGTGATCAAATTATGTATAAAGCCGGTTCGATGACATATAGTCGATATCCTGAAGCAATGCAAAGGTACCCACTAATTATCAAATATGAGCGTCTGCAACATATTTTTAGAAGTAAAATGAGTGTAAATGATCTTGAATTATTTATGATTATAAATGAATGATATCCAATATCCTTTACAATAAATAAATTTTTAATTTATAGTGAGACTCGTATTTGTGATGATGATACTTTGTTGTTATTTCTGAGAATTCCTCATATACCTGTTTTTTTTTTTTCTTTCTTTTACTTACTTAAAATCTTCCTTCACATAGCTTCCATTGGTATTGAGTTTGCCCCAACTAAAATTTGTCTTGGCCCAACAAATAGAGAAACATTTTAGTACATGACTAATTTCTTAAAAGTACTTATAAGTGTATTTTTCTCAAATATATTTTTTAAAAAGATATGTTTTTGAAAAATAATTATTCTTTTAGCTTTTGTAAAACAATGTGTGCTACTTCCCAGAAATACATGTCGCTTGGCGAAAGAAAAATGATGAAGAGTTGGACCAAAATAGAAGTGTTGAAAACAAAAAAGATAGAAGTTGTCATTAACATATTACTTCATTAAAAACATAGATCTTGATTACAATTGGAGTCATCTCCTAGCTTTTTTTTAAACTCTGTTTTATTTAATTGACTAAATAACAGTAGCATAAACTTATATGCCATTGCAATATTTCGATCCACATTCATCCAAGAAGCTTTCCATCAACTTCTCATCTGAAAAGAATTTTTTACAAAAATAAGAAGTTATAGATTAAATTACATTAACTTTACTTGTCAGTAACAAAAATATTTCCTCTGTTTTAATTTATTTGTCTTATTTTTCTTTTTAATATGCTTTAAAAAAATTTAATTATTTTTGGCAACTTTTTAATTCTAACTTTCCACACGACATGTTTAAGACCACAAGATTAAAAATTATTTTGATATATTTTACATATCTTTAGTTTAATACCACAAGCACTACTAAAAAGTCACTATTTTTTCATTGAAAAATGTTAAGTGGCTATTTTCAGACATTTTATTTGAATAGGTAGAAAAATAAAAAATAATAATGTTTTCACATAAAAAAATCATGAAGCTTCCCAATATTTCAGTAAAAATTTATTTCTCACCATGTATTTTTTCAGTGAAAAAATTATGTTTTATAATAAAAATTTTTCATTGATTCGCGATGGAAAAAACCCTTATTTCTAGTAGTGAAGATTCAAAAGATTTCTTTACTCTCTTAACTTCCGTGCCAAATCAAAACAAGTCAAGTTTCCCACATCAGTTAGAGATGGGAGATTTGGTCTCCTTATATAAACTTGGACAATCCTCACCGTAGAGCTACCTTTTAGGATTGAATTAGACCCAAAATTCATTTCTTTATAAAATCAGATAAACAAATTGAAACAGAGAGAAATAAAAAACTTTTGAGTAAAGAAAAAGATATAAAAAAGAATTATACCTTATTTAAACTCGAAGCAATATTCAGTTGAACAACTTAACTTACAGTTCAGTGACTTAAGAGAAATATAATGATGGCATTGCTTCAAACAATCTTTCATGCAAAAAGAATTGACGATGCATAATAATTGACATTTTTTTTCCCAAGACATTTTCACCTCATTTGTTGCTTCAACATTTGATACAATAATCACAATGAGGAATAATGCCACTACAATCTTTGTGAAATTAATAATTGGTAAAATAGTGCACTTTCTCTGCTCAATTGAGAAAAATATATGTAACTTTTTTAGATTTAATTTGTGTTTGGGATGCTAGATGAAAGCAAAAGTTACACTATTTATCACCAACACTTATTTCAGTTTTATTAAATTAAGTAAAATTTATTCACCATAAATATAGTAAAATCTGCAGTCTGTATATTTGACTATCATAATATGTAATGCATACACACACAAGGAAAAGTTTGACAAGTAATCTACAATAACTTGTGAAAAAAAAGTTTATTTACAGAAAATTATAATTAATTTGAAAGTTATTGAAGTTATTTATTATTTATTTTTATTATATTAATTTACAATAATTGAAAGTTTTTTGTGGAAGTCTTGGTGTCACTACGGGGAATAGGTACCATAACAAGGACTCATTTATCTCTGAAAATATGGTGCCGGGTAGGGTTCCGCATAGTCCGATTTGGTTCAAAGTTTTTAAATATCAAACCAAATTAATTGAGTCGGATTTTTAAATTTATAAACCAAATCAAACCAACAAAAGTCGAATTTTTTCAAACTCAATTTTTTTTTATTTTCTCGGGATTTTTTCTCCCCCTGATAAAGTTTTCATACAAAACATGTAACAAATATTACTAATTAATAAGTTATAATGAAAATGATCATACTCTAAAAGTACAACATTCGTGCCAAACTAAGTATAACTAATAAGTATTAGTTACACAACTATACATTAAAGAAAAAAAAATTAAGTTATGTGTTTACACGGTGTAAATATTAATCGGTGCAAAATTAAAGAATAGATATATAATATTATTTTCATTTCTAGTATTAAAATCACTTCTTTTGTTAGCATTAATATTAATTTGGTTTTGATTTTGTTACACCCCATAAGTTCTTGACACTTAGTTGGCCTATTCACATGTTGGTTAAGAGTTTTAGAATGCCATACGTGCGAGAAAAAGGCCCAGGGAGAGACCAGACAAGCGCCAAGTTGGAGCGTCGCAAGGCAAATGCGACTTATAAATTAGACAAATGCGACTTATAAATTAGACAAATGCGACTTATAAATCGCATTCGACAAATGCGACTAAAGGGGGTTCAGGTCCAAGTATATAAAGCCCCACTTCGGTTTATTTTTGGTCATTTTCATTCTTCATTTCCAGAGAACGAACAGAAACAGGGGAGGGACAAAGGTTCAACATAAATTTTCTTCCGTTTACACCATCAAACGTAGTCCAAACTCAAATTAACTTCGGATAGCGAAGTATAAAGCTGCAGGGAGCATTCCTACGGAGTTAGTTTCGTGAAATTTGGCCGACGAATCGTTGTCTCACCGAGCCAAGGTAAGTGGAATTGCTCCAAACTAGTGTTAATATACTCCCAGCATTAAAGTGAGTATTTCTCCCTTCTAGAATTTCGAGAAATTACGAGTTTTCGGCCGTTCTTCGATAAGTCGAAGAATAGGCAGTAGGTATATCTATAAGTATGGTTTCTTTACAAAATAATAGTAGAATTAATTCTATTCTTTCGTTAATATGAATACAGTTAGGAGAAATAGCTGAACATTAGTTGAGCTGCGCCAGTTAATCAGAAAGTCGCCAGGCGAGGTATGTAAAACCAGTTTCTTTCGGCAAGCTAGTAGTTCCAGTATAGCAAAATAGTACAAATTCCAGTAGAATGTTTCAGAAGCCGTATATTATATTCAGTATGAGTTCAATAAGAATGTTAGAATTATTATACAGTGTTCAGCATGAAACTCAGTAAAACAGTATAATTCCCAGCAAAATATTCCAGAATATTATTTCAGACTCAGAATATCTCAATATCAGATTCAGTATATTTCATTATTAGATTCCGCATATTTCAGTATCAGATTCAGTATATTTCAGTATGAGATTCAGAACAGAATACCAAAATATAAATATTATTATCAGATTCATTATATATATATTGCATGCGGTTATTGCTATCTGTGGATACACAATTGTTTTGTGTGGGGCACTCTTAGAGCTTCCTTGACCACCCCAGGGTTAATAGCAGTGTCGACTCGCTCGCTAGAGGGTGAGGATACGTCGCTCTACGGAGTGGCATGCCGTCCACCAGCGGACGAAGATGGGACGCAGATTCCCCATAGCAGGCTGATCAACACTATACCACACCCCCTGTTGAGCGCTTGCGCCCGGGGTGCAGATTACAGTTTTCAGATTTCAAATTTCAGATTTCAGATTTCAGATTTCAGGAGTCCTCCGGACTCAGATACAACTATAGTCAGGGGCTCAGCGAGCCCAAGTTGCATACCCAGGGGGCCGGCTGGATGCTCATAGTTACTAGGTGGATGGTATGACCTGGGTAGGGGTATATATATTGTGTGCTGGTTGGTACCTTATGGCTTATGGGGGCTGGTAAGGTTCTTGTATGCTATGTTGTGTTAGTTATTAATAGATAGAAAGTAGACCGCCATGTTATCAGGTATGACTCTTACTCTCTTCAGTAAAGTTACGCTCTTTTCAGTCAGTCTCAACTTGTCTCCTATTACTTCAGTATCTATAAGTATTATTGTTTGCTTTCAGTTATTTTCAGTTATTGCTTGCATACTCAGTACCAGTGGTACTGACGTTCGTTTTGGGGTGCTGCATTACTTGCCTGCAGGTACTCATAGACGAGGATCAAATCCCTCGTAGTTCCAGCCAGGATACAGAGTCTTCAGCTCCTGTCATCCGGAGCTTAACAACTAAAGGTTTACTTCCCTTTTTGTTTGTATAGTATGGATAGGCTGGGGCCCTATCCCGACCATCTTATTATTCTTAGAGGCTTGTGGATTATATATTCCCTGTGGTTAGTTGTACCGGTCGTGTGGGGTCGTATGTATGTTTTAGTTTGCATGTGATGGCCGTGTGGGGCCTTGTTCAGTTGTCTGTTGGTGACCTTGTCGGTCACAGATCAGTTCAGCACTTGATTATACTTTTCAGTGATAACTAGTCAGCATGGTGGCCTTGTCGGCCCGCATAGGTTCCCTTATGCTCAGTTGTTCTGGTTAGCTGTTATATTCCTATAGGTGGCTATAGGCCTAGTCGGTCGGAGGCTGTATTTACAGCCGTTATATAGCCCATTGTTTTCATAAATCCAGAATTAGAGCCAGTCTGGCACCAGAAGTGCTTAGGCTCAGCAGTCCAGCAGTCCAGGTTCTAGTAGGGCACCAGGTGCCGGTCATGCCTCTCAAGATGGGGCGTGACAGATTTGACCTTATTGAATTTAATAACATGTTATAAACTATGACTTATAAAACTTATTAGATCATTTAAAATTTTAAGTCCAAATTTTAAAAAAATATGTTAATAGACAAAAATTATGAAAAGTTTTAATGTTAGAACATAACCTTATCAAAGCTGAGGTAAAGTAAATTAGTCAAAAAATATTTCTTATTTATGATTATTTAAGGGGCAGGAAAATAAAAAATATGAGAGTTAATTCCTCAAATGATCACTCTACTTGATGTATATACTATGACCGAAAAATTTGTAGTAACACACTTATACTTTTCGGAGATCCTATGACCCCTTGAATACTTTTTAAAATTATTTCTTTGAAATTTATCAGTGAGTTGAATAACAAATCAAAATTTTGTTATTTTTTTGTGCACACGCGTTGATCAAAAGGCAAAAAGATAAAGGCGTTCAATCATTATCACTCATTTACACTCTTCGAATTAAAGAAAAATGAAAACCTTCTCCTTCACACTTCAATTATCCACGGGGAAATCAGTTGAATCTCTTGGATGTAATCTCATGAATCACTATATTCTTCCATAATTGAGTTTTGACTTGTGTCATGTCGGATAAATATCAAAAAGTATATTTTAAAAAATAGAGGGAGGGGGTGGGAGTATCAGGTACCTTGTAAAGTATGAATATGTTACTACAAATGCAATCAAAGTCTGGGTGTTATTTTAGCAATTTTTCATTTTTTTAGGACAATAACATCAATCATGTTTGAAGATATATATGTCCTACATATTACTTTAACCAGAAAAATCAGTTATCTTTTTTCTATCTAATCAAGGGATGAAAGTGTAGACGCCTCTGGTTTCCTCTTCTATTTGTGCTACCGCTCAAGAATCATTTTTTAAAGCTACATTCGGACTCTTAAAAGGAGTAGTAGCACAAATAAGAGAGATTTTTTCAATGTGATAAATGAACTTTTCAGCAAAAATACAAAAGGAGTTTTTTTTAAGATACTTACGATTCAAATTTCATGTCTCAAAAAAAGAAAGTTGTCTCTCCAGAATAATATCCATTGTAGGAACGATCATGAGCCTTTTCATCCATCATCAATTTTTATCTTCATTCAAGCTAGAGAGGATGCTAATATTTTTCCTCGCTTCGTGAAAATCATGACCCCACCAAGAAATAATTTTGGAGCATAGAGTTAAATCAAGTGGCTTAAGCTAAAGCTATCTGGGAATTGTTAGCTTCGAGGCCTTATTGGCCAGAAATCGCAGACAGGCCACATCTCTCAGATGTTGGGCATATTTGTATACCCATTTGTTATACTTTTACCCATCTTTTATCATGTTTTAAGATAATTATCCTTATGAAATGCATGATTTCATGAATGCGTGTGCTAAATGAGCTAACAAGTGTTCTTAGATGATTTAGTAGGTAACACATGGAAAAAGACTCAAAAAATGGTCCAAGATGCGAAGAAAGAAGAATTCAAGAAAAATTTGGCCTGGTGAGATAGCTGGAGTGGCGTGCCAGCCACCCAATTTTAGAAAGAATTGTGCTCAAGTTGGTGCTATGGCTGGCGTGGTACGCCAAACCTCAAACTTCAGAAGAATTTTTGATCAACACCTAGGCGAATTGTGTGGAGTGGCGCGTTGATAAGTTGGTATCTTGACCAACTTATTGAGTCTATAACTTAGATTTTTGTGACAAATTGACATAAGAAGTACTTATCATGATTTATTTCATCTGTACAGGAAATCACTATTCAAAAGAGGTTGAAAAGGAATCAAGTAAAAAAGCTTCAAAGATCAAGCCTAAACATCTTAAATTCTGTGAGGATGACTAACTGCGAACGGCAGATTTGTCGCGCTTAGGATCAGAAGAGCATTTCTCAGTGTTGAGATCTGTGGTTGAACTGCGGACCGCGAATCGTGAAATGCAGACCGTGAATCAGCCGCGTCCCAAGCCAAAAATACGCATTCAATGTCAGGGCAACCGCCATGAAATCACAGACCACGATATGCAAAAATGTGGAACGCGAATGTGCCACGGATCAAAGTAGAAAATTGGCCATATTATGTCACCTGAAGCACGGACCGCGGATGCCAAACTGCCACAGATCCACAGTGAATGATGTGACGGTGACATTCTTGTAATTACTAGTACACTAATTATTTCCTTTTTTGGAATTCTTAGAGGGGTTTAAAAGAGATATCTGATAGAGAAAAAGAGTATCACAAGAGTGACGTTTGAAAACATCAGAGAGGGAAAAGAAAATAAGGTCTTTGTGAGTTTTGCTGGAGAATTTGGATCATCCGATTGAATCAAACTCTTTTCTTATTATTGTAGCTATATGTTTCTTATATTTTCTCTTTTCAAGATGGATACTGTTGTAGTGATGAATGGCTAAGTTCATACCTAGGGTTGTGTGAACTTTGATCTCTAAACATTGAATGGGTTTATAGAAGTATATCTTAAGGTTAGCAATCCACATGTGTTGTTAATTCTCTTGTTGTGAATGTTGTTTAACAGTTGCAAACGTTGAATGTCGCCCAAAATCTGAATTGCTTGATTAAAGATTTCATGATTAGGTTTGAAAATTAATAACGAGTATTTGAGGTTTTCATCCCTCTTCTAATGACTTGAGCTATCATAAGAATAGTCAACCCTGAACCTTGAACAAGTTTTGAATTGTTTATCACTCAAAGGTTGAAAGGATTTAGGGTGATAATTCTCTAACTTGGTCGAAAGACTTTAGAAATATTTATAGAATTATTTGTTCCACATGTGTAACGTTAACCTAGATTTGAATATTTTTTAAACCCGTCGTAATAAAGAGGTCTTGGTGATCATAGCCCTAGTCAATCATTGAAATTAGTTTTAATATTTTTGCAATTGTTACAAAAATTCTATTGTGATTTTATGCCCCCCCTTTGAAATAGTGACTAAAGGACTTTGAATATTCGCTTTAATAAATTTGTACCTTATTCCTTTTGGGATTCGATTCCAACCTTGTTGGGTTCTATATTTGATACAACGACCGTTTTATACCTATTTTATAGGTGTAATTTGTGCGTATGAAATTTTGGAACCGTTGCTGGGGAATTTGGTTTTCAAAGTTTGTTGTTAGTGCAACATTCAAAATTTTTTAGTCTCTAGTTCTTAATTTACCTTTTTGTATTTCTTTGTTTTTGGTCTTTGGCAGGTAAAATGGATAACATTAATAATGTTCACTTAACTAAGGAAATGGATGGCTTAACTGCAATTAGAGCTGTCAAAACGGGTTGGCCCAACCCAACCCCAGCGGACCAACGAGTAAAACGGGTTAGGACGGGCTGGCCCTTTTAACAAAAGGGCCTTAAAAATGGCGGCCTTAAAAATGACAGCCCAACCTTAAGTGGGCCATGAGTTAGGACGGGTTGACCTTTTAATAACATTTAAACGTAATCTAAAATATGATAAATGAAAAAGTGTTATTACTTAAAAGTCACCAACAATTGTAAGTCTTCATTATAACAACAAGTGCATAACATAATAATTAAGATGAACCAAAAGAAGAACAAATATAAATTAATTAGTAACCACTAAAAATGAAGAGATCAAAAATTCACAGAGGTTGTGACTGCTCAAGAAGAAAAGCTGCGCAGGGCCAAAACGACGATAAGAAAAACGTAGAGTTTAGAAGACTTAAACTTAATTTTATTTACTGGAAGTCTTTATTTTATTATTAATTTATTATATAAAATATAATCCTATTAAATTTTAATAGTTCTAGAATTCTAGTAGTCTAGTTATAGTACGTATATACTGCTGTTGTACATCTTTTCATTCTTTTTATTTTATCTTGTATTATTAATTTATTTTCTTAATTAGTTAATATATTATATATTTAATAATTAGTTATTTTTTAAGTTTCGTGGGATGAGCTAGCCTCTGAGGTTCGCGGGCTAGGCCTCTGAGGCTAACAGGTCAAATGAGGCTGGGCTTTTAGGCCTCATTTCTAACGGGTTGTGAAAAATTATCCCAACCCCACTTAATTAAACAGTTGGGTTGGGCTGGACTCACGGGCCAAGACCACTTTGACAGCTCTAGCTGCAGTAGCCCGAAATGCTCAACAAGGGTTGAGGAATCAGCCTCCACTAAACAGGCGTGTGCCTCTGCCAGAGGAGTCTGACTTTGAGCAAACCGATTATGTAGGCGCCATTGTACTGTCAGAACTTGGTGGAAATGCTAAGTTCGACATCACTAGCACTATGATGCATCTATTGAGCATGAAAGGACTGTATGGAGGTTTGTCTCATGAGGATCCAAACCAGCATTTGAAAAACTTCACAGAGATTTGTAGTGTATGTAGACTGCTGGGTGAATCACAAGAGGCAATTTGACTTAGATTGTTCCCATTTTTTTAACTGGAGAAGCAACTGTATGGCTTGGGGAGATGCTAAATGAGTCAATTACTTGTTGGGGAAAATTGACCACCGCATTTCTAGAAAGGTTTTTTCCTCCGTCTCGAATGATCCAGTTGAGGGACAAAATCAACAATTATCTTCACCTGCCAAATGAAGCTCTTCATGAAGCTTGGTTGAGATTCAAAAAAAAGATCAAGCAATATATGAACCACAGACTTCCTGATGATGTCGTCTTCCAATCATTTTACAAGTTGCTTGATGGTTTGAATAAAGTTGTTGCGAACAATATTGCTGAAGGTTCACCAATGGACCAATCTATTCGGTGGCTAGTGCTATTGTTAGAAAAAATAACCAGAACTAACAGATCATGGAACATGCGAGAGATAGAAGCTGTGAGTGGTGTGCCATCCAAAGGAATGTCCAGGGAACAATCGAGAAAGAAAGAGGAAAGAGATAAAGATATGGCTCAACTCAAGACGCAAATGAACTTACTCACAAAACACCTAATGGGAACTGGATCTCAGAAGGTGAATGTTGTTTCTAATCAGGAGCAGGGGCCTCAACAAGAGGAGTATTATCAAAGTTATGAGGAAGAAGCTAGCTTTAGAGCTAATCAGGGTGGGGTTTCCCAACCTACCTCTCAAGGATCTAACTAAGATTTTTGGCAATAGGCTCAGGAAGATCAAGGTTGGAACAAGTATAGGGATAACAATGGTTATGACAGGTCCGGATGGAGAGATTAGAACAACTAGAGGGACAGGGAACAAGGCAATTAGAGAGATAGAGAAAAGGGGTTCAGGAACAATCAGGGAGGTGTTTATATTCCTCCAAAACCAAATCAACAAAACTCCAATGCACCCTCAAGCAGTGAGTCGGCTCATTCCAAAATGGAAGAAGTGATGGCAAAGGTATTTATAGGTTGAGTCCACAGACTCTAGCATTAAAGAAATCAGAGGAGATCTTTCCAATGTGAATTAGTTGGTAAATTCACATTCCACAACAATAAAGCAACTAGAGCAACAAATGAATTAGATTTCAGTATACCTTAATCTACGACAGAAGGGAACGTTACCAAGTGATAACATACCAAGCCTCAAAAGTGACAATCATTGCATGGATATCACCAAGAAGTGGTAGAGTTTTAGGACCAGTGGAGGAAACAAGAGCTGAAGACAATGAAGATAGAGAAGAGAGTCTTCTTGAACCGGTTGTAGCTGACAAACCGGTGGTTATTAATGTGGATCTAGAGGAGATAGAGAAGAATCTTATTTCTAAGAAAGAGGTTGTTTCTAAAAAAGAGAAAGATAAGGAAATGCCAAATGTGATGTCTCAAATACCTAGGACTCCTCTTCCATTTCCTTAGTGGCTAAAGAAGAAAGTAGAGGATGGCAAGTTTTGCAGGTTTATTTCCATGCTAAAACAACCGCCCGTGAATATTCCTCTAGTAGATGCTTTGGAGCAAATGTCAGGTTATGCCAAGTTCATGAAGGACTTGGTGACTAAAAAGAGGACCATAACGTATGAACCAATTTATAATACACATCATTGTAGTGTGATTGTTTCTCAATCTCTAGTCCATATGAAGGAAGATCCTGGAGTATTTACCATCCCATGCACAATCGGGATTTTCAACTTTGCCAAGGCTCTCTGTGACTTTGGCGTAAGTATCTACCTATGCCACTTATTATATTCAAGAAGCTTGGTTTAGGGACTCCTAGACCAACAACCATGAGACTACTGATGGCTGACCAAACTGTAAAGAAACCAATGGGCATCTTGTATGGCATACCAGTGAAGGTGAACAACTTCATATTTCCAGCAGACTTCGTGATTTTGGATTGAGAAGTGGACTTTGAGGTGCCGATCATATTAGGGAGACCATTCCTAGAAACAGACAGAGCACTAATTGATGTGGAAAGAGGTGAACTGAAATTCAGACTGAATAATGAAGAGATTGTCTTCAACGTGCGTTAGTCTATGAGGAAACCTAGGGATATAAGTGTTATCTCTGTGATAGACACAATTGATGAGGTGGTAGATGATGCCACAGAAGAGAAATTTGTTACTAAAGCTTTAGTTGCAACCATCATGAACTTTGCTGGAGACTCAATTGAAGAGTTTAAAGAAATGGTGCATGAAATGTCAGGCATGGGATCTCACTCTTTTGTGCCTAAGAAGCTTGACTTAGATTTGAAGAACAGGAAAAACCCACCTGCTGTAACACCCAAAAGTTCCTTAAATCAGACCCAAAGCTTACAATAGAAAACAAAAGGAAAATAGTACCAGAACTAAAAAATGAACCTCAGTACGGTTCATTGTAAGGTCCAATAGGTTGTTGGAGGTGCTCGTTGTTTGGTGTTCAGAGAACTATAAGAAACTTGCTCTGAACCCACGAGGGGTTTGTACAGACCGTTGCTCGGTTGAACGGGTTGTTCATTGTGGTTGTTGGAATAGATTAAGAGAATTTTGATGGAAGAATGGGTAAAAACAACGGTCCATTGTGTGGTACCACGACCCATTGGATTGGGTCATTGGTTCTGCCAGTGTGTTGAAAATTTTTGGCTAAGTTTAGAGCTGTTCTAGATGTATGGGTAGACCAGAACCTAGTAAAATTATGGAGACAAGGTGTTAAGATCAATTCCCAAGTATGACAAGTGTAATGGATGCAAATTAAGATCCTAAGGAACCTCTAATACAAAGTTGAGTTGAGAGCTTTCTTACCGATTGAGTTTTCGTATAAGTCCTTACAAGGGTCATCTTCAAATGAACATAGATCCCACCTTACAAAGTGTTTTTGGGTGATTAAATATACCAAATTGAAGCCCTTTGCGTTTTATTTCTAACTCATCCAACCTTGCGTCAATCGGAGTTTGAAGTAAAAAGTTATGACTAGTTTAGTAAAACAGTACCAGACTTTGGACGAACCACAATCGGGTCGTTGGTTGAATGGACGACCCGTTGTTTCTACCCATGGAACCTAACTTTTGAGAAATGGTCTAAAATTAGTCCTAAATCAACGAGGGGATTCAACGGTCCGTTGGTTGATCCAACTGGCCATTGTTTGGGTCGTTGAATGAGTTCCAAAGAGTGTTTTGAAGGCAGGGAGCAGCAACGACTGGACCAACGACCAGTTGTTTCAAACAACGACCCATTGGATTAGTCGTTGTTTCTCTCGGGAAATTTTTCAGATCGACAGTCTAGGGGTATTTTTGTAAAATCCTATACTTTTAACTCTTAAATGACGTCGTTTTGGGACTCCTAAGGGATGAATTAAAGGGGGTTTTCCTAGTCTAACCTCAGCCTTTCATAATCAACTGAGAAATAGATCGTAAGCAGACTGTAGGAACTCCAGACTCTTTTCCTCTCAAGAAAGAACTAGGGTTTCTCAACATTCGCAGAAGTTCAAGCTTCCTTCTCTAGTAATTCTTAGCCAGGTATGTGGAAATTCAACAAGAGAATAATTCTTTCTTTGTGTCCCTCAAGATTTTCTAGTTTTCTCCATTAGTTCTAGCCTTGAGTTATCAATTGTGGAATTATTTTTTAGCTAGATATCTTATAATTCATGTGTGATATTATTCTTGTAAATAGTAGATATATTCCACCAGTTTATAGCTATATTGATGTTGTCCCTGTAAAGTAAACTCTAGCCCTAAGCTTTCGAATTTCTGAAAACGTTTTCAGACAGGTCTCATTGTGGATTTAAAGGGGATATTTCTCATGATTTTATATTTCTTAGTTATTCCTTATTTCTTGAAATTTTTGAAAGATTTTAGCTAGTAGCATAATTCAGCCCTAGTCACAACTCAGTAGAAATCAGGAACTTGTGGGTTAAACTAGTTTTTTCCTGTGGCGTGATTCTATCAGTGTTGAGATGTTTGTATATTTAAATTTTTGATAAAGTATCAGTAAAAATTATATTAGTCTAGTCTCAGTCAGACTCATGTCAATCTAGTCTCAGTCAGATTTTTAGCAACCTCAATGTTGTCTAGAAAAATGTCAGCTGATCAGTTTGACTACAGTAAATTCTCGAGGTGTTAGAGGTGCCTCTCAGTTATCAGTATTTATATTCAGATATCAGATATCAGTTGTTAGTTGGTTCTTTAGACGGTTACGATGCTTCCAGATAAGAAGCTCTGACCAGTCTTAGAACCAGCACTTCCAGTTTTTAGTTTGTTCTTTAGACGGTTACGACGCTTCCAGATAAGTAGCTCTGACCAGTCTTAGAACACTAGTTACTAAATTCGGTCCGATAAGACTCTTAGGGTGCTTCCAGATAAGTATCCCTGACTTAGTCTTGGGCCCCAGTTTTGAGCTATAAGCTTTGTAGTAGTAGTCAAGTTTGGATGATCCAGTGGGAGTAGGACTTAGCACCGAGAGGGGCCGACGTTCTAGCGCACCCAGGTTTCTAGAACTACGTCGCCACTATAGGTTATTTTTATTGGCCTCATGGCCCTACACAGTGATTTTCACAGTTCATGCCTTTATGCCCTGACAAGGTATATTGGGTCCTACTGATGGGGTATATACATCAGACTCCACGTCTAGCTCATGTGGTTATATGTTGGTTATAGACTCTCCCATTAGTTAGTCTAGTTTAGTTTTAGGTTAGTCAATTTAGATCAGTTTAGTATAGTATTTCAGACTTAGGGGCATGTCTTTGACCATCAGACAGGGTCATCTTGACCATCTCAATATATTTCAGTTATTTCAGTTGATCATTGCATGTCATTTCAGTTCAGTTGTTTATATCCAGTGTTAAGTTCTCTCCTGCTTACTCAGTACATTCAAAGTACTGACGCATACCTTTTATGTTGTATCATTTCATGATACCGCTGCAGGTTCTCAGTCTCAGGGCCATTAGTAGTTTCCTTTAGGTGATATCAGCAGCAGAAGTGGTGAGTCCTCATCTTTCGAGGACGACAATTTTATTTACTTTAGTTATATTTTATTTCTTTCAGTTAAACTTAGAGTTAGCTGGGGGCTTGTCCCAGTAACTCATCAGTTAGATGGCTTTCAAACATAGACATAGTTTTAGACTTTCAGATTTATTTAGACGTTTTAAACTTTATGATTCAGTTTTACCTTCAAAAGTGAATTCATATTAGCATTTTAAAGCTTTCGCTATATATGATTACTCATAATGCTAGTGTATGATAGGCTAGGGGTTGACTTGGGGTTACTTGTGACTCCAAGTACCGTGTTCTGTCCAGGGTGTAGACTCGGGGCATGACACCTGCAAAGCGATCTATTGAAGAACCACCTATCTTGGATCTAAATCCATTGCCAGCTCATTTGCGGTATGCTTATTTGGGGCCACATGAGATGTTACTTGTGATTATATATGTTAAGTTATTGGAGTGGCAAGTCGAAGATTTATTGTCTATTCTGAGAACCTACAAAAGGGCCATCTGGTGGACCATTGCTGATATATTGGCATTCCTCCAGGCATCTGCACGCACAATATTCAGTTGGAAGAAAATTGTATTCCTAGCATTGAGCATCAAAAAAGACTGAACCCACCAATACAGGAAGTGGTGAAAAAAGAGATTATAAAGTGGTTGGATGCTGGAGTGATCTATCCCATTTCTGACAGTCACTGGATTAACCCAGTGCAATATGTACCAAAGAAAGGGAGAATGACTATGGTCCCCAATGAGAAGAATGAACTAGTGCCAATTCGAAATAGGTTGGAGGGTATGCATGGATTATCGGAAGCTGAACAGGTGGACTCAGAAGGATCACTTTCCCATGCCCTTTATGGATCAAATATTAGATATATTGGCAGGCAGGGCTTTCTATTGTTTCTTGGATGGATACTTTGGTTACAACCAGATTTCCATAACTCCTGAGGATCAAGAAAAGACTACATCCACATGTCCTTATGAGACATTTGACTTTAAGTGAATGCCGTTTGGATTGTACACCTTCCATTTTTCAGAGGTGCATGATGTCTATATTTTCTGATATGGTGGAGGACACAATGGAGATATTTATGGATGACTTCTCCATAGTAGGAGATACTTTTGAAGAATGTTTATCTCACTTAGCTTCGGTATTGAAGAGTTGTGAGGAGACAAATCTGATGTTAAACTGGGAGAAATGTCACTTCATGATTGATGAAGGAATTGTGCTGGGACGTCGAATATCGAGCAAGGGTATTGAAGTTGATAAAGAAAAGATTGATGTTATATCCACGTTGCCTCCTCCTATATCAATGAAGGGAGTCAGAAGCTTCTTGGGACATGTTGTCTTCTATAGGAGATTTATTAGAGATTTTTCAAAAATTGCTAATCTACTTTGCAAGTTGCTGGAGAAGGATGCAAAATTTGAGTTTGATGATGCTTGATTGAAGGCATTTGAATGCTTGAAGGAGAAACTCACTACAACTCCAATAATTGTTGCACCTGATTAGACTAAACCATTTGAAGTCATGTATGATGCAAATGGGGTTGCATTGGAAGCAGTTTTGGGACAGAGAGGGGAGAAGCTCTTTCATCCAATATACTATGCTAGCAAGTCACTCAATGGGGCACAAACAAACTACACTGTTACTGAGCAAGAGTTGCTAGCCGTGGCATACACCTTTGAGAAGTTCAGATCTTATTTGTTGGGCACCAATGTGATCATCCATACAAATCATGCGGCCATTCGTTATTTGATGGCCAAGAAGGATGCAAATCCAAGACTAATTCATTGGGTCTTGCTTTTGCAAGAATTTGACTTTGAAGTCAGGGACGTAAAAGGATATGAAAACCAAGTTGCTGATTATCTTTCAAGGCTTGAATATGAGGGGAGATTAAAACATGAGTTGGAGATAATGAAGCATTCCCAGATGAGCAAGTGTTAGCAGCCTCCCAAGACTTGATCCCATGGTTTGCTGATATTGCAACTTTCCAGTTACTGAGGTGATGCCTGATGGCCTGAGTGCTCATCAGAGAAAGAAATTCTTGCATGATGTAAAGAAGTTCTACTGGGATGAACCTTATTTGTTTAAGGTGTGTGCTGACAACATAATTAGGAGGTGTGTACCGGAGGTGAAAATGATGCCTATCCTTGAGGCTTGTCACTCTTTTCCTATTGGTAGACATCGCAATATGTTAGAAGTAGATCTTTAGGTTAGAAATCCACATGTGTTGTTAATTCTCTTGTTGTGAATATTGTTTAACGGTTGCAAACGTTGCATGTCGCCTAAAATCTGAATTGCTTGATAAAAGATTTCACGATTAGGTTTGAAAATTAATAACGGGTATTTGAGGTTTTCAACCCTTATCTAATGAATTTAGCTATTATAAAAATAGTCAACTCGAAACCTTGAACAAGTTTTGAATTGTTTATCACTCAAAGACCGAAAGGATTTAAAAGTGATAATTCTTTAACTGGGTCAAAAGACTTTAGAGATATTTATAGAATTGTTTGTTCCACATGTGTAACATTAACCTAGATTTGAATCTTTTATAAACCTGTCGTCATAAAGAGGTCTTGGTGATCATAGCCCTAGTCAATCATTGAAATTAGTTTTAATATTTTTGCAATTGTTACAAAAATTCTATTGTGATTTTATGCCCCTCCCCTTCGAAATAGTGACTAAAGGACTTTGAATATTTGCTTTGATAAAGTTTGCACTTATTCCTTGTGGGATTCGACCCCAACCTTGTTGGGTTCTATATTTGACACAACGACTGCTTTATACCTATTTTACAGGTGTAATTTGGGTGTATCATGCATCAGAGAGGTTTCAGACTTGGAAAAATTTTCGAACACTCTGGTGTATTGGAAAAAGTGGCACACTAGGTCACAGAAGTGCAGAATTTTGATTAACACCTTGGCGAGATGGGAGAAGTGGAGAAGCCCAACTTCAAAAGAAATTCAAAACCAAGTCCGGCGAGATGGCTGGTGCGGTGCGCTAGGGCCTGTCTGGGATGGATTTTCTAAGTCTAAAAGCTTAATTAGTTGAGGGAAAAAGAGTCATTGTTACCTTGATTATAAATACCTTATCTAGGGCATTTGTTAGGGATCTTTCAGCAGATTGATCATTGTATGCAGTCTTTTGGAGGAGAGACAAGAAGTCTATTTTCTTCTTTACTCTTATCTTTATTAATTTGAATGATGAATTCTTTGGTTTTGCACTTGAACATGAGTGTCTGAACTCTTGTTCTCAGGTTTTGTCCATGACTGATAGTTGTAGTTTGAATATTCATTTATGCTAGATTTTCAATTCTTCTTTTTGAGATTGTTTATGCTTGCTTGAATTCATGCTTATTCGTTAGATTGATCACCTTACAAATATTATCTGTTGGCTCGTTGATTGAACTCGGAAGAGGAAACTAATGAGGGTTAAAAGGAAGCATAGAATAGGTTTCAATTATCTTGTCAACAGTTCAAGAGTTGATTTTGTTATTGAGGATAGAGATATACCCTGTAATCCTATTGAGTTAAGCCAAGTAGCTTCAATCGTCGTCTCATGTTTCTCATACAATCATAGAGATATAGGTTTTAGGTTTCATGAGATAGTTTTTGGCTATTCGCGAGAATAGTTGAGAAGTGAGTTTATAACTTGCAACTAGCAATCTTAGAAGCTAGCGTATTTGAATCCTAAAATTCAACCTAAAAGAAAAAGTGCCAATACTCTGGATTTTTATGATCATTTGAATTACAAACTCTTTTGCAAATGAATTTGGTTCTTAGTTTAATTTACATTCCAAAATTAGCAGAATAATCTCAAATCATTTCCCCATTTTACTTGTGTTTTTCTGAATAGTGAAATAAAGGTTCAAACTAAGAAATTAACTACAAGTCTTTGTGGGTACGATATCGGGACTTCACCGTCCTATATTACTTGACGACTATGTTCGCTTGCATGTGCAACATCACTCTCCATATCGAAGAGCCAACTTGAGCAAGGTAAATGTTGTAAAATTTGCACAAATCAATAATTAGCGGGTCAATGGACGGTGTAAAATCAAGTGCAGACGAGTAGGTATACACGTTCAAGTAACCCAAATATTGGGATGGTTATGTTATCTTTTTTCTCAGAAATAAACATTTCAGAAATACTCTTCCAATGACAATCTTTTTGAATGGTGCTAATATGTGAGGTTTTGAGGGAAGAGTAGTAGTTTTAGGCTAACTAACTGCAGTCACTATCTGTAGAAGCGGCTCAAGTGACACCGTTATTCTTCAAAACCCGTTGACATAGAAGAATGTAAGAAAATATAGGTTGAGGAGACTCATTACTAGTGACCATCAGCGATGAAGCACTAGTAGAAGAAGCACCATAAACGATGGAATAAGAAGGAGCAGAAGAATGATCATTAGATTTAGTAATCGGGATGAAAAATTTGCAGAATACAAAGGAGACAGAAAGAAGAAGAAAAAGAAGATTAAAGGGAACTTAGAGCAAGAAAATAGAGAGAAAAGTTGCAACGATTCATGAAATGAAATAAAGAGAAAAGAAAGAGGAAATGCGAGAGTTGGGTCGATGTTGAAAGTCGGGAGACGGGTACCTAGTCGGTGTCAGAAGTCGTGTCTTGAGCTAGGGTTAGAATTTGGGTATGGGGTATAGGGTTGGTGTTGAGAGTGGAAATCGAGAGTTGGATCTCGGTTTAGGGTTAGGATTCGAATTGGAGTCAAGGTCAAGGTTAGAAGTCTGGTCCCGAGTTGGGAATCAGGTGTCAGATCGGGATCAGGAGTTGGGTCCCAAGTGGGAATAGAAAGTCAAATTCAGGGTCAGAGTCAGGATCGAGATTTGAAGCCCGGTCAGGTCGGGAGTCGAGTTAGGGTCGGGATTTGGGTCTCATGTTAAGGATCAATTTAGGGATTAAGATTCTTGAGTTAGTGTTAGGAGTCACGTCTCTGGTCGAGATCAAAAGTCAGGATTTGGTCTTGGATTAGTGTCAAGATTTGGGTCTCAGGTCAGGGTTGAGACCCAAATTAGGGTCAAAAGTCGGGATTGAGGTCGAGAGTCAAAGTCAGGTATTGGGTCTTGAGTCGGGGTCGAAAGTCAGGTGTTTGGAGTTGGGTCTCGGGTTGGTGTCAGGATTTGGGTTGATGTCAGGATTCAGGTCTCAAAATCAACGTCAGGATTTGGATCTCGATTCGGGGTCAGGTCCCAAATTGAGATCAGGAATCGAGATTGAGGTCAGGATTTGTAGCTCGAGAGTCATAGTCGAAGCAGAGTCGTAATTGAGGTCAATATTCAGATCTATCTAGTCAAGGTCGAGAGTTGGATCTCAGATCGAGGTCAGGGTTGAGGTGGGGAGTCGAGTCCTGTGATGGGGTCGAGGGTCGGGGTTAGGAGTTGGGTCTCCATCAAAAAAATATTTAAAAATATTTTTCTTCATACCAAACACACCCTTAATAAGTGTATGTTTTAGAGTTTCCTACATTCTTGCATACTTTAAGGGGAGTATAATTGGTGAATAATCAGAAACTATCCATATTTTATGATGAATAATACGAAATAATTTATAGTTGACCAACTTTTGAATAATTAAATATCTAATCTATTTTAAATGAATTAGGTCAAACAAATTACCATAAATTTACTCATTTTTTCACCCCTAAGTCATATCTTTGAAAAATTTTCCAATTCAATTACTACCACAAATAAATACTGATTTCCCTTATAGGTAGAATCTCCAAATTAAATATCTACATCTATATTATATTAAAAGTGTGAACTTCCTTAGAAATGTTGATTCAACTTTATGCCCTTCATTAAAAGAATCTGCAATAGACAAAATTGCCATTTACTATTTTTATATAATTGTTAATTATTCCATCATCTTATTTTATCATATTAAATTTTTTATTTTTTTGGCATAACTCTATTTATGGTATAAACCAAAAAAACTAAAACTTTCTATCGAATTTTTTTTATTATTTTATTATATTAAAATTTTTATTTGTGGTATAACTCAATTTATAGTGTAAACTTTTTTTTTTATAAAAAGAACTTTCTGTCGAAAACTTTTATCTTTTAAATTTGGTAAAGTTATTTTTGTCCCCCTTTTTCATTGTAAGGAGAAGGTTTTTCTTTTTAAAAAAATTCCCCCCCCCCTTTTTCATAATCAAGTAATTTTTTTTTTCTTTTTTGTTTTTTTTTTCCTTTTGGATTGTAAGTCCTAATATGCATATATTTTTTAAATTCTTTTTAATTTATCAATTCTTCAACTTTTATAAAAAGATTTATAATCACATAATTTAATTCATCAACTCTTCAACACCAACACCTTCATTCAATCTCCAACGTTGTATATTTTCGTGTTAATCTATCTTCCTCTTTCTTTTTTCATATTGCGATTTTCTTTATATTGTAGATTTAAAAAAAAATTGTTTATCAATTCAAGTTGTTTATATTTAAAATAATATAACTTAGATTGTCTCTTTTAGTTGAGTTTAATATTGATATTATATTATCTCTTTTGATTGAGTCTTATGTTTATATTATGTGATTTAAAATTTGTGTTATTTGTAGGTGGCAAACATTTTTCATCTACACATACATTCACTAGTTTAGTCTAGTCAGGTAACATATGTAATGACCCACCCAACCGTTATAGCATTCTGACCATACAAAAATGGGCGAATTTAATTTTTAGAAATTCGTGATAAATCCCTGAGAAACGAAGAGCGCGCAGAGAGTAAATTTGAATGGACTTAGCCACAATCGGGTAGACACAAGCGGGTGTCCGCCGCGACAGAAAGATTTCTGCCACAGCGAAACCGTTGCAGCGAGAAGGGTGTCCACTAAAGCGGATGACGCGGACCAGAAATTCGTAATTCCGTTCTGATTAGGATTTTGGAAACCTAGTCTTTGAGGAGGACTTATTAAAAATGCCTAAAAATAGAAAATAGATTTTTTTTAGAGAAAGAAGAGGATCCAAGAGGTGGAGATTCGACCTCCATAGCTAGGAGCTCTGGCGAGAAAATCAAGAAAATGATGCAGCCCCGCAGTCGAGAACAATCGGGACGATAGCTTGGCACCCAGATAAGCTATGGTTCACTCACTTTTGTCTTAGACTTTGGTTAGCTAAACATATAAGTGCGCATGGTTTATATGCTTCCGATAATGTTGTGTTTTTAACCATGTATTGTCTGTTAATCGGAATTATTGAGCATCTAAGAATAAACGGATTAAAAGAGGAGTGATGAAAGCCATAATGAGGTAAATCCTAGGGGAGATAATTCATCTAATAAATGGGTTCATGTTCTAGGATATGTGTTGAATTAAATATTATTGAGTAGATTAACTTTCGGGTGTCATTGTCAGAATACTCTCGGATATACATTATGGTCTTTTGAATCGAAACCTTGGACGAGTAATCACATAGAATCTATGTAGGAGATGCAAATAATAGCCTAATTAATAAGTTACAGTCATGTTGAGTGTGAATTGAAGTGAGTGATGTAGGATAGTAATCCCCTATGTAATGACTTAAATGTATTGTGATTGGTACAATATTTTCTGGATTGATGCTGTTGTTCGCATTAATGGTGACACTGTGGCAAGTTTGGTTGTTGAAGTAAGCTTGATATGACCTTTTTTATGGTGAGTATAAATAAACAAATGCTGAAGAAAACTAAAATAGGAACTGGTCGCAATATTGCCAGTAGTACCGCTGCAGCGGGTGGTAAACCGTTACAGTGAGACTTCTGTAATGACAGTGATGCTTCTGCAATGGAGCCCAAACTAGTGAGTGGGCCAAGTCGAAATTCTTATAATGTTCTAAAATAACTGTTATTACTGTTGTTCGTATATGAGGTTGATTTAAATTTATGTGATTATACTTGTTGCCGTGAATGTGTAATTCTAATCGTGTGATGATTTTTTACGTGTTGTGTAATATTATGTGTCCTGAGATTGAGGGGCGAATTGGCATCGAATGAATGGGTGTCTGAGGTGACCGATAATACGAAAGGAAAGTCATTGATGTGATGGAAACTGAGAGGCCTATTGTCGAAGGTAAGGAACTCAGATGAACAGGTTAATATCATAAGATTCCGAATAAGGATTGGATATACGAGTGGCTCATGCCCGAGGTGACCATTTGGGTGAGCGGTATGAGTGAGTACACAAATAGGTATGGCTAAAGGACCATGCAGTTGGGTGTTCGAGTGAGTACACAGACAAGTATGATAAATGTTTCATATGGTTGGGTGTACTATACATGGATTTCTAGAGTTCCCTGCAGGTTATAACTTGAAGGGAAAACATAAGACCCTCTGGCGTGTGTGTATAGTGATATGAAAAAGGCATATGCCCAGCATATCACTGATGGTATGGTTGTGAGACAAAGATTTTATGGGTATGGTTTGATATACATACGACTGCAGATACAGAAAGGTACTAGAAATACCAATGTGATACAATATATACTGACATAAATAGAGTTTGAGTGAGAAATAGGTGCGGAATACTGTATATGGCTATCCAGTCCAGGTATGATATTTTATGACATTTTTGTGGCATGAAGTCAAGTATGTGCATGTACTTTAATGGTGGGAAACATTGACTCCCCCATTATATTTTGATGACCTTTGTGTGTACTTAAGATTACTTAATCTGTATTTGCGATTGCTTGTCTTGTTTAAATTAATCTTGGGGCTATGGAAGATAGCATGACGAGTTTTAACAAAAGATAGTGCATTACCATGAGATAATGAGTAGACTTAAGTATTTGATGTACCTCACTAAAAAGGGTTGAAAGATTCTAGAGATAATTAAATAGGTTAATAAATGGAAGAAAAATACTTGGTTAATCCTAGTGAAATGGTCAAAGAGATAGTAGTTCTATGGAATTTTACAGTAGGAATAAACAGAACTCGGTCAGGAAAAAAATGGGTACTAACTATTGGGTATTATCACTACAACGGACATATAGTTGCAGTAGTGGGACAGCTGTGGCGATCCAAGTATTCGCTGTAGCGAAAACGAAGGGAGACACATTGAAAGACTTTAATAATGAATAGGTTCATAAAAGAATCGCGCAAACTTTGATGAGATTTAAGAACGTGGATGTAGCAGTTATACCTAGTGTGGTGCTCGGGAGTGA
Organism: Datura wrightii; assembly: GCA_035772735.1. Classification (NCBI taxonomy): domain Eukaryota; kingdom Viridiplantae; phylum Streptophyta; class Magnoliopsida; order Solanales; family Solanaceae; genus Datura; species Datura wrightii. The sequence continues at coordinate 108,330,050 of JASDFA010000008.1, read as the reverse complement.
GATAATCGTTACATTTAATAACATTGACTGTATATTGATTATTATGTTGTTGTGTTAACTAACCTTAGTCAACAGATGATGCTTACCAGTATATGTGGTATGCTGATACTACCTGGCTATATCTTTTTTGAGTAGGTTGTGGCAGGTTGAAGTTTCTTGATTGGCGTGGAGTACTCAGTACCATCTTCAGTGTTCTTCTTTCTCGATGAAGCTGGGTCATTTTGTTTTGTCAAGTTTTTCAAATAGAGCTCTTCTATCTGTCTAGACTAGATCTTGGGAGAGTCATGGTTGGGAAATTCTTGTAATATTATTTTGTTTGAGTTTTTTTATCAATTAATGAGAAGTAGTGGAAATGCTTGAAATTATTTTCTTGTATATTAATAGTGATGTTGTAAGGGTTATCCTATGGAGTAGAGCCAATGTAGGTGCCCACACGGCCTATCCATTTGGGTCATGACAAGTTGGTATCAGAGCATCTAGGTTACCGATCTACAAGTACACGAGTAATGTCGAGTAGACTCTTACGGATTGGTGTGTAGATGTCCACATCTAATCTTTGGGAAGCTATAAGGCATTTAGGAAATCTCAGTTATTTCTCTCCCATCGTGTCGTTCGGTTGTGTCGATCGCCCGAGTTGAGTCCAATTGGTATCTCGACAGGCTTAACTGGTATTTGCCTAAGTGTGATTTATAAAAGCTCGCGATAAGACTGGTGGGTGGGATTGACTTGAGTTGAACAGGGAGACAAAGAAATCTTGTTATATATTTTATCCGCTTAGCGAGTTTCGCTGCAGCGAAGGCTATTTCGCTGCAGCGGACTCGCTACAGCGGAAGAAGTACCACCTTCATGGATCCACTGTCGCGGAAGGACAACTGCTGCAGCGAACGTGGTCAGGCAGAATGCCGAATTCTAGAATTTGAATATTCCCTATTATGAACATCTGATAACAAATGGAACCTAGTAAAACAGGGAAGCAATGTGAATATAAGTAAGTTACTACGATATCATAAGGAAGGCCACCACGTCCAATGTCTGAGGATGCCAAACGGGCATCCGTACACCAAGATAGAAGCGATATTACCATCCAACAACAAAAACCAGAAAAGAAAGACATTAGAATTGTCTTACAAGCACCAAACGGGAGCTATCCAACAAATAGTTATAAGCTAAAAACAGGGGGGAAGAGAGTGCGACCCATCTAGCTGAAGGCCTCGTCGTTGCCACTACCTGCTTCCTCGTCTGCTAAGGAAGGAGAACTCGGAGAGGTCCTGATGGGTCACCTGCGGAGGCCTTTCTCTTGGGCCTAGGGTCTTCAGAATTTTCTTTATCCCCTTCCACATTCTGCACAATCAGCTTGTCCCAAGAGCGTCGTCTCCTCTTTTCCCGCTCCAAGTACTCCCAAAGCTCAACATGGGCCTGGGCTAGGGCAGCAATTGTCCCGTGCATCTCTCCTTAATCAGCGGTGGCTGCACCAGAGAATCGACTGGTGGAGGGTCGACTGGTAGAATGCCTTTTGGGGGAAGGAGGTACGGGAAACCCCCCGAGGAGTTCGCACATGGCCTCCATCTCAACCTCTTTCCTCTCGAATGGCCTCGAGGGCGTAGAAGTGTCATCCCTGCCATCACCCTCAGTTGAGGTAGACTTCCTCTTCTTCATGCCCCTCCGTGGAGCCCCCTTCACCCTCAAGGGATCGAAGGGCTTGTCACAATCCAAGATGACATCCTAGGACTCCTGGTGCACTCGGGCCTGCTTGCATAGCCTGGTGATAAGGGAAGGAAATGACAAACCAGTGATGGTCTTCGTGTGGAAATACCTCTACTTCTCAATAATCTGGGCCCCAGATTGACCCTCACCCCACTCAGAATAGCGACCACCAACAAAGCCCGATGATAAGTCACGTCCATGATATTAGAGGACGAGCGGATCCTCTTTTATACTATATTGAGCCACCTCCTGGCCTCCACTGTAAAATGGGTACTGTGAATACCCGTCCTGGTAATTCCCCAATTGGTAGTATCTCTCTGCCTCCACCACCAAAGTGTTCACTAACCACTGCCTGTTCCTGGGTATGTCACGATCCCTCAGCTTAGACTCCATAGGGTTGGGCATACCCAGAGCGCCGTTTATAGCAGTAGGGGTCAAGATAATCTGCATGCCCCTGACGTAGGCCACCAGCTCATCCCGGCTCCAGGCTACAGTAGGGAGGTTAGCATAAAACTCCCACGCTCAGGCCTGATTGGCCTTACCCGGGTCCTCCACTATAGGGCCCCACATGATCTCATGAAGGAGAATATAGAACTCCGGGGCTTTCTCCTCCATATCCCGCATAACAAAATCCCTCTCATGCAGCAGATCCTTCGTGGCCTGTTCTCTATACCGGAATTGACATTGGTCATTAACAAAATGGATGTAGTCCTCCGTGTGAATGTTGCTGCTAGAAGCGTCCATGATGATTAACCTACATTAATAGGAAGTATTAGAAGAGTAATCAAATGACTAGTAGAATGGGTACGATAAAAAGGGAAAAATCAAACTTTGAGAAAGGGCTCACTGTCGTGGTACCGTTGTAGTCAACAAGGTCCCACTGCAATAGACATCATTTCTCTAGACCTCATTAATGGAGGTTGAAATTTCAACCTTCGTATTTCTCCAAATTAACAACAAATCTGACAAAGGGAGGACTTGCCCAAGTTCTAGCAACTATTACCTGCCCCGATAAGGAACGAATTCAAGCTTGAAAGGCTTGAAAAAGTTGAACCAGCACCCTACCCCAAACCCCCTTATTCTGACCCCCAACCCCACAAAAGAATGATTAGAAATGCACAGAAAGCGGTAAAGAGTGATTGAGAACGTAAATACAAGAAGCATGCTACGAAAATCTAGCCATGAATTCAAAATAAGAGAACATACCCATATTTCCTTATAACCACCCAAAGTCATTCACTAGCAAATGAAGTAAAGAAACCACGAGGGTGAGATTACCTGAGAAATCAAGAAAAATTGTCGGAAGAATTGAGAGGATTTGCACAAAATAGAAGTGGAAAAGTTGAAGAATGAAATATTCAACCTTATAACCTGCCTATAACTAACCCCGTGATTCGCTGCAACGGACCATTTTTTCGCTGGCGGTGGAATCGCTGTAGTGGGAGACCCACCCGCTATAGTGGACGACTAAAATAGTGACATTTGAGATTCCACCACCAGACCCCTCAATTTCAAAAATGATCGGTTCGAGCTGTCCGATAAAATCGATAATACCTAAGACATCCGGGTAGAGAAAGAAAAATCTGTAACACCAAAGGAGAGATAATGACGTAAATTGATGTTTGGTTCTGGGTTAAAATCCAGATAAATAATTATAACTCCGCTAGAATTATCAGCTATACCGGAAAAAGTTAGGAGAAAAGCATAATAAAGGGGGTTTCAAAAATAATCGATTCAAGTTTCGGGACATAGAAGCCAACAAGTCCCGACACTGGCTAGAAGCAAGAGAGAATTTGTGGTAGTTTTTTAACCCCTTCCTTGATATCATAGCGTCATTCAGGGATGAATAAATTTTTAATTGGTATCTGATGTGACCACCCGCCCGGACGTTATAGCATTCCAGCCACATAAAAATGGGAAAATTTAATTTTTAGAAATTCATGATAAATCCCTAAGAAATGAATGACACATGGATAGTAAACTCAAATGGGCTTAGCCACAATCGGGTGGACCCAAGCGGGTGTCCGCCATGGTAGGACTACTTTTGCCACAGCAAAATCACTGCAATCAAGGATCACGAACTCCGCTGGGAATATGAATCTGTCCACCTTGACAAGCACATCAAACAAGATCCCCACAGGCTTTTCATAGTTCGGTCAGTCATCAGTAGCCGCATAGTAGTTGGTGTGGGGGGCTCCCAAACCCAGCTACTTAAACACAGCTAATGACATCAGATTGATGCTTGCTCCCAGGTCGCAGAGTATCTTCGCGAACTCAACATCACCAATAGTACATGGAATGGTGAAGGTACATGGATCCTTATTTTTCTAGGCAAGGACCTGTGAGGCTATGTCACTACAATGATGCACGTTACCCATAGGATCATAGCTCATAGACCTTTTCTTGGTAACAAGGTCCTTTATAAACTTGGCATATCTAGGCATCTACTCTGATGCCTCTATCAATGGTATATTTATAGATAATTATTTTAGCATTGAAAGGAATTTTGAAACTTACCATTTTTCGCCTTCTTCTTCATTCTTTGAGGGAACAATGGCGGTGGTCGTAGGAAAGCATTATAGATCTATTTGGACCCTTGTTTCTTTCCTTGTTCAGCTTCAGGCTCCTTCTCAGCAACTGGAGCCTCAGTCAACTCAGCATCATCCTCATGCTCATGCTCAACAACCTCTTCCTCATCATCAATTATGCTCTCTTTCTTCCTTTGAAGCTCAACTACAACCAGTAGAAGGGGGTCAATTGTGGTCTCTCCACTCTTAGTCATCACAACCATGCCATGACCATCATTCTTCGAATTTTGGACTGTGTTTCTAGGTAGTGTATCCTTTTTCCTAGGGTTCATGGATGCTGACAGTTGACCCAACTACCGTTCAATATGCTTGATGGCCGTGGCATGTGACTCAACTTTCTGAACCATGCAAGATATATCTCCACGGATGTCTTTCAACTGCTCATTTGTGGATCTTACCTTCTTGAACATCTCAGCCATCATGCTCTCTAGCTTTGACTATCCAGCCTCCCCCTCACATGCATTAGGAGGCACGTACAATCCTGCTCGGTCATTGCGGTAACCATCATTTCTTCTCCCTTCTCCCTTCTCCCTTTCGCTCACGACCTCTTTTTCTATCTCTGTAGCTATTCTAGTTGTAATTGTCTCTGTATTGGTTCTATCCTTGATTTCTTGAACCTTGGCACCAGGTGTCCTGTCCAGACCCTTGGGTGTTGGCCCGGAAACCCACCACCTAGTTGTCCAAGAAGTTTGCCTCATTCTTAAAATCTAAATGCTCTGTCCCTGGTTCCTGTCCCTGTGTCCCCACTGCATTAACTTTTTTAGCTCCAACACCTAGGATATGCTTCATGAACGGGTCCAATGATGTACAAATATGGGCCAATTCCTGATCACGTTTCTCCTTTTTTTGTTAGTCTGCAGTCATACCAACAACATATGTACTAGCAGTTGCTTCTGCTTCCCTAGTGTTCCATGCCCTGTTAGTTTTGGTCACTCTATCAAGATTAGTGGCAGCTTGCTCCCAGGTGTGACTCATCAGTGCTCCTCCCACCACAGTATTTGCCACAACTTTAGTACTATTGTTTAATGACCTGTAGAAAATCTCCAACAAACTGTCATCAGAAATTTTTTGGTTTGGGCACTTGGTCAAGTTCTTCTTGAATCTCAACCAAGTTTCATGCAGTGCCTCTGTTTTTAGTTGTCGGAAATTATATATTTCATACTTAAGCTGCAACATCCTAGAGGGTGGAAAGAATCTCTCTAGAAAATCTTGTTTGAGCTCTCTCTAGTTGGTAATGGAGTCATTGAGCAACTCCAATAACCATAAAGTCGCTTCCCAAGACAGAGAGAATGGGAAGAGTCTCAGCCTTATTGTGTTCTGGCTGACTCCGGGCAACCTGTACCACCCTGCATATTCCAACGAAGTTCATTAAGTGCAGGTTGGCGTCATCAGTTACGTGACCACTAAACATCCCCTTCATGATCAATAGTTGATTCATGGTTCTAGTGATGTCAAACTTTGCCCCAGCAGGCAAAGGTGGTGATACAATAGCTCCGGTTGACCCAACTTCATCAATGCCCGGGTCATCCTCATCAAAGAATTGAGGGGCATATCTATGGCCTCTGTTTCCCCTTCTATGGCGACCAGCATTGACAACTTCATCTCGAGCATCATCAGCTTCTTGAAGTGCAGCTTGTTGAGCTAGTTTGGCTTGCCTAGCTTCTTCAGAAAGATGGACATCTCTTTGCTCTTGGATCTCCATTCTGTACAGTGTTCTTTCAGTTTCAAGATCTAAAGGAATCAGGAGGTTTTCGCTCCGTTGAGTACTTAGCATTCATCAAGAGACAACCTATGGGTGTCAAAAACAAAAAGAAAATGTAATTAAGATAATAACAACTAAAAGTTAAATACAAGCAATTAATCTAATCTTAGCCATATTCCCAGCAACAGTGTCACTTTTTGATAATGCTCAAACTCACACTTTCTAACAAAGTATGAAGCGGACATTGTCAATAAAGAATCCAACAAAGAGGTTGGGATCGAACCCACAGGGAATATGGTAAGAACTAGACTAATATCGATACTTAAACTTATTGGTGAGTTATCTCCAAATTGAGGAGTTTATAGAAATCAATAGTAAAACAAGATTTCAATTGTGGTTGTTATCAAGATTTGCAAATAACTATGGTAAGTGTTCCCATGGGTTCATAACTACTTCGGTATACACTCGTGATCAATCCCAATTCTTACTTATAGAACTGATAACTAGGGTTCCTCCAAACGACTGGTTCATCCCTAATGGATGACTATACTCAACCACCGAGTCAAGTCTCATGAGCGATTTTAAATTAACCATTATCAATATGTTCCAAATTAACTTTCCTGCGACCGCAGCTCAAGTCATACAATGATCTAAAAATCAAGGCTTTGTTGTAATTCTGTTTTCCTAATCTCTACTTATCTAGGTTCAAGCAAGTAAAGCGTTCAGGCAATTCAAATGTTGTGCACCATTAAGAAATGTTTAAAGATGAAGAGAATACAGTACAAGCGTTTAACATTGATTTTGAATCACTTTGTGTAACCCTAGTTCGTTAATCCACCATGATTCCCACAACCCTAGTTGTGGAATTTTTAGCCTCTCATGATTGTAAGATTATGATTAGTATTCATAGACAAACACATAATTGAATACTTACAATGATAATTTTTAGAAAACCTTCTTTGAATATTGCAAGAAAATATGATCAATAAAATCAAGTACAATTGAGAAAATCAAGTTTTGATCTCAAGAATTTCTCTCCAATATTGTTTACAAACTTGATAATAATTCACACACAATTAATTATGAACCTTCTCTCAATGTATTCTGACGTTCTCCTACTAAAAGAAACATAAAAGATATTTATACACACAATAGAAACCTTTTCCTAAGCTAATAGGGAAATATCCAAATCTGGCGCCGACACATCCTACGACTCGTCATACCCCCGTAACAAGATTGTACGGGTCGTACCTTGCTCTCATACATTCCGTGCTACTGCAGAATTGGCTAAGTGTTGGTAGCTGGTACGACTCGTACCATGATCCTATGAGTCGTACAATCCATCTGTGGCTTGGCTTTGAGAACTTTGACATCTTCTGAAGTTTTTAATGGGTGTCTTAGGTTGCCTCCTACCTTTCCCCTACGACTCGTAACTTCTTGTTACATATTGAGTTCTTCCAAGTCCTTTAGAATCACTGAAGCTTCCCATGGCTCCTAGTACGGGTGTAGGTAGATGCTATGATCCGCAGGTGCTACTCGTATCAGGACTCTTCAATTGTGCAACTTTTCTCCGAAGTATTCCACGACTCCAGTTATGGCTCATACTGAGAGTCGTACTTTGCCTTTGCATTGATCTAACCTTCTGAGCTTTTCCATGAGTCTTAGTATGACTGGTACAATCTAGGTACGACTCGTACTGAGATCAGTACTTGGCTGATTTTCTGCACTTTTCTGCATTTTTTGCATATTTTTGCTCCAATACCTATTTTTCCTAAAACCAAAGTATAAACACCTCATCTGTATAAATATACCTAAGTCCATGCAATTTTCTCAGTTTTAAGCGTCGAAAGTGCTATAAACACAGCACATCACTCAAGCGGTTAATCAGGCCCATTTCAATGCTTGACCATAGGGAGAGGCTTCAAACATCGTCATTACAGGTACTATCCTTGTCTGTGACTGAGTGGCTATGGCATTGTTTGATCTGGATTCTACTTTTTTTTATGTGTCCACTTACTTTGCTTTGGGATTGAAACTTTTTTGTGATGTGCTTGGTGTTCCTTTTTATGTGTCTACTCTTGTTGGGGACTCTATGGTGATTAATAGAGTCTGTCGTGCATGTTATGTGGATTTCATGGGTTGTGACACTCAGACTGATTTACTGATCTTAGACATGATTGATTTTAATTTAATTTTAGGAATGAGCTGGTTTTCCCTTATCATGCCCTTCTAGATTTCCATGCTAAGACCATCACTATATCGGGGCCAGGGATATTTAGGTTGGAGTTAAAAGGGAATTGTAGCCCTGCTTCTAAGAAACTTATTTCTTATTTTCATGCCCATAAGTTTATAGAGCAGGGTTGTTCAGCGTATCTGGCGCATATTTGGGGCACTAGTTCAGAGGGTCCTTCCATAGAGTCTGTCTCGATTGTTTGTGAGTTCTTAGAGGTGTTCCCTGCAGATTTGCTCGGCATGCTGCCAGACCGTGACATAGATTTTTGTATAGACCTGGAACTAGGTACCCGACCCATTTTTATTCCTCCATATCGAATGGCACCTGCTGAGTTGAGAGAAATCAAGGAGCAGTTGCAGGCATTTCTTAGTAAAGGATTCATTAGACTAAGTGTGTTGTCATGGGGTGCCCAGTTTTGTTTGTAAAGAAGAAGGATGGTAGTATGCGAATGTGCATCGACTACCACCAGTTGAACAAGGTAACTATTCAGAACAAGTACCCTCTTCCTCAAATAGATGATTTGTTTGATCAGTTATAGAGGGAAGCGGTGTTTTCAAAGATTAATTTAAGGTTCTGTTATCACCAACTAAAAATATGGGCTGAGGATATTCCCAAAACAGCCTTTCGAACCAGGTACAGGAACTACAAGTTTCTAGTCATGTCATTCAGACTTACTAATGCCCCAGCTGTGTTCATGAGCCTGATGAACGGTGTCTTCAAACCTTACCTGGATTCCTTTGTTATTGTCTTTATTAACGATATCTTGGTGTATTCTAATACCAAGTAGGAGCATGAAAATCATCTAAGAATTGTGTTAGAATTACCGAAGGAGAAGCAGTTGTATACTAAGTTCACCAAGTGTGAGCTTTGGTTGGAATCAATGTCCTTTCTAGGAGATTTTGTTTCCAAGGAGGGAATTCGAGTTGATCCACAGAAGGCAGAGGCAGTCAAAAGCTGGGCGAGGCCAACTAGTATGAAGGAAATTCAGAGTTTATGGGGCTGGCCAGTTACTACTATCGGTTGGTGAAGGGTTTCGCCTCCATCTCTTCGACGTTGACCAAGTTGACGCAAAAGGATGTACCTTTCCAGTGGTTAGAGGAATGTAAAGAAAGTTTTCAGAAACTCAAGACTCTGTTGACCACAACACCTATCCTGGTATTACCCGTGGAAGATAAAGACTTTGTTGTTTATTGTGATGCCTCATGGTCTGGGTTGGTGTTGTGTTAATGCAGGAAGGACAAGTCATCGCTTATGCCTCGAGACAATTGAAGGTGCATGAAAAGAATTACCCAATGAACAACCTGGAGTTAGTAACAGTAGTGTTTGCCCTGAAGATTTGGAGGCACTATCTATATGGAGCTCGATGTAAGGTGTTCACGGATCATTGTAGCTTGCAGTACATAATCTCCCAGAAAGATCCCAATTTGAGGAAGAGGAGATAGATGGAGCTACTTAAGGATTTTGATATCACTATCCTACACCATATAGGAAAGGCTAATGTTGTGGTGGATGCGTTAAGTCGGAAGATGGTGAGCATGGGTAGTTTAGCTTGCTTGGAAGCTACTCAGCGGCCGATGGCCAGAGAAGTTCAGACTTTGAAAAATGATTTGGTGAGGTTCTCGCTGATAGAAAACAGTGGAATACTAGCCAACATGGAGGCCAAATCCTCACTTCTAGAGGAAATCAAAGCCAGATAGTTTGAAAATGAAACGTGGGGTAAGATTAGGGATAAAACTATGTGGGGAGAAACCAAAGAAGCAGTGTTAGATGATGAAAGGGTCTTGAGAATAAAGAGGCGAGTGTGTTTTCCCCGAGTTGGTGAGCTAATTAAGACTTTTTTGGCAGAAGCTCACAACTCGAGGTACTCCATTCACCCGGGAGTCACCAAGATGTACCACGATCTGAAACAACACTATTGGTGGGGTAGGATGAAGAGGGATATTGTGGAGTATGTTGCTCATTGTTTGAATTGTCAGTAGGTGAAGTACAAACACCAAAAGCTTGGAGGAGTACTTCAAAGAATGCCTATTCCTGAGTGGAAATGGGAGAGAATAGAAATGGACTTCACGGTGGGTCTTCCTTAGACTTTGGAGAAATTTGACTCAATTTGGGTCATCGTGGATAGATTGACCGAATCAGCTCATTTCTTGCCGATCTAGGTGACTTACAATGCTGAGAAACTAGCTAAGATATACGTGAAGGAAGTGATACGATTGCATGGGGTGTATGTTTCAATTGTATCAAATAGGGGCACTCAGTTCACTTCTCATTTCTGGAGGACCTTGCAGGTTGAGTTAGGTACAAGGTTAGACTTGAGCATAAACTTTCAACCTCAGACAGATGGACAGTCCGAATGAACTATTCAGGTATTGTAGGACATGCTTCGGGCGTGTGTAATAGACTTTGGAGGCCATTGGGACAAATTCTTGCCCTTGGTAGAATTCGCCTATTAACAATAGTTATCATGCGAGCATTGGCATGGCGCCATTTGAAGCTTTGTACAGGAGAAAGTGCAGGTCTCCAATTGGGTGGATTGATGTGTTTGAGGTGAGGTCTTTGGGGACTGATTTGTTAAAGGAGTCCTTAGAAAAGGTGCAGATAATTCAAGAGCGTCTGGTGGCGGCTCAAAATAGACAAAAGCAGTACGTAAATAAAAATGTAAGAGATATGGAGTTCATGGAGGGAGAGTAAGTACTGCCACAGGTGTCTCCTGTGAAGGGGGTGATAAGGTTTAGAAAGCGGGGCAAGCTTAGTCCAAGGTACATTGGACCATTTGAAATACACCAACATGTAGGGAGGTAGTGTATGATTTGGCTTTGCTGCCAGGGTTGTCGGGGGTGCACCCGACGTTCCATGTCTCAATGTTAAAAAAGTATCATAGGGATGGAACATACAATATCAAATGGAACTCTGTGCAACTGGATGAGCTTCTGTCATTTAAGGAGGAGCCTGTAGAGATATTGGCTAGAGAGATTTGAAAACTGAGGTCAAAAGAGATTCTGATAGTAAAGGTCCAGCGGAAGAATCGTCCGATTGGGGAAGCCACTTGGGAGACCGAGGTTGATATGCAAATCAAGTATCCCCAGCCGTTCATGGAATCCGTTAAGTACTTTTCCCTTTCTTTGTATAGACCATTCAGGGACAAATAGTGTTTTAATTGGTATCTGATGTAACGATCTGAACGTTGTTATGAGATGGTTAGGGGCCTAGAACACCTGAACACGTTAAAGGAGGAATAGAATATGCTGTGAAATTTTCTAAGTGTGGAGCTGGTGGAGTTTGGGTGGCTATTGGTTCAGGGGACCGCTGCAACGGTGGAATTTCTGCTACAGCGAGACCGTGGTAGCGGTCGGAGTCCCGCCGTAACGAATTTGAAATAACTGTAGGAACCATCGCAGCGACACTTTGGCCACTGCAGCAGACTCTGGGATTAATCAGAAGTGGGTTTTAAGTGGTAAATTCTGCGTTATTTCCCATTATTTTCAAAACGTGAGAGAGCAGGGTCTGAAGGAAGTATCTTCTCCAAAGTAGAGAATTATTGCACTAAGGTAAGTTTTTTGTTTCCTAGCCCCTATGATGGGTATTTATTATTGTAGAAAGCTTAGGGGGACTAGTTAATGGTGAATTTCTGAACTTATAGAACCCTAGGTTGATAAACTAGGGATGGATTGTGGGATTGGGTTGTTGTTTGAAGAGTTTTGATTACTCCCCTAGAATTACTTGTGGGGAACGAGGGTTACGCGGAATATTGAACTAGAACCGAGTAGAATTGGGGTTTAACTTTCGAAAACACCCCGAAAGGAAGGGTTTGATCTAATTAGACCCATGATTGAAGAGTAAGTAATAAATTACTCTTGTTGTGTATATTTCGAGCAATCTGAAGCTTTGAAGAAGGGTAAGACTCCTGTAGAGTAGCTAAGTTGGTACCTGCGCTTATCGAGGTAGGTTATGGTTAGAGGGTTAGACCCTACATAATAGCTTGTATGCATAGGTGATGATCGTGTATGATTGGTCTTCAGACATTCTTTGTCATAAGATTGTTATGTGAATTCATGAATCTATCATGTGAATTGAGGCTCTTTATTTGGGCAAGTGAGGGAGTGGAAAGTAGACTCCTATGATTTGTATATGTGTACGTTTATGTAATGCATTTTGTTGCTTTTAGTGGATGAGAATGGCTAGAATGGTAACTATATCCTGAAACGAGAGGCTCGAGCCCGAGGGGAATGTCATGACCCAAAATCACATTGAGCCATGAGGGCACCCATCATACGTGTAGGCGAATCCCGTTCCTTTATTGGCCAATTAATAATTTTTTAAAAAAATGCGAAAATAACATAAAATAAGCAACTAACTCTTATAAGTGTGAAATAAATGAGTCTAAAACCAAAACAACCCCAAGACCTAGTGACACTAGTACAAGAGCATCTATGAGTACAGAATGAGTATAAGAACTAGAATAACTGTCTGAAAGCAATTAAGACAGAAAATAAAATAAAAAGTCTCTAGAATTCAGTGATTGCCAAAGAGGAAGAAGCTCACTCTGAACTCTAGCTGTAAAAGTTTCGAACCGCGTGAGAACTCAAGTACCGCTAGTACCTGGTATAGTCCCTTCACACAAAAAGGTGTAGCAAGTATAGAGTGAGTACGGGAAACATGTGTACTCAACAAACTTTGATAACTGATCCTTTCTAGAAGTGATGACGAGATGTAACTCCTAACAATCCCTTTTTCAATAGTTATAAATATACAATAATAATAATTCATCACAACAAGAGTTCACAGATTTAATATCAATATAATAGAAAAATAAGACACATATTATTCGAAATCAATTACACCATTGATAATATCACCATATGCTTCAAATTCACTTAGTCAAATCAATATCACAATCATACCAATGCTCAACTCAATATGCAATGAAGATGAATATAATGCAATGCAATGCACTAGCCAAGAACCTTTATATACCTGCTTCCTCTGTTGGATAGTCGGGACCCATGGGGACTCGCGAGGTCCATATACCTGCCGAAATCATTTCCCATTGACAATAACACGCGCCGAAATTATTTTTCATCAGCAATAACACATATCGGAACCATTTCCCATCAACAATAACATACATTGAAATCATTTTCCATCGGCAATAACACATGTCGGAATCATTTTTCATCAACAATAAAACACACTGGAACCATTTCCCATCGACATCTCAAGAGTATAAATTTTTACAAAATAACTCAATGGGTGGTATTAGTCAATAATCATTATGCAACAATAAGAGTGGTTCGCGTATGTATGAATAACATAAGTTCATCAACCAACCACACAATCAAGGATCTTCGAGTCACAATCAAGTATCACATAGTGCGTATGTCTCAGTAAATCAATCACATTATAAGTTGTGGAATATCATCAATACATATATCAATTTCATGTAATTACCCATATCATGACACCGGTACCCGTATAAATTCTCTTCACCTCATTTATAATGGAATCGCTTATTACTCATTATCCTTACATTCATTTTAAAATATACAAAACTAACACCTCAAAGAATCAAGAGATCTCTACTTGCCTCAAATCGAAGCTCAAGAGTCAAATTACAAATTTTCCCTTCCGTAACACTTCCGAATGATCAAAATGTAGTCAAATATGTATTCACCAAAAGAAAATAAAATCATGGACACCCATATTGATATACTTTTATCTCGGATATAAAAAGTCAACCCAAAAGCCAACCCTGAGCTCGCAAGAGCAATGCTGGAATTTTATTTGAAAATCATGTTACCCATAATGTAAAGAACTCAAATATGAAATTCCATCTAAAAAGAAAAAGCTCAAATCAACCTTGAATTCATCAAAATACGGTTTCTTAACTTTAGGCTCAAAGTCCCCAATTTCTATGCTCATATATGGTTTTAAATGATGAAATAACTAATAAATCAGAAATTTAATACCAAAATCGATTTACCCATAGCATAAGAACCTTAAAACCAAGTCCGAATTGACATCCAAATAAAAGAAATACGATTTCTAGATCTAGGGAGAAAATCTCCATTTTTTCTCCAATAAATTCACAGATAAAAATGAAAACCAATTGAAGAAATCATGGAGAAATACCAAAATAAAGATTAGATACTTATCCCCTTGTTAATTAGAGAAGAATTTCGCAAAAATCACTCAGTTTCGAGCTTTAGAACTCCAAATATACTCAAAATACCAAATAAACACAATTTTTATAAAAATACATTGTTCAGGAATTTATATAGGGCTGCACCAACAACTTTAATTTTCACTAAAATGGCCATAATTTTGTCATACGAACTCGAAATGCGATGATTCTTTTTCGTATAATTCCTAAATAATGATAGGGATCTAATTGTTCAATCAAAACTCCATTTGGTGCTCGTTTGCCCACTCAAATATTATTTTTTTCTCGTTTAAAAATTATTTCATTTTTTTGTGATTAAAACCTGATCTTGACTTATCAAAATTTTACCAAACTTTTTAGATCACTCCTATAATTCATGCTAAAAATTTTAAAAGTTTCAGAATAATTTTTCAATCTCTAAAACTAAAAACAGACCTTTGAGTTGTCACATTTTATGCTTAAAATCATGCTAAAACACATAGAATATTCAAATCCACCCGAAACTAATCGGAATTAAATACAAATTTGTGGACAAGTCAAAAGTAATCATACGAACCTGTTGGAACTTTCAAATTCTTAATCCAAGATCAGTTAGTTACCTATTTGACCGAGGTCAACTCTTAACTTTAAGTTCTACTAGAATGCAACTCGAGTGTCCGAAACTCATCCAAAATTCTCCGGACACAAACCAAATATGTAAATCAATTATAAAATACGTTCTGCATCTATTGAAATCATCAACTCACCAATATGAGGTCGTTTTGATCAAAAGCTGACCGTGGTCAAACTTAGCTTCCTTAAGCTCATAAATTCAACTCTAATATTTAAAATGAGCTAGAATGCAACCATTCTCTCAAATCACTCATGAACTCCTCGAGATCACTGAAAACTCTCCAACTAATAGCCTATGACCAAACTTCTCAAATCAACTTATTTTAAGAATTGCTTATCAAAAAATTACTTTTAGTGAGAAACGGTTCGTGTTTGGCCAATAAATTTAAAAAACACTTTTGAGTAGCAATTAGTGGTTGGCCAAGCTTTTCAAAAATATTTCTAATTTCAGAGAAGTGCTTTTCAAATAAGTGACTTTAGGGAGAAGCTACTTTTTTAACTTTTAAAAAATAACTTTTGCTACTCCCTAAAAGTACTTATTTTCTCCCAAAAGCTTGGCCAAACACCTCATTTTTTTAAAATAAGAACTTTTCAGAAAAAATAAGCACTTCCGGCCTCCCAGAAGCTTGGACAAACAGGCTATAAGTCATAAATCACCCTCAAACCTAACAGAGCTGTCAAAACTCGAATACGACCTCATTAACCCCAAATGTTGACTTTGGTCAAATATTTCCTTATTTCAACTTAAGAACTTCAAATTTTATACTTTCTTCTCTGAAATGCATTCGATTGTCTCGAAAATTGTGTCTCCTATTCCCGCAAGTCATAGATCACATATAAAAGATACGAGAAGGGTTAAAATGGGAAAACTAGTTTAAAATCATGAAATGACTAGAAGAGTCATTACATAATCCACCACTAAAACACAGTTCGTCCTCGAACAGGAAATAAGAGAAATACTGGAATTGCCGAATAACTAAGGATATTTGCTCCGCATGTCAGACTCAACCTCTCAAGTGGCCTTCTCCATAGGACGATGCCTCCACTTCACCTTTACTGATATTATCTCTTTGGATTGCAATTTTCTAACATGCCTATCTAGAATGGCTATGGGCTCTTCCTCAAAAGCTAGATTTTGATCTAATAATACTGAATCCCATTGAATCACATGAGATCCATCACCATAATATTTCTTCAACATCGAAACATGAAATACAGGATGAACACCTGATAAGTCTGGTGGCATAAACAATTCATAGGCCACCTCACCAATACGTCTAAGTATCTCAAACGGGCCAATGAACCTAGGACTAAGCTTTTCCTTCTTTCCAAATCTCATAACACCTTTCATAGGTGATACTTTCAACAACACTTTCTCCCCAACCGTGAACTCTAGATCATGAACTTTCCGGTTTGCATAGCTCTTTTGACTACTTTGGGTTGTGAGAATTCAATCCTAAATTAGTTTGATCTTTTGTAAGGAATCCCTCAGCAAGTATGTACCCTAAGGCCTAACCTGGAAAGCATCGAACCAACCCGGCGGAGAAAGACATCTCCAAAGCCTCAAATGGAGCCATCTGGATGCTAGATTGGTAACTAGTATTATAGGCAAACTCCGCTAACGGCAAGAACTGGTCCAATTGACAATCAAAATCAATCACACACGCTCGTGACATATCCTCCAATACCTGAATAGTCCGCTCTAACTGGTCATCTGTCTGTGGATGAAAAGCCATACTAAGCTCCACTCGAGTACCCATTTCCTTCTGCATAGACTTCCAGAAGTGGGATGTGAACTAGGTACCTCAGTCTTACATGATAGAAATGGGAAAATCATGCAAATGCACTATCTCCTAAATGTAAATCCTAGCCAATCTCTGTGAATTTAGGTAGTTTGAACTGACACAAAATGAGCTGATTTGGTCAATCTATCCATGATGACCCAAATAGCATCAAATTTCCTTGAAGTCTGTGGCAAACCTACCATGAAATCCATGGCAATCTGTTCCCACTTCCACTCAGGTATGCACATCCTCTAAGTCATACCACCTTATCTCTGGTGCTCATATTTCACCTGCTGGCAATTCAAACAATGAGAGACATACTCTACAATGTCCCTCTTCATTCTTCACCACCAGTAATGCTACTTCAAATCCTGATACATCTTTGCTGCTCCTGGATGAATAGAGTATCTAGAGCTATGAGCCTCCTTCATAATCAACTTGGGCAAATCACCAACTGTAGGAACACAAATATGACCCTTGATTCTCAAAACACCCTCCGGATCTAAAATTGCTTCCCTGGCCTCAACTTTAAAAACTGTCTTGAATCACCTTCAACGTCTTATCTTCGAATTATCTAGCCTTGATCTGATCCAATAAAAGAGATCGTGCCTAAACATGAGCAAGAACCTTACCAAGCTCCAAAATGTCAAGTATCAAAAAGCTATTAGCTAAGGACTGGACATCCATGGCCAAAGGATGCTCCTCCACTCACAACATAGCTAAACTTCCCATACTAACTGACTTCCAACTCAATGCATCTGCTACCACATTCATGTTACCAGGGTGATATAAGATAGTGATGTCGCAATCCTTAAGTAGCTCCAACCATCTTCTTTGCCTCAAATTTAGATCTCTCTGACTGAAAATATATTGAAGACTGTGATGATCCATGAACACTTCACAATGCACTCCAAATTTTTAAAGCAAACATCTGTTGCCAACTCCAAGTCATGAGTAGGGTAGTTCTGCTCATGTATCCTCAACTGCCTCGAAGAATACACAATCACCTTACCTTTCTGCATCAAAACACATCCATGTCCAACTCATGAAGCATCACACTACACCGTAAGGCCCTCACCTTCTACCGGTATGGTTAAGATTGGAGCTGAAGTCAACAAGATCTTGAGCTTTTGGAAGCTTGCCTCACATTCCTCTAACCACTGGAAAGTTACATTTTTATGAGTTAGTTTTGTCAATGGAGATTTAATAGATGAAAAACCTTTCACGAATCATCTGTAGCACCCATCCAACCACACAAAGCTCCAAACTTCAGTAGGTGAAGTAGGTCTAGCCCAATCTCTAATAGCCTCAATATTTTTTCGGATCTACCATAATACCATCCTTGCTTACCACATTCCCTAAAAATGTCACAGAACTGAGCCAAAATTCACACTTTGAAAATTTTGCATATAGTCGCTCTTTCTTCAAATTCTGAAGCACAATTTTCAAATAATTCTCATGCTCCTCTCTACTATGAGAATAGATCAAAATATCATCGATGAAGACTATATCGAAGGAGTCCAAATATGGATTGAAAACCTTATTCATCAACTCCATGAATGCTATTGGGGCGTTAGTTAGCCCAAAAGACATAACCAACAACTCATAGTGGCTATAACGAGTCCTAAAGGCAATCATAGCGATATCCTCTGCCCTAATCTTCAGTTGTTGGTAACTAGACCTCAAGTTGATCTTAAAAAATACCGAGACTCCCTGAAGCTGATCAAATAAGTCATCAATACACGGAATGGGATACTTGGTCATAATTGTCACCTTGTTCAACTGTCTATAGTTGATGCACATCCTCATGGTGCCATCCTTCTTCTTCACAATTTGGACCGGAGCACCCCAAGGAGAAACACGTGGCCTAATAAAGCCCTTACTTAATAAATCTTGTAATTACTCCTTCAATTCTGCTGGAGCCATTCTATATGGAGGAATATAAATGGGTCAAGTAACTCCAAATCAATACAAAAATCAATATCACGATCGAGAGAGATGCTTGGAAGATCAGTCGAAAATACCTCTGGAAATTCTCTCACCATCGGCACCGACTCTAAAGGAGGAGTATCAACACTAGTCTCGCGAACATAAGACAAATAAGTGAGATACCCCTTGTCAACCATGCGTTGAGTCTTCAGAAATGAAATTACCTTTCTCAAATAAGGACTGAGAGTGCCCTACCACTTCAATTTAGGAATACCCGGCATATTTAAAGTCACCATCTTGGCGTAGCAATCTAGAAATGCATGATAAGGGGAAAGCCAATCCGTACCCAATATAATATCAAAGTCTACCATGTCCAATACAATTAAGTCTACCCATGTTTCATAGCCCTCTAAAGTCATAATACAAGATTGGTACACCCTATCCACCACTAAAGATTCACCCATAGGTGTAGAAACATGGATAGGCATAGAAAGGAATTCACATGGCCTACCAAGGATAGGCATATAAAGGAAATCACATGGTCTACCAAGGCCAAAAAAGAGATATGCAGACATGTAGTAGAATGTAGAACCAGGATCAAATAAAACTGTAGCAGGTCGATGGCATACTGGAACAATACTTGTGATAACCGCATCAGATACCTCTGCCTCTAGACGACCTGGAAAAGCATAAAACTGAGCATTAATACCCCCAACTTGAGCAACCCTTCGGCCTCCACCTCGATTGTCATCTCGGCCACTACCTCGACCTGTACGAGAACCGCTACGACCTCTAGCTGGCTGTGGTACTACTCTAGAAGGACCCTAATAACCTTGCTGCTGTGATCTCTGCCTGAGTCAAGGGCAATCCCTTTTTATATGTCCTGGATCACCACATTCGTAACATTTCCTAGGTGTCATCATCTATTGGTTATAATGAGAGTGGTCAGAATAACCTCTATGGCCTAAAGATATCTGAGAATACCTTTGTGGACCCTGTCTCGAGTTGTAGTAACCCGTCCAAAATAACCTTCCTCGGACAACTTGATAGCTGCCTGAATCGATCTGCCAGAAGGTGGTCGGAAACTCTTTGCAGAAAAAACCCTGCCTCTAGATGAGCTGCCATTATAACTACCAAAAGTACGAGACATCTTGTCCCTTGCATCGCCGAACTCTTGACACCGCATGTATTCGACATCCTTAGCTATACCCACTAATTTTTGAAAGGTTCCTCTAGTAGATGAAGTTTGAAAAGACACCACCCAAATTGGATAGATCAATCCTTTTACAAACCGTCGAATCCTCTCGGCCTCGTAGGGCAAAATCATCAAAGCATGACGAGACAGGGCATGGAACCTCACCTCGTACTCGGTCACAGAAATGCAATCCCGAGTCAGATTGTTAAACTTATTTCTCCTCTCTTCCCCCATGCTACGGGGAACAAACTTCTCAAAGAAAACCTGAGTGAACTGCTCCCAAGTCAATGGAGGGGACCCAACTGGCCTAGTCTCAATATAAGCTCTTCAGCACTACTTGGCTGGCCCGATCATCTGAAAAGCAGTATAGTCAACTCCGGGGACTCCACCAATCCCAGATTGTGCAACCTCTCATGACAACTAATAATAAACTTGTAAGCATCCTCTCCCTGTCCACCTTTAAACTGTGGTGGATCCATCTTCCAAGATCTCACAAACATCTTCTGCTCCGCATATGTCATGATAGGCCTAGAAACTGGGGGAGTTGCAACACCTGACAAGGGCATACCCCAAATTCTAGGGGCCACGGCTGCTGTTGGCTTACCCAACGAAAACTAAAGACCTGTAGCTGTCTGGTGGTCAGGATCTGTCCTCCCACCCTAGTCTGAGAACCTCCAGACATACTGGACAGAATACCAGCCTGAATCATCCCTTCTAAGAAATTAACCATACGCGCCAAAGTGTTTTGAAGTACTGGAGTAGCAATAAATCCAGGCAGTGCCTGATCTGAGCCCACTCGCTCATCTCGAACCTAATCATCCTCTAGGATATAAACATCCTCCTTAGGAGACTCTACCCTAGCAAGTATTGGAGTAGTTGTTGGTTATCAAGTCCTGATAGGTGCAGCCGCTCGTGCCCTGCCTCTCCCACGTGCTATGACTCGAGCAGCAGGTACTAGCACAGGTACCTGACCTCTAGCACTCATAGATCGTGTTCTCAACATCTATCATAGAATGAAATAGAATGACTTAGTATCCAACAGGATCAATTGCACACGATAAGGAAAGAAAGAATAGAAATTTTCTAAAGTCCTGTAGCCTCCCGAAGATAAGTAAAGAACGTCTCCGCACCCATCTGAAAGACTCTACTAGACTCTACTCTTGTACTTAGTGGGACTTATGAACCATTCTCTGATACCATATTGTCATGACCCAAAATCGCATTGAGCTGTGAGGGCATCCACCATACCTGTAGGTGAATCCTATGTTACACCCCGTAAGTTTCTAGTACTTATTTGGCCTACTCGCATGTTGGTTGAGAGTTTTAGAATGGCATACGTGCGAGAAAAGGGCCCTGGGAAAGGCCGAACGAGCGCCAAGTCGGATTTTCGCAAGAGGAGGCCGAACCGCGCTGCTCAGAGGGGCAATGTGGCACGGAGGCCCCTCATGCGCGATGGCCAACATGGCACGGAGCTAGATTGGCGCGTTGGCCAGCGTGCCACGTTGCCATGGTCCAGGCTCCAAGTATATAAAGGCCTCTCACCTCTTTTTCAAGTTATTTTCCTAAGTCCCGACCATAAAACAGAGAGAAGCGAAGGGTTTACATAAATTTCCTTCTGATTACGCCGTTAAATGCCGCTCAAAGTTAAATGAACTTCGGGTACCGAAGTATAAAGCTGCAGGGAGCATATCTACGGAGTTAGTTTCGCGAAAATCGCCCGCGAATCGTCGCCCTGGCGAGTCAAAGTATTTGGAATTGCTCCAAAATAGTGTTAATACACTCCCAGGCTTAAAGTGAGTATTTCTCCCTTCTAGACTTTCAAGAAACTTTGAGTTTTTCGGTTGTTCTTCGATAAGTCGAAGAATAGTCAGTATATAGACTTAAAGTATTATTTCTTCTAGTATAAGTAATGAAGTTAGTCCTATTCTTTCGTGAATATGATTACAGTTGGAAGGAACAGCTGAATACTAGCCGAACCTCGCCAGTTAATCAGTAAACCGACAGTCGAGGTATGTAAAGGCAGTCTCTTTCGGCAAGTTAGCTTCTCCAGTATAGTAAAACAACATAAATCTCAGTAAAGTATTTCAGAAATATTATATCACGTTCAGTATGAAGCTCAGTAAGGCATGTCAGAAATTATTATCACATTCAGTATGTATCATATGTAGTTATTGATACACATACAGAAATATTATAGTGACTTCTAATAGGGATTACAGTTACACAGATTCTAGTTAGCTGCTAGGAAGTGTATACGAATCGTACTGTAGGACCCCTCGCTAAAAGGGAGCAGGTTAAATGTGATTAACATATGACACTATAGAAACTTTTTTAGTTCTCAGTTTATTGTGATGGTAGACTTATATATTGTTTCCAGACCTAGACTTTAGAGCTCGTAAGAGTTAGTAGTCTGAATCAGATGGTTAAACGGTATGGGCGCAGTGAGGCGGTGTAATGACTAGTTGCCGCCTGTATTGGCAGGAAAGCATCCCTAAAGGCCAGTAACGTTATCGCACGTTCCAGAACTAGAAATAGAGACAGAATAAGAATATTCCAGAGTTAGCAACACCAGAGTTCTCTAGTGTGTTGAGTGATCGTACATCGTTCTTTCATCCTTATCGGTGATTGCCAGTCTTAGTCGACCTAACAGTTATCATGTAGGACACCCAACAAGCCAGCCTAGTCGTCCCAGTCAGATAAACCCGTGGGTACCCCAAGGAAGGGTCCACATCAGTATCCAGTGATGGGTTAGTACCCCAGTCGGTTCTCATAAGGTATTCAGGTATAGAGTCCCAGGAGAGGACCAGTCCTTATAGAATTGGCCATAAGACTGAGAATATTCCAGAACATCAATATAGATCCGAGTGGATTCAGACAAGCCCTAAGGAGTCAGTAGTACTCTGCTAGTACAGTGTTTACCTAGTTAAGGAGATCAGTAAGCTCCCTATGGAGACCAGGGACCGATCGCCTAGAAGTAAGTTCGACCAAACCCAGTTCTATAGTTGTTTAATTAGAAGAATAAAGTAGTTAGATATCCATAACCCCACAGTTATGCCTGACCTATAGATGTCCAAGTAGGATGTTGGCCTCACTATTCAACCCAAATTATTAGAGATCATGATCACTATCAGGATCCTCTGATCAAATACGTGCACATGGTGTGCAGACAGTCATACAGATTATGCCAGAAGCGAGTAACATCAGTATGAGGCCCAGAAGGCCAGATATGCTCTCGCTATATAGATAGATTTATTTGGCAGTTTCTCCAGCATTGTAATCCAAGATGACTCTCAGTAGAGCGTGCCAGAGATTATATTACTATCATATTCAGTGTGTATTATATGTAGTTATTACTATCAGTTGAGACTTGATTGTTTTATTTTGGGTTGGATTACCTAGCTTCCGTGACCCCCCCAGGGTTAATAGCTGTATCGACTCGTCCGCCAGAGGGCAAGGATACGTCGCTCTACAGAGTGGCATGCCGCCTGCTAGGGATGAAGATGGGAGCCAGTTTCCCCATAGTTTGCCGTGGTTGGCCTTTATACACCCTCGTCGAGCGCTTGCGCCTGGGGTGTTGATTTCTGGAGTCCTCCGGACTCAAATACAGTTATAGTCAGGGGCCGAGCGGGCCCAAGTTGCATACCCATGGGATCGGTAGGTTGCTTATAGTTACTAGGTGATGTGGTATGACCTGGGTAGGGATAAATAGATTGTGATGAATGTACCTTCCGGCTTATGGGAGCCAGGTAAGGTTTATGTTGTGTTATGTTATGTCATGTTATTTTAGTTATGGTTAGATAGACAGTAGGATGCCACGTTACCAGGTACGACTCCTACTCTTTTTAGAATAGTTAAGGTTAGTCCTGAACCCACTATTCCAGTCAGTTTCAGTATGTCTTTCTTATTGCTCCAGTTATTATCAGTTTCATTATTTACTTTCAGTTATTTTCAGTTGTTGCTTTGCATACTCAGTACCAGTGGTACTAACGCCCGTTATGGGGCACTGCATTACCTGCCTGCAGGTACTTACAGACGAGGAGTAGATCCCTCGTAGTTCCGGTCAGCGATACAGAGCCTTCAACTCCTTCCATCCAGAGCTTGAAAGACAGAGGTTTACTCTCCTTTTGATTGTACAGTATGGGTAGGCCGGGGCCCTGTCCCGACCATCTTATTATTCTTAGAAGCTTGCAGATTGTATTATATTCCCTGTGGTCAGATTGTATGTGATGGCCGTGTGGGGGGCCTTATTCAGTTGTTAGTTGGTGGCCTTGTCGGTCACAGATCAGTTTAGTGCTCGATTTCATTTCTCAGATATAACTAGATAGCGTGGTGGCCTTGTCGGCCCGCATAGGATCCCTTGTAATTGGTTGTTCTGGTTAGCTGTTTATATCCTTACAGGTGGCTATAGGCCTTGTCAGCTGGAGGCTGTATTTACAGTCGTTATATAGCCCGTCGTTTTCTTGAATCTAGAGTTAGAGCCAGCCTGGCACCAGAAGTGCTTAGGCTCAGTTAGTCCAGTAGTCCAGGCCCTAGTAGGGCACCAAGTGTCAATCATGCCTCCCAAGGTGGGGCGTGACATCCTATTCCTTTATTGACCAATTAATAATTAAAGAATACAAAAATAACATAAAATAAGCAACTAACTCTTACAAGTGCGGAACAAATGAGTCTAAGATCAAAATAACTCCAAGACCTAGTGACACTAGTACAAGAGCATCTACAAGTACCGAATGAGTATAAGAACTAAAATAACTATCTGAAAGCAATTAAGACAGAAGATAAAATAAGAAGTCTCTAGAAATTAGTGATTGCCGAAGAGGAAGCAACTCACTCTAAACTCTAGCCGCAAAAGTCTCGAACCGCATGAGAACTCAAGTACCGCTAGTACCTGGTATAGTCCCTGCACACAAAAAGGTGCAGCAAGTATAGAGTGCGTACGAGAAACACGTGTACTCAACAAGCTTTAATAACTGATCCTTTCTAGAAGTGATGACGAGATGTAACTCTTAACAATTTCTTTTTCAACAGTTATAAATATACAATAATAATAATTCATCACAACAAGAGTTCACAGATTTAATATCAACACAATAAGAAAATAAGACACATATTATTCGAAGTCAACTACACCACTGATGATATCACCATATGCCTCAAATTCACCTAGTCAAATCAATTCACAATCATACCAACGCTCAACTCAATATGCACTGAAGATGAATGTAATGCACTAGCCAAGAACCAACGTATACCCGCTTCCTCTGTTGGATAGTCGAGACTCATGGGGGACTCGCGAGGTCCATATACTTGCCAAAATCATTTCCCATCTGCAATCACACACGTTGGAACTATTTTTCTTCGAAAATAACACATGTTGGAACCATTTCCCATCAACAATAACATACGCCGGAATTATTTCCCATCGGCAATAACACATGTAGGAATCATTTACCATTGATAATACCACACACCGGAACCATTTCCCATCAGCATCACAAGAGTATGCATTTTTGTAAAATAACTCAATGGGTACTATTAGTCAATAATCATCATGCAACAATAAGAGTGGTATACGTATGTATGAATAACACAAGTTCATCAACCAACCGCACAATCAACAATCTTCGAGTCATAATTAAGTATCACATAGTGCATACGTCTCAGTAAATCAATCACATCATAAGTTATGGAATATCATCAATACATATATTAATTTCATGTAAAATTATCCATATAATGACACCGATACCCGTATAAATACTCTTCACCTCATTTATACGGGACCCCCTTATCACTCATTATCTTTACATTCGTTTAAAATATACAAAACTAACACCTCAAAGAATCAAGAAATCTCTACTTGCCTCAAACCGAAGCCCAAGTGTCAAATTACTAATTTCCCTTCCATAACGCTTTTGAATGACCGAAATCTGGTCAAAATATATTCACCATAGGAAAATAAAATCATGGACAACCATATTTATATACTTTTATCCCGGATTCAAAAAGTCAATCCAAAAGCCAACCCCAAGCCCGCAAGGGCAAAACTAGAATTTTATTTGAAAATCATGTTACCCATAATGTAAAGAACTCAAATATGAAATTCATCCAAAACAAAACTCAAATCGACCTTGAATTCATCAAAATACGATTTCTTAACTTTACGCTCAAAGTCCCCAATTTTCATGCTAATATACGGTTTTAAACGATGAAATAATTGATAAATCTAAAATTTAATACCAAAAACAATTTATCCATATCATAAGAACCTTAAAAACCAAGTCCAAATTGACATCCAAATCAAAGAAATATAATTTCTAGATCTAGGGCGAAAACCCTCAATTTTTCTCCAATAAATTCACGAATAAAAATAAAATCCAACTGAAGAAATCATGGAGAAATAACAAAATAAAGATTAGATACTTACCTTCTTATTAAATAGAGAAGAATGCTACAAAAATCACTCAATTCCGAGCTCTAGAACTAGAATATACTCAAAATACCAAATAAACGCAGTTTGTGAAAAAATACACTATTCAGATATTTATATAGGGCTGCACCAGCAACTTTAATTTTCACTAAAATGGTCGTAACTTCGTCATACGAATTCGAAATGTGATGATTCGTTTTTCTATAATTCCTAAATAATGATAGAGACCTACTTGTTCAATCAAAACTCCATTTGATGCTCGTTTGCCTAGTCAGATATTATTTTTTCTCGTTTAAAAATTATTTCATCTTTTGCGATAAAAACCCGATCTTGACTTATTGAAATTTCACCAAACTTTTCAGATTACTCCTATAATTCATGCTAAGAATTTGGAAGTCTCAGCATAATTTTTCAATCTCTAGAACTAAAAACGGACCTTTGAGTTGTCACATTTTATGCTTAAAACCATGTTAAAACACATAGAACATTCAAATCCACCCGAAACTCATCAGAATTAAATCAAAATTTGTGGACAAGTCAAAATTAATCATAAAAACCTGTTGGAACTTTCAAATCCTTAATCTGAGCTCATTTAGTTAACTATTCGACCGAGGTCAATTCTTAACTTTAAGTTCTACTAGAATGCAACTCGAGTGTCCGAAACTCATGTGAAATTCTTCAGACACAAATCAAATATATAAGTCAATCATAAAACACATTCTAGATCTATTGAAATCATCAAATCACTGATATGAGGTTATTTTGACCAAAAGTTGACCGTGGTCAAACTTAGCTTCCTTAAAGCTCATAAATTCAACTCTAATCTTTAAAATGAGCTAGAATACAACCATTCACTCAAATCACTCATGAACCCATCGAGATCACTGAAAACTCTCCAACTATGCCATAAATCACCCTTCAAACCTAATAGAGCTATCAAAACTCTAATACGACCTCGTTAACCCCAAATGTTGACTTTGGTCAAACATTTCCTTATTTCAAATTAAGAACTTCAAATTTTGGATTTTCTTCTCCGAAATGCATCTGATTGTCTCAAAAATTGTGTCACATATTCCCGCAAGTCATAGATCACATATAAAAGATACGATAAGGGTTAAAATGGAAAAAATAGTTAAAAATCATGAAACGACTAGAAGGATCGTTACAGGGGAGTATCCTGGCGAGCAAATATTATTGAGTGGCTCATGTCCGAGGGGAGCATCCGGATGAACATATGAGTGGGAACGGGTGCCACGCCGGCACAATACATGAATTTCTAGAGTTCCCTAAATATCATGACTGTAATGACAGAAATAAGACCTTCTAGCATGTGTGTACACTAATTATGTGGTTAGGTGATTATGGTGAGATGGTGGAGGCATGTGCCCGTCATGCCACCATTGGTTCCATGTTATGTTGTGTTATGTTGTGTTACATTATACGCAAATTAAGTGGTATGAAGAATGTGCTATAAGATGGTGTCGATTGTTGTGTATGTCAAGTGAGTTGATAATGAAGAATTTGTCTAAATTTCTAAGTGTGACTCTGTTACAATGCTGGTATTTGTCGAGTGGTTCTTGATGTAACTACTTGTTGAATTTGTACGTGATACTAGGTGGTATAAATTGTTGTGCCTAAATGTGCGTTATCTGAGATATTTTGTGGAATATGTGAATTGTGAAACTGGTGAATTGATGAACTAATAGAGTGCAGCATAGTCGAGCTACTGCATCAGGAAGTACTGCTGCAACAGAGCTATCTCCGCTGTAGTGAGACCGCTATAATAGTCAAGTGACCGTTGCAGCGAACGACCCAATTCAGTGAGTAGGCTGGTTGTTCCCTGTGTAGAGCTAGGATGCTTAAAATGTTCAGTACTTACTTTTTATGTTGAATGTCTGATCTTGTATTGTTATTACTGTGTATACTTGTTATTATTTAGGGTTGGCCGATGATGCCTACAAGTATCGTGTTATGTACTGACCCTTCTCCTGCACTTCTTTTTGAGTGCAGTGTTTGAACCCGACAGTTCCTCACGTCCTCACTTACAAGCAGCAGCAGATCGTGAAAAGATGAGCAAACAAGGAGACAGGGTCACTCCCCCGTTTGAAGATATATTTATCTTCCAGACACTTACGTCTTTGTTTTTTTAATTTTTAAACATTCTTAGAGTTGTAAACAGATGTCTTGTGCAATGACTTTCAGGTATGGGGTGTTATTTTCGTAATGTCGATTTTTAATCAGTTATTTTATGTTGTGAAATTTATTCAATGATTAAAGCAAGTGTATATCTTTCTGAATGTCTCGTTTGGGGGTTAGTATCGGAAATTTGTTGGTTCCCGCACCGAGGGATAGTGTGGGTGCCAATCATGGCTATTTTGGGTCATGACAAGAACTAAGAAATAAATTAATTTGAAACAGTTTTCCCGCTATCATGTATTACTAGATTCTCTTCAAAGAATAAGTTTTATACCAAATACTTATTCACAATTTCTAGGCAAGTCATACTCGTATCCAACGACCTAAAATATCATCTCAGGCGGGCCTTGAGTTGATTCAAATAAAGAAACACACCCTTTATTAGTTAAAAGAAGATAATAAATTTAAAGACAAATATCTCATGTCTCATACTAAACAGAAAACTTAATACATGTATTTTAACGCAAATGATCGACTTACATGCTTATTTAAACAAAAAAAATTATTGGTGAAAATCACATGAGAATATAACATATAACTAGACAACAAGAAAAATAAGCAAATATGCACACTACATAGATCTTAACTCAACAGAAACGAAAAGATAGAAAAAGAATTAAAAACAGGAAGAGAATACCAAATGCGAAGTTATAATCTTTACGGGAAAAAAAGTAATGAACAAAAAAAAAAGACTAATCTTAATCTACATATTAATTCAGCCACCGGCCCTTAAAATAGTGAAATGGATTCTATTTATAGAACCCAAGTGGTAGGATTTGAATTTGAAATTGATTTATTTTTAAAAAAATAAATATACAAAGAGAGGTAAGAAAAGTCTTAACCTACTTTCAGATTTGAGGGGATGGAGACACTTATCCTTCTTTTCACGCCATTAGCGATTGAAAGTCGCTGCACCTCTGTGGAATGGTGAAAAAAAGGAGACGTGAGGGAGAATGAGATAGATTATCAGTGGATTTTGGGGAGATGGAATGGTCGGGAAGAAGATAAGGCTGCGACTGCTAAATGGAAAAAGGGGGCAAATTTTCTGGGTTCGTTTGATTGTTGTTGTTCTTAGTTTCTGTAAAATAAAAAAGATTAAGGAGTATTAGGCTTGGGTCTTTAGTGAGGAAACAAGCCACATTTGATGGATGTTTTGGGTCAAATTCGGTCCAAATTGCTCTTGTAAAAGTGCTTAATTAAAGCCTCCTTAGTGTGATAAAAGTAATAAGGTTGATATATTAATCAAAACACAGCTACTTTTAGTTATAAAAAGTAACCAAAATATTTTAATTGTAACCGAAATATTAATAGAATAGCCAAACAAACTAAAATTAAACCAACTTTTAGAATGAGTTTGAGGTAAAATTGGGATGCATTAGTTATTCAATTAATCAATCGAGTTTCTCAAACTTAAAAAATAAAATAATTATTTATTAAAATAAATTACCTATTATAATTAGGTTGCATCGACCTCAATTTGACAAAAAGTGAAATACTACTTAATACGATACTTATTTTTTATGTAAACTAATTTTCAAACTAAACAAATAAATATATTTAACATTTATTATTTATATTATAGATATATATATTAGCATATTTTACCAAATGAAATGGTGAAATAATGTCAAAAATAATATCAAAATATTTTATATTTTACTATGTAAATATAAATATCTTATTCTGTTTATTATTCAAGAAGCTTGACTAATTAATTAAAAATGTGGAGGGTCAAAATTGGGTGTCAATAATTTTACGGAAAGACCACGAGTTCACGTGCCTCATATTTAGGAGCTATAAATTCAACCCCAATTAATTTACATAGTGAAACACATAACATAATTTTTTTTCTTTAAGACATAGTTATGTAACTAATACTTATTAGTCATACTTAGTTTGACATGACTTAGTATATTTACAGCATGATCAATTTTATTACGGCTTATTAATTAATAATATGTTTTTTATGTCATTTCATTATTCTTTTTATTGAATATTTCAGTACAACGTCATCATTCATCTCATAGTTTGTGTTATTTTCTTAATTAAGAAACACCATAGATAGTTGTATGTTATTGGAATTTTAAAAAAATTCTAAGTACAAGTTACATGTTTTGTATAAAGACTTCACCGGAAAAAAAAAGATGAAAAAATCGAGATTGAAAAATCTAATTTTTATTGATTTGATTTGATTTATAAATTTAAAAAATCTGACATAATTAATTTGGTTTGACATTTGAACAATCCGAGCAAAGACAAACTATGTACACCCCTTCCTGCACCATATTTCCAGCGATAAACGAGCCCTTATTGTGGTATCGGTTCCCAATAGTAACAATCAACGAACTTCGAAAATAAATTTACTATTCACTGTCCATGTGTAAATATTGAACGGGCATGACCTCCATTGACTCACGCCTGACTAATCCCATTTGCTACATGTCACAATTTATTTTGTCCACCTATCGAATTTGAATTTTACTTCATACAGTGAGATATACGTATCGTAAATAACTTCAATAAATCCAAAATTAATTATCCCTTTGTCTTTCACAAGTAGTTATAGACCAGTCAAACTTTTATTTGTGTATGTTTAACGTAATTTGATTTGTATATAAACTGCAGATTATACTATATTATTTATTTAGGGTGTAATCTAATTTTCATTAATTGTAATTTGACTAAATTTAATTTTTTTTGCTATAAATAGTGGTACTTTTCTTTCATCTAACATATCCCAAATACAAATCAAATTCAAAAAAAAAATAATCTATTGATCAATAATGAATTTCAGAAAGATTGTAGTAGCAGTGTTCCTCATTGTGATTTTTGTCGCAAATGTTGAAGCTAGGTGAGGTTAAAATATCTTGTGAAAAAAAATGTCAACTTTTATGTATCGTCAATCCTTTTTGCATGGAAGATTGCTTGAAGGAATGCCATCATTCTATTTCTCTTAAATCATTCAACTGTAAGTTAAGTTGTTCAACTGAACATTGCTCCGAGTTTAAACAAGGTATAATTTTTTTCATATCTTTTCTATTCAATAATTTTTAATTTTTTCCGTTTTAATTTATTTGTCTGATTTTTTTAAAAAAAAGATTGATTTTGAGCCTACTTAACTCTAAAAGCTAGCTCATAGGTTGAGGATTATCTAAATCCATATAATTAAGGAGCACAAATCTCACATCCCTAGCCAATGTGGGCCACTCTACAGGTTTTGACTTGACATAAAATTTAAGAAAGTAAAGTAGACTTTTGAATCTTGCGGTCTTAAACTAAAGATACATAAAAAGAATCAAAATACCCTTTAATCTTATGATTTTAAACATGTCACATGAAAAGTTAAAATTAAAAAGTCTCCAAAAAAAAAAGGAAAGAGATATTTTTTTTAAAGCAGATTCAAAAAGAAAGTAAGATAAACAAATAGAGACGGGGAAATATTTTTTCTGACAGGTAAAGTTAATGTAACTTAATCTGTCTCTGACTTATTTTTTTTAAAAACAAATTCTTTTCAGATGAGAAGTTGATGGGAAGCTGCTTGGATGAATGTGGATCAAAATATTGCAATGGAATGTAATTTTATGCTACTGTTATTTAGTCAATTAAATAAAGCAGAGTTTAGAAGAAAAAAAAACTGGAAAAATATGATATCTTGATGACTCCAATTGTAATCAAGATTTATGCTTTTAATGAAGTAATATGTTTATGACAACTTCTATCATTTTGTTTTCAACACTTCTATTTTGGTCAACTTTTCATCATTTTTTTGCTAAGCGACATGTATTTATAAGATGCTCATTTTTTCATAATAATAAAAAATATCTTTTTAAAAGAAAAACTATTTTTGAAAAAAATACACTTGTAAATGCTTTTAAAAATTAGTTTTGTACTTAAATGTTTCTCTATTTATTGGGCCAAGACAAGTTCTAATTGAGTGAAACTCAATATCAATGAAAGCTATGTGAAGGAGGATTTAAAAAAAAGCAGGTATAAGAGGAAGGGTCATTCACACGAATGCCCTTATTTTAAATTGTTCTTTAATTTTTACCCTTTAAATATATGATTGTTAATTTTTGCCCTACGGTACTTTAAGTGACAAAAAAGTGATCAAAATTCTCTTAACTAAAAAAAATCGCAAGGCATAAGTTTTTGCCCAAAATTATGCCTTAAGGCAAAATTCGCACAGGTTATGCCTTATGTAAATAGGCATAAGTTAAAAATAGCATGACTTATACCTGGTAGGCACAAATTCATGTTATTGAACATGTGCCTACTTCTGTCCATAGGCATAAGTTCAATAATATGAAATTATGCCTATTAGGCATAAGGTAATTAACATGAACTTGTACCTAAAGGGCATAAGTTCATGCAATTAAAATTACGCCTAGGGAAGAATTTCAATTGAATGAAATTCTGCCGGATAGGCACAAATTTAATAAATATAAAATTATGTCTATCAGGTATAAGTTAAGTAACATGAACTTGTGCCTAAATGGCAAAGTTCATGCAATTGAATTGTGCCTAGGCAGAAGTTCAATTACATGAAATTCTGCCTCATAAGCACAAGTTCAATAACATGAAATTATGCCTATCTGGCATAAGTTATGAAACATGACCTTGTGCCTAAAGACTTCTGCCCATAGGCACAAGTTCAATAACATGACATTATGCCTTGTGGGCAAAGGTTCAGTAGGTAACTTGTTCCTATAGGCAAAAGTTCATGTAATTGAACTTCTGCCTACTGAACTTATGCCTTAACATAAGTTCAGTAGCATGAACCTATACCTTGCGATTTTTTTTTCTTGTGATTTTTTTTTAAAATTAAAAATATTAGGTGTATTTTTATCCCATTTTTTATTACTTAAAACACTAAAGGGAAAAAATTAAAGACCACCCCAAAATAAGGACAATTGGCGCAAAAACTTGTAGGAGCAATCCTCCTAAATGAAAGAGGTGACTTTATCATGGCCTTCTCTTATTCTCTGTTGAATGTGAGAGAAATAACCAGGCTGAAGCTCTTGCAATGGAATTTGGTGGGAGACGGAATATCAAAATGGTTTCGACAATATACACTCAAGAATTGGATTCCCAAATCATCATAAAAATGTTGATTGATAGGCATATAGATAATCGAACATGTAGGCGATTAAGAAAATAGGGTACTTCTTCACAATTCTCTTATTCTCAAATACATTATGAACAAAAATTTTAGGCTTTTCAAAAGAATTTCAGTGCAATATTCAAATTGTTATAGGGAGGCTAGCAAAGTGATTGAATTTTTTTATAGCTAAAATGGCTTCTAAAAGTGGAACAAGGATATTATATTTAAACAAGAATATTATGCTCACGTCCCAAGCCCAAGATCGATAACTATGACCAGAAAATTCAACCAAAGAAGAGGAATCTATGAGAGGAGAAGGAGGATTTTGGGTAGAGAACTTTGTTATGGAAGAAGGCTTCTCTTATATTGTCTTGAATTGCTTTGAATTTGGTTGGTTACAAATGTACAAGGTCGCCCCCATTTATACTTGTTTATGGATGGTTCTAGATATTCTTTCAGATAGATCTACAAAAAAAATTTAATAACTTTATCTTCTACCCTAAAATATCTAAATATACTTCTCATTTTGAATTACTCGGAGAAGCTAAGTGTCACAGACTTAGACTTCAACTAAGCACATTGTGCGGCACTTGACAACTACTCATGAATCTTTCATGATCTTGCAAGCTCAATGTTACACCCCGTAAAATTTTCAACACATAGATGGCCTATTCGCGTATTGGTTAAGAGTATTTGAAAGCCATACATGCTGGAAAAAGGCCCGGGAAAAGACCGGACGAGAAACCTGTCGAACCATCACGGAAGGAGCCGGGGAAGAGCCCCTCCGCGATGGCAACGTGTCACGGAGGTGGAGCCTCTGCGTTGGCTCCGTGACACGTTGGCCCTGTCTAGGCCCAAGTATATAAACCCCTCACTTCGGTTTATTTCATAAAATTCTTATAATTTCCAGAAGAAAACGTAGGGGAATAGGGGAGAACGAAGATTCCTTACCAATATTCGTCCGATTACACAGTCAAACGCGGTCCAAACTCAAATTAACTTAAGATATCGAGGTATTAAGCAATGAGGAGCATTCCTACGGATTTAGTTTCGCGAAATTCGGCCGGCGAATCATCGTGCTACCGAACTAAGGTAAGTGGAATTGCTCCAAATTAGTGTCAATATACTCCTATCCCTAAAGTGAGTATTTCTCCCTTCTGGACTTTCGAGAAATAGCGAGTTTTCGACTGTTTTTTGATAAGCCAAAGTTTGGGCTATATATATATCGAACGTGACGTTTTCTTTCAGAATATTGGTGTATTTAGTTCTAATTGACATATATGTAAATGCAGTTGGGAGAAACAGCTGGAGTACTGACCGAGCTTCGTCCGTTAGTCGGATAAACCGAGGTTAAGGTATGTAAAGCCAGTTTCTTCGGCAAGTTAGTAGTTTTAGCCTTGTATAGCACAGTAAACTCCGTAGTAGAATTTCCGAAGTTGAATATTGAGTATTGTGCAAGTTCAGTAAATCTGGTTTGCGTTGTTATATCGTACACAGTCGGAAAGTTAGTAAAGCATGCGCCAAAATGGCAAGTTAGCATTCCAGACTTGATATGGCCCATTATGTGATTAGCAAGCATGTTTCTAGAATAATATGACAGATATTATGAATAGAGTTAGTAAAGTAAAATCAGACAGTCAGATAGTATCTTGGCTAGAGATTAGTCATACAGACAGATGATATCTTGGCTACAGTATAGCCATACAGTTAGATAGTATCTTGGCTACAGATTAGCAATGCAGTTAGATAAAGATCACAGATTCAGTATAAAGCAGTATGAGAATCAGTATAATACAGAAAGAGATCAGAATAAGAAATCAGAATTCAGATAGTATTTTTCAGTTTAAGCATGCTTGCTATATATGTGCTTATTGTTTGTTGAGACTTGGTTGTGTCATGAGGGCACCCTTTTGAGCGTCCTCACCGCCCCTGGTTTGGTAACTGTGTCGCCCACTGAGCGGGTGGGTTTACGTCACTCCAAGGAGTGGCATGCCGTCCCCAGTTTGGACGAAGATGGGATGAAGCTTTCCCCATATCAGGCTGATCAGCATTACAGTACAGATAGCCCTGTTGTGCGCAAGCGCCCAGGGAACAGATTCAGATACAGTTACAGTTACAGATACAGTATAGGAGTCCTCCAGACTCAGACACAGTTATTTATATCGGAGGCTATGGACTGAGCTAGAGACCCAGGGGGCCGGCAGAGGTGCTCGTAGTGAGAAGATGAGTGGAGTGACTTATTTTTGGCTGGTTTTGACCCGGGTAGGGGTATATAGATTGTTTGCTTGCTTGGCGCCATCCGACTTATGGGGGATGGTATTGGCTCTTGTTTGATATACATATATATGTATTTATGTGCTATATATTAGTTAATAGACAGAAGGCCGCCGCGTCTACATGTATGCTCCTGCCCTATCACAGCACAGAAAGTCTGATTCAGTTCATATCAGTTCTTACAGATTCAGTTATCTCCTGCTATTCAAAATTGCTAGTTATGTTATTTGTATTCAGTTGTATCCAGTTGCTTTGCATACTCAGTACCAGTGGTATGACGTCCATCTGGCGCGCTGCATTTCTTGCCTGTAGGTACTCATAGACGAGGAGGCGATCCCTCGTGATCCTAGCCAGCGCAGAGTCATCAGCTCCTGTCATCCGGAGCTTGATATTTCAGAGGTTTATATCATTTCATTTTGTTGTACAGTACGGGTAGGTTGGGGCCCTGTCCCGACCATCTTATCAATATTATTATAGGCTTGCAGTCTGTATATATTTCCTTATAGTTAGTTCTGCCGGTCGTGTGAGGCCGTGCGTTTTGTTTAACTGTTAGCATTGTTGATTATGTTGGCCGTGTGGGGCCATAGTCTGATAGAAGTGGTGACCTTGCCGGTCATGTAGTTATTCAGTATTCTATTATTGAGTTACAGATAACTAGACAGCATGGTGGCCTTGTCGGCCCGCATAGTTTTCCCCCTTTGTAAGTATGCTTCTGGTTAGCTGAAGTATTATACAGGTGGCTATAGGCCCAGTCGGCCGAAGGCTGTGTTTGCAGCCGTTATATAGCCCGTTGTTTCCAGAAATCTGAGTTAGAGCTAGCCAGGCACCAGATGTGCTTAGGCTCACCATTTAGCAGTCTAGGTCCTACTAGGGCACCAGGTGCCAGTCATACCCCCAATGCGGGGCGTGACAAACTTGGTATCAGAGCAGGTCGTGTCCCAGGGAGTCTGCAAGCCGTGCTATGTAGAGTTTTGTCTATGGATGTGTTGTGCACCACATACTATAGGCAGGAGGCTGTGAGGCATGATAGGATGGTTACTCTTCTTTCTCATTCAGTCGTGATATAGAGCGGTACAGTATAGGGTTGGGTCCCTAAGACTTATCATATTCTTTGTCTACAGATAAGAATGGCAGACCAGCGTCACCCTGCCACTGGCAGAAGATTAGACACAGCAGCAGGAGAAGGCACCAGCAAGATGCCTTAGTTCCATTCAGAGTCAGCCCGATCTGAGGGCGATATAGAGGCTTCATCACATCCCTCTCAGTAGTCCCCCTCACATCAGGACTTGTTGGACACGACACCGCCTCCGATAGCTCCTGTACCTTCGCCATCAGACCAGGAAGTTTGGAGCGCAGTGGTTATGTTGGCATAAATGATGGCCACACAGCGCCAGTCAGTGCCACCTGCAGCATTAGAGTCTTCAGGTGAGTCAGGTAGTTCTAGGGTCAGGGAGTTTTTGGCACTAAGTCCCCACAGTTCACTGGGTCAGATCAAGCTGAGGACCCCTAGGATTTTCTAGATCAGATGCAGAGAATTTTTCGGGTTATGCATGTGACCCCTACAGAATCAGTTGAGCTGGCAGTGTTTCGGTTGCGGGACATAGCTATATTATGGTATGAGAGTTGGGAAAGGTCTCGAGGGAGAGATGTTGCCCCTCCGACCTAGTCCAGCTTCTCGGAGGCCTTCCTGGACCGTTATTTGCCACGGGAGATTCGGTAGGCCCGGATGGATCAATTTTTGCATATGGAGCAGGGGGCGAGGAGTGTACGAGAATATGCCCTACAGTTTGACTCCCTAGCTCGCTATGCTCCAGCTTTTGTGGACACTATGCCATCCAGAGTCCAGCGGTTCATTATGGGTCTGAACTCAAAATATATAAAAGCTTGCATGACGGCTACATTACGAGAAGATATGGATATTTCCCGAGTACAGGCCTTTGCCCAGACCATTGAGGGCCTTAGACAGCGGCAACAGGGCAGTAGACAGACAAATCAGGAACAACGCCGCAGAGACAGATCAGATGAAATGCAGAGGGAGGTTCAGAGAGGACCCAGGCCCCGATTGTCAGACAGACCCCCTAGACCCCCACCTCCACCACAGTAGTAGCAGCGAGGTAGATTTGCTCGTTGAGGGCAGTCAGAGTCTGGTGGCAGTTTTCGAATAGTAGATTCCCCGCAGCAGAGAAGGGGAGAGCAAAGCAAATTTACACCCCCACCTTGCCTTAATTGCGGCCGACCTCACATCGGAGCTTGTAGATATGGCTCCTCGGGGTGTTATATTTGCGGGCAGGAGGGGCACTGCATGAGATATTGTTCGGCCAGGGGACAAGAGAGCAGGGATAGCCAGGACAGGGGATCCACGGGGCCACGAGCTCCAGCAGCCTCGGCAGGGCGTAGGCCCTTAGGTACAGCAGGTAGAGGCCGAGGTAGATTAGGAGCCTCTAGTTCAGGTACGGGCTCAAGCCGTACCTATGCATTACCAGGGAGACAGGACTAAGAGGCGTCTCCAGATGTAGTGACAGGTACGATGACTATCTGTTCATGCCCTGCTTATGTACTGATTGATCCAGGGTCCACTTTATCCTATATTACCCCATTTGTGGCTCGAAAGTTTAATGTCGCACCAGAGTTATTACAACATCCCTTTTCAGTATCCACACCCGTCGGTGACTCTATTATAGCTAGCAGAATTTATCGAGGGTGTACAATAGAGGTTGCTGATCGTCAGACTACTGTAGATCTGGTAGAGCTAGAAATGATTGATTTCGATGCCATTATGGGTATGGATTGGTTAGTGCCATTCTATGCCAATGTAGAATGTTGGACCAAGACGGTCCGGTTCCACTT
The DNA here is from genome assembly GCA_035772735.1 of Datura wrightii. Taxonomy (NCBI): domain Eukaryota; kingdom Viridiplantae; phylum Streptophyta; class Magnoliopsida; order Solanales; family Solanaceae; genus Datura; species Datura wrightii. The sequence continues at coordinate 108,291,295 of JASDFA010000008.1, read as the reverse complement.
TCCAGGAGAGGCAGTGCGAGAGTGGAAAGGCAGCACAGCTACTCCAAAAGGTAAGTTTATTTCCTACCTTCAGGCGAGGAAATTGATAACTAAGGGGTGTATCTACCACCTAGTCAGGGTTTAGGATGTTCGGGTAGAATCTCCGACACTTCAGTCTGTTCCGGTGGTGAATGAATTCCCTAATGTATTTCCAGACGAGTTACCTGGTATTCCCCCAGAAAGGGAGATAGATTTTGCAATTGACTTGCTACCTGGCACTCAACCTATATCAATTCCTCCGTATCACATGGCTCCTACTGAACTCAAAGAGTTAAAGGAGCAGCTGAAATATCTGCTAGACAAGGGCTTTATCAGGCTGAGTACTTCACTGTGGGGTGCGCCAGTTCTATTTGTGAGGAAGAAGGATGGCTCGCTCCGCATGTGTATAGATTACTGGCAGCTGAATAAAGTTACAACAAAGAATAAGTATCCGCTTCCCAGAGTAGATGATTTGTTTGATCAGTTACAGGGGGCCAGATATTTCTCCAAGATTTACTTGCGGTCCGGATATTATCAGGTTCGAGTTCGTGAAAGAGACATTCCCAAGATGGCTTTCAGGACCCGATATGGACACTTTGAATTCTAGTTATGTCCTTTGGGTTGACGAATGCCCCAGCAATATTCATGGACCTGATGAACAACATTTTCAAACCATACCTGGACCTGTTCATGATAGTGTTTATTGATGATATTCTGGTGTATTCTTGCTCTGAAGCAGATCACCAGGCTCATTTACGGACAGTGCTCCAGATTCTCAAGGACCGTCAATTATATGCTAAGTTCTCCAAGTATGAATTCTGGTTGAACTCAATAGCCTTCTTGGGCATATTGTGTCGGATGCTGGTATACAGGTTGACACGCAGAAGATAGCATCAGTTAAAACCTGGCCTAGGCCTACCACTCCGACCGAAGTCCGCAGTTTTCTGGGGTTAGCGGTATATTACAAGAAATTTGTTGAGGTATTCTCTACTATAGCGGCACCTCTGACCAAATTGACACAGAAGGCAACGAGGTTTCAGTGGACAGAGGCATGTGAGCAAAGCTTCCAGGAGTTAAAAGACAGATTAACCTCCGCTTCAGTGTTAGCATTGCCCGAAGGTACAGAAGGTTATTCAGTGTATTGCGACACATCAGGCATTGGGTTGGGTTGTGTGTTGTTGCAGCATGGTAAGATGATTGCGTATGCTTCCAGACAGCTGAGGAAACACGAAAAGAATTACCCTACCCATGACCTGGAGTTAGCCGCAGTGATCTACGCCTTAAAGATATGGAGACATTACTTGTATGGCATCCATGTGGATATTTTCACAGATCATAAGAGCCTACAGTATATCCTCACCCAGAGGGAGTTGAATCTGCGACAGCGTCGCTGGTTGGAGCTATTAAAAGATTATGATGTGGATATTCTGTATCATCCGGGAAAAGCCAACGTAGTAGCAGATGCTCTCAGCCGTAAATCCATAGGAAGTTTGGCATATTTGCAGCCCGAGTAGCGCGAGTTGGTCAGAGAGATACATCAATTAGCCAGCCTAGTCGTTCGTATAGCAGACACAGAGGACAACAGAGCGGTAATTCAGAACACCGCCATGTCATCATTAGTTGTGGAAGTAAAAGAACGGCAGTATGAGGATCCTGACCTGATCCAGCTCAAAGACACAATCTAGCAGGGTAAAGCGCCAGATTTTCAAATAACTAAGGAGTGTTGTTATGTAAAGGTCGCCTCTGTGTTCCTGATGTTTTAAGGCTCCGCCAGCAGATTATGAATAAGGTATATTACGCCCGTTATTCTCTTCACCCCGGTACGACGAAAATGTACCATGACATCAAGGAGAATTATTGGTGGCCAGGAATGAAAAGAGAAATTGCCGAATTTGTATCCCAGTGTCCTAACTGCCAACATGTAAAAGCGGAACACCAGAAACCAGGCGGGTTAACTCAGGACATAGCTGTGCCTCTCTGGAAATGGGAAGCAGTGAATATGGATTTTGTAGTAGGATTACCCCGTACCAGACATAGACACGATTCTATTTGGGTAATAGTTGACAGGCTGACAAAATCAGCCCACTTCCTGCCAGTGAAAGTTACTTTCTCTGCCGAGGATTATGCCGAATTGTATATCAGAGAAATAGTTAGATTACATGGTGTTCTAGTATCTATTATCTCTGACGGAGGAGCACAATTTATAGCTAGATTTTGGCAGTAACTTCAGAGAGGTCTGGGAACCCAGATTAATTTGAGCACAGCATTCCACCCTTAGACAGATGGACAGGTTGAGCGCACTATTCAGACGCTCGAGGACATGCTACGAGCGTGTGTGCTAGATTTTAGAGGTATCTAGGATGAGCATTTGCCATTAATTGAATTTGCTTATAATAATAGCTATCACTCAGCCATCCAGATGGTGCCCTTTGAAGCATTGTATGGGCGAAAATGTAGATTGCCGGTTGGCTGGTTTGAAGTGGGAGAATCAGTGGGAGAATCAGCGTTGATTGGGCCAGACATCATTCAACAGTCAGACGAGAAGGTAAAGCTTATCAGAGAACACCTACTGACTGCACAGAGCCGCCAGAAATCATATGCCGATATGCGGCGCAGAGACCTAGAATTTGATGTGAATAACTGGGTATTTCTGAAAGTATCTCCGATGAAAGGGGTGATGAGATTCGGCAAGAGAGGTAAGCTCAGTCCGAGATTTGTTGGGCCTTATCAGATTCGTCAAAGGATAGGCCGAGTAGCATATGAGTTGAACTTGCCTCCAGAATTGGAATCCGTTCATCCGGTCTTTCATGTATCTATGCTGAGGAAATGCATAGGAGACCCATCCAGAGCAGTCCCAGTCCAGGATATCCAGGTTACAGTAGAGCTGGCCTATGAAGAAGTTCCAGTAGCTATCTTAGATAGACAGATTCATCGATTGAGAACTAAAGATATTGCTTCTGTCAAGGTATTGTGGCGTAAAAGGAACCGAGAGGAGATGACTTGGGAGGCGGAGGAAGATATGAAGACCAGATACCCTCATTTATTTCAAGCCTAGTCAGGCGACAGGTGTGTTGGTATTATTATCTTATGCAGTGCCTTATAGTATTCATATAAATGAGAAGGTCTATTTTAATCTGTCATTTAAATACTATAGAATTGTGTGCAGTACCTGTATGGGACTTTTCTACATTTCAGGTTTTTGCGATAGTCCATATTACAGGGGAAACTCTGCCGAAATTTTTCTAGAAACAAGTTGAGTAAGTTGAGAAATCCTCTAGATAAAAGTTTACATTCGAGGATGAATGTTCTTAAGGGGGGAGAATGTTATACCCTGTAAAATTCCCAACACATAGATGGCCTATTCACGTGTTTGTTAAGAGTATTTCAAAGCCATACATGCTGGAAAAAGGCCCGGGGAAAGACCGGATGAGAAACCTGTCGAACCATCGCGAAAGGAGCCGGGGCAGAGCCTCTCCGCGATGGCAACGTGTCACGGAGGTGGAGCCTCCACGTTGGCTCCGTGACACGTTGGCCCTGTCCAGGCCCAAGTATATAAACCCCTCACATCGATTTATTTCATAAAATTCTTATAATTTCCAGAAGAAAACGTAAGGGAACAGGGGAGGACGAAGATTCCTTACCAATATTCGTCCTATTACGCAGCCAAACGCGGTCCAAACTTAAATTAATTCTAGATACCGAGGTATTAAGCAGTGAGGAGCATTTCTACGGATTTAGTTTCACGAAATTCAGCCGACGAATCGTCGTGCTACCTAACTAAGGTAAGTGGAATTGCTCCAAATTAGTGTCAATATACTCCTATCCCTAAATTGAGTATTTCTCCCTTCTGGACTTTCGAGAAATAGCGAGTTTCCGACCATTTTTCGATAAGCCAGAGTTTGGGCTATATATATATCGAAAGTGACGTTTTATTTCAGAATATTGGTGTATTTAGTTCTAATTGACATATATGTAAATGCAGTTGGAAGAAACAGCTAGAGTACTGACCGAGCTTCGTCCATTAGTCGGATAAACCGAGGTTAAGGTATGTAAAGCCAGTTTCTTCGGCAAGTTAGTAGTTTTAGCCTTGTATAGCATAGTAAACTCCATAGTAGAATTCTTGGAGTTGAATATTGAGTATTGTGCAAGTTTAGTAAATCTGGTTTGCCTTGTTATATCACACTCAGTCCGAAAGTTAGTAAAGCATGCGCCAAAATGGCAAGTTAGCATTCCAGACTCAGTATGGCCCATTATGTGATTAGCAAGCATGTTTCTAGAATAATATGACAGATATTCAGAATAAGAGTTAGTAAAGTAAAATCAGACAGTCAGATAGTATCTTGGCTAGAGATTAGTCATACAGACAGATGATATCTTGGCTACAGTATAGCCATACAGTTAGATAGTATCTTGGCTACAGATTAGCCATGCAGTTAGAAAAAGATCACAGATTCAGTATAAAGCAGTATGAGAATTAGTATAATACAGAAAGAGATCAGAATAAGAAATCAGAATTCAGATAGTATTTTTCAGTTTAAACATGGTCGCTATATATGTGCTTATTGTTTGTTGAGACTTGGTTGTGTCGTGAGGGCACCCTTTTGAGCATCCTCACCGCCCCTGGGTTGGTAACTGTGTCACTCACTAAGCGGGTGGGTTTACGTCACTCCAAGGAGTGGCATGCCGTCCCCAGTTTGGACGAAGATAGGATGAAGCTTTCCCCATAGCAGGCTGATCAACATTACAGTACAGATAGCCCTGTTGTGCGCAAGCGCCCAGGGAACAGATTCAGATACAGTTACAGTTACAGATACAGTATAGGAGTCCTTCGGACTCAGACTCGGTTATTTATATCGAAGGCTATGGCCCAAGACAGAGTCCCAGGGGGCCGACAGAGGTGCTCGTAGTGAGCAGATGAGTGGAGTGACTTATTTTTGGCTGGTTTTGACCCAGGTAGGGGTATATAGATTATTTGCTTGCTTGGCGCCATCCGACTTATGGGGGTTGGTATTGGCTCTTGTTTGCTATATATATATATATATATATGTATGTATTTATGTGCTATATATTAGTTAATAGATAGAAGGCCGCCGCGTCTACATGTATGCTCCTGCCCTATCACAGCACAGAAAGTCTGATTCAGTTCATATCAGTTCTTACAGATTCAGTTATCTCCTGCTATTCAAAATTGCTAGTTATGTTATTTGTATTCAGTTGTATCCAGTTGCTTTGCATACTCAGTACCAGTGGTACTGATGCCCGTCTAGGGCGCTGCATTTCTTGCCTGGAGGTACTCATAGACGAGGAGGCGATCCCTCGTGATCCTAGCCAGCGCAGAGTCATCAGCTCCTGTCATCCGGAGCTTGATATTTCAGAGGTTTATATCATTTCCTTTTGTGGTACAGTACGGGTAGGTCGGGGCCCTGTCCCGACCATCTTATCAGTATTCCTAGAGGCTTGCAGTCTGTATATATTTCCCTATGGTTAGTTGTGCCGGTCGTGTGAGGCCATGCGTTTTGTTTAGCTGTTAGCATTGTTGATTATGTTGGCCGTGTGGGGCCATAGTCTGATAGTAGTGGTGACCTTGCCGGTCACGTAGTTATTCAGTATTCTATTATTGAGTTATAGATAACTAGACAGCATGGTGGCCTTGTCGGCCCGCATAGTTTTCCCCCTTTGTAAGTATGTTTCTGGTTAGCTGAAGTATTATACAAGTGGCTATAGGCCCAGTCACCCGGAGGCTGTGTTTGCAGCCGTTATATTGCCCGTTGTTTCCAGAAATCTAAGTTAGAGCTAGCCAGGCACAAGATGTGCTTAGGCTCACCAGTTAGCAGTCTAGGTCCTACTAGGGCACCAGGTGCCAGTCATACCCCCAAGGCGGGGCGTGACACTCAAGTAATCTTTTACACACTAGATCGCTAAGGGAATGTTAGATAACAAAGACAAGAGAAGTTACTAAAAGAAGCTTTTAGTAATGTACAAAACTCGATTAAATTTTTCTTGATGATTTTTAAAATAAATGGCCCCCTATTTATACTACTCACTTAGGAGCTAATATGAAAACAATTATTATCATATAAGTCCCTACATATTTACAAACAAGTCTCTTTCTAGAATTCTCTATGTGTCTAGAATTTTTCAAGGACTTTCTTAGCAATTCTATAAGACTCTAAGGTTTTCCATGGGAAATGCCCATAGGTTTCTAGAATACTCCGCCAAGTGTAGACTTCTTGCTTATGTAAGCCTCCATATGGCAAAGATATACGCTAAACGTGTCACGCACTGACCTAGGGCCTAGGTATGGCCGGCACTGAATGTCATTACTGGCCCGAGCGAACCACATAACAAGGTGTTCATTAAGAGCATACATCTAACATAAGCAGAAGAATCATTTGACTTAACTTTAAAAATTCAAAATAAAAAAATCAATATATAGAAAAGACCTGTCAAGTTTACAATAACATGAACCATAAGAATCTATGAAGCTTCTACCATAAATGGAATAACTATTTTACCAGGACAAGGCATCCAACATACCTTATAGTCAAAAACTAATAAAGCCGAGTGAAGTAACAAAGCCCAAAAAAAGTTGGGTTCACCAATAGCTGAATAAGAGAATCCTAGCGTATAGCTCGATTGTCGGTCTAAGTACCTGAGTCTGCATTATAAAATAATGCAGCGCCCCCCGGCAAAAGGGACGTGAGTACATAGGATTATACTGCATGTAAAATGGCTGAATAAAATATAACGTAGCTGATAATAGACATGACAACTAAAAGTATAGAAATAATATGAGGAAAGTCAAGAATATGAAATCAATACGTTGACTTTTGTTTTGAAGATCAAATTTTTTCATCATCATTCATTACTTCATTGTGGGAGGTTCTTAACTTAACCGATATAAATTCACCATGTAAACATGGAGGCTGATCTCCGACCAATCAGCTAAGCCATCACATACCTTCCCGGGGTATGAGACATCATAACATAGTTTTCTAGCAAGGATCCATAAAAGGTCGTACCAGGGGCACATAAGGAGTTGCCCGAACCAACGGAAATGATCCATCACCTATGTTGGCATACGTATCTTCAGGCACGAATCCTTCTCGATTAATAATACTACTCCCCCTTTTTATTTCATAAAGTGATTTACTTGAAATTATAATTAAGCAGCCAAGCTTATCATAAGTCATCATCGTATCATAATCATAGTTCATAATTTTCATAAAACCTTTAAATTCATAATCATTCTTCATATAGAGGAAAAATTCTAGTTCATAATGTCACTAAAACTGCTCTTGTAGAGGTAAAACCATAATTCAAAAAAAATCATTAAAACTTCTCTTTAGAGGAAAAATCGTAGTTTGTAAAATTGACACTTTTCATAAGAGGACTTATGGAACTCATAGAAAGATCAGAAGGATCATAGACATACATAGGGATCTATGGAGAAATCAAGAATGATCATAAAACATACGTAGGAACTCATAGAATTTTGAAATCATTCATCATAGATTTAACGTTCTTGACCTTAACCATAACAACTCAAGAAGAAGGAGAATTTCGTAAGTAAATTCTTAAGAGAAATCATCAAGCTCTAACTTTGAAAGAATTTCGTATCTTTCATGCTTTTGTAATTTTATGTAGAAAATCATAAAATTCTTGAAAGGATGTATCATAGAGGATGACAAACATCATAGGAAAGTCTTGGATTTCATAAGAATCAATAAAATTAAGGAATCGTATTTTCATCATATAACTCATACACGAAGAAAAAGCTTATAGGCATGAATAACGTAGCACGGAGAAGAATAATGAGGTCCCCACACATAGAGATAGCCTTATATACTTTATCCTTGGACTCCCAATAATCACCTCAAAGAAACAATCCCTTTGTGACATTAACCTACAACAATTATATGGATAGGAACTATAATCAACACCTTAACGATGAAATTTAAGTCATAGAGGCATTTCATCGAACATTCAGAGGGCATAGGATATTCAAGCCTCCTATGGGTGGGCTGTTCTAACACCCGCCTCTTCCTACCTCCCATTAATAACATCCATAACCATTTCAAGTCCAACCAAAATAACCACCTCCATCTTCAACACCAAGATTGTCCCATAACCCTAACCCATGGGTCATCATATGAACTCATGGCTTCCTAGAACCGTCCCATGAGTTCTGACCTTAGAACATCCCTAAGATAAGAAATAATACTTTATGAAAGGTTCTAGAAGAGTTACTTACCTTGGAGGAAAAATTTGTGTTTAAGATCCCAAGTCTTGAACCCAAAAATCGCTCTTGACCTCGCTAGAGGAGAGAGAGAGAGGATTTGATGTCAAAATCTTGAGAACATCGTGGTTATATGTTTTAAGATCATGGGAGATGTTTCTCCATGCTTAGAAGGGTTTTTGAGAGCTTTTGGGGCTATTGGGGTCGAGTTTGGGTGAAGAAATAAGGAAGTGAGTCCAAAATTTCGTTTTTAAATTGGGGAGGAAGTCATGTTTTACGGGAAAAATATGCATTTCGAGTCCAATCCGTGGCCCGCGCTTCTCAAGGAGCTAACCGTGGTTTCCTCCATGATTTTGAACCTTCTACTGACCGGTCACTGTTTCATTTCGCGTTGAATCTGCATCCGGCGCTTCCCAAGGCGATGGCCACGTTTTGGTCCGTGGTTCGCAACAGCTCAACAGTGCTTCAATAAAACGCCCATAACTTTTTACTCTAAACTCCGATTGATGCAAGGTCAGATGCGTTGGAAAGGAGATTCAAAGGTCTTAAATTTGATAAGTTGAATCACCCAAAAATTAATTTTAAATTGGGATATATGGTCATCTAAATTTGACCCTTATTCATAACTTTACATACTCTTCATTCTTCTCTTTGTACAGTTTTCCTTCTCACATACGGTCAATATTCGGCCTGTACTTCCCATGTACGCTACGTATATGGATTCATGACTAGTAATAGTAGTTTTCAAGTCTCACATCTCATTTATGGTTCAGGTATGGTCCATGCTCTTACCCGCTCTTGGCGAAAATCACAACAATCGACCGTTTTCAATCTCTAATCAACTCCAAACTTCCTCAACACATTGTAGCTCATGATTGACTCCTACAAACACTTAATATTCATAAAAAAAAAGTTCGAGTCAGTCTTACCCACATATATAAACAATTTCAAATCTTAATACGATGGTACGAGGTGTTATAATATCTCTCCCTTGGGATCATTCATCGTTGAATGATGGTTACAGGCCCTAATAGATTCTAACTCTGGAATTTTTCCAAAAAATTTGGCAGAGTTTCCTTTGTAAATTATACTATTCCAAATTTCTCAAACTTGTGCCAGCTAACCAGAAATATCATCATAGCCTCACTGAGCATCAAATTTTTTGCTTTAACATGAAGGAACACGTAGAAATCATACTAGCCCCTCATTGTCCTCTTAAATCATAAAAAGGAAATCCTCCCTAGAACTTGCCTTTGACTTTATTCATTATCATAGGCATCATCACGGAAGAGATTTCATAACATCCTTAGAAAGAAGACGTATTCACAAGTCATATGAGACATTTAAGCTTAGAAAGTACATGTCAAAGGGTTCTCTCGAACATGGGGAGCATAGCATAAGACATGAGCTTGTGGATTATGAGTAGCATAACGTGGGACATGGGTTCATGGAATCATAAAAATAATACCTCTCATCATTATCATCATCATAATCTTACTTATAACACATGACGTTAACGAAAGAAGGACTATAGGCAGGAATGATATGAGACGTTAGGGATGGAACATTAACGTAGCCTGAGTACATTTACCATTGGACATGGATTTATAGGAAATGACTGGTATTGCATTGTACATAAGCTACATTTCGTCTGAATGACATAATCATGGATCATGAGTGCGCTAGACATAGGATAGAATGGAGCATCGTCATTAAGAATTTCTTCTAGATCAAGTAATAAATGGCGATAATTCGCTCTCATTTCTTTCTTGGATTCCCAAGTAGCCTATTCAACACCCTGATTTCCCCATAGAACTTTCACGGACACTACTTCTCAGGTCCATCAATATTTGATTAGGTTATTAGGTGTTTCCAATGTTCAGCAAGATTTTTTTTGCATCTAGGGTCATCCCCGAGAACATTATCCATCCTTATCACAATGATCAAACTACCTCAAAATTCATGAAGTAGTCACAAATGCAAGAATCCACAAATTTATCAATACAACATTTAAGTCTATCGCTACATACATTTCTATTACTTCCTTTCCGTTAAAACAATTGAAAACTTTCTCGTCTTCTAGAACTCCACTACTATCAGAAAATATATAAGACTATATGAGGATACATCCAATACTTCTATCCAATAGCCTAACTTCCTTCACTTCCCGCATCCTTTAACTTTTTACGGAACAAGTATACTTATTATTGCCAACAAAAGGGAATGCCTACCCTCTCCAGTCTACCATTTATTGAATTATAAGTGAGAGTCATTAGAGGAATATACCATAAGCATGAACCTCATGAAATACGACTTCAAGTCTAAGTCTTGATCATAAGCATAGGGTATGAATAGAATGCCACCTTTTAAGGCATACTCATAACGAACGAATGGAATATTGTCCAACACTTTGAATCTCATCATAACATCATCATCCTGAATGGAACTCAATACCGAAAGAATCGTACTACTTTGTACACCGATCATATGAGGTATGAATAGGGAATTGCTTTGAGCACATGTAGGACATAGTTTCATGGAAAAGGAAAAATGAACACCCGTATTCGTAATTTCAGTATAGGTTCGTAAACCTTTCTGAAAGAGTGTACATCAGTAGAACACCATTCTCTTCCTTTAGAATTCACATTTTGGTGTTTTCATGGACATTGAGATCATGAAAATGATTAGCGAGTACGTAAGCATAGACATGACATAAATGCATAAACATCAGATGAGCGTCATCTTGATGAAGTATTGGGATTTCGTTAGAATAAGAATAGTTTGACAATTCTTCTTGGAGTCCTTCACTGCTTGGGAGTATGAGACATGTTTGAGTACTTCACCGTACCATCTCCCCCTTAGTCCAAAAGTTGGCATTTAAGTCTGTGGACCCCTTCTCTAAACAGAGTCCAGATGATTATTTCTTATTTTTTCTTTTCTTGCAACTCTTGCGTTGAACCTAGTTAGAAACCTTCTTATACGCTTACCCAATGAAATACATATGTCCCTTACTAGTTTACAGTTGTATTAATCTGCATGATAGTTGTATCCATATATTTGTGACTGTCATACACCTCTTTACATAGAAACTTACTTCTATCATACTCTCCAGTTCTTATCTAGATGTCTCGCTGATTTAAGTTCATACCCATAGACTTAACATGTCAGTTTATAGCCCTAAAAACATACTTTGTCCTCTATTATTCACCGGCAGGGTCATACTAAAAGAGCATACACATATACATATTCCTACTACCCTGAAGGGAAATTAAAATTACTCTACCTCCAACTTCACAACGGAGACTACAATCATGTGATATATATATGTGTGTGTATATATATATATATATATATATATATATATATATGTATGTATGTATTTATAAAGAAAAACCACTGATATACCTTTGGTGATGTTTGGAAACTTCTTTGACTCTTGACAATCCACAGTATAATAATCGGTCTGAACCCTGTTTGGCCCTCAGATCCCGCCTCTTACTATCCTCTGTCTTCAAAAGGGACAATTCTTTCAAAAGTGACTGGGAATGTTACATGCATAACACTTATTTTCATTGGGGCCACAAACCCCTAGGTGAACTTTCACAGTGGATACAACGAGTTTGTAAACTTTTAATTTAGCATGAGGTTGTATCATTATTGGCATTGACATGCTTAGCAGGGCACTTTTTCTTCCTATGATCCTGAAGTCCGCACCGATAACATATATCTCGATTCATGCGACACACTCCTGGGTATTTCTTTCCACATCTACCACAAGGATGGGATTGTTGTGCTCTCTACTCTAAGCCTCCTCGTGGTTGGGGTCTTGGTGCCCTAAAATTCTTTCCTTGACTTGATTATCCCTTATCAAGACTGGTGGAATAATCCATTTTTCTTTGGATAGTAGTACCCTTAATTCCGTTTGCCCTCTTCATTGGGGAAATAAGAATCCTTAAATCATCACCAGAGGTAGGAACAAAATAACATCTCCTCAAAATATGAGATTCAGATGCACTAGACGATGGGTCTATTCTCCCCTTGATTCCTTTTGCAAATTCTTCCATCCTTGATAGGTCCATCTGAAAGCAATGGATACATAAAGATTTAGATTTGCATCTCCTTTCATTCCCTTACAATTGAGGTGTAATTGATAGAAATGGGGAGATCTACGAGTTGTGATTATTTCCTTAAGGTTCAACTCTAAAGCACAATCTAGAGTAAGAAAGAATAGAAAATTTTTCTTAGATGTTTGTAGTCCCTCATTTATAGATGTCAGGACCTCACAACGATAAATGAAACTCTATCGACATGACTTCATAGACTCCTAAGGACACTTGAATCTAGTGCTCTGATACTGAGTTTGTCACGCCCCGATCTAGGGCCTAGGCATGGCCAGCACCCGATGTCATTTCTGGCCCAAGCAAACCACATAACAAAGTGTTCATCAAGAGCATACGTCTAACATAATAGGAAGAACCATTAGACTTAATCTTTAAAAATTCAAAATAAAAAAAATCAATTTATAGAAAAGACGTGTCAAGTTTACATTAACATGAACCATAAGAATCTATGAAGCCTCTATCATAAATGGAATAACTATTTTACTAGGAAAAGGCAACCGACATACCCTATAGTCAAAAACTAATAAAGCTGAGTGAAGTTACAAAGCCCAAAACAAGTGGCGTTCACCAATAGCTGAATAAGAGAATCCTAGCGTACAACTCAATTGTCGGTATAAGTACCTAAGTCTGCATTATAAAATAATGCAGGGCCCCAGGCAAAAGGGATGTGAATACATAGGATTGTACTGTATGTAAAATGGCTGAATAAAATGTAACATAGCTAATAATAGACAGGACAACCAAAAGTATAGACATAATATGAGGAAAGTCAAGAATATGAAATCGATAGGTCGACTTTTGTTTTGAAGATTAAAATTTTTACATCATCATTCATTACTTCATTGTGGGAGGTTCTTAACTTAACCGAAATAAACTCACCATGTAAACATGGAGGTTGATCTCCGCCCGATCAGCTAAGCCATCACATACCTTGTTGGGGTGTGAGACATCATAACATAGTTTGCTAGCAAGGATTCATAAAAGCCCGTACCAGGGGCACATAAGGAGTCGCCCGAACCAACAAAAATGATCCATCATATGTTGGCATACGTAGTTTCAGGAACAAAGCCTTCTCGTATTCTCTGCTGAATGTGAGAGAAACAGCCAGGCTGAAGCTCTTGCAATGGAATTTGGTGGGAGACGAAATATCAAAATGGTTTCGACAATATACACTTAAGAATTGGATTCTCAAATCATCATAAAAATGTTGATTGATAGGCATATAGATAATCGAACAAGTTGAAGATTAAGAAAATAGGGTACTTCTTCACAATTCTCTTATTCTCAAATACATTATGAATAAAAATTTTAGGATTGTCAAAAGAATTTCAGTGCAATATTCACATTGTTATAGGGAGGCTAGCAAAGTGATTGATTTTTTTATAGCTAAAATGGCTTCTAATAGTGGAACAAGGATATTATATTTAAACAAGAATACTTTCCTCACGTCCCAAGCCCAAGATCGATAACTATGACCAGAAAATTCAACCAAAGAAGAGGAAGCTATGAGAGAAGAAGGAGGATTTTGGGTAGAGAACTTTGTTATGGAAGAAGGCTTCTCTTATATTTTCTTGAATTGCTTTGAATTTGGTCGGTTACAAATGTACAAGGTCATCCCTATTTATACTTGTCTATGGATAGTTCTAGATATTCTTTCAGATACATCTACAAGAAAATTTTAATAACTTTATCTTCTACCCTAAAATATCTAGATATACTTCTCATTTTGAATTACCCGGAGAAGCTAAGTGTCACGAACTTAGACTTCAACTAAGCACACTGTGCGGCACTTGACAACTACTCATGAATCTTTCACGATCTTGCAAGTTCAAGTAAGCCTTTTCACACTAGATCACTAAGGGAATGTTAGATAACGAATACAAGACAAGTTACTAAAAGAAGCTTTTAGTAATGTAGAGAACTCGATTAATTTTTTCTTGATGATTTTAAAAATAAATGGCCCCCTATTTATACTACTCACTTAGGAGCTAATATGAAAATAATTATTATCATATAAGTCCCTACATATTTACAAACAAGTCTCTTTCTAGAATTCTCTATGTGTCTAGAATTTTTCAAGGACTTTCTTAGAAATTCTATAAGACTCTAAGGTCTTCCATGGGAAATGTCCATAGGTTTCTAGAATACTCCGCCAAGTGTAGGATTCTTCCTTATGTAAGCCTCCATATGGCAAAGATATGCGCCAAACGTGTCACGCCTCGACCTAGGGCCTAGGCATGGCCGGCACCGAATGCCATTGTTGGCCCAAGCGAACCACATAACAAGGTGTTCATCAAGAGCATACATCTAACATAAACGGAAGAATCATTTGACTTAACTTTAAAAATTCAAAATAAAAAAAAATCAATATATAGAAAAGACTTGTCAAGTTTACATTAACATGAACCATAAGAATCTATGAGGCTTCTATCATAAATGTAATAACTATTTTACCAGGACAAGGCACCCGGAATACCTTATAGAAACTAATAAAGATGAGTGAAGTAACAAAGCCCAAAAAAAGTTGGGTTCACCAATAGCTGAATAAGAGAATCCTAGCGTACAGCTTGATCGGCGGTCTAAGTACTTGAGTCTGCATTATAAATCAATGCAGCACCCCTGAAAAAAGGGACGTGAGTACATAGGATTATATTATATGTAAAATGGCTAAATGAAACATAATATAACTGATAATAGACAGGACAACCAAAAGTATAGACATAATATGAGGAAAGTCAAGAATATGAAATCAATAGGTTGACTTTTGTTTTGAAGATCAAATTTTTACGTCATCATTTATTACTTCATTGTTGGAGGTTCTTAACTTAACCGATATAAACTCACCATGTAAACATGGAGGCTGATCTCCGCCCGATCAGCTAAGTCATCGCATACCTTGCCGGAGTATGATACATCATAACATAGTTTGCTAGCAAGGATTTATAAAAGACCGTACCAGGGGCACATAAGGAGTTGCCAGAACCAACGGAAATGATCCATCACCTACGTTGGCATACGTAGTTTCAGGAACAAAGCCTTCTCTGTTAATAATACTACTCCCCCTTTTTATTTCATAAAGTGATTTACTTGAAATCATAATTAAGCAGCCAAACTTATCATAAGTCATCATCGTATCATATTCATAGTTCATCATTTTCATAAAACCTTTAAATTCATAAATCTTCATAACGTAATCATTCTTCATATAGAGGAAAAATCCTAGTTCATAAAGTCACTAGAACTGCTCCTGTAGAGGTAAAACCATAATTCAAAAAAATCATTGAAACTTCTCTTTAGAGGAAAAATCGTAGTTTGTAAAATTGACACTTTTCATAAGAGGATTTATGGAACTCATAGAAGGATCATAGACATACATAGGGATCTATGGAGAAATCAAGAATGATCATAAAACATACGTAGGAACTCATAGAGTTTTGAAATCATTCATCATAGATATAACGTTCTTGAACTTAACCATAACAACTCAAGAAGAAGGAGAATTTCGTAAGTAAATTCTTAAGAGAAATCATCAAGCTCTAACTTTGAAAGAATTTCGTATCTTTCATGCTTTTGTAATTTTATGTAGAAAATCAAAAAATTCTTGAAAGGATGTATCATAGAGGATGACAAACATCATAGGAAAGTCTTGGATTTCATAAGAATCAATAAGATTAAGGAATCGTATTTTCATCATATAACTCATACACGAAGAAAAAGCTCATAGGCATGAATAACATAGCACGGAGAAGAATAATGAGGTCCCCACACGTAGAGATAGCCTTATATATTGTTACACCCCATAAGTTTCTAATGTTTAGTCTGCCTATTCGTATGTTGGTTAAGAATTTTAGAGTGTTATATGTACGAGAAAAGGGCTCGGGGAAAGGCCGAATGAGTTCCAAGTTAAGATTTCACGGGAGGAGGCCGAACCAAGCTTCCAAGAGGGGCAAAGTAGCACGGAGCAAGCTCCTCCGCGTTAGCCAACGTGGCGCGGAGTAGAATCAGCGCTATGGGCAGAGTGCCACATTGCCTTGTCTGCTTCATCAAGTATATAAAGGCCTCACACTTAGATATTATTTCATTACTCATAAATCACGGCTAGAACAAACGGAGTACGAAGAAGCCAAGTAAAAATTATCCGATTACGCCACTAAAACCCGTCCAAATCTGAATTAACTTCGAGCATTGAAGTATAAGGCTGCAGAGAGCATTGCTGCAGAGTTATTTTTGCAAAATTCAATGGGCGAATCATCGTCCCGCCGAGCCAGAGTTGGTGGAATCTCTTCAAACTAGTGTCAATACGATTACAGACTTAAAGTAAATATTCTCCCTTCTAGATTCCCAAGAAATTATGAATTTTTGGTCGTCCTTCAGTAACTTGAAGTATAGTCAGTATATATATATGTATATATAAAAGTTATTATTTTCTTCGAATTCAGTAACGAAGTTGGCCCTATTCTTCTATTAATATGATTACAGTTGAGAAGGGCAGTTGAATACGAGCTGATACTCATCAGTTAGTCAGAAAACGGCAAACGAGGTATGTAAGGCTTAACTCTTGGCAAGTATCCTTGTTGTACAGTGTTACGACTTATGTTCTCAAATAGAAATACAATCTCAGACACTGTAGACGGTTGCTACCATTAGATTGTAATTCAATATGTTGTAATTAGTTATTATTGATACATAGATATAAATATCAGATATGTTGCGAGTAGCTGCTAATAGGGGTTATAGTTACATAAATTCTGGTTAGCTGCTAGAAAACGTGTACAGGTCATATTGTAGGACCCCTCGCTGAAAGGGAGCAGGTTAAATGTAATTCGCATTATGAACACCATAGAAACTCTTTTAGTTGTCAGTTTATTGTGATGGTAGACTTATATGTTTTTTGCCAGGCCTAAAATTCAGAAGCTCGTAAGAGTTATTGGTCTGAATCAGTTGGTGAAACAGTATGGGCGCAGTTAGGTGGTCTATCAACCAGTTGGCGCCTGTATTGGCAGGAAAGCATCCCTAGAGGTCATTGACGTTATCTCACGTTCTAGAACTAGAAATAGAGACAAAATAGGTATATTCTAGAGTTAGCGACACCAGGGTTCTCTAGTGTATTGAGTGATCGCCGCTATCCCTCTAGCCTTATTAGTGATTGTCAGTCTTAGTCGACTTAACAATTATCATGTAGGACGCCCAGCAAGCCAGCCCAGTCGTCCGAGTTAGAAAAACCTATGGGTACCCCAAGGAGGGGTCCACATCAATTGTCAGTGACGGGCCAGCACCCTAGCCGGTTCTTGTAAAGTATTCAGGTACAGAGTGCCAGAAGAGAGCCAATCTATATAGAATTGCCTATAAAACTGAGAATTGCCCAGAACAGTAATGTAGATCCGAGTGGATTCAGACAAGGCCTAAGGAGTCAGTAGTACTATGCTAGTACAGTGTTTACCACAAGTTAAGGAGATCGGTAAGCTCCCTATGGAGGACCAGGGACCGATCGCGTAGAAGCAAGTCGACCAAGCCCAGCCCTATAGTTGTTTAATTAGAAGAACAAAGTAGTTAGCTATTCGCAACCCCACAGTTATTCATGAGTTATAGAGGTCTGAGTGGGATATTCATAGTGTTGTTAGGACACTTCAGACCTCGCTTTATTCATCCCAGACTATTAGAGATCATGATCACTATCAGGATCCTCTAATCAAATACGAGCACATGGCGTGCCTGCAGATAGCCATACAGATTATCCTAGAAGCAAGTAGCATTAGTATGAGGGACAGAAGGCTAGATACGCTCTCTTTATACAGATAGATTGATGTGTCGGTATAGCAATCGGGTTGCGGTTGCCCTTAGTTAGAAGCCTTCCACGACCGCCCCAGGGTTAATAGCTGTGTCTCTTACCCGTCAGGGGTGAGGATACGTTGCTCTATGGAGCAGCATGCCATCTGCAAGGGACGAAGATGGGAATCCAGATCCTCATATTGCAGTGGTTGGGGTTATACACACCTCCGCAAGCATTTATGCCTGGGTGTAGAGATCAGGAGTCCTCTGGACTCAGACACAACTACAATTCAGGGGCCAAGCGGGCCTGGTTATAGACCCAGGGTACCGGTAGGTTGGCTAAAGTACCAGTAGAGTTTTAGACACCTGAGTAGGGGTATATAGATTGAGATGTGCTCGCTGGGACTTATGGGGGCCTGAACGAGTTATTCTGTGCTGATTGTACCTCCCAGCTTATGGGGGCCAGGTTGGGTTATTGTATGAATTCCTGTCTGCTAGTTGTAGTGTATAAATGTGTAAGTATGCAGTCTTAGCTTATGTACATGTAGTATCAGTTAGCTGCAGATTACGAATCAGCAGGCGTACAAGTTAATCTTTCGGCTCTTCTTTTTATTTACTTCTAGTCCTATTCAGCTTATCTGTTTCCTTACATATTCAGTACATGTTGTACTGACGCCCTTCCTGGGATGCTGCATTACTTGCCTGCAGGTATAGATAGATGAGGAGCAGGTCCCTCGTAGTTCCAGTTAGCCAGATAGAACCGTCAGCTCCCTTCTTCTGGGGCTTGTGTGATAGAGGTTTATTCCTTTTGTTTGTATATATGGGTAGGTCGGGGCCCTATTCCAACCATCTTATTACTCCTAGAGGCTTGCAGATTGTGTTACTTCCCTGTGGTTAGATGATATCGGCCATGTGGGGCCCATATGTGTTTTAGACTACGTGTGTTGGCCGTATGGGGCCCTGTTTAGCTATTGACTGGCGGCCTTGTCGGCCCGCATAGAACTCCCTTTGATTGTTTGTCTCTGGTTAGCTATTTACTTTCATAGGTGGCTATAGGCCTTGTCGGCCGGGGTTTGTATTTACAGCCGCTATATAGCCTGTTGTTTTCTTGATTCTAGAGATAGAGTCAGCCCTGCACCAAAGGTGCTTAGGCTCAATCAGCTCAGCAGTTCAGATCCTAGTAGGGCACCAGGTGCCAGTCATGCCTCCCAAGGTGTGGCGTGACAAACTTGGTATCAGACTAGTTCGTATCCCAGGGAGTCTACAAGTCGTGTTAAGTAGAGTCTTGTTTATAAAGTGTTGTGCACCACATTCTATAAGCAGGAGGCTACGAGTCATGATAGTATGGTTACTCCTCCTTCTTTTCAGATCGTGCAATAGAGCAAAGTTGTATAGGGTGAAGTCCCTAAGTTTTCCTTGTTATGTATGTCTAGGGTAATGTTTAATATATGACAGACACCAGTCAGTTGCAAGCTAACTACAGCGGCAGGAGGAGGTATTATTAAGATGCCACAGTTGGGAGATAGTCAGCCTAAGGACGGGAGTGGACGTCCTTGATCTCCCCAACACTCTCCCGAGGTACCAGGAACCTCACACTGTGATAAATCTACCAGCACCATCTCTAGTTCATTTTTATAGCCTCAGAGTAGGAAGTCAGGAGTATAGCATATATACGAGTCGACCTATCTGTTAGATATACAAGATCTGGTCAAGAAGACAGTTAATATTAGATTACCTGATGGATGTGAGAAAGAGAGGTAAATGTAGGATTCCCACCTCCATCCTTTCGAATGTTGTACAGTTCCATATTCCCATTCCCTTGCGGTAAGAAAAGGCTATTCCTACCTCTTAGTTTTGTTTCCAGTATAGAAAAGTGCGTAGGAATTGAGGCGATGTTGCCCGGAGTAAATAGTAAGCGAAGGTTGGATTTGTTGACTCCGAAAAGTGTTAGGAAAGAGTAGGGACCCCTAATGTTTATGTAAGTTGTCCAGACCTTCACGGTAATAAGTCAGAAGAGCAGGTAAGATCCTCAGTGATAAACTCTCAGTAATAGTCAAGTTCAAGTCAAAAAAAGGTTGAATCCGCCGTAGCATGCTAATGGCAGCAGGATATGCCTGCAAGATAATGGTTATGATCTTAGTTTGTGATATCAAAAGACAGGGAGGTCATATGAATAAAATGGGTCCGACTGCAAGCCAGAAGAAGTATAGGTCGAGACCTGGCCGGTAACCTTATTGACAGTGTAAGGTAGGTACCATGAACCCCAGAGCTTAGTCTAAGGAAGGTAAGGGGAAAAGCACGAATACCAGATTTTGGGGGAAATTAGAATCACCTCCAGGTTGACAGAACATCATATATTGAGGAATAAGCCTCGGGCTAACAGTTAAGAGACAATAAGGTTGTAGCCTAAAACGTTGTGGTACACCCGCCTAAGGGGAAGGGAAGAGAGTACCGACACGAAGACTCTAATCTAGTGCAGCCTGGAAACAAGGCCCAGCGAACAGTTATGGACCTTCAATATAACAACAAGCAAGGTCACAAGGTTCGGATGCTGACCTCACGTTCCAACGGTGGCGGAACTTCAAATAGCAGACGATAGCTAAGGTGCATGTGTTCGTTGCTCCAAGAATTTAACGAAAATGTAATGAGATGGTATGAGAGGACAGGAGATATCATTAAATCATAGAAGCAGAGCCCTAGTGACAGGCTAGAAAAGGTGAAATAGCAGGAACCAAGTTATCCAATATAAGAGATGGTCGTGACTGCAAAGGAGTGGAGAGTAATTAATATGGATACAGTCACAGGGTTATCTCACACCAGGTGTAGCTTGACCTTATTTGAGTCAGTATAATAAGACCAATGAGGTCAGTTCGTGCCTCGACAGATGAATTTATGTCACCATTAAGACTTATGTCAGGTTAAATACCCCAGAAGTAGATGGAGTGCGTGGAGCCTCAATTTTTGATAAACTCTGACAGAGGGGCACAATCTACGACTAAATTTTAGGAAAGGATGTTAGAACATACGGTGAAATATCTTAACGTGAGCACAGTTCCTTGTACCCAACTGGTGGCTAAGTAGAATATACAACTCAAACTCTCGAGGCCCACTATAAATGGAAGTGGAAGCCTTCTGGATGATAACTTCAGGCAGATAGAGCAAACCTGGGCATGTTAAAATGAGCAGAAGGAAAGGTAAAGCTTATCAGGGAACGTCTGCTGACTGCTCAGAGCCGCCAGAAATCTTATGTTGATGTGCGGTGGTGAAACCTAGAGTTTAATGTGGGTGACTGGGTATTCATGAAGGCTTCACCGATGAAGGGCGTGACGAGATTTGGTAAGAAAGGAAAGCTCAACCCGAGGTTTATTGGGTCGTATCAAATTCTCCGAAGGATAGGCCAAGTGGCTTATGAATTGGATTTACCTCCAGAATTAGAATCTGTTCATCTAGTTTTTCACGTATCAATGTTGAGGGAGTGCATAGGAGATCCCTCCCGAGTTGTCCCAGTCAAAGACGTCAAAATCACTAAGGAGCTAGCTTATGAAGAAGCTCCAGTAGCCATACTAGATCGGCAGATTCGCAGACTAAGAACTAAAGATGTTGCTTCCGTTAAAGTATTATAGAGGAATAAGAACCGAGAGGAGATGGCCTAGGAGGCAGAAGACGATATGAAAACCAGATATCCTCAGTTATTTCAGACTTAGTCAGATTGTGCAGCTAGAGGTATGTTGTTGTTGTTGTTTCATAAGTTGCATTATATACATGTATATGTGAGATAATTGACTTCAGTCTATTGTGAAGGAGCTAGCTTATGAAGAAGCTCCAGTAGCCATACTAGATCGGCAAATCCGCAGATTAAGAACTAAAGATGTTGCTTCCGTTAAAGTATTATGGAGGAATAAGAACCGAGAGGAGATGGCCTGGGAGGCAGAAGACGATATGAAAACCAGATATCCTCAGTTATTTCAGACTTAGTCAGATTGTGCAGTTAGAGGTATGTTGTTGTTTTTGTTTCATAAGTTGCATTATATACATGTATATGTGAGATAATTGACTTCAGTCTATTGTGAAGAGAATGTCATAGTATTGTGTGGAGTACCTCTATTGGACTTTCCTATGTTTCAAGGTTTTTGGATAGTCCATATTATAGGGAAGACTCTGCTGAAATTTTTCCGGAATAAGTAATTGCAAGGTTAAGGTTCTCGCAAGTAGAAGTTAACATTCGAGGACGAATGTTCTTAAGGGGGGGAGGATGTTACACCCCATAAGTTTATATCATTTAGTCAGCCTATTCGTTTGTTGGTTAAGAGTTTTAGAGTGTCATATGTACAAGGAAAGGGCCCGGGGAAAGGCCGAATGAGTGCCAAGTCGAAATTTCACGGGAGGAGTCCGAACCAAGATGCCCAGAGGGGCAAGGTGGTACGGAGCAGCTCCTCTGCGTTAGCCAATGTGGCACGGAGTAAAATCAGCGCGATGGGAAAAGTGCCACGTTGCCTTGTCTGCTTCATCAAATAAATAAAGGCCTCACACTTAGATATTATTTCATTACTCATAAATCACGGCCAGAACAGAGGGAGTACAAAGAAACCAAGTAAAAATCATTCGATTACACCGCTAAACGCCGTCCAAATCTGAATTAACTTCGGGTACTGAAGTATAAGTTTGCAGAGAGCATTGCTGCGGAGTTATTTTCGCAAATTCGCCCGGCGAATCGTCATCCCGTCGAGCCAGAGTTGGTGGAATCTCTTCAAACTAGTGTCAATACAATTACAGACTTAAAGTAAGTATTCTCCCTTCTAGATTCCCAAAAAATATGAGTTTTTGATCATCCTTCGATAAGTTGAAGTATAGTCAGTATATATATATATATATAAGTTATTGTTTTCTTTGAATTCAGTAATGAAGTTGGCCCTATTCTTCTATTAATATGATTACAATTGAGAAGGGCAGTTGAATACGAGCTGATAATCATCAGTTAGTCAGAAAATGGCAAACGAGGTATGTAAGGCTTAACTCTCAGCAAGTATCCTTGTTTTACAGTGTTACGACTTATGTTCTCAAATAGAAATACGATCTCAGACGTTGCAGACGGTTTCTACCATTAGATTGTAATTCAATATGTTGTAATTAGTTGTTATTGATACACAGATATAAATATCAGATATGTTGCGAGTAGCTGCTAATATGGGTTATAGTTACATAAATTCTGGTTAGCTGCTAGAAAACGTGTACAGGTCATATTGCAGGACCCCCGCTGAAAGGGAGCAGGTTAAATGTGATTCGCGTTATGAACGCTACAGAAACTCTTTTAGTTCTCAGTTTATTGTGATGGTAGACTTATATGTTTTTTGCCAGGCCTAAACTTCAGAAGCTCGTAAGAGTTATTGGCCTGAATCAGTTGGTTAAACAGTATGGGCGCAGTTAGGCGGTCTATTGACCAGTTGGCGCCTATATTGGCAGGAAAGCATCCCTAGAGGTCATTGACGTTATTGCATGTTCCAAAACTAGAATTAGAGACAGAATAGGTATATTCTAGAGTTAGTGACACCAGGGTTCTCTAGTGTATTGAGTGATCGCCTCTATCCCTCTAGCCTTATCAATGATTGTCAGTCTTAGTCGACTTAACAGTTATCATGTAGGACACCCATCAAGCCAGCCCAGTCGTCCGAGTCAGACAAACCCGTGGGTACCCCAAGGAGGGGTCCACATCAGTAGTCAGTGACGGGCCAGTACCCTAGCCGGTTCATATAAGGTATTCAGGTACAGACTGTTAGGAGAGAGCCAGTCTATATAGAAATACCTATAAGACTGAGAATTGCCCAGAACAGTAATATAGATCCGACTGGATTCAGACAAGGCCTAACGAGTCAGTAGTACTCTGCTAGTACAGTGTTTACCACAAGTTAAGGAGATCGGTAAGCTCCCTATGGAGGACCAGGGACCGATCGCGTAGAAGCAAGTTCGACCAAGCCTAGCGCTATAGTTGTTTAATTAGAAGAACAAAGTAGTTAGCTATCCGCAACCCCACAGTTATTCATGAGTTATAAAGGTCCGAGTGGGACATTCATAGTGTTGTTAGGCCACTTCAGACCTCGCTTTATTCATCCCAGACTATTAGAGATCATGATCACTATCAGGATCCTCTAATCAAATACGGGCACATGGCGTGCCTGCAGATAGCCATACAGATTATCCCAGAAGCGAGTAGCATTAGTATGAGGCCCAGAAGGCCAGATTCTCTCACTTTATACAGATTGATTGATGTGTTGGTATAGCACTTGGGTTGGGGTTGCCCTCAGTTAAAAGCCTTTCATGACCGCCCAGGGTTAATAGTTGTGTCGCTCGCCAGCCAGGGGTGAGGATACGTCGCTCTACGGAGCGGCATGCCATCCGCAAGGGACGAAGATGGGGATCCAGATCCTCATATTTCTGTGATTGGCCTTATACATACCCCCGTCGAGCGCTTACGCCTCTCAGGAGTCCTCCAGACTCAGACACAGCTATAGTTCAAGGGCTAAGCGGGCCCAGTTATAGACCCAGGGGACCGGTAGGTTGGCTACAGTACCAGTAGAGTTGTAGACACCTGAGTATGGGTATATAGATTGAGATGTGCTCGCCAGGACTTATGGGGGCCTGAACAAGTTATTCTGTGTTGATTGTACCTCCCGGCTTATGGGGGCCAGGTGGGGTTCTTGTATGAATTCTTGTCTGCTAGATGTAGTGTATAAATGTGTAAGTATGCAGTCTTATCTTATGTACATGTAGTGTCAGTTAGCTGCAGATTATGAATCAACAAGCGTACAGGTTAATCTTTTGGCTCTTCTTTTTATTTACTTCTAGTCCTATCAGCTTATCTATTGCCTTACATATTCGGTACATGTTGTACTGACGCCCTTCCCGGAGCACTGCATTACTTGCTGCAGGTATAGATACACGAGAGCAGGTCCCTCGTAGTTCAAGTTAGTCGTACAAAACTGTCAGCTCCCTTCTTCCGGGGCTTGTGTGATAGAGGTTTATTCCTTTTGTTTATACATATGATAGGTCGAGGCCCTGTCCCGACCATCTTATTACTCCTAAAGGCTTGCATATTGTGTTACTTCCCTGTGGTTAGATGATATCGGTCATGTGGGGCCCATATGTATTTTAGACTACGTGTGTTGACCGTGTGGGGCCCTGTTTACCTGTTTCGATGCAGCGACCAAGGTTGAGAGTTAAGTGATTTCAGGTTTCACCCAAAAATTGATTTCTTTCTGATAAAATCGACAAATAAAAATAAAACAAAAAGCAAGGTGAATTGGTAACAACGGAGCAGAGCAGAATACTTGGGAAAAAAATCCTCCTAATTGAAAATTGTAAACAAGCAAACTATTTTTTCTAAATTCGAAAATGCCTAAAAGTTCAATCCCCCCCCCCCCCGCCCTTAAAAGAGTGAAATAGGTTCTATTTATAAAACCTAAGTGGCAGGATTTGAATTTGAAATTGATTTCTAAAATAAAAAATAAAGATACAAAGAGAGGTAAGAAAAAGTCTTACCTACTCCCAGATTTGAGGGGATGGAGACACTTCTCCTTCCTCTCACGCCATCAACGATCGAAAGTCGTTGCACCTCTGTGGAATGGTGAAAAAAAGGAGACGCGAGGGAGAAGGGGTTAGATTATCAGAGGATTTTGGGGAGATGGGCGTCTACTCAATGGTTGGGAAGAGGATAAGGTTGTGGCTGCTAAATAAAAAAGGGGGAAGAGGGGAATTTCTGGGTTTGTTTGATTGTTCTTGTTCTTAGTTGCTGTAAATAAAAAATGATATACGAGTATTGGGCTTGGGTCTTTAGTGAGGAAACATGTCATATTTGATGGATGTTTTGGGTCAAGTTCTGTCCAAACTGCTCTTATAAAAGTGTTTAATCAAGGCCTCCTTAGTGTGAGAAAAATAATGGATTTATTACGCAAATACCATTTTTAAAAATCATAATTACAAAAATTACAACTTTTTAAATAAAATTACATAAATACAAACTATTTAAAATTTTATCTTTTTAATTACATTTTGTACAACTTTTACTTTCCTAAAATATCTATTCTAATTAAATGTAATAAAAAGGTTATATACCTAATATAACAATTTAAATGTACAAAATAATATAAAATACTCTCTTTTTTATTTTTTATTTTGGCTGAAATTTCATAAATCCTTCAAAAAATCCAAGAATCTCTCTCTTCTCCATTTTTGTTATCCCAAAAATTTTCTTCTTCTCCATATTTATTTTTCCGAAAAATTCAAAAAATCCTCTTTCTTCTCCATTTTTATTTGATTTCCCAAGAATCCCTCTCTTCTCCATTTTTACAAGTCAGTTGTGACTTATTAAAATTTACTTTTATTTTGTCGAAATATTTTAAGATCTTGAATAAAGGGTGAATTTTTGTATTAATAAAAATTGTATTAAGATCGAAAGGTTCATCAAGTGTATTTTTGTATTAATAAAAATTATGCATAACATAAAAAATAGATGCACATATATGTTTCAATTATATATTATAATATATTGATACAAATATGCATAATATAATATATAGTATATGGTGTCTAATATCAATTATATTCATAATCTTTATATGTGAAAGACTAAAGTAAAAGAAAAATTTATGGCTGATTAATATGAGGATAATATGAATAATTTTAATATATATATATATATATATATATATATATATATATATATATATATATATATATATATATATATATATATATATATATATGTATGTATGTATGTATGTATAAAATACATATTAGTACATGTATAGTGTTAAATTTTTAGTACAAAAATTTATTAATAAAAATTGTGCATGATTTAAAAAATAATTAGATTCTCATATATGTTTCAATTGTATAATATAATATATTGATACACATATGCATAATATAATATATAGTATATGGTATCTAAAATATATTATATTCATAATCTTCATATGTGAAAGACTAAAGTAAAAGAAAATTTTATGGATAATGAATATGAGGATAATATGAATAATTTTTTAAGAAATAAATATAATACTAATATTTAGGCATATGTATGGTGTTAAATATAATTATACATATTAAATTTTTACCATATTTAATCTACTTAAATTATGAAAGAAATTATTACTTATGTCCTTTATAGAAAATTATCATATTTAAAATATTTATAATTTAATTATGTATAAGATATATATTGTATATTATGTAATTAAGAAAATAGTTATAACTTTTGTAATTATAATTTTAAAAAAGTTGTATTTATATAACCTCCACAAAAATAATAAGGCTGATATATTAATCAAAACATAGCTACTTTTAGTTATTAAAAGTAACCAAAACATTTTAATTGTAACCAGAATATTAATAGAATAGCCAAACATACTAAAATTAAACCAATCTTTAAAACTAGTTTGAGGTAAAATTGAGATGCATTAATTATTCAATTAATTAATCGAGCTTCTCGAGCTTACAAAAGTAAAAAAATTATTTATTAAAATGTAACTACCTATTATAATTAGGTCGCATCGACCTCAATTTGACAAAAAGTGAAATACTACTTAATATGATACTTATATTTTATGTAAATTAATTTTCAAACTAATCAAATAAATATATTTAACATTCATTATTTATAATATATATATATATATATATAAAAGCATATTTTGCCAAATTGAAATGGTAAAATAATGTCAAAAATAATATAAAAATATTTTATATTTTACTATGTAAATATAAATATTGTATTTTGTTTATAATTTAAGAAGCTTGACTAATTAACTAAATATGTGGAGGGCCAAAATTGGGTGTCAATAATTTTACGAAAAGACTACGAGTTCACGTGCCTCATATTTAGGAGCTATAAATTTAACCCCGATTAATTTAAATAGTTAAACACATAACACAATTTTTTTCTTTAAGGCTTAGGCCTCATTTGTTTGCACTTAATGGACATCTGAATCTGAATGGTTCAGACCTTAGGCCAATAAGTGTGTTTGTTTTCATTAAGATTTAAGCATTTATTAGGTATGAATAGGTCTTAACCATTAATATCTAGAACAAAGTCTTAATATCATTAAGAGGTATATCATCATCACTCTGCCCACAATCATCAGCTATCACTATTAGTCACATCTATCATCACAACCACCACCACTATTACCATCACCAACCACCAACCACTAACCACCAGCTGTCGCTGCCACCACCACCAATAATCACCTCTGCCACCATTGCCAACCACCACTAACATCAGAACAACCACTAGCAACCACCACTTCTACTAACTACTATTGTTAGTCGTTACTATACATACCACGTCCATCATTATAATTATGTACTATCACTGCCGCCACTACCACCACCATTGTCACCGCCACCGCCACCTCTACCACCACTATAACTCACTACCACCACTGCGATTAATCCCTACTATCAATCATCTTCACTATCACAAATAGCACCGCAACCAATTACTATCTACATATCATCAACCACCATACATTCTTCAGTCACCATCGTCAACACCGTCAACTATTTACATCAATCAATTTCACCATCACAACTACCACTACTAACCGCCAGCATCACGTTAGTCACTATAACACCTACCACCCCCATCATCATAAGTATCACTACCACCAACACTTAACTATCATCACCCTAATTACTAGCCACTAACGCCAATTATTATCACGACCGCTACTACAAACCATTTCTACCATAACTAGTAAATAAAATATTTTATTTTTTTTATCAGATAATAAATTTATTTTATTAAATTACTATTTTTTAGTATTTAATTACTTTTTTATTTGAATTATATATTTAATATATTTATAATAAATAAAATATGCACATTTAGATGTTGAAAAACAAATAGTCTTAATCATTCAGTGTTTAGATTTAGAGACAACATCTTAATCATTCAGATGTGCATTCAGATTCGGACGTCTTAATCTTAATGAAAAACAAATAAGGCCTTAGTTATGTAACTACTACTTATTAGTCATACTTAGTTTGACATAACTTATACATTTACAGTATGATCATTTTTATTACGGCGTATTAATCAATAACTTTTTTATGTCATTTCATTATTCTTTTTATTGAATATTTTAATACAATGTCATTATTCATCTCATAGTTTGTGTTATTTTCTTAATTAAGAAATACCATAGATAGTTGTATGTTATGAGGATTAAAAAATATTCCAAGTACAAGTTACATGTTTTGTATGAAGACTTTATCGGAAAAAGATGAAAAATTCGAGATTGAAAAATCCTATTTTTATTGATTTGATTTGATTTATAAATTTAAAAATACGACATAATTAATTTGGTTTGACATTTGAACAATCTGAACAAAGACGGACTATGTACACCCCTACCTGCACCATATTTCCAGCGATAAACGAGCCCTTATTGTGGTCGGTTCCCAATAATAACAATTCAGCAACTCCATAAATGAAGTTATTATTCACTGGCCATGTGTGAGAATTGTACGAGCATGACCTCCATTGACTCACGTCTAACTAATCCCATTTGCTACGTGTCACCATTTATTTTGTCCACCTATCAAATTCGAATTTTACTTCATATAGTGAGACATACAAAAAAACTTTTAATTATCATAAATAACTTCAATAAATCCAAAATTAATTATCCCTTTATCTTTCACAAGTAGTTATAGACCAGCCAAACATTCATTTGTGTATGTTTGACGTAATTTGATTTGTATATAAACTATAGAATATACTATATTATTTATTTGGTGTGTAATCTAATTTTCATTAATTGTAATTTGACTAAATTTAATTTTTTTGGTTATAAATAGTGGTACTTTTCTTTCATCTAGCATATCCCAAATACAAATCAAATCCAAAAAAAAAAATCTACTGATCAATAATGAATTTCAGAAAGATTGTAGCAGCAATGTTCCTCATTGTGATTTTTGTTGCAAATGTTGAAGCTACTGGTGAGGTGAAATTGTCTTGTGAAAAAAAATGTCAACTTTTATGTATCGTCAATCCTTTTTGCATGGAAGATTGCTTGAAGGATTGTCATCATTCTATTTCTCTTAAATCATTCAACTGTAAGTTAAGTTGTTCAACTGAACATTGCTCCAAGTTTAAACAAGGTATAATTCTTTTCATATCTTTTCTATTCAATAATTTTCGACTTCCTCCGTTTCAATTTGTTTGTCTGATTTTGTAAAAAGAATAATTTTGAGTCTATTTAACTCTAAAAGCTAACTCATTGGGTGAGGATTATCCAAGTCCACATAATTAAGGAGACCAAATCTGACATCCCTAACCGATGTGGGACACTTTATAGATTTTGACTTGACATGAAATTTAAGAAAGTAAAGAAGATTTCTGAATCTTGCGGTCTTAAACTAAAGATATGTTAAATGTACTAAAATGCCCTTTAATTTTATGGTTTTAAACATGTCACGTGGAAAGTTACAATTAAAAAGTCTCCAAAAAAAGGAAAGAGATATTTTTTTAAAGCAGATTAAAAAAGAAAATAAGATAAACAAATAGAGACAGGGGAATATTATTTTCTGACAGGTAAAGTTAATGTAACCTAATTTGTCTCTGACTTATTTTTTTTAAAACAAATTCTTTTCAGATGAGAAGTTGATGGGAAACTGCTTGGATGAATGTGGATCAATATATTGCAATGGAATGTAATTTTATGCTACTGTTATTTAGTCAATTAAATAAAGCAAAGTTTAGAAGAAAAAAAACTAGGAAAAATATGCTATCTTGATGACTCCAATTGTAATCAAGATTTATGCTTTTAATGAAGTAATATGTTTATGAAAGCTTCTATCTTTTTGTTTTCAACACTTCTATTTTGGTCAGCTTTTCATCATTTTTTTGTTAAGCGACATGTATTTTTAAGATGCTCATTTTTTCATAATAATAAAAAATATATTTTTAAAAAAAATTTTAAAAAATACACTTATAAATACTTTTAAAAATTAGTTTTGCACTTAAATGTTTCTCTATTTATTGGGCCAAGACAAGCTTTAATTGGGTGAAACTCAATATCAATGAAAGTTATGTGAAGGAGGATTGAAAAAAAAAATAGGTATAAGAGGAAGGGTCATTCACACGAATACCCTTATTTTAAATTGGTATTTAATTTTTGCCCTTCGATCTTTAAGTGACAAAAAAGTGATCAAAATGCCCTTAACAAAAAAAAAATACAAGGCATAAGTTTTTGCCCAAAGTTATGCCTTAAGGCAAAATTCGCACAGGTTATGCTTTATGTATATAGGCGTAAGTTAAAAATAACATGACTTATGCTTGGTAGGCACAAATTCATGTTATTGAACTTGTGCCTACTTCTATCCATAGACACAAGTTCAATAACATGAAATTATGTCTGTCAGGCATAAGGTAATTAACATGAACTTGTACCTAAAGGGCATAAGTTCATGCAACTAAAATTATGCCTAGGGCAGAAGTTCAATTGCATGAAATTTTTTCGCATAGGCACAAATTTAATAACATGAAATTATAACTACCAGGCATAAGTTAAGTAACATGAACTTGTGCCTAAAAGGCAAAAGTTCATGCAATTGAAATTGTGCCTAGGCAGAAGTTCAATTGCATGAAATTCTGCCCCATAGGCACAAGTTCAATAACATGAAATTATGCTTACCAGACATAAATAAAGTTAAGTAACAAGAAAAATAATAAATATGCACACTACATAGATCTTAACTAAACAGAAATGAAAAGACAGAAAAAGAATTAAAAATAGGAAGAGAATATCAAATGCGAAGCTATAATCTTTATGGGAAAAAAAGTAATGAATATAAAAAAGACTAATCTTAATCTACATATTAATTTAGCCAGATTTAAATTTTAAAAAAAAACAAGGAATCTATGAAAAGAAAAGGGGTTGAATATTACCTGTTTCGATGCAGCAACTAAGGTTTAAGAGTTAAGCGATATCATCTTTTACTCGAAATTTGATTTTTTTTCGACTAAGTCGACAAATCAAAATAAAATAAGAGAAAAGATGAATTAGTAACAACAGAACAGAGCAGAAAGCTTGGGGGAAAATCCTCCTAACTAAAAATTTTAAACAAGCAAACTACTTTTTTTTTAAATTCAAAAATGCCCAAAAGTTCAATTCCTCCCTCCCCCCCCCCCTCCCTTAAAAGAGAGAAATGGGTTCTATTTATAGAACCCAAGTGGTAGGATTTGAATTTGAAATTGATTCTTTTTTTAAAAACAAACAAAGATACAAAGAGAGGCAAGAAAAAGTCTTACCTACTTTCAGATTTGAGGGGATGGAGACACTTATCCTTCCTCTCACGCCATCAGTGATTGAAAGTCATAGCACCTCCGTGGAATGGTGAAAAGAAAAAGAGACGTGAGGGAGAAGGGAATAGATTATCAGTGAATTTTGGGGAGATGGGCGTCTACTCGATGGTCGGGAAGAGGATAAGGCCGCAGCTGCTAAATGAAAAAAGGGTGGGAAAGTTTCTGGGTTCGTTTGATTGTTGTTGTTCTTAGTTGCTATAAATAAAAAAGAATAAGCTGTATTGGGTTTAGGTCTTTAGTGAGGAAACAGGCCATATTCGATGGATGATTTAGGTCAAATTCAGTCCAAACTGCTCTTATAAAAGTGCTTAATTAAAGCCTCCTTAGTATGAGAAAATAATAAGGTTGATATATTAATCAAAACATAGCTACTTTTAGTTATAAAAAGTAAACAAAACATTTTAATTGTAACTAGAATATTAATAGAATAATCAAACAGATTAAAATTAAACCAATCTTTAAAACCAGTTTGAGGTAAAATTGAGATCCATTAATTATTCAATTAATTAATCGAGCTTTTCGAACTTATAAAAGTTAAATAATTATTTATAAAAATAAACTACCTATTATAATTAGGTCGCATCGACCTCAATTTGACAAAAAGTGAAATATTACTTAATACGATACTTATTTTTTGTGTAAATTAATTTTCAAACTAATCAAATAAATATATTTAACATTCATTATTTATAATATATATATATATATTACACCCCGTAAGTTCTTGACACTTAGTTTGCCTATTCGCATGTTGGTTAAGAGTTTTAGAATGCCATACGTGCGAGAAAAGGGCCCGGGGAGCATTTCTACGGAGTTAGTTTCGTGAAATTCGCCCGACGAAGCGTCGTCCCGCTGAGTCAAAGTGATTGAAATTTCTCCAAACTAGTGTTAATACACTCTCAGGCCTAAAGTGAGTATTTCTCCCTTCTAGACCTTCGAGAAATTATGAGTTTTATATCGTATTTCGATAAGTCGAAAGATAGTCAGTATATAGATTTAATGTATTGTTTTCTTCCAGTATAATAATGAAGTTAGTTCTATTCTTGCATGAATATGATTACAGTTGGGGAGAATAGCTGAATACGAGTCGAACCTCGCAAGTTAATCGGTAAACCGACAGTTGACGTATGTAAAACCAGTTTCTTTCGACAAGCTAGTAGTTCCACTATAGCAAAACAATATAATTCCCAGCAGAATATTCCAAAAATATTATTTTAGACTCAGTATATCTCAGTATCAGATTCAGTATATTTCAGTATCAGATTTAACATATTTCAGTATCAGATTCAGTATATTTCAGTATGAGATTCAGAACAGAATACCAGAATATAAATATTATTATCAAATTCAGTATACATATGTATATATTACATGTGGTTATTGCTATCTGTGGAGACATGATTGTTCTGTGTTGGGCACCCTTAGAGCTTCCTTGACCGCCCCAAGGTTAATAGTTGTGTCTACTCGCCCGCTAGAGGGTGAGGATACGTCGCTCTATAGAGTGGCATGCCGTCCGCCAGCGGACGAAGATGGGATGAAGATTCCCCATAGAAGGTTGATCAGCACTATACCACACCCCCTGTAGAGCGCTTGCGCCCGGGGTGCAGATTTCAGATTTCAAATTACAGATTTCAGATTTCAGATTTCAGGAGTCCTCCAGACTCAGATACAGCTATAGTGAGGGGCCCAGTGAGTCCAAGTTGCATACCCAGGGGGCCGGCAGGATGCTCATAGTTACTAGGTAGATGGACTTGGGTAGGGGTATATAGATTGTGTGCTGGTTGGTACCTTACGGCTTATGGGGGCTGGTAAGGTTCTTGTATGCTATGTTGTGTTAATTATTAATAGATAGAAAGTAGACCGTCATGTTATCAGGTATGACTCTTACTCTCTACAGTAAAGTTACGCTCCTTTCAATTAGTCACAGCCCGTGTCCTATTACTTCAGTATCTAATAAGTATTATTGTTTGCTTTCAGTTATTTTCAGTTTTTGCTTTTCATACTCAGTACAAATGGTACTGACGCCCATTTTAGGGCGCTGCATTACTTTCCTGCAGGTACTCATAGATGAGGAGCAGATCCCTCGTAGTTCCAGCCAGCGTACAGAGTCTTTAGCTCCTATCATCCGGAGCTTGATAGCTAAATGTTTACTTCCCTTTTTGTTTGTATAGTATGGGTAGGCTGGGGCCCTGTCCCGACCATCTTATTATTCTTAGAGGTTTGCGGATTGTATATTCCTTGTGGTTAGTTATACCGGTAGTGTGGGGCCGTGTGTATGTTTTTAGTTTGCATGTGATGGCCGTGTGGGCCCTTGTTCAGTTGTCAGTTGGTGACCTTGTCGGTCACACATCAGTTTAATGCTTGAATCTACTTTTAAGTGATAACTAGTCAGCATGGTTGCCTTGTTGGCCCGCATAGGTTCCCTTGTGTTCAGTTGTTCTGGGTAGCTGTTATATTCCTATAGGTGGATATAGGCCTTGTCGGCCGGAGGCTGTATTTACAGCCGTTATATAGCTCGCTATTTTCATAAATCCAGAATTAGAGCCAGCCTGACACCAGAAGTGCTTAGGCTCAGTAGTCCAGTAGTCCAAGTCCTAGTAGGGCACCAAGTGCCAGTCATGCCTCCCAAGGTGGGGCATGAAAAATTTGATATCAGAGCAGGTTATATCCCAGGGAGTCTACAAGTCGTGCTAAGTAGAGTCTTGTCTATGGATGTGTTGTGCACCACATACTATAGGCAGGAGGCTGCAAGGCATGATAGGATGGCTACTCTTTCTTCTTATTCAGTCGTGCTATAGAGCGGTACAATATAGGGTTGAGTCCCTAAACCTTACTATACTCCTTGGTTACAAATAAAATGTCAGATCAGCGACATCCTATCATAGGCCGAAGATTGGATACAGCAGCAGGAGAGGGCACCAGCAGGATGCCCCAGTCTCAATTAGAATCAACCCGATCTGAGGGCGATACAGAGGCATTGTCCTGACCTTCTCAGCAGTCTCCACCCCATCAGGAGTCACTCGGGAAGACACGACCTCCGACATTTCCTATACCTACACCATCTGACCAGGAGGACAGGAGTGCAGTAGTTATGTTAGCGCAAATGATGGCTACTCAGCGCCAATCAATGCCACCTACAACAGCATAATCATCAGGTGGGCCTGGTAGTTCGAGGGTCCGAGAATTCCTGGCACTAGGTCCCTCACAATTTACCGGGACAGATCAAATAGAGGACCTCCAGGACTTCCTAGATCAGCTGCAGAGGATCTTCCGGGTAATGCATATTACATCTGCAGAGTCGATCAAATTGGTGGTATTCCGACTGAGGGATATTGTTGTGTTGTGGTATGAGAGTTGGGAAAGGTCTAGAGGGAGAGATGACCTGGTCCAGCTTTTTAGAGGCTTTCCTGGACCGTTATCTACCATGAGAGATCCAACAGGCCCGGATGGACCAGTTTTTACACCTAGAGTAGGGAGCAATGAGTGTTCGAGAATACGCCCTACAGTTCGATTCTTTGGCCCGATATGCTCCAGCCTTTGTAGACACCATGCCATCCAGAGTCCACCGGTTTATTATGGGGATGAACCCAGAGTATATTGAGGCCTGTATGATAGCTACTTTGTGAAAAGATATGGATATTGCTCGAGTGCAGGCTTTTACTCAGACTATTGAGGGCCTCAGACAGCGGCAACAGGATAGCAGACGAACAAGTCAGGAACAGCGCCGCAGGGACAGGTCAGATGAGTTACAGAGGGAGATTCGGAGAGGGCCTAGGCCACGCTTGTCAGATAGGCCACCTAGACCCCCGCCTCCATCACAGTAGCAGAGGGGTAGATTCAGTCGCCGAGGACAGTCAGAGTCCGGCAGAGGTTCTCGAACAGTAGATTCACCCCAGCAAAGGAGAGCAGAGCAGAGCAGGTATCAACCACCACTTTTCCCTATTTGCAGTCGACGCCACTCTGGAGCTTGCAGATATGGCTCCACAGGGTGTTATATATATGGACAGGAAGGTCATGTGATGAGAGATTGTCAAGCCAGGGGTCAGGGTGACTGGGATAGATAGGACAGGGCATTAGCAGGGTCGCGAGCTCCAGCAGCCCCGGCAGAGCGCAGGCCCTTAGTTTCAGTAGGCAAAGGCTGAGGCAGATCAGGGGCCTCTAGTTCAGGTACGGGCCTAAGCCGTACCTATGCATTACCGGGGAAACAGGATTCCGAGGTGTCTCCAGATGTTGTGACAGGTATGATGATTATTTTCTCTCACCCTGCTTATGTATTAATCGATTCGGGATCTACCTCTTCCTATGTTACCCCATTAGTGGCTCAAAAGTTCAGTGTTGTACTAGAATTTCTTCGGCAACCCTTTTCAGTATCTACACCCGTCGGTGAATCTATCATAGCCAGAAGGGTTTATCGAGGGTGTACAGTAGAGATTGCTAGTCGTCAGACCACATCAGAATTGGTAGAGTTAGAAATGATTAATTTTGACGCCGTTATGGGTATGGATTGGTTAGCTCCATGCTATGCCAATGTAGAATGCTGGACCAAGACGGTCAGATTCCACTTTCCAGGGGAGGCAGTACGAGAGTGGAAGGGCAGTACAGCTATGCCAAAAGGTAGGTTTATTTCCTATCTTCGGGCGAGAAAGTTGATAGCCAAGGGGTGCATTTACCACATTGTCAGAGTTTAGGATGTTCGGGTAGAGTCTCCGACTCTCCAGTCTGTTCCAGTGGTGAATGAATTCCCCGATGTATTCCCAAATGAGCTACCTGGTATTCCCCCAGAAAGGGAAATAGACTTTACAATTGATTTATTACCAGGAACTTGGCCCATGTCAATTCCCCCTTATCGCATGGCTCCTGCTGAACTCAGAGAACTAAAGGAGCAGTTCAAAGATTTGTTAGACAAGGGCTTTATCAGGATGAGTACTTCAACTTGGGGTGCGCCAGTTTTGTTTGTGAGAAAGAAGGATGGTTGCCTCCGCATGTGTATAAACTATCGGCAACTGAATAAAGTTACTGTCAAGAACAAGTATCCGCTTCCCAGGATAGATGATCTATTTGATCAGTTACAACGAGCTAGATATTTCTCCAAAATTGGCAGCACCTCTGACTAAATTGACGCAAAAGACAGCAAAATTTCAGTGGACTGAGGCATGTGAGTAGAGCTTCCAGGAATTGAAAGACAGGTTATCGTCAGCTCCTGTGTTAGCATTTCCAGAAGGTACAGAAGGTTATGCAGTTTATTGTGATGCTTCGGATGTTGGGTTAGGATGTGTGTTGATGCAGCATGGTAAAGTAATTGTTTATGCTTCCAGACAACTGAGGAAACGTGAAAAGAACTATCCTACCCATGACCTGGAATTAGCCGCAGTGATTCACGCCTTAAAGATATGGAGACATTACTAGTATGGCGTCCACATGGATATTTTCATTGATCATAAGAGCCTACAGTATATCTTCACCCAGAAAGAGTTGAATTTGCGGTAGCGTCGCTGGTTAAAGCTGTTGAAAGACTATGATGTGAATATTCTGTATCCCCAGGGAAAGCTAATGTGGTGGAAGATGCCCTTAGCCGTAAATAAATGGAAAGTCTGGCACACTTACAGCCTGAGCAGCGGGAATTATCCCGGGAATTGCATCAGCTAGCCAATTTAGCCGTTCGTGTAGCAAAAACAGAGTACAACAGAGCGGTAATCCAGAACACTGCAGTTGTGTCTTTAGTTGTGGAAGTAAAGGAACGGCAATGTGAAGATCCTAGTCTGGTTCAGTTTATAAACAGAGTTCATCAAGGAGTGGTGACAGATTTTCAGATAACCGAGGATGGGGTATTGCGATATAAAGATCGTCTTTGTGTTCCAGACGTTGCAGGGCTTCGCCAGCAGATTATGGGCGAGGTACATTATGCCCGTTATTCTCTCCACCCAGGTTTGACAAAAATTTACCACGATATAAAAGAAATCTACTGGTGGCCAGGAAGGAAGAAGGGGATAGTAAGATTCGTAGCTCAGTGTCCCAACTGCCAGCAGGTAAAAGCTGAACATCAGAAACCAGGCGGACTAACTCAGGATATAGCTGTGCCTCTATGAAAATGGGAAGCAGTAAATATGGTTTTTGTAGCAGGATTACCCCGCACCAGGCGTAGATATGATTTGATCTGGGTTATTGTTGGAAGAATGACAAAATCAACTCATTTTCTGCCATTAAAGGCTACCTTTTCCGCCGAGGATTATGATGAGCTGTATATCAGACAAATAGTCAGGTTGCATGGTGTTCCAGTGTCCATTATCTCCGATAGAGAGGCACAGTTTACAAATAAATTATGGCAATCATTTCATAGAGGCTTGGGGATGCAGGTTAACCTGAGCACAGCTTTTCATCCTCAGACAAACAGGCAGGCAGAACACACCATTCAAACGCTCGAAGATATGTTGCGAGCATGTGTGTCGGATTTCGAAGGTAATTGGGATGAACATTTACCACTCATTGAGTTTTCCTATAATAACTGTTACCATTCAGCTATTCAGATGGCGCCTTATGAGGCATTATATGGGCAAAAGTGCAGATCTCTAGTTGGTTGGTTTGAGATAGGAGAATCAGCATTGATTGGGCAAGATATCATTCATCAGTCAGAGGAAAAAGTAAAACTTATCATAGAACGTTACTGACTGCTCAGAGCCGACAGAAATCTTATGCTTATGTGCGGCACAGAAATTTGGAATTTAATATGGGTGATTGGATGTTTCTGAAAGTTTCGCCAATTAAGGGTGTAATGAGATTTGGCAAGAAAGGCAAGCTCTGCCCGAGGTTTGTTGGGCCTTATCAAATTCACCGAAGAATATGCATATTCAGATGTTGAAAAACAAATAGTCTTAATCATTCAGTGTTTAGATTTAGAGACAACATCATAATCATTCAGATGTGCATTCAGATTCAGACGTCTTAATCTTAATGAAAAACAAATGAATATTTCAGTACAATGTCATTATTCATCGCATAGTTTGTGTTATTTTATTAATTAAGAAATACCATAGATAGTTGTATGTTATGAGGATTAAAAAATATTCCAAGTACAAGTTATATGTTTTGTATGAAGACTTTATCGAAAAAAAGATGAAAAATTCTAGATTGAAAAATCCTATTTTTATTAATTTAATTTGATTTATAAATTTAAAAATCTGACATAATTAATTTGGTTTGACATTTGAACAATCTGAACAAAGACGGACTATGTACACCCCTACCTGCACCATATTTCCAGCGATAAACGAGCCCTTATTGTGGTCGGTTGCCAATAATAACAATCCAGCAACTCCATAAATGAAGTTATTATTCACTGGCTATGTGTGAGAATTGAACGGGCATGACCTCCATTGACTCACGCCTGACTAATCCCCTTTGCTACGTGTCACCAATTATTTTGCCCACCTATCAAATTCGAGTTTTACTTCATTCAGTGAGACATACAAAAAAACTTCTAATTATCATAAATAACTTCAGTAAATCCAAAATTAATTATCCCTTTATCTTTCACAAGTAGTTATAGACCAGTCAAGCTTTCATTTGTGTATGTTTGACGTAATTTGATTTGTATATAAACTATAGAATATATTATATTATTTATTTTGTGTGTAATCTAATTTTCATTAATTGTAATTTGACTAAATTTAATTTTTTTGGTTATAAATAGTGGTGCTTTTCTTTCATCTAGCGTATCCCAAATAAAAATCAAATCCGAAAAAAAATCTACTGATCAATAATGAATTTCAGAAAGATTGTAGCAGCAATGTTCCTCATTGTGATTTTTGTTACAAATGTTGAAGCTACTGGTGAGGTGAAGTTGTCTTGTGAAAAAAAATGTCAACTTTTATGTATCGTCAATCCTTTTTGCATGGAAGATTGCTTGAAAGATTGTCATCATTCTATTTCTCTTAAATCATTCAACTGTAAGTTAAGTTGTTCAACTGAACATTGCTCCAAGTTTAAACAAGGTATAATTCTTTTCATATCTTTTCTATTCAATAATTTTCGACTTCCTCCGTTTCAATTTGTTTGTCTGATTTTGTAAAAAGAATAATTTTGAGTCTATTTAACTCTAATAGCTAACTAATAGGGTGAGGATTATCCAAGTCCACATAATTAAGGAGACCAAAATCTGACATCCCTAACCGATGTGGGACACTTTACAGATTTTGACTTGACATGAAATTTAAGGACGTAAAGAAGACTTTTGAATCTTGCGGTCTTAAACTAAAGATATGTTAAATGTACTAAAATGCCCTTTAATTTTTTATGGTTTTAAACATGTCATGTGGAAAGTTACAATTAAAAAGTCTTCAAAAAAAAGGAAAGAGACAGATTAAAAAAGAAAATAAGATAGACAAATAGAGACGGGGGAATATTTTTTTCTGACAGGTAAAGTTAATGTAACCTAATTTGTCTCTGACTTTTTTTTTTTAAAACAAATTCTTTTCAGATGAGAAGTTGATGGGAAGCTGCTTGGATGAATGTGGATCAAAATATTGCAATGGAATGTAATTTTATGCTACTGTTATTTAGTCAATTAAATAAAGCAGAGTTTAGAAGAAGAAAAACTAGGAAAAATATGCTATCTTGATGACTCCAATTGTAATCAAGATTTATGCTTTTAATGAAGTAATATGTTTATGAAAACTTTTATCTTTTTGTTTTCAACACTTCTATTTTGGTCATCTTTTCATCATTTTTTTGTTAAGCGACATGTATTTTTAAGATGCTCATTTTTTCATAATAATAAAAAATATCTTTTTAAAAAAAAATTTAAAAATACACTTATAAATACTTTTAAAAATTAGTTTTGTACTTAAATGTTTCTCTAGTTATTGGGCCAAGACAAGCTTTAATTGGGTGAAACTCAATATGAATGAAAGTTATGTGAAGGAGGATTGAAAATAAAACAGGTATAAGAGGAAGGGTCATTCACGCGAATGCCCTTATTTTGAATTGGTATTTAATTTTTTCCCTTCGATCTTTAAGTGACAAAAAAGTGATCAAAATGCCCTTAACAAAAAAAACCACAAGGCATAAGTTTTTGCCCAAAGTTATGCCTTAAGGCAAAATTCGCACAAGTTATGCTTTATGTATATAGGCGTAAGTTAAAAATAACATGACTTATGCTTGGTAGGCACAAATTCATGTTATTGAACTTGTGCCTACTTCTATCCATAGGCACAAGTTCAATAACATGAAATTATGTCTGTCAGGCATAAGGTAATTAACATGAACTTGTACCTAAAGGGCATAAGTTCATGCAACTAAAATTATGCCTAGGGCAGAAGTTCAATTGCATGATATTTTTCCGCATAGGCAAAAATTTAATAACATGAAATTATGTCTATCAGGCATAAGTTAAGTAACATGAACTTGTGCCTAAAAGGCAGAAGTTCATGCAATTGAAATTGTGCCTAGGCAGAATTTCAATTGCATGAAATTCTTCCCCATAGGCACAAGTTCAATAACATGAAATTATGCTTACCAGACATAAGTTAAGTTAAGTAACAAGAAAAATAATAAATATGCACACTACATAGATCTTAACTAAACAGAAATGAAAAGACAAAAAAAGAATTAAAAACATGAAGAGAATATCAAATGCGAAGCTATAATATTTATAAAAAAAAAAAGAGTAATGAACATAAAAAAGACTAATCTTAATCTACATATTAATTCAGCCAGATTTAAATTTTTAAAAAAAAACAAGAAATCTATGAAAAGAAAAGGGGTTGAATATTACCTGTTTCGATGCAGCGACTAAGGTTTGAGAGTTAAGCGATATCATCTTTTACCCGAAATTTGATTCTTTTTTTTTGATTAAGTCGACAAATCGAAATAAAATAAGAGAAAAGATGAATTAGTAACAACGAAGAGCAGAAAGCTTGGGGAAAAAATCCTCCTAACTG
Source organism: Datura wrightii (assembly GCA_035772735.1). Taxonomy (NCBI): domain Eukaryota; kingdom Viridiplantae; phylum Streptophyta; class Magnoliopsida; order Solanales; family Solanaceae; genus Datura; species Datura wrightii. Next base: position 108,248,848 of record JASDFA010000008.1, on the reverse strand, counting down.
AAAATTTTAAACAAGCAAACTACTTTTTTTTAAAATTCGAAAATGCCCAAAAGTTCAATTCCTCCCCCCCCCTCCCCCCCCTCCCCCTTAAAAGAGAGAAATGGGTTCTATTTATAGAACCCAACTGGTAGGATTTGAATTTGAAATTGATCTTTTTTTAAAAAAAAAATAAGATACAAAGAGAGGCAAGAAAAAGTCTTACCTACTTCTAGATTTGAGGGGATGGAGACACTTATCCTTCCTCTCACGCCATCAGCGATTGAAAGTCATAGCACCTCCGTGGAATGGTGAAAAAAAAAAGAGACATGAGGGAGAAGGGAATAGATTATAAGTGAATTTTAGGGAGATGGGCGTCTACTCGATGGTCGGGAAGAGGATAAGGCCGCGGCTGCTGAATGAAAAAAGGGTGGGAAAGTTTCTGGGTTCGTTTGATTGTTGTTGTTCTTAGTTGCTACAAATAAAAAAAATTATGTTGTATTGGGTTTAGGTCTTTAGTGAGGAAACAGGCCATATTCGATGGATGATTTGTGTCAAATTCGTTCCAAACTACTCTTATAAAAGTGCTTAATTAAGGCCTCCTTAGAATGAGAAAATAATAAGGCTGATATATTAATCAAAACACAGCTACTTTTAGTTATAAAAAGTAAACAAAATATTTTAATTGTAACTAGAATATTAATAGAATAGTCAAACAGATTAAACCAATCTTTAAAACTAGTTTGAGGTAAAATTGAGATGCATTAATTATTAAATTAATTAATCGAGCTTCTCGAACTTACAAAAGTAAAATAATTATTTATAAAAATAAACTACCAATTATAATTAGGTCGCATCGACCTCAATTTGACAAAAAGTGGAATATTACTTAATACGATACTTATTTTTAATGTAAATTAATTTTCAAACTAATCAAAGAAATATATTTAATATTCATTATTTATAATATATATGTTACACCCCGTAAGTTGTTGACACTTAGTTGGCCTATTTGCATGTTGGTTAAGAGTTTTAGAATGCCATACGTGCGAGAAAAGGACCCGGGGAGAGACCGTACAAGCGCCAAGTCGGAGCGTCGCAAGGCAAATGCGACTTATAAATCGCATTCGACAAATGCGACTTAAAGGCTCCAAGTATATAAAGGTCTCTCACTTCATTTTCAAGTCACCTTTCATATTATTTCCAAAGTGAACGACCAAAAACAAAGGAGGAGCGAAGGGTTTATATAATATTTGTTCGATTACGCAGTCAAACGCAGTCCAAAGTCAAATTAACTTCGGGTACCAAAGTATAAAGCTGTAGGGAGCATTTCTACGGAGTTAGTTTCGTGACATTCGTCCGGCGAAGCGTTGTCCTGCTGAGTCAAAGTGATTAGAATTGCTCGAAACTATTGTTAATACACTCCCAGGCCTAAAGTGAGTATTTCTCCCTTCTAGACCTCCGAGAAATCACGAGTTTTCGATCGTACTTCGATAAGTCAAAAGATAGGCAGTATATAGATTTAAAGTATTGTTTTCTTCCAGTATAATAATAAAGTTAGTTCTATTCTTGCATGGATATGATTACAGTTGGGGAGAATAGTCGAATACGAGCCAAGCCTCGCCAGTTAATCGGTAAACCGACAATCGAGGTATGTAAGCCAGTTTCTTTCGGCAAGCTAGTAGTTCCAGTATAGCAAAACAGTATAATTCCCAGCAGAATATTCCAGAAATATTATTTCAGATTAGTATATCTCAGTATCAGATTCAGTATATTTTAGTATCAGATTCAGCATATTTCAGTATGAGATTCAGTATATTTCAATATGAGATTCAGAACAGAATACCAGAATATAAATATTATTATCAGATTCAATATATATATATATATTACATGCGGTTATTGCTATCTGTGGAGACATGATTGTTCTGTGATGGGCACCCTTAGAGCTTCCTTGACCGCCCTAGGGTTAATAGCTGTGTCTACTCGCCCGCCAGAGGATGAGGATATGTTGCTCTACGGAGTGGCATGCCGTCCGCTAGCGGACGAAGATGGGATGCAAATTCCCCATAGCAGGCTGATCAGCACTATACCACACCCCCTGTCGAGCGCTTGCGCTTGGGGTGCAAATTTCAGATTTCAGGAATCCTCCAGACTCAGATACAGCTATAGTCAGGGGCCTAGCGAGTCCAAGTTGCATAGCCAGGGGGCCGGCAGGATGCTCATAGTTACTAGGTGGATGGACCTGGGTAGGGGTATATAGATTGTGTGCTGGTTGGTATCTTACAGCAAATTGTGGCTGCTAAAGTTCTTGTATGCTATGTTGTGTTACTTATTAATAGATAGAAAGTAGACCGTCATGTTAACAGGTATGACTCTTACTCTCTTCAGTAAATTTATGCTCTTTTCAGTCAGTCTCAGCTCGTCTCCTATTACTTCAGTATCTATTAGTATTATTGTTTGCTTTCAGTTATTTTCAATTTTTGATTTTATCCCTCGTAGTTCTAGCCAGCGTACAGAGTCTTCAGCTCCTATCATCTGGAGCTTGATAGCTAAATGTTTACTTCCCTTTTTGTTTGTACAGTATGGGTAGGCTGGTGCCCTATCCCGACCATCTTATTATTCTTAGAGGTTTGCGGATTGTATATTCCCTGTGGTTAGTTGTACCGGTCGTGTGGGGCCTTGTGTATGTTTTTAATTTGCATGTGATGGCCGTGAGGGGCCTTGTTCTGTTGTCAGCTAGTGGCCTTGTCGGTCACACATCAGTTTAGCGCTTGATTCTACTTTCCAGTGATAACTAGTCAGCATGGTGGCCTTGTCAGCCTGTATAGGTTCCCTTGTGTTCAGTTATTCTAGGTAGCTGTTATATTCCTACATGTGGCTATAGGCTTTGTCGGCCGGAGGCTATATTTACAGTCGTTATATAGCCCGCTATTTTCATAAATCCAGAATTAGAGCCAGCTTGGCACCAGAAGTGCTTAGGCTCAGTAGTCCAATAGTCCAGGTCCTAGTAGGGCACCAGGTGCCAGTCATGCCTCCCAAGGCGGGGCGTGACAAATTTGATATCAGAGCAGGTCATATCCCAGGGAGTCTGCCAGCCGTGCTAAGTAGAGTCTTGTCTATGGATGTGTTGTGCACCACATACTATAGGCAGGAGGCTGCAAGGCATGATAGGATGGCTACTCTTTCTTCTTATTCAGTCGTGCTATAAACCAGTACAATATAGGGTTGAGTCCCTAAAGCTTACTATACTCCTTGGTTACAGATAAAATATCAAATCAGCGACATCCTATCACAGGCCGAAGATTGGATACAGCAGCAGGAGAGGGCACCTGCAGGATGCCCCAGTCTCAATTAGCATCAGCTCGATCTGAGAGCGATACAGAGGCATCGTCCCGACCTTCTCAGCAGTCTCCACCCCATCAGGAGCCACTCGGGATGACACGACCTCCGACAGTTCCTATACCTACACCATCTGACCAGGAGGTCAGGAGTGCAGTAGTTATGTTAGCGCAAATGATGGATACTCAGCGCCAGTCAATGCCACCTACAACGGCATAATCATCAGGTGGGCCTGGTAGTTCGAGGGTTCGAGAATTCCTGGCACTAGGTCCCTCACAGTTTACCGGGACAGATAGAATAAAGGACCCTCAGGACTTCCTGGATTAGCTGCAGAGGATCTTTCGGGTAATGCATATTACATCTGTAGAGTCGGTCGAATTGGCGGTATTCCGACTGAGGGATATTGCTGTGTTGTGGTATGAGAGTTGGGAAAGGTCTAGAGGGAGAGATGTTGCCCCTTCGACTTATTCCATCTTTTCAGAGGCTTTCCTGGACCGTTATCTACTGCGAGAGATCCGACAGGCTCGGATGGACCATTTTTTACTCCTGGAGCAGGGGGTGATGAGTGTTCAAGAATACGCCCTGCAGTTCGATTCTTTGGCCCGATATGCTCCAGCCTTTGTAGACAACATGCCATCTAGAGTCCACTGGTTTATTGTCGGGCTAAACCCAGAGTATATTTAGGCTTGTATGATAGCTACTTTGCCAAAAGATATGGATATTGCTCGAGTGCAGGCTTTTGCTCAGACTATTGAGGGCCTCAGACAACAGCAACAGGATAACAGATGAACAAGTCAGGAACAGCGCCGAAGGGACAGGTCAGATGAGTTACAGGGGGAGATTCGGAGAGGGCCTAGGCCACGGTTGTCAGATAGGCCACCTAGACCCCCGCCTCCATTCACCCCAGCAGAGGAGAGCAGAGCAGAGTAGGTATACACCACAACTTTGCCCTATTTAAAGCCGACGTCACTCTGGAGCTTGCAGATATGGCTCCAAAGGGTGTTATATATGTGGACAGGAGGGTCATATGATGAGAGATTGTCCAGCCAGGGGTCAGGGTGACCGAAATAGAGAGACAGGGCATTAGCAGGGTCGCGAGCTCCAGCAGCCTCGGCAGAGCGCAGGCCCTCAGTTTCAGCAGGCAGAGGCCGAGGCAGATCAGGGGCCTGTAGTTCAGGTACGGGCCCAAGCCGTACCTATGCATTACCAGGGAAACAGGATTCAGAGGCGTCTTCAGATGTTGTGACAGGTATGATGACTATTTTCTCTCACCCTGCTTATGTATTAATCGATCCGGGATCTACGTTGTCCTATATTACCCCATTAGCGGCTCGAAAGTTTAGTACTGTACCAGAATTGCTTCGACAACCCTTTTTTCTATCTACACCTGTCGGTGACTCTATCATAGCCAAAAGGATTTATCGAGGGTCTACAGTAGAGGTTGCTAGCCGTCAGACCACAACAGATATGGTAGAGTTAGAAATGGTTGATTTTGACGTCGTTATGGGTATGGATTGGTTAGCTCCATGCTATGACAATATAGAATGCTGGACCAAGACAGTCCGACTCCACTTTCCAGGGGAGGCAGTACGAGAGTGGAAGGGCAGTACAGCTACGCCAAAAGGTAGGTTTATTTCCTATCTTCGAGCGAGAAAGTTGATAGCCAAGGGGAGCATTTACCACATTGTCAGAGTTTAGGATGTTCGAGTAGAGCCTCTGACTCTCCAGTCTATTCCAGTGGTGAATGAATTCCCCGATGTAATCCCAGATGAGCTACCTGGTATTCCCCCAGAAAGGGAAATAGAGTTTACAATTGATTTATTACCAGGCACTCAGTCCATATCAATTCCCCCTTATCGCATGGCTCCTGCTGAACTCAGAGAACTAAAGGAGCAATTCAAAGATTTGTTAGACAAGGGCTTTATCAGCCCGAGTACTTCACCTTGGGGTGCGCCAGGTTTGTTTGTGAGGAAGAAGGATGGTTCCCTCCGCATGTGTATAGACTATCGGCAACTGAATAAAGTTATTATCAAGAATAAGTTTCCGCTTCCTAGGATAGATGATCTATTTGATCAGTTACAGGGAGCTAGATATTTCTTCAAAATTGACTTAAGGTTCAGATATCATCAGGTTCGTGTTCGTGAAAGGGACATTCCAAAGACTGCCTTCAGGATGAGATACAGCCATTTTGAATTCTTAGTCATGTCCTTTGGGCTGACGAATGCTCCAGTCGTGTTTATGGACCTGATGAACAGTATTTTCAGACCATGTCTGGACCTGTTCGTGATAGTGTTTATTGATGATATTTTGGTGTATTCTCGCTCAGAGGTAGACCACCAGGATCATTTGCGGTCAATGCTCCAGATTCTCAGGGACCGTCAGCTATATGCCAAGTTCTCGCAATGTGAATTCTGGCTGAATTTAGTAACCTTTTTGGGTCATATCGTATCGGATGCTGGTATACAGGTAGATACCCAGAAAATAGAAGCAGTAAAAGCATGGACCAGACCTACCACTCCGACCGAGGTACGCAGTCTCCTGGGGTTAGCAGGGTACTACAGGAGGTTTGTTGAAGGAGTTTCCACCTTAGCAGCACCTCTGACTAAATTGACGCAGAAGGCAGCAAAATTTCAGTGGACTGAGGCATGTGAGAAGATCTTCCAGGAATTGAAAGATAGGTTATCGTTAGCTCCAGTGTTAGCATTGCCAGAAGGTACAGAAGGTTATGCAGTTTATTGTGATGCTCCGGGTGTTGGGTTAGGATGTGTGTTGATGCAGCATGGTAAAGTAATTGCTTATGCTTCCATACAGTTGAGGAAACATGAAAAGAACTATCCTACCCACGACCTGGAATTAGCCGCATTGATTCACGCCTTAAAGATATGGAGACATTACTTGTATGGCATTCAAATGGATATTTTCACTTATCATAAGAGCCTACAGTATATCTTAACCTAGAAAGAGTTGAATTTGCGGCAGCGTCACTGGTTAGAGCTGTTGAAAGACTATGATGTGAATATTCTGTATCACCCAGGGAGAGCTAATGTGGTGGCAGATGCCCTTAGCCGTAAATCTATGGGAAGTCTGGCACACTTACGGCCTAAGCAGCGGGAATTAGCCCGGGAATTGCATCAGTTACCCAATTTTGCCGTTCGTGTAGCAGAAACAAAGGACAACAGAGCGATAATCAAGAACACTGCGGTGTCTTCTTTAGTCGTGGAAGTAAAGGAACGGCAGTGTGAAGATCCTAGCCCGGTTCAGCTTATAAACAGAGTTAAGCAAGGAGAGGTGATAGATTTTTAGATAACCGAGGATGGGGTATTGCGATATAAAGATCGCCTTTGTGTTCCAGACATTGCAGGGCTGTGCCAACAGATTATGGGTGAGGTACATTATGCCTGTTATTCTCTCCACCCAGGTTCGATGAAAATGTACCACGATATAAAAGAAATCTACTGGTGGCCAGGAAGGAAGAAGGGGATAGAAGGATTCATAGCTTAGTGTCCCAACTACCAGCAGGTAAAAGTTGAACATCAGAAATCAGGCGGACTAACTCAGGATATAGCTGTGCCTCTATGGAAATGGGAAGCAGTAAATATGGATTTTGTAGCAGGATTACCCCGCACCAGGCGTAGATATGATTCGATGTGGGTGATTGTTGACAGATTGACAAAATTAACTCATTTTCTGCCATTAAAGGCTACCTTTTCCGCCGAGGATTATGCTGAGCTATATATCAGAGAAATAGTCAGGTTGCATGGTGTTCTAGTGTCCATTATCTTCGACCGAGAGGCGCAGTTTATAGATAAATTTTGGCAATCATTTCATAGAGGCTTGGGGACGCAGGTTAACCTGAGCACAACTTTTCATCCTCAGATAGATGGGCAGGCAGAACGCACCATTCAAACGCTCGAGGATATGTTGCAAGCATGTGTGTTGGATTTCGGAGTTAACTGGGATGAATATTTACCACTCATTGAGTTTTCCTATAATAACTATTACCATTCAGCTATTTAGATGGCGCCTTATGAGGCATTATATGGGCGAAAGTGCAGATCTCCAGTTGGTTGGATTGAGGTAGGAGAATAAGCATTGATTGGGCCAGATATCATTCATAAGTCAAAGGAAAAAGTAAAGCTTATCATAGAACATTTACTGACTGCTCAGAGCCGACAGAAATCTTATGCTTACGTGCGGCGCAGAAATTTGGAATTTAATGTGGGTGATTGGGTGTTTCTGAAAGTTTCGCCGATTAAGGGTGTAATGAGATTTGGCAAGAAAGGCAAGCTCAGCCCGAAGTTTGTTGGGCCTTATCAAATTCGCCTAGGAATATGCATATTCAGATGTTGAAAAATAAATAGTCTTAATCATTCAGTGTTTAGATTTAGAGACAACATCTTAATCATTCAGATGCATTCAGATTCAGACGTCTAAATCTTAATGAAAAACAAATGAGGCCTTAGTTATGTAACTAATACTTATTAGCCATACTTAGTTTGACATAACTTAGTACATTTACAGTATGATCATTTTTATTACGGCGATTAATCAATAATTTTTTTATGTCATTTCATTATTCTTTTTATTGAATATTTCAGTACAATGTCATTATTCATCGCATAGTTTGTGTTATTTTATTAATTAAGAAATACCATAGATAATTGTATGTTATGAGGATTAAAAAATATTCCACGTACAAGTTATATGTTTTGTATGAAGACTTTATCGAAAAAAAGATGAAAAAATGGAGATTGAAAAATGCTATTTTTATTGATTTGATTTGATTTATAAATTTAAAAATCTGACATAATTAATTTGGTTTGACATTTGAACAATCTGAACAAAGACGGACTATGTACACCCCTAGCTGCACCATATTTTCAGCGATAAACGAGCCCTTGTTGTGGTCGGTTCCCAAAAATAACAATCCAGCAACTCCATAAATGAAGTTATTATTCACTGGCCATGTGTGACAATTGAACGGGCATGACCTCCATTGACTCACGCCTGACTAATCCCATTTGCTACGTGTCACCATTAATTTTGTCCACCTATCGAATTCGAAGTTTACTTCATACAATGAGACATACAAAAAAACTTTTAATTATCATAAATAACTTCAATAAATCCAAAATTAATTATCCCTTTATCTTTGACAAGTAGTTATAGACCAGTCAAGCTTTCATTTGTGTATGTTTGATGTAATTTGATTTGTATATAAACTCTAGAATATACTATATTATTTATTTGGTATGTAATCTAATTTTCATTAATTGTAATTTGACTAAATTTAATTTTTTTGGTTATAAATAGTGGTACTTTTCTTTCATCTAGCATATCCCAAATACAAATCAAATCCAAAAAAAAAATCTACTAATCAATAATGAATTTCAGAAAGATTGTAGCAACAATGTTCCTCATTGTGATTTTTGTTGCAAATGTTGAAGCTACTGGTGAGGTGAAATTGTCTTGTGAACAAAAATGTCAACTTTTATGTCTCGTCAATCCTTTTTGCATGGAAGATTGCTTGAAGGATTGTCATCATTCTATTTCTCTTAAATCATTCAACTGTAAGCTAAGTTGTTCAACTGAACATTGCTCCAAGTTTAAACAAGGTATAATTCTTTTCATATCTTTTCTATTAAATAATTTTCGTCTTCCTCCGTTTCAATTTGTTTGTCTGATTTTGTAAAAAGAATAATTTTGAGTCTATTTAACTCTAAAAGCTAACTCATAGGGTGAGGATTATCCAGGTCCACATAATTAAGGAGACCAAACCTTACTTCCCTAACCGATGTGGGACACTTTACAGATTTTGACTTGACATGAAATTTAAGAAACTAAAGAAGATTTCTAAATCTTGCGGTCTTAAACTAAAGATATGTTAAATGTACTAAAATACCCTTTAATTTTATGGTTTTAAACATGTCACATGGAAAGTTACAATTAAAAAGTCTCCAAAAAAAGGAAAGAGACATATTAAAACGAAAATAAGATAAACAAATAGAGACGGGGGAATATTTTTTCCTGACAGGTAAAGTTAATGTAACCTAATTTGTCTCTGACTTATTTTTTTTAAAACAAATTCTTTTCAGATGAGAAGTTGATGGGAAGCTGCTTGGATGAATGTGGATCAAAATATTGCAATGGAATGTAATTTTATGCTATTGTTATTTAGTCAATTAAATAAAGCAGAGTTTAGAAGAAGAAAAACTAGGAAAAATATGTTATCTTGATGACTATAATTGTAATCAAGATTTATGCTTTTAATGAAGTAATATGTTTATGACAACTTCTATCTTTTTGTTTTCACCACTTCTATTTTGGTCAGCTTTTCATCATTTTTTTGTTAATCGACATATATTTTTAAGATGCTTATTTTTTCATAATAATAAAAAATATCTTTTTTAAAAAAATTAGAAAATATACTTATAAATACTTTTAAAAATTAGTTTTGTACTTAAATGCTTCTCTATTTATTGGGCCAAGACAACCTTTAATTGGGTGAAACTCAATATGAATGAAAGTTATGTGAAGGAGGATGGAAAAAAATAGGTATAAGAAGAAGGGCCATTCACACGAATGCCCTTATTTTAAATTGGTATTAAATTTTTTTCATTTGATACTTTAAGTGACAAAAAAGTGATCAAAATGCCCTTAACAAAAAAAAACCACAAGGCATAAGTTTTGTCACGCCCCACCTTGCGGGGTATGACTGGCACCTGGTGCCCTACTAAGACCTGACCTGCTGAACTGTTAAGCCTGGGCGCATCTGGCGCCTGGATGGCTCTAGCTCAAATTTCTGGAAACAAAGGGCTATATAACGGCTGTAAATACAGCCCCCGGCCCATTGGCCTATAGCCTTCTGTACCTGCATTACAGCTGACCAGAAACAAGGTAATTCAGGGGAACCTATGCGGGCCGACAAGGCCACCATGCTGTCTAGTTATCTGTAACTCAAGCATAACATACTGAAAAGCTACGTGACCGACAAGGTCACCACTACTGGCAAAGTATGGCCCCACAAGGCCATTACAAAAGAAAGAAGGAGTAAAAGCAACTATACAACTGCACGGCCTCTCACGACCGGCTCATCTGACCACAGGGAATATAAACAGACTGCAAGCCTCTAGGAAAGATAATAGAAATGATCGGGACAGGGCCCCGACCTACCCGTACTGTACAACAAAAAGAACTGGACTACACCTCTAGAAATTCAGTCTCCGGATGACAGGAGCTGAATACTCAACCGCTGATGGGGATCACGTGGTCGCCTGCTCGTCTATGGTTACCTGCAGGCAAGTAATGCAGCGCCCTACTGGGCGTCAGTACCGCTGGTACTGAGTATGTAAAGAAAACTGAATACAGCTGAATACAAGTAATATAACTAAAAATTCTGAATAATATGAGATAACTGAATCTGTAAGAACTGAAGGGATATCTGAAATCAATAACATAACTGTCAAAACTAAAACAAGAAGGAGTAGATAACTGTCTGATGGTGTAGGTCGTACCTGTTCTTAATCATATTGAAGGGAGTAGGAATCATACCTGGAAACGTATCATTCTACTACTAATCTGCTCGTATCTATTGCAATATAACATAACATACATAACGTAACATGGCATACACAACCTTACCCGGCCCCCATAAGCCGGGAGGTACAATCAACACAGAATCTATACCCCTACCCCGGTCAACCCATCTCCTATACTGGCTGTAAGCATCCTGCCGGTCCCCTGGGTATGCACTTGGGCTCGCTGAGCCCCTGACTATAACTGTATCTGAGTCCGGAGGACTCCTGAATCTGCACCCGGGCGTATCCGCTCGACTGGGGTGTGTAAGGCCGATCAAGGCACAAATATGGGGAAAACTGGCATCCCATCTTCGTCCCCTGGCGGGACGGCATGCCACTCCATAGAGTGACGTATCCTCGTCCTCTGGCGGACGAGTCAATACAGCTATTAACCCTGGGCGGTCATGGATGTTAGGTAATCCAACCCCAAACAATACAACGGTCTCAACTGGTAATACTGTCTGGGTATCCCACATGCTGAGGCTACTAAGGGTAAAGTATCATATATATTACATGCTGGGCTAATGATAGCAATCTGTACGTATTTAATACGTGCTGAGGCAGGTAAAGATGTATAAATATGAACATAGTCTCCTGCCAGGCTGTACTGAGCAAATGCTATAAGGTAATGTTTCTGCTGAAAACTCTGTTGTTTACTACTTTTCTGTATACACTATATGCTGGACTAATGATAGAAATAAGTACATACTAAATACATGCTGAGGCTGGGAGTACTATATATGTATGTACGAATATAATCTTTCTGCTAGACTATGTTGTATACTAACTTTCTATAGTAACAGGATTTACTAATCCTGACATGCTTTCTGAACTTCATTTTAGTCTGCTATTCTATTTCTGAAGTGCTTTACGGGTATTGCATTACTGTACAGCGTTTCAACTGAATACAACCATATCTCAACATGGCATATCACAATACATACTGAGTATACTGGGCAATCTCTAACACTTGCGTTAAAATCTATATCAACATTCATAATAGCGCAATACTCGACTTCTGAACATTCTACTGGTCCGTAATTTATTACGCTATACTGATATTACTTAACTTGCCGAAGGAAACTAACTTTACATACCTTATCTTTGACTATTCGTCCGTCGGACGAGACTCGGCCGGTACTTCAACTATTTTCTCCCAACTGCATTCATAAATACGTCAATCAATACTAAATACAGCTTTATTGTAAAGAGCGACGTTACTTTCGATATAGTTTATAGCCTAAACTTAGGCTTATCGAAAGACGGTCGAAAACTTGCTATTTTTCAGCGGCCCAGAAGGGAGAAATATTCACTTCTCAGCTAGGAACACATAGACATTAATTTAGAGCAATTCTACTTACTTTAGTTCGGTGCCTCGCCGATTCGTCGGCCGTATTTCGCGAAACTAATTCCGTAGAAATGCTCTCTGCTGCTAAATACTATGGTATCTGGGATTAATTTGAGTTTGGGCAGCGTTTGGCAGCGTAATCGGACGAAAATATTTAATTTTCCTTCGTTTCTCTCTGTTTGCTGCGTTCAGGAAATTTTCAGGTGAAATTTGATTTTGGACTGAAGTGGAGGCTATATATACTTGGGCCTGGACACGGGCAACGTGTCACGGAGCCATCGCGGAGGCCTCACCTCCGTGACACGCTGCCATCGCGGAGGGGCTCTGCCTCGGCTCCTCCCGCGATGGTTCGACAGGTTTCTCATCCGATCTTTTCCCGGGCCTTTCCCTAGCACGTATGGCTTTCAAATATGCTTAACCAACGTGCGAATAGGTCATCTAAGTGCCGGAAATTCTACGGGGTATAACATTCTCCCCCCCTTAGGAACATTCGTCCTCGAATGTATACTGCTATCTAGAGGACTACTTATTCTAGTTTCTGGAAAAATTTTGGCAGAGTTTCCCCTGTAATATGGACTATCGCAAAGACCTGAAACGCAGAAAAAGTCCAACACAGGCACTGCATACAATATTCTAAAATCCACTGGACAGCTAAATATCACTTCTTTCTTTATCATTTACAACATACAACCCTAAAGTACTGTATAAATATTGATACGGACGTACCTGTCATCTGACTAGGCCTGAAATAGGTGAGGATATCTGGTTTTCATATCCTCTTCAGCCTCCCACATCATTTCTTCCCGATTTCTGTTACGCCACAATACCTTGACAGTTGCAACATCTTTAGTTCTCAGCCTGCGAATCTGTCTGTCTAAGATGGCTACGGGAACCTCTTCATAGGCTAACTCCTCTGTGACCAGAACATCCTGGACTGGAACTACTGTAGAAGGGTCCCCTACGAACTTTCTTAACATGGAAACGTGGAATACTGGGTGAACCGATGCTAATTCTGGAGGCAAGTTCAACTCGTATGCCACGCGGCCTATTTTTCGCCGAATCTGATATGGCCCAATAAATCTGGGGCTAAGGTTGCCTTTCTTGCCAAACCTCATTACCCCTTTCATCGGGGAAACTTTTAGATATACCCAATCGTTTACCGAAAATTCTAGATTTCTGCGCCGCCTATCTGCGTATGACTTCTGGCGGCTCTGAGCGGTCAGTAAACGTTCTCGGATAAGCTTTATTTTTTCTTCGGACTGCCGAACAATGTCTGGGCCAACTAATGCTGATTCTCCTATCTCAAACCAGCCCACCGGTGATCTACATTTTCGCCCGTATAATGCCTCGAAAGGCGCCATCTGAATAGCTGAATGGTAGCTGTTATTATAAGCAAATTCAATTAACGAGAGATGTTCATCCCAGCTACCCCCAAAATCTAACACACACGCTCGTAACATATCTTCGAGCGTATGAATCGTACGTTCAGCCTGCCCGTCTGTCTGAGGATGGAATGTTGTGCTCAAATTAATCTGCGTCCCCAGACCTTTCTGAAACGATTGCCAGAATCTAGCTGTAAACTGTGTTCCCCTGTTTGAAATGATAGATACTAGCACTCCATGTAATCTAACTATTTCTCTGATATATAATTCGGCATAATCCTCAGCTGAGAAGGTAGCCCTTACTGGCAGGAAATGAGCTGATTTTGTCAGCCTGTCAACTATTACCCAAATGGAATCATTTCTGCGTCTAGTACGGGGTAACCCTGTTACAAAATCCATGTTTATTACTTCCCATTTCCACGTAGGTATTATTATTTCCTGAGTCAAACCGCCCGGTTTCTGGTGCTCTGCTTTCACCTGTTGACAATTAGCACATCTAGATACAAATTCAGCTATCTCAGTTTTCATACCTGGCCACCAGTAGATGTCTCTGATGTCGTGGTACATTTTCGTCACCCCTGGGTGAAGGGAATAGTGAGCGTAGTGTACCTCATGCATGATCTGCCCACGAAGTCCTGCGACATTCGGGACACAAAGGCGGCCCTTACAATATAGCACACCATCCTCGGTTATCTGAAAATCTGGCTCCTTACCTTTCTGAACTCTATCTCTGAGCTGGACTAAATCGGGATCCTCATACTGCCGTTCTTTTACCTCTGTAACTAACGATGACACTGCAGAATTCTGAATTACTGGTCCATTATTTTCTGTTTCTATTACTCGAACGGCTAGGCCAGCTAACTGATGAATTTCTTGAGCTAATTTCTATTTCTCGGGCCGCAAATACGCCAAACTCCCCATTGACTTACGACTCAGGGTATCTGCTACCACATTAGCTTTTCCCGGATGGTACAGGATGTTCACATCATAATCCTTCAACAATTCTAACCAGCGACGTTGCCGCAGATTCAACTCCCTCTGAGTGAAAATGTACTGCAAGCTCTTATGATCTGTATAAATATCAACATGAACGCCGTACAAATAATGCCTCCACATCTTCAAGGCATGAATTACTGCGGCCAATTCTAGGTCATGGGTAGGGTAATTCTTTTCGTGTTTCCTCAGCTGTCTGGAAGCATATGCAATTACTCTACCATACTGCATCAACACACAGCCCAGCCCGACACCTGACGCGTCACAATAAATTGAATACCCTTCTGTGCCCTCCGGCAGTGCTAGTACTGGGGCGGAGGTTAACCTGTCTTTCAGTTCCTGGAAACTCTGCTCACATGCCTCCGTCCACTGAAACTTGGTTGCTTTCTGTGTCAATTTAGTTAAAGGTGTTGCAATGGTTGAGAACCCTTCAACGAACCTCCGATAGTATCCTGCCAACCCCAAAAAGCTACGAACTTCAGTCGGGGTGGTAGGCCTAGGCCATGACTTAACTGCTTCTATCTTCTGCTTGTCTACCTGTATACCAGCATCTGAGACAATATGCCCAAAAAGGCTACTGAGTTAAGCCAGAATTCACACTTCGAAAATTTTGCGTACAACTGGCGGTCCCTGAGAATCTGGAGCACTGTCCGCAAATGAGTCCGGTGATCTGCCTCAGAGCGAGAATACACCAGAATATCATCAATGAATACTATCACGAACAAGTCCAGAAAGGGCCTGAAAATACTGTTCATCAGATCCATAAAGACTGCTGGGGCATTTGTTAGCCCGAAGGACATAACCAGAAATTCAAAATGTCCATATCGGGTCCTGAATGCTGTCTTAGGGATGTCCCTCTCACGTACTCGGACCTGGTGATATCCGGACCGCAAGTCAATCTTAGAAAAGTATCTGGCTCCCTGTAACTGATCAAATAGGTCATCAATCCTAGGAAGCGGATACTTATTCTTCACTGTAACTTTGTTTAGCTGCCGATAATCTATGCACATTCGGAGCGAGCCATCTTTCTTTCTCACAAACAAGACTGGCGCACCCCACGGGGAAGTACTCGGCCTGATAAAACCTTTATCTAACAAGTCTTTCAACTGCTCCTTTAATTCTCTGAGTTCTGCAGGAGCCATACGATAAGGAGGTATTGATATTGGCTGAGTGCCTGGTAGCAAATCAATAGCGAAGTCTATTTCCCTTTCTGGGGGAATACCAGGTAACTCATCAGGAAATACATCTGGAAATTCATTTACCACTGGAACAGACTGGAGTGTCGGAGATTCTGCTTGGACATCCTGAACTCTGACAAGGTGGTAAATGCACCCCTTAGATATCAACTTTCTCGCCCGAAGGTAGGAAATAAACCTACCTTTTGGCGTCGCGGTACTGCCCTTCCACTCCCGTACTGCTTCCCCCGGGAAGTGGAATCGGACCGTTTTGGTCCAACATTCAACATTAGCAAAACATGGTACTAACCAGTCCATACCCATTATGGCATCGAAGTCTATCATTTCTAACTCGACCAGATCTACTGTGGTCTGACGGTCAACAATCTCTACTGTACACCCGCGGTAGATTCGGCTAGCTGTGATAGAGTCACCGACGGGCGTAGATACCAAGAAGGGTTGCCGTAATGATTCTGGTACAATACTAAACTTCCGTACCACAAATGGAGTAATATAGGACAAAGTAGACCCTGGATCAATTAATACATAAGCAGGGTGTGAGCAGATAGTTAGCATACCTGTCACAACATCAGGCGATGCCTCTGAATCTTGCCTCCCTGGTAAGGCATATGTGCGGCTTGGACCCGCACCTGAACTGGAGGCCCCTGATCTGCCTTGACCCCTACCTGCTGAAACTGGGGTCCTGCGCCCAATAGAAGATGCTGTAGCTCGTGATCCTGTTGATGCCCTATCCTGTCTATCCCGGTCCTCTCGACCCCTGGCTGGACAATCTTTCATCAAATGGCCTTCTTGGCCACAATTATAACATGCGGTGGAGCCATATCTGCATGCTCCAGGATGGCGTCGACTGCATATAGGGCAAAGTGGTAGGGTATACCTGCTCTGCTCTCCCCTCCTCTATGATGGCGAATCTGCCATCTGCGAGCCTCTACCAGTCCCTGACTGTCCCCTGCGGCCAGATCTACCCCCCTGTGACTGTGGCGGAGGCGGGGGCCTGGGCGGCCTGTCTGACATTCGGGGCCTGGGTCCTCCCCGGGCCTCTCCCTGTAATTCAACTGGCCTGTCCCGGCGACGCTGTTCCTGATTAACCCTTCTGACCTCTCGTTGCCGTTGTCTGATGCCCTCAATATTCTGAGCAAATGTCTGAATGCGAGCAATATCCATGTCCTCTCGCAGTGTAGCTGTGGTACAAATCTCAACATATTCTGGATTCAAGCCCGTAATGAAACGATGCACTCTGGATGCCATGGTATCAACGAAGGCCGGTGCATATCGGGCTAAGGAATCAAACTGCAAGGAATATTCCCGAACACTCATGGCCCCCTGTTCTAGATGTAGAAACTGGTCTACCCGGGCCTGTCGAATCTCCCGCGGCAGATAATGATCCAGAAAGGATCCTGAAAAGCTGGACCAGGTGGGAGGGGAAACATCTCTCCCTCGGGACCTTTCCCAGCTTTCATACCATAACACCGCAATATCTTGCAACCGAAACACGGCCAATTCAACTCACTCAGTAGGTGTAGCATGCATAACCCTGAGGATTCTCTGCATCTGATCCAGAAAATCTTGAGGGTCCTCTGTTCGGTCCGTGCCTGTGAACTGTGGGGGATTCAGGGCTAAGAACTATCGGACCCTCAAACTACCGGGCCCTCCTGACGCTTCTGCAACTGTGGATGGCATTTGCTATCGCTGAGCAGCCATCACCTGTGCTATCATAACTACAGCACTCCTAACCTCCTGGTCGGAAGGTATCGGTACAGGGACTGCTGAAGATACTGTCGCTCCAACTGGCTCCTGACGTGATGGAGACTGCTGAGGAGGCTGGGATGAAGCCTCTGTAGGGCCCTCTGATCGGGCTGTCTCCAAATGAGGGGGAGGCATCCTGCTGGTGCCTTCCCCTGCTGCAATGTCTAAGCTCCGACCTGTGACGGGATGGCGCTGGTCTGACATTATCTGTAGCCAAAGAATATGGTAAGATTTTAGGAATTCAACCCTATACTGTACCGCTCTATGGCACGACTGAATCAGAATAAAAGACAACCATCCTATCATGCCTTGCAGCCTCCTACCCATAGTATGTGGTGCACAACACATCCATGGACAGGACTCTACTTAGCACGGCTTGCAGACTCCCTGGGATACGACCTGCTTTGATACCAAGTTTGTCACGCCCCACCTTGGGGGGTATGACTGGCAACTGGTGCCCTACTAAGACCTGACCTGCTGAACTGTTAAGCCTGGGCGCATCTGGCGCTTGGATGGCTCTAGCTCAAATTTCTGGAAACAAAGGGCTATATAACGGCTGTAAATACAGCCCCCGGCCCATTGGCCTATAGCCTTCTGTACCTGTATTACAGCTGACCAGAAACAAGGTAATTTAGGGGAACCTATGCGGGCCGACAAGGCCACCATGCTGTCTAGTTATCTGTAACTCAAGCATAACATACTGAAAAGCTACGTGACCGACAAGGTCACCGCTACTGGCAAAGTATGGCCCCACACGGCCATTACAAAAGAAAGAAGGAGTAAAAGCAACTATTCAACTGCACGGCCTCTCACGACCGGCTCATCTGACCACAGGGAATATAAACAGACTGCAAGCCTCTAGGAAAGATAATAGAAATGATCGGGACAGGGCCCCGACCTACCCGCACTATACAACAAAAAGAACTGGACTACACCTCTAGAAATTCAGTCTTCGAATGACAGGAGCTGAATACTCAACCGCTGATGGGGATCACGTGGTATCGCCTGCTCGTCTATGGTTACCTGCAGGCAAGTAATGCAGCGCCCCACTGGGCGTCAGTACCGCTGGTACTGAGTATGTAAAGCAAACTGAATACAACTGAATACAAGTAATATAACTAAAAATTCTGAATAATATGAGATAACTGAATCTGTAAGAACTGAAGGGATATCTGAAATCAATAACATAACTGTCAAAACTGAAACAAGAAGGAGTAGATAACTGTCTGATGGTGTAGGTCGTACCTGTTCTTAATCATACTGAAGGGAGTAGGAATCATACCTGGAAACGTATCATTCTACTACTAATCTGCTCGTATCTACTGCAATATAACATAACATACATAACGTAACATGGCATACACAACCTTACCCGGCCCCCATAAGCCGGGAGGTACAATCAACACAGAATCTATACCCCTACCCCGGTCAACCCATCTCCTATACTGGCTGTAAGCATCCTGCCGGTCCCCTGGGTATGCACTTGGGCTCGCTGAGCCCCTGACTATAACTGTATCTGAGTCCGGAGGACTCCTGAATCTGCACCCGGACGTATCCGCTCGACTGGGGTGTGTAAGGCCGATCAAGGCACAAATATGGGGAAAACTGGCATCCCATATTCGTCCCCTGGCGGTACGGCATGCCACTCCGTAGAGTGACGTATCCTCGTCCTCTGGCGGACGAGTCGATACAGCTATTAACCCTGGGCGGTCATGGATGCTAGGTAATCCAACCCCAAACAATACAACGGTCTCAACTGGTAATACTGTCTGGGTATCCCACATGCTGAGGCTACTAAGGGTAAAGTATCATATATATTACATGCTGGGCTAATGATAGCAATCTGTACGTATTTAATACGTGCTGAGGCAGGTAAAGATGTATAAATATGAACATAGTCTCCTGCCAGGCTGTACTGAGCAAATGCTATAAGGTAATGTTTCTGCTGAAAACTCTGCTGTTTACTACTTTTCTGTATACACTATATGCTGGACTAATGATAGAAATAAGTACATACTAAATACATGCTGAGGCTGGGAGTACTATATATGTATGTACGAATATAATCTTTCTGCTAGACTACGCTGTATACTAACTTTCTATAGTAACAGGATTTACTAATCCTGACATGCTTTCTGAACTTCATTTTAGTCTGCTATTCTATTTCTGAAGTGCTTTACGGGTATTGCATTACTGTACAGGGTTTCAACTGAATACAACCATATCTCAACATGGCATATCACAATACATACTGAGTATACTGGGCAATCTCTAACACTTGCGTTAAAATCTATATCAACATTCATAATAGCGCAATACTCGACTTCTGAACATTCTACTGGTCCGTAATTTATTACGCTATACTGATATTACTTAACTTGCCGAAGGAAACTAACTTTACATACCTTATCTTCGACTATTCGTCCGTCGGACGAGACTCGGCCGGTACTTCAACTATTTTCTCCCAACTGCATTCATAAATACGTCAATCAATACTAAATACAGCTTTATTGTAAAGAGCGACGTTACTTTCGATATAGTTTATAGCCTAAACTTAGGCTTATCGAAAGACGGTCGAAAACTTGCTATTTTTCAGCGGCCCAGAAGGGAGAAATATTCACTTCTCAGCTAGGAACACATAGACATTAATTTAGAGCAATTCTACTTACTTTAGTTCGGTGCCTCGCTGATTCGTCGGCCGTATTTCGCGAAACTAATTCCATAGAAATGCTCTCTGCTGCTAAATACTCGGGTATCTGGGATTAATTTGAGTTTGGGCAGCGTTTGGCAGCGTAATCGGACGAAAATATTTAATTTTCCTTCGTTTCTCTCTGTTTGCTGCGTTCAAGAAATTTTCAGGTGAAATTTGATTTTGGACTGAAGTGGAGGCTATATATAACTGGGCCTGGACACGGGCAACGTGTCACGGAGCCATCGCGGAGGCCTCACCTCCGTGACACGCTGCCATCGCGGAGGGGCTCTGCCTCGGCTCCTCCCGCGATGGTTCGACAGGTTTCTCGTCCGATCTTTTCCCGGGCCTTTCCCTAGCACGTATGGCTTTCAAATATGCTTAACCAACGTGCGAATAGGTCATCTAAGTGCCGGAAATTCTACGGGGTATAACAAGTTTTTGCCCAAAGTTATGTCTTAAGGCAAAATTCGCACAGGTTATGCTTTATATATATAGGCGTAAGTTAAAAATAACATGACTTATGCTTGGTAGGCAAAAATTCATGTTATTGAACTTGTGCCTACTTCTGTCCATAGGCACAAGTTCAATAACATGAAATTATGCCTGTCAAGCATAAGGATTAACATGAACTTGTACCTAAAGGGCATAAGTTCATGTAACAAAAATTATGCCTAGGGCAGAAGTTCAATTGCATGAAATTTTTTCGCATAGGCACAAATTTAATAACATGAAATTATGCCTATCAAGCATAAGTTAAGTAACATGAACTTGTGCCTAAAAGGCAGAAGTTCATGCAATTGAAATTTTGCCTAGGCAGAAGTTCAATTGCATGAAATTCTGCCCCATAAGCACAAGTTCAATAACATGAAATTATACTTACCAGACATAAGTTAAGTTAAGTAACAAGAAAAATAATAAATATGCACACTACATAGATCTTAACTAAACAGAAATGAAAAGACAGAAAAAGAATTAAAAACAGAAAGAGAATATCAAATGCGAAGCTATAATCTTTACGGAAAAAAAAGTAATGAACATAAAAAGACTAATCTTAATCTACATATTAATTCAGCCAGATATAAATTTAAAAAAAAAAACAAGGAAGCTATGAAAAGAAAAGGGGTTGAATATTACCTGTTTCGATGCATCGACTAAGGTTTGAGAGTTAAGCGATATATCTTTTACCCGAAATTTGATTTTTTTTTCAATTAAGTCGACAAATCGAAATAAAATAAGAGAAAATATGAATTAGTAACAACGGAGCAGAGCAGAAAGCTTTGGGGAAAAAATCCTCCTAACTGAAAATTTTAAACAAGCAAACTACTTTTTTTTTAAATTCGAAAATGCCCAAAAATTCAATTCCTCCCCCCCCCCCCCCCCCCCGCTTTAAAGAGAGAAATGGGTTCTATTTATAGAACCCAACTGGTAGGATTTGAATTTGAAATTGATTTTTTTTTTAAAAAAAAACAAATATACAAAGAGAGGCAAGAAAAAGTCTTACCTACTTCCAGATTTGAGGGGATAGAGACACTTATCCTTCCTCTCACGCCATCAGCGATTGAAAGTCATATCACCTCCATGGAATGGTGAAAAAAAAAAGAGACGTGAGGAAGAAGGGAATAGATTATCAGTGAATTTTAGGGAGATGGGCGTCTACTCGATGGTCGGGAAGAGGATAAGGCTGCGGCTGCTAAATGAAAAAAGGGTGGGAAAGTTTCTGGGATCGTTTGATTGTTGTTGTTCTTAGTTGCTACAAATAAAAAAAATTATGTTGTATTGGGTTTAGGTCTTTAGTGAGGAAACAGACCATATTCGATGGATGATTTGTGTCAAATTCGTTCCAAACTGCTCTTATAAAAGTGCTTAATTAAGGCCTCCTTAGTATGAGAAAATAATAAGGCTGATATATTAATCAAAACATAGCTACTTTTAGTTATGAAAAGTAAAAAAAATATTTTAATTGTAACTAGAATATTAATAGAATAGTCAAACAAATTAAAATTAAACCAATCTTTAAAACTAGTTTGAGGTAAAATTAGGATGCATTAATTATTCAATTAATTAATCGAGCTTCTCGAACTTACAAAAGTAAAATAATTATTTATAAAAATATACTACCTATTATAATTAGGTCGCATCGACCTCAATTTGACAAAAAGTGAAATATTACTTAATACAATACTTATTTTTAATGTAAATTAATTTTCAAACTAATCAAATAAATATATTTAATATTCATTATTTATAATATATATGTTACACCCCGTAAGTTCTTGACACTTAGTTGACCTATTTGCATGTTGGTTAAGAGTTTTAGAATGCCATACGTGCGAGAAAAGGACCCGGGGAGAGACCGGACAAGTGCCAAGTCGGAGCGTCGCAAGGCAAATGCGACTTATAAATCGCATTCGACAAAGGCGACTTAAAGGATCCAAGTATATAAAGGTCTCTCACTTCATTTTCAAGTCACCTTTCATATTATTTCCAAAGTGAACGACCAAAAACAGAGGAGGAGCGAAGGGTTTATATAATATTCGTTCGGTCCAAAGTCAAATTAACTTCGGGTACCGAAGTATAAAGCTGCAGGGAGCATTTCTACGGAGTTAGTTTCGTTAAATTCCGGTGAAGCGTCGTCCTGGTGAGTCAAAGTGATTAAAATTGCTCCAAACTAGTGTTAATACACTCCCAGGCCTAAAGTGAGTATTTCTCCCTTCTAGACCTCCGAGAAATCATGAGTTTTCGATCGAACTTCGATAAGTCAAAAGATAGTTAGTATATAGATTTAAAGTACTATTTTCTTCCAGTATAATAATGAAGTTAGTTCTATTCTTGCATGGATATGATTACAGTTGGGGAGAATAGCCGAATACGAGTCAAACCTCGCCAGGTAATCGGTAAATCGACAATCGAGGTATGTATGCCAGTTTCTTTCGGCAAGCTAGTAGTTCCAGTATAGCAAAACAGTATAATTCTCAGCAGAATATTCCAAAAATAATATTTCAGACTTAGTATATATCAGTATCAGATTCAGTATATTTTAGTATCAGATTCAGCATATTTCAGTATGAGATTCAATATATTTCAATATGAGATTCAGAAAAGAATACCAGAATATAAATATTATTATCAGATTATATATATATATATATATATATATATATATATATATATTACATGCGGTTATTGCTATCTGTGGAGACATGATTGTTCTGCAATGGGAACCCTTAGAGCTTCCTTGACCGCCCCAGGGTTAATAGCTGTGTCTACTCGCCCGCCAGAGGGTGAGGATACGTCACTCTACGGAGTGGCATGCCGTCCCCCAGTGGACGAAGATGGGATGCAGATTCCCCATAGCAGGCTGATCAGCACTATACCACACCCCTTGTCCAGCGCTTGCGCCCGTGGTGCAGCTTTCAGATTTCAGGAGTCCTCCAGACTCAGATACAACTATAATCAGGGGCCCAGCGAGTCCAAGTTGCATATCCAGGGGGACGGCAGTATGCTCATAGTTACTAGGTGGATGGACCTGGGTAGGGGTATATAGATTGTGTGCTGGTTGGTACCTTACGGCTTATGGGGGCTACTAAAGTTCTTGTATGCTATGTTGTGTTAGTTATTAATAGATAGAAAGTAGACCGTCATGTTAACAGGTATGACTCTTACTCTCTTCAATAAATTTATGCTCTTTTCAGTCAGTCTCAGCCCGTCTCCTATTACTTCAGTATCTATAAGTATTATTGTTTGCTTTCAGTTATTTTCAATTTTTGATTTTGCATACTCAGTACCAATGGCACCGACGCCCGTTTTGGGGCGCTGCATTACTTGCCTGCAAGTACTCATAGACGAGGAGCATCCCTCGTACTTCTAGCCAGCGTACAGAGTCTTTAGCTCCTATCATCCGGAGCTTGATAGCTAAATGTTTACTTCCCTTTTTGTTTGTACAGTATGGGTAGGTCGGGGCCCTGTCCCGACCATCTTATTATTCTTAGAGGCTTGCAAATTGTATATTCCCTGTGGTTAGTTGTACCGGTCATGTGGGTCCGTGTGTATGTTTTTAATTTGCATGTGATGGCCGTGAGGGGCTTTGTTCAGTTGTCAGCTGGTGGCCTTGTCGGTCACACATCAGTTTAGCGCTCGATTCTACTTTCCAGTGATATCTAGTCAGCATGGTGGCCTTGTCTTCCTATATAGATTCCCTTGTGTTCAGTTGTTCTAGGTAGCTGTTATATTCATACAGGTGGATATAGGCTTTGTCGGCCGGAGGTTGTATTTACAGCCATTATATAGCCCGCTATTTTCATAAATCCAGAATTAGAGCCAGCCTGGCACCATAAGTGCTTAGGCTAAGTAGTCCAGTAGTCCAGGTCCTAGTAGGGCACCAGGTGCCAGTCATGCTTTCCAAGGCGGGGCGTGACAAATTTGATATCAGAGCAGGTCATATCCTAGGGAGTCTGCCAGCCCTGCTAAGTAGAGTCTTGTCTATGGATGTGTTGTGCACCACATACCATAGGCAGGAGGCTGCAAGGTATGATAGGATGGCTACTCTTTCTTCTTATTCAGTCGTGCTATAGAGCAGTACAATATAGGGTTGAGTCCCTAAAGCTTACTATACTCCTTGGTTACAAATAAAATGTCAGATCAGCGACATCCTATCACAGGGCGAAGATTGGATACAGCAGTAGGAGAGGACACCAGCAAGATGCCCCAGTCTCAATTAGCATCAGATCGATCTGAGAGCAATACAGAGGCATCGTCCCGATCTTCTCAACAGTCTCTACCCCATCAGGAGCCACTTGGGATGACACGACCTCCGACAGTTCCTATACCTACACCATCTGACCAGGAGGTCAGGAGTGCAGTAGTTATGTTAGCACAAATGATGGATACTCAGCGCCAGTCAATGCCACCTACAACGGCATAATCATCAGGTGGGCCTGGTAGTTCGAGGGTTCGAGAATTCCTGGCACTAGGTCCCTCACAGTTTACCAAGGCAGATCGAATAAAGGACCCTCAGGACTTCCTGGATCAGCTGCAAAGGATCTTACGGGTAATGCATATTACATCTGCAGAGTCGGTCGAATTGGTGGTATTCCGACTGAGGGATATTGTTGTGTTGCGATATGAGAGTTGGGAAAGGTCTAGAGGGAGAGATGTTGCCCCTCCGACTTGATCCAGCTTTTCAGAGGCTTTCCTTGACCGTTATCTATCGCGAGAGATCTGACAGGCCCGGATGGACCAATTTTTACACCTGGAGCAGGGGGTGATGAGTGTTCAAGAATACGCCCTGCAGTTCGATTCTTTGGCCCGATATGCTCCAGCCTTTGTAGACACCATGCCATCTAGAGTCCGCCGATTTATTATCGGGCTGAACCCAGAGTATATTGAGGCCTGTATGATAGCTACTTTGCGGAAAGATATGGATATTGCTCGAGTGCAGGCTTTTGCTCAGACTATTGAGGGCCTCAGACAACGGCAACAGGATAGCAGACGAACAATTCAGGAACAACGCCGAAGGGACAGGTCAGATGAGTTACAGGGGGAGATTTGGAGAGGTACTAGGCCACGGTTGTCAGATAGGCCACCTAGACCCCCGCCTCCATTCACCCCAGCAGAGGAGAGTAGAGCAGAGTAGGTATACACCACCACTTTGCCTTATTTAAAGCCGACGCCACTCTGGAGCTTGCAGATATGGCTCCAAAGGGTGTTATATATGTGGACAGGAGGGTCATATGATGAGAGATTGTCCAGCCAGGGGTCAGGGTGACCGGAATAGAGAGGACAGGGCATTAGCAGGGTCGCGAGCTCCAGCAGCCTCGGCAGAGCGCAGGCCCTCAGTTTCAGCAGGCAGAGGCCGAGGCAGATCAGGGGCCTCTAGTTCAGGTACAGGTCCAAGTCGTACCTATGCATTACCAGGGAAATAGGATTCTGAGGCTTCTCCAGATGTTGTGACAGGTATGATGACTATTTGCTCTCACCCTGCTTATGTATTAATCAATCCGGGATCTATGTTGTCCTATGTTACCCCATTAGTGGCTCGAAAGTTCAGTATTTTACCAGAATTGCTTCGGCAACCCTTTTCTGTATCTACACCCGTCCGTGACTCTATCATAGCCAGAAGGGTTTATCGAGGGTCTACAGTAGAGATTGCTAGCCATCAGACCACAGAAGATTTGGTAGAGTTAGAAATGGTTGATTTTGATGCCGTTATGGGTATGGATTGGTTAGCTCCATACTATGCCAATATAGAATGCTGGACCAAGACGGTCCGACTCCACTTTCCAGGGGAGGCAATTCGAGAGTGGAAGGGTAGTACAGCTACGCCAAAAGGTAGGTTTATTTCCTATCTTCGGGCGAGAAAGTTGATAGCCAAGGGGAGCATTTACCACATTGTCAGAGTTTAGGATGTTCGAGTAGAGCCTCCGACTCTCCAGTCTGTTCCAGCGGTGAATGAATTTCCCGATGTTATCCCAGATGAGCTACCTGGTATACCCCAGAAAGGGAAATAGAGTTTGCAATTGATTTATTACTAGGCACTCAGCCCATATCAATTCCCCCTTATCACATGGCTCCTGCTGAACTCAGAGAACTAAAGGAGCAGTTCAAAGATTTGTTAGACAAGGGCTTTATCAGGCCGAGTACTTCACCTTGGGGTGCGCCAGTTTTGTTTGTGAGAAAGAAGGATGGTTCCCTCCGCATGTGTATAGACTATCGGCAACTGAATAAAGTTATTATCAAGAATAAGTTTCCGCTTCCTAGGATAGATGATCTATTTGATCAGGTACAGGGAGCTAGATATTTCTCCAAAATTGACTTAAGGTTCGGATATCATCAGGTTCGTGTTCGTGAAAGGGACATTCCAAAGACTGCCTTCAGGACGAGATACAGCCATTTTGAATTCTTAGTCATGTCCTTTGGGCTGACGAATGCTCCAGTCGTGTTTATGGACCTGATGAACAGTATTTTCAGACCATGTCTGTACCTTTTCGTGATAGTGTTTATTGATGATATTCTGGTGTATTCTCGCTTAGAGGTAGACTACCAGGATCATTTGCGGTCAATGCTCCAGATTCTCAGGGACCGTCAGCTATATGCCAAGTTCTCGCAATGTGAATTCTGGCTGAATTCAGTAACCTTTTTGGGTCATATCATGTCGGATGCTGGTATACAGGTAGATACCCAGAAAATGGAAGTAGTAAAAGCATGGACCAGACCTACCAGTCCGATCGAGGTACACAGTCTCCTGGGGTTAGTAGCGTACTACAGGAGGTTTGTTGAACGAGTTTCCACCTTAGCAACACCTCTGACTAAATTGGCGCAGAAGGCAGCAAAATTTTAGTGGACTGAGGCATGTGAGCAGAGCTTCCAGGAATTGAAAGACAGGTTATCGTCAGCTCTAGTGTTAGCATTGCCAGAAGGTACAGAAGGTTATGCAGTTTATTGTGATGCTCCGGGTGTTGGGTTAGGATGTGTGTTGATGCAGCATGGTAAAGTAATTGCTTATGCTTCCAGACAGTTGAGGAAACATGAAAAGAACTATCCTACCCACAACCTGGAATTAGCCGCAGTGATTCACGCCTTAAAGATATGGAGACATTACTTGTATGGCATCCAAATGGATATTTTCACTGATCATAAGAGCCTACAGTATATCTTAACCTAGAACGAGTTGAATTTGCGGCAGCGTCGCTGGTTAGGGCTGTTGAAAGACTATGATGTGAATATTCTGTATCACCCAGGGAGAGCTAATGTGGTGGCAGATGCCCTTAACCGTAAATCTATGGGAAGTCTGGCACACTTACGGCCTAAGCAACGGGAATTAGCCCGGGAATTGCATCAGTTACACAATTTTGCCGTTCGTGTAGCAGAAACAGAGGACAACAGAGCGATAATCAAGAACACTGCGGTGCCTTCTTTAGTCGTGGAAGTAAAGGAACGGCAGTGTGAAGATCCTAGCCCGGTTCAGCTTATAAACAGAGTTAAGCAAGGAGAGATGATAGATTTTCAGATAACCGAGGATGGGGTATTGCGATATAAAGATCTCCTTTGTGTTCCAGACATTGCAGGGCTGTGCCAACAGATTATAGGTGAGGTACATTATGCCCGTTATTCTCTCCACCCAGGTTCGACGAAAATGTACCACAATATAAAAGAAATCTAATGGTGCCCAGGAAGGAAGAAGGGGATAGAAGGATTCATAGCTTAGTGTCCCAACTGCCAGCAGGTAAAAGTTGAACATCAGAAATCAGGCGGACTAACTCAGGATATAGCTGTGCCTCTATGGAAATGGGAAGCAGTAAATATGGATTTTGTAGCAGGATTACCCCGCACCAGGCATAGATATGATTCGATGTGGGTGATTGTTGACAGATTGACAAAATTGACTCATTTTCTGCCATTAAAGGCTACCTTTTCCGCCGAGGATTATGCTGAGCTGTATATCAGAGAAATAGTCAGGTTGCATGGTGTTCCAGTGTCCATTATCTTTGACAGAGAGGCGCAGTTTATAGATAAATTTTGGCAATCATTTCATAGAGGCTTGGGGACGCAGGTTAACCTGAGCACAGCTTTTCATCCTCAGATAGATGGGCAGGCAGAACGCACCATTCAAACGCTCGAGGATATGTTACGAGCATGTGTGTTGGATTTCGGAGTTACCTGGGATGAACATTTACCACTCATTGAGTTTTCCTATAATAACTGTTACCATTCAGCTATTTAGATGGCGCCTTATGAGGCATTATATGGGCGAAAGTGCAGATCTCCAATTGGTTGGATTGAGGTAGGAGAATAAGCATTGATTGGGCCAGATATCATTCATCAGTCAAAGGAAAAAGTAAAGCTTATCATAGAACATTTACTGACTGCTCAGAGCCGACAGAAATCTTATGCTTACGTGCGGCGCAGAAATTTGGAATTTAATGTGGGTGATTGGGTGTTTCTGAAAGTTTCGCCGATTAAGGGTGTAATGAGATTTGGCAAGAAAGGCAAGCTCGGCCCGAAGTTTGTTGGGCCTTATCAAATTCGCCCAGGAATATGCATATTCAGATGTTGAAAAATAAATAGTCTTAATCATTCAGTGTTTAGATTTAGAGACAACATCTTAATCATTCAGATGCATTCAGATTCAGACGTCTTAATCTTAATGAAAAATAAATGAGGCCTTAGTTATGTAACTAATACTTATTAGCCATACTTAGTTTGACATAACTTAGTACATTTACAGTATGATCATTTTTATTACGGCGTATTAATCAATAATTTTTTTATGTCATTTCATTATTCTTTTTATTGAATATTTCAGTACAATGTCATTATTCATCGCATAGTTTGTGTTATTTTATTAATTAAGAAATACCATAGATAATTGTATGTTATGAGGATTAAAAAATATTCCACGTACAAGTTATATGTTTTGTATGAAGACTTTATCGAAAAAAAGATGAAAAATTCGTGATCGAAAAATGCTATTTTTATTGATTTGATTTGATTTATAAATTTAAAAATCTGACATAATTAATTTGGTTTGACATTTGAACAATCTGAACAAAGACGGACTATGTACACCCCTAGCTGCACCATATTTCCAGCGATAAACGAGCCCTTGTTGTGGTCGGTTCCCAATAATAACAATCCAACAACTCCATAAATGAAGTTATTATTCACTGGCCATGTGTGACAATTGAACGGGCATGACCTCCATTGACTCACGCCTGACTAATCCCATTTGCTACGTGTCACCATTAATTTTGTCTACCTATCGAATTCGAAGTTTACTTCATACAATGAGACATACAAAAAAACTTTTAATTATCATAAATAACTTCAATAAATCCAAAATTAATTATCCCTTTATTTTTGACAAGTAGTTATAGACCAATCAAGCTTTCATTTGTGTATGTTTGATGTAATTTGATTTGTATATAAACTATAGAATATACTATATTATTTATTTGGTATGTAATCTAATTTTCATTAATTGTAATTTGACTAAATTTAATTTTTTTGGTTATAAATAGTGGTACTTTTCTTTCATCTAGCATATCCCAAATACAAATCAAATCCAAAAAAAAATCTACTAATCAATAATGAATTTCAGAAAGATTGTAGCAGCAATGTTCCTCATTGTGATTTTTGTTGCAAATGTTGAAGCTACTGGTGAGGTGAAATTGTCTTGTGAACAAAAATGTCAACTTTTATGTCTCGTGAATCCTTTTTGCATGGAAGATTGCTTGAAGGATTGTCATCATTCTATTTCTCTTAAATCATTCAACTGTAAGTTAAGTTGTTCAACTGAACATTGCTCCAAGTTTAAACAAGGTATAATTCTTTTCATATCTTTTCTATTAAATAATTTTCGACTTCCTCCGTTTCAATTTGTTTGTCTAATTTTGTAAAAAGAATAATTTTGAGTCTATTTAACTCTAAAAGCTAACTCATAGGGTGAGGATTATCCAAGTCCACATAATTAAGGAGACCAAATCTGACTTCCCTAACCGATGTGGGACACTTTACAGATTTTGACTTGACATGAAATTTAAGAAACTAAAGAAGATTTCTGAATCTTGCGGTCTTAAACTAAAGATATGTTAAATGTACTAAAATGCCCTTTAATTTTATGGTTTTAAACATGTCACGTGGAAAGTTACAATTAAAAAGTCTCCAAAAAAAGGAAAGAGACATATTAAAAACGAAAATAAGATAAACAAATAGAGACGGGGGAATATTTTTTTCTGACAGGTAAAGTTAATGTAACCTAATTTGTCTCTGACTTATTTTTTTTAAAACAAATTCTTTTCAGATGAGAAGTTGATGGGAAGCTGCTTGGATGAATGTGGATCAAAATATTGCAATGGAATGTAATTTTATGCTACTGTTATTTAGTCAATTAAATAAAGCAGAGTTTAGAAGAAGAAAAACTAGGAAAAATATGTTATCTTGATGACTATAATTGTAATCAAGATTTATGCTTTTAATGAAGTAATATGTTTATGACAACTTCTATCTTTTTGTTTTCACCACTTCTATTTTGGTCAGCTTTTCATCATTTTTTTGTTAACCGACATGTATTTTTAAGATGCTTATTTTTTCATAATAATAAAAAATATCTTTTTAAAAAAATTAGAAAATATACTTATAAATACTTTTAAAAATTAGTTTTGTACTTAAATGCTTCTCTATTTATTGGGCCAAGACAAGCTTTAATTGGGTGAAACTCAATATGAATGAAAGTTATGTGAAGGAGGATGGAAAAAAAAATAGGTATAAGAGGAAGGGTCATTCACACGAATGCCCTTATTTTAAATTGGTATTAAATTTTTTTCATTTGATACTTTAAGTGACAAAAAAGTGATCAAAATGCCCTTAACAAAAAAATCACAAGGCATAAGTTTTTGCCCAAAGTTATGCCTTAAGGCAAAATTCGCACAGGTTATGCTTTATGTATATAGGCGTAAGTTAAAAATAACATGACTTATGCTTGGTAGGCAAATATTCATGTTATTGAACTTGTGCCTACTTCTGTCCATAGGCACAAGTTCAATAACATGAAATTATGCCTGTCAAGCATAAGGTAATTAACATGAACTTGTACCTAAAGGGCATAAGTTCATGCAACTAAAATTATGCCTAGGGCAGAAGTTCAATTGCATGAAATTTTTTCGCATAGGCACAAATTTAATAACATGAAATTATGCCTATCAAGCATAAGTTAAGTAACATGAACTTGTGCCTAAAAGGCAGAAGTTCATGCAATTGAAATTTTGCCTAGGCAGAAGTTCAATTGCATGAAATTCTACCCCATAGGCACAAGTTCAATAACATGAAATTATGCTTACCAGACATAAGTTAAGTTAAGTAACAAGAAAAATTATAAATATGCACACTACATAGATCTTAACTAAACAGAAATGAAAAGACAGAAAAAGAATTAAAAACAGAAAGAGAATATCAAATACGAAGCTATAATCTTTACGGAAAAAAAAGTAATGAACATAAAAAAGACTAATCTTAATCTACATATTAATTCATCCAGATTTAAATTTTAAAAAAAAAAGGAAGCTATGAAAAGAAAAGGGGTTGAATATTACCTGTTTCGATGCATCGAGTAAGGTTTGAGAGTTAAGTAATATCATCTTTTACCCGAAATTTGATTTTTTTTTCCCGATTAAGTCGACAAATCGAAATAAAATAAGAGAAAATATGAATTAGTAACAACGGAGCAGAGCAGAAAGCTTTGGGGAAAAAATCCTCCTAACTGAAAATTTTAAACAAGCAAACTACTTTTTTTTTTAAATTTGAAAATGCCCAAAAGTTCAATTCCTCCCCTCCCCCCCCCCCCCCCCCCTTAAAAGAGGGAAATGGATTTGAATTTGAAATTGATTTTTTTTTAAAAAAACAAAGATACAAAGAGAGGCAAGAAAAAGTCTTACCTACTTCCAGATTTGAGGGGATGGAGACACTTATCCTTCCTCTCACGCCATCAGCGATTGAAAGTCATAGCACCTCCGTGGAATGGTGAAAAAAAAAAGAGACGTGAGGGAGAAGGGAATAGATTATCAGTGAATTTTAGGGAGATGGGTGTCTACTCGATGGTCGGGAAGAGGATAAGGCTGCGGCTGCTAAATGAAAAAAGGGTGGGAAAGTTTCTGGGATCGTTTGATTGTTGTTGTTCTCAGTTGCTACAAATAAAAAAATTATGCTGTATTGGGTTTAGGTCTTTAGTGAGGAAAACAGGCCATATTCGATGGATGATTTGTGTCAAATTCGTTCCAAACTGCTCTTATAAAAGTGCTTAATTAAGGCCTCCTTAGTATGAGAAAATAATAAGGCTGATATATTAATCAAAACATAGCTACTTTTAGTTATAAAAAGTAAACAAAATATTTTAATTGTAACTAGAATATTAATAGAATAGTCAAGCAAATTAAAATTAAACCAATCTTTAAAACTAGTTTGAGGTAAAATTGAGATGCATTAATTATTCAATTAATTAATCGAGCTTCTCGAACTTACAAAAGTAAAATAATTATTTATAAAAATAAACTACCTATTATAATTAGGTCGCATCGACCTCAATTTGACAAAAAGTGAAATATTACTTAATACAATACTTATTTTTAATGTAAATTAATTTTCAAACTAATCAAATAAATATATTTAATATTCATTATTTATAATATATATGTTACACCCCGTAAGTTCTTGACACTTAGTTGGCCTATTTGCATGTTGGTTAAGAGTTTTAGAATGTCATACGTGCGAGAAAAGGACCCGGGGAGAGACCGGACAAGTGCCAAGTCGGAGCGTCGCAAGGCAAATGCGACTTATAAATCGCATTCGACAAATGCGACTTATAAATCGCATTCGACAAAGGCGACTTATAAATCGCATTCGACAAAGTCGACTTAAAGGCTCCAAGTATATAAAGGTCTCTCACTTCATTTTCAAGTCACCTTTCATATTATTTCCAAAGTTAACGACCAAAAACAGAGGAGGAGCGAAGGGTTTATATAATATTCATTCGGTCCAAAGTCAAATTAACTTCGGGTACCGAAGTATAAAGCTGCAGGGGGCATTTCTACAGAGTTAGTTTCGTGAAATTCCGGTGAAGCGTCGTCCTGCCGAGACAAAGTGATTGGAATTGCTCAAAACTAGTGTTAATACACTCCCAGGCCTAAAGTGAGTATTTCTCCCTTCTAGACCTTCGAGAAATCACGAGTTTTCGATCGAACTTCGATAAGTCGAAAGATAGTCAGTATATAGATTTAAAGTACTATTTTCTTCCAGTATAATAATGAAGTTAGTTCTATTCTTGCATGGATATGATTACAGTTGGGGAGAATAGCCGAATACGAGTCAAACCTCGCCAGTTAATCGGTAAAACGACAATCGAGGTATGTATGCCAGTTTCTTTCAGCAAGCTAGTAGTTCTAGTATAGCAAAACAGTATAATTCTCAGCAGAATATTCCAAAAATATTATTTCAGACTTAGTATATCTCAGTATCAGATTCAGTATATTTTAGTATCAGATTCAGCATATTTCAGTATGAGATTCAGTATATTTCAATATGAGATTCAGAAAAGAATACCAGAATATAAATATTATTATCAGATTCAATATATATATATATATATATATATATATATATATATATATATATAGATATAGATATATATGACATGCGGTTATTGCTATCTGTGGAGACATGATTGTTCTGCCATGGGAACCCTTAGAGCTTCCTTGACCGCCCCAGGGTTAATAGCTGTGTCTACTTGCCCGCCAAAGGGTGAGGATACGTCGCTCTACGGAGTGGCATGCCGTCCCCCAGCGGACGAAGATGGGATGCAGATTCCCCATAGCAGGCTGATCAGCACTATACCACACCCCTTGTCCAGCGCTTGCGCCCGTGGTGCAGCTTTCAGATTTCAGGAGTCCTCTAGACTCAGATACAGCTATAGTCAGGGGCCCAACGAGTCCAAGTTGCATAGCCAGGGGGACGGCAGTATGCTCATAGTTACTAGGTGGATGGACCTGGGTAGGGGTATATAGATTGTGTGCTGGTTGGTACCTTACGGCTTATGGGGGCTACTAAAGTTCTTGTATGCTATGTTGTGTTAGTTATTAATAGATAGAAAGTAGACCGCCATGTTAACAGGTATGACTCTTACTCTCTTCAATAAATTTATGCTCTTTTCAGTCAGTCTCAGCCCGTCTCCTATTACTTCAGTATCTATAAGTATTATTGTTTGCTTTCAGTTATTTTTAATTTTTGATTTTGCATACTCAGTACCAATGGTACTGACGCCCGTTTTGGGGCGCTGCATTACTTGCCTGCAAGTACTCACAGACGAGGAGCATCCTTCGTACTTCCAGCCAGCGTGCAGAGTCTTCAGCTCCTATCATCCGGAGCTTGATAGCTAAATGTTTACTTCCCTTTTTGTTTGTACAGTATGGGTAGGTCGGGGCCCTGTCCCGACCATCTTATTATTCTTAGAGGCTTGCGGATTGTATATTCCCTGTGGTTAGTTGTACCGGTCATGTGGGGCCGTGTGTATGTTTTTAATTTGCATGTGATGGCTGTGAGGGGCCTTGTTCAGTTGTCAGCTGGTGGCCTTGTCGGTCACACATCAGTTTAGCGCTTGATTCTACTTTCCAGTGATATCTAGTCAGCATGGTGGCCTTGTCGTCCTGTATAGATTCCCTTGTGTTCAGTTGTTCTAGGTAGCTGTTATATTCCTACAGGTGGCTATAGGCTTTGTCGGCGGGAGGTTGTATTTACAGCCATTGTATAGCCTGCTATTTTCATAAATCCAGAATTAGAGCCAGCTTGGCACCAGAAGTGTTTAGGCTCAGTAGTCCAGTAGTCCAGGTCCTAGTAGGGCATCAGGTGCCAGTCATGCCTCCCAAGGCGGGGCGTGACAAATTTGATATCAGAGCAGGTCATATCCCAGGGAGTCTGCCAGCCCTGCTAAGTAGAGTCTTGTCTATGGATGTGTTGTGCACCACATACTATAGGCAGGAGACTGCAAGGCATGATTGGATGGCTACTATTTCTTCTTATTCAGTCGTGCTATAGAGCAGTACAATATAGGGTTGAGTCCCTAAAGCTTACTATACTCCTTGGTTACAAATAAAATGTCAGATCAGCGACATCCTATCACAGGCCAAAGATTGGATACAGCAGTAGGAGAGGGCACCAGCAAGATGCCCCAGTCTCAATTAGCATCAGCTCGATCTGAGAGCAATACAGAGGCATCGTCCCGACCTTCTCAGCAGTCTCCACCCCATCAGGAGCCACTTGGGAATACACGACCTCCGACAGTTCCTATACCTACACCATCTGACCAGGAGGTCAGGAGTGCAGCAGTTATGTTAGTTTAAATGATGGATACTCAGCGCCAGTCAATGCCACCTACAATGGCGAAATCATCAGGTGGGCCTGGTAGTTCGAGGGTTCGAGAATTCCTGGCACTAGGTCCCTCACAGTTTACCAAGACAGATCGAATAAAGGACCCCCAGGACTTCCTGGATCAGCTGCAAAGGATCTTATGTGTAATGCATATTACATCTGCAGAGTCGGTCGAATTGGTGGTATTCCGACTGAGGGATATTGTTGTGTTGCGGTATGAGAGTTGGGAAAGGTCTAGAGGGAGAGATGTTGCCCCTCCGACTTGATCCAGCTTTTCAGAGGCTTTTCTTGACCGTTATCTATCACGAGAGATCTGACACGCCCGGATGGAACAATTTTTACACCTGGAGCAGGGGGTGATGAGTGTTCAAGAATACGCCCTGCAGTTCGATTCTTTGGCCCGATATGCTCCGGCCTTTGTAGACACCATACCATCTAGAGTCCGCCGATTTGTTATCGGGATGAACCCAGAGTATATTGAGGCCTGTATGATAGCTACTTTGCGGAAAGATATGGATATTGCTCGAGTGCAGGCTTTTGCTCAGACTATTGAGGGCCTCAGACAGCGGCAACAGGATAGCAGATGAACAATTCAGGAACAACGCCGAAGGGACCGGTCAGATGAGTTACAGGGGGAGATTCGGAGAGGTACTAGGCCACGGTTGTCAGATAGGCCACCTAGACCCCCGCCTCCATTCACCCCAGCAGAGGAGAGCAGAGCAGAGTAGGTATACACCACCAATTTGCCCTATTTAAAGCCGACGCCACTCTGGAGCTTGCAGATATGGCTCCAAAGGGTGTTATATATGTGGACAGGAGGGTCATATGATGAGAGATTGTCCAGCCAGGGGCCAGGGTGACCGGAATAGAGAGGACAGGGCATTAGCAGGGTCGCGAGCTCCAGCAGCCTCGGCAGTGCGCAGGCCCTCAGTTTCAGCGGTCAGAGGCCGAGGCAGATCAGGGGCCTCTAGTTCAGGTACGGGTCCAAGTCGTACCTATGCATTACCAGGGAAATAGGATTCTGAGGCTTCTCCAGATGTTGTGACAGGTATGATGACTAGTGCTCTCACCCTGCTTATGTATTAATCGATCCGGGATCTACGTTGTCCTATGTTACCCCATTAGTGGCTCGAAAGTTCAGTATTTTACCAGAATTGCTTCGGCAACCCTTTTCTGTATCTACACCCGTCGGTGACTCTATTATAGCCAGAAGGGTTTATCGAGGGTCTATAGTAGAGGTTGCTAGCCGTCAGACCGCAGAAGATTTGGTAGAGTTAGAAATGGTTGATTTTGATGCTGTTATGGGTATGGATTGGTTAGCTCCATGCTATGCCAATATAGAATGCTGGACCAAGACGGTCCGACTCCACTTTCCAGGGGAGGCAGTACGAGAGTGGAAGGGCAGTACAGCTACGCCAAAAGGTAGGTTTATTTTGTTACACCCCGTAGAATTCCCGGCACTTAGATGACCTATTCGCACGTTGGTTAAGTATATTTGAAGGCCATACGTGCTAGGGAAAGGTTCGGGAAAAGATCATACGAGAAACCCGTCGAAACCATCGCGGGAGGAGCCGAGGCAGAGCCCCTCCGCGATGGCAGCGTGTCACGGAGGTGAGGCCTCCGCGATGGCTCCGTGACACGTTGCCCAGGTTCAGCCCCAAGTATATAAAGCCCTCACTTCAGTTTAAACTCATTCCACACTTAAAAACTTTCCAGAAAACAGAGGCAAACGCTGAGAAAAGAAAGAGGAACGAAGGAATTAAATAATTTTCGTCCGATTACGCTGCCAAACGCTGCCCAAACTCAAATTAATCCCAGATACCCGAGTATTTAGCAGCAGAGAGCATTTCTACGGAATTAGTTTCGCGAAATACGGCCGACGAATCGGCGAGCCACCGAACAAAAGTAAGTAGAATTGCTCTAAATTAATGTCTATGTGTTCCTAGCTGAGAAGTGAATACTTCTCTCTTCTGGGCCGCTGAAAAATAGCGAGTTTCGACCGTATTTCGATAAGCCTAAGTTTAGGCTATAAACTATATCGAAAGTAACGTTACTCTTTACAATAAAGCTGTATTTAGTATTGATTGACATATTTATGAATGCAGTTGGGAGAAAATAGTTGAAGTACAGGTCGAGCCTCGTTCGACGGACGAATAGTCGGAGATAAGGTATGTAAAGTTAGTTTCCTTCGGCAAGTTAAGTAATATCAGTGTAGTGTAACAAATTACGGACCAGTAGAATGTTCAGAAGTCAAATTTTGCGTTATTATGAATGTTGGTACGATGTGAGAAACATTGGGTTGTAATGTGTATGAAACCTATCAGTATGATATAGATTCTAACGCAAGCGTTAGAGATTGCGCAAGCGTTAGAGATTGCCCAGTATATTCAGTGTGTGATGTAATATGCCATGTTAAGATATTGTTGTGTTCAGCTGAAACCCCGCGGAGTAGTACAGTATCCGTAAAGCACTTCAGAAATAGAATAGCAGGCTAAAATGAAGTTCAGAAAGCATGTCAGGAATAGTAAATCAGGTTACGATAGAAAATCAGTATACAGCATAGTTCAGCAGAAAGACTATATTCGTACATATATATATATAGTACTTCCAGCCTCAGCATGTATCAAGTGTGTACATATTTCTATCACTAGTCCAGCATATAGTGTATACAGAAACTTAGCAAACAACAGAGTTTTCAGCAGAAACATTATCTTATATAGCATTTGCCCAGTACAGCCCGGCAGGAGACTATATTCATATTTATACGTCTTTACTTGCCTCAGCACGTATTAAATACGTACAGATTACTATCAGTAGCCCAACATGTAATATATATGATATTTTACCCCTATTAGCCTCAGCATGTGAGATACACAGACAGTATTGCCAGTTGAGACCGTTGTATTGTTTGGGGTTGGATTACCTAGCATCCATGACCGCCCCAGGGTTAATAGTTGTATCGACTTGTCCACCAGAGGACGAGGATACGTCACTCTACGGGGTGGCATGCCGTCCCGCCAGGGGACGAAGATGGGATGCCAGTTTTTCCCCATATTTGTGCCTTGATCGGCCTTACACACCCCAGTCGAGCGGATACGCCTGGGTGTAGATTCAGGAGTCCTCCGGACTTAGATGCAGTTATAGTCAGGGGCTCAGCTATCCCAAGTGCATACCCAGGGGACCGGCAGGGTGCTTACAGCCAGTATAGGAGATGGGTTGACCGGGGTAGGGGTATAGATTCTGTGTTGATTGTACCTCCCGGCTTATGGGGGCCGGGTAAGGTTGTGTATGCCATGTTATGTTATGTATGTTATGCTATATTACAGTAGATATGAGTAGATTAGTAGTAGAATTATACGTCTCCAGAAATGACACCTACTCCCTCCAGCATGATTAAGAACAGGTACGATCTACACCATCAGATTGTTAATCTAGTTCTTCTTATTCCAGTTTCGACAGTTATGTTATTGATTTCAGATATCCCTTCAGTTCTTATAGATTCAGTTATCTCCTGCTATTCAGAATTTTTAGTTATATTACTTGTATTCAGCTGTATTCAGTTTGCTTTACATACTCAGTACCAGCGGTACTGACGCCCAGTGGGGCACTGCATTACTTGCCTGCAGGTACCCATAGACTCGCAGGCGATACCACGTGATCCCCATTAGCGGTCGAATATTCAGCTCCTATCATCCGGAGACTGAATTTCTAGAGGTGTAG
The DNA here is from genome assembly GCA_035772735.1 of Datura wrightii. Taxonomy (NCBI): domain Eukaryota; kingdom Viridiplantae; phylum Streptophyta; class Magnoliopsida; order Solanales; family Solanaceae; genus Datura; species Datura wrightii. Next base: position 108,208,967 of record JASDFA010000008.1, on the reverse strand, counting down.
TTTAGTTCCTTTTGTTGTACAGTACGGGTAGGTCGGGGCCCTGTTCCGATCATTTCTATTATTCTTCTTAGAGGCTTACAGTCTGTATGTATTCCCTGTGGTCAGATGAGCCGGTCGTGTGAGGCCGTGCAGTTGTATAGTTGCCTTTACTCCTTTCTTTCTTTTGTAATGGCCGTGTGGGGCCATAGTTTGCCAGTAGTGGTGACCTTGCCGGTCACGTAGCTTTTCAGTATGTTATGTTTGAGTTACAGATAACTAGACAGCATGGTGGCCTTGTCGGCCCGCATAGGTTCCCCTGAATTAACATGTTTCTGGTCAGCTGTAATACAGGTACAGAAGGCTATAGGCCAATGGGCCGAGGGCTGTATTTACAGCCGTTATATAGCCCTTTGTTTCCAGAAATGTGAGTTAGAGCCAGCCAGGCGCCAGATGCGCCCAGGCTTAACAAGTTCAGCAGGTCAGGTCCTAGTAGGGCACCAGGTGCCAGTCATACCCCCCAAGGTGGGGTGTGACAAACTTGGTATCAGAGCAGGTCGTATCCCAGGGAGTCTGCAAGCCGTGCAAAGTAGAGTCCTGTCCATGGATGTGTTGTGCACCACATACTATGGGTAGGAGGCTGCAAGGCATGATAGGATGGTTGTCTTTTATTCTGATTCAGTCGTGCTATAGAGCGGTACAGTATAGGGTTGATTCCCTAAAATCTTACCATATTCTTTGGTTACAGATAATGTCATACCAGCGCCATCCTATTATAGGTCGGAACTTAGACATTACAGCAGGAGAAGGCACCAGCAGGATGCCTCCCCCTCATTTGGAGACAGCCCGATCAGAGGGCACTACAGAGGCATCATCCCAGCCTCCTCAGCAGTCTCCACCACGTCAGGAGCCACTTGGGGCGACATTACCTTCAGTAGCCCCTATATTGACTCCTTCTGATCAGGAGGTTAGGAGTGCTGTAGTTCTGTTAGCACAGATGATGGCTGCTCAGCGTCAGCCAATGCCATCTACAATTGCAGAATCATCAGGAGGGCCCGGTAGTTCGAGGGTCCGAGAGTTTTTAGCCCTGAATCCCCCACAGTTCACAGGCATGGACCGAACAGAGGACCCCCAGGATTTTCTGGATCAGATAAAGAGAATCTTCAGGGTTATGCATGCCACGTCTACCGAGTCAGTCGAGTTGGCCGCATTCCGGTTACGGGATATTGCGGTGTTATGGTATGAAAGCTGGGAGAGGTCCCGAGGGAGAGATGTTTCCCCTCCCACCTGGTCCAGCTTTTCAGGAGCCTTTCTGGATCATTATTTGCCGCAGGAGATTCGACAGGCCCGGGTAGACCGGTTCCTACATCTAGAACAGGGGGCCATGAGTGTTCGGGAATATTCTTTGCAGTTTGATTCCTTAGCCCGATATGCACCGGCCTTTGTTGATACTATGGCATCCAGAGTGCATCGCTTCATTACAGGATTGAATCCATAATATGTTGAGATTTGCACTACAGCCACACCGCGAGAGGACATGGATATTGCTCGCATTCAGGCATTTGCTCAGAATATTGAGGGCATCAGACAGCGGCAACGAGAGGTCAGAAGGGTTAATCAGGAACAGCGTCACCGGGACAGGCCAGTTGAATTATCGGGAGTGGCCCGGGGAGGACCCAGGCCCCGATTGTCAGACAGGACGCCCAGGCCCCCGCCTCCGTCACAGTCATAGGGGGGTGGATTCAGCCGCAGGGGGCAGTCAGGGACTGGTAGAGGCTCGCAGATGGCAGATTCACTATCACAGAGGAGGGCAGAGCAGAGCAGGTATACCCTACCACTTTGCCCTATATGCAGTCGACGCCATCCTGGAGCATGCAGATATGGCTCCACCGCATGTTATATTTGTGGCCAAGAAGGCCATTTGATGAAAGATTGCCCAGCCAGAGGTCGAGAGGACCGCGATAGACAGGATAGGACATCAGCAGGGTCACGAGCCACAACATCCTCGACTGGGCGCAGGCCCTCAGTTTCAGCAGGCAGGGGTCGGGGCAGATCAGGGGCCTCCAGTACAGGTGCGGGTCCAAGCCGCACATATGCTTTACCAGGGAGACAAGATTCAGAAGCATCGCCTGATGTCATGACAGGTATGCTAACTATCTGCTCACACCCTACTTATGTGCTAATTGACCCAGGGTCTACTTTGTCCTATATTACTCCATTTGTGGCACGGAAGTTTAGTATTGTACCAGAATCATTACAGCAGCCCTTTCTAGTATCTACGCCCGTTGGTGACTCTATCACAGCTAGCCGAATCTACCGCGGGTGTACAGTAGAGATTGTTGACCGTCAGACCACAGTAGATCTGGTCGAGTTAGAAATGATAGACTTCGATGCCATAATGGGTATGGACTGGTTAGTGCCATGCTTTGCCAATGTTGAATGTTGGACCAAAATGGTCCGATTCCACTTCCCGGGGGAAGCAGTACGGGAGTGGAAGGGCAGCACCGTGACGCCAAAAGGTAGGTTTATTTCCTACCTTCAGGCGAGAAAGTTGATATCTAAAGGGTGTATTTACCATCTTGTCAGAGTTCAGGATGTCCAAGCAGAATCTCCGACACTCCAGTCTGTCCCAGTGGTAAATGAATTCCCAGATGTATTTCCTGATGAGTTACCTGGTATTCCCCCAGAAAGGGAAATAGACTTTGCTATTGACTTGCTACCAGGCACTCAGCCAATATCAATACCTCCTTATCGTATGGCTCCTGCCGAACTCAGAAAATTAAAGGAGCAGTTGAAAGACTTGTTAGATAAAGGTTTTATCAGGCCGAGTACTTCCCCATGGGGTGCGCCAGTCTTGTTTGTGAGAAATAAAGATGGCTCACTCCGAATGTGCATAGATTATCGGCAGCTAAACAAAGTTAAAGTAAAGAACAAGTATCCGCTCCCCAGAATTGATGACTTATTTGATCAGTTGCAGGGAGCCAGATACTTTTCTAAGATTGACTTGCGGTCGGGATACCACCAGGTCCGAGTACGTGAAAGAGATATTCCTAAGACAGCATTCAGGACCCGATATGGGCATTTTGAATTTCTGGTTATGTCCTTCGGGCTAACGAACGCCCCAGCAGTTTTTATGGACCTGATGAACAGTATTTTCAGACCTTTCCTGGACTTGTTCGTGATAGTATTCATTGATGACATTCTGGTGTATTCTCGCTCTGAAGCAGATCACCGGACTCATTTGCGGACAGTGCTCCAGATTCTCAGGGACCGCCAGTTGTATGCTAAGTTTTCGAAGTGTGAATTCTGGCTTAACTCAGTGGCCTTTTTAGGGCATATTGTCTCAGACACCGGTATACAGGTAGATAAGCAGAAGATAGAAGCAGTTAAGTCATGGCCTAGGCCTACCACCCCGACTGAAGTTCGTAGCTTTCTGGAGTTAGCAGGGTATTATCGGAGATTCGTTGAGGGATTCTCAACCATTGCAGCACCTTTAACTAAATTGACACAGAAAGCAGCAAAGTTTCAGTGGACGGAGGCATGCGAGTAGAGTTTCCAGGAATTGAAAGACAGGTTAACCTCCGCCCCAGTATTAGCATTGCCGGAAGGCACAGAAGGTTATTCAGTTTATTGCGACGCGTCAGGTGTCGGATTGGGTTGTGTGTTGATGCAGCATGGTAGAGTAATTGCATATGCCTCCAGACAGCTGAGAAAACACGAAAAGAATTACCCTACCCATGACCTGGAATTGGCCGCAGTAATTCATGCCTTGAAGATGTGGAGGCATTATCTGTACGACGTCCATGTTGACATTTATACAGATCATAAGAGCTTACAGTACATTTTCACCCAGAGGGAGTTGAATCTGCGGCAACGCCGCTGGTTAGAGTTGTTGAAAGACTATGATGTGAATATTCTATACCACCCCGGAAAAGCTAATGTTGTAGCAGATGCCCTAAGCCGTAAGTCGATGGGGAGTTTGGCGTATTTACGGCCTGAGAAACGGAAGTTAATCAAGGAAATTCATCAGTTAGCTGATCTAGCCGTTCGAGTAATAGAAACAGAAAATAATGAAGCAGTAATTAAGAATTCTGCAGTGTCATCATTAGTTACAGAGGTAAAAGAACGACAGTATGAGGATCCCGATTTAGTCCAGCTCAGAGATAGATTCAAAAAGGTAAGGAGCCAGATTTTCAGATAACCGAGGATGATGTGCTACATTGTAAGGGCCGCCTTTGTGTCCCGAATGTCGCAGGACTTCGTGGGCAGATCATGCATGAGGTACACTACGCTCGCTATTCCCTTCACCCAGGGGCGACGAAAATGTACCACGACATCAGAGACATCTATTGGTGGCCAAGTATGAAAACTGAGATAGCTGAATTTGTATCTAGATGTGCTAATTGTCAGCAGGTGAAAACAGAGCACCAGAAACCGGGTGGTTTGACTCAAGAGATAATGATACCTATGTGGAAATGGGAAGTGATAAACATGGATTTTGTAACGGGATTACCCCGTACTAGACGCAGAAATGATTCCATTTGGGTAATAGTTGACAGGCTGACAAAATCAGCTCATTTCCTGCCAGTAAGGGCTACCTTCTCAGCTGAGGATTATGCCGAATTATATATCATAGAAATAGTTAAATTGCATGGGGTGCCGGTATCTATCATTTCAGACAGGGGGGCACAGTTTACAGCTAGGTTCTGGCAGTCATTTCAGAAAGGTCTGGGGACGCAGATTAATTTGAGCACAGCATTTCATCCTCAGACAGACGGGCAGGCTGAACGTACGATTCAGACGCTCGAAGATATGCTGCGAGCGTGTGTGTTAGATTTTGGGGGTAGCTGGGATGAACATCTCTCGTTAATTGAATTTGCTTATAATAACAGCTACCATTCAGTTATTCAGATGGCGCCTTTCGAGGCATTGTACGGACGAAAATGTAGATCGCCGGTAGGCTGGTTTGAGATAGGAGAATCAGCATTAGTTGGCCCAGACATTGTTCGGCAGTCCGAGGAAAAGATAAAGCTTATCCGAGAACGTTTACTGACCGCTCAGAGCCGCCAGAAGTCATACGCAGATAGGCGGCGCAGAAATCTAGAATTTTCGGTAAATGATTGGGTATATCTAAAAGTGTCCCCGATGAAAAGGGTAATGAGGTTTGGCAAGAAGGGCAAGCTTAGCCCAAGATTCATTGGGCCGTATTAGATTCGGCGAAGAATAGGCCGCGTGGCATACGAGTTGAACTTGCCTCCAGAGTTAGCGTCGGTTCACCCAGTATTCCATGTTTCTATGTTAAGGAAGTTCGTAGGGGACCCTTCTACAGTAGTTCCAGTTCAGAATGTCCAGGTCACAGAAGAGTTAGCATATGAAGAGGTTCCCGTAGCTATTTTAGACAGACAGGTTCGCAGGCTAAGAACTAAAGATGTTGCATCTGTCAAAGTATTGTGGCGTAACAGAAATCGGGAGGAAATGACGTGGGAGGCTGAAGAAGATATGAAAAGCAGATACCCTCACCTATTTCAAGCCTAGTCAGACGACAGGTATGTCCGTATCATTATTTATACAGTACCTTATGGTTGTATGTTGTAAATGATAAAGAAAGAAGTGATATTTAGTTGTTCAGTGGATCTTAGAATATTATATGCAGTGCTGTGTTGGACTTTTCTGCATTTCAGGTTTTTGCGATAGTCCATATTACAGAGGAAACTCTGCCGAAATTTTTCTAGAAAGTAAAGTAAGCAGTCCTTTAGATAACAGTGTACATTCGAGGACGAATGTTCTTAAGGGGGGGGGGGAGAATGTTACACCCCATAGAATTCCTGGCACTTAGATGACCTATTCGCACGTTGGTTAAGTATATTTGAAGGCCATACGTGCTAGGGAAAGGTCCGGGAAAAGATCGTACGAGAAACCCGTCGAAACCATCGCGGGAGGAGCCGAGGCAGAGCCCCTCCGCGATGGCAGCGTGTCACGGAGGTGAGGCCTCCGCGATGGCTCCGTGACACGTTGCCCAGGTTCAGCCCCAAGTATATAAAGCCCCCACTTCGGTTTAAACTCATTCCACACTTAAAAACTTTCCAGAAAACAGAGGCAAACGCTAAGAAAAGAAAGAGGAACGAAGGAATTAAATAATTTTCGTCCGATTACGCTGCCAAACGCTGCCTAAACTCAAATTAATTCCAGATACCCGAGTATTTAGCAGCAGAGAGCATTTCTACAGAATTAGTTTCGCGAAATACGGCCGACGAATCGGCGAGCCACCGAACTAAAGTAAGTAGAATTTCTCTAAATTAATGTCTATGTGTTCCTAGCTGAGAAGTGAATACTTCTCTCTTCTGGGCCACTGAAAAATAGCGAGTTTTCGACCGTCTTTCGATAAGCCTAAGTTTAGGCTATAAACTATATCGAAAGTAACGTTACTCTTTACAATAAAGCTGTATTTAGTATTGATTGACGTATTTATGAATGCAGTTGGGAGAAAATAGTTGAAGTACAGGCCGAGCCTCGTCCGACGGACGAAGAGTCGGAGATAAGGTATGTAAAGTTAGTTTTCTTCGGCAAGTTAAGTAATATCAGTGTAGTGTAACAAATTACGGACCAGTAGAATGTTCAGAAGTCAAATGATGCGTTATTATGAATGTTGGTACGATGTGAGAAACATTGGGTTGTAATGTGTATGAAACCTATCAGAATGATATAGATTCTAACGCAAGCGTTAGAGATTGCCCAGTATATTCAGTGTGTGATGTAATATGCCATGTTAAGATATTGTTGTGTTCAGCTGAAACCCCGCGGAGTAGTACAGTATCCGTAAAGCACTTCAAAAATAGAATAGCAGGCTAAAATGAAGTTCAGAAAGCATGTCAGGAATAGTAAATCAGGTTACGATAGAAAATCAGTATACAGCATAGTTCAGCAGAAAGACTATATTCGTACATATATATATATAGTACTTCCAGCCTCAGCATGTATTAAGTGTGTACATATTTCTATCACTATTCCAGCATATAGTGTATACAGAAACTTAGACAACAACAGAGTTTTCAGCAGAAACATTATCTTATATAGCATTTGCCCAGTACAGCCCGGCAGGAGACTATATTCATATTTATACGTCTTTATTTGCCTCAGCACATATTAAATACGTACAGATTACTATCAGTAGCCCAGCATGTAATATATATGATACTTTACCCCTATTAGCCTCAGCATGTGAGATACACAGACAGTATTGCCAGTTGAGACCGTTGTATTGTTTGGGGTTGGATTACCTAGCATCCATGACCGCCCCAGGGTTAATAGCTGTATCGACTCGTCCACCAGAGGACGAGGATACGTCACTCTATGGGGTGGCATGCCGTCCCGCCAGGGGACGAAGATGGGATGCCAGTTTTTCCCCATATTTGTGCCTTGATCGGCCTTACACACCCCAGTCGAGCGGATACGCCCGGGTGCAGATTCAGGAGTCCTCCGGACTCAGATGCAGTTATAGTCAGGGGTTCAGCGAGCCCAAGTGCATACCCAGGGACCGGCAGGGTGCTTACAGCCAGTATAGGAGATGGGTTGACCGGGATAGGGGTATAGATTCTGTGTTGATTGTACCTCCCGGCTTATGGGGGCCGGGTAAGGTTGTGTATGCCATGTTATGTTATGTATGTTATGCTATATTACAGTAGATATGAGTAGATTAGTAGTAGAATGATACGTCTCCAGAAATGACACCTACTCCCTCCAGCATGATTAAGAACAGGTACAATCTACACCATCAGATAGTTAATCTAGTTCTTCTTATTCCAGTTTCGACAATTATGTTATTGATTTCAGATATCCCTTCAGTTCTTACAGATTCAGTTATCTCCTGCTATTTAGAATTTTTAGTTATATTACTTGTATTCAGCTGTATTCAGTTTTCTTTACATACTCAGTATCAGCGGTACTGACGCCCAGTGGGGCGCTGCATTACTTGCCTGCAGGTACCCATAGACGCGCAGGCGATACCACGTGATCCCCATCAGCGGTCGAATATTCAGCTCCTATCATCCGGAGACTAAATTTCTAGAGGTGTAGTTCAGTTCCTTTTGTTGTACAGTACGGGTAGGTTGGGGCCCTGTTCCGATCATTTCTATTATTCTTATTAGAGGCTTGCAGTCTGTATGTCTTCCCTGTGGTCAGATGAGCCGGTCGTGTGAGGCCGTGCAGTTGTATAGTTGCCTTTACTCCTTTCTTTCTTTTGTAATGGCTGTGTGGGGCCATAGTTTGTCAGTAGTGGTGACATTGCCGGTCACGTAGCTTTTCAGTATGTTATGTTTGAGTTACAGATAACTAGACAGCATGGTGGCCTTGTCGGCCCGCATAGGTTCCCCTGAATTAACATGTTTCTGGTCAGCTGTAATACAGGTACAGAAGGCTATAGGCCAATGGGCCGGGGGCTGTATTTACAGCCGTTATATAGCCCTTTGTTTCCAGAAATGTGAGTTAGAGCCAGCCAGGCGCCAGATGCGCCCAGGCTTAACAAGTTCAGCAGGTCAGGTCCTAGTAGGGCACCAGGTGCCAGTCATACCCCCCAAGGTGGGGTGTGACATATTTCCTATCTTCGGGCGAGAAAGTTGATAGCCAAGGGGAGCATTTACCACATTGTCAGAGTTTAGGATGTTCGAGTAGAGCCTCCGACTCTCCAGTCTGTTCCATGGTGAATGAATTTCCCGATGTTATCCCAGATGAGCTACCTGGTATACCCCTAGAAATGGAAATAGAGTTTGCAATTGATTTATTACTAGGCACTCAGCCCATATCAATTCCCCCTTATCACATGGCTCCTGCTGAACTCAGAGAACTAAAGGAGCAGTTCAAAGATTTGTTAGACAAGGGCTTTATCAGGCCGAGTACTTCACCTTGGGGTGCGCCAGTTTTGTTTGTGAGAAAGAAGGATGGTTCCCTCCGCATGTGTATAGAGTATCGGCAACTGAATAAAGTTATTATCAACAATAAGTATCCGCTTCCTAGGATAGATGATCTATTTGATCAGTTACAGGGAGCTAGATATTTCTCCAAAATTGACTTAAGGTTCGGATATCATTAGGTTCGTGTTCGTGAAAGGGACATTCCAAAGACTGCCTTCAGGACGAGATACAGCCATTTTGAATTCTTAGTCATGTCCTTTGGGCTGACGAATGCTCCAGTCGTGTTTATGGACCTGATGAACAGTATTTTCAGACCATGTCTGGACCTGTTCGTGATAGTGTTTATTGATGATATTCTGGTGTATTCTCGCTCAGAGGTAGGCCACCAGGATCATTTGTGGTCAATGCTCCAGATTCTCAGGGACCGACAGCTATATGCCAAGTTCTCGCAATGTGAATTCTGGCTGAATTCAGTAACCTTTTTGGGTCATATCGTGTCGGATGCTGGTATACAGGTAGATACCCAGAAAATAGAAGCAGTAAAAGCATGGACCAGACCTACCAGTCTGACCGAGGTACGTAGTCTCCTGGGGTTAGCAGGGTACTACAGGAGGTTTGTTGAAGGAGGTTCCACCTTAGCAGCACCTCTAACTAAATTGACGCAGAAGGCAGCAAAATTTCAGTGGACTGAGGCATTTGAGCAGAGCTTCCAGGAATTGAAAGACAGGTTTTCGTCAGCTCCAGTGTTAGCATTGCCAGAAGGTACAGAAGGTTATGCAGTTTATTGTGATGCTCCGGGTGTTGGGTTAGGATGTGTGTTGATGCAGCATGGTAAAGTAATTGCTTATACTTCCATACAGTTGAGGAAACATGAAAAGAACTATCCTACCCACAACCTCGAATTAGCCGCAGTGATTCACGCCTTAAAGATATGGAGACATTACTTGTATGGCATCCAAATGGATATTTTCACTGATCATAAGAGCCTACAGTATATCTTAACCTAGAAAGAGTTGAATTTGCAGCAGCGTCGCTGGTTAGAGCTGTTGAAAGACTATGATGTGAATATTCTGTATCACCCAGGGAGAGCTAATGTGGTGGCAGATGCCCTTAGCCGTAAATCTATGGGAAGTCTGGCACACTTACGGCCTAAGCAGCGGGAATTAGCCCGGGAATTGCATAAGTTACCCAATTTTGCCGTTCGTGTAGCAGAAACAGAGGACAACAGAGGGATAATCAAGAACACTGTGGTGTCTTCTTTACTCGTGGAAGTAAATGAACGGCAGTGTGAAGATCCTAGCCCGGTTCATCTTATAAACAGAGTTAAGCAAGGAGAGGTGATAGATTTTCAGATAACCGAGAATGGGGTATTGTGATATACAGATCGCCTTTGTGTTCCAAACATTGCAGGGCTGTGCCAACAGATTATGGGTGAGGTACATTATGCCTGTTATTTTCTCCACCCAGGTTCGACGAAAATATACAACGATATAAAAGAAATCTACTGGTGGCCAGGAAGGAAGAAGGAAATAGAAGGATTCGTAGCTTAGTGTCCCAACTGCCAACAGGTAAAAGTTGAACATCAGAAATCAGGCGGACTAACTCAGGATATAGCTGTGCCTCTATGGAAATGGGAAGCAGTAAATATGGATTTTGTAGCAGGATTACCCCGCACCAGGCGTAGATATGATTCGATGTGGGTGATTATTGACAGATTGACAAAATTAACTCATTTTCTGCCATTAAAGGCTACCTTTTCCGCCGAGGATTATGCTGAGCTGTATATCAGAGAAATAGTCAGGTTGCATGGTGTTCCAGTGTCCATTATATTCGACAGAGAGGCGCAGTTTATAGATAAATTTTGGCAATCATTTCATAGAGGCTTGGGGACGCAGGTTAACCTGAGCACAACTTTTCATCCTCAGATAGATGGGCAGGCAGAACGCACCATTCAAACGCTCGAGGATATGTTGCGAGCATGTGTGTTGGATTTCGGAGTTAACTGGGATGAACATTTACCACTCATTGAGTTTTCCTATAATAACTGTTACCATTCAGCTATTTAGATGGCGCCTTATGAGGCATTATATGGGCGAAAGTGCAGATCTCCAGTTGGTTGGATTGAGGTAGGAGAATAAGCATTGATTGGGCCAGATATCATTCATCAGTCAAAGGAAAAAGTAAAGCTTATCATAGAACATTTACTGACTGCTCAGAGCCGACAGAAATCTTATGCTTACATGCGGCGCAGAAATTTGAAATTTAATGTGGGTGATTGGGTGTTTCTGAAAGTTTTGCCGATTAAGGGTGTAATGAGATTTGGCAAGAAAGGCAAGCTCAGCCCGAAGTTTGTTGGGCCTTATCAAATTCGCCCAGGAATATGCATATTCAGATGTTGAAAAAATAAATAGTCTTAATCATTCAGTGTTTAGATTTAGAGACAACATCTTAATCATTCAGATGCATTCAGATTCAGACGTCTTAATCTTAATGAAAAACAAATGAGGCCTTAGTTATGTAACTAATACTTATTAGCCATACTTAGTTTGACATAACTTAGTACATTTACAGTAAGATCATTTTTATTACGGCGTATTAATCAATAATTTTTTTATGTCATTTCATTGTTCTTTTTATTGAATATTTCAGTACAATGTCATTATTCATCGCATAGTTTGTGTTATTTTATTAATTAAGAAATACCATAGATAATTGTATGTTATGAGGATTAAAAAATATTCCACGTACAAGTTATATGTTTTGTATGAAGACTTTATCGAAAAAAAGATGAAAAATTCGTGATCGAAAAATGCTATTTTTATTGATTTGATTTGATTTATAAATCTAAAAATCTGACATAATTAATTTGGTTTGACATTTGAACAATCTGAACAAAGACGGACTATGTACACCCCTAGCTGCACCATATTTCCAGCGATAAACGAGCCCTTGTTGTGGTCGGTTCCCAATAATAACAATCCAGCAACTCCATAAATGAAGTTATTATTCACTGGCCATGTGTGACAATTGAACGGGCATGACCTCCATTGACTCACGCCTGACTAATCCCATTTGCTACGTGTCACCATTAATTTTGTCCACCTATCGAATTCGAAGTTTACTTCATACAATGAGACATACAAAAAAACTTTTAATTATCATAAATAACTTCAATAAATCCAAAATTAATTATCTCTTTATCTTTCACAAGTAGTTATAGACCAGTCAAGCTTTCATTTGTGTATGTTTGATGTAATTTGATTTGTATATAAACTATAGAATATACTATATTATTTATTTGGTATGTAATCTAATTTTCATTAATTGTAATTTGACTAAATTTAATTTTTTTGGTTATAAATAGTGGTACTTTTCTTTCATCTAGCATATCCCAAATACAAATCAAATCCAAAAAAAAAATCTACTAATCAATAATGAATTTCAGAAAGATTGTAGCAGCAATGTTCCTCATTGTGATTTTTGTTGCAAATGTTGAAGCTACTGGTGAGGTGAAATTGTCTTGTGAACAAAAATGTCAACTTTTATGTCTCGTCAATCCTTTTTGCATGGAAGATTGCTTGAAGGATTGTCATCATTCTATTTCTCTTAAATCATTCAACTGTAAGTTAAGTTGTTCAACTGAACATTGCTCCAAGTTTAAACAAGGTATAATTCTTTTCATATCTTTTCTATTCAATAATTTTCGACTTCCTCCGTTTCAATTTGTTTGTCTGATTTTGTAAAAACAATAATTTTGAGTCTATTTAACTCTAAAAGCTAACTCATAGGGTGAGTATTATCCAAGTCCACATAATTAAGGAGACCAAATCTGACTTCCCTAACCGATGTGGGAAACTTTACAGATTTTGACTTGACATGAAATTTAAGAAACTAAAGAAGATTTCTGAATCTTGCGGTCTTAAACTAAAGATATGTTAAATGTACTAAAATGCCCTTTAATTTTATGGTTTTAAACATGTCACGTGGAAAGTTACAATTAAAAAGTCTCCAAAAAAAGGAAAGAGACATATTAAAAACGAAAATAAGATAAACAAATAGAGACGGGGGAATATTTTTTTCTGACAGGTAAAGTTAATGTAACCCAATTTGTCTCTGACTTATTTTTTTTAAAACAAATTCTTTTCAGATGAGAAGTTGATGGGAAGCTGCTTGGATGAATGTGGATCAAAATATTGCAATGGAATGTAATTTTATGCTACTGTTATTTAGTCAATTAAATAAAGCAGAGTTTAGAAGAAGAATAACTAGGAAAAATATGTTATCTTGATGACTATAATTGTAATCAAGATTTATGCTTTTAATGAATTAATATGTTTATGACAACTTCTATCTTTTTGTTTTCACCACTTCTATTTTGGTCAGCTTTTCATCATTTTTTTGTTAACCGACATGTATTTTTAAGATGCTTATTTTTTTATAATAATAAAAAATATCTTTTTAAAAAAATTAGAAAATATACTTATAAATACTTTTAAAAATTAGTTTTGTACTTAAATGCTTCTCTATTTATTGGGCCAAGACAACCTTTAATTGGGTGAAACTCAATATGAATGAAAGTTATGTGAAGGAGGATGGAAAAAAAATAGGTATAAGAGGAAGGGTCATTCACACGAATGCCCTTATTTTAAATTGGTATTAAATTTTTTTCATTCGATACTTTAAGTGACAAAAAAGTGATCAAAATGCCCTTAACCAAAAAAACCACAAGGCATAAGTTTTTGCCCAAAGTTATGCCTTAAGGCAAAATTCGCACAGGTTATGCTTTATGTATATAGGCGTAAGTTAAAAATAACATGACTTATGCTTGGTAGGCAAAAATTCATGTTATTGAACTTGTGCCTACTTCTGTCCATAGGCACAAGTTCAATAACTTGAAATTATGCCTGTCAAGCATAAGGATTAACATGAACTTGTACCTAAAGGGCATAAGTTCATGCAACTAAAATTATGCCTAGGGCAGAAGTTCAATTGCATGAAATTTTTTCGCATAGGCACAAATTTAATAACATGAAATTATGCCTATCAAGCATAAGTTAAGTAACATGAACTTGTGCCTAAAAGGCAGAAGTTCATGAAATTGAAATTTTGCCTAGGCATAAGTTCAATTGCATGAAATTCTGCCCCATAGGCACAAGTTCAATAACATGAAATTATGCTTACCAGACATAAGTTAAGTTAAGTAACAAGAAAAATAATAAATATGCACACTACATAGATCTTAACTAAACAGAAATGAAAAGACAGAAAAAGAATTAAAAACAGAAAGAGAATATCAAATGCGAAGCTATAATCTTTACGGAAAAAAAAGTAATGAACATAAAAAAGACTAATCTTAATCTACATATTAATTCAGCCAGATTTAAATTTAAAAAAAAACAAGGAAGCTATGAAAAGAAAAGGGGTTGAATATTACCTGTTTCGATGCATCGAGTAAGGTTTGAGAGTTAAGCGATATCATCTTTTACCCGAAATTTGAATTTTTTTTCGATTAAGTCGACAAATCGAAATAAAATAAGAGAAAATATGAATTAGTAACAACGGAGCAGAGCAGAAAGCTTTGGGGAAAAAATCCTCCTAACTGAAAATTTTAAACAAGCAAACTACTTTTTTTTAAAATTCGAAAATGCCCAAAAGTTCAATTCCCCCCCCCCCCCCTTTTAAAAGAGAGAAATGGGTTCTGTTTATAGAACCCAACTGGTAGGATTTGAATTTGAAATTGATTTTTTTTAAAAAAACAAAGATACAAAGAGAGGCAAGAAAAAGTCTTACCTACTTCCATATTTGAGGGGATGGAGACACTTATCCTTCCTCTCACGCCATCAGCGATTGAAAGTCATAGCACCTCCGTGGAATGGTGAAAAAAAAAGAGACGTGAGGGAGAAGGGAATAGATTATCAGTGAATTTTAGGGAGATGGGCGTCTACTCGATGCTCGGGAAGAGGATAAGGCTGCGGCTGCTAAATGAAAAAAGGGTGGGAAAGTTTCTGGGATCGTTTGATTGTTGTTGTTCTTAGTTGCTACAAATAAAAAAAATTATGTTGTATTGGGTTTAGGTCTTTAGTGAGGAAACAGGCCATATTTGATGGATGATTTGTGTCAAATTCGTTCCAAATTGCTCTTATAAAAGTGCTTAATTAAGGCCTCCTTAGTATGAGAAAATAATAAGGCTGATATATTAATCAAAACATAGCTACTTTTAGTTATAAAAAGTAAACAAAATATTTTAATTGTAACTAGAATATTAATAGAATAGTCAAACAAATTAAAATTAAACCAATCTTTAAAACTAGTTTGAGGTAAAATTGAGATGCATTAATTATTCAATTAATTAATTGAGCTTCTCGAACTTACAAAAGTAAAATAATTATTTATAAAAATAAACTACCTATTATAATTAGGTCGCATCGACCTCAATTTGACAAAAAGTGAAATATTACTTAATACGATACTTATTTTTAATGTAAATTAATTTTCAAACTAATCAAATAAATATATTTAATATTCATTATTTATAATATATATGTTACACCCCGTAAGTTCTTGACACTTAGTTGGCCTATTTGCATGTTGGTTAAGAGTTTTAGAATGCCATACGTGCGAGAAAAGGACCTGGGGAGAGACCGTACAAGTGCCAAGTCGGAGCGTCGCAAGGCAAATGCGACTTATAAATCGCATTCGACAAAGGCAACTTAAAGGCTCCAAGTATATAAAGGTCTCTCACTTCATTTTCAAGTCACCTTTCATATTATTTCCAAAGTGAACGACCAAAAACAGAGGAGGAGCGAAGGGTTTATATAATATTCGTTCGGTCCAAAGTCAAATTAACTTCGGGTACTGAAGTATAAAGCTGCAGGGAGCATTTCTACGGAGTTAGTTTCGTTAAATTCCGGTGAAGCGTTGTCCTGCCGAGTCAAAGTGATTGGAATTGCTCCAAACTAGTGTTAATATACTCCCAGGCCTAAAGTGAGTATTTCTCCCTTCTAGACCTCCGAGAAATCACGAGTTTTCGATCGAACTTCCATAAGTTGAAAGATAGTCAGTATATAGATTTAAAGTACTATTTTCTTCCAGTATAATAATGAAGTTAGTTCTATTCTTGCATGGATATGATTACAGTTGGGGAGAATAGCTGAATACGAGTCAAACCTCGCCAGTTAATCGGTAAACCGACAATCGAGGTATGTATGCCAGTTTCTTTCGGCAAGCTAGTAGTTCCAGTATAGCAAAACAGTATAATTCTCAGCAAAATATTCCAAAAATATTATTTCAGACTTAGTATATCTCGGTATCAGATTCAGTATATTTTAGTATCAGATTCAGCATATTTCAGTATGAGATTCAGTATATTTCAATATGAGATTTAGAAAAGAATACCAGAGTATAAATATTATTATCAGATTCAATATATATATATATATATATATATATATATATATATATATATTACATGCGGTTATTGCTATCTGTGGAGACATGATTATTCTGCGATGGGAACCCTTAGAGCTTCCTTGACCGCCCCAGGGTTAATAGCTGTGTCTACTCGCCCGCCAGAGGGTGAGGATACGTCACTCTACAGAGTGGCATGCCATCCCCCAGCGGACGAAGATGGGATGCAGATTCCCCATAGCAGGCTGATCAGCACTATACCACACCCCTTGTCCAGCGCTTACGCTCGTGGTGCAGCTTTCAGATTTCAGGAGTCCTCCAGACTCAGATACAACTATAGTCAGGGGCCCAGCGAGTCCAAGTTGCATAGCCAGGGGGACGGCAGTATGCTCATAGTTACTAGGTGGATGGACCTGGGTAGGGGTATATAGATTGTGTGCTGGTTGGTACCTTACGGCTTATGGGGGCTACTAAAGTTCTTGTATGCTATGTTGTGTTAGTTATTAATAGATAGAAAGTAGACCGTCATGTTAACAGGTATGACTCTTACTCTCTTCAATAAATTTATGCTCTTTTCAGTCAGTCTCAGCCCGTCTCCTATTACTTCAGTATCTATAAGTATTATTGTTTGCTTTCAGTTATTTTCAATTTTTAATTTTGCATACTCAGTACCAATGGTACTGACGCCCGTTTTGGGGCGCTGCATTACTCGCCTACAAGTACTCATAGACGAGGAGCATCCCTCGTACTTCCAGCCAGCGTACAGAGTCTTCAGCTCCTATCATCCGGAGCTTGATAGCTAAACGTTTACTTCCCTTTTTGTTTGTACAGTATGGGTAGGTCGGGGCCCTGTCCCGACCATCTTATTATTCTTAGAGGCTTGCGGATTGTATATTCCCTGTGGTTAGTTGTACCGGTCATGTGGGGCCGTGTGTATGTTTTTAATTTGCATGTGATGGTCGTGAAGGGCCTTGTTCAGTTGTCAGCTGGTGGCCTTGTCGGTCACACATCAGTTTAGCGCTTGATTCTACTTTCCAGTGATATCTAGTCAGCATGGTGGCCTTGTCGTCCTGTATAGATTCCCTTGTGTTCAGTTGTTCTAGGTAGCTGTTATATTCCTACAGGTGGCTATAGTCTTTGTCGGCCGGAGGCTGTATTTACAGCCATTATATAGCCCGCTATTTTCATAAATCCAGAATTAGAGCCAGCCTGGCACCAGAAGTTCTTAGGCTCAGTAGTCCAGTAGTCCAGGTCCTAGTAGGGCACCAGGTGCCAGTCATGCCTCCCAAGGCGGGGCGTGACAAATTTGATATCAGAGCAGGTCATATCCTAGGGAGTCTGCCAGCCCTGCTAAGTAGAGTCTTGTCTATGGATGTGTTGTGCACCACATACCATAGGCAGGAGGCTGCAAGGCATGATAGGATGGCTACTCTTTCTTCTTATTCAGTCGTGCTATAGAGCAGTACATTGTAGGGTTGAGTCCCTAAAGTTTACTATACTCCTTGGTTACAGATAAAATGTCAGATCAGTGACATCCTATCACAGGACGAAGATTGGATACATCAGCAGGAGAGGGCACCAGCAAGATGCCCCAGTCTCAATTAGCATCAGATCGATCTGAGAGCAATACAGAGGCATCGTCCCGATCTTCTCAACAGTCTCCACCCCATCAGGAGCCACTTGGAACGACACGACCTCCCACAGTTCCTATACCTACACCATCTAACCAGGAGGTCAGGAGTGCAGTAGTTATGTTAGCGCAAATGATGGATACTCAGCGCCAGTCAATGCCACCTACAACGGCATAATCATCAGGTGGGCCTGGTAGTTCGAGGGTTCGAGAATTCCTGGCACTAGGTCCCTCACAGTTTACCAAGACAGATCGAATAAAGGACCCCCAGGACTTCCTGGATCAGCTGCAAAGGATCTTACGGGTAATGCATATTACATCTGCAGAGTCGGTCGAATTGGTGGTATTCCGACTGAGGGATATTGTTGTGTTGCGGTATGAGAGTTGGGAAAGGTCTAGAGGGAGAGATGTTGCCCCTCCGACTTGATCCATCTTTTCAGAGGATTTCCTTGACCGTGATCTATCGCGAGAGATCTGACAGGCCCGGATGGACCAATTTTTACACCTGGAGCAGGGGGTGATGAGTGTTCAAGAATACGCCGTGCAGTTCGATTCTTTGGCCCGATATGCTCCAGCCTTTGTAGACACCATGCCATCTAGAGTCCGCCGATTTATTATCGGGCTGAACCCAGAGTATATTGAGGCCTGTATGATAGCTACTTTGCGGAAAGATATGGATATTGCTCGAGTGCAGGCTTTTGCTCAGACTATTGAGGGCCTCAGACAGCGGCAATAGGATAGCAGACGAACAAGTCAGGAACAACGCCGAAGGGACAGGTCAGATGAGTTACAGGGGGAGATTCGGAGAGGTACTAGGCCACGGTTGTCAGATAGGCCACCTAAACCCCCGCCTCCATTCACCCCAGCAGAGGAGAGTAGAGCAGAGTAGGTATACACCACCACTTTGCCCTATTTAAAGCCGACGCCACTCTGGAGCTTGCAGATATGGCTCCAAAGGGTGTTATATATGTGGACAGGAGGGTCATATGATGAGAGATTGTCCAGCCAGGGGTCAGGGTGACGGAATAGAGAGGACAGGGCATTAGCAGGGTCGCGAGCTCCAGCAGCCTCGGCAGAGCGCAGGCCCTCAGTTTCAGCGGTCAGAGGCCGAGGCAGATCAGGGGCCTCTAGTTCAGGTACGGGTCCAAGTCGTACCTATGCATTACCAGGGAAATAGTATTCTGAGGCTTCTCCAGATGTTGTGACAGGTATGATGACTAGTTGCTCTCACCCTGCTTATGTATTAATCGATCCGGGATCTACGTTGTCCTATGTTACCCCATTAGTGGCTCGAAAGTTCAGTATTTTACCAGAATTGCTTCGGCAACCCTTTTCTCTATCTACACCCGTCGGTGACTCTATCATAGCCAAAAGGGTTTATCGAGGGTCGACAGTAGAGGTTGCTAGCCGTTAGACCGCAGAAGATTTGGTAGAGTTAGAAATGGTTGATTTTGATGCCGTTATGGGTATGGATTGGTTAGCTCCATGCTATGCCAATATAGAATGCTGGACCAAGACAGTCCGACTCCACTTTCCAGGGGAGGCAGTACGAGAGTGGAAGGGCAGTACAGCTACACCAAAAGGTAGGTTTATTTCCTATCTTCGGGCGAGAAAGTTGATAGCCAAGGGGAGCATTTACCACATTGTCAGAGTTTAGGATGTTCGAGTAGAGCCTCCGACTCTCCAGTCTGTTCCAGTGGTGAATGAATTTCCCGATGTTATCCCAGATGAGCTACCTGGTATACCCCCATAAAGGGAAATAGAGTTTGCAATTGATTTATTACTAGGCACTCAGCCCATATCAATTCCCCCTTATCACATGGCTCCTGCTGAACTCAGAGAACTAAAGGAGCAGTTCAAAGATTTGTTAGACAAGGGCTTTATTAGGCTGAGTACTTCACCTTGGGGTACGCCAGTTTTGTTTCTGAGAAAGAAGGATGGTTCCCTCCGCATGTGTATAGACTATCGGCAACTGAATAAAGTTATTATCAAGAATAAGTATCCGCTTCCTAGGATAGATGATCTATTTGATCAGTTACAGGGAGCTAGATATTTCTCCAAAATTGACTTAAGGTTCGGATATCATTAGGTTCGTGTTCGTGAAAGGGACATTCCAAAGACTGCCTTCAGGACGAGATACAGCCATTTTGAATTCTTAGTCATGTCCTTTGGGCTGACGAATGCTCCAGTCGTGTTTATGGACCTGATGAACAGTATTTTCAGACCATGTATGGACTTGTTCGTGATAGTGTTTATTGATGATATTCTGGTGTATTCTCGCTCAGAGGTAGACCACTAGGATCATTTGCGGTCAATGCTCCAGATTCTCAGGGACCGTCAGCTATATGCCAAGTTCTTGCAATGTGAATTCTGGCTGAATTCAGTAACCTTTTTGGGTCATATCGTGTCGGATGCTGGTATACAGGTAGATACCCAAAAAATAGATGTAGTAAAAGCATGGACCAGACCTACCACTCCGACCGAGGTACGCAGTCTCCTGGGGTTAGCAGGGTACTACAGGAGGTTTGTTGAAGGAGTTTCCACCTTAGCAGCACCTCTGACTAAATTGACGCAGAAGGCAGCAAAATTTCAGTGGACTGAAGCATGTGAGCAGAGCTTCCAGGAATTGAAAGACAGGTTATCGTCAGCTCCAGTGTTAGCATTGCCAGAAGGTACAAAAGGTTATGCAGTTTATGTGATGCTCCGGGTGTTGGGTTAGGATGTGTGTTGATGCAGCATGGTAAAGTAATTGCTTATGCTTCCAGACAGTTGAGGAAACATTAAAAGAACTATCCTACCCATGGCCTAGAAATTAGCCGCAGTGATTCACGCCTTAAAGATATGGAGACATTACTTGTATGGCATCCAAATGGATATTTTCACTGATCATAAGAGCCTACAGTATATCTTAACCTAGAAAGAGTTGAATTTGCGGCAGCGTCGCTGGTTAGAGCTATTGAAAGACTATGATGTGAATATTCTGTATCACCCAGGGAGAGCTAATGTGGTGACACATGCCCTTAGCCGTAAATCTATGGGAAGTCTGGCACACTTACGGCCTAAGCAGCGGGAATTAGCCCGGGAATTGCATCAGTTACCCAATTTTGCCGTTCGTGTAGCAGAAACAGAGGACAACAGAGCGATAATCAAGAACACTGCGGTGTCTTCTTTAGTCATGCAAGTAAAGGAACGGCAGTGTGAAGATCCTAGCATGGTTCAGCTTATAAACAGAGTTAAGCAAGGAGAGGTGATAGATTTTCAAATAACCGAGGATGGGGTATTGCGATATAAAGATCGCCTTTGTGTTCCAGACATTGCAGGGCTGTGCCAACAGATTATGGGTGAGGTACATTATGCCCGTTATTCTCTCCACCCAGGTTCGACGAAAATGTACCACGATATAAAAGAAATCTACTGGTGGCCAGGAAGGAAGAAGGGGATAGAAGGATTCGTAGCTTAGTGTCCCAACTGCCAGCAGGTAAAAGTTGAACATCAGAAATCAGGCGGACTAACTCAGGATATAGTTGTGCCTCTATGGAAATGGGAAGCAGTAAATATGGATTTTGTAGCAGGATTACCCTGCACCAGGCGTAGATATGATTCAATGTGGGTGATTGTTGACAGATTGACAAAATTAACTCATTTTCTGCCATTAAAGGCTACCTTTTCCGCCGAGGATTATGCTGAGCTGTATATCAGAGAAATAGTCAGGTTGCATGGTGTTCCAGTGTCCATTATCTTTGACAGAGAGGCGCAGTTTATAGATAAATTTTGGCAATCATTTCATAGAGGCTTGGGGACACAGGTTAACCTGAGCACAGCTTTTCATCCTCAGATAGATGGGCAGGCAGAACGCACCATTCAAACGCTCGAGGATATGTTGCGAGCATGTG
Organism: Datura wrightii; assembly: GCA_035772735.1. Classification (NCBI taxonomy): domain Eukaryota; kingdom Viridiplantae; phylum Streptophyta; class Magnoliopsida; order Solanales; family Solanaceae; genus Datura; species Datura wrightii. The sequence continues at coordinate 108,187,155 of JASDFA010000008.1, read as the reverse complement.
TGTTGGATTTCGGAGTTAACTGGGATGAACATTTACCACTCATTGAGTTTTCCTATAATAACTGTTACCATTCAGCTATTTAAATGGCGCCTTATGAGGCATTATATGGGCGAAAGTGCAGACCTCCAGTTGGTTGGATTGAGGTAGGAGAATAAGCATTGATTGGGCCAGATATCATTCATCAGTCAGAGGAAAAAGTAAAGCTTATCATAGAACATTTACTGACTGCTCAGAGCCGACAGAAATCTTATGCTTACGTGCGGCGCAGAAATTTGGAATTTAATGTGGGTGATTGGGTGTTTCTGAAAGTTTCGCCGATTAAGGGTGTAATGAGATTTGGCAAGAAAGGCAAGCTCAGCCCGAAGTTTGTTGGGCCTTATCAAATTCGCCCAGGAATATGCATATTCAGATGTTGAAAAATAAATAGTCTTAATCATTCAGTGTTTAGATTTAGAGACAACATCTTAATCATTCAGATGCATTCAGATTCAGACGTCTTAATCTTAATGAAAAACAAATGAGGCCTTAGTTATGTAACTAATACTTATTAGCCATACTTAGTTTGACATAACTTAGTACATTTACAGTATGATCATTTTTATTACGGCGTATTAATCAATAATTTTTTTATGTCATTTCATTGTTCTTTTTATTGAATATTTCAATACAATGTCATTTTTCATCGCATAGTTTGTGTTATTTTATTAATTAAGAAATACCATAGATAATTTTATGTTATGATGATTAAAAAATATTCCACGTATAAGTTATATATTTTGTATGAAGACTTTATCGAAAAAAAGATGAAAAATTCGAGATTGAAAAATGCTATTTTTATTGATTTGATTTGATTTATAAATTTAAAAACCTGACATAATTAATTTGGTTTGACATTTGAACAATTCGAGCAAAGACAAACTATGTACACCCCTACCTGCACCATATTTCCAGCGATAAATGAGCCCTTATTGTGGTATCGGTTCCCAATAGTAACAATCAACGAACTTCGAAAATAAATTTACTATTCACTGGCCATGTGTAAATATTGAACGGGCATGACCTCCATTGACTCACGCCTGACTAATCCCATTTGCTACATGTCACAATTTATTTTGTCCACCTATCGAATTCGAATTTTACTTCATTCAGTGAGATATACGAAAAAACTTTTAATTATCGTAAATAACTTCAATAAATCCAAAATTAATTATCCCTTTGTCTTTCACAAGTAGTTATAGACCAGTCAAACTTTTATTTGTGTATGTTTAACGTAATTTGATTTGTATATAAACTGCAGATTATACTATATTATTTATTTAGGGTGTAATCTAATTTTCATTAATTGTAATTTGACTAAATTTAATTTTTTTGGTTATAAATAGTGGTACTTTTCTTTCATCTAGAATATCCCAAATACAAATCAAATCCAAAAAAAAAATCTACTAATCAATAATGAATTTCAGAAAGATTGTAGCAGCAATGTTCCTCATTGTGATTTTTGTTGCAAATGTTGAAGCTACTGGTGAGGTGAAATTGTCTTGTGAACAAAAATGTCAACTTTTATGTCTCGTCAATCCTTTTTGCATGGAAGATTGCTTGAAGGATTGTCATCATTCTATTTCTCTTAAATCATTCAACTGTAAGTTAAGTTGTTCAACTGAACATTGCTCCAAGTTTAAACAAGGTATAATTCTTTTCATATCTTTTCTATTCAATAATTTTCGACTTCCTCCGTTTCAATTTGTTTGTCTGATTTTGTAAAAAGAATAATTTTGAGTCTATTTAACTCTAAAAGCTAACTCATAGGGTGAGGATTATCCAAGTCCACATAATTAAGGAGACCAAATCTGACTTCCCTAACCGATGTGGGACACTTTACAGATTTTGACTTGACATGAAATTTAAGAAACTAAAGAAGATTTTTGAATCTTGCGGTCTTAAACTAAAGATATGTTAAATGTACTAAAATGCCCTTTAATTTTATGGTTTTAAACATGTCACGTGGAAAGTTACAATTAAAAAGTCTCCAAAAAAAGGAAAGAGACATATTAAAAACGAAAATAAGATAAACAAATAGAGACGGGGGAATATTTTTTTCTGACAGGTAAAGTTAATGTAACCCAATTTGTCTCTGACTTATTTTTTTTAAAACAAATTCTTTTCAGATGAGAAGTTGATGGGAAGCTGCTTGTATGAATGTGGATCAAAATATTGCAATGGAGTGTAATTTTATGCTACTGTTATTTAGTCAATTAAATAAAGCAGAGTTTAGAAGAAGAAAAAATAGGAAAAATATGTTATCTTGATGACTATAATTGTAATCAAGATTTATGCTTTTAATGAAGTAATATGTTTATGACAACTTCTATCTTTTTGTTTTCACCACTTCTATTTTGGTCAGCTTTTCATCATTTTTTTGTTAACCGACATGTATTTTTAAGATGCTTATTTTTTCATAATAATAAAAAATATCTTTTTAAAAAAATTAGAAAATATACTTATAAATACTTTTAAAAATTAGTTTTGTACTTAAATGTTTCTCTATTTATTGGGCCAAGACAACCTTTAATTGGGTGAAACTCAATATGAATGAAAGTTATGTGAAGAAGGATGGAAAAAAAATAGGTATAAGAGGAAGGGTCATTCACACGAATGCCCTTATTTTAAATTGGTATTAAATTCTTTTCATTCGATACTTTAAGTGACAAAAAAGTGATCAAAATGCCCTTAACAAAAAAACCACAAGGCATAAATTTTTGCCCAAAGTTATGTCTTAAGGCAAAATTCGCACAGGTTATGCTTTATGTATATAGGCGTAAGTTAAAAATAACATGACTTATGCTTGGTAGGCAAAAATTCATGTTATTGAACTTGTGCCTACTTTTGTCCATAGGCACAAGTTCAATAACATGAAATTATGTCTGTCAAGCATAAGGTAATTAACATGAACTTGTACCTAAAGGGCATAAGTTCATGCAACTAAAATTATGCCTAGGGCAGAAGTTCAATTGCATGAAATTTTTTTGCATAGGCACAAATTTAATAACATGAAATTATGCCTATCAAGCATAAGTTAAGTAACATGAACTTGTGCCTAAAAGGCAGAAGTTCATGCAATTGAAATTTTGCCTAGGCAGAAGTTCAATTGCATGAAATTCTGCCCCAAAGGCACAAGTTCAATAACATGAAATTATGCTTAGCAGACATAAGTTAAGTTAAGTAACAAGAAAAGTAATAAATATGCACACTACATAGATCTTAACAAAACAGAAATGAAAAGACAGAAAAAGAATTAAAAACAGAAAGAGAATATCAAATGCGAAGCTATAATCTTTACGAAAAAAAAAGTAATGAACATAAAAAAGACTAATCTTAATCTACATATTAGTTCAGCCAGATTTAAATTTAAAAAAAAAAGGAAGCTATGAAAAGAAAAGGGGTTGAATATTACCTGTTTCGATGCATCGAGTAAGGTTTGAGAGTTAAGCGATATCATCTTTTACCCGAAATTTGATTTTTTTTTTCGATTAAGTCGACAAATCGAAATAAAATAAGAGAAAATATGAATTAGTAACAACGAAGCAGAGCAGAAAGCTTTGGGGAAAAAATCCGCCTAACTGAAAATTTTAAACAAGCAAACTACTTTTTTTTTAAATTCGAAAATGCCCAAAAGTTCAATTCCTCCCCTCCCCGCGCCACCCCCCCCCCCCCCTTAAAAGAGAGAAATGGGTTCTATTTATAGAACCCAACTGGTAGTATTTGAATTTGAAATTGATTTTTTTTTAAAAAAACAAAGATACAAAGAGAGGCAAGAAAAAGTCTTACCTACTTCCAGATTTGAGGGGATGGAGACACTTATCCTTCCTCTCACGCCATCAGCGATTGAAAGTCATAGCACCTCCGTGGAATGGTGAAAAAAAAAAGAGACGTGAGGGAGAAGGGAATAGATTATCAATGAATTTTAGGGAGATGGGCGTCTACTCGATGGTCGGGAAGAGGATAAGGCTGCGGATGCTAAATGAAAAAAGGGTGGGAAAGTTTTTGGGATCGTTTGATTGTTGTTGTTCTTAGTTGCTACAAATAAAAAAAATTATGCTGTATTGGGTTTAGGTCTTTAGTGAGGAAACAGGCCATATTCGATGGATGATTTGTGTCAAATTCGTTCCAAACTGCTCTTATAAAAGTGCTTAATTAAGTCCTCCTTAGTATGAGAAAATAATAAGGCTGATATATTAATCAAAACATAGCTACTTTTAGTTGTAAAAAGTAAACAAAATATTTTAATTGTAACTAGAATATTAATAGAATAGTCAAACAAATTAAAATTAAACCAATCTTTAAAACTAGTTTGAGGTAAAATTGAGATGCATTAATTATTCAATTAATTAATCGAGCTTCTCGAACTTACAAAAGTAAAATAATTATTTATAAAAATAAACTACCTATTATAATTAGGTCGCATCGACCTCAATTTGACAAAAAGTGAAATATTACTTAATACAATACTTATTTTTAATGTAAATTAATTTTCAAACTAATCAAATAAATATATTTAATATTCATTATTTATAATATATATGTTACACCCCGTAAGTTCTTGACACTTAGTTGGCCTATTTGCATGTTGGTTAAGAGTTTTAGAATGCCATACGTGCGAGAAAAGGACCCTGGGAGAGACCGGACAAGTGCCAAGTCGGAGCGTCGCAAGGCAAATGCGACTTATAAATCGCATTCGACAAAGGCGACTTAAAGGCTCCAAGTATATAAAGGTCTCTCACTTCATTTTCAAGTCACCTTTCATATTATTTCCAAAGTGAACGACCAAAAACAGAGGAGGAGCGAAGGGTTTATATAATATTCATTCGGTCCAAAGTCAAATTAACTTCGGGTACCGAAGTATAAAGCTGCAGGGAGCATTTCTACAGAGTAAGTTTCGTGAAATTCCGGTGAAGCGTCGTCCTGCCGAGTCAAAGTGATTGGAATTGCTCAAAACTAGTGTTAATACACTCCCAGGCCTAAAGTGAGTATTTCTCCCTTCTAGACCTCCGAGAAATCACGAGTTTTCGATCGAACTTCGATAAGTCGAAAGATAGTCAGTATATAGATTTAAAGTACTATTTTCTTCCAGTATAATAATGAAGTTAGTTCTATTCTTTCATGGATATGATTACAGTTGGGGAGAATAGCCGAATACGAGTCAAACCTCGCCAGTTAATCGGTAAACCGACAATCGAGGTATGTATGCCAGTTTCTTTCGGCAAGCTAGTAGTTCCAGTATCGCAAAACAGTATAATTCTCAGCAGAATATTCCAAAAATATTATTTCAGACTTAGTATATCTCAGTATCAGATTCAATATATTTTAGTATCAGATTCAGCATATTTCAGTATGAGATTCAGTATATTTCAATTTGAGATTCAGAAAAGAATACCAGAATATAAATATTATTATCAGATTCAATATATATATATATATATATATATATAACATGCGGTTATTGCTATCTGTGGAGACATGATTGTTCTGTGATGGGAAACATCAGAGCTTCCTTGACCGCCCCAGGGTTAATAGCTGTGTCTACTCGCCTGCCAGAGGGTGAGGATACGTCGCTCTATGGAGTGGCATGCCGTCCCCCAGCGGACGAAGATGGGATGCAGATTCCCCATAGCAGGCTGATCAGCACTATACCACACCCCTTGTCCAGCGCTTGCGCCCGTGGTGCAGCTTTCAGATTTCAGGAGTCCTCCAGACTCAGATACAGCTATAGTCAGGGGCCCAGCGAGTCCAAGTTGCATAGCCAGGGGGACGACAGTATGCTCATAGTTACTAGGTGGATGGACCTGGGTAGGGGTATATAGATTGTGTGCTGGTTGGTACCTTACGGCTTATGGGGGCTACTAAAGTTCTTGTATGCTATGTTGTGTTAGTTATTAATAGATAGAAAGTAGACTGTCATGTTAACAGGTATGAATCTTACTCTCTTCAATAAATTTATGCTCTTTTCAGTCAGTCTCAGCCCGTCTCCTATTACTTCAGTATCTATAAGTATTATTGTTTGCTTTCAGTTATTTTCAATTTTTTAATTTTGCATACTCAGTACCAATGGTACTGACGCCCGTTTTGGGGCGCTGCATTACTTGCCTGCAAGTACTCATAGACGAGGAGCATCCCTCGTACTTCCAGCCAGCGTACAGAGTCTTCAGCTCCTATCATCCGGAGCTTGATAGCTAAATGTTTACTTCCCTTTTTGTTTGTACAGTATGGGTAGGTCGGGGCCCTATCCCGACCATCTTATTATTCTTAGAGGCTTGCGGATTGTATATTCCCTGTGGTTAGTTGTACCGGTCATGTGGGGCCATGTGTATGTTTTTAATTTGCATGTGATGGCTGTGAGGGGCCTTGTTCAGTTGTCAGCTGGTGGCCTTGTCGGTCACACATCAGTTTAGCGCTTGATTCTACTTTCCAGTGATATCTGGTCAGCATGATGGCCTTGTCGTCCTATATAGATTCCCTTGTGTTCAGTTGTTCTAGGTAGCTGTTATATTCCTACAGGTGGCTATAGGCTTTGTCGGCGGGAGGCTGTATTTACAGCCATTATATAGCCTGCTATTTTCATAAATCCAGAATTAGAGCCAGCTTGGCACCAGAAGTGCTTAGGCTCAGTAGTCCGGTAGTCCAGGTCCTAGTAGGGAACCAGGTGCCAGTCATGCCTCCCAAGGCGGGGCGTGACAAATTTGATATCAGAGCAGGTCATATCCCAGGGAGTCTGCCAGCCCTGCTAAGTAGAGTCTTGTCTATGGATGTGTTGTGCACCACATACTATAGGCAGGAGGCTGCAAGGCATGATAGGATGGCTACTCTTTCTTCTTATTCAGTCGTGCTATAGAGCAGTACAATATAGGGTTGAGTCCCTAAAGCTTACTATACTCCTTGGTTATAGATAAAATGTCAGATCAGCGACATCCTATCACATGCCGAAGATTGGATACAGCAGCAGGAGAGGGCACCAGCATGATGCCCCAGTCTCAATTAGCATCAGCTCGATCTGAGAGCAATACAGAGGCATCGTCCCGACCTTCTCAGCAGTCTCCACCCCATCAGGAGCCACTTGGGAAGACACGACCTCCCACAGTTCCTATACCTACACCATCTAACCAGGAGGTCAGGAGTGTAGTAGTTATGTTAGCGCAAATGATGGATACTCAGCGCCAGTCAATGCCACCTACAACGGCATAATCATCAGGTGGGCCTGGTAGTTCGAGGGTTCGAGAATTCCTGGCACTAGGTCCCTCACAGTTTACCAAGACAGATCGAATAAAGGACCCCCAGGACTTCCTGGATCAGCTGCAAAGGATCTTACGGGTAATGCATATTACATCTGCAGAGTCGGTCGAATTGGTGGTATTCCGACTGAGGGATATTGTTGTGTTGCGGTATGAGAGTTGGGAAAGGTCTAGAGGGAGAGATGTTGCCCTTCCGACTTGATCCAGCTTTTCAGAGGCTTTTCTTGACCGTTATCTATCTCGAGAGATCTGACAGGCCCGGATGGACCAATTTTTACACCTGGAGCAGGGGGTGATAAGTGTTCAAGAATACGCCCTGCAGTTCGATTCTTTGGCCCGATATGCTCCAGCCTTTGTAGACACCATGCCATCTAGAGTCCGCCGATTTATTATCGGGCTGAACCCAGAGTATATTGAGGCCGGCATGATAGCTACTTTGCGGAAAGATATGGATATTGCTCGAGTGCAGGCTTTTGCTCAGACTATTGAGGGCCTCAGACAGCGGCAACAGGATAGCAGACGAACAATTCAGGAACAACGCCGAAGGGACAGGTCAGATGAGTTACATGGGGAGATTCGGAGAGGTACTAGGCCACGGTTGTCAGATAGGCCACCTAGACCCCCGCCTCCATTCACCCCAGCAGAGGAGAGCAGAGCAGAGTAGGTATACACCACCACATTGCCCTATTTAAAGCCGACGCCACTCTGGAGCTTGCAGATATGGCTCCAAAGGGTGTTATATATGTGGACAGGAGGGTCATATGATGAGAGATTGTCCAGCCAGGGGCCAGGGTGACCGGAATAGAGAGGACAGGGCATTAGCAGGGTCGCGAGCTCCAGCAGCCTCGGCAGTGCGCAGGCCCTCAGTTTCAGCAGGCAGAGGCCGAGGCAGATCAGGGGCCTCTAGTTCAGGTACGGGTCCAAGTCCTACCTATGCATTACCAGGGAAATAGGATTCTGAGGCTTCACCAGATGTTGTGATAGGTATGATGACTAGTGCTCTCACCCTGCTTATGTATTAATCGATCCGGGATCTACGTTGTCCTATGTTACCCCATTAGTGGCTCGAAAGTTCAGTATTTTACCAGAAATGCTACGGCAACCCTTTTCTGTATCTACACCCGTCGGTGACTCTATCATAGCCAAAAGGGTTTATCGAGGGTCGACAGTAGAGGTTGCTAGCCGTTAGACCGCAGAAGATTTGGTAGAGTTAGAAATGGTTGATTTTGATGCCGTTAAGGGTATGGATTGGTTAGCTCCATGCTATGCCAATATAGAATGCTGGACCAAGACGGTCCGATTCCACTTTCCAGGGGAGGCAGTACGAGAGTGGAAGGGCAGTACAGCTACGCCAAAAGGTAGGTTTATTTCCTATCTTCGGGCGAGAAAGTTGATAGCCAAGGGGAGCATTTACCACATTGTCAGAGTTTAGGATGTTCGAGTAGAGCCTCCGACTCTCCAGTCTGTTCCAGTGGTGAATGAATTTCCTGATGTTATCCCAGATGAGCTACCTGGTATACCCCAGAAAGGGAAATAGAGTTTGCAATTGATTTATTACCAGGCACTCAGCCCATATCAATTCCCCTTTATCACATGGCTCCTGCTGAACTCAGAGAACTAAAGGAGCAGTTCAAAGATTTGTTAGACAAGGGCTTTATCAGGCCGAGTACTTCACCTTGGGGTGCGCCAGTTTTGTTTGTGAGAAAGAAGGATGGTTCCCTCCGCATGTGTATAGAATATCGACAACTGAATAAAGTTATTATCAAGAATAAGTATCCGCTTCCTAGGATAGATGATCTATTTGATCAGTTACAGGGAGCTAGATATTTCTCCAAAATTGACTTAAGGTTCGGATATCATCAGGTTCGTGTTCGTGAAAGGGACATTCCAAAGACTGCCTTCAGGACGAGATACAGCCATTTTGAATTCTTAGTCATGTCCTTTGGGCTGACGAATGCTCCAGTCGTGTTTATTGATCTGATGAACAGTATTTTCAGACCATGTCTGGACCTGTTCGTGATAGTGTTTATTGATGATATTCTGGTGTATTCTCGCTCAGAGGTAGGCCACCAGGATCATTTTCGGTCAATGCTCCAGATTCTCAGGGACCGTCAGCTATATTCCAAGTTCTCGCAATGTGAATTCTGGCTGAATTCAGTAACCTTTTTGGGTCATATCGTGTCGGATGCTGGTATACAGGTAGATACCCAGAAAATAGCAGCAGTAAAAGCATGGACCAGACCTACCAGTCCGACCGAGGTACGCAGTCTCCTGCAGTTAGCAGGGTACTACAGGAGGTTTGTTGAAGGAGTTTCCACCTTAGCAGCACCTCTGACTAAATTGACGCAAAAGGCAGCAAAATTTCAGTGGACTGAGGCATTTGAGCAGAGCTTCCAGGAATTGAAAGACAGGTTTTCGTCAGCTCCAGTGTTAGCATTGCCAGAAGGTACAGAAGGTTATGCAGTTTATTGTGATGCTCCGGGTGTTGGGTTAGGATGTGTGTTGATGCAGCATGGTAAAGTAATTGCTTATGCTTCCATATAGTTGAGGAAACATGAAAAGAACTATCCTACCCATGGCCTGGAATTAGCCGCAGTGATTCGCGCCTTAAAGATATGGAGACATTACTTGTATGGCATCCAAATGGATATTTTCACTAATCATAAGAGCCTACAGTATATCTTAACCTAGAAAGAGTTGAATTTGCGGCAGCGTCGCTGGTTAGAGCTGTTGAAAGACTATGGTGTGAATATTCTGTATCACCCAGGGAGAGCTAATGTGGTGACAGATGCCCTTAGCCGTAAATTATTTTGGGAAGTCTGGCACACTTACGGCCTAAGCAGTGGGAATTAGCCAGGGAATTGCATCAGTTACCCAATTTTGCCGTTCGTGTAGCAGAAACAGAGGACAACAGAGGGATAATCAAGAACACTGCGGTGTCTTCTTTACTCGTGGAAGTAAAGGAACGGCAGTGTGAAGATCCTAGCCCGGTTCATCTTATAAACAGAGTTAAGCAAGGAGAGGTGATAGATTTTCAGATAACCGAGGATGGGGTATTGTGATATAAAGATCGCCTTTGTATTCCAGACATTGCAGGGCTGTTTCAACAGATTATGGGTGAGGTACATTATGCCTGTTATTTTCTCCACCCAGGTTCGACGAAAATATACAACGATATAAAAGAAATCTACTGGTGGCCAGGAAGGAAGAAGGGAATAGAAGGATTCGTAGCTTAGTGTCCCAACTGCCAACAGGTAAAAGTTGAACATCAGAAATTAGGCGGACTAACTCAGGATATAGCTGTGCCTCTATGGAAATGGGAAGCAGTAAATATGGATTTTGTAGCAGGATTACCCCGCACCAGGCGTAGATATGATTCGATGTGGGTGATTGTTGACAGATTGACAAAATTAACTCATTTTCTGCCATTAAAGGCTACCTTTTCTGCCGAGGATTATGCTGAGCTGTATATCAGAGAAATAGTCAGGTTGCATGGTGTTCCAGTGTCCATTATCTTCGACAGAGAGGCGCAGTTTATAGATAAATTTTGGCAATCATTTCATAGAGGCTTGGGGATGCAGGTTAACCTGAGCACAACTTTTCATCCTCAGATAGATGGGCAGGCAAAACGCACCATTCAAACGCTTGAGGATATGTTGCGAGCATGTGTGTTGGATTTCGGAGTTAACGGGGATGAACATTTACCACTCATTGAGTTTTCCTATAATAACTGTTACCATTCAGCTATTTAGATGGCGCCTTATGAGGCATTATATGGGCGAAAGTGCAGATCTCCAGTTGGTTGGATTGAGGTAGGAGAATAAGCATTGATTGGGCCAGATATCATTCATCAGTCAAAGGAAAAAGTAAAGCTTATCATAGAACATTTACTGACTGCTCAGAGCCGACAGAAATCTTATGCTTACGTGCGGCGCAGAAATTTGGAATTTAATGTGGGTGATTGGGTGTTTCTGAAAGTTTTGCCGATTAAGGGTGTAATGAGATTTGGCAAGAAAGGCAAGCTCAGCCCGAAGTTTGTTGGGCCTTATCAAATTCGCCCAGGAATATGCATATTCAGATGTTGAAAAAATAAATAGTCTTAATCATTCAGTGTTTAGATTTAGAGACAACATCTTAATCATTCAGATGCATTCAGATTCAGACGTCTTAATCTTAATGAAAAACAAATGAGGCCTTAGTTATGTAACTAATACTTATTAGCCATACTTAGTTTGACATAACTTAGTACATTTACAGTATGATCATTTTTATTACGGCGTATTAATCAATAATTTTTTTATGTCATTTCATTATTCTTTTTATTGAATATTTCAGTACAATGTCATTATTCATCGCATAGTTTGTGTTATTTTATTAATTAAGAAATACCATAGATAATTGTATGTTATGAGGATTAAAAAATATTCCACGTACAAGTTATATGTTTTGTATGAAGACTTTATCGAAAAAAAGATGAAAAATTCGTGATCGAAAAATGCTATTTTTATTGATTTGATTTGATTTATAAATTTAAAAATCTGACATAATTAATTTGGTTTGACATTTGAACAATCTAAACAAAGACGGACTATGTACACCCCTAGCTGCACCATATTTCCAGCGATAAACGAGCCCTTGTTGTGGTCGGTTCCCAATAATAACAATCCAGCAACTCCATAAATGAAGTTATTATTCACTGGCCATGTGTGACAATTGAACGGGCATGACCTCCATTGACTCACGCCTGACTAATCCCATTTGCTACGTGTCACCATTAATTTTGTCCACCTATCGAATTCGAAGTTTACTTCATACAATGAGACATACAAAAAAACTTTTAATTATCATAAATAACTTCAATAAATCCAAAATTAATTATCTCTTTGTCTTTCACAAGTAGTTATAGACCAGTCAAGCTTTCATTTGTGTATGTTTGATGTAATTTGATTTGTATATAAACTATAGAATATAATATATTATTTATTTGGTATGTAATCTAATTTTCATTAATTGTAATTTGACTAAATTTAATTTTTTTGGTTATAAATAGTGGTACTTTTCTTTCATCTAGCATATCCCAAATACAAATCAAATCCAAAAAAAAAATCTACTAATCAATAATGAATTTCAGAAAGATTGTAGCAGCAATGTTCCTCATTGTGATTTTTGTTGCAAATGTTGAAGCTACTGGTGAGGTGAAATTGTCTTGTGAACAAAAATGTCAACTTTTATGTCTCGTCAATCCTTTTTGCATGGAAGATTGCTTGAAGGATTGTCATCATTCTATTTCTCTTAAATCATTCAACTGTAAGTTAAGTTGTTCAACTGAACATTGCTCCAAGTTTAAACAAGGTATAATTCTTTTCATATCTTTTCTATTCAATAATTTTCGACTTCCTCCGTTTCAATTTGTTTGTCTGATTTTGTAAAAAGAATAATTTTGAGTCTATTTAACTCTAAAAGCTAACTCATAGGGTGAGGATTATCCAAGTCCACATAATTAAGGAGACCAAATCTGACTTCCCTAACCGATGTGGGACACTTTACAGATTTTGACTTGACATGAAATTTAAGAAACTAAAGAAGATTTCTGAATCTTGCGGTCTTAAACTAAAGATATGTTAAATGTACTAAAATGCCCTTTAATTTTATGGTTTTAAACATGTCACGTGGAAAGTTACAATTAAAAAGTCTCCAAAAAAAGGAAAGAGACATATTAAAAACGAAAATAAGATAAACAAATAGAGACGGGGGAATATTTTTTTCTGACAGGTAAAGTTAATGTAACCTAATTTGTCTCTGACTTATTTTTTTTAAAACAAATTCTTTTCAGATGAGAAGTTGATGGGAAGCTGCTTGGATGAATGTGGATCAAAATATTGCAATGAAATGTAATTTTATGCTACTGTTATTTAGTCAATTAAATAAAGCAGAGTTTAGAAGAAGAATAACTAGGAAAAATATGTTATCTTGATGACTATAATTGTAATCAAGATTTATGCTTTTAATGAATTAATATGTTTATGACAACTTCTATCTTTTTGTTTTCACCACTTCTATTTTGGTCAGCTTTTCATCATTTTTTTGTTAACCGACATGTATTTTTAAGATGCTTATTTTTTCATAATAATAAAAAATATCTTTTTAAAAAAAATTAGAAAATATACTTATAAATACTTTTAAAAATAAGTTTTGTACTTAAATGCTTCTCTATTTATTGGGCCAAGACAAGCTTTAATTGGGTGAAACTCAATATGAATGAAAGTTATGTGAAGGAGGATGGAAAAAAAATAGGTATAAAAGGAAGGGTCATTCACACGAATGCCCTTATTTTAAATTGGTATTAAATTTTTTTCATTCGATACTTTAAGTGACAAAAAGTGATCAAAATGCCCTTAACAAAAAAAACCACAAAGCATAAGTTTTTGCCCAAAGTTATGCCTTAAGGCAAAATTCGCACAGGTTATGCTTTATGTATATAGGCGTAAGTTAAAAATAACATGACTTATGCTTGGTAGGCAAAAATTCATGTTATTGAACTTGTGCCTACTTCTGTCCTTAGGCACAAGTTCAATAACATGAAATTATGCCTGTCAAGCATAAGGATTAACATGAACATGTACCTAAAGGGCATAAGTTCATGCAACTAAAATTATGCCTAGGGCAGAAGTTCAATTGCATGAAATTTTTTCGCATAGGCACAAATTTAATAACATGAAATTATGCCTATCAAGCATAAGTTAAGTAACATGAACTTGTGCCTAAAAGACAGAAGTTCATGAAATTGAAATTTTGCCTAGGCATAAGTTCAATTGCATGAAATTCTGCCCCATAGGCACAAGTTCAATAACATGAAATTATGCTTACCAGACATAAGTTAAGTTAAGTAACAAGAAAAATAATAAATATGCACACTACATAGATCTTAACTAAACAGAAATGAAAAGACAGAAAAAGAATTAAAAACAGAAAGAGAATATCAAATGCGAAGCTATAATCTTTACGGAAAAAAAAGTAATGAACATAAAAAAGACTAATCTTAATCTACATATTAATTCAGCCAGATTTAAATTTTAAAAAAAAAAACAAGGAAGCTATGAAAAGAAAAGGGGTTGAATATTACCTGTTTCGATGCATCGAGTAAGGTTTGAGAGTTAAGCGATATCATCTTTTACCCGAAATTTGATTTTTTTCGATTAAGTCGACAAATCGAAATAAAATAAGAGAAAATATGAATTAGTAACAACGGAGCAGAGCAGAAAGCTTTGGGGAAAAAATCCTCCTAACTGAAAATTTTAAACAAGCAAACTACTTTTTTTTTAAATTCGAAAATGCCCAAAAGTTCAATTCCCCCCCCCCCCCCTTTAAAAGAGAGAAATGGGTTCTATTTATAGAACCCAACTGGTAGGATTTGAATTTGAAATTGATTTTTTTTTAAAAACAAAGATACAAAGAGAGGTAAGAAAAAGTCTTACCTACTTCCAGATTTGAGGGGATGGAGACACTTATCCTTCCTCTCACGCCATCAGCGATTGAAAGTCATAGCACCTCCGTGGAATGGTGGAAAAAAAAGAGACGTGAGGGAGAAGGGAATAGATTATCAGTGAATTTTAGGGAGATGGGCGTCTACTCGATGGTCGGGAAGAGGATAAGGCTACGACTGCTAAATGAAAAAAGGGTGGGAAAGTTTCTGGGATCGTTTGATTGTTGGTGTTCTTAGTTGCTACAAATAAAAAAAATTATGTTGTATTGGGTTTAGGTCTTTAGTGAGGAAACAGGCCATATTCGATGGATGATTTGTGTCAAATTCGGTCCAAATTGCTCTTATAAAAGTGCTTAATTAAGGCCTCCTTAGTATGAGAAAATAATAAGGCTGATATATTAATCAAAACATAGCTACTTTTAGTTATAAAAAGTAAACAAAATATTTTAATTGTAACTAGAATATTAATAGAATAGCCAAACAAATTAAAATTAAACCAATCTTTAAAACTAGTTTGAGGTAAAATTGAGATGCATTAATTATTCAATTAATTAATCGAGCTTCTCGAACTTACAAAAGTAAAATAATTATTTATAAAAATAAACTACCTATTATAATTAGGTCGCATCAACCTCAATTTGACAAAAAGTGAAATATTACTTAATACGATACTTATTTTTAATGTAAATTAATTTTCAAACTAATCAAATAAATATATTTAATATTCATTATTTATAATATATATGTTACACCCCGTAAGTTCTTGACACTTAGTTGGCCTATTTGCATGTTGGCTAAGAGTTTTAGAATGCCATACGTGCGAGAAAAGGACCTGGGGAGAGACCGGACAAGTGCCAAGTCGGAGCGTCGCAAGGCAAATGCGACTTATAAATCGCATTCGACAAAGGCAACTTAAAGGCTCCAAGTATATAAAGGTCTCTCACTTCATTTTCAAGTCACCTTTCATATTATTTCCAAAGGGAACGACCAAAAACAGAGGAGGAGCGAAGGGTTTATATAATATTCGTTCGGTCCAAAGTCAAATTAACTTCGGGTACCGAAGTATAAAGCTGCAGGGAGCATTTCTACGGAGTTAGTTTTGTTAAATTCCGGTGAAGCGTTGTCCTGCCGAGTCAAAGTGATTGGAATTGCTCCAAACTAGTGTTAATATACTCCCAGGCCTAAAGTGAGTATTTCTCCCTTCTAGACCTCCGAAAAATCACGAGTTTTCGATCGAACTTCCATAAGTCGAAAGATAGTCAGTATATAGATTTAAAGTACTATTTTCTTCCAGTATAATAATGAAGTTAGTTCTATTCTTGCATGGATATGATTACAGTTGGGGAGAATAGCCGAATACGAGTCAAACCTCGCCAGTTAATCGGTAAACCGACAATCAAGGTATGTTTGCCAGTTTCTTTCGGCAAGCTAGTAGTTCCAGTATAGCAAAACAGTATAATTCTCAGCAAAATATTCCAAAAATATTATTTCAGACTTAGTATATCTCGGTATCAGATTCAGTATATTTTAGTATCAGATTCAGCATATTTCAGTATGAGATTCAGTATATTTCAATATGAGATTCAGAAAAGAATACCAGAGTATAAATATTATTATCAGATTCAATATATATATATTACATGCGGTTATTGCTATCTGTGGAGACATGATTGTTCTGCGATGGGAACCCTTAGAGCTTCCTTGACCGCCCCAGGGTTAATAGCTGTGTCTACTCGCCCGCTAGAGGGTGAGGATACGTCACTCTACAGAGTGGCATGCCGTCCCCCAGCGGACGAAGATGGGATGCAGATTCCCCATAGCAGGCTGATCAGCACTATACCACACCCCTTGTCCAGCGCTTGCGCCCGTGGTGCAGCTTTCAGATTTCAGGAGTCCTCCAGACTCAGATACAACTATAGTCAGGGGCCCAGCGAGTCCAAGTTGCATAGCCAGGGGGACGGCAGTATGCTCATAGTTACTAGGTGGATGGACCTGGGTAGGGGTATAAAGATTGTGTGCTGGTTGGTACCTTACGGCTTATGGGGGCTACTAAAGTTCTTGTATGCTATGTTGTGTTAGTTATTAATAGATAGAAAGTAGACCGTCATGTTAACAGGTATGACTCTTACTCTCTTCAATAAATTTATGCTCTTTTCAGTCAGTCTCAGCCCGTCTCCTATTACTTCAGTATCTATAAGTATTATTGTTTGCTTTCAGTTATTTTCAATTTTTAATTTTGCATACTCAGTACCAATGGTACTGACGCCCATTTTGGGGCGCTGCATTACTCGCCTACAAGTACTCATAGACGAGGAGCATCCCTCGTACTTCCAGCCAGCATACAGAGTCTTCAGCTCCTATCATCCGGAGCTTGATAGCTAAATGTTTGCTTCCCTTTTTGTTTGTACAGTATGGGTAGGTCGGGGCCCTGTCCCGACCATCTTATTATTCTTAGAGGCTTGCGGATTGTATATTCCCTGTGGTTAGTTCTACCGGTCATGTGGGGCCGTGTGTATGTTTTTAATTTGCATGTGATGGCCGTGAGGGGCCTTGTTCAGTTGTCAGCTGGTGGCCTTGTCGGTCACACATCAGTTTAACGCTTGATTCTACTTTCCAGTGATATCTAGTCAGCATGGTGGCCTTGTCGTCTTGTATAGATTCCCTTGTGTTCAGTTGTTCTAGGTAGCTGTTATATTCCTACAGGTGGCTATAGGCTTTGTCGGCCGGAGGCTGTATTTACAGCCATTATATAGCCCGCTATTTTCATAAATCCAGAATTAGAGCCAGCCTGGCACCAGAAGTTCTTAGGCTCAGTAGTCCAGTAGTCCAGGTCCTAGTAGGGCACCAGGTGTCAGTCATGCCTCCCAAGGCGGGGCATGACAAATTTGATATCAGAGCAGGTCATATCCCAGGGAGTCTGCCATCCCTGCTAAGTAGAGTCTTGTCTATGGATGTGTTGTGCAACACATACCATAGGCAGGAGGCTGCAAGGCATGATAGGATGGCTACTCTTTCTTCTTATTCAGTCGTGCTATAGAGCAGTACAATATAGGGTTGAGTCCCTAAAGCTTACTATACTCCTTGGTTACAGATAAAATGTCAGATCAGCGACATCCTATAACATGCCGAAGATTGGATACAACAGCAGGAGAGGGCACCAGCAAGATGCCCCAGTCTCAATTAGCATCAGATCGATCTGAGAGCAATATAGAGGCATCGTCCCGATCTTCTCAACAGTCTCCACCCCATCAGGAGCCACTTGGGACGACACGACCTCCCACAGTTCCTATACCTACACCATCTAACCAGGAGGTCAGGAGTGCAGTAGTTATGTTAGCGCAAATGATGGATACTCAGCGCCAGTCAATGCCACCTACAACGGCATAATCATCAGGTGGGCCTGGTAATTCAAGGGTTCGAGAATTCCTGGCACTAGGTCCCTCACAGTTTACCAAGACAGATCGAATAAAGGACCCCCAGGACTTCCTGGATCAGCTGTAAAGGATCTTACGGGTAATGCATATTACATATGCAGAGTCGGTCGAATTGGTGGTATTCCGACTGAGGGATATTGTTGTGTTGCGGCATGAGAGTTGGGAAAGGTCTAGAGGGAGAGATGTTGCCCCTCCGACTTGATCCATCTTTTCAGAGGATTTCCTTGACCGTGATCTATCGCGAGAGATCTGACAGGCCCGGATGGACCAATTTTTACACCTGGAGCAGGGGGTGATGAGTGTTCAAGAATACGCCGTGCAGTTCGATTCTTTGGCCCAATATGCTCCAGCCTTTGTAGACACCATGCCATCTAGAGTCCGCCGATTTGTTATCGGGATGAACCCAGAGTATATTGAGGCCTGTATGATAGCTACTTTGTGGAAAGATATGGATATTGCTCGAGTGCAGGCTTTTGCTCAGACTATTGAGGGCCTCAGACAGCGGCAACAGGATAGCAGACGAACAAGTCAGGAACAACGCCAAAGGGACAGGTCAGATGAGTTACAGGGGGATATTCGGAGAGGTACTAGGCCACGGTTGTCAGATAGGCCACCTAGACCCCGCCTCCATTCACCCCAGCAGAGGAGAGCAGAGCAGAGTAGGTATACACCACCACATTGCCCTATTTAAAGCCGACGCCACTCTGGAGCTTGCAGATATGGCTCCAAAGGGTGTTATATATGTGGACAGGAGGGTCATATGATGAGATATTGTCCAGCCAGGGGTCAGGGTGACCGGAATAGAGAGGACAGGGCATTAGCAGGGTCGCGAGCTTCAGCAGCCTCGGCAGAGCGCAGGCCCTCAGTTTCAGCAGGCAGAGGCCGAGGCAGATCAGGGGCCTCTAGTTCAGGTACGGGTCCAAGTCGTACCTATGCATTACCAGGGAAATAGGATTCTGAGGCTTCTCCAGATGTTGTGACAGGTATGATGACTATTTGCTCTCACCCTGCTTATGTATTAATCGATCCGGGATCTACGTTGTCCTATGTTACCCCATTAGTGGCTCGAAAGTTCAGTATTTTACCAAAATTGCTTCGGCAACCCTTTTCTGTATCTACACCCGTTGGTGACTCTATCATAGCCAGAAGGGTTTATCGAGGGTCTACAGTAGAGGTTGCTAGCCGTCAGACCACAGAAGATTTGGTAGAGTTAGAAATGGTTGATTTTGATGCCGTTATGGGTATGGATTGGTTAGCTCCATGCTATGCCAATATAGAATGCTGGACCAAGACGGTCCGACTCCACTTTCCAGGGGAGGCAGTACGAGAGTGGAAGGGCAGTACAGCTACGCCAAAAGGTAGGTTTATTTCCTATCTTCGGGCGAGAAAGTTGATAGCCAAGGGGAGCATTTACCACATTGTCAGAGTTTAGGATGTTCGAGTAGAGCCTCCGACTCTCCAGTCTGTTCCAGTGGTGAATGAATTTCCCGATGTTATCCCAGATGAGCTACCTGGTATACCCCAGAAAGGGAAATAGAGTTTGCAATTGATTTATTACTAGGCACTCAGCCCATATCAATTCCCCCTTATCACATGGCTCCTGCTGAACTCAGAGAACTAAAGGAGCAGATCAAAGATTTGTTAGACAAGGGCTTTATCAGGCCGAGTACTTCACCTTGGGGTGCGCCAGTTTTGTTTGTGAGAAAGAAGGATGGTTCCCTCCGCATGTGTATAGACTATCGGCAACTGAATAAAGTTATTATCAAGAATAAGTATCCGCTTCCTAGGATAGATGATCTATTTGATCAGTTACAGGGAGATAGATATTTCTCCAAAATTGACTTAAGGTTCGGATATCATCAGGTTCGTGTTCGTGAAAGGGACATTCCAAAGACTGCCTTCAGGACGAGATACAGCCATTTTGAATTCTTAGTCATGTCCTTTGGGCTGACGAATGCTCAAGTCGTGTTTATGGACCTGATGAACAGTATTTTCAGACCATGTATGGACCTGTTCGTGATAGTGTTTATTGATGATATTATGGTGTATTCTCGCTCAGAGGTAGACCACCAGGATCATTTGCGGTCCATGCTCCAGATTCTCAGGGACCGTCAGCTATATGCCAAGTTCTCACAATGTGAATTCTGGCTGAATTCAGTAACCTTTTTGGGTCATATCGTGTCGGATGCTGGTATACAGGTATATACCCAGAAAATAGAAGCAATAAAAGCATGGACCAGACCTACCACTCCGACCGAGGTACGCAGTCTCCTGGGGTTAGCAGGGTACTACAGGAGGTTTGTTGAAGGAGTTTCCACCTTAGCAGCACCTCTGACTAAATTGACGCAGAAGGCAGCAAAATTTCAGTGGACTGAGGCATGTGAGCAGAGCTTCCAGGAATTGAAAGACAGGTTATCGTCAGCTCCAGTGTTAGCATTGCCAGAAGATACAAAAGGTTATGCAGTTTATGTGATGCTCCGGGTGTTGGGTTAGGATGTGTGTTGATGCAGCATGGTAAAGTAATTGCTTATGCTTCCATACAGTTGAGGAAACATGAAAAGAACTATCCTACCCATGGCCTGGAATTAGCCGCAGTGATTCGCGCCTTAAAGATATGGAGACATTACTTGTATGGCATCCAAATGGATATTTTCACTGATCATAAGAGCCTACAGTATATCTTAACCTAGAAAGAGTTGAATTTGCGGCAGCGTCGCTGGTTAGAGCTGTTGAAAGACTATGGTGTGAATATTCTGTATCACCCAGGGAGAGCTAATGTGGTGACAGATGCCCTTAGCCGTAAATTATTTTGGGAAGTCTGGCACACTTACAGCCTAAGCAGCGGGAATTAGCCTGGGAATTGCATCAGTTACCCAATTTTGTCGTTCGTGTAGCAGAAACAGAGGACAACAGAGCGATAATCAAGAACACTGCGGTGTCTTCTTTAGTCGTGGAAGTGAAGGAACGGCACTGTGAAGATCCTAGCCCGGTTCATCTTATAAAAAGATTTAAGCAAGGAGAGGTGATAGATTTTCAGATAACCGAGGATGGGGTATTGCGATATAAAGATCGCCTTTGTGTTCCAGACATTGCAGGGCTGTGCCAACAGATTATGGGTGAGGCACATTATGCCCGTTATTCTCTCCACCCAGGTTCGACGAAAATGTACCACGATATAAAAGAAATCTACTGGTGGCCAGGAAGGAAGAAGGGGATAGAAGGATTTGTAGCTTAGTGTCCCAACTGCCAGCAGGTAAAAGTTGAACATCAGAAATCAGGCGGACTAACTCAGGATATAGTTGTGCCTCTATGGAAATGAGAATTAGTAAATATGGATTTTGTAGCAGGATTACCCCGCACCAGGCGTAGATATGATTCGATGTGGGTGATTGTTGACAGATTGACAAAATTAACTCATTTTCTGCCATTAAAGGCTACCTTTTCCGCCGAGGATTATGCTGAGCTGTATATCAGAGAAATAGTCAGGTTGCATGGTGTTCTAGTGTCCATTATCTTCGACAGAGAGGCGCAGTTTATAGATAAATTTTGGCAATCATTTCATAGAGGCTTGGGGAGGCAGGTTAACCTGAGCACAGCTTTTCATCCTCAGATAGATGGGCAGGCAGAACGCACCATTCGAACGCTCGAGGATATGTTGCGAGCATGTGTGTTGGATTTCGGAGTTAACGGGGATGAACATTTACCACTCATTGAGTTTTCCTATAATAACTGTTACCATTCAGCTATTTAAATGGCGCCTTATGAGGCATTATATGGGCGAAAGTGCAGACCTCCAGTTGGTTGGATTGAGGTAGGAGAATAAGCATTGATTGGGCCAGATATCATTCATCAGTTAGAGGAAAAAGTAAAGCTTATCATAGAACATTTACTGACTGCTCAGAGCCGACAGAAATCTTATGCTTACGTGCGGCGCAGAAATTTGGAATTTAATGTGGGTGATTGGGTGTTTCTGAAAGTTTAGCCAATTAAGGGTGTAATGAGATTTGGCAAGAAAGGCAAGCTCAGCCCGAAGTTTGTTGGGCCTTATCAAATTCGCCCAGGAATATGCATATTCAGATGTTGAAAAATAAATAGTCTTAATCATTCAGTGTTTAGATTTAGAGACAACATCTTAATCATTCAGATGCATTCAGATTCAGACGTCTTAATCTTAATGAAAAACAAATGAGGCCTTAGTTATGTAACTAATACTTATTAGCCATACTTAGTTTGACATAACTTAGTACATTTACAGTATGATCATTTTTATTACGGCGTATTAATCAATAATTTTTTTATGTCATTTCATTATTCTTTTTATTGAATATTTCAGTACAATGTCATTTTTCATCGCATAGTTTGTGTTATTTTATTAATTATGAAATACCATAGATAATTGTATGTTATGAGGATTAAAAAATATTCCACGTACAAGTTATATATTTTGTATGAAGACTTTATCGAAAAAAAGATGAAAAATTCGAGATTGAAAAATGCTATTTTTATTGATTTGATTTGATTTATAAATTTAAAAATCTGACATAATTAATTTGGTTTGACATTTGAACAATCCGAGCAAAGACAAACTATGTACACCCCTACCTGCACCATATTTCCAGCGATAAACGAGCCCTTATTGTGGTATCGGTTCCCAATAGTAACAATCAACGAACTTCGAAAATAAATTTACTGTTCACTGGCCATGTGTAAATATTGAACTGGCGTGACCTCCATTGACTCACGCCTGACTAATCCCATTTGCTACATGTCACAATTTATTTTGTCCACCTATCGAATTCGAATTTTACTTCATACAGTGAGATATACGAAAAAACTTTTAATTATCGTAAATAACTTCAATAAATCCAAAATTAATTATCCCTTTGTCTTTCACAAGTAGTTATAGACCAGTCAAACTTTTATTTGTGTATGTTTAACGTAATTTGATTTGTATATAAACTGCAGATTATACTATATTATTTATTTAGGGTGTAATCTAATTTTCATTTATTGTAATTTGACTAAATTTAATTTTTTTGGTTATAAATAGTGGTACTTTTCTTTCATCTAGCATATCCCAAATACAAATCAAATCCAAAAAAAAAATCTACTAATCAATAATGAATTTTAGAAAGATTGTAGCAGCAATGTTCCTCATTGTGATTTTTGTTGCAAATGTTGAAGCTACTGGTGAGGTGAAATTGTCTTGTGAACAAAAATGTCAACTTTTATGTCTCGTCAATCCTTTTTGCATGGAAGATTGCTTGAAGGATTGTCATCATTCTATTTCTCTTAAATCATTCAACTGTAAGTTAAGTTGTTCAACTGAACATTGCTCCAAGTTTAAACAAGGTATAATTCTTTTCATATCTTTTCTATTCAATAATTTTCGACTTCCTCCGTTTCAATTTGTTTGTCTGATTTTGTAAAAAGAATAATTTTGAGTCTATTTAACTCTAAAAGCTAACTCATAGGGTGAGGATTATCCAAGTCCACATAATTAAGGAGACCAAATTTGACTTCCCTAACCGATGTGGGACACTTTACAGATTTTGACTTGACATGAAATTTAAGAAACTAAAGAAGATTTCTGAATCTTGCGGTCTTAAACTAAAGATATGTTAAATGTACTAAAATGCCCTTTAATTTTATGGTTTTAAACATGTCACGTGGAAAGTTACAATTAAAAAGTCTCCAAAAAAAGGAAAGAGACATATTAAAAACGAAAATAAGATAAACAAATAGAGACGGGGGAATATTTTTTTCTGACAGGTAAAGTTAATGTAACCTAATTTGTCTCTGACTTATTTTTTTTAAAACAAATTCTTTTCAGATGAGAAGTTGATGGGAAGCTGCTTGGATGAATGTGGATCAAAATATTGCAATGAAATGTAATTTTATGCTACTGTTATTTAGTCAATTAAATAAAGCAGAGTTTAGAAGAAGAATAACTAGGAAAAATATGTTATCTTGATGACTATAATTGTAATCAAGATTTATGCTTTTAATGAATTAATATGTTTATGACAACTTCTATCTTTTTGTTTTCACCACTTCTATTTTGGTCAGCTTTTCATCATTTTTTTGTTAACCGACATGTATTTTTAAGATGCTTATTTTTTCATAATAATAAAAAATATCTTTTTAAAAAAAATTAGAAAATATACTTATAAATACTTTTAAAAATAAGTTTTGTACTTAAATGCTTCTCTATTTATTGGGCCAAGACAAGCTTTAATTGGGTGAAACTCAATATGAATGAAAGTTATGTGAAGGAGGATGGAAAAAAAATAGGTATAAGAGGAAGGGTCATTCACACGAATGCCCTTATTTTAAATTGGTATTAAATTTTTTTCATTCGATACTTTAAGTGACAAAAAAGTGATCAAGATGCCCTTAACAAAAAAACCACAAGGCATAAGTTTTTTCCCAAAGTTATGCCTTAAGGCAAAATTCGCACAGGTTATGCTTTATGTATATAGGCGTAAGTTAAAAATAACATGACTTATGCTTGGTAGGCAAAAATTCATGTTATTGAACTTGTGCCTACTTCTGTCCATAGGCACAAGTTCAATAACATGAAATTATGCCTGTCAAGCATAAGGTAATTAACATGAACTTGTACCTAAAGGGCATAAGTTCATGCAACTAAAATTATGCCTAGGGCAGAAGTTCAATTGCATGAAATTTTTTCGCATAGGCACAAATTTAATAACATGAAATTATGCCTATCAAGCATAAGTTAAGTAACATGAACTTGTGCCTAAAAGGCAGAAGTTCATGAAATTGAAATTTTGCCTAGGCATAAGTTCAATTGCATGAAATTCTGCCCCATAGGCACAAGTTCAATAACATGAAATTATGCTTACCAGACATAAGTTAAGTTAAGTAACAAGAAAAATAATAAATATGCACACTACATAGATCTTAACTAAACAGAAATGAAAAGACAGAAAAAGAATTAAAAACAGAAAGAGAATATCAAATGCGAAGCTATAATCTTTACGGAAAAAAAAGTAATGAACATAAAAAAGACTAATCTTAATCTACATATTAATTCAGCCAGATTTAAATTTAAAAAAAAAACAAGGAAGCTATGAAAAGAAAAGGGGTTGAATATTACCTGTTTCGATGCATCGAGTAAGGTTTGAGAGTTAAGCGATATCATCTTTTACCCGAAATTTGATTTTTTTTTTTTGATTAAGTTGACAAATCAAAATAAAATAAGAGAAAATATGAATTAGTAACAACGGAGCAGAGCAGAAAGCTTTGGGGAAAAAATCCTCCTAACTGAAAATTTTAAACAAGCAAACTACTTTTTTTTTAAATTCGAAAATGCCCAAAAGTTCAATTCCTCCCCTCCCCCCCCCCCCCCCCTAAAAGAGAGAAATGGGTTCTATTTATAGAACCCAACTGGTGGGATTTGAATTTGAAATTGATTTTTTTTTTTAAAAACAAAGATACAAAGAGAGGCAAGAAAAAGTCTTACCTACTTCCAGATTTGAGGGGATGGAGACACTTATCCTTCCTCTCAAGCCATCAGCGATTGAAAGTCATAGCACCTCCGTGGAATGGTGAAAAAAAAAAGAGACGTGAGGGAGAAGGGAATAGATTATAAGTTAATTTTAGGGAGATGGGCATCTACTCGATGGTCGAGAAGAGGATAAGGCTGCGGCTGCTAAATGGAAAAAGGGTGGGAAAGTTTCTGGGATCGTTTGATTGTTGTTGTTCTTAGTTGCTACAAATAAAAAAAATTATGCTTTATTGGGTTTAGGTCTTTAGTGAGGAAACAGGCCATATTCGATGGATGATTTGTGTCAAATTCGTTCCAAACTGCTCTTTTAAAAGTGCTTAATTAAGGCCTACTTAGTATGAGAAAATAATAAGGCTGATATATTAATCAAAACATAGCTACTTTTAGTTATAAAAAGTAAACAAAATATTTTAATTGTAACTAGAATATTAATAGAATAGTCAAACAAATTAAAATTAAACCAATCTTTAAAACTAGTTTGAGGTAAAATTGAGATGCATTAATTATTCAATTAATTAATCGAGCTTCTCGAACTTACAAAAGTAAAATAATTATTTATAAAAATAAACTACCTATTATAATTAGGTCGCATCGACCTCAAATTGACAAAAAGTGAAATATTACTTAATACAATACTTATTTTTAATGTAAATTAATTTTCAAACTAATCAAATAAATATATTTAATATTCATTATTTATAATATATATGTTACACCCCGTAAGTTCTTGATAGTTAGTTGGCCTATTTGCATGTTGGTTAAGAGTTTTAGAATGTCATACGTGCGAGAAAAGGACCCGGCGAGAGACCGGACAAGTGCCAAGTCGGAGCGTCGCAAGGCAAATGCGACTTATAAATCGCATTCGACAAATGCGACTTATAAATCGCATTCGTCAAAGGCGACTTAAAGGCTCCAAGTATATAAAGGTCTCTCACTTCATTTTCAAGTCACCTTTCATATTATTTCCAAAGTGAACGACCAAAAACAGAGGAGGAGCGAAGGGTTTATATAATATTCGTTCGGTCCAAAGTCAAATTAACTTCGGGTACCGAAGTATAAAGCTGCAGGGAGCATTTCTATGGAGTTAGTTTTGTTAAATTCCGGTGAAGCGTTGTCCTGCCGAGTCAAAGTGATTGGAATTGCTCCAAACTAGTGTTAATACACTCCCAAGCCTAAAGTGAGTATTTCTCCCTTCTAGACCTCCGAGAAATCACGAGTTTTCGATCGAACTTTGATAAGTCGAAAGATAGTCAGTATATAGATTTAAAGTACTATTTTCTTCCAGTATAATAATGAAGTTAGTTCTATTCTTGCATGGATATGATTACAGTTGGGGAGAATAGCCGAATACGAGTCAAACCTCGCCAGTTAATCGGTAAACCGATAATCGAGGTATGTATGCCAGTTTCTTTCGGCAAGCTAGTAGTTCCAGTATAGAAAAACAGTATAATTCTCAGCAGAATATTCCAAAAATATTATTTTAGACTTAGTATATCTCAGTATCAAATTCAGTATATTTTAGTATCAGATTCAGCATATTTCAGTATGAGATTCAGTATATTTCAATATGAGATTCAGAAAAGAATACCAGAATATAAATATTATTATCAGATTCAATATATATATATATATATATATATATTACAGGCGGTTATTGCTATCTGTGGAGACATGATTGTTCTGGGATGGGAACCCTTAGAGCTTCCTTGACCGCCCCAGGGTTAATAGCTGTGTCTACTCGCCCGCCAGAGGGTGAGGATATGTCGCTCTACGGAGTGGCATGCCGTCCCCCAGCGGACGAAGATGGGATGCAGATTCCCCATAGCAGGCTGATCAGCACTATACCACACCCCTTGTCCAGCGCTTACGCCCGTGGTGCAGCTTTCAGATTTCAGGAGTCCTCCAGACTCAGATACAGCTATAGTCAGGGGCCCAGCGAGTCCAAGTTGCATAGCCAGGGGGACGGCAGTATGCTCATAGTTACTAGGTGGATGGACCTGGGTAGGGGTATATAGATTGTGTGCTGGTTGGTACCTTACGGCTTATGGGGGCTACTAAAGTTCTTGTATGCTATGTTGTGTTAGTTATTAATAGATAGAAAGTAGACCGTCATGTTAACAGGTATGACTCTTACTCTCTTCAATAAATTTATGCTCTTTTCAGTCAGTCTCAGCCCGTCTCCTATTACTTCAGTATCTATAAGTATTATTGTTTGCTTTCAGTTATTTTCATTTTTTGATTTTGCATACTCAGTACCAATGGTACTGACGCCCGTTTTGGGGCGCTGCATTACTTGCCTGCAAGTACTCATAGACGAGGAGCATCCCTCGCACTTCCAGCCAGCGTACAGAGTCTTCAACTCCTATCATACGGAGCTTGATAGCTAAATGTTTACTTCCCTTTTTGTTTGTACAGTATGGGTAGGTCGGGGCCCTGTCCCGACCATCTTATTATTCTTAGAGGCTTGCGGATTGTATATTTCCTGTGGTTACTTGTACCGGTCATGTGGTGCCGTGTGTATGTTTTTAATTTGCATGTGATGGATGTGAGGGGCCTTGTTCAGTTGTCAGCTGGTGGCCTTGTCGGTCACACATCAGTTTAGCGCTTGATTCTACTTTCCAGTGATATCTAGTCAGCATGATGGCCTTGTCGTCCTGTATAGATTCCCTTGTGTTCAGTTGTTCTAGGTAGCTGTTATATTCCTACAGGTGGCTATAGGCTTTGTCGGCGGGAGGCTGTATTTACAGCAATTATATAGCCTGCTATTTTCATAAATCCAGAATTAGAGCCAGCCTGACACCAGAAGTGCTTAGGCTCAGTAGTCCAAGTCCTAGTAGGGCACCAGGTGCCAGTTATGCCTCCCAAGGCGGGGGGTGACAAATTTGATATCAGAGCAGGTTATATCCCAGGGAGTCTGCCAGCCCTGCTAAGTAGAGTCTTGTCTATGGATGTGTTGTGCATCACATACTATAGGCAGGAGGCTGCAAGGCATGATAGGATGGCTACTCTTTCTTCTTATTCAGTCGTGCTATAGAGTAGTACAATATAGGGTTGAGTCCCTAAAGCTTACTATACTCCTTGGTTACAGATAAAATGTCAGATCAGCGACATCCTATCACAGGCCGAAGATTGGATACAGCAGCAGGAGAGGGCACCAGCAAGATGCCCCAGTCTCAATTAGCATCAGCTCGATCTGAGAGCAATACAGAGGCATCGTCCCGACCTTCTCAGTAGTCTCCACCCCATCAGGAGCCACTTGGGACGACACGACCTCCCACAGTTCCTATACCTACACCATCTGACCAGGAGGTCAGGAGTGCAGTAGTTATGTTAGCGCAAATGATGGATACTCAGCGCCAGTCAATGCCACCTACAACGGCATAATCATCAGGTGGGCCTAGTGGTTCGAGGGTTCGAGAATTCCTGGCACTAGGTCCCTCACAGTTTACCAAGACAGATCGAATAAAGGACCCCCAGGACTTCCTGGATCAGCTGCAAAGAATCTTCTGGGTAATGCATATTACATCTGCAGAGTCGGTCGAATTGGTGGTATTCCGACTGAGGGATATTGTTGTGTTGCGGTATAAGAGTTGGGAAAGGTCTAGAGGGAGAGATGTTACCCCTCCGACTTGATCCAGCTTTTCAGAGGCTTTCCTTGACCGTTATCTATCGCGAGAGATCTGACAGGCCCGGATGGACCAATTTTTACACCTGGAGCAGGGGGTGATGAGTGTTCAAGAATACGCCCTGCAGTTCGATTCTTTGGCCCGATATGCTCCAGCCTTTGCAGACACCATGCCATCTAGAGTCCGCCGATTTATTATCGGGCTGAACCCAGAGTATATTGAGGCCTGTATGATAGCTACTTTGCAGAAAGATATGGATATTGCTCGAGTGCAGGCTTTTACTCGGACTATTGAGGGCCTCAGACAGTGGCAACAAGATAGCAGACGAACAAGTCAGGAACAACGCCGAAGGGATAGGTCAGATGAGTTACAGGGGGAGATTCGGAGAGGTACTAGGCCACGGTTGTCAGATAGGCCACCTAGACCCCCACCTCCATTCACCCATTAGAGGAGAGCAAAGCAGAGTAGGTATACACCACCACTTTGCCCTATTTAAAGCCGACGCCACTCTGGAGCTTGCAGATATGGCTCCAAAGGGTGTTATATATGTGGACAGGAGGGTCATATGATGAGAGATTGTCCAGCCAGGGGTCAGGGTGACCGGAATAGAGAGGACAGGGCATTAGCAGGGTCGCGAGCTCCAGCAGCCTCGGCAGTGCGCAGGCCCTCAGTTTCAGCAGGCAGAGGCCGAGGCAGATCAGGGGCCTCTAGTTCAGGTACGGGTCCAAGTCGTACCTATGCATTACCAGGGAAATAGGATTCTGAGGCTTCTCCAGATGTTGTGATAGGTATGATGACTATTTGCTCTCACCCTGCTTATGTATTAATCGATCCGGGATCTACGTTGTCCTATATTACCCCATTAGTGGCTCGAAAGTTCAGTACTTTACCAGAATTGCTTCGGCAACCCTTTTCTGTATCTACACCCGTCGGTGACTCTATCATAGCCAAAAGGGTTTATCGAGGGTCTACAGTAGAGGTTGCTAGCCGTCAGACCACAGAAGATTTGGTAGAGTTAGAAATGGTTGATTTTGATGCCGTTATGGGTATGGATTGGTTAGCTCCATGCTATGCCAATATAGAATGTTGGACCAAGACGGTCCGACTCCACTTTCCAGGGGAGGCAGTACGAGAGTGGAAGGGCAGTAAAGCTATGCCAAAAGGTAGGTTTATTTCCTATCTTCGGGCGAGAAAGTTGATAGCCGAGGGGAGCATTTACCACATTGTCAGAGTTTAGGATGTTCGAGTAGAGCCTCCGACTCTCTAGTCTGTTCCAGTGGTGAATGAATTTCCCGATGTTATCCCAGATGAGCTACCTGGTATACCCCCATAAAGCGAAATAGAGTTTGCAATTGATTTATTACTAGGCACTCAGCCCATATCAATTCCCCCTTATCACATGGCTCCTGCTGAACTCAGAGAACTAAAGGAGCAGTTCAAAGATTTGTTAGACAAGGGCTTTATCAGGCCGAGTACTTCACCTTGGGGTGCGCCAGTTTTGTTTCTGAGAAAGAAGGATGGTTCCCTCCGCATGTGTATAGACTATCGGCAACTGAATAAAGTTATTATCAAGAATAAGTATCCGCTTCCTAGGATAGATGATCTATTTGATCAGTTACAGGGAGCTAGATATTTTCCAAAATTGACTTAAGGTTCGGATATCATCAGGTTTGTGTTCGTGAAAGGGACATTCCAAAGACTGCCTTCAGGACGAGATACAGCCATTTTGAATTCTTAGTCATGTCCTTTGGGCTGACGAATGCTCCAGTCGTGTTTATGGACCTGATGAACAGTATTTTCAGACCATGTATGGACCTGTTCGTGATAGTGTTTATTGATGATATTCTGGTGTATTCTCGCTCAGAGGTAGACCACCAGGATCATTTGCGGTCAATGCTCCAGATTCTCAGGGACCGTCAGCTATATGCCAAGTTCTCGCAATGTGAATTCTGGCTGAATTCAGTAACCTTTTTGGGTCATATCGTGTCGGATGCTGGTATACAGGTAGATACCCAGAAAATAGAAGCAGTAAAAGCATGGACCAGACCCACCACTCCGACCGAGCTACGCAGTCTTCTGGGTTAGCGGGGTACTACAGGAGGTTTGTTGAAGGAGTTTCCACCTTAGCAGCACCTCTGACTAAATTGACGCAGAAGGCAGCAAAATTTCAGTGGACTGAGGCATGTGAGCAGAGCTTCCAGGAATTGAAAGACAGGTTATCATCAGCTCCAGTGTTAGCATTGCCAGAAGGTACAGAAGGTTATGCAGTTTATTGTGATTCTCCAGGTGTTGGGTTAGGATGTGTGTTGATGCAGCATGGTAAAGTAATTGCTTATGCTTCCATACAGTTGAGGAAACATGAAAAGAACTATCCTACCCACGACCTGGAATTAGCCGCAGTGATTCACGGCTTAAAGATATGGAGACATTACTTGTATGGCATCCAAATGGATATTTTCACTGATCATAAGAGCCTACAGTATATCTTAACCTAGAAAGAGTTGAATTTGCGGCAGCGTCGCTGGTTAGAGCTGTTGAAAGACTATGATGTGAATATTCTGTATCACCCAGGGAGAGCTAATGTGGTGACAGATGCCCTTAGCCGTAAATTATTTTGGGAAGTCTGGCACACTTACAGCCTAAGCAGCGGGAATTAACCCGGGAATTGCATCAGTTACCCAATTTTGTCGTTCGTGTAGCAGAAACAGAGGACAACAGAGCGATAATCAAGAACACTGCGGTGTCTTCTTTAGTCGTGGAAGTGAAGGAACGGCACTGTGAAGATCCTAGCCCGGTTCATCTTATAAAAAGATTTAAGCAAGGAGAGGTGATAGATTTTCAGATAACCGAGGATGGGGTATTGCGATATAAAGATCGCCTTTGTGTTCCAGACATTGCAGGGCTGTGCCAACAGATTATGGGTGAGGCACATTATGCCCGTTATTCTCTCCACCCAGGTTCGACGAAAATGTACCACGATATAAAAGAAATCTACTGGTGGCCAGGAAGGAAGAAGGGGATAGAAGGATTCGTAGCTTAGTGTCCCAACTTCCAGCAGGTAAAAGTTGAACATCAGAAATCAGGCGGACTAACTCAGGATATAGTTGTGCCTCTATGGAAATGGGAAGCAGTAAATATGGATTTTGTAGCAGGATTACCCTGCACCAGGCGTAGATATGATTCAATGTGGGTGATTGTTGACAGATTGACAAAATTAACTCATTTTCTGCCATTAAAGGCTACCTTTTCCGCCGAGGATTATGCTGAGCTGTATATCAGAGAAATAGTCAGGTTGCATGGTGTTCCAGTGTCCATTATCTTTGACAGAGAGGCGCAGTTTATAGATAAATTTTGGCAATCATTTCATAGAGGCTTGGGGACGCAGGTTAACCTGAGCACAGCTTTTCATCCTCAGATAGATGGGCAGGCAGAACGCACCATTCGAACGCTCGAGGATATGTTGCGAGCATGTGTGTTGGATTTCGGAGTTAACGGGGATGAACATTTACCACTCATTGAGTTTTCCTATAATAACTGTTACCATTCAGCTATTTAAATGGCGCCTTATGAGGCATTATATGGGCGAAAGTGCAGACCTCCAGTTGGTTGGATTGAGGTAGGAGAATAAGCATTGATTGGGCCAGATATCATTCATCAGTCAGAGGAAAAAGTAAAGCTTATCATAGAACATTTACTGACTGCTCAGAGCCGACAGAAATCTTATGCTTACGTGCGGCGCAGAAATTTGGAATTTAATGTGGGTGATTGGGTGTTTCTGAAAGTTTAGCCAATTAAGGGTGTAATGAGATTTGGCAAGAAAGGCAAGCTTAGCCCGAAGTTTGTTGGGCCTTATCAAATTCGCCCAGGAATATGCATATTCAGATGTTGAAAAATAAATAGTCTTAATCATTCAGTGTTTAGATTTAGAGACAACATCTTAATCATTCAGATGCATTCAGATTCAGACGTCTTAATCTTAATGAAAAACAAATGAGGCCTTAGTTATTTAACTAATACTTATTAGCCATACTTAGTTTGACATAACTTAGTACATTTACAGTATGATCATTTTTATTACGGCGTATTAATCAATAATTTTTTTATGTCATTTCATTATTCTTTTTATTGAATATTTCAGTACAACGTCATTATTCATCGAATAGTTTGTGTTATTTTATTAATTATGAAATACCATAGATAATTGTATGTTATGAGGATTAAAAAATATTCCACGTACAAGTTATATGTTTTGTATGAAGACTTTATCGAAAAAAAAGATGAAAAATTCGAGATTGAAAATGCTATTTTTATTGATTTGATTTGATTTATAAATTTAAAAATCTGACATAATTAATTTGGTTTGACATTTGAACAATCTGAACAAAGACGGGCTATGTACACCCCTAGCTGCACCATATTTCCAGCGATAAACGAGCCCTTGTTGTGGTTGGTTCCCAATAATAACAATCCAGCAACTCCATAAATGAAGTTATTATTCACTGGCCATGTGTGACAATTGAACGGGCATGACCTCCATTGACTCACGCCTGACTAATCCCATTTGCTACGTGTCACCATTAATTTTGTCCACCTATCGAATTCGAAGTTTACTTCATACAATGAGACATACAAAAAAACTTTTAATTATCATAAATAACTTCAATAAATCCAAAATTAATTATCCCTTTATCTTTCACAAGTAGTTTTTGACCAGTCAAGCTTTCATTTGTGTATGTTTGATGTAATTTGATTTGTATATAAACTATAGAATATACTATATTATTTATTTGGTATGTAATCTAATTTTCATTAATTGTAATTTGACTAAATTTAATTTTTTTGGTTATAAATAGTGGTACTTTTCTTTCATCTAGCATATCCCAAATACAAATCAAATCCAAGAAAAAAGAATCTACTAATCAATAATGAATTTTAGAAAGATTTTAGCAGCAATGTTCCTCATTGTGATTTTTGTTGCAAATGTTGAAGCTACTGGTGAGGTGAAATTGTCTTGTGAACAAAAATGTCAACTTTTATGTCTCGTTAATCCTTTTTGCATGGAAGATTGCTTGAAGGATTGTCATCATTCTATTTCTCTTAAATCATTCAACTGTAAGTTAAGTTGTTCAACTGAACATTGCTCCAAGTTTAAACAAGGTATAATTCTTTTCATATCTTTTCTATTAAATAATTTTCGACTTCCTCCGTTTCAATTTGTTTGTCTGATTTTATAAAAAGAATAATTTTGAGTCTATTTAACTCTAAAAGCTAACTCATAGGGTGAGGATTATCCAAGTCCACATAATTAAGGAGACCAAATCTGACTTCCCTAACCGATGTGGGACACTTTACAGATTTTGACTTGACATGAAATTTAAGAAACTAAAGAAGATTTCTGAATCTTGCGGTCTTAAACTAAAGATATGTTAAATGTACTAAAATGCCCTTTAATTTTATGGTTTTAAACATGTCACGTGGAAAGTTACAATTAAAAAGTCTCCAAAAAAAGGAAAGTGACATATTAAAAACGAAAATAAGATAAACAAATAGAGACGGGGGAATATTTTTTTTTGACAGGTAAAGTTAATGTAACCTAATTTGTCTCTGACTTATTTTTTTTAAAACAAATTCTTTTCAGATGAGAAGTTGATGGGAAGCTGCTTGGATGAATGTGGATCAAAATATTGCAATGGAATGTAATTTTATGCTACTGTTATTTAGTCAATTAAATAAAGCAGATTTTAGAAGAAGAAAAACTAGGAAAAATATGTTATCTTGATGGCTATAATTGTAATCAAGATTTATGCTTTTAATGAAGTAATATGTTTTTGACAACTTCTATCTTTTTGTTTTCACCACTTCTATTTTGGTCAGCTTTTCATCATTTTTTTGTTAACCGACATGTATTTTTAAGATGCTTATTTTTTTCATAATAATAAAAAATATCTTTTTAAAAAATTAGAAAATATACTTATAAATACTTTTAAAAATTAGTTTTGTACTTAAATGCTTCTCTATTTATTGGGCCAAGACAAGCTTTAATTGGGTGAAACTCAATATGAATGAAAGTTATGTGAAGGAGGATGGAAAAAAAATAGGTATAAGAGGAAGGGTCATTCACACGAATGCCCTTATTTTAAATTGGTATTAAATTTTTTTCATTCGATACTTTAAGTGACAAAAAAGTGATCAAAATGCCCTTAACAAAAAAAACCACAAGGCATAAGTTTTTGCCCAAAGTTATGCCTTAAGGAAAAATTCGCACAGGTTATGCTTTATGTATATAGGCGTAAGTTAAAAATAACATGACTTATGCTTGGTAGGCAAAAATTCATGTTATTGAACTTGTGCCTACTTCTGTCCATAGGCACAAGTTCAATAACATGAAATTATGTCTGTCAAGCATAAGGATTAACATGAACTTGTACCTAAAGGGCATAAGTTCATGCAACTAAAATTATGCCTAGGGCAGAAGTTCAATTGCATGAAATTTTTTCGCATAGGCACAAATTTAATAACATGAAATTATGCCTATCAAGCATAAGTTAAGTAACATGAACTTGTGCCTAAAAGGCAGAAGTTCATGAAATTGAAATTTTGCCTAGGCATAAGTTCAATTGCATGAAATTCTGCCCCATAGGCACAAGTTCAATAACATGAAATTATGCTTACCAGACATAAGTTAAGTTAAGTAACAAGAAAAGTAATAAATATGCACACTACATAGATCTTAACAAAACAGAAATGAAAAGACAGAAAAAGAATTAAAAACAGAAAGAGAATATCAAATGCGAAGCTATAATCTTTACGGAAAAAAAAGTAATGAACATAAAAAAGACTAATCTTAATCTACATATTAATTCAGCCAGATTTAAATTTTAAAAAAAAAAACAAGGAAGCTATGAAAAGAAAAGGGGTTGAATATTACCTGTTTCGATGCATCGACTAAGGTTTGAGAGTTAAGCGATATCATCTTTTACCCGAAATTTGATTTTTTTTTCGATTAAGTCGACAAATCGAAATAAAATAAGAGAAAATATGATTTAGTAACAACGGAGCAGAGCAGAAAGCTTTGGGGAAAAAATCCTCCTAACTGAAAATTTTAAACAAGCAAACTAATTTTTTTTTAAATTCAAAAATGCCCAAAAGTTCAATTCCTCCCCTCCCCCCCCCCCCCCCCTTTAAAAGAGAGAAATGGATTCTATGTATAGAACCCAACTGGTAGGATTTGAATTTGAAATTGATTTTTTTTTTAAAAAAATAAAGATACAAAGAGAGGCAAGAAAAAGTCTTACCTACTTCTAGATTTGAGGGGATGGAGACACTTATCCTTCCTCTCACGCCATCAGCGATTGAAAGTCATAGCACCTCCTGGGAATGGTGAAAATAAAAAGAGACGTGAGGGAGAAGGGAATAGATTATCAGTGAATTTTAGGGAGATGGGCGTCTACTCGATGGTCGGGAAGAGGATAAGGCTGCGGCTGCTAAATGAAAAAAGGGTGGGAAAGTTTCTGGGATCGTTTGATTGTTGTTGTTCTTAGTTGCTTCAAATAAAAAAAATTATGTTGTATTGGGTTTAGGTCTTTAGTGAGGAAACAGGCCATATTCGATGGATGATTTGTGTCAAATTCGTTCCAAACTGCTCTTATAAAAGTGCTTAATTAAGGCCTCCTTAGTATGAGAAAATAATAAGGCTGATATATTAATCAAAACATAGCTACTTTTAGTTATAAAAAGTAAACAAAATATTTTAATTGTAACTAGAATATTAATAGAATTGTCAAACAAATTAAAATTAAACCAATCTTTAAAACTAGTTTGAGGTAAAATTGAGATGCATTAATTAGTCAATTAATTAATCGAGCTTCTCAAACTTACAAAAGTAAAATAATTATTTATAAAAATAAACTACCTATTATAATTAGGTCGCATCGACCTCAATTGGACAAAAAGTGAAATATTACTTAATACGATACTTATCTTTAATGTAAATTAATTTTCAAACTAATCAAATAAATATATTTAATATTCATTATTTATAATATATATGTTACACCCCGTAAGTTCTTGACACTTAGTTGGCCTATTTGCATGTTGGTTAAGAGTTTTAGAATGTCATACGTGCGAGAAAAGGACCTGGGGAGAGACCGGACAAGTGCCAAGTCGGAGCGTCGCAAGGCAAATGCGACTTATAAATCGCATTCGACAAAGGCGACTTATAAATCGCATTCGACAAAGGCGACTTAAAGGCTCCAAGTATATAAAGGTCTCTCACTTCATTTTCAAGTCACCTTTCATATTATTTGCAAAGTGAACGACCAAAAACAGAGGAGAAGCGAAGGGTTTATATAATATTCGTTCGGTCCAAAGTGATTGGAATTGCTCCGGAGCATTTCTACGAAGTTAGTTTCGTTAAATTCCGGTGAAGCGTCGTCTTGCCGAGTCAAAGTGATTGGAATTGCTCCAAACTAGTGCTAATACACTCCCAGGCCTAAAGTGAGTATTTCTCCCTTCTAGACCTCCGAGAAATCACGAGTTTTCGATCGAACTTCGATAAGTCAAAAGATAGTCAGTATATAGATTTAAAGTACTATTTTCTTCCAGTATAATAATGAAGTTAGTTCTATTCTTGCATGGATATGATTACAGTTGGGGAGAATAGCCGAATACGAGTCAAACCTCGCCAGTTAATCGGTAAACCGACAATCGAGGTATGTATGCCAGTTTCTTTCGGTAAGCTAGTAGTTCCAGTATAGCAAAACAATATAATTCTCAGCAGAATATTCCAAAAATATTATTTCAGACTTAGTATATCTCGGTATCAGATTCAGTATATTTTAGTATCAGATTCAACATATTTCAGTATGAGATTCAGTATATTTCAATATGAGATTCAGAAAAGAATACCAGAGTATAAATATTATTATCAGATTCAATATATATATATATATTACATGCGGTTATTGCTATCTGTGGAGACATGATTGTTCTGCGATGGGAACCCTTAGAGCTTCCTTGACCGCCCTAGGGTTAATAGCTGTGTCTACTCGCCCGCCAGAGGGTGAGGATACGTCGCTCTACGGAGTGGCATGCCGTACCCCAGCGGACGAAGATGGGATGCAGATTCCCCATAGCAGGCTGATCAGCACTATACCACACCCCTTGTCCAGCGCTTGTGCCCGTGGTGCAGCTTTCAGATTTCAGGAGTCCTCCAGACTCAGATACAGCTATAGTCAGGGGCCCAGCGAGTCCAAGTTGCATAGCCGGGGGGACGGCAGTATGCTCATAGTTACTAGGTGGATGGACCTGGGTAGGGGTATATAGATTGTGTGCTGGTTGGTACCTTACGGCTTATGGGGGCTACTAAAGTTCTTGTATGCTATGTTGTGTTAGTTATTAATAGATAGAAAGTAGACCGTCATGTTAACAGGTATGACTCTTACTCTCTTCAATAAATTTATGCTCTTTTCAGTCAGTCTCAGCCCGTCTCCTATTACTTCAGTATCTATAAGTATTATTGTTTGCTTTCAGTTATTTTCAATTTTTGATTTTGCATACTTAGTACCAATGGTACTGACGCCCGTTTTAGGGCGCTGCATTACTTGCCTGCAAGTACTCACAGACGAGGAGCATCCCTCGTACTTCCAGCCAGCGTACAGAGTCTTTAGCTCCTATCATCCGGAGCTTGATAGCTAAATGTTTACTTCCCTTTTTGTTTGTACAGTATGGGTAGGTCGGGGCCCTGTCCCGACCATCTTATTATTCTTAGAGGCTTGCGGATTGTATATTTCCTGTGGTTAGTTGTACCGGTCATGTGGGGCCATGTGTATGTTTTTAATTTGCATGTGATGGCCGTGAGGGGCCTTGTTCAGTTGTCAGCTGGTGGCCTTGTCGGTCACACATCAGTTTAGCGCTTGATTCTACTTTCCAGTGATATCTAGTCAGCATGGTGGCCTTGTCGTCCTGTATAGATTCCCTTGTGTTCAGTTGTTCTAGGTAGATGTTATATTCCTACAGGTGGCTATAGGCTTTGTCGGCCGGAGGCTGTATTTACAGTCATTATATAGCCCGCTATTTTCATAAATCCAGAATTAGAGCCAGCCTGGCACCAGAAGTGCTTAGGCTCAGTAGTCCAGTAGTCCAGGTCCTAGTAGGGCACCAGGTGCCAGTCATGCCTCCCAAGGCGGGGCGTGACAAATTTGATATCAGAGCAGGTCATATCCCAGGGAGTCTGCCAGCCCTGCTAAGTAGAGTCTTGTCTATGGATGTGTTGTGCACCACATACCATAGGCAGGAGGCTGCAAGGCATGATAGGATGGCTACTCGTTCTTCTTATTCAGTCATGCTATAGAGCAGTACAATATAGGGTTGAGTC
This sequence comes from Datura wrightii, assembly GCA_035772735.1. Lineage (NCBI taxonomy): Eukaryota > Viridiplantae > Streptophyta > Magnoliopsida > Solanales > Solanaceae > Datura > Datura wrightii. The sequence continues at coordinate 108,147,420 of JASDFA010000008.1, read as the reverse complement.
CCTAAAGCTTACTATACTCCTTGGTTACAGATAAAATGTCAGATCAGCGACATCCTATCACAGGCCGAAGATTGGATACAGCAGCAGGAGAGGGCACCAGCAAGATGCCCCAGTCTCAATTAGCATCAGCTCGATCTGAGAGCAATACAGAGGCATCGTCCCAACCTTCTCAGCAGTCTCCACCCCATCAGGAGCCACATGGGACGACACGACCTCCCACAGTTCCTATACCTACACCATCTAACCAGGAGGTCAGGAGTGCAGTAGTTATGTTAGCGCAAATGATGGATACTCAGCGCCAGTCAATGCCACCTACAACGGCATAATCATCAGGTGGGCCTGGTAGTTCGATGGTTCGAGAATTCCTGGCACTAGGTCCCTCACAGTTTACAGAGACAGATCAAATAAAGGACCCCCAGGACTTCCTGGATCAGCTGCAAAGGATCTTCCGGGTAATGCATATTACATCTGCATAGTCGGTCGAATTGGTGGTATTCCGACTGAGGGATATTGTTGTGTTGCGGTATGAGAGTTGGGAAAGGTCTAGAGGGAGAGATGTTGCCCCTCCGACTTGATCCAGCTTTTCAGAGGCTTTCCTTGACCGTGATCTATCGCGAGAGATCTGACAGGCCCGGATGGACCAATTTTTACACCTGGAGCAGGGGGTGATGAGTGTTCAAGAATACGCCCTGCAGTTCAATTCTTTGGCCCGATATGCTCCAGCCTTTGTAGACACCATGCCATCTAGAGTCCGCCGATTTATTATTGGGCTGAACCCAGAGTATATTGAGGCCTGTATGATAGCTACTTTGCGGAAAGATATGGATATTGCTCGAGTGCAGGCTTTTGCTTAGACAATTGAGGCCCTCAGACAGAGGCAACAGGATAGCAGACGAACAAGTCAGGAACAACGCCGAAGGGACAGGTCAGATGAGTTACAGGGGGAGATTCGGAGAGGTACTAGGCCACGATTATAAGATAGGCCACCTAGACCCCGCCTCCATTCACCCCAGCAGAGGAGAGCAGAGCAGAGTAGGTATACACCACCACTTTGCCCTATTTAAAGTCGATGCCACTCTGGAGCTTGCAGATATGGCTCCAAAGGGTGTTATATACGTGGACAGGAGGGCCATATGGTGAGAGATTATCCAGCCAGGGGTCAGGGTGACCGGAATAGAGAGGACAGGGCATTAGCAGGGTCGCGAGCTCCAGCAGCCTCGGCAGAGCGCAGGCCCTCAGTTTCAGCAGGCAGAGGCTAAGGCAGATCAGGGGCCTCTAGTTCAGGTACGGGTCCAAGTCGTACCTATGCATTACCAGGGAAATAGGATTCTGAGGCTTCTCCAGATGTTGTGACAGGTATGATGACTATTTGCTCTCACCCTGCTTATGTATTAATCGATCCGGGATCTACGTTGTCCTATGTTACCCCATTAGTGGCTCGAAAGTTCAGTATTTTACCAGAATTGCTTCGGCAACCCTTTTCTATATCTACACCCGTCGGTAACTCTATCATAGCCAGAAGGGTTTATCGAGGGTCTACAGTAGAGGTTGCTAGCCGTCAAACCACAGAAGATTTGGTAGAGTTAGAAATGGTTGATTTTGATGCCGTTATGGGTATGGATTGGTTAGCTCCATGCTATGCCAATATAGAATGCTGGACCAAGACGGTCCGACTCCACTTTCCAGGGGAGGCAGTACGAGAGTGGAAGGGCAGTACAGCTACGCCAAAAGGTAGGTTTATTTCCTATCTTCGGGCGAGAAAGTTGATAGCCAAGGGGAGCATTTACCACATTGTCAGAGTTTAGGATGTTCGAGTAGAGCCTCCGACTCTCCAGTCTGTTCCAGTGGTGAATGAATTTCCCGATGTTATCCCAGATGAGCTACCTGGTATACCCCCAGAAAGGGAAATAGAGTTTGCAATTGATTTATTACTAGGCACTCAGCCCATATCAATTCCCCCTTATCACATGGCTCCTGCTGAACTCAGAGAACTAAAGGAGCAGTTCAAAGATTTGTTAGACAAGGGCTTTATCAGACCGAGTACTTCACCTTGGGGTGTGCCAGTTTTGTTTGTGAAAAAGAAGGATGGTTCCCTCCGCATGTGTATAGACTATCGGCAACTGCATAAAGTTATTATCAAGAATAAGTATCTGCTTCCTAGGATAGATGATCTATTTGATCAGTTACAGGGAGCTAGATATTTCTCCAAAATTGACTTAAGGTTCGAATATCATCAAGTTTGTGTTCGTGAAAGGGACATTCCAAAGACTGCCTTCAGGATGAGATACAGCCATTTTGAATTCTTAGTCATGTCCTTTGGGCTGACGAATGCTCCAGTCATGTTTATGGACCTGATGAACAGTATTTTCATACCATGTCTGGACCTATTCGTGATAGTGTTTATTAATGATATTCTGGTGTATTCTCGCTCAGAGGTAGACCACCAGGATCATTTGCGGTCAATGCTCCAGATTCTCAGGGACCGTCAGCTATATGCCAAGTTCTCGCAATGTGAATTCTGGCTGAATTCAGTAACCTTTTTGGGTCATATCGTGTCGGATGCTGGTATACAGGTAGATACCCAGAAAATAGAAGCAGTAAAAGCATGGACCAGACCTACCAGTCCGACCGAGGTACGCAGTCTCCTGGGGTTAGCAGGGTACTACAGGAGGTTTGTTGAAGGAGTTTCCACCTTAGCAGCACCTCTAACTAAATTGACGCAGAAAGCAGCAACATTTCAGTGGACTGAGGCATGTGAGCAGAGCTTCCAAGAATTAAAAGACAGGTTATCGTCAGCTCCAGTGTTAGCATTGCCAGAAGGTACAGAAGGTTATGCAGTTCGTTGTGATGCTCCAGGTGTTGGGTTAGGATGTGTGTTGATGCAGCATGGTAAAGTAATTGCTTATGCTTCCATACAGTTGAGGAAACATGAAAAGAACTATCCTACCCACGACCTGGAATTAGCCGCAGTGATTCACGCCTTAAAGATATGGAGACATTACTTGTATGGCATCCAAATGGATATTTTTACTGATCATAAGAGCCTACAGTATATCTTAACCTAGAAAGAGTTGAATTTGCGGCAGCGTCGCTGGTTAGAGCTGTTGAAAGACTATGATGTGAATATTCTGTATCACCCAGGGAGAGCTAATGTGGTGGCAGATGGCCTTAGCCATAAATCTATGGGAAGTCTGGCACACTTACGGCCTAAGCAGCGGGAATTAGCCAGGGAATTGCATCAGTTACCCAATTTTGCCGTTCGTGTAGCAGAAACAGAGGACAACAGAGCGATAATCAAGAACACTGCGGTGTCTTCTTTAGTCGTGGAAGTAAAGGAACGGCAGTGTGAAGATCCTAGCCCGGTTTAGCTTATAAACAGAGTTAAGCAAGGAGAGGTGATAGATTTTCAGATAACCGAGGATGGGGTATTGCGATATAAAGATCGCCTATGTCTTCCAGACATTGCAGGGCTGTGCCAACAGATTATGGGTGAGGTACATTATGCCTGTTATTCTCTCCACCCAGGTTCGACGAAAATATACCACGATATAAAAGAAATCTACTGGTGGCCAGGAAGGAAGAAGGGGATAGAAGGATTCGTAGCTTAGTGTCCCAACTGCCAGCAAGTAAAAGTTGAATATCAGAAATCAGGCGGACTAACTCAGGATATAGCTGTGCCTCTATGGAAATGGGAAGCAGTAAATATGGATTTTGTAGCAGGATTACCCCGCACCAGGCATAGATATGATTCGATGTGGGTGATTGTTGACAGATTGACAAAATTAACTCATTTTCTGCCATTAAAGGCTACCTTTTCCGCCGAGGATTATGCTGAGCTGTATATCAGAGAAATAGTCAGGTTGCATGGTGTTCTAATGTCCATTATCTTTCATTTATTTTTCAGTTTTTGCTTTTCATACTCAGTACCAGTGGTACTGACGCCCGTTTTGGGGCGCTGCATTAGTTGCCTGCAGGTACTCATAGACGAGGAGCAGATCCCTCGTAGTTCCATCCCCCGTACAGAGTCTTCAGCTCCTATCATCTGGAGCTTGATAGCTAAAGGTTTACTTCCCTTTTTGTTTGTACAGTATGGGTAAGCTGAGGCCCTGTCCCGACCATCTTATTGTTCTTAGAGGCTTGCAGATTGTATATTCCCTGTGGTTAGTTGTACCAGTCATGTGGGGCCGTGTGTATGTTTTTAGTTTGCATGTGATGGCGGTGTGGGGCCTTGTTCAGTTTTCAGTTGGTGACCTTGTCGGTCACACATCAGTTTAGCGCTTGATTCTACTTTTCAGTGATAACTAGTCGGCATGGTGGCCTTGTCGGCCCGCATAGGTTCCCTTATGTTCAGTTGTTGTGGGTAGCTGTTATATTCCTACAGGTGGCTATAGGCCTTGTCAGTCGGAGGCTGTATTTACAGCCGTTATATAGCCCGTTGTTTTCATAAATCCAGAATTAGAGTCAGCCTGGCACCAGAAGTGCTTAGGCTCAGTAGTCCAGCAGTTCAGGTCCTAGTAGGGCACTAGGTGCCAGTCATGCCTCCCAAGGCGGGGCGTGACAATATATATATATATATATATATATAAATATAAAATATTTCAATGAAAAAGCTGAGAGATTTGGAAAATTATGACGGTTTTTATAATAATTTTGTGAAATCCTACCCAGTACTCCCTCACTCGTTGTGTCTTTAACATGCAGATTATATATATTTTCCCTTAATTTTAACTTTTTTTTTTTAACACAAATCAACCAGTTCAAACTCTTGCTCTTTAGTTTTAATTCTTAACAACAAGTTCTTTAACCCCACCCAGTATATGGTGATAACAACGTCCTACTCACGGACTACAATTCACCTATCAAGTTCCTAGGAATTTACAGGTTAATCCATCGTTGTTATTAAGAAACTAAGAGCCTAACCTTTTACTTAGGATGATTCATATTAAACTGTTTTTAATCATATAAACAGTCATATAAATAACTCAAACATTTTTAACATAAAAACATAAAATAAACACACATAATTTACATATGGGGAAAACAGGAATAATAGACTTACATGTTATAAGACGCGAGCGAGGTTTCCCTTTCGGGAACCCCCGGTGACTCTTAAGAAACTTTTAAAAATATTTAGACTTGTTCTTAGGGATGATTCGGGTGTTTTCAAAGTTGGATTTGGTTTTTGGAGTAGTTAAGCATCTGAGAGTAGATGGAAAACTTGGGAGTGTTTTTTCTTTCTGTGGTTTTTTCGTGTGTTTTTCTTTGGTTTGAAGAGGGGTATATATAGATGAGGAGGATAAGAGTCGTAGAAAATAAATGGCTAAGATCTGACCGACACTTTGTAAAGGACGATCAAGATTTTGCCGACACTTAATGCTTATCTTTATCAAATAATTCATGTCGGGTGCTCTTTGGGCCCCATCGTCACATGCATTATTGATTCAGATTGTGTATTATTATTCTGACCTATTAAAACTAAGACGCGTGCTTATCAGTTTTTCTTTCCTTTTGGAAAGTAGTGATAAAGTAAGCACTCACAGGACACTTAGTGGGCATCCCCACTAGACTTATTCACAGACCTAATATTATAGACTTTATAGACTGACTTGGTCTAACTTCGGATTTTAAACTTTCTTAGGTATCTAGGTTATGAAGGGCAATTGAGTCAAAACTCATTCCCGAATCATATCCTGCATACGGGTCTTGGGCGTCTTGATCATCTTCACCCTCGGTTGGGACACTGTTTTCTTCTGTTGTTTGTTGTCTTCGGTTATCTTGGTCAGGATCTGAAACGATGTCGTCTAATCTGATTGGTGGTTCTGGACCAGTATCTTCTAGTCTGATTGGGGTTTGGTCCATATGTTTGTCTTGTTCTACTTCTTTGATCATTTCCTCCAGCGTCTTTTTAATTATATCCTCTATAGTCTTTTTCTTTTTCTTATTTAAGATCTTTTGTCTAGTTGTTTCACCCATGGTGAATGATTTTGGTAATCGTCTTCTAGGAGGAGTTGCTGGTTCTGTTTCACTTTTTGGCAAAGTGACAGCCTTCAACGGATTTGATTTGTCTTTACCGGCTACCGTTTGAGCCGGACTAGCTATATCTTTACCTGATATAGTAGGTTTATTTGCATTCTGAGAGGAATGCACACTCGTCTCATCCATTTTGGCTTGAGATGGAGAACTCGTGTCTGGGCTTGTCTGTCTGTTTTTCTCCTTTCTGAGTATCTGTAGTAGCTGATCCTTTTCTTGACTCAGGGCTTCACACTTAGCATTTAGCCTTTTAAACCCTTCTGTCATGGACTCACAGTGGTCGCAGAAAATTATTTTGTCTGTGTCTTTCTGGACCTTGTATTGTGGAATTTGGATTGGGCTTTGTTTTAGGGCTGGAGAGATAAAATAATTTGGGCCCAAATATCCCCTTGCATAGTCTAAGGCTTCAGTTAAATCATTAAAACCTTTGAAAAGAGGATTTTTTATTCCATTTATTGAGTCTATTACTTCTTGCCATGTTTGAAAAACACCATTGATTTTTCCATGTATTACTACATAAAATCTGAATTTCTTTTCCGTATTTTTGTCTGTAAAATACTGTCCCAGTGCATTTAACGTGGCTATGAAGTATTTAATGTCTCGTTTAGTGTATGCTATCCATAAATTATCCATTAAACATCTTTGAGGTCTGTCTATTTTACAGTCTGGCATTTCTTTAAAGGATAGGTTACATTTAGGATAACAAATTAGATTATGTTTTCCAAAATGTATTCTTTCTAAAGTTTCGACCGATGTCTGAGGTCTGAAGCGTACATTTATTAAAAGAGTCTGAGCGTACGAGTCTGAAGCAGAGGCTGGGCCTTTGCCTTTGTCTGTCTGGGCTATCTCTGGTAGCTTTGGTCTTGTGCCTGAGTTGGGCCGCATACTGAAAAATAACTTATTGTTATACCGTTTTCAAATTTAATCTACTTAACTGATCTGCTAGATTATTATCCTTTCCTTTAATGTATTCGAAGATTATATTAGGATATATTGAGATCGTGTCTATGAAGTTTAGCCATCTCCTCTTACTACTATTCTTCTGATCTATCTTTTGATGAAATCTTACTATGGCTTCACAGTCTGTTCTAACTAGTATTTCATTTTTATTTAGAATATATAGCTTAAAACTATTTAACCCATACATTATAGCTAATACTTCTGCGTCTATGCTACTCATATTTCCTTTTTCTTTATACTTACCACTTTGGTAGGCACAAATCTTTTCTTCTTGTTTGGGACTATATTTAGAGGGTCGTGCCTTTAGTACCGCTCCCCATCCTTGGATACTTCCATCTGTTTCTATAATTAAATAGTCTGATTCTAATGGGATATTTAAGTCTGGGATATTCTTTACCTTCTCTTTAATCTGTTGTACTAACTTCATATCTTCGGTATTGAAATGTTTTTGCCCTTTACTTCCTGTTTTAGCATATAATGGTCCTGCTATTTTTCCTAAGTCTTGTATAAAATTTCTGGCGTAATTTACTAATCCTAAAAATTTTTGAAGGTCTTTTGTCTTATCTAAATTATTGGGCATTTCTAATACCTTTTTAGCTATATGAGGTTGTAGCTTTATTTTTCCGTCTCCTATAGTAACTCCTAAAAAGTTTATATATGTTTTACACAATTCCATTTTCTTTTTACTAACTATAATTCCTTTATTTACAAATAATCTGAATACTGTCTGTAGGTGTCCTAAATGTTCTTGTAAGTCTTTGCTAAATACCAAAATATCATCTACATATACTAGCACAAAACGTTTGTATTCTCCAAATATCTCATCCATTTTTCTTTGGAAAATTGGAGGGGCGGTCTTAAGTCCAAATGGCATTGCTAGCCATTCGAAATGCCCTTCTGGACATGTAAAAGTTGTCCATTCTATACTATCAGGGTGCATCTTTACTTGCCAATATCCTGATTTACAGTCGAATTTGCTAAAAATTCTTTTTCCCTGTATTCTATTAAGTAATTCACTTTTGTCTGGAAGTTTGTATGCATCTGTTCTTGTATTGTCATTAAGTCTCTTATAGTTTATGACCATTCTGGCTTTTCCTCTGATTAATTCATTATGATTTCTAACCATAAAAGCCGCTGATCGGTGTCTAGAAGTAGATCTTCGAATTACACCTAGGGATAAAAGTTCTTTTATTTGGACTTGAAAATCTTCTATGTCTAAATTTGTTGCTTTTATTGCTGCTGTTTTTATTGTATATTCTGGGTTTATTATATCTAACCTACACATTATCTTATTGGCTTCCCAATGGAGTAAAGGTTTTTCCCCTATTATTTCTAATTCGTCTAAGGATTTTACTATATTATCTAAGTCTTTAGGCCCTTTGATATTTCCTATGCTTTTTAGTCCTTTATTATAAAATGATGTTTCTATATTAATTAAAGTATAACTTTTTTCTCTTACTTCTTCATCAGAATTGTAACTTTCTTCTTCTTCATAGGCTTCTCTATTACATTCTTCTTTGGCCTGACATTTATTACAACAGGGCTTTTGTTTTTCTGTTTCATGCCTTCCCTTTGTTGATACTTCTTTTGTTTGTACAGGGGTATAGGTTGTCTGTTTAAAAAATGCTATGCCATCTCGTGTGATTAAACAACTTCCAGAGTCTTGAAATATAAATTTTAAACCTATGACTAAGTCTGTATTGATATTTAGATCTCTTACAAGTATGTTGTTTATGTCATAAGACGGGTTATAGAATTTTTTACAAGTATTTTGGAAACTTATTTTAGCTTTTTCTATGCAATATTCGTAGGTATTATAAGTGCCATCCATTTGCATTGCAACAACTGGTTTAGGTAATTTTGTTAATAGCTCTTGTGGGACTATCTTCTTGTTTATTAGACAGCTAGTGCATCCTGGATCTAGTAGGGCTAGTGTTTCTATTTCAATATCTTCTATTTTGATTCTTGCTAATATTTTTATAGTTGCTATTTTTTTGTCTTCATTACAGATTAGTCCTGTGTCTATAATGATTTTTATATTTAGATAGTTATCTTGTTCTTGGTTTGCTAATGAGGTTTCATTATTTTGAAGTAATATTTCTTCCTCTAATTTTCCTTTTCCTTTTTCCAGCGTTCTTATTCGATGATCTAGTTCTTGTATTTTCTCTTCTAATGAGTCTATTCTTATATTAATTATCTGATTATTTTCTCTTCTTATAGGTGGTCCTATTCTAATTCCTAATTCTGTTTCTATACAGGTTATGCATCCTTCCATAAAACAATTACTACACTTTGCTCTTTTGTCTTTACTAGGGTACCATCTACAGAATCCACAGGGCTTACTATCTAATCCTTTGTTTCTTTCAAAATTGTGGTTACATTCTTGTATAATATTTGTCATATCAATGTATTGCAGTTCTTCTAGTTCTAGAGGCAATTTCAAATCTGTTCCTAATTCATTAATAAAGTCGTCTTTTTCTGAGTCTGATGAGTCTGTTTTATTTCCTTCTGTAATTTCTATGCTTACTACTGAGTATATACTTTCTGTGTCTGACATATATTCATCTACATTTATTAAAGTCTCTTGTAGCTCTTCTATTAACTGAGAGTTTCTTGTTTTAATGTTATATCTTTTAGGGCAGGTATTTGCCAGATGTTCTGAACTTCCACAAGTAAAACATTCTAATTTATTTCTATAGTTTCTTTCATCTCTGTATTTTCTTACATGCCTGTATTTATCTAAGTATGGTTTCTTTGCTGATGATTTTCTTAGGTAATATTTCTTCTTATATGGTTTCCAATTATAGTATCTATTTTTATATTTTCTAGGCTTGTATGGTTTCTTGTCATAATGTTGAGTTGTATACATTACAGTTTTACAGAAATTCATTTCGTTCTGTTTTAATTGTTTTTGTATTTGTATATTTGTACATTTTTCAGTTAATAGTTCCATTACATGTTGTACTCTCTGTCCTATCGACCATTTTTCTGTTGGGTTTTGTATTACACCCTCTCTTTTATACCATCTCTCTTCTATTTCTCTACCTAATGCTCCTGGTAATTTGTTAAATAATTTTTTACCTAAGTCTTCATCAAAAGTGTTCCCGCTTAGTGTACAATAATAAAAGAACTCTCTTAAAAATTCTTTGATGTAACACCAGTTAGATATACTTAATTGTTCTAGTTTTATTAATGCATTTCTTTGAAGTATAATTGTTCCACTATTTGGGTCTTCTCCTGTAAGTAAACTATGCATTTTATTCGTGAAGTTATAAGGGTTTGCCCCCATATTTATTAGTGTCTGAAATTCTTGTGGGAAATTACTTTTGTATGCTTCCCATACTGCCTTAGCTGATTCTCCTAAAAATGTCTCCATGTATCTATACATGGTTTCTGCATCTGTTTCTTGATAATTTTTAATAAAGTCTGCTACTACTATTCCTTTCCAAATGTCTATCACTGAGTTCCAAAGTTGTGGATCATGGGCTGCAAGATTTAATATTTTTCCTTTGCTACCTCCTTCTTGTAGTCTAATAGGTCCTTCTATAGGCATTCTTTTACCCATAGGTTTTATTTTATCTGTCCTGATTTCTTCATCTGGGTTTACTCTCCATACTCTCCTTCTAGGCACATTTCCTGTACTAGTATCTATAGTATGAGTTTGTGAAGTCTTCTGGAAAGGTGTTGAACTACTCGACTCCATTAGTTCTTTTTCACTTACTATAGATGTAGTGTCTTCTTTATCATATCTATACCCTAAGTTATCTGTTCTTTCTTTACAATTTTTAAGGTGTATTATGGTCTCTTCTAGATTCATACTTCCTTTTAGACAATCTTTGCATTTGAAAAAATCGGATTTTTGTTCTGTATATAGTCTTTTAGCTCGTTCTATTACTTCGTCTACCGCATATGCTTCTTCTAGTATTTCTATATTCATAAGTTCTTCTTCTAATTCTACATCTTTTTCTTCAATGCTATTTTCGTCTATTTGCCTAATATAGTTATAGTCTGTGAATCTTATTGAAGTTTCGCCTTTTCTATTAGTATACATAACATGGTCTTCAGGTGTATATACTTTTGGTTTACTAAGTTTTTCTAAATTCCATTCTAGTCCTGCGTAGCTTTCTGGATCTATTTTTATAGGTTTAATTAATTTTATTCCTCTATTCCCCATAAGTTCTACTACATCGTCTATTTTTATTTTAAACTTGGTATTACTATTTGTTGCCATCTTTCCTATAAATCCTATACACATTAATAGATTCTTTCCTTTATCCATTTCTTCATATCCTTTAGTCTGTATTCCTATTTTTATATGTGATCCAAATTCTTGTAAATTCATTAGAAAGTCTGGACTAATGTAAAATATTCCCCCATTATTTGTCATATCTACTTCAGTTAGACCTATTATTGCCTTTTTTAAGTCTGTCCATCTATCATCATATAAGGTTATTAGCACTTTTGCTCCTAGATTTTTTCTGTTTAATCCTTTTATTCCTAATATAATTAATCCTAAATGCATCATTGTCATTCTTTTATTTTTAATAGTTTTAAAGGATTCTTGATTTACTAAATTTAATTGTACTGAATTTTCTCCTAATGCGGATATTTGCTCTTCTCTATAGTGCCTATAAAGTAGGTTATTTCTAGAGAAATACTTTGTATTATATAATGTTCTTGGATCTAATACTTTTAATTGATGTTGTTTAAAAAGCTGTAGGTCTTTATCTACATCTATAATCTGACTAAGTTCGCTATTTTCTTCTTCTCTTGCCTTTTTAGAGAAAATTCTAGATATCAAATTATTTCCTATCTGGTTGTTTGAATAACTAGGTTCTGGTCTATCTACTTCGTTGATTCGGGTTCTCCTACCTGAAAGAAAGTCCATTTTTGTGGTTTTCTGATTATTTTAGGTCTTTCTTTTTGCGGTGTTATTTCTATTTTTTCTAGTTTTGAAATTAGTTCATCTATATTAGTACTATGAGATTTTTCTTTTTCTTCCTTTTTCTTTAGTAGTTTTTCTAGCTTTTGATTTATTTCTAATAAGATTGCTATAATTGTATTATTTTGTCTAACAATTATTTTATCTGACTGGGCTGCTGGTATGTGTGTAGTGAAACCTACTGGCTCCTGGAATTGGCTACTATAATCTAGTGCTTTTTTATATATTGGGTCATCTGTACTCATGAAAGGGATATTTCTTTAATATTTAATACTTCCTTTTTAATTTCTTTTAATTGTTTGTCTATATCAAAAGGTTGTATATCGTTATAAGTACCTTTTCTAATTTTTTCAATACCTTGTTCTTTTATGAAGTCTAGATTTCTTTCGATTTTTTCTAATGTTTTTGTATGTCTGTTCTGAGCTTCTTCTATTTTTTCTATAAGCTGTAAGATTATCTTATCTTGTTCCTGGATTTTACTGCTAAAATTGATTAATAAGTCTATTAATGTATTGTATTGTCTATCTTCGGTATGTAGAGTGTGTTCTCCCTGGCTAAAGTTACACTTAATAGAAGTACCGTCTTTTAATGCTCTATATTTCTTTTCAGGATATATGCGCAAGTCTAAATATTCTAAATTTCTAGAAGGATCTATTTTGTTATTTAGAAACTAGCTATGATTCTTTTTCGCTGTTCCTTTAAGCTATCTCTATAAGCCTGTTTATCTGTTTCTATTCCCTGTAATTCCCACCGTACTGCTGATAGGTTTTCGGTCAAATCCCTTTGTATATACCTATTTAATTTATAGTCACTATCTATATTTTCGACTAAGAGTTCATTTGTTGTTTTAGCAATTTTTTTGAGTCTTTTTTCAGTCCTATTAATTTCTCTTAATATTTTTAAATTCCTATTTATAAGCTTATTGTCTATTCTTGTTTGATAAAAAGCTGGGTGTGTCTTCATTAACCTAAGGGAATTTTACTTAATCTGTCGTTATTCTTTTTTATCTCTTGCCAACTTCTATGTATATGATGATTACACACTCTAATATTATACTGTAATAACCTCTTTTGTTCCACTATATCTTTTATTCTTTTCCTAAGAGAGTCTTTATATTTTTTCGTAAAATCGTATAGTCTGTTTCCAAAGGTTTCTCTAGAGGCTTTCCACTGTTTTATATCTTCAAAATACTGCTTTTTTATTTCTATTTCTTGTTGAATATGTCTAGCTAGGTTGAGTTGTCTCATAAATATTTAGCCTAAGATCTTCTTGCTCTGATACCAAAATAATAGAGATTTAAATATAAAATATTTCAATGAAAAAGCTGAGAGATTTGGAAAATTATGACGGTTTTTATAATAATTTTGTGAAATCATATATATATATATATTATATCATATTTTGCCAAATGAAATGGTAAAATAATGTCAAAAATAATATAAAAATATTTTATATTTTACAATATAAATATAAATATCTTATTCTGTTAATAATTCAAGAAACTTGACTAATTAATTGAAGATGTGGAGGGCCAAATGTCAATAATTTTATGAAAAGACCACGAGTTCACGTGCCTCATATTTAGGAGCTATAAATTCAAACCCAATTAATTTACATAGTGAAACACATAACATAATTTTTTTCTTTAAGACTTAGTTCTGTAACTAATACTTATTAGCCATACTTATTTTAAAATGACTTAGTACATTTACAGTATGATCATTTTTATTATGGAGTATTAATCAATAATATTTTTATGTCATTTCATTATTCTTTTTATTGAATGTTTTAGTACAATGTCATCATTCATCTCATAGTTTGTGTTATTTTCTTCATTAAAAAACACCATAGCTAGTTGTATGTTATTAGGATTAAAAAAATATTCCAACTACAAGTTATATATTTCATATGAAAACTTTATCGAGAAAAAAAGAGATGAAAAGGTCGAGATTGAAAAATTCAATTTTATTGATTTTATTTGATTTATAAATTTAAAAATCCGACATAATTAATTTGGTTTGACATTTGAACAATCCAAACAAAGACAGACTATGTACACCCCTACCTGCACCATATTTCCAGCGATAAATGAGCCCTTATTGTGGTATCGGTTCCCAATAATAACAATCCAGGAACTCCACAAATGAAGTTACTACTCACTGGCTATGTGTAGGAATTGAACGGGCATGACCTTCATTGACTCACGCCTGACTATCCCATTTTCTACGTGTCACCATTTATTTTGTCCACCTATCGAATTCGAATTTTACTTCATAGAGTGACACATACGAAAACACTTTTAATTATCGTAAATAACTTCAATAAATTCAAAATTAATTATCCTTTTGTCTTTCACAAGTAATTATAGACCAGTCAAACTTTTATTTGTGTATGTTAATGTAATTTGATTTGTATATAATCTGCAGATTACACTATATTATTTATTTGGGTTGTAATCTCATTTTCATTAATTGTAATTTGACTAAATTTAATTTTTTGGTTATAAATTGTGGTACTTTTCTTTCATCTAGCATATCCCAAATACAAATCAAATCCAAAAAAAAAAAATCTACTGATCAATAATGAATTTCAGAAAAATTGTGGCAGCAGTGTTCCTCAGTGTGATTTTTGTTGCAAATGTTGAAGCTACTGGTGAGGTTAAAATGTCTTGTGAAAAAAAATGCCAACTTTTATGTATCGTTAATCCTTTTTGCATGGAAGATTGCTTGAAGGAATGCCATCATTCTATTTCTCTTAAATTATTCAACTGTAAGTTAAGTTGTTCAACTGAACATTGTTCCAAGTTTAAACAAGGTATAATTCTTTTCATATCTTTTCTATTCAATAAATTTTGACTTCCTCTGTTTCAATTTGTTTGTCTGATTTTGTAAAAAAATTGATTTTGAGTCTACTTAACTCTAAAAGCTAGCTCATAGGATGAGGATTATTCAAGTTCGTATAATTAAAGAGACCAAATCTCACATCCCTAGCCAATGTGGGACACTCTACAGGTTTTGACTTGACATGAAATTTAAGAAAGTAAAGAAGATTTCTAAATCTTGCGGTCTTAAACTAAAGATACGTAAAAAGTATCAAAATACCCTTTAATCTTATGGTTTTAAACATGTCACATGGAAAGTTAAAATTAAAAAGTCTCCAAAAAAAAGGAAAGAGATATTTTTTTTAAAGCAGATTCAAAAAAAAAGTAAGATAAACAAATAGAGACGGGGGAATGTCTTTTTCTGACAGGTAAAGTTAATGTAACTTAATTTGTCTCTGACTTATTTTTTTTAAAAATAAATTCTTTTCAGATGAGAAGTTGATGGGAAGCTGCTTGGATGAATGTGGATCAAAATATTGCAATGGAATGTAATTTTATACTACTGTTATTTAGTCAATTAAATAAAGCAGAGTTTAGAAGAAGAAAAAATGAAAAAATATGTTATCTTGATGACTCCAATTGTAATCAACATTTATGTTTTTAATGAAGTAATATGTTTATGACAACTTCTATCTTTTTATTTTCAACACTTCTATTTTGGTCAACTTTTCATCATTTTTTGTTAAGCGGCATATATGTTTAAGATGCTCATTTTTTCATAATAATAAAAAATATCTTTTTTAAAAATAATTATTTTTAAAAAAAATACACTTATAAATACTTTTAAAAATTAGTTTTGTACTTAAATATTTCTCTATTTATTGGGCCAAGACAAGCTTTAAATGGGTGAAACTCAATATTGATGAAAGCAATGTGAAGGAGGGTTGAAAAAGAGCAGGTATAAGAGGAAGGGTCATTCACACGAATGCCCTTATTTTAAATTGATATTTAATTTTTGTCCTTCGATACTTTAAATGACAAAAAAGTGATCAAAATGCCCTTAACAAAAAAAACCGCAAGGCATAAGTTTTTGCCCAAAGTTATGCCTTAAGGCAAAATTCGCACAGGTTATGCCTTATGTATATAGGCATAAGTTAAAAATAACATGACTTGTGCTTGGTAGACACAAATTCATGTTATTGAACTTATGTATATAGGCATAAGTTAAAAATAACATGATTTGTGCTTGGTAGACACAAATTCATGTTATTGAACTTGTGCCTACTTCTATCCATAGGCACAAGTTCAATAAAATGAAATTATGTCTACCAGGCATAAGGTAATTAACATGAACTTGTACCTAAAGGGCATAAGTTCATGCAATTATAATTATGCCTAGGGCAGAAGTTCAATTGCATGAAATTTTGCCGCATAGGCACAAATTTAATAACATGAAATTATGTCTACCAGGCATAAGTTAAGTAACATGAACTTGTGCCTAATGGGCAAAAGTTCATGCAATTGAAATTGTGTCTAGGCAGAAGTTCAATAGCATGAAATTCTGCCCCATAGGCACAAGTTCAATAACATAAAATTATGCTTACCAGGCATAAGTTAAGTAATATGAACTTGTGCCTAAAGGGAAGAAGTTTTAACTTCGCCCATAGGCACAAGTTTAATAACATGACTTTATGCCTTGGGGGCAAAGTTTCAGTAGGTAACTTGTGCCTATAGGCAAAAGTTCATGAAATTGAATTTCTGTCTACTGTACTTATGCCCAAGGCAGAAGTTCTGTAGCATGAACTTATGCCTTGCGAATTTATTTTTTTTTTGGCTTGTGAATTTTTTTTAAAAATTTAAAATATTAGTTGTATTTTTATCCCATTTTTATTACTTAAAATACTAAAGGACAAAAATTAAAGACCACCGAAAATTGGGGCAATCGGCGCAAAAACTTGTAGGAGAAATCCTCATAAATGAAAGAGGTGACTTTATCATGGCCTTCTCGTATTCTCTGTTGAATGTGAGAGAAACAACTAGGATGAAGCTCTTGCAATGGAATTTGGTGGGAGACGGAATATCAAAATGGCTATCTTAAGGCCTTTAAACGCCTTTTCACAATGCTCTGTCCAGTCCTACAGCTTATTCTTATTTAGCAACTCAATCAAGGGTGATGCCATAGCTGAATAGCTGCTAATGAACATGCGATAGTAGTTAGCAAGACTATGGAAAGATCTAAGTTTGGTTACCTTCGGTGGCATCTCCCACTCTTGGATAGCCCGCACTTTGGCCTTGTCCATGCGCAACTGGTCCTGGCTAATGACATGCCAGAAGAAATATACTTCAGGCTGGGCGAACTCACACTTCTTCCGTTTCATGTAAAGCTCATTTTCCCCCAAGACCTGGAAAACTTTTCTTAAGTGCTGTACATGCTCCTCCAAGGTGTTGTTGTAGATGATTATATCGTCCAAGTAGACTATCACGAACTAATTAAGGTAGGGAGGAAAAATCTTATTCATCAGCGTGCAAAAGGTTTCTAGTACATTGATTAAACCAGAAGGCATCACCAACCACTCATAGGCTCCATATCTCATCACGCATATCGTCTTTAGTTCATCCTCTTCTGCTATGCGCACTTGGTAGTAACCCTTTTGAAGATCCACCTTAGTAAAGTACTTGGCTTGTCCAAGTCTACAAGTCAGCAATAAGTGGGATAGGATATTTATTTTTTATTGTCACTTTTTTAAGCGCTCGATAGTCTATGCATAAGCGTAATGATTCATCCTTCTTCTTTTGAAACCAGACTGGCGCTCCATAGGGTGTTTTAGATGGGCGAATATGACCGGTTTCCAACAACTCCTTCAATTGCTTCCTTAGATCCTCCAACTCGAGCGAAGCCATGGTATGGGGAATATGCGGATGGTTTGGCTTTAATCTCCAACTCGATCTTATGATCCACTTTACATTTAGGAGTCAAGCGCCTTGGCAGCTCGTCGGGCATAACATCTTTGTTCTCTTCGAGTAGCTTTTCTATGAAAGATGGTAATGTCTCTAGGGAACCGTTGTCTTCCTCCAAACTTGCAATGGTTTTCATGAACGTTGGCTCCCCCTTCTTGAGCCTCTTTACAAGTTGCATAGCCGATAGTTGTGTTTGGCTATATCCTTATGGTATAGTTACTATGGAAACCCTCCAAGCTCTTTCTCACTCCATGACCACGAGATGTTGGTGGTATGGATCGGTCAAAGTATGACATCATATAAAGAACTCTTACCCCAGAACAATATCAAAGATATCCATCATTGTAGCAGTAAAGTTTGTCGTACCTTCTCAATTGCCCAATTTGACACCAACACCATTGGCTACACCATGAGCATTTTAAGCTTCGGTATTTACGGTATTGATAAGAGAGTTAGTTGGAGTGAGCTTCAACTCTACTCTCTTTGTTGCGGACTCGATTACAAAATTATGGGTTGCTCCTGTGTCCACCAGTGCACGAGTGGGCTTGTTGTTGATGGCGAGGTCCACTTCCTGATTGTTATTCTCGTCAGGCTGGATAGGTTGCTTTTAACAGCAACACATAATCCTATCAAACCCAATTCTGCTATGTTCGAACCCTCTCTTTGAAGTTGTATCATGACCTGAACATACATCAGGATCGTAGAGACGGGACAAGGAGTTCCGAGGGACCCCAATTCAACCCATAGAATGAGCATACATCTAACTCAAACACATAAGCGGAAGACTTAACATAAGAAAACGTAAACATGTCATAAAGATGGAGAAAGGACAATACGTGATCCAAACATGACGGCTGAATACATCTTATAGTCTGAAAAGCCTCTAATCATAAAAGACGGGTTGATGGAACAACTTTCCAACTAACCTAACAAATCTGAAACTGAAGGAAAGCATAGAGTCTGAACATATGGCCCTCGGAACATGAGGACTCACCAAATAAGCTAATAACGAACTCTGAGTAGCTACTAAGGAAGGTGAGCCTGAGAGCTGGGTCCTGTATCATGAAACGATACAGCATAGAAACTATGCTGTCAGTACGTGGAATGCACTGAGTATGCAAGGTAAGAAGGACATTTAAAACCTTAAAAACTCATAAATGATCATAAAAGTAGGATATTGTCCTTATATCATAAACATCAGAACATAACATAAGGCTCAAGGTTTTCAAAACATTCGTCCTGCAATCACACTCGTAATCATAAGAGGAAAGCTTTATTGAACATAACTTGAGCCAATATATATAATCATAAACATGCATAAGTCATTAGGAATAGTGGGAGATACTCTTAACCAACATACCCCATATGAGCACACATGAAGCCCGACTTGTAACCCTAGTCGGGAGGGTGTTCGTACCTTGCCAAGGATAGAACCATGAAAGTGTGATATCACCATGAAAAGGGTCTTTTGGGCCGGGGACATTCCGTAGGATATCCGAACATACCTACGGTGGCATGTAGTTTATGAGATCTGGGGCAGAACCTTGGCCCCAAACCTATTCGGTATTCGATACTACTTCCAAAATATATATAGTGCTCATGGTATAACATGCATGAATTCATGGGCTAGTTAAATTATGATGATCATAAACATGCTGGTACATAGGGAACTAGCCATGACATAAGGCCCGTGAGTCGGCCAAAAATATAATTCATGATTCCTAAGGTTCATACTTACTTGTAGATCATGCATATAGCTTTAATTTCATAAAATCATAATGAATAACATAATAAATTCATGATTTAAATCATAATTCATGTTGGGATTAAACTATCATCAATAAATAAGTAGATCGTAAATTGATTCATCATGGGGCATGCATAATTAGGCTTAATTACATAAAACTTTCAAATCAATAATATTATAATTAATTTAAATCACAAAAGTTGATTAAAATCCATAGATTATGATAAGATTTTAAAATCACAGAACCCATAATCAAATCATTAGATTTTAAGTAAATCAAATTCAAAACCCCGTGAGTTTTTGTTAAAATCTTTGTAAAAGATCATAGAGGAGGGGCATGGGTGTGGAAGAAATCACCCATTGAGAACCTTACATACCTAGGAATAACTAGTTCTTAACCTCTCTTGATAACCCAAGAAGAAATTGTAATGAATTGATGATACTAGCTTGAATCACTCATTCAATTCCCTTACCTTGCATGCATGAATGAATGAAGTGAAAACTGAACTTAACCCCTTTAAATTTCCCTATTCATAACCCAAAATGTCATAGTTTAGGCCTTAGGATCTTAGAAATTTACAAAAAGGCCCTTACTATTTCACAAAAAATAACTGCCATGTGACCCTAACGGGTGACCTGACGACCCGTTACGTTCC
The DNA here is from genome assembly GCA_035772735.1 of Datura wrightii. NCBI lineage: Eukaryota > Viridiplantae > Streptophyta > Magnoliopsida > Solanales > Solanaceae > Datura > Datura wrightii. Next base: position 108,127,306 of record JASDFA010000008.1, on the reverse strand, counting down.
CAAACGATTTGTCACTTGGCTCGTCGGATACACTGCTTATCAAACTCTTGGGCTCATAATGATGGACGTAACAAATCATTAATGGTGACCACGATCGTCAAGTACACTGCCTCCCTTATACCAATTTACTTGTATATCATCCAATGACGCACCTCACGACTCGTTGCCTGACATGACGAGTCGTGGCCTCCTCCTATTAAGTACACTGGTCGACCTCTTCTATTTTTCATACACCTCCTCCCCACGGTTGACCTAACGACTCGTGGTGTCTGACTACGAGTCGTTTCCATGCCCGTGGGGACTTCTTATCCTCCAACTCCCTGCTCTTCACTAGCCTTCCCCATGAGCCACCTAACGACTCGTCGGCTGGTCTCACGAGTCGTCCAACGACTCATTTTATGCCTGCAACTGAAATTTTCAGCTTTTCCTCATTCCAACTCCCAAGTCCGATCTTTGAGTTCTCTGGGTATAACAATATCTCCCCCTTGGGAACATTCATCCTCGAATATTAGAAACACACAGAAAACTTAGAAACACGCCATCATCATATGCAAATACTGATCATTTAAATCGAAAATTGACGGAATGACTACCTCCGAAAAGAACTACATAGTTGAACTGAATTCAGACATCACATACATCCATCATAACATAAATCAAACTTGTGCACATGAACTGAACATGAAAACTGATTAGAGATTTCGGGCAAAACTGATACCTCAAACTGAAGCTACTTATTTGTTCCTTAGTCTCCGAACTTGATGGTCTAATATTTCCATAGGAACTTCTTTATAGCTGAGGCTATCGTTTATGATGTCCACCGGGACTACTAGAGCTGGATCTCCCAAGCATTTCTTCAAAAGCAACACATGAAACACGGGATGCACAGAAGATAACTCTAAGGGAAATTCCAACTCATAAGCTACCTTACCAACTCTTCTCATAATCCGATAGGGACCCACATAACGGGGACTGAGTTTTCCTTTCTTCCCAAACCGCATGACTCCATTCATGAGAGATACCTTTAGAAATACCTAATCGTCTACCTCAAACTCCAAATCTCTTCTTCTCACATCTACATATGACTTTTGACGACTTTGAGCGGTTTTCAACTAGTCCTTTATCAACTAAATTTTTACCATAGCCTCATGAACCGATTCAAGCCCTATCATAGCTGCCTCACCAACCTCAAACCATCCAATGGGCGATCTACACCGTCGCCCATAAAGAGCCTCGAACAATGCCATATGGATGCTAGAGTAATAGCTATTATTATAAGCAAACTCTATCAAGGGCAAATGATCATCCCAGCTACCTTTGAAATCCATCACACCTGCTATCAACATGTCCTCGAGAGTTTGAATTGTCCGCTCTGCCTGACCAGCAGTTTGCTGATGAAATATTGCGATGAGTTTAACCTGAGTCCTAAGCCCTTTTTGAAAAGACCGCCGAAACTGAGAGGTAAACTGAGTACCTCGGTCTGAGATAATAGACAAGGCCACTCCATGTAATCACACTAACTCTCAGATATACAGTTGGCATAATAACTCACTGAATCGGTGGTTTTGATCGGTAGGAAGTGTGTAGCCTTGGTCAACCTATCTACTACCACCCAAATAGAATCATAGTGTCGGCGAGTACGAAGTAGGCCCATAATGAAATTCATATTAATCTCTTCCCACTTCCAAGTAGGAATGCTAATATCCTGAAGTATGCCTCACGGCCTTTGATGTTTGACTTTCACTTGCTGACAGTTCAGGCACTTGGCTGTGAATTCTGCAATATTCTTCTTCATGTCGTTCCACTAATATATTTCCTGCAAATCATGATACATCTTGGTAGCACCTGGATGGATAGAATACCTAGATCCATGTGCCTCATGCAATATCAGGTACCTCAAATTATCAATATCTGGAACACATAGACGGCCCTAGTACCGCAGCACACCATCTCCCCCTTAGGAGAAGACCTCCACCTTCTGACTTCCAATGGCTTCCTTCAGCTTTACTAAAATCGAATCCTCATCTTGTCTGGCTTTCACGTCCGTCAACAAGGATGATTCTGATCCGTTTTGCATAACAACGCCGCCATTGGTCGAGTCGACCAATCTAACTCCCAACCATGCAAATTGATGGACATCTTTCACCAACTCTTTCTTTCCCCCATCCACGTGGGACACACTCTCCATAGAGAGCCTACTAAGTGCGTCTGCTATCACATTAGCCTTACCCGGGTGGCAAAGGACACTCTTTCGTAGTCCTTTAGTACCTCCAACCACCTCCTTTGCCGGCGATTGAGATCTTTCTGCGTTAACACATATTGAAAGCTCTTGTGATCCGTGAATATGTCACATGGATCCATACAAGTAATGCCTCCATAACTTCAAGGCGACCACCACCGCGGCCAACTCAAGATCATGAGTCAGGTAATTCTTCTCATGGATTTTCAACTGCCTTGAGGCATAAGTTATCACTTTCCCATGTTGCATCAACACACACCCAAGTCCGATTCTCAAAGTGTCACAATACACCCAAATCATTGGTACCCTTGGGTAGGGTCAACACGGGTGCTGAAATGAGTCGAGTCTTCAACTCTTGGAAGCTTTTCTCACAAGCCTCCAACCATTGGAACTTTACCTTTTTTCTAAGTCAACCTGGTCAATGGTGCTGCAATTGATGAAAATCCATTAACAAATCTCTGATAGTATCCTGCTAGGCCCAAGAAACTCCGAATTTTTTAAGGATTCACTGGTTTGGGCCAATTCTTCACCGCCTCAATTTCCTGAGAATCTACCTTTATTCCCTCACTCAATACCATATGGCCTAAAAATGAAATCGAGCAACCAAAACTCGCACTTACTGAACTTTGCATACAACAGACGATCCTTGAGAGTCTACAACACTATTCTTAAATGAACGTCATGCTCCTCCTCGCTTCAGGAGTATATACGGATATCATCGATGACTGCGATCACGAACCTGTCTAGATATTACTTGAACACCCTGTTTATCAAGTCCATGAAAGTTGCAGGGGCATTGGTCAGCCTAAAAGACATAACAACAAATTCGTAGTGACCATACCAAGTCTTGAAAATGGTTTTCGGGATGTCACTCTCCCAAACCCTGAGCTGGTGATACCCGGACCTGAGATCTATCTTTGAGAAGCATCTGGCACCCTGGAGCTGGTCAAAAAAGTCATTGATCCTGGGTAAGGGGTACCTATTCTTGATGGTAACCTTGTTCAATTGTCGGTAACTAATACACATGCGAAGGGAACCATCTTTCTTCCGGAAAAATAACACCGATGCACCCCATGGAGACTTGTCGGCCTGATAAAGCTCTTATCTAACAAGTCCTTTAACTGACCCTTCAACTCCTTTAGCTCGGCTAGAGCCATCCTGTAGGGAGGAATAGAGATGGGCTGCGTATCGGGTAAGAGATCAATGCCGAAATCAATTTCCTTCTCCGGAGGAACACCTAGCAAATCATCGAGGAAAATATCCGGATACTCACACACCACCGAAACTGATTGAATAATCGGGGTCTCCGACTCCACATCCTTAACCCTAACTAGGTGATACATGCAGCCCTTAGAGATCATTTTCCTGGCCTTAAGATATGAAATAAACCGACCGGCTGGTATAGCTGAATTACCCTTTCACTCTAAAACTGACTCGACCAAAAATCAAAATTCCACCGCACGGGTCCTACAATTCATCGAAGTGTAATATGCAAACAACCAATCCATACCCAAAATAATGTCAAAGTCATTCATAGCCAACTCTATTAAGTCTACGGAGGTAAACTTATGCAATACTGTGATAGGGCAACCTCTATACACCCTCCTAGCTACAACTGATTCACCGACTGGGGTAGAGACCGAGAACGATTTTGACATAATTTCAGGGCTAACTCCGAAACTACTAGCAATATAAGGGGTCACAAAAGATAAAGTAGCTCCTGGATCTAACAAGGCATAAGCATCAATATTGAAGACTTGCAACATACCAGTGACCACATCTGGAGAAGCCTCCTGCTCCTGGCGGGGTACTAGAGCATAAAACCTATTTTGGCGTTGATCGCCTGCTAAACTAGTGGAGGCTCCCTATTGAGGGGGACGTGCTACTGGAGACGCAGAACTGGCTACTATCACACGGGGCCCGCCGACCCTTGACCTGGCTGAGAGGCAGTCCCTAAGTCGACGCCCGGGTTTGCCACACCTGAAACACGCATCTGAGCCAACTAAGCATCTCCAGGGAAGATTCTTTCTGCACTTTGCACGAGCTGGAAAAGTGTGCTCCATTTGCATGCTACCTGATCCCTCGAGCCTGAAGCCCTACTCCTCTGATCTCCTCTAAACCTAGATGGTGTGTTGTCCGATGATGGAGCTGGAGCAATAGACCTGTGTTGGGACTGCTGGTGCTGTCCACCCCCTAACCTGACTTGAGAAACCCCATAGTTGTTGGTCCGGGCCCTTTTGAACTCCCTATGCCTCATGTAGACCGACTCCATCTACTGTGCATGTAATATAATATAGGAGAAGTCAATATCCCGATGAAGCATGACGATCCTGCAATCTTTGTCCAAGTAGTTCGCCACCCCATACACTAAACGACTCACCCGAGCCCTCTGGTCTGCCACCAATTCCAGAGCATACTTAGATAATCGAGTGAACTCCAATGCGTACTCCTAAACGGATATGTTACCCTGCTTCAAATTAATAAACTCGGCCTCCTTGATCTCCCTCATCTACCGAGGGAAGAACTGATCCATAAATGTTGCGTTGAATTCTTCCCAACCTATCGGGCCTGCAGCCATTGCCTTGGAATCTCTCCATTGCTTAAACTATATGTGATCTACCCCCTTTAGCTGATAGGAGGTCAAGTCAACACACTCTCCATTATTCACCCCCATAACGTGGGTGATCTTCAGAACCTCTTCAATGAAATCATGGGGGTCCTCGTCCATCTTCGACCCCGTGAACTCAGGAGGGTTCATTCTCAAGAAATCCCTGACCCTAGCTACTGCCGCATCCCCATTCTTAGGGTAATTCGCCACTATCTGATTCTGAACCTGGGCAGTCATGGTCTGTGTTAACATCTGAATCGCTGCCCCAAACTCAATGTAGGCAGTTAGCTCTGTTGCGTGCTCCTCGTGAACGGGTGGGGCTAGCTGATGCTCCTCACCATTTGCACCCTCATGATCATTACAGTTACCATTCCTCCTGAGGTTCACTTGGCGTGGAGGCATAATGCTGCAAACGTGAATAGCAAGAATTAGAAGAGTAGAGGACTTCTATCGCACAACATAGATCATGAAAGAAGAGAACATTTTCTAAACATCTCGTAACCTCTCCTTCATAAGTGTGGCGCGCTTCACACCCATGAAAAAGACTCTACTTAACGCGGCTTTCAGACGCCTAAGGATACTTTAAAACATATGGCTCTGATACCAAGTTTGTCACAACCCGAACGTACACCCAGATTGTAGACACGGGACAAGGCGCCCCGAGAGACCCCAAGTCAACCCATGGCATGAGCATATATCTAATTCAAACACATAAGTCTAAAAAGCCTCTAATCATGAAAGACAGGTTGATGGAACAACTTTCCAACTAACCCAACAAATCTGAAACTGAAGGAAAGCATAGAGTCAGAACATATGGCCCTCGGAACATGAGGATTCACCAAATAAGCTGATAGCAAACTCTGAGGAGCTACTGAGGAAGGTGAGCCTGAGAGCTGGGTCCTGTATCATGAAGTATGCGGTCAGTACGTAGAATGCACTGAGTATGCAAGGTAAGAAGGACATTTAAAACCTTAAAAACTCATAAGTGATCATAAGAGTAGGATATCATGCTTATATCATAAACATCAAAACATAACATAAGGTTCAAGGTTTTCAAAACATTCTCCATGCAATCGTACTCGTAATCATAAGAGGAAAACTGTATTGAATATAACTTGAGCCAATATATATAATCATAAACATGCATAAGTCATAAGGAACAGTGGGAGATTCCCTTAACCGACATACACCATATGAGCACACATGAAGCCCGACTTGTAACCCTAGTCGGGAGGGTGTTCGTACCTTGCCAAGGGTAGAACCATGAAAGTGTGATATCATCATGAAAAGGTCCGTTTGGGTGGGGGACATTCCGTAGGAGGTCCCAACATACCTATGGTGTCACGTAGTTTATGAAATTCAGGGCAGAACCTAGTTCCCGAACTTACTCGGTGTTCGATACTACTCTTATAATATGTATAGTGCTCATTGTATAACATGCATGAATTCATGGGATATTTAAATTATGATGATCATAAACATGTTGGTACATACATGAACTATCCATGACGTAAGGCCCGTGAATTGACCAAAAACATAATTCATGATTCCTAAGGTTCATACTTACTTATAGATCATGCATATAGCTTGAATTTCATAAAATCATAATGGATAACATAATAAATTCATGATTTAAATCATAATTCATGTTGGGCTTATAAATATCATCAATAAATTAGTAGATCGTAAATCGATTCATCATGGGGCATGCGTAATTAGGCTTAAATACATAAAACTTCCAAATAAATAACATTATAATTAATTTAAATCACAAAAGCTAATTAAAACTCATAGATTATGATAAGATTTTAAAATCACAGAACCTATAATCAAATCATTAGATTTTAAGTAAATCAAATTCAAAACCCCATGAGTTTTTGTTGAAATCTTTGTAAAAAATCATAGAGGAGGGGCATGGGTGTGGAAGAAATCACCCATTGAGAACCTTACATACCTGGGAATAACTAGTTCTTAACCTCTCTTGATAACCCAAGAAGAAATTGTAATGAATTGATGAATACTAGATTGAATCACTCCTTCAATTCCCTTACCTTGCATGTATGAATGAATGAAGTGAAAACTGAACTTAACCCCTTTAAATTTCCCTATTCATAACCCAAAACGTCATAGTTTAGGCCTTAGGATCTTAGGAATTTATGAAAAGGCCCTTACTATTTTGCAGAAAAATAACTGCCAGGTGACCCTAACTAGTGATCTGATGACCCGTTACGTGCCCAAATGATTCATTACTTGGCTCATCGGGTACGCTGCTTATCAAACTCTTGGGGCTCATAACGATGGACATAATGACTCGTTAATGGCGACCACAACTCGTGGTCACCAATCGTCAAGTATACTGCCTCCCTTATACCAATTTACTTGTATATCATCCAAATATGCACCTCACGACTCATTTCCTGACATGACGAGTCGTGGCCTCTCCTGTTAAGTACACTGGTTGACCTCTTCTATTATTCATACACCTCTCCATGGTTGACCTAACTATTCGTGGTGTCTGACCACGAGTCATTTCCACGTCCGTGGGGACTCCTTATCCTCCAACTCCCTGCTCTTCACTAGCCTTCCCCACGAGCCACCTGACGACTCATGGGATGGTCTCACGAGTCGTCCAATGACTCGTTCTGTGCCTGCAACTGAAATTTTCAGCTTTTTCCCATTCCAACTCTCGGGTCCGATCTTTGAGTTCTCAGGGTATAACAGGCTGCTCTTTCTGCTCACACATTACGACATTGAGGCCCTTTAAGTCGGGACAATTCCTAAAGCCATGGGGCCCTCCACATATGTAGCAACCATCTCCCTTCGTCGCTTGCGCCTTCCTCTCTACATAACCTTCAAGTCCAAGCTTCTTACCACCACACTTATTAGTGTCATGATTCTAGGGTGCGGCTGTTGCTCCTTGATTTTGCCACCATCTCCTTTGTCGTGGTTACTCCTCATCTCCTTGCCTTTGCCTTTTTCATGCCTAAAGTCTATCAAAGCTTCGGCCTATATGATGGATTCATCAATACTACTAAATTGTCAGTGTTCTAACTCTGTCTTGGCCCAATTTTGCAACCTATTCATGAAGTGGAATAACATGTCTTCATCTGTGAGGTTGGAAATCTGAAGTGTAAGAGTAGTAAACTCCTTCACGTATGCACGTATGCTGCCCGTCTGCTTCAACTCTCGGAGCTTGAACTTGCATTTTGCCTCATAGATGACGTTGTTGGGAAAGAAAGCTCTCTTGAACTCTGCTCAAAATTTCTCTCATGTGTTGATGGTGCAAAGCACCTTCTCCATCTTTAACTCCTTCCATTTCCACCATAGCATGGCCATCTCTGAGAGGTACAATACATCGGTGTTGATCTTGCTCTCATCACTCTTCACCTTATTGCACTTGAAATAATTCTTCAAATGCCAAAGGAAATTCTCTACTTCTTGTGCATCATGAGTACCTTTGAACGTTAGTGGTTTAGGAGCCTCAACTTTGGCCTCCTTATCCTTGCCGGATGTCACAGACCCTCCAGCTTCAATTTCCCCCTCAATTTCCTCTATCTTATCCTTCATGGTCTCAATTGTGTTTAAGGCTTCCACGAGTCTACACTCTAGGGAAGTGACGGTTTCCCACATCTCCATTTCCATATGTTTCCTCCCCTCTAACTCTTTTTGGATGTTTTCATTCTCCTTAAGGATAAAGTCTTCAAGAGTTTTGAACTTATCGTAGACCTCGTTCAAACGTTTGCCAAAAATTTTTACAGCCTGCTTTGTCATGTCAACCCTCACGATCGACTCTACTCCAGTTGTGACATCTGTGGGAAGCTCCTCATATTCTTCATCACTCATCTCAGTGGCCGAAGGTGAGTGGGAAGTCAGCGCTTCGCTTGGTGTAGGATCGGACAGCAGTTCCTCATTCCTCTTATGATTCTTTCTCCCCTTTAGGTGTTTTTTTCTAGCATCCTGTCTGATGTTGGCAGTGCTAGCAGTGTTAATGTTTCCCTCGTTTGTCATTCCCTTAGTATCAACCTTGGCTCTGATACCATGTTATCACGGACTTAGACTTCAATTAAGCATACGTACGATATTTCACAACTGCTTATGAATCTTTCACGATTTTACAAGCTCAAGTAAGTCTTTTCAATAGTATATCTCTAAGGGAATATTAGTTATGGAAGATAAGAGAAATTTGCTAAGAGAAGTTTTTAGTAATGTAGAGAACTTGATTGATTTTTTCTTGATGATTTTGCAAATGAATGACCTCCTATATACCACTCCCTTGGGGGTTAATATGCAAATAATATATTATACAAGTCCCTATATATTTACAAATAAGTCCATTTCTAGAATTCTATACATGTCTAGAATTTTTCAAAAACTTTCTTAGCAATTCTATAAGATTTTAAGATTTTCCATCGGAGATCTCTATAGGTTTTTAGAATACTCTAAATATAGTATTCTTGCTTATGTAAACCTCCACATGATAAAAATATACGTTAAATGACTTCTACGTGGCATGATCAATGAAGAGTCATCACATAAGGCCCTAATTCAGTTTGATAAGCAGCAATTATCTTCTTTCAGAAAGAAATTTAAAAAATATAATTTTTTTATTTCTATTTTCTACTATATAGAAATGGCTTAAAAGGGACGACCAAGGGTATTTTGGTTATATAAGTTAGTTATTAATTTTTATTTATTTACAATTTTTAACTTTCTACTATTTTGTATTTATGCAAAATATCTGTACAATACTCATGTCAATATTAGCCACGTGGCTAACCCTCTTTTTCTAGAATGTTTCCATCAAATATAAAAAGACCCTTTCCTTGCTACAGCTTTACCATTTCATCATTATCTCATCTTCCTTCAGGTAAGTCTCCTCTGCTCCCCTATTCCATTATTTTAAAAAAAAAAGTAATTGTACTGATCTTGCTTTACTAGAGAGTGAAAGAAGAGAAAAATAATGAGTCTGTTAAAATTTTTGACTTTTTTTTCTTTATTTGGAGAGTGAAAGAAAAGAAAAAACAGTGACATCTGTTAGAAATTTTGACTTTTTTTTTCTTCATTAAGAAAGGAAATTTGTTGAGATCTGTTAAAAATTTAGAATTTTTTGGTTTGTGCTTTATTTAGAGAGTGAAAGAAAAGAAACAACAGTGAGATCTGTTATAAATTTAGATTTTTTTATCTTTTATTACACCCCGTAAGTTTCTAGCATTTAGTCGGCCTATTCATATGTTGGTTGAGAGTTTTAGAGTGTCATACGTATGAGGAAAGGGCCCGGGGAAAGGCCGAACGAGTGTCAAGTCGGGATTTCGCAAGAAGAGGCCAAACCAAGTTGGCCAGACGGGAAAAGTGGCACAAAGCTGCTCCTCTGCGTTAGCGAACATGGCACAGAGCAGAATCAGCGCGTTGGGCAATGTTCCACGTTGCCTTGTCTGCTGCCTCAAGTATATATAGGCCTTACCCCTAGATTTCATGTTATTTACATATATAATCACGACCAGCAGAGGTGAGAACGAAGGGAAACATTTAATTTTCATCCGATTACGCCGGTAAACGCCATCCAAATCCAAATTAACTTCGGGTATCGAAGTATAAGGCTGCAGGGAGCATTTCTACGGAGTTAGTTTCGTGAAATTCGCCCAGCTAATCGTCGTCCCGCCGAGCCAAAGTTGTTGGAATTGCTCCAAACTAGTGTCAATACGATCCCAGGCTTAAAGTAAGCATTTCTCCCTTCTAGAATTTTGAGAAATAACAAGGTTTCGACCGTGTTCCATAAAGTTGGAATATAGTTAATATTTATATATAAAGTTTTCCTTTTTGCCGAATTTAGTGTTAAAATTAGTCCTATCTTTCCAGTAACACGATTTCAGTTAGGAAGAGCTATTGAATAATAATTGGAAGTCGCCAGTTAATCGGTAAACTGTTAATTGAGGTATGTTAAGGCATTTTCTTTCGGCAAGTTAGTTTCTTCAGCATAGTAATCCAATATGAATCCCAGTAAAGCATGTCACGAGTATGTTATCATGTCTAGTTATTATTGTCAGTCTAGACTCGTAAAAAATTATATTGTTTTGGGCTGGATTATACCTGTATAGCTTCCGTGACCACCCTAGGGTTAATAGTTGTGTCGCCGCCCGCCAGGGGCGAGGATACGTCCCTCTACGGAGCGGCATGCCGTCTGCAAGGGATGAAGATGGGGATCCAGATCCTCATATTGCCTTGGTTGCCCTTATACACACCCCCGCTGAGCATTTACGCCCGGGGTGTAGATATCAAGAGTCCTCTGGACTCAGACTCAGGCACAGCTATAGTCAGGGGCCGAGCGGGCCCAACTGTAGACCCAAGGGACTGGCAGGATGCTTATAGCTGGTAGTCGATTCAATATGACCTGGATAGAGATATATAGATTGAGGTGTACTCACTAGGGCTAATGGGGGCCCAGGTGGGTTATTCCGTGCTGATTGTACCTTCCGGCTTATGGGAACCAGGTAAGGTTTATGCTTGCTTTAGTTACTGATAGTTAGACAGTAAGACACCTAGTTTGTCAGGTATGACCCCTACCCTCCTTTTTATAATTATGTTTAGTCCTGATTTCACTTCTTCAGTCATCTTCAGTCCATTTTCTTTACTTCAGTTATTGTCAGTTCTATTTCTTACTTTCAGTCATTTAAAGTTATTGCTTTACATACTCAGTACCTGTGGTACTGACACCCTCTTCTGGGGCGCTGCATTACTTGTCTGCAGGTGCATATAGACGAGGAGCAAGTCCCTCGTAGTCCCAGTCAGCCGTACAGAGTCATCAGCTCCTTTCTTTCGGAGCTTGTGTGATAGAGGTTTACTTCTTTTGATTGCACAGTATGGGTAGGTCGGGGCCCTGTCCCGACCATCTTATTACTCCTAGATGCTTGAAGATTGCATTACTTCCTTGTGGTTAGATGATATCGGTCGTGTGGGGTCCATATGTATTTTAGACTATTTATGTTGGCCGTGTGGTGTATTTTAGACTATTTGTGTTGGCCGTGTGGGGCACTATTTAGCTATAGATTGGTGGCCTTGTCGGTCATAGCTCAGTTTAGCATCGGCCTTTACTTTCCAGTTATAACTAGATATCATGGTGCCCTTGTCGGCCCGCATAGGACTCCCTATAATTGTTTGTCTCTAGTTAGCTATTTATTTTCACAGGTGGCTATAGGCCTTGTCAGCCGGGGGTTGTATTTACAGCCACTATATAGCCCGTTGTTTTCTTGATTCTAGAGTTAGAGTCAGCTCAATAGTTCAGGTCCTAATAGGGTACTAGGTGTCAGTCATGCCTCCCAAGGTGGGGCGTGACATCTTTGATATAATCTTACATATATATTGCTCATTCTTTGACTGAAACAAAAAAAAATTCATATGTAGCTTTTCTTAAGAGATAATGTCTTCAAAATTTGTACTTCTTATATAAGGGAACATAGTAGAAAACTTAGACCGGTTTGTGGATTTCATAGGTGTTTTGCGTCTGCAACTTGTTTTTCTTCGAGTACTTTCTTGATGCTCCTTTAATGAAAAGTCTATCTTAACTCTATCAGAATAATTTATTGCTGACACATCAAAGAAACCCGGCAAACCACAGAAATATAGGATTAAAAGCCAAATCAGGGATATTTTGAGTGTATCAAGTATAAGTTAGCCATATTTTCTCAGAAAAACAAGCTTAAGTTCCAATTTCTAACTACCATTCTCTAAAACCTAATTTATACACTCTGTCACTTCCCCTTCAAGCTCTATAATATTGAAATCGTTTCAATCCATAAGTCAACAAAATATATCAAAAAAATAAGCAATCAAATCGAATAAAGACAAATCCCAATAAATAAAGAAAATCAAATTCTATAAACATATATCAAGTAGTGAAATATTAATATTAATATTTTAATTTAATTTTCATCAGAAAAATCTCTTATAATAATATTCTTTCAAAACCTAATGTGCATGTTTAATTTCATACATATATAATATATTTTACTATCAGAATACCAATCAATTTATAGTAATAAGATCACTGAAAAAATAACGAATAACTATTCTTAATGTTATCTTCTTTTACTTGCATTTGCAGTTTCTGATCTTCATTGGGATAACTAACTGCTCGTGTGTTTTTCTAAGATATTTCAGTTCATGGTAAGTATTGCTCATCTAATCCTTTTTTTAAATTTATTTAATTTTTTATTTCTTTTACAGTTGTTGATCTTTACTGTGATAACTGTTGCTTCGTGTGTTTCCATAATATTTCAGTGTGTGGTAAGTACAACTTATCTAATCTCTTTTTTCTTTTTTATTAGTTTTATTTATATTAATTTCTGCTTCATATATTCTTTATATTATGGAACACCATATAGTTAAACTTTTTAAATATATTATTTTTTCAAGAATTTCATAAAAATATTTGAGCCATAAAGATGTCAAGTAATGAATATATTTCTACTATATTTTCTTAAACTTCATAGAGATCATTTCAAAACCAAACGTGCATGTTTAATTACATACATATATAACATGTTTTACCATCAGATACACCAATCAATGTATATTAATATAAGATCAATAAAAAGATAACGAATAACTATTTTTAATGTTGTTTTGTTTTACTTGCATTTCCAGTTTCTGATCTTCATTTGATAAACTAACTGCTCTTGTGTTTTTTTGAGATATTTCAATCTGGGGTAAGTATTACTCGTGTAATCCTTTTTCAAGTAAATTTATTATTTTCAGTCATAATTTTTTCTTTTCAAATGATACCATATAATCTATAGTATAAAAAAATTAATTTCTTTTTAATATATGCTTGTGAGATTTCAATTACATGTCATTATGATTATATTATTAACCAACTTGAAATTAGTGTTGTAGTCAGAAATTTTATTAAGGATGTTCGGCTAGCCACCTTGTGATATATCTGGCTACGTCACTGCTTAAAATATGTACTTAAATATTTTTATCTATTATTTTCTCCAATTGTTAATAAAAATATTTGAATTACAGAGATGTCAAGTAGTAGAAATCAAAAGAAAAGGCAGACTTTTGAAAAAAAAAATTCTGATAAAAATGTTGGAAGACGCGAACTATATAGATTAATGTCACATGAGGAAAAAGAGGTTCTTTTAACACGAAGGCGAGCAAAAGGAGCTTAATTGAAGACACGGCGGTTGTTTGAAAGCTCACTGAATAATGATTCAACTACTGCATCATCTTCTGCTGCTAACAATGTTTCCGCTGAACAGAATTCTATTATTACGCAAGATTCAATACTTCTACCAAAAACAAGTAGAAAACTATATTGTCAATTCTCATTACAAAAATATATTCATTTTTTAAAAAGATAAAATACAAAATAAGGATACCATTTAGAGTTATTAGTGATTATTACTCAAGATTTATTTAATAATTCAATTAAAAACACAAAAGCTTACTTTTTTTTAAGATAGTTAATATAGTGTCTTCATTATAAATTTTTGATATGGAAGGCGCGTTTTCACATATACTGGTTGCCCAATTAGTGTGCAATCAGAAATAAATTATGTTAAATTAAAGGACTTACCAAAATGCTTTTTTGGTAAAGCCAGAAAATTTGAATATGAATCACCTGCGTTTTGTTGTAACAATGGTTTTGTCCAATTAACTTCACATGACATTCCAATTGAGTTGAAATATCTATATTTTGAAAAATACTGATGAATTTAAACACTTTCGAACTTACATTAGAACATACAATAACATATTTGCTTTCACTTCCCTTGGAGTAACTTATGACAAAGAATTAGCAAAAGATATAAAGGTATTTATACCTTTTGGGTTCAAGGTCAAATGTATCATTTCATAAATGATCTGATTCCTCCTAATCAAAGAGGAAAAAACCTCCAATTATATTTCTTTGATAGTGAAAATGAAGTAAGAAATCGAATGGCATGTTCAAATAAATTGAACGAAGGTGTTGTGAGAAGTTTGATGGACATATTAAAAGTTAATCCATACTCTATGTTTTTGAAATCTTTAATAAATATTCCACAGCTATCTGATTTTTATATTGCACTTAAGTGTGATTCTGATTTAGATCAATATATATATAACTTACCAACTGTATCAGAAGTTGCAGGAATATGGATAGAGCAAGATATCAATAACTCTATTCGTGCCCCACATATTCAAATATATACAAAAAGTGATAAAAGTCAATTGGTAAATCATTATTATGGTTGTTATGATCCATTACAATATCCATTGTTATTTTCATACGGTAAAAATGGATGGCATTGTGGTATTAATAAAATTGAATATTGTGTTGATAACTCAACACGAATATATTGTGATCAAGAGCAATTACCAGTGTAATGAATGTGTCTTCAATTGATGGACTGCTTAATATGGAAGCGGAGGTTATGCAAAAAGGAAAACGAAAAAGAGATAAGGTTTCTTGTCGTGAATATTATTGCTACAAATTGCAGATAAGAGATGATATAAATATAATCTTACACTCGGGAAGATTATTCCAACAATAATAGTAGATGAATGGATAAATTGAAAGCCAACGATTAGATTTTGCTTCTTATAATCAAGATTTATTCAAAGTAGATATATTAGAAGGAATCTTAGATATATTACGACGTGGAGAAAGAGAAGCTTCACATATAGGAAAACAACGGATACTTAACTAAGCTTTACAGGAGGCCCAAGAGATATGCGCAGATGATATATGGATGTTATTGCATTAGTGCAACGTTTTGGAAAACCTGATATCTTTTTGACAATGACATGTAATCCTTCTTAGCCTGAAATACAAGAAAACCTTCTATCGACAGATGAAATACAAAATAGACCTGATCTGATTAGTCAAGTGTTTTGAGAAAAATTAGAAGAATTGAAAACTGATATACTAAAAAACTTATATTTGGTAAGGTTGCATCATTTATGTATACAATCGAATTTCAAAAACGAGGACTTCCTCACACTCATTTTCTTATTATACATGATGAGAAATACAAATTACTAACTCCTGAAGATATGATCGATTTGTATGTGCTGAATTGCCTAATGAAAAAATAAGCCCCTATCTGTATTCACTTTTTACACAACACATGATACATGATCCTTGTGGTAACTTGAATCCAACAAATTCTTGCATGAAAAAAAAAGATCGTTGTAAAAATGAATATCCAAAAGAATTTGCAGAACAAACAACTAAAGAAAAAAATTCATACCCAATTTATAGAAGACGGAACACAGGAAAAAGTGTAAAAATTAGAGGACATTTTCTTGATAATTCATGGGTTGTTCCTTATAATCCATCTTTACTTCGTAAATTCAACTGTTATATGAATGTAGAGATTTGTTCTGACTTTAAAGTTGTTAAGTACATTTATAAATACATTTGCAAAGGACATGATAAAATTGCATTTCAATTACATGCTAATGATACCAATGTAGAAATAGATGAAATAAAAGAATAGCAATCTGCTAGGTGGACATCACTACTTGAGGCTGCATGGAGAATATTCGTTTTTTCTTTCAAAGAAATGAGTCCAAGTGTATATCATCTCCAACTACATCTTGATGGACAACAATTTGTTTCCTTCAAAAGTTCAGACAATATTAGTAAAATTGTAAATAATCCCTCAATTAAAAAAACAATGTTAACGGAATTTTTTATAATGAATAGAACAAACAAAGATGCTATGGATCTTAATTTATTATACCGTGAATTTTCAGAACACTTTGTATGGTCAACAATAAATAAAACATGGACATGTCGTAGAAGAGGAAATATTATTAGCCGGGTTGTCACATGTCATCCAACCGAAGGAGAAAGATATTATCTAAGAATACTTTTAATGAATATAAGAGGACCAAAATCATATGATAATCTGCTAACTGCAAATGGAGTACATTATAATACATTTAGAGAAGCTGCAGAAAAAAGAGAACTATTACTTTGCGATAATAATTTGGTAGAATGCATGTTTGAAGCTTCAAGCTATCAAATGCCTTCCAGTTTAAGACAATTATTTTCTATGTTATTAATTTATTGTAACCCATGTAATCCCAGAGAATTATGGGAAAGATTTGAAAGCCCAATGTATGAAAATTTCAAAAGGTTTTCGAACATAACAACAAAGAAAATCCGTTACGAAGTGTCAAATCATATTAATGATATTCTTCATTCAATGGGTCGGGACATTAATGAATTTGAACTCATTCCGAATTCATCAAGCCATCTTCAACGTCAAGAGAAGCTAAAGATGTAAATTACGAAATAAATATCATTGTTAGTGAAGAAGATTTATTTTTGCATAACAAATTAAATATTGAAAAAAAAAGGCTTATAATATAATTCTTGACAGAGTATTTTTCAATAACCCAGGGTCATTTTTTATTGACGTCATGGTGGAACTGGTAAAAGTTTTTTATACCGTATTTTATTAGCTATAGTAAGACATAAAGGATTTATAGTTTTAGCAACTGCAAGTTCTGGTGTTGCAGCTTCACTTCTTCTGGGAGGTAGAACTGCTCACTCGCGTTTTAAAATTCCTATAGATGTTAATGAAAATTTTACTTGCAATATTAGTAAACAAAGTTCACTAGCATCTCTAATACGAGATGCAAGGCTAATTGTATGGAATGAAATTCCAATGGCAAAAAAGAGAATGGTTGAAGCACTTGATTTACTTTTAAAAGATCTAATGGAAACAGATATACTATTTGGTGCCAAAGTAATTATTTTTAATGGTGATTTTAGACAAACTCTCCCGGTTATTTGAAGTGGAAAAAAAGAAGATTTTATTCGTGAAAGTTTAATGTGTTGTGAAATTTGGAACCAACTTGAAAAATTATAATTATCAAAAAATATGCCTGCAATAAAAGATCCTGCATTTTGTGAATATTTAATGAGAATTGGTGATGGAAAAGAAAAAAAATAGTCATGGTAAAATTGAAATTCCTAATTTCCTCATTATTCCTTTCACTTCTGAAAAAGAATCCTTGAATCTACTCTTTAGAGTTACTTATCCTGATTTATATATGTATCATTCAAATTCTTCTTTTATTACTTCTCGTGCTATTTTAACAACAACAAATGATTTTGTTGATGAAATAAATGATATGTTGATTTCTCAATTTTCAAATACTGAAAAAGTTAACATTGTTATTGATGAGACTATTGATCCAAAAGATCAAAGTGAATATAAAGATTTTTTACACACTTTAAATCCTGCTGGTTTACCTCCTTGCAAATTGACTTTGAAGAAAAATTGTCCGATTATATTATTAAGAAATCTCAATCCTTGTGAAGGTTTATGCAATGGGACACGATTAATATGTACTGATTTTAAAACTCGTGTCATAAGTGCCACAATATGTAGCGGTGATTTTAAAAATACACATGTATTTATTCCACGAATACCACTCATGACATCAGAAGATGAGAAATTGCCTCTTCCTTTTAAAACAACACAATTTTTAGTACGATTATGTTTTGCAATGACTATAAATAAAGCTCAAGGACAAACATTAGATTTTGTTGGTATATATTTGCGTGAACCTGTCTTTTCTCGTGGTCAATTGTATGTTGCTTTATCAAGAGCTAAACGTTCTGACTGTGTGACCACCTACAGCTGATGATATAGATGATCATTCTACATATAATGTTGTCTATGATGAAATTATTGTAAAGGCTTTCATCTGAACTCGTGCTATAATAATGGTAAATCAAATATATGACTTAATATTCTATTATTTTCTTTTACTTTATATTATATTATTTATATTAATTTTTTAAAATATATATTGTTATATAAATGTATCATTAAGAACTTTAACATACTATAATTGCAGATTTGTTCAACATGGTGGAAAGATTTACCATCAACATGATCACTCCTAATACACAAGATTGGACCTGCAAGATCCAAGTAGTGGATAAAAGTCGATAAAAGGACAACAAAGACAAAATCAAAAAATATCAACTCTTGATTCTTCAAGATGAAGAGGTGTTTGTTTTATCAAATACCTATGCAATTACTTTTTGATCTATTATTTACAAATTTTTAATTAATTAATAATAAATACTAATAACACTAGGTAAAATTTAAAATAAAATATTCACAAGTTATCAAGCCTTTTACTATTTCTCTTGCAGAAAAATCAAGTGCAAATCATTATATTCAATGTTGATATATCATATTTTGAAGATCTATTTACTCCTTTCAACACTTATTTGGTAGTTGTTGCACAAGTGAAGGAATCAACTTATGGGTATGAAAATTCAATTAATAAATTCAGTTGGACAATTGATAGAAGCACCATCCTTGAGCCAATTGAAAAAGTTACACATGTTGAGGATCCATTGCCACCACTAACACTATTAACTCTTACTCCATTTGGCACTTTGGAGTATCAACCAAAAGAGCATGAATTTGGTATTTATAAATTTATTAATTGTCTATATTTGTGCACATAAATATAATTAATACTATAATGATTGATTGTGATTATGTGATTTTTTATTCTTTATTTGTTTTAAATGTAAGATGTACTTGCCATTGTCATTAACGGTAGCCATTCAACAAAAACTACAAATGAAAGGAGAATTCAAGAGTTTATTATCATGGACAAACAGTAAGTATATAACTCATACCTTCTCTTCCTCTATCCTCTCCTCTCCTCTTTATTTAGTTGGTTTCTTGAATATGAAATTTCATACATTTGGAAATTAAACTTCAAGATTTGATTTGGTGTTAAGTGCTGCAGCTTCTCGTTGAATAAATTGTGTGTAGTGACAATAAATATGAAAGCTTAGAATAGCTGACTGGTGCAAAAAATTTATTAGCTAAAATAAAGTACGGAAGCTTATAGTCAAAGACCATATAGGGAGTAAAGGGCTTTCTGTTGAAAAAGTTTGGTCTTCCACTTTGTGCATACATGTATTCCTGTGTCTTTTATATCTTCCACAAGATAAGGATGCTAAACATTTATTTTTACATTAGAGCTTCTCATATCTGTTTTGTAATTTATCCTTCAATATGTTCCACATCAATTGGGTTATACCTAGCACTATTAAGCAACTTCCATAATGCTCGATAGGCAAAGGATTTGGGAACATAAGAAAAGAATTGGGATACGGGACAATATGTTTGATTGCAGCATGATTACTTAGCTTATCTTTTTCATATTATCAATGTTCCCATATTATAAACAGTTTTGAGTTATCTTTAGTTGGTTAAGATGGTTTTGACGATATCTCAATTGATACTTCCAAATAAATTTTATTTAATATATACTTGTAACTTGATATTGTTAATAATGATATATCAAGTGCCGACTTTCTCCTAATATATATGGAGTTGCAAATATAGTTTCACTTGAGATTTGCTTAAGAATTCAATATAAGATTTGAATATTCATTTTCATCAATTGCAGGACAAAACCAATAAAATTGACATTTTGGGAGAATTTTATTGATCATGACGGGCATAAACTTTTGAAATAGCTTCATGAATATCCAGTCATTCTTGCTAGAAGAATTGAAAAAGCATCTTCAGGTGAAACTACAAATATAATTACATCTCTTCCTTTTTTAAAAATCACATGATGAAATTAAAACTAAATATTCATATGTATGTAGGATCAACAAATAGATTTAATGGTTTATCAAATAGATTCAGTACTACAATTGAAATCAATCCTCCATACCTAAAGGCAGCTGCATTGGGGACATGGTATTATTCATTTGTTGCTTTTACAAGTATATTTTTACATAATCATTATGTTTATTTAAATGCCTGAATATATTCAAGAAATTTTGTTGATTTCACTTGCTTATAGGGTCAAGACGATCGAACCAAAACTTATTACTTACACGATGAAGAGTAAAATTGCAACGGGCTCGATTCTGTTGATTCCTTTTGAGGAAGAGATCATATCTATCGCTAATATACAAGTGCAACCTCTGGTAAGAACAACAAAATTGTACTATTCTATTATTTTTTATATTATTTTTTTAATTAAAAAATATGTGATTTTCTTGAATTTTTAGGGATAGGTATTTTATGTCGAAGCTGAACTATCATTGCCAAATAAGGACCAACGCTTTTGTGTGTTAGCCTGCTCAAACGGTAAGCAGTTGTTCACAAGATATAGCTTGAGAAGGGAAATCCATTGCACAAGTTGTCACCGAGCTACACATGTTATTACCAAGTATAAATAATTTTCTATAACATAGTTCAATGCTTAAGATTATTTATTTTTAATAAAACTCATCTAACTAATTATGTTCTAAATTATTTATTATTTACTATAATAGATGTCAATTTGAAGTTACTATTAAGGACAACAGTGGTTCTGCAACAGCTACTATTTCAGATGAACTTGCAGAGAAAATGTTATTGCTCACTTCAGAAGAAATTTATGAGGTCATTAGTGTCAAGGTACATATTACACTTTAACATAAAAAAGAATTACAAATATGTATCTACTTCAATTGTGATCTTTTTTATTGTTATTATTATTAATATTATTATAATTACTTATTATTATACTTTCAGAAAGAAATATTATCCCTTCAAAACGTGCTAAATTAATTGAGCGACAAGATATTCAAAATTCAAATGAAAAGGCTATTCACAAAGAATTTGGATACAGTGCCAAAATTATTCATTTTGTCCTACCTGGAGAAACAAGATAAGATCCATGAAACACAGTCGTCAATCACAGTTGACAATGCAGAGGCGAGAAAGCGCAAAATTGAACATGTTAGTACAAATGAAAAAGAACAAAAAACAACAAACAAATGGAATCCATATACCCAGAAACACAGCATGGAAATGAAAGATATTGACTTGAGAAAGCGTTGAAAGGTATTTGAATTTTTTTGGTTTGTTGCTTAAATCTTCAGCTTTATTTAAATTCATTTGCCAAGAAAATTGCTACATTGAGCTTTCTTTCTCTTTTAAATCGTTGCATGTTTTTAATATGATGTCCAACAACTCTTTCTTTTCAAAGAGCTCGATCCAAAATTGTTAAGTCAGTGGGTGTTCAATACTACTATGTGATAGTGGGTGTGAAGTTAGCGTGTGCATGTGTGATCTTATTTGTATCGACTTAATCTAAACGAAGATGTGCTGTTTAAAAGTTAATCTCTGCACAGACCTATTCTTACAGGGTATGCTGGTTGTGGCCAAATCCTTGATCATTGAAGAGGAGATCAATGTTTCAAGTTTTGATTTTTATCAATCTGCTATTCTAACATAACTGGAAATAATGATCTATTAGGCATGTGTTGATATTCTTTAATTACTTATATTTACGTATTTTAATCTCTTTTTGTGGGTTGAGGATAGGATTTTTCTCAGAATTCAAATTAAATTTAATTGCTTACTGATTTTGGATATGTTTATAAATAACAACTTTATGGTTCCTTACATTTAATTATAGATATTCTAAGATTAAAAATGTTGATACAGATACTGCATGCCTTTTGGTCTTCGTTTAGAAAACGTTTAATTCTCCCAGTGCACATGCATTCACCTCACATCCCGTCTAAAATAGCCTTAATTATTTTTCTTCTTCCATTAATCGTTTTTGCAATTATACATTAACCATATAAATACTGTGTTTAATTAATCTGTTTTTCTTTTTTTTTTTTTGATTAAATAAATATATATATTGACAGTGTAAATGATATTTTTGTATTCCCCATTCTTTGATTCGTGCCATAATAAAAAATAATAATTTGTATCTAAATATATAATTAAATGATATATCTCATAGACTTATGATTCTATGATTTTGTATCTTGAATGCTATTAGATATAATTTCTGTTGTTGTTTTGAAGTGCAGTAAGAATACTTCTGCTGTTATATTTGGATATGGTTGAAACCGTCTTTGTCATCTGCTATTGGATGCTATTTTTTTGTTCTCTTTCGCCGGTGCTACTGGATGCCATTTTTGCTGCTCTTTTTGCGAACATTTTGGCAGTTGTGGTACAAAGTTAGTTTACATATTTATTGTCTTTTTATTTTTAATTCATTCTCTTTCAAATTTATTAACACATCAATATTCATTGCAACTTCAGTGTTAAGATATTTTTTTGAGGGTAATAATTGCTATGCTAATTTAATCACATTTCAAAATTTCATAGGTGTTTTGAATCAAAGACTGCTCAGAGAAAGCTCATCATAACTTAGAAAAATATGTCTACTATGCTAATTTATAAATAATATATGAATGTAAATAGTATCTCCTATATGTAAATGTTGAACAAAATAATGTAAATAACGTACTTCAGCATCTAATACTATGATATTTTCATGACTATATAAAATATATATTTGACAACTGTATTCATCTGGAATGATGGCATTATTATATATTATAGTCATTAGTATATAATGCTGGTTATATTCAATTTGATAATTACTTACATTCGTTTGTTGCAATTTATATAATATTAGTGATGTAATAATAATGTTGTTAGACTATGTTATAAGATCCCACGGGCCATAATTATCTAATATATACAAGAGTGAAGATTAGGATGACCAAGGGCAATTTTGGAATTTCATATCTAATCTATATATGCTTTCAAACAAAAATCACATGTTAAAACTTAAAAGTTAGATTTCTTTCATTAAAAAAATACAAAAACACTAGAATGTTCCGTTACTCTTGATTTTTTCTTCTCCTTCTCTATTAAATTTATTTATTTAATTAAAAAAGCTAAAAAATAAATTATTATTTTTTATTTTATTTTTCTATTATTCTATTATATATAGGAGTAAAGAGGTGCAAAGACCAAGAACAATTTTATCAATTAACAAAATATCTAACTTAAAATAGTTGTACATCATGTAAAGAGAGTTTTGAATTTTCAATAAAATCACTCAAGTTCTATAAAATTCTAATGACTTCCACGTATTAGAAGAGTAAAAAGAATCTTGTGTACATTTAAAAATATGAGGCTTATATCTTATTTTCAAAAGATTATAGAGCAGTTCTTTTTATTATTATTGGTGGTGGTGGTGGTGGTGGTGGTGGTGGTGTAAAGTATCATATACACTTTCTTTTATTTTCTTAAATTAGTATAATATCTAATATAATGGCTCTATTTTGCTATTCTCTCACTTTAATAACATATTTTCTATTCATGATATTTAATAAAATATTTAATATAAAAAATTATTATTCTCTTTTAAATTATAATTTATAATTTTTTTATCTTTATTTTTATTCTAATAAATATAAAAATAAATTAGTGTGGTAAAAATAATAGTATATTAAATTAAGATCAAAGATTAAATAAGGATAATTTAATTTAATTATTTTTTATATTTTTTAAGGTATAAAAAATAACATGATAAATAAAATGAACCGGATGGAATACTTAAAATTAAAGTAAAGATGAAGTGTTCATTATGTTTTAAAATAATAGTTCTTCATTTAAATAGAGGATCAAGTTTATATTTTATTTCATTTTAAATATTCAAAATTAATTTAAATATTTGAAATAATATAAGTTTGATTTAATTTTGAAGTTATCGAATCATATTTTGATTTTTAAAAAAAAAGTATTACTTAAGTCCAATTTAAGTATATTGACAACAAAAATATCACTATACTTTTAAATTTATCAAATTCAATTTAATTAATTATAATAGATTACTTAATTTTTCAAGTTATCAATTAATATTTAATATTGCTATTCTTTTTGTCTAAACAAGAATTGAAAAAGAATTTCTTTTGAAGCAAGTTATCTCTTTTAAAAATTATTAATAAATCCAATAAAAATATTCTATTTGAGGAATTTGAATTTTCACAACTTTTATATTCGTAGAAAAAATTAATAAAATAAAATTTTGAATATAGAATATGAATTACCACATTGATCATACATTTAACATATAATTTCTATTATATAGAAAAATGAAGATGTGGAATGACCAAGGGTATTATTGTCATTTCAAGAAAAATCTACATTGTTTATTTATGCTATAAGTTTCAAAGTTTGTTCATAAATTTTTAATAACAAAATAATTAAACTTTTTTTTTCTAAATGTCAATCATATCTCAAGTAGTATAATATCTCATGTGGACCCCACAATTTCATCACAACTTTCAAATGCTTTGTATTAATCCTAATTAATTTTGATTATTCTATATTTATGGGAGTATTTGTAAGGTGAAAATACTCATTTTTATTCTCTTTTTTTATGTAGTGAAATTTTAATTTTATTTTACTCAAATAAAAATATCTACGAGCAAGTAGAATTATGTTTTTCTTTGAACATTTAATTAATGTAAAAATTAATTATTATAGTAAAATAATAAAAAAATAAAAATATAGTAACAATTTTTATTTTTTATTTTTTTTTATTTATTTTTTTTATATAGAAGAGGCATAACAAGGTTGATCAATGGCATTTTTGAAAATTTAACTTCATTTTAAGGGTAAAATTATAACTATAGCATCAATGGTTAAAATAAAATTCTAGAAGGATCTTTTTTTTAAAGACCCACAGAAAATCTTAATCCATGTGTGTGATATCAATTTTTATTTTTATTTTTATATTATGATATCAATTTTTGTTCCATTTGTTAAGCATAATAATATTATAAATATTAAGATGAACATTTCAATTTATTTATATTTATTTTTTACTTTTATATTTGATTATTGTGTAAAATTAATATAGCAATTGAATAATAATGAATCTTTTGATATTCATTTCTATTTTGATTTCTATTTCTATTATATAGAAGAGCCATGAAAGAACAACCATGGCTATAAAGAGTTATAAAGAAGCAATACAAATTATATTATGTATTTGTCCTGATCTTATTTCCTCACAATAGTCTCTAAACACGTGTTATTTAATTTCTATATATAATAAATTATTGTACGTGTCCAATAATTTATATGTCAGAGGTTAAATATTTATCCCAACTATCAATTTATTTTGGAAAGTTTCACTCATATATCTTCTATATATTATATATTATTGTAACATCCAACTTAAAACAATTATATATCATGTAAAGACAATATTGAATTTTTGAAAAAGATTAATCAAGTTCAAGTAAATGTTAATGACTTCCCTGCATTAAAAGAAATAAAAAGAATCATATGTACATCTAAAAATGTGGACCCCATTTCTTATCTTCAAAAGGTTATTAGAGAAGTTGTTTTTAATTGCTCTTATTATGCTATCTCTTCAGTTTAATTCATAATATATTTTCTATTCGTAATATTTACAAAAATAACTATTTTAATATAAAAGAATTATTATTTTAAATTTTGAATTATAATTAATTATTTTTTTACATTTATTCTAATAAATATTAAAAAAGAAAGTTAGTATAGCAAAAATGAATAATATATTAAATGGAGATCAAAGAATAAATAAGGGTTATTTAATAAAAATTAAAATATTTTTTAAGAGTAAAAAATAACATGATAAATAAAATTAATTGATTGGAATACTTGAAATTAAAGTAAACTAGAAGTGTTCACTGAATTTTAAAATAGTAATTCGTCATTTAGACAGAGGATCAAGTTTGTACTTTGTTTCATTTAAATTTTTAAAATTAATTTAAATATTTAAATTAATATAAGTTTGATTTTATTTTAAAGTTATCAAATCAAATTTTTGATAAAAAGAATAAGTATTCCTAGAGTCTAATTTATGTATATTGGCAATAGAATATCTTTATACTTTTAAATTAATCAAATTAAAATTTAATTAATTGTAATAGATTACTTACTTGAGGAATTTGAGTTTTCACAATCTTTATATTCATAGAAAAAGTTAATAAAATAAAATTTTGAATATAGAATATAGACTATTACATTAATCATGTTTTGAACATATAACTTATTAGTAATTAGAGAAGTAAATGAATTTTGCTTTTCTTGTAAATACTTATTCTCTTGATAAAATAAAATTACTGAATTATTAAAAAAAAAGTAAATAAAATTATGTGGATCACTATTTAGTAAAAAGTGACAAAAATAACAAATGCATAACTAAAATATAAGAAATTACGTAACAGATTAACGTTGATAAGATCAAATTTTGAAATAAAATAAGAATGTGAGTCAAGAAATGAATTTACTATGTAACTATACATATCAAATATATAGATGACTTTCATAAGTGAATTAAAAATTTAATCTAAATAAAAAGTTAAAAATACACTTATGATTTGAAATTACATGTAATCTTTTCATTAAATTGATATAAATGATATAAATATTTATTAATTACAGAGTATCATTTTTAAGAAAAAAAAATTGAAAACGAATACTGCGTCATGCTAATATTCTTTTGGTTATCGATTAAAATGAGTTATATATTGAATTTCATGTGATAATAAGATGCACTTTTAAATTTTAATTTTTACTTGTAAGTAATAGATTAAATGTATTGTCCTTTAAGAGAATAATACATAAAGACTCATAATTGCTATATAATTCTATCAAATCTAAAAAATAAATTATCTTCAAATTCTAATAAATTTATGTCATTGATAGTAAAATGTAAATTAAATATTAAATCTTGAGTGCTTTACAATTTAAAAAATAAATATTTTCATAATTAATATTAATAATTCTTGAAAATATTTTTGGGTTAAATTATTTTATTATAATATTTTATTTATGTTAAAGTTTTAATTGAAATAAATAAATTATTAATCAAAATGCGATATAATATTTTTATTAACAATCTTTTAATATATATTTTTAAATAAATAAAATAATAGCAAAAAATCTATTTTTTTATATTAAATTAATTTAAAATTTATAATTAATTATATCGAGCTCATGCCTCATTTATCCTTTTTGATTCTTTCATTATATCTTTTCTTTTTGTTTCGACTTTTCGTTTTGTATATATTGGTTTTTTCCCATCAATCTCGCTCAAACCTCATATACACCCAAAAATTTGAAGAAAAAAAAACTAATACAATTTTCTGATGCGGCTCCTTTACATTATTCGTTGGCAACTGAGGAGTAAACCTTGGATTGTCAACACCATAACTCCTTTCATCTTTATTTATTTAATATTAACATGACATATTTTTTAATAAATAATTTTATTATATTATATTTTTTAAAAATATTAAATTTAATGCTTTAAAAAATGAGTATAGTTAAAAACTTTCAGGTCATTTCAAGTAAGATTCAACAGAACTGTTTGCATAGCAGATTATCGCTTTACCAACTTGTTCATCAATTACATTTGCTGACTTATCATCCTAGCTAATTGTGTTCATTTGAGTTCTTTTTTTATTTTCTACATGACTATTGTAGAAATTTGATTGGATCATAAATTCTGGGGTTGTAAAGTATAGAAAGTAAATTTTTTATGTTATTTTTTTAGAGCAAAAAATATGTAGATTACATATTTTGTTTGTTAATTTTATAAGCAAATGGTGTGGATGTGACTATTTTCGTTGGGAAGATAATTTACCGACAAAGAGAAGGCCCTCGATTAATAGAGATGCAACTACTTCACACATCAATATGAGGTGTGATATGCAGTCTAACTTAAATGAAGTTGAAGAAGATAAGAATCTAGTTAGGTCATTATGCTCTAAGGAATATTCTTTGTGAGAGAAATGTTTTGAGAGGAAAATTGAACGAAAATGAGAAAACTATCAACCATTGAGACTGATTTGTGGTCTCTTGTTGTTTTTATTTGGAAATGTTGCATAGTTGTCTTAAACAAGTTCCGGAAGTTATTGCAGAAAACAAATTAGCATTGATGTTTGGAAAATTATATGATGACGAAGTAAACATTATAATAGTAAAAAAATATCTATTAGCGTATAGCCGCAGGGCTTCCTAATTTCATAAGTTAACTTAGGATTATTTAGTTTAATTTGAGTATATTTGGTTATTATTTATATTTTGATTTATTATTTAATTAGGATACTTCAGTTGTCTTTAGCTAGGTATCTATCTTTTTATTGTAAACTCTATTTAAAGAGTTATTTATCGTCATTAATAAATAGAGCTTTTCATTAAATCTCCAAGCATTTATATGGTATTATAGCCCTATACGCTCTAACGAAAACGATCCAATTCTATTTTTTTTCTCTTCTCTTGTTCCCATCAATATTTAGCATCAATGACCAACAACTGCAACAAACAATGGTGCAAATTCTTGAGTTGTCAATGCTGACAAAACAACAGGTGTCAATATCATCATTCAATTCAACCCTGCTTCTCAACTTCCTATTAAACTAAGCGGTGGTCACAACTTTGCCACCTGGAAAGCTTAGTTCTCCATGCTTATGTACAGCTACAACCTCTTCGGTTATCTTGATGGGACCACTCCGGCTCCCTGCCGAACGACTGCGAATGGCGCCAACAATCCAGCATTCCTTACTTGGTTCCTCAAAGATCAACTCATTCAGAATGCTCTCATGGCTTTTGTCGAAGCCACTATTGCTCCTACCGTCGCAGTTGCCGCCTCATCCAAATCTGTTTGGGACGCACTGCACACTACGTATGCAAACAAATCTCAAATCCGGATATTTAGCCTCCATGATCAACTTGCTCGAGTCACCAAGGAACTCCCGCTCTATCATAGACTATCTTCAGACCATTCGGTCTCTCTCAGATGAGTTAGCCACAGCTAGTACCCATGTATCTAACCCAGAACTCATAGTCAAAATACTTAGTAGTTTGGGTCCCGAATTTCGTGAGATCTCTACTGCAATTCAGGTACGTGATACTCTAGTCTCTTATGAAGAGTTGTTTGAAAAATTACTTGATCATGAACTCTTCCTTCGTCATGAAGATGCTAAGAAATTATCTGCTCCTATCACTGTTGCAGTTGCTGGCCCCACCAAATCCAACAACTATAATCGCAACAATCGTAGGCAGAACAATAATTCTCAGCATTGACACCAGGATCCCCGACAAACTCCTCCACCACAGGGGGAGACCATCAAAAACTCTATTATTCGTTGTCAACTCTGTAACATAATTGGTCACACAGCTGTTGTCTGCCGCTCAAAGTTTCACAATCACCTTGCAGCCAGAGCTAACTATGCAGCTAGTTTCACTGCAGCCACCAATCCCTGGATAGTTGACTCGGAAGCGACCCATCAAATCACCACCAAACCGCACAATCTCCAACTTTACCACGGTAACAAGGATGTCTCCATGGGTGATGGTAACAAAATTCTCATATCTTACAATGGTTCTACTAAATTAAATGCATCAAATAATGTTTTTAAGATAACCCACACGTGGTGTGCTCCAGCCATTAAACAAAAACTTATATTTGTCTCTAAATTTTGTCAAGACAATTTAAAATCCATTGAATTTTTTTCTTTTGACTTTGTTGTGAAGGATCTACAGACGCGGAAACCACTGGTGCGCGGTCGACTCAATAATGGACTATATGAGTGGCCCACCCTCCAACTCCAAGCACACATGGCCATCCCATCTACTCCGCTCACCATCTGGCATCAACTCTTTGGTCACCTGCATTCTAGAATTCTTAGGTTTATTTTAAATAAATTCTCTCTGCCATTTAATAAGCGAGACAAACTTTTTTATTGTAATTCTTACTTATCAAATAAATCTCATCATCATCTATTTTCTCAATTATCTTTACGCAGCACCAAACCGCTTTAAATTATTTTGAGTGATTTGTGGAGCCCTTCGCCAGTCTTATCCCTCGACAAAAATTATATTATTGTATTTTTTTTGATCATTATACGAAATACACTTGACTTTAAACACTTAAGAACAAAAGTGAAGTCAAAGAAATCTTTCAAAAATTTCATCCTCTTATGGAGAAACATTTCAACACAAAAATTCTTTCCCTCTATACCGATGGCGGAGGAGAATACAAAAGTCTTGACTCTTATCTCTCGCTTCACGATATTGAATATCTCTCCCCCCACCCACCACCCCCACCCTACACACCTCAAAGAGTAGCGCTTGCCAAAATAGGTCATCGCCATATCATCGAAACAGCTGAAACTCTCCTACATGAAGCATCTCTGTCACCTCAATTTTGGTCCTTCGCTTGTCATCACTATGTCTACCTTATCAACCGCTTACCCGCTTCCCGCCTAGAAAATTACTCACCATTCCAACACCTACTTGACAAACCACCTGACTATAGCTGTCTACGAATTTTTGATTGCCTATGCTACCCTTGGCTCAAGCCGTATGCGAAAAATAAACTTGAACCGAAGTATAACCCATGTGGCTACTTTGGTTTCTCCCTATCACACCACTATCACCAATGCTATGACCAAACTTCCACCAAAATATACTTATCCCGCAATATAGATTTGTCGAAACTAATTTTCCTTTCAAAACTATGTTTTCCAAGTTTACAGTTAATTCCTCTAATTTAAATTGTGAAATATTATACCACCACACCTTCCAGCCAACTTGCCAAATATTAATTATTCCATGGTTCCAGATTTGTCCTCTCCTTCTCCCGTAATAATTTCCTCTTCCACTCTTACTGCCACTTCTATTCCCTCATCCCAATTAATGTTGGACACTGCCCAGGCAGTGTTGCATTACCAAACAACGTCCTACCCAATTCCCTCTCCTAGACTGACTCCACCTCACCTAGAATCATCGACAATTCCCTCTCCCACTCAAATAACAACGTCCCAGCCCCCTATATTTTGTTCCCTCCCCTGCAATGCAGCAGTGTCACCAATTGTTCACCTTCTTCTCCACGTCTATCAGCGACGCAACACAATCCAACCACCACCGATGGGTTCTTCGATAGATGCCGCTGGAATTGACCCATCCCCAACATCTGGTCCAGTCACTTGCTCTCAACATAACATATTCAAATCTAAACAAATTTTTGATTACCTGACCACCTTGAATCCCACAATCATACCCACCACAGTCAAACAAGCACAAAAATATCTCGAGTGGCATGAGACGATGAAACAAAAAATTTGATGCTTTAATTAAAAATCATGCTTGGGAACTTGTTCCTCCTAACCGATTAAAAATATTGTTTGTTGCAAGTGATTTTTCAGGATTAAACGCAATGCCGATGGCTCCATAGACAAGTACAAAGCCAGACTGGTTGCGAAAGGGTTCACTCAGCGACCTGGTATTGACTTTCATGTCATATTCAGCCCTGTCGTTAAGCCCACCACGGTTCGTATAGTTCTCTCTATCGTAGTTCATCGCAACTGGCACATCCGACAACTTGATGTCAATAATGCCTATCTCCGAGGTTCATTGGATGAAGAAGTATTCATGGCTCAACCTCCGGGATTTGGAGACACCACCTTTCCAAACCATGTTTGCAGGCTGTGAAAGGCGATTTATGGTCTGAAACAAGCCCCTCGGGCTTGTACAATGCTCTGACGGGTTACCTTGAGTCTATGGGATTTGTCAAAACGAAATCTGATGCATCACGGCCTAGCAGATACTATGTTTATCCTGATATATATGGATGACATCATTGTCACAAGGTCCAACCAAGTTAGCATTGATCATGTTATCAAATCTCTTGCATCTCAATTCTCTATTAAAGACTTGGGCACTCTTCATTTTTTCCTTGGTATTGAGGTACTGCGCAGCTCTGAAGGCCTGATTCTCTCGCAAGCAAACTATGTCAATGACATCTTGAATGATGAATTGATGAATGATTGCAAAAGCGTTCACACGCCTATGAGTTCTTCTGAGCTACTCACTGTCACTGATGGTTCTAACCTGAATGGAGCTACTCGCTATCGTCGAGTTCTGGGCAGACTTCAATATTATTATTCACTAGATCAGATATAGCATTTGCAGTCAACAAATTATCACAATTCATGCAAGCACCTACAAAAATTCATAGGAAGGCTATGAAACGTATTCTTCGTTATCTCTGTGGTACAATCCAGTTGGGACTCCAGGTAACTCCCACAGATGATTTTAAACTGCATGTATATTTAGATGCGTATTGGGGTGGTGACATTAATGACCACGTCTCCACATCTGGGTACATACTGTTCCTTGGTCGCAACCCAATTAGCTGGTCTTCCAAGAAACAAAACACTGTCTCTCGCTCTTCCGCTAAGTCTTGAATGTAGAGCAGTTGCCCATGCCCTTGCTGAATCATTATGGGTCAATGGTCTTTTGAAAGAGTTGTACCATCTGATTCATCAATTGCCACTATTTATTGCGGCAACTTGGGTGCCACCTTTTCTTAGCAAAAATCCGGTCCTCCATAGCAAAGCCAAACATGCCGCCATTGACTTCCACTTTGTCGTCAGCATGTTGAAACAAACAGGGTTTGTGTTGTTGTTGACACACTCACTAAGCCGCTGCCCAAGCCATCCTTTGATCGCAATCTATTCAAGTTAGGCTTAGTTGTCCATAGCCTAACTTGAGGGGATGTATTAGCGTATAGCGGCAGGGCTTTCTAGTTTCAGTTAATTTAGGATTGTTTAGTTTAGTTTGAGTATATTTGGTTATTATTTATATTTCAGTTTATTATTTAATTAGGATACTTCGGTTGTCTTTAGCTAGGAATCTATCTTTTTATTGTAAATTCTATTTAAAGAGTTATTTATCCTCATTAATAAACAGAGCTTTTCATTAAGGGCCCGTTTGGCCATGCGAGATGAAATCATGATTTGAAATCGTGATATGAAATCATATAAGATGAAGTTTGAAGTTTTGTTTGGACATGCAATTTGGGATTTTGAAGTTATATTTTTTACTCATGAACATAAGAACCCTATAAGTTGTAAAAACTATTCAAATTGCCAAAATTCTTATACAATCTTACCAAATAAGTAAAAGTTCATAATAAAATATAATACACTATCACAAAGGCATTCTAAGAAAAATACAACTTAAAAATCAAATTTTAGTTCAAAAAAAAGTAAAATTAAACCTGAGTTATAGTGTATTACTCTTTAATAAATTTGATTGGTAAAGGTTGGTGGGAGTAAATGGTAAATGTTATGTCCACTATAATAGTTGGCAAAGGTTGTTTATATTTATTAAATAAATAGCTGGTAAATAAGTTGGTATATATAAAATGGTGGACTTTTTTTTACAAAATATAAACTTGTGGGTTAAATTTTGCATTTAAAAAATCTAATCGCATGATTTGAAATCTCAAATCAAGCTTTTTGAAAAATTTTAGGATTTCATCTCATGAGATGAAATTTTGAGATGAAATCGCATATCCAAACATTGATTTCATCTCAAAATTTCAAATCGCGATTCCATATTGCATATCCAAACGCCTACTAAATCTCCAAGCGTTTATAATATTAGCCGCACCTTATATAAATACAAATTCAAATAACGGCTAGGGGTGGATAAATTAAAATGATGAGTTTGAAAAATTAAAAAAAAAAACTCATTTCCGCAGTAAAATAATAATAACAAAATTCTCATCGAAATTCTAATGTAAAGCAGAGAAAAATAGTAAAATTTAATAAATTCATATTCAGCTTGCCCACTTAAAATAAAGGAGGGCGTAGGAAGAAGAATATTAGTAGGGCATATTAGTAATATATACTACCTAATCATTTCTTTATTTGTACACAGAAAACTATAAAATCTTATTTAAAATTTTATATTAATCACTCTTAACTCTCCTAATACGAGTTTCCTCATAAGTCCTAATTTAATTCAATGTTATATTATGGAGATGTCTTATTTTATTCTATTTTAAAATTATTTTTCAATTACACCGGGAATCAAAGCCACATTTTGTTTGGTTGGAAGCTTTCGTTGAAATTACTAGACTTGGCTCCTTATCTATTTGCTGTGGATTTAAAATTTTTATTGAAAAGATTTAAATAAATAAAAATATTATATTTAAAATTTTAAAATAAATTTTAAACCTTCTAAATTATTAAGTCAATATTTATTTTTGTTTTCAGGAAACTTTATCTATTTGCGGCGAATTTAAAATTTTTATTAAAAAGATTTAAATAAATAAAAATATTGTATTTGAAATTTTAAAATAAATTTTAAATCTTCTAAATCATTAAGTCAATATTTATTTTTATTTTCAGGTAACTCAATATATATATATATATATATAATTGGGTATTGTTATTATTAGACAAGTAAAAATAAATAGATAGAGTATATTTTATGTTGTATTTCAAACAAATTACAAAATAACAAGCAATTCAATGTTGCGGGATATTTTTATAAAATACTATTCCTTCATTTCAAAACAAGTGGTGTTTTAGTCTTTTGATTTTGTTTTAAAACAAGTGGTGTTTTACATAATCAAGAAAACATTAATGATGTTCTTCCAATTTTACTCTTATTTAAATGGAGAGAGTTTATATAATCAAGAAAATACGAAAGAGTTACATCTTTTTCAAGATATTAATTAAGGATAGTTGGTAAAAAATACATTTTACGTTATAAAAATAAATAATTTACTTAAATGATGTGTCCAACCTAAAAACACCACTTATTTTAAAAAAAAAATGTATCGAATTACTTTCATGAAATTAAATGGAGCTCTAACTTTTTAGTAGTAATTAATTTCGCTATTATTCTTTAACAAAATTAAATGTTGAGTAAGAATAAATGAATTAAGTTTGATCAAGAATGCACTTTTTCGTTATATTCGGTTAAAGCAAGCATGTATACTCAAACCTCTTTACAGTAACAACGTTTGTTTGAAAGTTTTATGGTTGTTACAGTGAGGTATTGTTATATATATATACTGACATTTGACGTTTAGATCTCATTTAGTTGTTATAAATAAGACTACGCAAATATCTAATTTAATAATTTTGTGTATGAAGAAGAAGAAATATATTTATTAATCAATTTAACCGAAAAAATAGAAAGAGTATGAATGTTAAAAAAACAAACACCATTAGTCTTTCCTCGTGAAGTTACGACCATATCTGATGGTCGCTGTTTTAATATAATCTTATCGTTTTAACTATTTGGACTTGAAATATATCATGTAGATGACATTACGGATGATTATCATAAATATTTTACTATTTATTTTTATACATAATATATTTCTTATAAAATATTATTGCATAATATTTGAGGATGACTGTTAGAGAGAGGTAATTTTATAAAGAGTGTACTGCTATACCGAAACGTCAATGTTGTTATAGGTATAATGATGTTATTGAGAAGTAAAGTATAACATGAAAAATTGATTCCGGAGAAAATCAAACTATAATAGTGAAATACTATTATAACAAATAACTGTTATAACGAGGTTTAACGGTAATGGCATTGCTATAATAAATAAATAAACTCATTTACTGTCAAGTCATTTGGAGATACTCCCTCCGTTTTATTTTAATTGCTAGGTATACTAAAAACAGTCGTTTCAAAATTTAAGAGATAAGACCATGTTTTTTCAATTTTATCTTTAGTATTTAAAGTCATTCTAAAAATGTGAAAAGAATTATTATTATATATCTCCAAGAAATTAATAGAATTATATTAGTTAAATTACTATTCTTATTAATTTTTTTTAGTGAATATATAAATATTATTCTAACAATTAAAATGGAGTAGTAAATTAGCTTTAAATATAGGCAAAACTCGTGACATGATAAGAAAAAACAAATTTGACACAACTCAATTCTAGACAAATAGACAAAATAGTCAAGACGTAAATATAATTAATACAGGAGCTACAGTAAGATTCCTTTTATATCCAGTTAAATTGTTCCATTATAAGTCAAATGACTCAGATGTCCCTGATAAGCCTAAGTAATTTGTAACATCTTCTAATAAGTAATAATATGTTAGGTAATTAACTAGTAGATCGATAGCAAGTGAATACTAAATATGTTATTAGTGTAATATTTAAAAAACGTTTGATAAGTGAATTAAATTTAACATTTGTTTTAAATAGAACTCAAATTTAAAACGTCTCTAACTAAAAATAGATAGATTTCTAAACTCTCTAATAATCTAAGTATGAACAAAAATTAAATTGTGGCCTTCGAAAATACTCAACCACTCTGCCGTCCTTGTACATGTCACTCTCTTCCCAGCTATTCATTTTTTGTCTCCTACTAAAGATTATTATATTAAAACGAAAGAAGAAAACAAGACACTAAAAAGAGTAATAGTATCATAAGCGGAGTCTCTCTTTTTCTTTTTCTTCTTTTTTTTTTTTTAAAAAAGAAAGGTCTACCTAAACAATGTTTGATTTGAACAAATAATATTTTAATTTCTTTTTTAAAAATTTTATTTTCAAAATTTATGACCAAACGGGAGTTTAAATTAATATCAATTCAAACGTATACGATTTCATAGATTTTAATTTTTGTCAGTTCTATTTATTTATTTTTCGTTTGTGTGTTTGAGTGTGTAATTTTTGAGTTTGGAGATATTGCATGACAAGATCTACTTAAAATTCTTCATAAGTACTCCAATTAAAACAAGAACAGTTTAAGTAATAGCAATAAACTAATACTGATGATGCATAAATAGGAAAGGGTATATTTCAAGCAAAATCATAGGGGCGGGTTTGGGGTAAAGAAATAGATGAGTATAATTTTTAAAATTAAATAATACATATAGTCAATTATAATAGATCTAAGTGATTTTTTTAAATTAGGAAGAGTCGTCTAATTTTGAAAGATAGTTTTAGAAATATTCTTAAACTAAAAGAATAGATGAAAAATATTTTTAAATCAATCAATCAATAAATAATATTTATAAGTCATTTTTTCATAACATAGAAATAAATTGATTATCAGTTTAATTAATAAAAACTGACAGCTTATATTTTTCAAATACCTAAAAGAAAACGTGTGATACTGTCATATATATAGAGTAGTAGTATGTAAGTGCAAGATTTGAGTCCTTCAAGTGTGAAGTCATTGACAACATAAGAAAGACAGTGAGGCTTGTTTGGTTACTGAACAAGATATAAGGTAATATATGAATAATTTGGTTATTTATGTATTAATCTTATAATATGTTTAATTTTTAAAGGATAAAAGCTATTTATGTATTAATTTTATATTATGTTTGGTTGGTAGGATTCAAATATTGTATAAAAGTTATTCATGTATAAATTTTAATCAGTGTTTGGTTGTGTTTAGTAATTCTACATAACTAATACTTACATAATCTATGAGGAAATTTATGTATAATTTTATGTGGGGTAGAAGGTGGACTAAGTTTATGTTGTATTAGCTATTCATGTATTAATTTTATATTATGTTTGGTTGGTAGGATTCAAATATTGTATAAAAGTTATTCATGTATAAATTTTAATCAGTGTTTGGTTGTGTTTAGTAATTCTACATAACTAATACTTACATAACCTATGAGGAAATTTATGTATAATTTTATGTGGGGTAGAAGGTGGACTAAGTTTATGTTGTATTAGCTATTCATGTATTAATTTTATATTATGTTTGGTTGGTAGGATTCAAATATTGTATAAAAGTTATTCATGTATAAATTTTAATCAGTGTTTGGTTGTATTTTAGTAATTCTACATAACTAATACTTACATAACCTATGAGAAAATTTATGTATAATTTTATGTGGGGTAGAAGGTGGACTAAGTTTATGTTATATTAGTTATATATGGATTAAAATAATAAAATTATTACCCCTATCAATTTACTTTTAAAATCTTTTTTAATTCGATACGTGAGTACACAATTTTTAAACTAAAAACATTATTGTCTAAATTTTTTTTAAAGGGTTGTAAGCCCTCTTTTATTAAAATAAAAAGTCATATTATTTTTGTAAAAAAAGAAAAAATTTATATTATTTGTTTACTTATTTATTTATAAATAATATATATTAATTTATAATAAATTAAATATTTAATAATTAATAATTCATGTATTGTAATTTCAATAACTATAAATCCTACATAACTAATACTTGCATAACCAATACTTACATAACTAATACATGAATAACTAAAACTTGCACAAGTAATCTATGCATAAAATAATATGTAGATTATCTCATAACTAATTCATGTATTACTAAATGAGCAAATAATAATTTATAAATAAGGTACTGAAATATTGCAAGATGTCGCATTAATAAATCATATATCTCCATGATCCTTTTATAAATAAATATTGTGATTACATGTTATTACAAACTTTCAAATACACATAATTCTATAAAGATCCACTGATCCAATAAAATAGAAAATAGTCAATAGTAACTAGCTATTTTTTAATATAATCCTCTCACACGGTATACAAATAATTTCTTCACGTCGAATATTTTATATATATATATATATATATATATATATATATTCCAAATTTAAAATTATGAATCTTATTTTACAAAATATAAACTTATAAATTATATTTTATTTTATTTTTAAAAAAAAAGTGGAATCACAAACTTGAAGTTGAAAATTCTACTTTTTAGATGAATTTGGAATTTGAAATCAAACTTTTCAAATTAAACTTGAAAACAAATACTAATTTTGAGCCGAAGGTCTACTGGAAACAATAGTTCTATCCCTCAAAAGTGTGTCCGTCTATTATGTTCTCTCCAAACCTCACTTATGAGATTACACTACCTATGTTGTTGTATTTAAAAGAGAATTTTCTGAATACTCAATATTATAATGTTAATTACCTATAATATCAGTGATATTATGTTTACAAAAACGGATACATCTAAATAACTACAAAGATTTTGACCACAATTCTTTGTTCACACTATGAACTGATTTGTTAATTGATATTTTAATCCATTTCTTTAAATTTAAAATTTTTTAAATTTATTTATTAGTTGTTATTAATAAATACTTAATTTTATTTTAGAAGGAAAAAATTAATATAAATTTTTTTATATTTGTAATCAAATTATGAACACAAAATTATGATCATTTAGCATCATCTTACAAAAAATCTTATTTTAATTTTTAAAAGTGCCTTGGTAGAATCTCACTATTAATTGATCCCTAATTTAATGCAAGAATAAAATATGCATCATTTTTCGGATAAATATAAAATCAAAGAGTAAATGTATCCTTATTAATTAGGCTAAAAGAGCGGATGCGTGATATTTTAATATTTGATAAAATTCAACTTTTGGATAATACAAAATCAAATAGTAAATGTATATACTTATTAATTAGTCTAAAAGAGGAGAGATGCAATATTTTTCTATTTTGATATATTTGCTAAATTCAGTTATTAAACCAATATACTAGCTAATATATTAACGAGAGTTCTAATACATTAAAATAAATAAAAAAAAATGATATAGTAACATATATGAAAGTTAATTGCTTATACAAAGAAATACAAAGGAAAAAAAATGATACATTAATAGTTAAAACCATTGAATACATTAAGGTGAGGTCTAATACTTTAAATATACAAAATAATAATACATTATCATGCATGAAAATTAATTGATCATACAAAAAAAATATAAAAAAAAAAAATGATACTTTAACAATTAAAACTGCTGAATGCTTTAAAAGTGAATTCTAATACATTAAACATACAAAATAAAATATATATTATAATGCATGAAATTTAACTGCTTCTACAAAAAAATATAAAGAAAAAAGTCGACAATTAAACCTACTGCATACATTAAATGAGTTTTAAATATATTATAAATATAAAAAATTTATATATGATACATTATAAATATAAAATAAATTATATGTGAAAATGCACTCAATGAACTCAACATAACAATGTACTACAGCAATGACAAGAAATTTGAATATATTTTAATAACATTTAAAAATATAAGATAACATTGTATTTGGGGAAAAAAGTCTTGAAGTGAAAGAAAAATCCAATAGCTAAACAGAAAAATCTCAAGAAATAATGAAGAAAGAGAAAGTTTAAATTTCTTGGGGATTGTGCATAATCTTACTAGTAGGCTAAAAATTAGCAATAAGACATGTTACTAATACCAATAGTCCAATACATACAAACCGTATGTTAAATTATATATACCTATTAATTAGGTTAAAAAGGGGAAGAGAATATTTTCTATTTAAGTACATTTGGTAAATAATCATGTATTATTAATAAATAGTTAATAATATCGATATTAGTGATAATCTTAATTTTATACTTTCTTTATTTTATTTTAAGGAAAAAGCCTCAAATATGTTATCGAACTTTAGGAAAAGGTTCATCTATGTCATCAGTTAATAATTAGGCTCATTTATGCCACTTCCGTTAATCAAAGAGGTAATTCATGCATTATTTTTTAACAAACTCAATACCTAATTTTGATTATACACGTGGAAATATTTAAGTGTGCCACGTCATTTAGAAAAATTCACTTATTAAATAGCCTAAAACTACTTGACTGATACCCAAAAAGACCCACCCATTTTTTAACCCGACTCATTATTATTAAATTAAGCCTTTTACTACCCTATAAAATTTCCCCATCCATCTTCTTCTTCGTCTATTTTCATTTGCAGCTCTGCATTCTCTTATGGCCACCGCCTTCTCAGCTTCCACCTCGGTCAGCGTGACAATCTAAGACCGCCCTGCTTTCTTCTTAGCCAACTGGGCACTTGTCTCAACTTCTCAAATATTTTCACTTCACTTGTTACTTTGATTTCTTCTTTTTTGCCTTCTCCTTGCCTTTTGGTTGATATGATTTTAGGATGGATTGGGAAAGTTATCGGGCAGAAGAAGATGGATGGGGGAATTTTATCGGGTAGTAAAATGTTAAATTTAATAATAATGGGTCAGGTTAAAAAGTGGGTGATTTTTTTGGGTATGAGTCAAGTAGTTTTAGGTTATTTAATAGGTGGGTTGTTTAAGTGACATGGCACACTTAAATATTGCCACGTGAACAATCAAAATTAGGTATTGAGTCTGTTAATGACGTGGATGACCCCTTTGAGTAATGACAGTGGTATAAATGAGCCTAATTATTAACGGATGTCATAAATAAATCTTTTCCTAAAGTTTGATGGCGTAGCTGAGCTTTTTTCCTTATTTTAATTGCTAGGTATACTATAAATAGTCATTTCAATACATTTGCTAGTTTCAAAATTCAAGAGATAATTGACTATATTTTTCCAATTCTATCCTTAGTACTTAAAGTCATTCTAAAATATGAAAAGAATTATTATTATATGTTTTCAAAAAATTAATAAGGTTATATTAGTTGAATTATCATCTCTATTAATTTTTTCTTAATGAATATGTAAATGTTATCCTAACAATTAAAATAAAAATAAAATTGAGTGTAGTAATTATCCCACTTAATTTTTTTCTACTTTATTTAAAATCCAAATTGCAACCCCAAAATGGCCCCTAAAGTTGATGAATGGTCACATTTGCCTCTCAACTATATTGTGCTTCGGAGCCCACCATTCAATATTTTTTTTTCCTTTCAACAAGACGACAAATGTCAACCGTGTGCAAATTGCAATCTCATAGTTCTACTTGAGATTGTGATCGAGTATTTAAACTTGTGTGGAAGACAATTCCCTCAAGTTTTCTTTCATTTTCTCTTTTCATTCAAAATTTTTCTTTTCGCCCAGAGAAAGGCAGGTTTCCTGGCTGTTGGGGATTACATTTTTGACCCTCCAAAGTCCAAAATCATCAGAACCCAATGGCTGTCTCTAGCTATGCGAGGGCATTTCCGTCATTCGAATGCCGTTCGGAACCCGATTTCTCCGGCAGCCTTCCGAGTCCGAAAGCCGCCGGCGTACGGTTCTCCGGCAAGACTAACTCTTCGAGTAGCCGATCTCAGGTTCATGGTCTGTCTTCTCTGATTTTCAGGTTTCCTCCCAACTTTGTGAGGCAGTTAAGCATTAAGGCTAGGAGGAATTGCAGCAACATCGGCGTGGCTCAAGTTGTGGCGGCTTCCTGGTCTAACAACCACGGCGTTCCTGAGTTCACTCCGGCGGCTAATGCTGTCGATTCCTCCGCTTCCGCTGCCGTTACTTCTGTTGGTATCACAGCAGGTGACGAGGAGGTGGCACTGGTGGAAAATGCGGCTTGTAATGATCAAAATGTACAGATTACGGGTTCGAAAGGTGTTAAATATGCTTCATTTTTGAATTCGGATGGAAGTGTTGCTATTCATGCCGGTATGATTGTAACATCCTCTAGCTTTGTGTTTACAGTTCATACGTCTAGTTTGTTATGATTTCCTCTTATTATGTCATGCTCTGCTTCGTGAAAATATTCTGAAAACTCTGATTATCGTTTATGTTGTATTACAAAATCGGACGGTCCATGATCCATGCGATCTGATGAATGTCTTTTTATTTTATAATGGTCTAAATCGACATAGAGAGGTTGGTATACAGAGATATCCATAGCAGTTGGGGATTGAGGTGTAGTTGGTTGATTATAAATGTTCGCTTGACAATCATGGAAGAGATGCATGCATGAAATATGTTTTGGGCCTTATCGTTGTCCGTTGATGTCTAGAGCGTAGACAACGTATATCACTGAAGGCTTAAGTTGAGGACAAAAATACTGTAACACTTCAAGCTAAAATTGGATAGACTTTTTGTTTAAATTGCACGATTACGGTTGAAATGTGATCTCAGCTGAAAAACATTGGTGTCTTGTCTTAAATTTGAGCATGATCTCTTCATATTTTCTTAATGCTCATTCTTTCCGTGAGTGTTTATGTGGGAGGGGAGAGAAGAAGAAGACTGGTTAGAGACATCAATGACTCAGCTCTCAACCAAATAGGAGGAAATGAGGGTTTTCTGTGTATTCCCTCTCACTTCTGGAATCCAACCCCATGTAAAAGATGGTGGGTTGGTGTGGAAAATGAAAGAAGCATTTCTTTGGCTTTCCATTCCAAGCTACCATTTCTGACTTGGATTTGGATTTCAACACTGTTGATTCTTACTATCCTTTCCTCTTCTGACAAACC
This sequence comes from Datura wrightii, assembly GCA_035772735.1. Taxonomy (NCBI): domain Eukaryota; kingdom Viridiplantae; phylum Streptophyta; class Magnoliopsida; order Solanales; family Solanaceae; genus Datura; species Datura wrightii. The sequence continues at coordinate 108,083,586 of JASDFA010000008.1, read as the reverse complement.
CCAACAAAATGGCAGAAAGAAAAAGGGAATGCTGTTCCTTGAATATTATCGCCTGAATGCATGAGGGTTTTTGGGTTGCCTCATATGACAAAAGGAATCTTTTTGTCAATAATATAGACGTACTTTTATGGATATTCTCTAGTTTGAATAAAGATTATTTCAATATATACCTTTGCTTAGTGCAATTGGCCTCAGCAAAGTTTTTAGAGGATGGGGGTAATATTTATGCTTTCACATAGGCTGTATGAATCATGAAAAAAACTTTTGTTGTTTGTTCCCTGCAGGTGAAAGGTTGGGACGCGGTATTGTTACTGATGCCATAACTACCCCAGTGGTTAACACATCTGCTTACTTCTTCAACAAGACTTCTGACCTTATTGATTTTAAGGTATTTACTGTTGTATTTGATCCTTTAGTTGCTTACATAGTATGAATCAAATATACAATTGCTCTCTAGTTCCAATAGAAAGTTCCTGACCTGAAAGGGGAAGTCATGACACGACCCTAGCCACTTTCTTGGTCAATTGTCAGCTGTCGTTAAATATTATACTGGTGTATCATCAACTTGGTAAGAGAGAATGCTAAGTAGATCGTTTCAGCAAGGTGAATTTGTCTTTATGATCAATTTCACCTTATGATATTTTGGCAGGAGAAAAGACGTGCAAGTTTTGAATATGGGCGCTATGGGAACCCCACTACTGTTGTTGCCGAGGAGAAAATAAGGTGAGCGTTACCTTTGGTTAATTAGTTTGTTTTCATCAACTGTTTTCGTCCTTTTATTTTCTCTAGTTGTCGTATGTGATTGGTATTTAAAGGGGCAATTATTTTAGTAATAAGTTATGTGTATCTCTGACAGTGCACTTGAGGGTGCTGAATCAACCTTGATAGTGGCATCTGGAATGTGTGCCAGTACTGTAATGTTCTTGGCCTTGGTTCCTGCTGGTGGGCATATTGTTACAACCACAGACTGCTACAGGAAGACCCGTGTTTTTATTGAGACAATACTGCCTAAAATGGGAATTACGGTACTTCCGCTAATTCAAATGTTTAAGATACTTGGCATCCTATTTTTGAAGTCCAGAGATATTACAAGATTTCTTGACAAGAGAAAACATGTTATTCAGAGTGTTGTTTTTATTTTGGTAATGAAACAAATGTTATAAATTCATTTAGGTAACACTCTCCAAAAACTGCTGGCAACTAATATAATGGAGCCATAACGTTTCTCTTTTGTTGAATTAGTCTAAGGGAAAAAAATGCTGAAGTGTTTCATTACCACAGGCCACAGTCATTGATCCAGCGGATATGGGAGCTTTGGAGCTAGTATTAAATCAAAAGAAAGTCAGTATTCAAACACATTGTTGCGTATCACTGAACTATGCTGAACTTAAATATATAGAGTTGTGGAAGATAGTTCCTAATGACTTGCACCTCGTTCAACGCAGGTGGATCTTTTCTTTACCGAGTCTCCAACAAATCCATTCCTGAGATGTGTTGACATTGAGCTGGTTTCAAAGCTTTGCCATGAAAAAGGAGCCTTGGTTTGCATAGATGGGACGTTTGCGACTCCTCTTAACCAGAAGGCCCTTGCTCTAGGGGCTGACCTTGTTGTGCACTCCGCTACAAAATTCCTTGGTGGGCACAATGATGTAAGTAAAATTAGCTGGTGTTTTAACAATTAAACAACTATGCTGCCACAAAGCAACATCAAACTGACTGCTATGCTGCACTTCATACAGGTTCTTGCAGGTTGCATTAGTGGTCCTGAAAAATTAGTTTCAGTAATCCGAAACTTGCATCATATCCTGGGTGGTGCTCTCAATCCAGTGAGTTTTCTTAATTGAAGTCCTGATTGACTTAATTCCCTGACTTTCTATGCTGTATATGTGTATATAAATTTTGGTGAAGGTAGAATTGCTTTGGGCGGGTTGGACTGAGCATATTTTCATGGCAGGTCAATTTGGGCAGAGCCCAAGTCAGACCATCTAAAAATTGGGCTAATTGGACTTAGTATGTTGCCAAATGGACCCATAAAAGACTTGTCAAAATATTTATAATTTTTTTTTGTTTGATATGTCTGATATAGCCATCCTAAAGAAAAAAAAAGTTATTAGTTTTATTTAGAAATTAAGTAAATTATAAGAAAACAATTTAAGAAATTAAAACTTGGTTAGAGTTGGGCTTGTTGGGATATTACCCATTATCTAGCCCATCTTGACCCTACTCAAACAACCCACTCATTTATTGATCCAACCCATTTTTAACGCCCAAATTCAGCAGAACCCCCATTCGACAACCCTAGTCATGTTGGTACGCATACTTTAGATTAAATGTTTGCTAGGAGTCTTTTATTCTTGTTAGGAGTTCAGTATTAGAGAACCTAAATTTTTTTAAATACTGGACCAGAGGTCTAGATGGAGTGACATGGATAATTATGGCATAGTTGTTGATGTTGTATGAAGTGTAACTCGCATTTTAAGCTTGTATTTTATAGAAGTCTTGATTCAATTTTCCCATCTACCAGAATGCTGCATATCTTATCATCCGAGGCATGAAGACGCTGCATCTTCGTGTACAGCAACAAAACTCAACTGCATTGAGGATGGCCGAGATTTTAGAGGCTCATCCCAAGGTACTCTAGACTTCAATAATTTGGCAGTCATGATTTGAAATCCACACTTTGACTAGAGCACAATTACCTAATTGATATTCATGGTATTTTATGTATATGAGAAAAGTAAGAATGTTCAACTTCATGTTGGTTAGAGTAAATGCCAATCTTATGATCATAACATTGACATCATGATCTAGTTCTAGGTTATATAAAAGCTGGTGTAATCTTTAAAGGAAGTGGAAAATAATTCAGACGCTGAAAGCAACTAACGAAGAAGATGCAGTCTCCTGTTTCCAGCGATTATTATGGGTGAACTTTGTTAAGCCTGATAAACTGGACAGTCTTTTCTCTGTCACTCCTTTGCACCTGTAGATTTTGCTGTTAACATCACAAAGCTGTACTTTTTCGGTGATTCTATTTTTTCTTTCCTTCATTGATTAACAAAGATCATTAGTGATGATCATCCTCTTAACTCTATAATTTATTTCTATTTTACTTGTTCAGTTATACTCCCTGTACAATCCGCCTTAAGTCAGGTGGCTACTTCATCCTAATAATGCATTATTGACTCATTAATGAACATAAAAATTACTATCACGCCATATTTCTAGCTTTTCTATGAGTGGTTGAATTAAAGTTCAGAGGTTTTTCCCGTGTTTCATTAGGATCTCTGCAAGTTTTGCAAGCATACAGAGGTTAAATGTTAGCTATTACGAGTGTATATTTGATTTTGCTCACTGTTAATACAAGTAAAAAAAAGTTTTGCACACCCTTTGTTAAATTCCTTGATCCACCACTGTCTGCAAGTGCTGTCATATCTGAAAAATATGAGTTGCAGGTGAAACATGTCTATTATCCAGGCTTGCCGAGTCATCCGGAATATCATCTTGCAAAGAAACAAATGACTGGCTTTGGTGGTGTGGTCAGTTTTGAGGTCTGTATTTGATGATGGATCTGTGGTCTGTTATTAACCAAGTATCCATGTCATTTCTCTCTACTTGCAGTATATCAAAAGGCTTTATTCTTTTATTAGGTTGATGGAGACCTCCTAACTACTGCAAAATTTGTGGATGCTCTGAGGATTCCCTATATTGCTCCATCTTTTGGAGGTTGTGAAAGCATTGTGGACCAACCAGCAATAATGTCTTACTGGTATGTTGACATTCTATTTCATGGTTACTTATCAAAAAATATATTTTATTCTGAGGTAGTGAGTATCTCAGTTTTTTCCTTTAGCTATTTTTGAGCATGTGGTGAAAATCTGGATGCTAAAATTTTTTATATTAACTATTAAAATATCGACTGTTGCAAAGAGTCATGTTTTATATTAGGTCATGCAATTATCTCTATATCTAAAAGCATCTGAACTTCTGGGATGGCAAGGTAAATTAGATAAGAATAACATTGAAAATTTGTGGATAACATGCTCTGTTTTTTGCCGGAAAACAGGGATCTTAGCCAGTCTGATCGAGCAAAGTATGGGATCTTAGATAACTTGGTTCGGTTCAGCTTTGGAGTGGAAGACTTTGAAGACGTGAAAGCTGATGTTCTTCAGGCTTTCGAGTCCATATAGGCTGTTTCACCTGCAACTATTTTTTTTCTTTTCCTTTTCCTTTTTAACTTATCTTCCGGTGATTCCATCTTGATTTGGTTGTTGGTACTAGTATTATTGCTGACTTTCCTCACGTGGCCAAATGTTTGAATGTAATGAAAGGATCATCAGTAGATGATCATTGCCATTAAGACTTTCCGGATATTTTCATGTCGTTTTCCTTAGCTCCCTTTTTCTTTTCAAGGACGAGTAGTTCAAATGGGCTTAGCTATAGCCTATAGTAGTTGGAAGGGGATTTTGTTTGGCTACGTGACTAAATCAGACATGAAAACCCAGTGATGGTGAATTTGGGAGGGATGTTGAAGTAAATGAGGAACGGAGGATGAAGCAAGTACTTCAAGATTATTTGGGCAATATTTTCTTTTGACACGGCTAGGGGAAATTCAGTGATAAAACACCTAGTTAAAAAGAAAACATTACTAGTTGAATGTCATCTATTTTTTCCTTAGCTTGTTTGGGGAAGGGGTAGTGAAATGAATTTGTGTTTATTGTGGGAGACTCCTAATTATCACTAGAGTATAAATCTAATGTTTTCAATAGTGTTTGTTCTTTCAGAAAAGAAATATTTCAAATAAATTGTTTTTTAATTAAAGAAACTGCACTTGTTCTATTTTTCTGATCCATATGTATATTTAATAGATACTCCTAATAAACTGTAGAGAAGAAAAAAGATGGCCTGATAGGAAAGGTATGAAAACGATCCTCAGGATTCAGATTCCAACTAAAAGGACCACTTTACATATATAAGGTAGTCGTTTCTTTGAATAATTCTTGATTATTGATTGACCTCCAATTTGATTTTCATGACAAGCAATTTCTAAATTTGTGTTGTATTGTTGTTCCTGGGCTTCTTGAGGGGACAGAACAACTAGCTGACATGACAAATGACAAACTACTTGAATCTGTAATAAAATATTCTTTCAGAAGCCAGTACGAAATTGAGTGTGTAGTTTGCTGCTATGTTGAAACTTAAAGTTCACATAATCATGAAGAATAAACTAGTGTTGAATACTTTGAGTTATCGTGGTAGTGACAATAATTTTTGAATTTAATATTATACTCTTTTAAAATAAAATTTACCCCAAGACTTAAGTACCAAGGTCCTGGATAATTTCTTTAGTATTTAGTTCGACTCGAAAAATTTTCAGCATTTTTTTTATAAAAAATACAAGATGAACGATAAAATATAAATTATAAAAGATCATTTTATCGTACAAAAATATTACCACAGTGATTATTCATTCATTCATATTTATAATAATAATAAAATAATAATAAGATAGATGTTGATTTAATAAAATAAAAAAAATGACAGGCAGTAAACGTGTTTGAATGAATCACTTTCAATGCTCAACGTCTATTTCTCAAAAGCTTACTCACAGTTTATGGCTTAATTAAAATTCAAAAAGTAAAATTTTTCATACAAAATTAATCGATTTTTTTTTCCAAACTCGCTCCCGACACACACACACACAAAAAAAAAAAAAAAAAAGAGGAAAGAAAGAAATGGAAGAAGAAAAAATCGATAGTAATAAATTGTCGGTATACATAAAACACAATAAATGCAAATGCTCAGCTATTGTTAAAGGTGTGTGTAAACGTAACTTATTATAATAGTAAATTATTTAATCTTATCTTTTTTATTAATATGATATTATTACATAATTAAAAAGCTTTCTAGTTAAAAGTTAAATTATTATTTTGCCCTTCAATTAAAATTAATTTAATAATATTTTATGTACTAAAAAATAAATATAAATTATAATAACTATTATTAGACTATTAAATTAAATAAAAAAATCTATAATTGTCATAATAGAGAATTAATATTTTCATTTAATTTATGTTATTTCACTTTATTCAAATTTAATTATAATTATTTATTGTCATCTTCATCAGAATGTAAAAAAACTCAAAGTCATAGTATCATGGTTGTTTCTTTTATTTAATATATATATATAGAGAGAGAGAGTTAGTTAGTTAGTTAGTTAGTTAGTTGATTTAAAGACTTATATCTATGTTTTCTACTAAAATATTTTGAAATACTAATACTATTTGGTTGAAGAGTAAAAATATAGTTAAATTTTTTATGGGTATTTTTGTCATTTAATTTTTATTTCGTGACTCTTCACTTTTATAATTTAATAAAATTATATTGAAATGAATATTATAACTGATTATTAAACTTTTCTTTTTCTGAAAAAATAGTTAAATATATTTTAGTTTAGTGATTTATTATTTAATTTTAAATAAATATATAAATAAATATAAAATGAGATTTTCTTACTGTTTGGTACAAAAAAAATATTATAAGAGTATTATTTTAAATGTAGGCAAAATAACAATTCAATATTTGATGGACTGATACGTGGGACTTCCCACTTTTAGTATAATATGTTATGATATGATTCAAATATGGTTTATTTAATCAGATATTTAATTTAGTTTTGATTCAATAAATAATAAAATATTAATATTTAATTAAATATGATATGATATGATTTAAATATTACTATATTAATAGATATTTAATTTAGTTTTGATTCAGTGAATGAAAAATATTATCATTTTGTTAGATATTTAATTTGATTTTGATTCAATGAGTAGTAAAATATTATTATTTAATTAGATATTTTATTATATTTTAATTTATTATATTGGCAAAATGATTATCCAATATTTAAGATAGGGGCTTCCAACTTTTAGTATAATATGATGATATCTAGCTTCAACAACAGTTAAAAGAGAATATTATTTTTCTCATTTCTATAATAAATTAATGACCATTTGATAAAATATTTTCAGATAAATGATAATTATATAAGTAACTAATATAATTTATTTTGGTGCATATAGAAAGTAATACCTTGAAATTCCGTCAATTTTATTTAATTGTAAATTTCATTTATTATCCATCAGCAGCAATATATCGTTCTACATATAATAACTACAAGAATTGAGTTCAATTATAATAATCTTTTTGTTATTTTTTGTTCTAATTTATGTTTGTTATTTTTCTTTTAAATTTTTACTTCATAATTATATACATTTCAAAAAAAAAAGAATTAAATGGACCGGTTATACTTTTAGAAAAAAAATCCATTGTGAAAAGTCTAATTAGTAGTAATTGTTGGAAATTTTACGGAAAATATTTTGATCATAAAATATATAGAGAATTCTTTAAAATTTGAGGTGTGTCAAAGATACCGTCCTTAAGAATATATTTCACCCGATATAGATATATTCATCAAAATTCAACAAAATTTTTTAATATAAAACTAATAAAGATTAGGTAATATAAAACTCAACATTAAAAAGGAGAAGAAGACTCTCTGTTCCACTGTTTTCGAAGGTAAAAGAAATTAAAAATATAAAGGACAAGATATAGACATATCATATCGTTACTATGACATGCAAAGATGATCACATAATGAAGTCATTTAAGATTTCATTTGCGACTGTTATCTCATAAAGGAATAATTCAAAGGCAATAAAAATAGAAAATGTCAATGAATGAAAAAGAACAGTTAATGGCTCATGAATAGAAATAGTTATGATATTTAGAAATATAACTAAGACAATAATTTCTTTTTTGAGATGTCACAAGAATTTTTCCAACAATAATAACTTCACCTCGATAGTTAGAAAAATAGATTATATATATATATATATATATATATATCGGATCGTCATGATTTTCAGGGATGGATGCATCTTAGTGTTGTATGGTTTATTTGAATCAGTATTTTTGATGCGGAGCGTAAATTTATGAGTAAAAATTTATTGAAAATACAATAAATAGTATATATGAACCTATGACTTTTAAATATAATGAATTCAATGCTAAGAATCTTAAATATTGAACTCATAAAATTTAAATTCTGAATTCGCCGCCTTTAAATATTCTAAAGCTATAAACAAAAAAGAGTACCCAATACATTTCATAACTAAAAACATGCAAGTCATGACAAATCAAAGTCTTTTCATGCTATATTCTACCTAATTGTCCATTGAATTACTTATGACTCCATGTTAGATCATAACTATTTCAAAACTATGTACAAATAAAGAAGATGAAAAAATATATTTTAAAATTATAGCTCGCAAGTTATGATATATCGATATCACATGTTATATTCAATCTTAATTATATATATAAAATTACTCATAAATTATATCAGATCATTATGACTTCAAGTTATTCTATTTTATTTTAATTAAAAAATAAATAGAGATCAAGAGAAATATAAAATGAATGAAAGATTTTCTATTAAAACATTATTCTCAAACATGTTTTAATGTAAACAATAAGCTAAAATGATTATATTCCTTCATTCTCATTTGCTTACCATCCCTTCTCAATATCAGTATGGTGATCGTAATTATTATTTAAAATAAGACCTAATATTTTACTAACTTACAAAAATTATTTAATCTATCACATCAATTGAATTCATCCAATTCATTTTTATTGAAGAAGCAGGTTAAGGAAAAACAATTTTCTTTTTGCTAGTTTTTTAAGCATTTATGCAGGAACAAATACTAATGAATTGGAGAATAGAAAGACATTTTTTTTTTACTTGCTTATAATTAAAATGAGCCCTATATTTTTAAATCTTATCATATTTAGCTTATTTTATATATAATTTAAAATATTTAGGAAAAGAAAATAATTTTTTAATTGGTGATTATATTTTTTATTTTTTGATGTCTAGAAACTAATTGAGAGTGATATTTATATTAATCAACACAAATTTAAATATTTTTGGATGAATTAAAGTGAAAAATTGAAAACCGTGCTGTTTGAAAACTCACAAATCAATTTTATAGTTTTTTAAAAATTTTGATAATTCGATTGATTGGAGTTCGTTCGAAGATGTCATTTGAAAATTATGATTAAAATTTAAAGTTATTTAATAAAAATTTAAACTATTTGGTAGTAGTAGTAGTAGTAGTAGTAGTATTTTAAACCCGTTTTAAATGAAATTTCATGAGTTGAAATTCATGGGACATGAAGTTTCACTTTTATATAAGTCCGATTTTATCTAACCTGTAAAACAAATCTACATTTGTAAGATACATAAGAGAAAATGAGATTTTTTGTCTTTTTATAATTTGAATAGAAAAAATGACTTTTTTAGATCTTTTATGTGTAAGCGTAAAAATGAAGATCTTTCGTAAAAAACTATAAAACTATAATTTCTTGGTAAAGAATTAGAAAATCATTTCTCTCAAAATAAAATAGAATAATCTAGAAAGATGCTCCCGAGCTATTTCTTTTTCGAGGGGATGCATTATATCCTCGGAATACTGAACTCTTTAAATTTAAATTATTTATTTTATTATTTTTATATATTTAATATTGACTTAAACACACCTCATAAAAACAATAAGCAAAATAATAATTTTAATATATAATTATGTGAATATAATAATTTTAATATTATAAAAAGACACATTAAAAGAAAATTTATAGCTAAATAATAAAAATAAATGAAAAATAAGTAGTTGTTATAAACATATTTGTGTTGTAGTGAATGTCTATAAAGGTATTTGTATTGTACTAGATATATGTGTTTATATCATTGTGAAAGTCTATCTTTTGGAGAAAAGTTAGGAGAAATTATCCTATAAATAGAGGGGTTCTCCTTCATTGTATTCGATCTCATCAAGAGAAATAAGAACTTCTCTCCTTCTCTCTTTCTCTATAATATTCTTGTTCTTTCTTTATTATTTCATACACGTTATCAGTACGAGTCTCTGCCTTGAGCACTCACTTTGAAAGATCTGAGGTAAGAAAAATCAAAGTTTTCTTAGAAAGATGAACGTTAGTATTTCTTGATATTTATGTATTTACTAATAACAATATCGATTTTGTATATGAACTTGAGGACGACTTATTGATTCACTTGGCAATTCATGCCTCATAATTGTTCCAGAAAAACAATATTGTGAAAAATATATTTGTTCCAGAAGAACAATATTGTGAAAAATATATTTGTTCTAGAAGAACAATATTGCGAAAATATATTTGTTCCAGCAGAACAATATTGTGAAAATATGTAAGAGAAATCATCTATGTTATATGCATACCTCGATTTGCTCCCGAAGTAGCAATATCTTAAAAGAGGTTTTAAGCTATCATACCTTATGTGGTTAATGCATATTTAGATGATCATGTTCCATTCCTGAAGAATGAGAAATTGAGAACTTTTGATAATTGTTACAAATATAGATCTAATACAGATCTAGTCCCTGAAGTGAATGTGACAATACTTAGTAAAATCTTGAAATTTACTCCCGAAGTAGTAAATCTGAAATTTACTAAATAATATATGTCATGGTAAACCTGAAGTTTACTAGTATGGATAAATCTCAAAGCAAGTTATCCAATTATGAAGACATTTGTTTGATTGATTCTGGTACCACACATACGATATTCAAAGACGAGAAATATTTTTCTCACTTAAATATGGGCAAGATAAATGTTACTATGATATCTGGTAGTACCAATTTGATTGAAGGCTTTGGGAAAGCCATTATAATCTTGCCTAAGGGAACTAAACTCATCCTAAATAATGCCATGTTTTCTCCTAAGTCTCGGAGAAATTTGTTGAGTTTTAAAGATATCCGTGAAAATGGTTATCATATCAACACAATGGATGAGATGAATCTTGAATATCTTGGTATCACCAAGAATGTCTCTGGGCAGACATGTGTTATAGAAAAGTTCTCTGCTTTATCCTCTGGCTTGTATTGGACAAAGATTAGTGCAATTGAGGCACATTCTATAGTAAACCAGAAGTTTACTAATTCCAATACTTTTGTACTTTGGCATGATCGTCTGGGACATCCTGGATCTATAATGATGAGACAAATTATAGAAAATTCAAATGGGCATCCATTAAAGAACTTGAAGATTCTTTCAAATGGTGAATTTTCTTGTAGTGCTTGTTATCAAGGCAAGTTAATTGTGAGACCATCATCAACAAAGGTTGAGATTGAGTCCCCTGCATTCTTGGAACTCATACATGGGGATATCTGTGGACCTATCCACCCACCTAGTAGGTCGTTTAGATACTTCATGGTCCTAATAGATGCTTCCTCTAGATGGTCTCATGTGTGCCTATTGTCATCTCGCAACCTGGCGTTTGCAAAATTATTGGCACAAATAATACGATTACGGGCACAATTTCCTGATAATCAAATTAAGTCCATTCGCCTTGATAATGCTACAGAGTTTTCATCCCAAGCATTTAATGATTATTGTTTATCAATTGGGATAAAAGTTGAACATCCTGTAGCTCATGTTCACACTCAAAATGGCCTTGCCGAGTCACTAATTAAACGTCTGCAATTGATAGCAAGGCCATTGCTCATGAAAACTAGGCTGCCCGCTTCGATTTGGGGTCATGCCATTCTGCATGCTGCAACACTTGTTCGTCTCAGACCGACAAATAATCATAATTTTTCTCCGTTACAATTGGTTTTGGGTCAAGAACCTAATATTTCTCATCTGAGAATTTTTGGATGTGCTGTATATGTGCCTGTAGCACCACCACATCGTACAAAAATGGGTCCCTAAAGAAGGTTAGGAATTTATGTTGGGTTTGAATCGCCCTCCATTATTCGCTACCTTGAACCATTAACTGGAGATATGTTTACTGCTCGATTTGCAGATTGTCGGTTTGATGAGACAATTTTCCCAAAATTAGGGGGAGAAAATTGTGAAATCAAAAGAGAAATTTTGTGGAAAAATCCATCACTGTCTCATCTTGATCCGCGTGTTTCTATTTGTGAGCAAGAAGTACAAAAGATTATTCATCTGCAGAAAATTGCAAATCAAATGCCAGACGCATTTACAGATATTAAAAGAATTACTAAGTCACATATTCCTGCAGAGAATGTCCCAATTCGAATTGATGTCCCTGAAGGACCATCTACTAGTGTCATAGCCAATGAGTCCAAAGCACGCCTAAAACGTGGTAGACCATTGGGTTCTAAGGATCGAAATCCTAGAAAAAGAAAAAGAAATGGTCAAGATGACACTACGAAAGGACCACATATGGAAGTTCAATACTTGAGCAATTTTGATATCCATGAAGAAATCAATGAGCCTGAGACTCAAGAAAATGAGGAACTATCCATAAATTCAAGTGATGCTGGAATTAATCGATCAAAAATAGTGGTGGATTATGTCTTTGCATATAATGTTGCAACAAAAATCATGCAAGATAGTGAGGATCTTGAACATCAATCTGTCACAGAATGTCGACAAAGAAATGATTGGCCAAAATGGCAAGAAGCAATTCAACCAGAATTGAATTCACTTGTCAAGCGTGAAGTTTTTGGACCTATAGCTCAAACACCTAATGGTATTAAGCCTGTTGGCTATAAATGGGTCTTTGTGCGAAAAAGAAATGAGAAAAATGAAGTACAAAGGTACAAAGCACGCCTTGTTGCACAGGGATTTTCACAAAGGCCTGGTGTCGACTATGAAGAGACATACTCACCAGTTATGGATGCAATAACATTGCGTTATCTCATTAGTTTCACTGTCCGTGAGAGGCTTGAGATGTATTTGATGGATGTAGTTACAGCTTATCTTTATGGATCACTTGATAATGAGATATACATGAAAATCCCTGAAGGATTTAAAATGCCTGAAGCATATCATTCAAAGTCTCGGGAAATGTATTCAATTAGATTGCAAAGATCATTATATGGTTTGAAGCAATCTGGACGCATGTGGTATAACCGTCTTAGCTAATATTTATCTAAGGAAGGTTATATAAATGATAAAATTTGCCCATGTGTTTTTATAAAGAAAACAACATCAGAGTTTGTCATACTTGCTGTTTATGTAGATGACATAAACCTTATTGGAACTCCAATAGATCTTCGAAAGGCAATTGATTATTTAAAGAAGGAATTTGAGATGAAAGACCTTGGAAAGACAAAATTATGTCTTGGTCTGCAAATTGAGCATTTGAAAAATGGTGTCTTTATTCATCAATCTGCCTATACAGAAAAGGTGTTGAAAAGATTTTATATGGATGGCGCACATCCATTAAGTACTCCGATGGTTGTTCGATCACTTGATGTGAATAAGGATCCATTCCGACCTCAAGAAAGGAATGAAGAAATTCTTGGTCCTGAAGTACCATATATTAGTGCAATTGGTGCACTAATGTATCTTGCTAACACTACAAGGCCTGATATAGCCTTTTCGGTTAATTTGTTAGCAAGGTATAGTTCTGCTCCTACTAGGAGGCATTGGAATGGGATAAAACACATAATGCGGTATCTAAAAGGGACTACCGATATGGGCTTATTTTATTCTAATAATTGCAGTCCCGATCTTATTGGCTATGCTGATGCTGGGTATTTATCTGACCCCCACAAAGCTCGATCTCAAACTGGCTACGTGTTCATATGTGGAGGTACTGCAATATCTTGGAGATCTACAAAGCAGTCTCTCGTAGCTACTTCATCAAATCATGCTGAGATAATAGCTATTCATGAAGCAAGCCGAGAATGTGTGTGGTTGAGGTCCATGATACATCTCATTAGAGAAAAATATGGTTTGAACTGTGACAAAGTACCCACAATTTTGTATGAAGATAATGCAGCATGCATAACACAACTAAAGGGAGGATTCATAAAAGGAGATAGAACGAAGCACATCTCGCCAAAGTTTTTCTATACACATGAGCTCCAAAAGAATGGTGATATCAATGTGCAACAGATTCGTTCAAGTGACAATGTGATTGATTTATTCACCAAATCTCTACCAACTGCAACTTTCAAAAAGATGGTGCACAAGATCGGGATGCAAAGATTCAAGGATGTTCTCATTAGGGGGAGTTAATACGCGCTGTACTCTTTTTTCCTTGCGAGGTTTTGTCCCACTGGGTTTTCCTTGTAAAGTTTTTAACGAGGCAGCCAAAATGCGTATTATTAGATATGTGTACTCTTTTTCCTTCAGTAGATTTTTTCCCACTGGGTTTTTTCTAGTAAGGTTTTAACGAGGCACATTATCTATCAAATAGACATTCAAGGGGGAGTGTTATAAACATATTTGTGTTGTAGTGAATGTCTATAAAGGTATTTGTATTGTACTAGATATATGTGTTTATATCATTGTGAAAGTCTATCTTTTGGAGAAAAGTTAGGGAAATTATCTCTATAAATAGAGGGGTTCTCCTTCATTGTATTGGATCTCATCAAGAGAAATAACAACTTCTCTCCTTCTCTCTTTCTCTATAATATTCTTGTTCTTTCTTTATTATTTCATAACAGTAGTAAATTATTTCTTTATTTTTCTAATTGATTTAAAAATGTTGCCCGTGATATTTTTCTTTTTTTCTTTTCCGCATATGATTTGGATTTCTAAATTCGAAAAGCAAAATTTTAGTAGTAGAAATCTGTGTGTTTTAGTAGTGCATTTTTCAGGTAGTCTTCATTTGTTAATAAAGTAAAATTCAAAGATTGGTAGTATATGAAATTCGGGAAAGAATTCAGCATACATTTGGAAGAAACCCTACCTAAATGGAGGGACAAATACTTGTGTTACAAGCCTTTGAAGAAGCTTCTCAAGCATATCCCTCCTTCCGCCGCCGATAATCTGCCTCCTCCGCTGCCGGCGTTGGCGGCCCTGCAGGATTGGTTTATCAGAATTCTCAATGAGGAACTCGACAAGTTCAACGATTTCTACATGGATAAAGAGGAAGAGTTCGTTATCCGCTTCCAGGTTTCATTTTTTTTAGCTCTCCGTTGTTGTCTGTTTGTATTCTTCCATCTCAGTTTTACTCTATTTCTGAAATTTTAGTTGCTTGTAAATTTTCGTTTACAGATTCCCATAAAGAAAATAAATTCATTTATTTATTTTTGGGGTGAAGAGACTGCGTGATTTTTACGCGTGATTACTTTGATTCTTTGGATCTTTGTTGCATGATTATTGCTCAGCTGAGACTAGTAGAGATTGGTTGTTCCCCCCTTTGTCCTGTTGCTTCTGATGGCAGCTGCCCAACCAATAACTATCAAAATTTGTTTGATCAAGTTTTAATAACTACCAAATTAGTTCTTTGCCTTTAAAAAAAAAATTAACTGTCAAATTAGTTTTAGGAGTTTTGACCAAACAATCGATGCTGCTGCTCGTGTGGCCCCAAGTACTATATTAAATAAGAAAGACAATCATATATTGAATACTATAAGAAAAATATTAAATATTACTACAATTCATTGACTTTATATGACTTCCACATCGAGGGACTGGCGTTATCTGTGTTGTACAGCTTGCTTCTTCTTGCTGAGACACAAAGGTAATGGATACAATTATTTAAATATCACTTCCACTAATATAACTCAGGATATTTAATACTATCAAAGTATAAGTTAAACTTAAAATGCAATCAAATTATTAATGTACTTACTGTGTGAAACACCGCATCAGTGTACTTACTATGTGAAATATTTAAATATCACTTCCTTAAACATTAAGTCTAAGTGATTCATTCTTTCTGTCAAATATCACTTTTTGTTCATTCTTTATAGTGCCTTAGTCAATGCTTCTCAATCTTTTCTTTTACCCTAATTAAACTAATAAGTGAAAATAGTTCCATAATACTGACCATGTACCAGTAGTTAGGGTCTTAGGGAATTGCGTGATATTGAACATTTCAGTTGGTTAAGCATAAAGTGAGACTAAGTTTCTTCTGAAAAATGACTGGATCCAATGATGAACTTGTTCTTTAACTTTTCTTAATTGGATCAGAATATGATGGATTTCAGAACAGATGGAGTGGGATTTTCATAACTTTCTTATCTAGCACCGTGAAGTGCTGAGCTCAGCCTCGGGTGGAGCATTGTCATCCATCTTAGTCCAGGATTGGGATTGGTAGGTGGTGAAAGGAGTTGTTTATAATACCTGGTGTCAAACTTAACCAAATATGCTTAACATATATAACACATTTAAATTTCATCTTTTTTGTCAATAATGTATGGTATGCAGGATTTCTTTGTCCCAATAGCCTTTACTGCGGAAGGCATCATGAGTATAGTAGCGTAAAGACAGGAATATTGCTATCATTCTAGAAAACTTTGTCGAGCATTGTTACTGAAATTTGTTAACCAAAGTTAGTCATTTTAGTAGATGAAGCCCGTCAAATGGCATACGCAATCTGTAGCTATCCCATTCAGGCCTGAATATACACCTAGAAATCGAATATTGACTTCACATTCAATGGCATGAAAGTCATGTTGTTGTAATCAACCTGGGTCTGGTAACCAAGTTCATCAATTACAAACATTACACTTAGTTTGCGATAGAAATGGACAGTCAAGTAACTACCAAAATGTTTAATTTTTGGTTGACGCAGAATGAAATGAGTTTTGGGAGTGGAAGACTGGAAGGATTCCAAGAAAGCTGTGGGTGTGTTAATGGTGATGCAAGGACTGAAGAATTGTGGCAACATGATGGACGATTAGATGGATGTTACTGGTGCACAGTGGAGACAGCATGAGATAAATACCATCTATTGTATGGGGTTTTGTTATCTGATACCTGGTGTCAGAAGTAACCAAATACATTTAACATATGTAACACATTTTAGTTTCATTGTTTCACTCCATAATATATAATATGCAGGATTTCTTTGTCCCATCAGCCTTTACTCATGCGGCATCATGAGTAAATAATAGCATAAAGACAGGAATATGGCAATCATTCTAGACAACTTTGGTATTGTTACTGAAATGTGCTAACCAAAGTTGTCAAGTTTTAGTATGAAGCCTGTTAAATTGCATATGCAACTGTCCATTCAGGTCTTAATATACAATTAGAAATTGAATTTGGACTTCACATTCAATGGCATGAAAGTCATATTGTTGTCATCAAGCCGGGTTTGTGACTAAGTTCATCAATTACAAACATTACTTGGTTTGCTATAGAAATGGACACTCAAGTAACTATCAGAATGTTTACTTTTTGGGTAATCCAGAATGAAATGAGTTGGTAATGAAAGGATTCTAGGAAAGCTGCAGGTGTGTTAATGGTGATGCAAGGACTGACGAATTGTGGCAACATGATGGACGTGGATGGAGAATGTTAAACTAAGTTTTTTTAAGAAGCAGTAAGGTGAGAGGTGGTGGCAGAGCTATAGTTTCGTTGGCCAATTAACAACAATCATGGCTGGTGGACAGTGGAGACAGCATGGTAAATGCCGTCTATAGGGTTCTGTGATGCTTGAAGGTCTGCGGTTGAGTGTGGTGTTATTTTGTTGTAGAGGATGAAAGTAACTTGTGGTTGGGCTGGTGGCCACGTCAAAAGTTCTGGAGGCAGACAGTGGATTAGGATGCATTTTTCAGATCGGAACTTATGAGTGCGTTTTCTGTATTTTGACTCATATCCCACTATGGGATTAGAAGGGGACTGAAAATGGACAGTGTTTTCTCTTTCCTTATCTTAATGGAGAGGTAGGAATTGGAATGATGCAAGAGTGAGTACGTAAGATATCAAATGTGGAAACAAAATCAGAGTCATCATATAGCAGTATTATTGAATTCTTATTTCTCAAAGATATTTGTAATAGATAGTGAGTCTCAAACTGCTTTTGTGAGGATTTTGATTTTTTTCTCTACTTATATAACAGGAACTGAAGGAAAGAATTGAACGTGTGAAGGAAAGGAGTGTCGAAGATGGAGTTCTTACAACAGACAATGAATTCAGCGAAGAAATGATGAGCATCCGTAAAGACTTTGTTTCCATACACGGGGAGATGGTTCTTCTGAAAAACTATAGCTCATTAAATTTTGCAGGTACAGAGCTTTTGTCTGTCGATTTTCACCTAGCCCTTCTGATATTTGTTACCACTGTTAATTTTATGTGTTTCCGGCATCATAGTGCTCTAAGGTTTAGAGGAATTTTACTGTGTCAAGCACAATTTTGACTAGTTATGGGAGTTGGCCTTGTTTGCCGGGTGAATTTTACATCATCCCTCTCTTCCTCTCTCTCTCTCTCTACACCCATCAGCTGCCGTTCCTCCTCAAAGCCTTCCCTCTGTCATACTCTTCCTCGTCCACCTATTCCTCCCAACACCATCCTTTTCCCGAGCCGCACGTCTCTTAGACTCTTACCCCACCTTCTCCACTGTTACTGGTTCCTTATTCCCTATTTGACTCTTACAAGGAACTCATCAAGTTACATAAACTGATGTAAAGACGCAGCCCAATTTCTTCAAAGTCTGGGCAAAGGCTGCATAGAAGACGGAGAAACAGAATGGAACTCCAAAATAGTTTTGAATGTTAACAAATTTATTCCAAGTTTTGGGATGCTGTCTTTTTCCCCACTTTACCCCACATTTTCATGCAGTTCAATGTTTACCACATTTCCTCCATCTCCGAGTTTTCTTTTTCCCCAATATCCCTATCCATTTTCTTCTGATGATTCTTTCTTCTTCAATTCTCTTCCTCTACTCCTAATTCCTTCTACCAGTTCACTTTTTCTTCTGATTCTGTATATTAATTTTTTGAATTGATTACACGTAATTTGAAATCGTCAAGAGCCTTGTAGTTGATACAACAAGATGGTGCGGTCTTGGGATGAGACGAAGAGGAAATTGAGGAGAGGATGGGAAGCTGGGAGAAGAAGGAGAAGAAAAGATGATGAGATGATGCAGTGTGGGGATGGAAAGGGAGGGGGGCTTGGAAGGAGAAAGGAAGAGAAAGTAGGAATGCTTTGAGGAGGGACAACGGATGATGGGTAGAGAGAGAGAGGAATAGGGGTGATGTAAAATTACGGGAGCTACTAGCTCTACTCGGCAAACAAGGACTCACAGAATAGTCATACTTGACTTTAACACTCAAGTAAGATTTCTTGGTTTAGAGGTATAACTACCTCTGATTTCTGCTATCCAATTTTATCCAAGGTCAAGGTATCTTAACATTTTCTTTGTCTCATTAGGACTTGTTAAGATCTTGAAGAAGTATGATAAACGAACAGGGGGATTGTTACGTCTGCCTTTTACACAAGTTGCTCTTCATCAGCCGATCTTTACTACGGAGCCTCTGACGAGATTAGTCCGTGAGTGTGAGGCTAATCTTGAGGTCCTATTTCCTTTGGAAGCAGAAGTTGTTGAATCAGCTGCCCCTGCAGATGAACAGATGGAAGCAACTTCTTCTTATGCTTCCAATGTTTTCCCTGATAAAACATTTCCACCTGGGGAAGAAAATGGGGATATATACCGAAGCACGCTAGCTGCAATAAGAGCCATTCAGGGACTAAAGAAGGCAAGCTCAACATATAACCCGCTGTCATTTTCATCTATTTCTGGGAATCAAGATAATGACAGCCCAGGTGCTGTAACAACTGAAGACTCCGATTCTGACTCATTGGTTGCCTCTCAGAATGGTGAAGAGATGAATCAAGAAGTTTCCAGTTCACCAAAATAGAGTTGACCAATCTTGTTTTCTTATGTTCATTATCCAGTATAGTGCTGAAACTGTGCGCTTTCTGCTTTGTGTGCTATAGGTCTGAATAACTGCTTACCCAATCAATAATATAAATGGGATAAACTTTGCATGTTCAGGCAATCACAAAAGCTTGATGATCATATACACATGCCTATTTCTTTTGCAATTTGAGAGGGCACAACAATTTTTAAGCGTTGTATTCTGCCTGTTTAGGAGGAGAGTGAAATTATTTAACCTATGCACATTCTAGTCATTTCAAGTTCTTTATGGATCATTCATCAGTATATATGAGCATACTTTTAAGTATTTTGGTGATTCCTAAACTTGTAATCTGACATAATCCAGCAGTTAACCCGTCAATCAATAAGTTTGAGTGGAAAGCTGGAGCTGCTTCCAAAGAATGGTTGACAGTTAGCCAAGAAAGGCCAGATAGAAGTAAGTATTTCTAATTCTTTTATTCTCTCAGTTCTGCATCTGTGTGTGTTTATTCCATTGTTGCTTAGCAAGAGGAGAAGATAAGTGAGTAGCTTCTCAGCGGATGTATGTGGCAATTCTATCTTTGTTGCTTTAGCATGTGTCTTCTTCAGCTACATCTTCCTCAAAAGATGAAGTAGGTAACTCATTATATAATTACATGTCACTATGTATTAAACTTATCAAATAATTGATAATCAAAGAAGTGTCATAACGGGACTGACTGTTTTTTCCCCAAACTCCGTTGAGTTAGTTTTCATTGCAGTCAACCTTCTAACTTTATGATGTACCTTTATTTTATCTTTTTACCATTTTTGTCAAGTTTTGATTTTAAAACAAATTGGATGAAGAAGTTTTTATGGCATTTTCTATGTGTCGGTACAATAAGAAGTCGGTGTAAAACTCTTGAAACTTTGAAAAGAGAGCAAAAGAGAAAACTTTTTTCCTCTGATAGCAACCGCAGAGATGAGAAATCTAAGATCCCAATTAGTGTAGTTTGTAAAAAGTTCATCGTTAATACTATTGAAGAATTCTACTATGGCCCTCCTAGCCTGAACAGAATGATCTAATAGCTTTTCCCTTAAATAATCGTTACGCGGCTTGTGTATATTGTTCTTTCCAGCCAAATGACTTTGCAAAGGTCAAAACTTATACTTTTGAATTTTGATGTTGATATAAAAGCACAGCAAAAACAGAACCTTTTATGGCATAGTATTGACTATTGCCTGAAAAGTCTGGGATTTTATTCGAGTAGAGGAGCAAAATACCTACTACTACAAATTGCTGCCAACATTTGTTTCTGTGAACAGACAAAACACAACAGAGACATGCCAACTTTTATTTACTAATAACTAGTAATATGGCATTAATCTGGAGCAGATGACAAAAGCATTCTGCTTAATCATCAGTGTTTGCAATGGAACAAAACACTCTGAGGACATGCCAATTTTTATTCACTGCAACTTCTATTTACTATAATTTCTAATAAGGCATGAATCTGTGGCGCAGGTGACAGCAGCACTCTGCTCAATCATCAATGTTTGCGATGGTGGCGATGCTCATAACGTTGTTTCTTCTCCTCGTCCTCGTCAGAGTCATCATCACCCTGCCGGTTTATCAGATCAAATCAATGGAAGCTGAATAAAACTCTAGTTTGCATGCTACCGAACATAGATAAGCGAATTAAAAGCACAAAAGTGAGTTACATTCCATTGTAGTTGTGCTATTCAAAAATAAAAAAGAGTAATCAGGTACTTACATATTTCTTGCGACCATAGCCTTCTTCTTCATCATCATCATCATCATCATCACGCCTCCCATAGCTGGGCTTTCTGTAGTCCTCTTCCTCAGACCTTCCATAACTTGGCCTCTCAATTGATGTCCCATACCCTTGGCTCTCCGTAGTCTCGTAATTTGAACGCCCATAACTAGTTGATTTCCCTTCATAGCCATACCCACTGTCCTCTTCCTCTCCGTAGTTTGTTGTCTTCCTATATCCACTAGATCCATACTCATTAGAGTCTGTCTTTCGCCCATAACTTGACCCATATTCTTGATTTTTCTCCTCGTCATCGCTATTTCTTCTGTTCCTTGATCCATAACCGGATGCAGGTTTACTCCCATATCCACCAGATTCATATTCATCCGAGTCGGCCTTTCGTCCGTAACCAGACCCGTACTCTGAACTTTTCTCCTCGTGCTCACTTGTTCTTCCATACCTGGATACGGGTTTTTGATATCCTGATCCATATTCATTGGAGTCTGTCTTTAGTCCATAACCAGAGTTCTCTTCATACTCACTTGTTTTTCCATACCCGGTTACAGGTTTTTGATATCCTGATCCATATTCATCGGAGTCTCGTCCATAACCAGAGTTCTCTTCATACTCACTTGTTCTTCCATACCCGGATACGGGTTTTTGATATCCTGATCCATATTCATTGGAGTCCGTTGTTTTTCGTCCATAACCAGAGTTATCTGCATACTCACTTTTTCTTCCATATCCTGATCCATACTCATCAGAGTCAGTCTTTTGACCACCATAACCAGAAGCGTATTCTGAGCTTTCCTCCTCGTCCTCACTTTTCCTTCTGTGCCTTGATCCATACTCATCGGAGTCGGTTTTTCGTCCATATCCAGATCCATAATCTGAACTCTTCTCCTCATACTTCCCCTGCTGTCCATACCCGGATTCATCAGATTCAATTCCGCTCCCACCATAACCTCCGCTAGGACGATTCATCCCAGACTTTCGACGAGGCTTGTCATCTTCATCCCCATCCCCACCCTTAGATGGGCGGGAACGGGATGGACGAGACTTGGGCTTGGAATAGCTCTGGTACTCATTATCAAGAGCTTCATCGGCATAGGCAGAGGGTTCGGCAGAGGAAGTGTAATAGGGACGATCATAGTCGAAATCATCAGAGACGGAAGACGTGGGAGGATAGCAAGTCTCGTCAGAAGGTGGAATTGGGCGGCCATATGTCAATGAGATATCGTAACCACCACCATAGGGAGTCTGATCATACTCATCGAACTCAGGGACATCGTCACTTTGGCGGTAGCCTCTCGGGTAGTAAGACATGGTTTATGGTAATTCCAATTCCCTCTGAAGCTTAATTTTCCTCTTGATTTGAGAGTTGAGAAGCTGGAAATGCTCACAAGAAATATGAGCAGTTAGTTAGTTGAAACAAAGCATAAAAGAGGGAAGGACAGTTACAAGTAGTTGGAGTGGGAAACAAGGTTGTTACTTTTTTGTTAAGGATCCACACTACACGGCAGGTTGCTAAAATCACTCTCACTCACTGTCAAGATTATTGTGTGTTTTGTAACAGTGTGCGACCATCATTACTTGGAACTATTACAATATTATTCTATGGTCATAAAAAAACATTCATATATAAATAGTTGATGCGAGTAAGTATTTACTGTTATATAAAAGTTCATATATCGAAATTCCCTGTATTCTTTGAATTGAGTTGTGGTCATCAATAGGCATGAAAGCTTTGATTTGACACAAAGGCAGTCACCAATAAGAGGATTCAATGAAAATGAAAAGGAAAAAAGAAAAAGGTCAGCACCGAACAGATTAAATTAACTTGATAAAAGTATTTTTCAGGAAAAATTATTTGAAATTTCAGAAAATCAATAATACTTTGGTTGATTTAATATTAGACGAATAATTCTGAGATCTTCTATAAGTTCAATAGGAGAAAAGAATTATCAACACGAAGTAATGCTATCGATCCCTTTTAAAATTACGATATATGACCAATCAGACAATTTACAAAACTGCTAAAAAGGGGAATAAACACAATTTGTTGTAATTTTATTTTGATTTGGTTTAACAAATTATTTTAGTTATTTTTTTCTGAAGCAAATACTTAACCAAACCCAAACACTCCAAAGATTGAAGGGTATATATCAAACCAAATAATTTAATAAGAACTTATAAATTAAAATCAGATTATATATTAATTATAAGATTAAGTTTTTAGAAGTTTATTTAGAAAATACATATGATATATTTATTAGTTCAACGTGAGCATCATTTTGAGTATTGCTAAATATATTTAGTGACTAAAAAAGTCAAAATTACTTACATATCATGCTAATGCTTTGATTTGATAATACACATCAACTGTATGTAAGGTTATATTATGACCGGAGAAAGTAAGAGACTAGTAGTGTGTTTGGTACGATGAATGTTAATTTGCATGAAAAAAAATATATATATATATATATATATATATATATATATATATATATATATATATATATATTTTGGTTTGGCTGATATGTAAAAACAAGACTTAAACGAAAATATAATAAGAATGACTCCCTCTATTTTAATTTAAATGAACTTATTTTCTTCTATAGTCAATATAAAAAAGAATGATCTTTTTTAAATTTGAAATTAATTCAAGTCAAAATTTCTTATTTTACATTTCAAGATAAATTTTTATAGCCATATATAAATATTATGATATATTTAAAAAGAAAAAAAATATAAAAAATAGATCAAAAACTAAACTAGTTACATCAAAATGAACCATTTCATACTAATGACCCGTAATACCCAATCGGAAATAATTACAATTTATGCCCCATTATGAATTTAAAGGTTTTTCGTGCATAAGATACCATGACAATATATGAATATACTGTGATGGTATCATAATATATACCATGGTGGTATATGAATATTGTGACGGTATCATGAAGTACAGTACCATGCAAGTATATGAATATACCGTGATGTTATCATGCATGATTAATGATTGTATCCTTGAATGACTGTTCATCTCTCAGTGATACTATGACA
The DNA here is from genome assembly GCA_035772735.1 of Datura wrightii. Taxonomy (NCBI): domain Eukaryota; kingdom Viridiplantae; phylum Streptophyta; class Magnoliopsida; order Solanales; family Solanaceae; genus Datura; species Datura wrightii. The sequence continues at coordinate 108,059,091 of JASDFA010000008.1, read as the reverse complement.
ATATATGAATATACTATGACACTATGATGAAGAATTCCGAGATGATGTATTTTATTTAATTAATTAGGGGGAATGAAAGTAAAATGATAGTTTTTATTTAAAATACTAAATAAATTCTCCAGTGTGGGACAATTATGTAAGTTTTCCTATTTGAAATCACTAAATTTAAAAATCGTATAGACACACAAATGTTATTATACATTTAAAACTATAATTCTAACATCTTTTTCTTTTCAAAAAATTCGTTAAATTGTGTCACATAAATTAAAATGGACATGACAATAATAATAATGTATTAGGAACAAATAAGAGAAAGTATTACAACGGATTGCTCAAGCTTGTAAGTAGCTCAAAGAGATAACTTAACTCTTGTGAAAAGTCGCATTTGTTGAAGAGAAATAAAATCTATCAGTGATCCAATATTGAATTTATATAGTTATAAAAAGAAAGAAAAAAAAAAGAAAAAGAAAAGCTGTGGACCCATAATCATCTCTCTTACCACTGACAGGATGCCACATGGGAGCAAAAAAGGCACATGTAGATATGGTTATCAGTCCCCATCTTGTTTCTTACGGTCCATCACTCTCCACAATGGAGTCCTTGTCGACTGTCGTCTAAACCATAAGAGCAATCAATAATTATAGTCATCAAAAAGAAAACATTAAAAAGTATGGGGAGAATTGCAGTAGCTCATACATCATTCCACAACAATTTTTTGGTGCCCAAATTGAATGGACGAGGAGGATTCTTCTTCTTCTCCCAGGCAAAGCAAAAGCCGTTGATTCTGAAATCTCAGATGATTAATAATGCTACAACTTATACTTCCAGAATTACTACTGATATTCCTCTCTATGAAATCCCTGGGGTACTAACTTTGCATTCTTTACTTGTAAATCAATTAACTTGATCTCTTATCTCAAATTGAGTAAGTTTTATTAATCAATTTTAAAGTAATTAGATTATTTTTTACTTTATGAATCTACCTCATGTATTGCGTTCAGAGAGTCAGATTCTTTTTTTAATAGTGCAAGTTGAATAATTGAATCGGCAGGCTTCGTTTGATGGATATCTGGAGAATAAGCCTCGAGTGTTCAAGGCCATTTTTCCTGACAAAAGAAGGAGCCAGCAACTCAATCAGGTATTCATCCATGGACCCCGAATTGGTTGACGGAATATAATATGTTTTTCTCCTTAAATGGTCCTGGGCAATACTCAACTCATGAGCTAACTTTAGAGTTAGAGTTAGACCACAATTCATTTTCTTAGTTTGGGGAAAACTGATCAGAGAAGACATGACGTGATTTCAACTTACCGAGTATATGACCTTAAATAGGAGGATGTGGAGGTCACAAATGTAGCTGCATTGTCTTGTTGTCCATTTATATTAGCAGCTGTAGTATTGCTCCTCTAGTTTCTTGTCCTTCGATATCTGTACTATTTGTTGATTTATCCCGATTATGAAATTGTTTTCTTGTAGTTTTTGTACTGTTACTATTGTTGTTTTTGTTATTATTTATTATTTTTTATACTTTCATTACTTCTTTTTCTGGACTATTCTCTCTACCTCTAAGGTAGGAGTAAGGTCTGCGTACACTCTACCCTCCAAAAACTACATTTTGTGGGACTACATTGAGTATATTGTTGTTGTTGTGCTGGTGGTGGTATCAAAGTCAAATCCATTTTTATTCTTGGTTTATCCAATGTTGAGCCCCCATTTTGTATTGATCAAGCACCATATGTTCGGTCCTGGATGTGGGAGGGGCTGAAAGGTTTTAAGTGTCTCACATTGGTTAAGAGATTGGTTCCTTTATATGATCACAAATCCTCACACCATGAGCTAATCCGAGGTCCATTTTCGTAACATGAATTTCCAATTCATCTTTTAATCCCCTTTGTGTTTCGTTTGTTTGTGTGCTTTGGAGTGCTAATTGAGCACCAACATGTCACTTGTCTGAAAACAAAGTTAAGAATGTAGTTCAGCAAACAAAGATATAGGGGTAATGAGTAAGTCTCATGTTCGTTCTACTTCAATAGCGACTTGTGCAATTCAGCTGCTGAGGTTTATCAAGTTTCCTTGCATCTGTAAGGCAATCAAGTTTGTTAGACGCTTTATTCCTCTGAATTTTTGCTATTTTAGGTACTACTGTACTACTCTCGACCATTACAACCTTCTAAGTATGTTGGCTATCTAGGTGTTGTCTCGACACTCTCTTTTAGCCCTGCACAAATTCATTTTGAACTCTTTGCGGATTGAATGTCCTCGGATCTTGTGATTGTTTTTACTAACAAAATGCACTAGGTGGTTATGTTTTATATTCCAAATTGCAACTTCTCACCATTCTGGGCATTTTGTAAAAGGCTCATGCCTACTTCTTTGTTGAGCTAACTCTGTCTTCCTTTTTTTTTCATGTGTTATCTTCTTCAAGAATTGAATCTTTGAAATACTTGAAGCTTCTCCAATTTTTTATCCTGCATTTAAACCTTTCCAATTGACAGTCTGATTAAACAATCACTTCATGCATGGAATCTAACTGATCTTATATCTGTGGGAGCTATACTCTGATTAGATGGTGATGAATGCCTAAATTTGAAGTTTGAACTGTATGTACACTCTATTTAGAAAACACGAAAAGCAGAAATGAATAAGAGACTATGTCTTAGTTTGACAGCATTTCCAGGAAAAGGTTCCTTTTTCCTCTTTTAAAATGTCAAGAGATTGAATGGTTGGTGTTCTCTATGCAATCTGTTGCTGCTTTTCAGTATTAAAGCATGCATTGTTATATATGCTTGACTACAAGTTCCACGCAGGAAGAGTGGAGAATTCACATGCTACCCATAGAGTTCCTGCTAATCACCGTCTGGCCAGTTATTGATATGAGATTGAGATGTAAATCTAAAGGAATTGAGTACCCGCCTGGGGTCCCTCATAATGTTTCCAAGGTTCTTGAACTCGACATAGTAAGTGTCAAACCAAATCTTCACCGCGTTCTTTCAATCATACGTTTTCGTTGTCTTTGTAATGGAATGATGTGCACGGCTATGCAGATAAGATGGGAGCTTCAGGGGCTGGATGATGTGCTGAAGCCATCTGATTTCTCACTTGGTGTAAAAGGGTCTCTTTACCCCGATAGAGATGGACCACGGAGCAGGCTGAAAGGTCAACTACAGATGAGCATTAGCTTTGTTCTTCCACCCGTGCTAGCTTTGGTCCCCGAAGCTGTTCGTAGAGATGTTGCAGAGTCGGTTAGATGCTAAATCTGTTCTATGTCCCATGAGTTTTAACTTCTATACACTAAATTGCAGTTTGACGAACAGTCCTATGTCATGTGAACAGGTACTAATGAGACTGCTGCAGAACATGAAGAGTAAAGTAAATGGTAGCTTGCTTTCGGACTATGCTGAATTCAAGAGGGAAAAGCAGAACAACTTCGTCTGAACAGTCCTACCTAGGAAATTCTGTTAATTTTATTCATGGGAATTGCACAAAAATACAAGACAAGTATTCCCATAATTTTGGAAATAAATTCTATCTGAGCTGGAAAAAAAAAAAGAAATAAATTCTTTCTGAGTTGGAAAAAAAATGAAATAAATTCTTTCTGACTTGGAAAAGCAAAAAAAAAAAAAAAGAAAGAATCTTTTTGAAGATGAATTTCGAAGTTATATAGTTTTTCCATTACCATTTGATAGATGTGCTTTCTGCGTTTGTTAGTCCAACTATTTCTTTAGAAAATTTTTAATAAAGTGGAGATGCGGGGGATCGAACCCCGTACCTCTCGCATGCAAAGCGAGCGCTCTACCATTTGAGCTACATCCCCCTTTGTTGCATTAGTAGAGAATAAATTATTTAAATGTTTGAAATTCAATAATGTGTGTATAGTATGGTATCATTATTAAGAGTACCATGTTTATTTTAATTGTTATTTAAAATATATGGTATGGTTTAATTCCATGATTAGATAACCATGAAAAACCTCACTTTATTAAAGCACCAATTTGATGTAATCCCATTGTTTTGTAATTATTCTTTTCAATTATGCCCTTAGTTAATATTGCATAATCCTATTTTATCGTTTATCCCATATTATTTAACTCTACTAAAAAATCCTACCCTATATAAGTCTGCTTGCTTTTTTGTTGAAATCCGAGTATATTTATTGTGACATACTTTTTTATTAAATTTGTTAGAATTTGCATGAATTTAACAACTCAATATATTTTACAAGGCATAATCTGTGACAAATTTGCAGAAAAAAATTGTATTAAATTATTTTATTAATAATTATTAATGAATTTAACTAGAGGTCGCAAATTCGGTTAAGTTATTTAACATATATAATAATTTAGGGTATTTTAGTAAACTTAACAGTTACGATACAGTCAAATCAAATAATAAAAATATTATTAAACAATAATAAATGATACAATCTATTTAATTATATTTACAATATATTACAATACAATATCATATAATACAGTACTATACGTTATGGAACCATGAATACCCACAATCAAACAAGGTCATATAATTTTCTATTTTATTTATTCGATAATTGTAGTGCATAAGGACCGTTCCTTCCAGAAATCATTTACCTCATAATTATTCTTAACTTTTAATTTTGCATTACTTGTTATAAACTAATATTTTGACATTATTATTAACTTTTAGTACTCAATTTCTCATCAAGACATTCTCTAATTTTCTAATATTATTATTCATCTTTAATATATAATTTTTTCCAAAAAACACTAATATAAATTCATATTATATTTTTTATCATTACCAAACACACTTAGATTTGTTTTGTCAAAGCTATTGATAACTTGTGCACAAGAACATTCACATCACAAGTGTGTATCGGAATCGGAATAATATAATAGCATAAAAATATGTATGTAATCTTGTAGCTGTTGTTTGATTGTTACAACTTACAAGTTACAAGACTCGTCATTATTCATTTTAAAATTATTTATAAGTTCCAACCCGCGTTTGCCAAACTATAACAAGACTTGTTATTATATTCATGCTACATCTCTTATTAACTTGTGTACAACTTCTATCAAATCTACAAAACTTGCATGTGCATGTCTCTGATTAAAGTTTTTTATTCTAACACTTAGGGCTCGTTTGGTCGAGTAACAAGTTATTTCGAGATTAATTTAGTTATATAGAAATTATTATCCCATCCTTAATGTGGAATAAAAATTACTCTATAATTTCAGGATAATTAATCTCGATAAATTATCCTAAAATTTTATTCCAATCAAATATGGAATAAACTCATCCAAAAATTAATTATCTCTTGTCTCTCATACCAAAGGCATCTTTATTATTAATCAAACGATGTTTATTTTAAAGCCCTCGACAATATGAGGAAAAAAAATAAAGCAAAAGGACGAAGATTAAATGTACTTGGTCATATAGATCATAATCATAATTTGTCAATATTTAAGGAATGAAAATTGCAGATTTTCCCAAGAATTTGTTTCTTTATTTGATGAACTAAACAACCAATTCTTCTTAATTGCCACTCTTGTCCAAGAATTGTTTGTGTCCAGGTTTTCACTGCAGTAAACTAATAAGCTCATTGCCTTGTATATATATTTCTCTTTTCAGATTATTCATGCACTTTTAGGTAGATTTCAACAGTGATCAAAGTTGCTGCCTAGTTACATATCAAAAAGGTTGGCGATAAAATGACTAAGCAACGGGTAGAGTAAGTACAATGATCATTTCAACTGAAAAAATTGGCCAATCAAACTGTTCTCGTTCAAAAGCATAATTCACAGAAGTAACCGGATTGTGCCAATAGAGATGGCATATTATTGTGCCAAAATCACTTTCTTTTCCTCTATCAAGAAAAAACTATTGCTTCATATACACCATTGAATAAAAGAACATGAATTGGTGATGCAAACCCAAATGATGCAGGACTGCCTCACAGGTCATCGCTGCATCCCCATTCGTTCTTGTTGTGTATGTACATATCATTCAATGACATGCAGGACTTGATCTTCTTGTGTTGAGGTATATGGAACTTTGGCTCCCTTGGCATGGTTGGATTTTTCGCTGACCTAATGCACACCATCCACCATATTTCCTATTTAGAAATAATGCTCATCTAAAGCTTGTACATAAAGTAAAGTTGGAAACTTGTTACTACCTTCTAGGAATGAAAGGCCTGTCAAAGTAGGGCATTGGTTGAGCTTTCGGAACAAGTTCCTTTCTCAGCCTCCTAATTTCTTCTTCCTCAGCCATCTAGAGAAGGTGAATAATAAAAGATAAATAAGAATGGAAGTGCAAAACTGCATATATTCCAAAAAGATTTGCTTGGCTTACCTTCTGTAGTCTCTCTCTTTCCATTTTGTATTGTTCAATATAGCTCAATTTTTCTGCTACCTGATACAAATGCACTCTCTTTGGTTATTTATGTACACATGCAAGCATTCCACATGCTTTCCTCTAATAAAATATAACATTGAACAAGAATTTAAGAACTAGCCCCTTCACTATTGGTGCAGTTTCCTTGAGCATCTCTTTACACAGACTAAAATTTAAATTACATGTTCCATATGAAAATATTCTTGACGAAAACAAAAATTGAGATATACCTTTCACAAAGAGAAATTAATCTAGGTTAATCGACGGCCGAAGTTAATAATAAAGAATAGACAAAGTTTACCTGATGGTCAAACTCCGAACGTTCAACAGCTCTAATGTCACTGTGCAGCACCAGATCAACTGGCCTTGTGATCTCTTTTACCGGAGGCTTTGACAAACACTGAACAGTGGAAAATATGGTATTATTCAGTTTTCTTTTCTGTTGGCTGAAGTATAATCCCAAGTGCAAAAGAGTTGTGCATAGTGAGAGAGGTACATGAACTTCCTATAACATGTTACTTTAATTTCTCTTTTATTTTGGTTCAGAAAACTCCAGTCCCCAAATATTAGATCAACAAAACGCGTTCCCTTTTAAGTTCCAGGCCATAGCAGAACATGATAATCTTGTAGATCAATGCATTCACATATAAAGTATCTGAAATGACTGGTGAAAAGCTTACGCTACCTCTGGCTCATCTGTTGTCCATGGCAGGCCTTGTGCAATTGGTATCCTCTGTTTCTCCTCTTCCTCCACCATTTGTTGCACTTTCTTAAAAAATTCTTCCTCCTTACCTTTTCCCCTTTCCTGCAGCAATAGCCAATCTAAGCAACTCCTCAAGTAAATTAGTAAATGACTAATTGTGTTTAACATGACATCCTAAATCGAAAGGGTAAATGTATTGCAGTTCAACAATGGAAGAACACAATTAATTGGCGGATTCAAAGAATAGGAAACTATACAAATATAGACCACCGTGCTAGTGATCAGGGAACAGTGGCCATTATGAATATCAATTTAAAGACCAATATTCTGATTTTCTTGTAGCCATAGAGAATTCAGTCCATCTTTCAGTATCCAGCCTTGTAAAAATCACTATTTGTGGCAGTAGCACATATCAACCAGATATAATGCAACTGCATATTTGGTCATATTTGCACAAGAAGCAACCAAAATAGGCAATGCTAGAGCAACCAAAATAGGCAATAGCAGAACAACCAAACACACAATTCACAAACCTCAGTTCTAAGTTTGAAGGGCTTTTGGGAGGTTGCTTTGAGCTGCCTTTTCTTCCAGCTTCTTCTAGCAGATGTACCTGATGATTCAGCACTCTGCAGCATTAAGAATGAAATAAGTGAATAGAGATCAACACAAATTCCTCTCCATTTCTAACTCTGATGGATAAGAAGAAAATTCTTACATCGCGTCTGTTCCTTCGACCACCACCTGAAGAAGTCCTGCTTGAAATACTGAAGCTAGGACTAGCAAAAAAAGTAAAGATCTAATTTCAGCACTCAAATGAGGAATAAAAGGACAACAGCAAGCAAAAGTTACATCTCAGTCATAAACTAATAGGACTCTGCTATATGAATCCACCAAATACAAGCTCAGATAAAGGATGGATTGAAATAGGCTGACAACCAGCTCAGATAAAGAAAAAAGAATCAACGGTGTTTCGAGTACTAACCATCCATGGCTGCTATCCAATGAGGAGGCACGACGCGAATCCAAGCCTAAACTCTCCGAGGTGAGGAAAAAATCCGGTGGACAAAATGAAGAAGAAGAAACCTGGGTCTCAGGAATCTTGGGGGCTTGTAAGCCAGGCAATGCCCATTGTTGCCCCTTGCTAGAATCTTCTTCTTCCTTTTCATCTTTTTCCCCTTTCTCCTCACAGTCATTTGTTTTGGGTATTGAGAGAAGCTTCTCAAAAGCCTTAACTAGATTCAGCACTTTGCCAGAACCAGGGTCAGGCACACTTTGTCTTGCTTCTTCCAATAATCTCTCCCTCCCCCTCTTTATAGTCCCAACACTCGCTCCACCCGAACCCACGCCTTCCTTTGACTTTTCCGCCAATTCATCTGTGACACAACAATCACCCAACTCAACTAATTCACCCTCGGAAGTTGCAACAGGAATTGTTACCTTCCGGTCGACTGTAGTTAGACCCAAGTTGTGCCTGACAGGCGAATCACCAAGACACCCAGTAACAATCTCAATGTTCTGAATCCCATCCAACTTCTCTATTTCATTCTCGTCATGATCGTTTCCACCACGATTCTTGAAGAACTCTTCTTGAGAAGCCCTGAGAGTCTCGTAAGCAACACAAAGACACTTCTTTTTCTCAGAACCAGTCTTATTACACTTACAAACCATTGAAGGGTTCAGATTATCTCGATTAGACTTGTTCTTCTTGGCGATTACAAACTTCCTCTGTCGAATTTTGTTTTTGGGTGAAGGTGAAGCCAATTGATTTGTGTTAGAGTTTCTGGAAACTGACTTCTGGGTTTTTGTCGCCGATTTGGCCATCGATAGTGATTTTGAAAAAACTGGACTGTGTTCGACATTGGGGTTCAAATTTTCGGAATTCTTGGAGCATTTCTTAGGCGTAAGCCTAGTGGATTTGCCGCTGGAATCCATCAACGTCACCGGAAAAGCAATGTAACTGTCGCCGAAAAGTTAATCGAAATTAGGGTTTTGGTGGTATTGCTGATTGACTAGGGCTTTCTGGTTCTTGCATTCATCAATCGACGAGGGGAGGAGAGGGGGAAAAGAAGAACGTTGAGCTTTAGACGCTCCAGGCTTTAGTAACGGCTAGTTTTCTTTGGATCCTTTTTTTAAAATCATAATAATCAGTTTGCAATCGGACCGTTAAATTTAACTTATTGGGAAGGTTTGTCCAAGACAAAGATAATCATAATTTGATATATTAATAATTAATCATTGTTAAGTAATTAAAGTTTCATGCATTTATTAATTTTATACAAACACTGAATACAAATAAATTTCTTCAAGTTAATAATTTTTTTTCAATAATTATACATACCGTGAAAGTTTATTCAAGTATGAACTTCTCGTTATGGCTAAAAAAGTAGGCTCTTCGCAACTCATTCTTATATTTGTAGTTAAATGATCGTTATGGCTAATTAGGTATTACAATTCATCGAGTCGCTCTCCTAGTTTTACAGACGTCACTCTAACTCATTTGCCTCTTCATAACTCACTCTCACTTTAAAATACTATCTCTCTTCTTCTTTTTTTTTTTTCCACTCTTACTCCTCTCGATCTTTTCTGTCTCATTCACATTTAAGGAGTAATAGTTAAAGGTTGTTTCAGCCCCAAGTCTTGAACATCTTAAGGGTCAATTTTCAATTACCTAGAGTAGCCATTGAAATCAAAGATCAATTTAACCTTTCCACTCAACCTTGTCATCAGGATTGTAATCATCCCAAAAGGTTGGATAAAATTTTCTTGCCTCTTTCTAGCACTTCCATGATTATCTTGCCTATGTTCATACTTCTTCATTCTGCATTTAAAAGACTATATGAAACTATAATTGATAGCTAGTATTCAAGTAAGTCAATCAACACATGAACACCACAAACCAGTCTTTTGAGCTCCTAGAACACAAGGTCACAGCTCCAGCCTTTCTAAGATCTTGAAGTGAAAATCAAGAGACGCCTTTTACTGGGGGTGAGTCAAAGACTTAAAAAAGTAACTCCACAAGAGTTGCAACATATTTACAGTTCAACTGTTGAGTTAGGTCTGTTTGGTTTGGCTTATGGCTTATGGCTTATGACTTATGAGTTAAAAATTATATGTTATGATTTCTAACTAATGACTTTTGACTTATTTTTATTTATTTTGACTTAAAAATAAGTGTTCAAAAGCACTTAAAAGTTATTTAAGCTCAAAAATACTTAAAATAAGTCAATCCACGGAGACTCTTAGAAGAGAAAAAGAAATGAATCAACACTTAAACCTTAAGAAAGCCCCTTTACAAGTTACAATACATTTTTCACCCTTTTCTGAAATATTATTTCGAAAAATTGTTTACTCATAAAAATTTAAAAACAACTCTAGTTTGTATACATATCCAAATTCAACTCAACAATAATAATATAGCCGGTGCAATCTCACAAGTGGAGGTTGTGAAACGATAGTGTATACGCAAACTTTACCCCTATCTTGGGAAATAGAAAAGTTATTTCTGATAAACTCTCAGCTCAAGTAAAAGCACTATTAGTTACAACATATTTTTCAAATTTTTTCAGAATATTATTTCGAAAAACTATTTGGACGTAGAATTGTTACAATTTTTCAAAATTCAGAAAACTTCAAAAGGTTGTTTTCGCAATTCAAAAGCAACTATAATTTATATATATATCCAAATACAACTCCAATTTTTAAATGCAATTTCCAACTTAAAAACAAGTAGTACTTTTTTTTTTCCGAATTTCACAATTCTTATGTCCGAACACTCATTAAGTTATTTGCTATTTTTTTCTTACAATATAGGCATGTGGGCCTATTTAAGAAAGACTTTCAGGGTTTTCTTTTGTTGTAAAATAACCTCAGAAACATGTGAGGCATCATATTATGATGTTTTTGGTGGCTAAAAGTTCTGCATAGTGAGACTCAAGAAACTCGAATGCTTCTTGTAAACTCTAGATTGTTCATTCAAGTGGGAGGATTGCTTGAGGTGATCTGATTCCTTTTTGTGTTTCTCTTGATATGGTTCTATTTTGTTCTTGAGGAGGTATAGTGTTTATATACACTATCTTGCATTCCTGCTCTACTTCTCGAAACCATTTACAATCTAATTGTGTTCTATGTGCTCTTGTTCTACATGTTTCTTGGTCTGGTTTTGGTGCTTCCTTCCTGTTCTCCGAGTCCTATAACGCTCGATCATTTTTTATTGTGTTTGTGTTCATTTCTAATATATTCCTCGTTCTTGAATTCCTTACTGTTAGGTTAGTTTGCTTCCCAACTCCTGACTATCAACAACAACAATACCCAGTGGAATCTGAAAAAGGCAAAGTGTACGTAACCTCACCCCTGTTATGGGAGAGGCTATTTGTGATAGACCATCGGACTAGAAACTATGACATCTCCTTTTCTTTTACCCGGAGGAGAAAGTACATAACAATAACAGCAAAATAATAGGAAACCATGCTTAAAGCATAAATAGGCTAGAATTTCTTGCACCAAAAGCTCAAACCAGGTTTGGGTAGGCACTTGCAGAGTCGCAGTACAGTAAAATAAAGTTAAACAAGTTTTGGCAAGCTACATATATATACAAGTTTTGCTTCATCTCATATTTCAGTTTTTAGATCTTCGAAAGCCCATTGTAGGACCACGAGCGCTGCCTCTGCCTCTGCCTTCACCTCTCAAAGCTCTATGTGACCATGAGCTCTTCCCAGAGTTCCACGTACCCCAGCTACTTTCTTTATATGACTGTCCCTTCTGTGTGGTCTCACTGTGTTGTTCCCAGAGGTTTACTCTTCCATTTTCTGCAAATAACATTAAAATCTAGTTATGAAATTCAACACCCAATGAATTCATAATTCAGTAATAACTTTCGTCTAACACCTTTATGAACAGAATGTGTTTGTTTTCCATGGTTCATTTCCACACAGAGTCAAATTATAATGACTTGAACAAACTAACTTGGATCTAATGAAATCCCCTCCAACTCCACTATATAGCCAGAGGAATAACAATGATAATCACCTATAGCTGGGACATCAGTTTTCTTCTCACCAGCATTAAGCACTGGATTTGATTTGCTTGTAGCAGGATCTTCACTGGGCAGAACAGAAAGTCCTGCTACAGAGTCTGAAGTACCATTTTTGACAAGGCGAACTTCAAGAACTGGTGAAACATTTATCTGCAAGCAAATGCAGTTTATTATTCCAAACTGATACAAGAAGCCTCTGCAATTAACATTAAGATCAGAGGTTGCATATCTAACTATATAGTAACTAAAGTTCAAAACACGCCATGTAGAGAAATCCACTGTAGCGATTCCCAACTGGGAAACGCCATAAACTAGAACAAAGAGGAATTAAAGAGAATTAAGAATTAAAATAACTTTTTCATTCAATCGATATCTCATCTGAGCCTACACTGGTACACATTATAGAATCAGGATATACAACAATATTCTATGACCCCACTAGCTAACAAAATATCTCAAGAGATGACACGTGTCCTGTACTAGAAACTTCTGGACTTAATTGAACATAAGAATAGGACTGCACTGTAATTAACTAGACTTCTCAAAGTTGGGTTCGAAATTCCCTATTTGTGACATTCCATCCCTTTTCAAGCAACCTTGTCCTCGAGGTTGAAAAATGAATCCAAGAACAGAGAGATTGACTCCCTCCATGATTTGCAATTATTGACAGATCATTATTCATAAGAAGCTTAGCTAAACTAGCTCTAGTTAAAGTAACATCATTAAGTGCAACCTACATTGGATGATAGGCCCATTTGCATATCACAAGTAAACCACTAATTTCACATTCCTTTATAACAGTGAAGCTCGCATTGATGTTCCCTGGAACTGTGATGAAAAGCTATACCAACCATCAGTATAGACCCCGCCAAATACACTTCTCTAAAATACCAGAACACGTATACCAGTTCACCAACTTTTATAGTGGTCAGTCCAGCTGCTAAATTGCTAAACATCCAAATATAGCAACTAAAATACCACATGTGAAAGTGTTAGTAAAAATACCACCATTATTTCTTTTGAACTGAGCCATGGGGGATCCATCTATATCATTATCGATTGATTACCTCAAAATTGTTCTCCCGGGTACCTTTTCCTGCTTCCAAGATTGTCCTAGTTGCACCTGATGCTGTTTTCATCCCCAGGAAACCAGGGAGAAATGCAAAAGCACCAAACGACAACGACACAACCTTTTGACTTTTGAAGTGATATACTAAACATCACCTTGCTCAACAAAATGAAATAACATGCATGGGAATAACACTACCACTGGCCATACAAGCTCCAATTTGTGCCAACATGAGCAACAAGTTCTGCTTTTCCACAGTTGGCTTAAGCCAAGTTTTTCCAAGGATAATGATGTTTTCTTGTTTGTTGCCTGGAAACTTCTTATCTGCTTACTCAGTTTTCATTATTTCCTACAACAGTTTTGTTGTGACATCTATACCACCCATATAAGATGATGCTTGTCTCAAAATGACGAAAGCCTGGTGTGGCTTAAAATCAAGCCTAAGAGGAGTAGTTAATTGAAATGACAACCGTAGCTTCTGAAGATGCTTCTCTGAGAGAAGGATACTGTTTTCCTCCACCAAAGCAAGCCTCTTTTGAGCTTCCACGCTACCAAGAACACTATAAAAATAAAATCTGCGACTTTAATAAATCCCATATATAAGGGTACTTCTGTTCGTCCTCCGTGGAATACATCTTATCATCCTTAGGATTGTGTAGGGCAATCTCAGAAGTAAAAAAGTACCTGTCCACGTCAATATTTTCTGGCAATGCATCTAAGAAATATACAACATTTTCAGGTTCAAATTTGAGATCCTGATGACTGATTGAAACATCCTTTGAAGCAGAGCTGAAGATCTGCTTGCGATCCTCCATTGCTTTCAAAATCATATTGTGTTCACAGAATCTATCAACACTGGTCAAAGACTTGAGAATAGCATTGAAGGGACACCAGTCAAGGAATTTCCACTTGTGAAGACACTCAAGACTTTCAAGAACAAGTCCACATTAAGCTCAATGCTTCTCAATGTATTGAACTTTTTCTCATAATGTTCCATTGAAAAGAGAATTCCCTTGACTCGCATACATATAGAAATCTGGCAACTTAGTGTATAGCCAAGACGAACTGATCCAAAAATACAACACAGTAGACCCTCCATATACATAATTCCCTTCTTTCTTCCATCCTCAAAAGATGATATCATCTGCAACATAACAAAATAGCTTAAGAAACAGAGCATAACCATTCGTTATATCCCATATTACCGTGATCTTTTCTTGCATCTTCTTGAAAACAAACTGAACCCCCTCTGTGCTATCACACTTGCTACATATTTTAATCAAGGCAATGTAGACAGAAACATCTGAGAAGAACCCACCAACCTTTTTTATCTGTCAAGTGTCGAGCCAATCGCAAGTGTGCAAGCCAAAGTAACTTTTACGTCACCAATTAACTCTATTAACATTATTCATCACCCTTAGCTTCCTCGACGCATCACAGAATTCTCTCAGATTTGGATTGTGAATCCAAAACCATACGTCATCAGTAGTGAAATCTTCAACTGCACCATCCTTGCAGTAAACATTAACCAGTGACAAAGTTACTTGCCCTATATCAAGCAAATTATCCATGCTCACCAGTAGTATTCCCCTGTCCACTAGCAAATTACCTTTATACATGCCCAAGTCACATTGATAGCACCAAATGCATCCACTAGCACCATACATTTCAATAAAGATTTCCCTCGAACTTCGATCCTAAGCTACAGCTTCTTTTCGACTTGCCACACTATCATGAACTAACTTGTTACAAACCAACTTGTCACATTGTTATTGAAGCTCATGCAAGTGATTACATTAAATTCTTTAGTTTTGTTCAACTCCTTCGACATGGCTTGATCAATAGCACTGGAGAATCTTCATCTTAGCTCAATTAGCCAGAGTTCAGCTAACACAAAACTCTCACAATTGAGTTCCTTTGAAGCTTTTGTAAGAACACCATCAGTCAATGTTGCTACTATAGCAGGAAAACCAACTTATCTCCGTGGAAACAATTATCAAACACCTGACTCTCTTCATTTTCAGAATTTTCCTCGTATTCACTTTGGATTCCAATTGGTACCTCCTTATCCCAATTCTCTGGTTCCATCAGAACTATGGTATAACCTTATAGTAAACGGAATCCTCATCGATAATCAATTTGTCAAGGAAACCATCATCCCATTTATCCTTGGATAGAACCACATCCTCTCATTCTCATTGACCAAAATTCAGCTGGCCGCGTAGTTTTGTTCGTTTGAGGAGATTCAAACAGCTGGTCCTTATCGTAATCAGAAAATGCAAGGGTGTATGATGTAACTCTGAAATTCAGCACCCAGTACTGGCGTAGCAACTGGCAAAACTATTCCATTCAATGGAGGCCTTTTAACCTAAGTTGCTCAGACTAGGGTGTGGATGTTCGACACGGGTGCGGATTTAGAAGTCAGATCCTTCATGATCAAACTTTTAAGATTTGGCGGCATGGATACAGGTGTACGGATAAGGTTGCAAGGATTTGGCTAAAAATAATTTAAATATCTAAAAATAGAGTTATATGTCTAAATTATGAAACATTATGTGGAAAACTTATACGGTAATATAAGGAAAAAAATATTGATCAAGAGGACAATCTCAGAAGGATATATAAGGAAAAGGAGAGTACGTAGAAATTTCTATATACAAGGTACTCCATTTTCTTCAATTTCAACTTAGAATTTGTTTTTATTACAAAAATCATTGTATCTATTCCTAACTTCTCCGTTAATTTTGGTCAAAGGACCCAACATCGGATGACCAAATCCGGTATGGATCCCATACCCACACCCACATCGTCCGATACGGGTGCGGCACCGAAAGTGAAGAGTCCGAGCAACTTAGCTTTTATCAAGCACCTGACCTCCATTGTTTCCAGAAACTTCATCATCTTCATCATTAGCTCCCATTGGCAAGTCATCACCTCCATCAGCTGGTTTCCGTGCATTTTGGTTAGGAATGGACGATGAAAGAAACAATCATGTTACCAGGAAATCAGCAATGGCATCCAAGGGTGGCAGCAATGTGTCAAACACCTGATCTGCATTAATTTCTAAATGTTCCTTTACTGGAACTTCATCTTCCACCGATGGATCATTGCTTGCTAAAGGGTGATCAGTCTCCACATGGTAATAACCCATTTCAAATCCACCCTGAGGTGCTTTAAGTGGTCGAAAATCCATCTGTGAGCAATCAGTCTCCAAATACTCAGGACATGAGTTGAGCAAGCTCTAGCCCGGTGGCAGTCATCCACATTCCACACCACCAAACCATCACAGATTCACAGCTGAACAAAATAGAAACCTGGATTGTTATGTCAATCTGATATGCATACGGAACCTGATAAGAGTATGGATGCTAGTCATCATGGTAATACTCAAAAACTACAGTGATTTGAACTCCGATCTGAACTGTAACACTGATGAGCGTATGGATCCGCCATCAAATGGGTTTCCGTCCTACTAAGCAATTGCTCCATTATGTGACAGTTTTGACGAGTCCTCTCCAATTTATCTGCAAGTGTTGCATCGAGTGTGATTGTCGGGTTTCAAACTGGTTGAATCTATGGCTAAGCTCTGGTTTACAGATCTCAAGCAGAAGCTCCAACTTCTGAAGGTCATCTTCACTTTGATGATTGCTTCATCAGACATGGCAGCGAAAGAAAGGGCTGGGAGCGGTGGCTCTGATACCAAATGTAATGATTTCCAAATGGGAAACGCCATAAACTAGAACAAAGAGGAATTAAAGAGAAAAATAAAGAAAGAGAAATAAGAATTAAATAACTTTTTCATTCAATCGATATCTCCATCTGAGCCTACACTGATACACTTTATAGAACCAGGATATACAACAATATTCTATGAACCCACTAGCTAACAAACCATCACAAGAGATGACATGTGCCCTGTACTAAAGAGAAACTTCTGGACTTAATTGAACATAAAAATAGAACTCAACTGTAATTAACTAAACTTCCTCAAATTGGGTTCGAAATTCCCAATTTGTGACATCCACTAGCACAGGATGTAAATTCAATTTCTCTCAGCTCAAGCACCTCCAGACTCCAGTGATCCATTGTCCTTAGGAATGGAGTTATCTCGATGTCTCTTACAACTAAAAACTGGAGATAACAAATATAGTTGATTTCCTAATTTAATAACTTTTTAAGGTCATGTAGCTTAAACTTCTATATACAGGAGCCATCTTACATGTCATTTATGACCAACTTCAATGAGGATTCTTCTCCACACACAGATTCCTTAAATTGCAACTTAAAGCTAATCACCTACCTTTCATGTAAAAGAGTTGCAGCTGTTTTCTTTCAAAACATCTTTTTATTTGTTTCTAACCAAATAGCCCACATATAATGCATAAAGATACTGTATTCCCGATCTGTTTTATCCTTATATTAGCATATCTAATCATTAAGCTTGAATGCAAATCTCAAAATGACATTCTAAAAGAAAACTTATACTTGACAACTCTACTTTTGGTATCTAAAACTCTTCTTTTGAATTTTATATAGAATTTCAAGAGAAATTACTCGGGAGAACATCATAATACAAACTATAGCCGAACCTACCTCTTGCACTTGATCCTGCTCCAGAGCTTGATCTGCATTAGCCAGAAGATTTTCAGACTCTAGAGTTCTTCCAATTAAAGAATGCAAGAAGGAAACCATGGTGAAAGAAGCGTTTAACCCAAATTAATATTTTAAAAACTGGCAGGAAGCAGAATAGCATCTAAAACTCCTCCCCCTGAAAAGTGGAGGATAACTGAATTAAAAAAACGAACAACCTGGAACAATTTCATCCTCCAGATCAATGTGTTGTCCTGGTTTTTCACACAAGGTGCTTTTTTCATTCGCCTTCTCTTGTTTGTTTGTATCTCTACCCTTTTCTTCTTCGCGTGATTGCTTCCAGTGCAGCTACATATGAGACACTACTTCGTCAACCGAAGTGAGACTATGCAGAAGAATTAAAACATTCGTTCAAGTTTGATTGCTCACAAGTCCTTTTGGTTGGCCAACCACCTCCTCATATTTATCTTTGTTTTGTTGCTGCTTCCAATTCCACTGCAAAGTCTATGATATAAGTTTTTGATACATGAAGCAGAAGCAAAAGCAAAAGCAAGAAGTACTTCTCGGTATCTCACTACTCACACGTCCCTTTGGCCTGCCATCAGTCTCACCATTAACATGCCACTTTGAGTGCAAGTTACCGGCTCTTCTTCCAGCATTAGCCTGCAATGCTTTCCAGTTTCACAGAAAAAATTTCCAAGCAAATATAACATATCATGGAAACAAGACTTGGCATATCTACATCTTATATATCTTTTTGAGAACTACAAAGAGTGGCAAATATCTACATCTTATAATTACTTACAAGTCCCTCTGTTTCAGAAGCTGCATTCATATGAATTTTGAGCATTTCTCGCAACCATTGCCTTTTCGCATATTGTCTCCGGGCACTTCTACTAGGGCCCTGAGAGAAAGAATCAACACCTGAGCACTACAAGATCTTTAGGCAAATCTTCCGAAGGAAAATTGAAAAAAACGAAAAAAACGATTAACAGTGATATTTAATGGAAACTATTGATAACAGAAACTAACTGGTCATATGAGTAGGAGAATATTAAAACCTACAAAATTTCCCCCCTCAAGAGGCTAAATTCAACTATACTTAGCCAACAGATCTGATAATGCACTACAGCATCTGATCATGTCAGGTGACTTTGTGAGTAGAACAAATGTCACTTTCAAGTAACAGTTCCAATACAGTGCAGATGCAGTATTAATCTACACAGTTTCACACAATTTCCAGATATAGCTCCACCAACTGTAGGATTAGTCGTTGCCAATTTCTCACAGAAATGTATGAGAAAAGTTGTAGAAATGGACCTTTTTAACTCTCTCAGGCTTGGTGGTTGCCTCTACATTCTCCACACCTTTCTCTTGAAACTCGTTATTTCTATAGAAAACAGAAAAAATTGTTCAGTAACCTACCATGATATTGGACATCTCTGCATGCATAACAACAGAACAGGATGCACTTGGAAATGCCTAAGTCACCAGAAGAGAAGTAACTTCAAATATAAATATTCCTGGATCTTGCACTTTCATCAATAAGATTGAACTTGTCAAGCCAACAGAAACAAATATCAGATTAGGGACAAGTTTCTTGGAACTATTATGAAGAAAATAAATTCAAGATTTTCACAAGCAGAAGATGGACAAAGAGAAACTTGGGGAACTTACAAGATGCCCAACAAGGAAAGATGGGGTATTCAGGCTGTCACTCGACACGGCTCTAATGTTATATTAGTTCCTAAATTTGGACTTTACATTCAAAAGCCAAAATCCATACTCTGTACAAGGGTTAAGCAACACTTAAATGATACACAAAACAAGCAAAGGAAATGCATGGGCAAAGAAACACTCATCGAAATGGAGACAAGCAACACCTAGCAGTGGAAAGGAATAAACCCTCAAATAAGTAGTATTGCACAAAGGATGTACCCTCTAAGTAATGACCACATTAAGGCTTTCAACGCAATATACCAAGAAAATGGGCAGAAACTGACCAAATAAAGCAATGGTAACCTAAAATAAACTGTAATCATGCAAAGAATGAGATTGTAGCTTCCACTAGCCATACTTCTTCATGCCCGAAATAGTGTCATTAACCTTGCTACTTTCAGCACCTCCTTTGATATTATCCACATCTTTTCTATCCGTATCAGCTACTTTTTTTTGCTTGCAAAGAGTCTCCTTGCTTGTGAGATCTAGGTGAGATTTCTTGGTCAGCTCATCAACCTCCTCAGCAACTTCAGAACAATGTTTCTTCTTCCTGTGAAGAAAAAAGATTCAAGAAGTCAATTGTGAGCCTTACAAAACCAATATATGGGCAAATCAGAATCACCAAACAAGTGATCAAGAAATTACTTTGAGCTAGGAAGTGTTTCTGATGCCTTCCTTTTCTTGGAGATCACATTGCAACCCAAAGAATTTTCCAGATGTGAACTTGTATGTTTAACTGGATCTGCCCCTTCCTCATCTTCAGACTCATCTTCACTCTCATAACCTCCAGATTCATTGTCAAACTCCTTATTCGCCAACGGTAAGTGTCCTGTGTTTACAGGTTGCTTCTCAACAATTCTGATATTCTCAGCTATATTTGGCGCATCATTTCCTTCAATGGCTAAAGCACCTCCTTTCTTCTTCACGCTAGCATATGAGTTTTGAGAATATAAACTTTACGAATAAAAATAATAATAAAAACACTTTAAAGACAAATAAAATAGATGACAAAGCCGCAGTTTAGCAAACCTGACTATACATTTATCCTTCAAGATACAAGTTGATTCAAAAGGAGGCAAGAGAAAACCCTCCATCTGCATGTAAATGACAAGAAAGAGAGCAACTTAACAATGTAGGGTCATAGAGATGTTAATTTGCAGCAAAGTAGCACCCAAAGAAAGTTTCTATCTCCAGGTTCAATCAACAATGGAACAAACCAAGCACCAAAGGTGGCCCCTCGCGGTCAATGAAATAACACAGGAGACCATAATTTCATACCAATCAGAAAACAAAAAAAAGGTAGGTAATTTCTCCATCCGCCTAAGCCTCAGTGATCAAAATTAGCAACTAGTTGAAGGATGTAGCTACTCAGTGAAATAGTGAAAGTGCACGCAAGCTCAGCGAACCTAAATACTGAATCCCACAAATCACTTATAAAGCAGCAAAGAGGAATCAACGAAAAACAACCCAAAATTGAAGTTAGAGAACATACAAAGAGGAGAATGCCATGAGGACAAGAATGATGGAGTTGAAAAGTGCGGAGAATATCAGAGGAGAGATGAGAGATAGTTGGGTGTAGTTGGGGTTTGAGAAGAAACCAACTATGCCTCAGACCCTCTGATCTCTGTAAGTCGCTGAGAATGTGCCCGTCCTTGAACGTCAATCGAAGCCGTACGCTCCCCATAAATAAGCTTTCTCCGATTACACATATAACACTAGCAGGTTTTGGGTTTCCGGCATCAACCTCCCGTGGCTGAAGTAAAGTGCGCTTCACTTCGAAATTGTTAAATTATTTTGGGTTCTTATACCATGTTTGGGAAAGCTTCCAAAACGAAAATATGTTTTTTGTCAAAAGAAATTCAAAAATAAAATAAAATAAGATAAAAACTTTGTACAATACTTCTTTCCTTTCAATTTATTTATCTCAGTTAAGAACTCTTTAATTATTTAATCTATCTATCTCTAATTTAGAATCACCGTATATAAAAAATATTAAAATTTTATAAATCAGATAAATAAATTGAAAAAAAAAATATTTTATATTTAATTAATTGATTAAAAAAAAATCTTTACTAATATTAGAGCATACTTTGTGTTTACCGCGTACTTTCAAAGTGCTTCCACAGAAAATTAGATAAATAAATTAAAATTAAAAAAAATTATATTTAATTAATTAATTCAAAAAAAAAATGTTTTTACTAATATTAGAGCATACTTGACCTAATTTCTCAGATGGTCACTTAATTATGGATAATTCACTCATAAAGTCATTTTTCTATATTTTATAACTCAAAAGTCATTCCACTATTGGTGTTTAACTCACAAAGTCACTCAACTATTGGTGTTTCACTCACAAAGTTACTCAACCACTTATATAATTTTTTTCATTTAATTTTTCTAATATAAAATTTTATTTTAACCCAAATTCATAAGAAACAAAAACTTTAACCATTTTATTAACCCGCCCCACTTGATTCGGCCCCTAAATTTTAAAAGTTTATGATTTTTAGTTTACCAATATGATTTATTTTTGCCATTTTTAATAATATTCATTCTTATTCTTATTTTGATATTTTTCATTTTTAAAACTCTAGCCTCGATTAGCAAAGAATAAATGTATCTGAATATTTGATGTTTAATTATAAGAAATTGTTATTTAAGAAATAGAATGAAAAATTTAAAATGAATTACTTCTAAATTTAAAAAGAAAGAAGCATTCTTTTAAACAAAAAATAAAAAATGTCAAAATTGCATTCTTGTAATGGGTAGGGTCAAGTGGGGCGGGTTAATAAAATGATTAAAATGAATAGTTTTTTGTTTCTTATAAATTTGGGTTAAAATAAAAATTCTATATCAGAAAAATTTAAATGAAAAATTATCTAACTGGTTGAGTGACTTTGTGAGTGAAATACCAATAGTTAAGTGACTTTGTGAGTGAAACACCAATAATTGAGTGACTTTTGAGTTATAAAGCAAAGAAAAGTGACTTTCTGAGTGAACTATCCATAGTTGAGTGATCATCTGAGAAATTAACTCATATATACTTTGTATTTACTGCATATTTTCAAAGTGTTTTCGAGGAAAATCTATTTTTTTAAAAATTTCTGAAAACAGTTTCTGCAACTACTTTAAAATATTTAAGTTTTCTTTAAAGGGTCGGTCAAACACCTCAACTTTTTAAAATAAGTAAATTTTTTTATTCTCTTCGATCACTTTTAGTTGTTTGTTGTACTAAAATAGATGTTCATTTTTGCTTGTGTAGTTTAAAAAGAGGGAAAATTGACTAAATTTACCCTTCATCATACTATTGGGTCATACTTACCCTCATTGTTATGAAAGTTTTCATCTATATCCTTTATTTTAACAGAAAAATCCAAATAAAACATAAATGACCCATTTTTATAAAATAAAATCCATATACTAGTCTAACCCCCCCCCCCCCCCGCGACCAATTGCCAAAGCCAATATTCTTTAGCCCTATATCGGCAGCCATTGATATATCATTTCTAGATAAGATAAACGATGTTGCTGATGTTATTTATGAAATGAGCAGTGGGAAAAGAAACTTGTGGACAAGGAAGATAATGATATCACACAGAAGCAT
This sequence comes from Datura wrightii, assembly GCA_035772735.1. Lineage (NCBI taxonomy): Eukaryota > Viridiplantae > Streptophyta > Magnoliopsida > Solanales > Solanaceae > Datura > Datura wrightii. The sequence goes on along the minus strand of JASDFA010000008.1, from coordinate 108,035,995 downwards.
AGATCCAAGACTTCTAAAGTTGCCTTAGAGAGCTCACTGAGACTTGAAGACTATCCATCTTACAAAACAAATAGATTACCTATCTTTTTTGCTATCAATAGTTTTATGGCTAGACGGAAAATGAGAATGTGATTGATGTTGGTTATCATATAAAAGTTGGTCCATCTGCTGCTATTATCTGTGAGACATTGCTGAAGAACGGGACGCCTTTAAATAATAATGGCACCTCTTTGAAAATATTACAGCATCTCCAGGGGCGGAGCTACAGCCAAGTAAGGGTGGTCAATCAAACACCCTTCGTCGGAAAATTACACCATATACATAGGTAAAATATTCTCTATATGTTTATATATAGATAAATGCACACCCTTTTAGAATAATTGAAGATGATAGTCCAGCGGTAAGAGATTCGTTTAAAGTGTTGAAGGTTCATGGTTCGATTTTCGCTTGTAACAATTTTTAACCTTTTGTTTTTATTTTTAAGAAAAATAAAATAAAACAAATAAAAGTTGTTGGGCAAAACCTTTTGCAGTCATTTTCAAAAAAAAAGAAATAAAACTTGTTGGGCCAGGTTCTTCTTTCTAAGACTCTACCAATTCTTTTTTAATTTTGAATATTAATATAATTATTTTCTCTCCTTTTAAAATCGAAACGGAAGAATGTGATTTGATTTTAAATTTTAAATGCAGTCACCCATTGAGCTAAAAAAAAATTTCACTCCCTTAACATTTGAACACCCTTGACAAAATTTCTGGCTACACCACTGAGCATCTCAATCAAATGGAGCAACTAAAGAATACTGGCTTTGGCAATGGGAGTCATGGCATCCGGCACAGGGCTAAAGAATACTGGCTTTGGCTACGGGTCGCGGGGTGGGCGGGTTAGACTAGGATATGGGTTTTATTTTATAAAAATGGGTCATTTATGTTTGATTTAGATTTTTCTATTAAAATGAAGGGTATAGATGAAAACTTTCATAACGGCAGGGGTAAATATGACCCAATAGTATAACAAAGAGTAAATTTAGTCAATTTTTAAAAGCAAAGGGGTAAATTTGGCTCTTTTCCCTTAAAAAGTCAAGAGATAATTTATCATTATATATCTATTTTACCCTTATCATTAAGTCATATTCATTTCTCAATATTGATGTCACGCCCCACCTTGGGAGGCATGACTGGCACCTGGTGCCACATTGGGATCTGAACTGACCTGACTGGGCCTATGCACTTCTGGTGCATACCTGCTCTTCAAATCAAGAAAACAACGAGCTATATCTCGACTGTAAACACATCCTCCGGCCGATAAGGCTGCATAACTACCTGTAAAAAGAAAACAGCTAACCAACAACACGCAACAAAGGGGATCCTATGCGGGCCGACAAGACCATCATGCTGTCTAGTTATAACAGAACGAATACAGGTAGGCAGAACTATACTATAGCCGACAAGGCTGCTAACTAATGGCTAAACTAGGCCCCACATGACCATTATGCAAAAGAAAACGTACATAGGCCCCATACGGCCAACAACAAAATTAATACTGAAAATCTATAGCCTGCAAGCCTCTAAGAGTGTAATAATGGTCGGGACAGGGCCCCGACCTACCCATAAATTGTACAACAAAAGAACAAACCTTCTAACCAACAACTCCGGGGCAAAAGGAGCTGATTAGACTGCTGACTTGGTTGATGACTAGGGAGGTCCTGAACTACGTCTAACCGTACTTATAGGCAAGTAATGCAGCGCCCCAAAGATGGGCGTTAATACAATATATACCGAATATGTAAGGTAGTAAATGAAAATGACTGAATGATACTGATAATGAACCTGAAACAATTCAATAGGAGGGATAGAGATATAACCTGAATAGCCTTATAAATTGATGTATAACTAACAATAAGTAATGCAAACAAGAACCTTACCTGGACCCCATAAGTCCCGAAGGTACAACCAGCACAAGAATAACTCGCTCGGGCCCCCCATAAGCCCTGGCCAGCTCACTTCAATTTGTATACCCTAACAAGGTCAAAATGAGTCAACTGGTAACTATAGACAACATGCCTGTCCCCCGGGTCTACAACTGAACCCGCTAGGCTCCTGTAGTTGTGTCTGAGTCTGGTGGACTCCTGTAACTGCACCCTGGGCACTATGCTCGACGAGGGTCAGTGATGCCGATACGACATAAAAATAATAGTTCAGCCATGGAATCAACTGTAATATAGACCCTGCGCCTCTACATAGTCCCTTGGAACAACATCTAGTTCCTTAGAGCGATCTATATAGCCCCGTAGGCAATGACACCGCTAGTAACCCTGGGGTTGGACAACGGAAGGCTATATGGGGTAGGGTTAGTCCCAATCTAAACAAAAAATGCTAATCTCCAACTAATAATAGCAGCTAACCACAACAATCATGCTTCTAGCTTTCTTACGAGGATCTAGGTCGTATTACAATACGACAGGAATAACTTGCCGAATGAATTCTCCTTAACATACCTCGAATACTGACTTCTAATTAACTGGCGAGTTTCAACTTGCAATCGGCGCTTCTTTCAAACTACAACCTTTGTGCTGAGAGAATAGGACTAATTTCAATACTAAATTCGGCAAATAACGATGACTTTCAATAATCATATCAACTATAATTCAACTTCGAATAACTTGGCCAAAAATATGTAATTTCCCGAGAGTTCAGAAGGGAGAAGCGCTTACCTAATGCCTATGGCCGTTTAGAATTCAATTTGGAGAAATTCTGTCAACTTTTACTCGGCGGGGTTTCAATTTGCCGAGCAAATTTCCAAGAAAAAACTTCGTAGAAATGCTTCTCGTAGGCTTAGGACTTGTTACCTGAAGTTAATTTGCGTTTGGACGATGTTTGACAGTGTAATCGGACGAAAACACGAAGAAGGTTGCGTTTTTCTTTGTTTCTAGCTGAGGGAGTATATGCAAATGTGTTGAAATTGAACTAAGGGGGTATATATATAAATGTGGGCGGTGGACTGGGGGCCGCCTCGCGCCGGCCATCGCGCCATAGGTGTGTCGTGCTGTGCCTCCTAGGGCACCAGTGTGCTTGGTGCGCCGCGCCGCGCAGGGCACTGGCATACTGGAGCGTCGTGCTGGCCCTTGCAGCCTGCCCACGCCCGACCCCGCTTCCGAGGCTCTTACCACACGTGTCAAGCTCTCTTTACTCAATACAATCCATGTGTATGCCTACTAATTGTTAACATTTTACGGGGTGTAACATCCTCCCCCTTTAGGAACATTCTTCCTCGAATGTGATCTTTAGGCTTACAGGAGTTAAATCTTTTGGTTAATACTTAGAAATATTTCGGCAGAGTCTCCTCTGTAATATGGACTATCCGAAAACCTGAAACGCAGAAAAGTCCAACATAGGTGCCTCATAGGATTCTATAAACAACTATTTCACAACAAAAAGGTAGCCAACTAACAGTACTGATAACATAAGCAGTAAAATAACAACTGAACAACAACATCACCTTAACTGCATCATATGAATCAATCCTGGAACAAGTGAGGATATCTGTATTTTATGTAGTCCTCAGCTTCCCAGGTCATCTTTTCTTTATTCCTGTTCTTCCATAGTACTTTAACAGAGACCATGTATTTAGTCCTTAACCTACGAACTTGTTGATCTAGTACAACAATTGAAACCTCTTCGTAGGCTAACTTCTCTGTAACTTGAACATCCTCAACTGGTACAACTCGAGACGGGTCTCCTATACACTTTTGTAACATTGACACGTGAAAGACTGGGTTGACAGATTCTAACTCTAGAGGCAATTCCAGCTCATATGCCACTTGGCCTATCCTCCAGAGGATTCGATACGGGCTGATAAACCTAGGGCTAAGCTTGCCTTTTTTACCAAACCTCATCACACCCTTCATTAGCGAAACTTTGAGAAATACCCAATCATCAACCTCAACTTCTAAGTCTCTACGCCGCACATCAAAATAAGAATTCTGGTGACTCTGGGCTGTTAACAAGCGCTCTCTGATGAGTTTTACTTTCTCTTCTGACTGATGAATCATATCAGGTCCAACTAACTCTGACTCCCCTACCTCGAATCATCCGATGGGGAACCTGCATTTCCGCCCATACAAGGACTCATAAGGTGCCATCTGAATTGTGGAATGATAACTTTTATTATATGAAAATTCAATAAGGGGTAGATGTTTATCACAACTTCCTCCGAAATCTAGCACACACGCCCATAACATATCTTCGAGCGTTTGAATTATGCGTTCTGTCTGACCATCCGTCTGAGAGTGGAATGCTGTACTCAAATTAACCTATATCCCCAAGCCTTTCTGAAATGACTGTCAGAACCTAGCTGTAAATTGTGCTCCCCTGTCAAAAATGATACCATGTAGTGGGACTATCTCTTTAATATATAATTCATCATAGTCCTCAGTGGAGAAGGTAGTCCTGATTGGCAAGAAATGAGCGAACTTCGTTAATCTGTCAACAACGATCCAAATAGAATTGAATCTGCGCCTGGTAGGGGGTAATCCTGTCACAAAGTCTATGTTGATCACTTCCCATTTCTACATAGGCACTGCTATCTTCTGTGTTAATTCGCTGGGTTACTAATGTTCAGCCTTTACCTATTGGCAGTTAGGACATTGTGCTACAAATTTTGCCGCGTCCTTTTTTATTTCAGGCCACCAGTATATCTCCTTTATGTCATGATACATCTTCATCGAACCTAGATGAAGAGAGTAACGAGAATAATATACCTCTAGCATGATCTGCTGGCGAAGTCCTGCCATATTTGGAATGCAGAGGCGACCCCTAAATATCAAGACCCCGTCTTCTATTGATTTGAATATTGTTAACTCACCTTGCTGAACCTTATCTCCGAGTTGTACCAGGTTAGGATCCTCATACTGCCGCTCTTTTACCTCCACAACCAGGGATGATACTACTGTATTCTGAATCATAGCCCCATTACCCTCTGAGTATACTATCCGGACGGCTAAGATGGTTAACCGGTGCAGTTCTCAAGCCATTTTCGCTGTTCTGGTCTCAAATTTTCCAAGCTTCCCATAGATCTGCGGCTAAGCGCGTCTGCTACATATTGACCTTCCTCCGGTAATATAAAATGTTTACATCATAGTCCTTAAGTAATTCTAGCCAACGACACTACCGCAAATTCAATTCCTTCTATGTGAAAATGTATTGAGGCTCTTATGATCAGTAAAAATGTCCACGTGCATCCTACATAGGTAATGTCTCTATATTTTCAAGGCATGAACTACTGCAGCTAACTCCAAATCATGGGTGGGATAGTTCTTTTCGTGCTTCCTGAGTTGCCTTGAAGCATAAGCAATTTCCTTATCGTGCTGCATCAGGATGCATCCTAACCCAATGCCTGAAGCGTCACAATATACAGCATAACCCTTTGAACCTCTAGCAAAGCTAACATTGGTGTCGACGTCAACCTGTTCTTCAATTCCCGAAAAATCCGCTCACAGGCCTCGATCTAATGAATTTTGGTTGCTTTCTGAGTCAATTTAGTCAAAGGCACTGACAGGGTAGAAAATCCTTCCACAAACTTTCTGTAATACCTGGCTAATCCTAGGAAACTGCAAACTTTCGTTAGAGTTGTAGGTCTAGGCCATGTCTTTACCACTTTGATTTTCTGTGAATCAACCTGAATAACATCCTCTGATACAATATGGACCAGAAAAGCTACAGAATTCGGCCAGAACTAACATTTAGAAAATTTTGCATATAGCTAGCGATCTCTAAGAATCTGAAGTACCGTTCGTAAATGATCTTTATGTTCTGCTTCTGAATGGGAATACACCGGGTTGTCATCGATGAATACTATCACAAACAGATCTAAATATGGCCTGAGGATGTTGTTCATTAGATCCATGAACACTGTTGGGGCATTTGTCAACCCGAAAGACATGACTAGGAATTCAAAATGATCATACCTAGTCCTGAAAGCTGTCTTCGGGATATCTTTCTCCCGAACCCGTACCTGGTGATATCCTGACCTTAAGTCAATCTTGGAAAAATATTTCGCCCCTTGCAACTAGTCAAACAAATTGTGTATCCTAGGAAGCGGGTATTTATTCTTAACAGTAACCTTGTTCAATTGCCGATAGTCTATGTACATGTGGAGGGAGCCATCTTTCTTTCTTACAAATAAAACTAGCGCACCCCATGGTGACGTACTAGGCCTGATAAAGCCCTTATCTAACAGATCTTTCAACTGTTCCTTCAATCCTCTCAATTCAGCCGAAGCCATTCGGTACAGAGGGATGGCTATAGGCTAAGTACCTGGTAGCAAGTCGATAGAGAAATCGATTTCCCGTTCTGGGGGAGTACCTGGAAACATGTCTGGAAACATGTCTGGAAACTCATTAAAATGGACTGTAGAGTCGGAGATTTTGATTGCATATCTTGAACCCTGACAATATGATAAATACAGCCCTTTGCTATCAACTTTCTCGCCCAAAGATAGGATATGAACCTACCTTTTGGCGTAGCTGCACTACCCTTCCACTCTCCACTACCTCCCCTGGAAAGTGGAATCGGACTGTCATGTTCCAACACTCTACATTGCATAACATGCCGCTATCCAATCCATACCTATAATTGCATTAAAATCGATCATTTCTAGCTCCACTAAATCTGCTAAAGTCTGGCAACCGATAACCTCTACTGTACAACCCCAGTAGATCCTTTTATCTATAATGGAGTCACCGATAGGCGTAGACACTAAAAGGGTCGCTGAAGTAATTCTGGCGTTATACCAAACTTCCGGGCCACAATGGGGTAACATAGGACAAGGTGTAACCTAGGTCTATCAAAACATACACTAAGTAAGAGCAAATGTCCAGCATACCTATCACAACATCCGGCGACGACTCTGACTCCTATCACCCCGATAAAGCATATGTGTGATCCGGACCACTGCCTGAACTAGATGCCCTTGACTTGCCTAGGCCTTTGCCGGCTGGAGCTGAGGGCCTGCGCCCTACTGAAGGTGCTGGGGCATGTGACCCTTCTGAGGATCTGTCTTGTCGGTCCCGATTACCCTGACCTCTAGCTGGACAATCCCTCATCATGTGACCCTCTTGTCCACAAGTATAACAAGCGATAGAACCATATCTATGCCCCAAAATGACGCCTACTACAAATGGCACAACGTGGCACAGTCGGCATGCTCTGATCTAACCCCTTCTGCTGCTGAGAACCCGATGCCTGTGAGCTCTTACTGGGTCCTGACAGCCTCGATGATCTGATCTACCACGCTGCTGCTGTTGAGAAGGCGGGGGTCTAGGTGGCCTGCCTGATATTCATGGCCTAGGTCCACCCTGCATTTCTGCCTGCATGTCACTGGGTGTGGCCCAACGACGCTGCTCTTAGTTTGTTCTTTATATCTCCCGCTGTCACTGCATGATCCCCTCAATATTCTGAGCGAAAGCCTGAATGCGGGCAATGTCCATGTCCTCCCGCAGAGTAGCTGTAACACAAGTTTCCACATGTTTTGGAAGTAGCCCCATAATAAATCAATGTACCCTGGCGGGAACAGTGTCTACAAAAGTTGGCGCATATCTAATCAAGGAATCAAATCTCATAGCATATTCTCCAATACTCATCGAGCCCTGCTCTAGGTGCAAAAACTGATCTACGCCGACCTGTCGAATTTCCTGCGGCAATTAGTGATCTAGGAAGGTCTATGAGAAACTAGACCAAGTCGGAGGGGGAGCATCTCTACCTCGGGACCTCTCCCAACTCTCGAACCATAACACTGTTATGTCCCGCAGTTGAAATACCGCTAACTCAATCGACTTCGCGGGCGTAGCGTGCATCACTCTAAAAATCCGTTGTAACTGGTACAGAAAGTCCTGAGGGTCCTCTTCCCGGTCCATTCCTGTAAACTGTGGGGGACTCAGGGCAAGGATCTCTCAGACCCTCGAACTCCTAGGTCTTCTCGAAGATTCAGCAACCACTAGTACCATAGGCTGGTGCTGAGCGGCCATCATCTGGGCCAACATATAGAAGACGCTCCTAAACTCCTAATCGGATGGTATAGGTATAGGAACTACTGGAGGTGGTGTCGACATGTCCGCTGCCCTGGAGGACTCCTGGCGTGGCAAAGACTACTGAGGAGACCGTGATGAAGTCTCTCTATTGCCCTCAGATCGGGCTGACTCTGACTAGGGCACCCTGCTCGTGCCCTCTCTTGCTGAAGCATCTAATTTCCGATCGGTCATAGTTTGTCGCATGTCCGACATTTTTCTGTAGATAAGCAGAATAAAGTAAGCTTAGGGACTCAACCCTATACAACATAGTTCTACAGCACGATGAAGAAGAGCGTAACCACCTTATTATGCCTCGTAGCCTCCTGCCTATGGATTGTGGTGCACAACACACCCATATACAAGATTCTACTAGACATGGCTTGCAGACTCCCTAGGATACGACCTGCTCTGATACCAAGTCTGTCACGCCTCACCTTGGAAGGCATGACTGGCATCTGGTGCCATACTGGGATCTGAACTGACCTGACTAGGCTTATGCATTTCTGGTGCATGCCTGCTTTTCAAATCAATAAACGATGAGCTATATCTCGGTTGTAAATGCAGCCTTCGGCCGACAAGGCCGCATAGCTACCTGTAAAAAAAACAGGTAACTAACAACACACAACAAAGGGGATTCTATGCGGGCCGACAAGACCATCATGCTGTCTAGTTATAACAGAACGAAAATAGGTAGGCAGAACTATACTATAGCCGACAAGGCTGCTAACTAATGGCTAAACTAGGCCCCACACGGCCATTACACAAGAGAAAAAATACATAGGCTCCATATGGCCAACAACAAAATTAATACTAGAAATTTGTATCCTGCAAGCCTCTAAGAGTGGAATAATAGTCGAGACAGGGCCCCGACCTACCCATAAACTATACAACAAAAGAACAAACCTTCTAACTAACAACTCTGGGGCAAAAGGAGCTGATTAGACTGCTGACTCAGCTGATGACTAGGGAGGTCCTGAACTGCATCTAACCGTACCTGCAGGTGAGTAATGCAGCGCCCTAAAGATGGGCGTCAGTACAATATGTACCGAATATGTAAGGCAGTAAATGAAAATGACTGAATGAGACTGATAATGAAACTAAAACAATTCAATAGGAGGGATAGAGATATAACTTGAATAGCCTTACAACCTGTTGTATAACTAACAATAAGTAATGCAAACAAGAACCTTACCTAACCCCATAAGCCCGGAAGGTACAACCAACGCATAATAACTCGCCTGGGGCCCCCATAAGCCCTGACGAGCTCATTTCAATCTATATACCCCTAACAAGGTCAAATGAGTCAACCGGTAACTATAGCCAACCTGTCTGTCCCCTGGGTCTGCAATTGAACTTGCTCGGCTCCTGTAGCTGTATCTGAATCCGGTAGACTCCTGTAACTGCACCCTGGGCACCAAGCTCGACGAGGGTCAGTGATGCCGATACGACATAAAAATAATAGTCTAGCCATGGAATGGACTATAATATGGCCCTTAGGCCTCTGCGTATTCCCTTAGGAAAAATTCTAGCTCCTTGGAGCGATCAATATATCCCCGTAGGCAACGAACAACTAGTAACCCTGGGGTTGGTCAACGGAAGGTTATATGGGACAGGGTCAGTCCCAATCTAAACAGAAAGTGCTAATCTCAAACTAATAATAGCAGCTAACCACAACAATCATGCTTCTGGCTTTCTTATGAGGATCTAGGTCGTATTACAATACGACATGAATAACATGTCGAAGGAATTCGCCTGAACATACATCGAATGCTGATTTCTAATTAACTGGCGAGTTTCAACTTGCAATCGGCAGTTCTTTCCAACTGTAACCTTTGTGTAAGAGAATAGGACCAATTTCAATATTAAATTCAGCAAATAACGATGACTTTTAATAATCATATCAACTATAATTCAACTTCGAATAACTCGGCCGAAAACCTGTAATTTTCTGAGAGTTCAGAAGGGAGAAGTGCTTACCTAATGATTGTAGCCGTTTAAGATTCAATTTGGAGAAATTCTGTCAACCTTTACTCGACGGGGTTTCGATTTGCCGAACGAATTTCCAAGAAATAACTCCGTAGAAATGCTTCACGTAGGCTTAGGACTTATTATCTAAAGTTAATTTACATTTGGACGATGTTTGAAAAAGGTTGCGTTTTTCTTTGTTTCTTGCTGAGGGAGTATATGCAAATGCTTTGGAATTGAACTAAGGGGGATATATATAAGTGCGGGCGGTGACTTGGGGGGCGCCTCGCGCCGGCCATCGCACCATAGGCGTGCCGCGCCGCGCCTCTAGGGGGCCAGTGTGCTTGGCGCCCCGCGCCCCCCGGGCGCTGGCATACTGGCGCGTCATGCTGGCCCTTGTGGCCTGCCCACGCCCGACCTCGCTTCCAAGGCTCTTCCCCACACGCGTCAAGCTCTCTTTACTCGATACAACCCACATGTACACCTACTAATCGTTAACATTTTACGGGGTGTAACAATTGAGATGGCTTATAATAATTAAGATAATATAATAAAATTATTATTTTTTAAGAGATATGTCAAATTAAATAGAACAGAAGAAATAAAAAAAAGTAAGTACAAGAAGCTAGAGCAAACAAATTACTATTTCACCAACTTTTGTGATTTACTATATTAAGCTTATTTCCTTTTATTTTAATTTTTCTTTAATTTCCCTTGATAATATTCTTGTACATTTCTATGGGATTTGAATTAATGGAATAGAATATCCTCTACTAGCAAGACAAACAAGACAATGGAAGGGAAAAATCTACCTTCTGAGACATGAGATTTCTTTAAAAACAAAATGACACCTGTAAATTTAATGGAAGATGAAAAAAAGATTACAAAAAAATTATACTAAAAAAAAGTGTAATATCATAAAAGATAAAGGGAGATTATAGTCACCAAATCTAAACTTAGGGAAGTTCTTTAATGTTACTTCTTATTTAAACTACCAAAAAAAAGGTTAAACTTGTTCTGTACTATCAGAAAAAGAATATTTTATTTTTCGTCATATATTTTTGATATATTTGTCCTTACCATTCAACTTTAGATATATATTTATTTTTGGACTGTTAACTCCCATTTCACCACCGTTATTATCTTAAGTGGCATTTACGTGGTACTTACATGGATATATTTTTATTTTAATTAAAATTTTCTCTCAATATAATTCTTCTACCCGATTCAATATCTATACCCAATTAATCCAATAAACCCATTTCATGAAAGCAATGGATTAAATCTTCCAATAATAACTCTCTGTGCTTTCTCAAGTTTGTTTTTCTCTATCTTCCTCATCACTATAACTGCTAATTTTGTCTCCTTCTTCACCATCTTATATCTTCCATATTTGTTCGCTTCGCCTTCTCGTCCTTACTCTCCACCAATTTCACAAATGCCACCTTCTTTGCTTCCACTTTCTTTTGGACGTCCTCATTCCAGCACCAATCTCCTTAATGCCCACCAAAGGTGCCTCTCGAGAATCCCAACACCTCTCTAATTTCTACCTTAATGCAATTAGCAATCCTATATCACATATCATTCACATCCTATCTCTTCTCCCATGCCCCCATCGCCAACAATTATTTCTCCCTCATATCATGGGCACTAGCCATGGTTAAATTACCACATTTCATCCTTGGCCATTCATTTACAACTCTTTTGTTCCTCATCGTCTTGATCTCCAAATCCATCACTAGGAGCTTATGTTGAGTTATGAGATTTTCACTCGAGATAATCTTGCAGTCCTTACAAAGACCTCTATCATCCTTCCTAATGAGCATGTAATTTATTTGAGTCTTGGACACCGCACTAAAAGTTACCAAATGCTCATCCTTCTTCGGAAAATTTGAATTGGCTACCACCAATCCAAAAGCTTTTGTAAAATTCAAAAGTGCAACTCCTCCCGTATTTCTGTCCCCGAAATCAAAACCTCCATTCATTGATCGGGATTGCCTTGATGTTTCCTCTAAAATCTCCTCCTACGAAAAGTTTCTCCATGTGCGGTATGCCTCTCACAACCTCGTCCAAATTCTATCAAAAGTACTTCTTGTTGTCCTCGTTCAAGCCCGATTGTGGCGCGTATAGAAGCGCTAATGATATTCTAAGTGAAACATTTAACGACTAACTTAATTGTCGTCATTCTGTTGTTGACCCTCCTAACTTCTATCACTTGCTCTCTTACCTCTCTATCTACTAGAATACCTACTCCATTCCTATTCCTCTCACCTCCTGAGTACCATAACTTGTACCTATCCACATCCGAGCCTTAGTTCCTACCCATTTGATTTCTTGGACATAAGCTATATTAATCCTCCTCCTTTTGAGAATCTTCACTAGCTCTATGGACTTTCCTGTCAATGACCCTATGTACCAAGATCCTGCTCTTAGCCTCGAAACTTTCGTAACCCACTTACCACCGATGATCCTGCCACCCGACCCCGCCTGAGCCCCTGCCCGAAAATATGACCCTAGTCTACCATCTATCACCACAACCACTAGGGCAAATACAAATCAGTCAAGGGTTTTTCCTTAATTTTCCAATATTAGAAATCATGTATGTTAAGTTTGAATAAACTAGAAGAAGAGATCAAAGGCTCACTATCAATGGTGAAACCTGTAAACTGTCAAAATATGGAAGAAAAGCATTTACCAAAACTCAAGAAGAAAACAAAGTATACGAATAACTATTTATACAAAGGGGAGGAAATAATATCTAAAGCAATTAGATAATATTAGGAAGTTGTTTATCTTAGACTCCATCTAATTTAGCATTTTTATACATGCTAATCGGTTTTAGTTCTAGGAGAAGGCATATCAAAATTAGCTAGAAAACGATTACTGATTAGGAGACCTTTTACCAAGTCTATTTTACCTTTAAAATATGGAAATAATTTAGTTAAATTATTTAAGAAATTTGCTGAATTCAATGTTAGTGTGTCTTATATTTCTTGTGTTAGCAATTAAGATTGTCCTCTAATCTTTAATCTCCTATTCTTTACCTATACACTTTAGAGCAAATGAAGTCTCAAGGACGTCCATGTTCATGGAGTCATTATATTTCGCAATTTTTAAACCACGTCGGACAAGCAAAAATCGCTTCTTTTCCTTTTTAGTATTTTTGATTTTCTTCTGAATTATTTTTGTTTTATGTGATTTGTGCTTATTTCAATTTGGACACATAATTGACGTTAGATTAATAACTAAATTTCTTTAATTATGTAGGATCTTTAATCTAATTAGCTAGTAAAGTACTTATGTTATGATATAATAATTTACCTCCATTTTTAAGGAGTTTAAAAGAATCTTCTAAGTATGGCAGGAAGTGCATATATGAAAAAATAAATGTTTTTTTTTAACAAATTGTTTTAGTGCATCTTTAAAAGTAGATTTTAAATATTTTTGAAGTATTTATTCTCGTCAAGTGTAGGGCTATTATTTTAACGAAGAAGAAGATTTTGCTTCTAAGCTATTTTTCAAATTAATATCAGTAGGCGTTTGGACATAAAATTTAGTTCTCAATTTTAAATTTTGATTCAGATCAATATTTATAAAATCTGGCATAAAATTTTAATTTCAGTTTTAAATTTCAAATTCATCAAAAAATTAAATTTCAACAACAATAATATACCTAGTGTATTCTCATTATTTAAACTTGACCCATAAGTATAGTTTGCGGAAAAAAAAAAGCCACTCGTTATTTTAAATTTTAGAAGAAGAAAAAAAAAACCATTCTCAACTTGAAGAGATTGCATGTAACTTGAAGATTCATTATATTAAAGAATAGTTAATTACTACTAGTTTTGACTAGTGGATCTTTATAAAATTATGGATATTTGAAAGTTTATAATATTATATAATAGCGAGCATTTATTTATAAAAAGAAACATGGAGATATGCGATTATTTATGATGTGTCTTAGGATATTTCGATGTCTTAGTTTATGAACTATAGTTTGCTCGTTTAATGAGATTGTATAAGAGTTGGGAGTTTTGATAGTTTTCACAAATTGTGGAGTTTTTATGTTTATGAAAAAAAAATATAACTTAAAAAATTAAAATTACATAATTCAAATAAAATTTCAACTTCAAATTACTGATTTCAGATCATTGATTCATTTGAAATCATGTCCAAACAGTCCCTTAATTAATTTGCATAGTTACTCATTTTTATTTGATCTCTTAATATATGTTTTTAAAAATAGTTCAACGCAATTGATAAGTGGTCGTGAGTTATTTTCTAACCTGACACTGCTCATTTTCTACAAACTACTTCCTTATTAATTTATAAACTAGTACTTTTTTAATTTTCATTCGTAACCTTAGTAATATTTACAAGCTATTTTTAAAAATATTTAAAGTGCTATATTTATATTTTACACTATAGAATAATTAATTTAAGTTTGATTGATTGATTGTTTTAACGAACATTAAAGAATGTCTAATCCCTTTCTTTAAGAATAACTAAAGTCCTTATCTAGAATCATAAGTTAGTAGATCATTACATAGTTTAATTTTTAAAATGTCACTTATTTAGTATTTAGGTATTTTAATTCATCTTAGAAAATAATTATGTGACTATTCCTTAAATTAATTAATTTAAGAATCACCAATATGTTGCACTCTACTTTGATCCAGTTAAAATGGAATTCGAAATCAAAATAAGTCATGATAAATTAATAAATACAGAAATAGGCCTTTCTTTTAATTTGATATAAAAATAGGCTTCACGGACTAATTTAGTCGGTTATGCACTTTTTTTTTAACTCCAAAACTTGACATCGTTAACTTGTATATCTGACTAAATTAGTCCGACATACATTTCTGCGCAACATTAAATGTCACTATCTTTTAATATCACCATCCATGCCTTTAATGTCACTGTCTTTTATTTTTTTCTTTTTTACAAGCACCTTTTTGGAGCTTATTAATTCCTTTAATTTAACATTATCTACTCTATGTTCTTTTCATTTTAAATATGAAGATTCGATTTAATTTTTTTAAATTTCACATGTGAAATTATACTTCAGATATTATTATTTTTAAATTTTTTATTGATTATAATAATATCTAATTATTATAAAAAGATATAACAAATTAACAATCAATTTAAAGTGTATATAAATATTTTTATCATGGCTTATTTTGATTCCGAATTCGTTAAAATGACTGTTTTTACGGATCAAAATAGCTATATCAATATTTAATGAGTAGCCCATCCGAAACCATGTGAATCTTTAGAGAACCGAATATAACTTTGTGAATACATAAATGGGTACTATTCAGTCTGCTTGCCTTAGACATTAGTGGAATTGAGATAAAAGTGGAGAACATTTTAACAACATTGATGACATGATAGTTTGATTAGGGACTGAACACAATCAATATTCAGTGATGTTTATTGAAAACAAGATGAAATCAACTTGGTCCCAAGGGATATTGGTTGTTAAATATGTAATCCGCTATTGGATTAAACTCTTTCAATCAGTTGGCTGCCCTCTGCAGATTCACATCAAAGCATAGGCAAGAAACAATATTGTGTTAGGCAAAAGATTATGAAACCAATGAACACATACAATGACTGAATTGATCGCACTTGCACATAAAAAAGGACCAAGACTAGAATTTAAAGTCTAGCAACAAAGTGATTTGAATAAAAAAATGAAAAAAATAAACTACAAGACTTTTTCAAAAGTTACAGCTTATTTACTTTGCCCTGTCAGGGGTATCCCCTTTCTTTGGGCCAACAATGACAGAAACAAACATTAATTACACTTGTTACTCTTCTGAAGTACTGAGAAAGCAAAATGCTTGCTTTGGTAACATCTCCAACAACATAAAATCTAGTAAAGAAAGCACAGTTTCACTTTGTTGAATATGTGAGTATGTTGTAATTAAAAACTGTGTGTTGGTTCTGATACAGGTTTTCATGTTGAAGTAATATACATAGCAGAAGGAAGTTTCCTGACAACAGAATACTCTTCTTGGCAAGCACAGTTGCATTTACAAAGAGACTGTCCAGAACTATAAAGTTGCAACATTAGAAATTGCCTATGAGATCTGCTACATTACAAGCGACCTTGACTTTCCACTTAAACTATTGAGTTGTTATTTTTTACAAGATACTCTTCTTTTTGGGATAAATAGGTAGATTTCATTTTTTTTTAGAAAGTACCAAGAAGGTAGTGAAAGCATACAATACAATACATCTGCAACTGTTACAGTCTCAAAGCTTCTACAAAATCCATGTAAGGATCTAAGTCTTCTGACATACTACCCCTACACCACAAGCAAAGATTAAGAAGGCAGCTATTCTTAACACTAGTTATATGATTCGTCAGATTCTCAAAACATCTCTTATTCCTTTCCAACCAAAATGTTCAAAATATGCAAAGAGGTATCGCTTTCTAGATTTGTTTTTTATTTTGGAAAAGTTACAACTAAATATCATTCAAACATCTAGTTTACAAAATGTGTACATTGTATAAATAGTTTATACTTTATACTAAATATACATATTCTATACACTACATATAGGGCCGAAGTGTATCAGTGGTGTATACTTCAGCCCTGTTGATAAACTAGATGACCGAAGGGTACATTTACTTAAGTTTCCTTTTTATTTTTCCGGACTTCCTGATTCTACCAACAAATCAATAGATCTTTCACATTCTTTGGCATCACCCATTGCACACCACTCAGAGTTAAGAACAGATCCTGTATTTGCTTTGCATGATTAAAATGCAAAAAAAGGTGTTGGGCAGATTCCTGAGAATTTTCAGGAAAAGGCATCTACTGCAAATAGGAATTCCCTTCCTCTGCAACATATTTTGAGTTAAACATGCATTTTCTAGCTACAATTCGGCCAAAACAAGCCACTTTAGAAGGTGCTCGTGATTCCCACAACATCTTCCAGAATCCAGGGCCAAGTCAAATCCCAATGGCCTATTTGTTTCTGCAATAGACTATGGAAGCTCTTTATGAAAATTTGCCATCATTTTCAGCTACCCGTATCAGAAAGTCCAACCTACTAGTATCTAGGCTCAAAGGTTCCAACTAATGTAA
This sequence comes from Datura wrightii, assembly GCA_035772735.1. Taxonomy (NCBI): domain Eukaryota; kingdom Viridiplantae; phylum Streptophyta; class Magnoliopsida; order Solanales; family Solanaceae; genus Datura; species Datura wrightii. Next base: position 108,018,862 of record JASDFA010000008.1, on the reverse strand, counting down.
AAGTTACCAATTTCATCAATTTCCCAATTGTTAAAGTTTCTCCTGAAATTGAATCTCCATTTTTCCCCTGTATGACACTCCACTATAGTAGTCTATTTATTCCTGATAAACTATACAATATAGGAAATTTTTGCAACAATTATCATCACCTAGCCAAACATCGGTCCAGAACATGACTTTGTTTCCATCTCCAACCTTTAACGAAATGAACTTCTGCAATTCAGGCCATAATGTCACGCCCTACCTTGGGAGGCAAGACTGGCACCTGGTGCCATACTAGGATGTGAATTAACCTGGCTGGACTTATGCACTTCTGGTGCACGCCTGCTCTTCAAATCAAGAAAATGACGAGCTATATCTCGGCTGTAAACACAGCCTCCGGTCGACAAGGCCGCATAACTACATGTAAAAGAAAACAGTTAACCAACAACAAGCAGTACTAAGGGATCCTATGCAGACCGACAAGACCACCATGCTGTCCAGTTATCTCATATTGGAAACAAGCAATCAGAACTATACTATGGTCGACAAGACCACTAACTAATAGCTAAACTAGGCCCAACACGACCATCACGCAAAAGAAAACATACATAGGCCCATACGGCCAACAACGGAACTAACACTGGAAATCTGTAGTCTGCAAGCCTCTAAGAGTGGAATAATGGTCGGGACATGGCCCCGACCTATCCAGAAACTGTACAACAAAAGAACAAACCTTCTAACGAACAACTCTGAGGCAAAAGGAGATGATCAGACTGCTGACTTGGCTGATGACTAGGGAGATCCTGAACTGCGTCTAACCATACCTGCAGGCAAGTAATGCAGAGCCCCAAAGATGAGAGTCAGTATAATATGTATTGAGTATGTAAGACAGTAAATGAAAATGATTGAATAATACTGATAATGAAACTGAAACAATTCAATAGGAGGGATAGAGAGTTAACCAGATATAACCTTATACCTGCTGTACAACTAACAATGAATAGTGCAAACAAGAACCTTACCTAGCCCCCATAAGCCCAAAAGGTACAACCAGCACAGAATAACCCGTCCGGGGCCCCTATAAGCCCTGGCGAGCATACTCCAATCTATATACCCCTAACAGGGTCAAAGTGAGTCAACAGGTAACTATAGCCAACCTACCAGTCCCCTGGGTCTATAACTGATCCCACTCGGCTCCTGATTTGTAGTTGTGTCTGAGTCCAGTGGACTCCTGATAACTGTACCCTGGGAACCAGGCTCGATGAGGGTCACTGATGCCGATACGACATAAAATAATAGTCCAACCATGAAATGGACTGTAATATGTCCCTTGGGCCTCTACATAGTCCCTTGGGACGGCATATTACTCCTTGAAAGCGACGTCATATAGCCTTATAGGCGCCGACATAGCTAGTAACCCTGGGGTTGGTCAGGGAACGGTCAATCCCAATCTGAACAGGCAACACTAATCTCAGACTAGTAATAGCAGCTAATCACAATAATCATGCTCTTGGCGTTCTTACGAGAGTCTAGGTTGTATTATGACATGACGGGAACAACTTGCCAAAAGAATTTGCCTTAACATACCTCGAATGCCGATTTCTGATTCAAATGGCGAGATTTAACTTGCAAATTGCAGTTCTTTCCAACTGTAACTTCTATGCTGATAAAATAGAACTAATTTCAACAGTAAACTTGGTAAATATTGATATCTTTCGATAATAGAATTAACTATAATTCAACTTCACAAAACTCAGTCGAATATCTATAATTTCCTGAGAGTTCAGTAGGAAGAAATGCTTACCTAATGCCTATGACCGTTTAGAAATTAATTTGGATCAATTCTGATAACTTTTACTTGCGGAGTTCCGATTTGCCGATCATATTTTAAGAAATAACTCCGTAGAAATGCTTCCCATAGGCTTGGGATTCGATATCGAAAGTTAATTAGCATTTGAAACGTGTTTAGCAGCGTAATCGGATGAAAATTTTATGAAAGTTGTGTTCTATTCTTTCTTTGGCCGAGGGACTTAATATCAAATGAAATTCAATTGAAGGAGGGCTCTATATATATAACTTTGGGCGATGGACAGGGATTCTGTGTCACGGCCCCCATCACGCCGTTTTACGGGCATGCCACACCGCCCAACATGGAGGAGGGGGTTCTTGACACGTTGCCTGTCGCGGCCTGCCCCCAGTCCTCTTCCTCGCGCTAACTCGATACCGTGCTCGTACGTCCCTCCCCCAAGCCCTTTTTTTGTATGCGTCACACTCTAAAACTCTCGACTTACGTACGAATGCATCAATTAAATAATAGAAACTTACGGGGTGTAACATCCTCCCTCCCTTAGGAACATTCTTCGTCGAATGTCACCCTTAGGCTTAAGAGAGTTAACTCTCTTAACTAAGATTTAGAAAATTTTTGACAGAGTCTCCTTTGTATTATAAACTATTCAAAAAACCTGAAACGCAGAATAGTCCAACATAGGCGCCTCGCAGGACGCTATAAACAACTATTTCACCACAAAAAGGTAGCCAGCTAAATAGTACTGATAACATAAGCAATAAAATAGCAGCTGAACAATAACATCAACTTAACTGTATAATCTGAATCAATCTTGGAACAAGTGAGGATATTTAGACCTCATGTCATCCTTAGCTTGCAGGTCATCTCTTCTTTATTCATGTTCCTCCATAGTACTTTAACTGAGGCTACATCTTTAGTCCTTAACCTATGCACTTGTCGATCTAATATGGCAACTGAAATCTCTTCGTAGGCTAACTCCTCAATAACCCGAACATCTTCAACTGGCACAACTCGAAATGGATCCCCTATACACTTCCGTAGCATTGACACGTGGAAGACTGGGTCAACAGATTCCAACTCTAGAGGCAATTCTAGCTCATATGCCACTTGGCCTATTCTCCGGAGGATCCGATACGGTCCAATAAATCTAGGGCTAAGCTTTCCCTTCTTATCGAATCTCATCACACCCTTCATGGGCGAAACCTTAAGAAATACCCAATCATCAACCTCAAATTCCAAGTCTCTACACCGTACAACAGAGTAAGACTTCTGGCGACTCTAGGCTATTAACAAGTGCTCTCTGATGAGTTTTACTTTTTCTTCTGACTGGTAAATCATATCATGTCCTACTAACTCTGATTCCCCTACTTCAAACCACCCGGTAGGGGACCTGCATTTTTGTCCGTACAGGGCCTCATAAGGCGCCATCTGAATTGCAAAGTGATCACGGGCAAAAATATATGCCCGAGATACTCTTTATTACTTAAATTAGTCTTGTTTATCTAAGTTATCGTATACATTTTCATGTAATTTTAGATAAAATAAATATATGTGCTAACCAACATGATTAGCCTTTGTTTTGTAGGTTTTGATAATGTTTGAGTAACTAATCCATGAGTTGGTGAAGTAGAAGCTTGGAAACGGAATTAACACGCAAACTTCGGCAAGGAAGAGGCACAAAACAGCCCACCGGCGCGTCGACAAGGTGCCACGGCAGGCAGGCCGCTCAAAACAGCCCACCTGCACGTTGGCAACGTGCCACGGCAGGTGGACTCCGCGACCATGGGGCTACAACGCGCTGCCCAGGCAGCGTGACACGTTGCCAACACGGCAAGGTGCTGCCTGGGCCGATTTCGGGTGATTTTCCAGAGAGCCTCCGCGTTCGTAGCGTGTCACGGAGGCTGCAATCGAACTGGGTCATTTCGCTGTTAGAATAATGCCAATTCGAATAACTGGTAAGTGTCTCATGCTCTTCCTTTTAGTTATTATGGGGTTGTATGCACTCCGTGACACGTTGCTTGTTAATCCGGGAAAGATTCCTACTAATATAAATAGCACACTTAGGTTTATTTTTCAGAGGGAAGACTTGGTGGAGCAAGGACGTGGGTTAGCAGCAGTTGAGGGACGAAAAAGCTAAGGGTTTTTCTCTCTTTCTTTCTTCTTTCAATCAATTGTACGTATGATTTACACTCATTTGAGGATGATCAATCCACAAATGAGTGGCTAATTCTCTTCCTTGCTAAGGTTTTGAACATGTGTAGTGAATTTTGATTGTGAATTATATGGTTTTCCATCTTCTTCTTTCGTGTTGTTCTATTAATTCTTGTTTTTACTGCATTAGTGTGTGGCCAACATTAATGTACATCTAAAAAGTCCAATTTCACTCGAGAGAGCAAGAAATTGGATAGTTGTGAATTAATAGGGTATTGTTCTTAACTTGATTTGGGAAAATTGGGTTTTGATATGCTTTCCTGATAGAAATATACTTGAAAGCCGTATTAGTCAATTTAGGAACCGGAATTGTATTGCTAGGTCATAAATTGCATTTGATCACAGAAATGTAGACGAATGGTTTATGATTCTAAAGTGAGATTAAATACGAGAGTTTTAATCTCTAGGCTAATGTTCTTGGCTAGCAACATGAAGAGAAGAATAACCGAATTATGATTACTATCGAATTCATTACTTGTTCTTAACCTTGGCATGCTCTTATCCATAGTTTCAATTCAAGTAAATATTTGTTAATAGTTTTAGTATATAGTTTATAAACAAAATTATTTAATTTTTGGTTACATTGTTGTCAACATAATTAGAAGTAAACTAGAATATAGTATACTTAAGCAATTTTACTTATCCAGAGTCTCCTTGGATCGATACTTGGCTTACTTAGCCACTTTATTACTTTTTTGACCACGTGCACTTGCGTGTCGGTTTTTAACCCCTACCAAAGCACCGAGCACAGAGTGATAACTGTTATTGTATGAAAATTAGATAAGAGGTAAATGCTCGTCCCAACTTCCTCCGAAATCTAGCACACACGCCCGTAACATATCTTCAAGAGTCTGAATTGTGTGTTCTGTCTGACCGTCTATCTAAGGATGGAATGTTGTACTCAGATTAACCTACGTCCCCAGTCCTTTCTGAAAAGACTACCAAAATCTAGTCGTGAACTGTGTCGCTCTGTAAGAAATAATAAAGGCGGGGACACCATGCAGTCAGACTATCTCTTTAATATATAGCTCAGCATAGTCCTCAGTAGAGAAGGTAGTCCCGACTAGTAAGAAATGAGCTGACTTCGTTAATTTGTCGACAATGACCCAAATAGAATCAAATCTGCGCCTAGTACGGGGTAATCCTGTCACAAAGTCCATGTTGATTGCTTCCCATTTTCTTATAGGCACTGTTATATCCTGAGTTAATCCGTCAGGTTTCTGATGTTTGGCCTTTACCTATTGACAGTTAGGACATTGTGCCACAAATTTCGCTATACCCTTTTTCATTCCCGACCACCAGTATATTTCTTTCATATCATGATACATCTTTGTCTAACCTGCGTGCAGAGAATAACAGGAATAATGTACCTCTGCAATGATTTGTTGGCAAAGTCTCACCAGATCTGGAATACAGAGGCGACCTCTGTACCTCAAAACCCGTCTTTGGCTACCTTGAAAGCTGGTAATTCACCTTGCTAAGCTTTATCTCTGAGTTGTGCTAAATGAGAGTCCTCATACTGCTGCTCTTTTACCTCCACCACTAGGGATGATAGTGTTGTATTCTGGATTATAACCCCATTATCTTTCGAGTCCACTATCCGAACTGCCAAACTGGCTAGCTGGTGTAATGCTCGGGCCAGCTCCCATTATTCGGGCGTCAAATGTGCCAAACTTCCCATAGATCTACGACTGAGGGCGTCTTCTAGATATTAGCTTTTCCTGGATGGTACAAAATGTTCACGTTGTAGTCCTTCAACAGTTCTAACCAGCGACGCTTAAGTTCAACTCTTTCTGTGTGAAGATGTACTAGAGGCTCTTATGATTAGTAAAAATATCTACGTGCACCCCATACAGGTAATGTCTCTAGATTTTCAAGGCATAAACAACCATAGCTAATTTTAGGTCGTGGGTGGGATGATTCTTTTCATGCTTCCTAAGTTGTCTCGAAGCATAGGCAATCACCTTGTCGTGTTGCATCAGGATGCATCCTAATCCAACGCCTGAAGCATCACAATATATGACATAACCCTCTGAACCTTCTAGCAAAGCTAACACTATGCACCGACGTTAATATGTTTTTTAGCTCCTGAAAGCGCCACTCGCAGGCCTCAGTCTACTGAAATTTGGTTGTTTTCTAAGTCAATTTAGTCAAGGACGATGACAAAGTAGAAAATCCTTCCACAAACCTCCGCATAATACCTGGCTAATCCCATGAAACTACGAACTTCCGTTGGAGTTGTAGGTCTAGGCCATGTCTTTACTGCTTCGATTTTCTGCGAATCAACCTGAAATACCGGCTTTTGACATAATATGGCCTAGGAAGGCCACAGAATTCAACCAAAACTCACATTTAAATTTTTTTGCATACAATTGGCGATCTCTGAGAATCTAAAGTACTGCTCGCAAATGATTTCTATGTTCTGCTTCTGAACGGGAGTACACCAAGATGTCATAGATAAATACTATCACAAATAAATCTAAATACGACCTGAAGATGTTGTTCATCAGATCTATAAACATCGTTAGGGCATTTGTCAATTCGAAGGACATAACTAGGAATTTAAAATGACAATACCTGGTCCTGAAAGCTGTCTTCGGGATATCTTTCTCCCAAACCCCTACCTGGTGATACCTTGACCTTAAGTCAATCTTGGAGAAATATTTCGCCCCTTGCAACTGATCAAACAAGTCATCTATACTGGAAAATGGGTATTTATTCTTGTTGGTAACCTTATTCAATTGCCCGTAGTCTATGCACATGCGGAGAGAGCCATCTTTCTTTCTCACAAACAAAACTGGCGCACCCCATGGTGACGTACTAGGCCTGATAAAGCTCTTATCTAACAGATCTTTCAACTATTCTTTCAGTTCTCTCAATTCAACCAGAGTCATTCGGTACGGCAGGATGGATATAGGTTGAGTACCTGGTAGCAAGTCGATTGAGAAATCGAATTCTCGTTCTGGGGAAATACCAGGAAGTTCATCAGGAAACACGTCTGAAAATTCATTAACCACTGGAATGGACTGTAGAGTCGGGGATTTTGCTTGCATATCGTGAACCCTGATAATATGATATATACAACCCTTTGCTATTAACTTTCACCACCTGAAGATAGGATATGAACCTAGCTTTTGGCGTAACTGCACTGCCCTTCCATTCTCACACTACTTCCTCTAGAAAGTGAAATCGAACTATCGTAGTCCAACACTCTACATTGGCATAGCAAGGCAATAGCCAATCCATGCCCATAATTGCATTAAACTCAATCATTTATAGCTCCGCTAAATATGCTAAAGTCTGGTGATCAACAACTTCTATTGTGCAGCCCCGGTAGATCCTTTTAGCTATAATAGAATCATTAATGAGTGTAGACACTAAAAAAGGTCGCTGGAGCCATTTTGGCGTTATAACAAACTTCCGAGCCACTAATGGGGTAACATATGACAAAGTGGAACCTGGGTCAATCAAAACATAAAATGAGTGAGAGAAAATGTCCAGCATACCTGTCACAATATCCGGTGACGACTCTAACTCACGTCGCCCCGGTAAAGCATAAGTGCGATCTGGACTGCTGCCTGAACTGGATGCCCTTGACCTACTTCGACCTCTGCCGGCTAAAACTGAGGGCCTGCACCCTACTAAAGGTACTGGGGCATGTGACCCTGCTGAAGATCTGTCCTGTCGGTCCCGATCACCCTGACCTCTAGCTGGACAATTCCTCATCATGTGACCTTCTTGTCCACAAGTGTAACAAGCAGTAGAACCATACTTGCATGTCCCGAGATGACGTTGACCGCAAATAGCACAATGTGGCACAGTAAGGCTGCTCTGATCTGACCCCCTCTACTGTTGAGAACCTGATGCTCGTGAACCTTCACTGGGTCCTGACTGCCCTCGACAGTCTGATCTACCACCCTGCTGCTACTGTGGAGGTAGGGATCTGGGTGACCTGACTAATATTCGTGGCCTGGGTCTGCCCTGAAATTCTGTCTGCATATCACTGGGTCTAGTCCTACGGCTCTTCTCTTGATTTGTTGTCTCTGTCCCTCGTTGTCGTTGCCTGATCCCCTCAATGTTCTGACCGAAGGCTTGAATGGAGGCAATGTCCATATCCTCCCAAAGAGTAGCAGTTACACAAGTTTCCACGTACTCTAGAAGCAGCAATAAATCGATGCACCCTAGCTGGCATAGTGTCTACAAAAGCTGGTGCATATCTTGCCAAGGAATCAAATCTCATAGCATATTCCCGGACACTCATCGAACCCTGTACCAGGTGCAAAGACTGATCTACTTGGGCCTATCGAATTTCCCGGGCCAAATAGTGATCCAGTAAGGCCTCTGAAAAACTGGATCAAGTCAGAGAGGGAGCGTCTCTGCCTCGGGACCTCTCCCAGCTCTCGTACCATAATACTGTTATGTCCCGTAGTCGGAATACTGCTAACTCAACCAATCCGCAGGCGTAGCATGCATCACCCTGAAAATCCGTTGTAACTGGTACAAGAAGTCCTGAGGGTCCTCTTATAAAATTTGAAAGCACTAGTTGGAGATACTCCAAAACTTGGTAGCCCCCTAATTGAAGAAATTATGCTTTCTATATGAGCCCCCCTCCCTCATAGTACTATTTTTAAAAAAAAAATTGAAGGCAAGTGTAACTTGGATACATTTAATCCGAACGAGTCAATGGAAAGACAAAGTATTTGAAGCTGGCTTAGACTTTCCAATTGAGTTCATCGCACAAAATACCGTTCTCAAGTTTTTGAAGATTAGGACACCTTCATAATAACACATATATATTATCATAATCACCAATTTTAATTGCAGCTTGCCTTAATATCCTCAAAATTTCCAATTTAGAGGATTCCTTAGAGATCCACTTCTTGTTGTTTAAAACAACATCCTTAATCTCAACGTGCCTTAATGTTTTAGTTTTCCAAAAATTTGGTGGTAACACTATACGCATAAATTGACACATCACAATTAAGGTTTCTAGATGGGGCAGCTGTGATTCGGGATGAAAATCAAATTCCAATGCAACAACTACTAAGTACTTCAGGTAAATTAGTGGTTGCAATGTAGTTGATGACAAACGATCCACTATATGGGAACTCAAATCCAAAACCTTAAGAAGTCTCAATTTACTAAAATGTCTGAAGGAATTTCAATTAGAAACTTTACCTTTAATTAATGTCATTCTTTGTGACCTCAAGTGTTGGTGGAAGGGCTTCCACGTTTTGGATGCAATCTCAGAAAGCTCATTACTGAAACTGAAACTCACTCTACTTTCTTCCAATAGGAAAGTTTGAAGTTTCTATAATTCTCCTTCACTGTCAATATAAACTTTTCTTCTCTAGTCCTCTCCAAGCAAAAGTGAAGTATTATATCATGAACCTGATAGTATTTGACTTTATTGTTCTATCTTCTTCTCTTTGAAACCATTACGGCATTACTACTAATGAGATCCGTCAAGTTACATAATCTTTGGCTTGAAGGAATGAATTTGAAGATTGAAAAATGATTTAAATGTGAGATGAGTGACAAGGATTGCGAATTTTATTTTTAAATTCATTGTTGAAGAGAGAAAAGGATTACTTGTAAAAGAACGAGTTAATTTTTGTTTTTTAAGCTCAAAGAACCTAGAAGTTGGAAAACTATTTTAAGTGATAATTGATGATGAAGTTGAAAAATATTGCTATCAACAATTCATTTTAATAAATCAAATTATCATTTTTAAAGCCGATAGACTTTAAGTAAGTTAGATATTTGTTTAAGCTCAAAAAAGATGGGAACAATCCATAAATACCAATACACCACACATTAGTAATATTAAACAGTTTGAACGAGTTTAAATAAATCAAAGAAGACATGAAATTAACATTTTAAAGCTCATAATCATAATATATCCAAATTAGATAATTTAAGCCAGATATAAGTTGATAAAACGATCTGCTAGAACAACGAGACTCTTGGAGTGCCTGATATCTTGTCCTTGGTCAACAGAATTTCTTACCTAGATTTCTAGTTTGCAGACTAATATTAAAGAGTCAACATTTTTTGATTGGGGATTCAAATAAGGTGCCTTGAAACACCAAATTCAATTTCAAGTGGCGACTCTATAATAAAATATTTTCTTTTCAAAACATTACTTTAGTTATAAAAACCCTTTCAAACCCTTCAAGTGGGGTGAAAAAAAGGGGCGTGACAGTAAACTTGAAATTCACAAGTACAGATAATTTTATCAGTTGACATGACCATTTTGGTTATCCTAATATGCTGTACTAATTGAGTATTCAAAAAATATTGAAGAACAAGAAAAATTTTTAAGAAATCTTTTGTACTGCTTATTCTCATGATAAATTAATTGTACCAGCTAATGTTGGACTGAATTACCTGAATTTTGAAAAGTATGAAAGGTAAATACAGGCTCATTAATTTGTCATGTAACGTCATAAATAGATTCATCTATAAGATGATCACATGTGCATTTGTAGTTTGACATTTGCAAAGTGGCTTGCTCAATATAAATTGAGTTTAGAGCACAATTTTTAGATCGTGTAATCACGACGATTCATTTTGATAATTTTGGTTTATAACTATGCTGGTTTGGCGTGGAATGTCTCTGATAAATGGTTGAACCATTGGTTATGAGGACAAAGCTTCATGTCTTGGTCTATGATATGATATATTTACATATAATAAAACTTATATTATATGCTTCACATCAATAAATTATAATTAATTTTCATCCTGTCAATTGATTCAAGGGTCAGGAATCAAATATTTTTTTATCCAATAGCTTTTAATGTGCATATGATTAATCAAGATGCACACAGATAAGTTTCAAGAAGATCAGAGATATATGTTTGTTTTTCTAAACATGAGCGGAGAGAATAAACAACTGAGAAATATATTGTGAATTATCATCAGTATGATCCTGTCATGACCCCAACATAGGCTTGGATCTATAATCCAACATAGGCCCAGATATACATACGGAACCTAAAATCATAAATGGCTCCAAGTCGAACCCATGACATGAACATGAAAAATAAAGCTCAACATACATAAAGCAGAAATCTATATTCTGAAATAGCAAAAGTCTGAATAATAGAACATTTAAACAACGAAAAATCTCAAACACTGGGCCCGAAGCTAAATATACAACTATGTCTGATAAGACTCTAACATACTGACGAGCTGATGGGACAACACCCCAACTAGCTCACTAGAAGTCTGAAATTTAAAATGATAATAGTTCGACTATCTAATAGTCTTTGAAGGATGAGGACTCGCCAACAAGCTGTCTGGATTGGACTCTGAAAACTGGCTAGCGACGAGACTGAACCTGAACGTCTGGAATGTATCATGAAATGATACAACATAGAGTATGCGGTTAGTACTTTACTGAGTATACAAGGTAAATAAAACAGGCTAAGTAAGTATAAACTGAAAACATGCATAACATAAATCATATCAATATAAGATTCTGAGAGTAAGGACTACATGCTGATATCTCAAAACATGAATAAACATAACTGAATCTTATAATTGAAATAAAATGACCCAAAGCTGAAACTGATGATCATACTTGGACAAGCGGGTGAACTCTAGAGCATACTCCTGGACAGTCATATTGTTCTATCTTAGATTCATGAACTCTATAGCCTTGATCTCTCTCATCTCTCGGGGAAAGAAGAATCGATCCAAGAATGCGGTGAGAAATTCGTCCCAATCAATGGGACCTACTCTGTCTCACTGGCCATCCTTCCACTATCTATACCAAATATGAGCAACCCCCTTCAACTGGTGAGAGGCTAGGTCTGCATACTTCTACCCCGTCACCCCCATAATCTGGGTGATTTTTTGAATCTCCTTGATGAAATCATGTGGATCCTTGTCCACTTTCAATCCAAGAAACTCATGGGGATTCATCCTGAGGAAGTCTCTGACGCTAGCTGTCGCTGCGTTCTCATTCTAAGCAATGTGAGCCACTGCTTGTTGATTGATTTTAGCAGTCAATACCTATGCCAACATCTGAATAGCTGCCTTAAACTCAGCATGGGCAACTTGATCGGGCATATGATCCTCCGAGGCTAGTGGGGCTTGATGGTGCCCTTCTCTGTTGCCATTCTCGTGCCCATTTCCATTTCTGTTGCCGTTTCTTCTTCCGTTAACACGGCGGGAAGGCATGATTCTGCAAACACGTATAGCATGAGTTAAAAAGGATAGAGAGATACTTCATCTCATGACATAGATCATGAAAGAAGGATAATTTCCTAAAATGTTTCGTAGCCTCTTCATCATAAGTGTGGTACACTCCAGACCCATGAAAAAGACTCTACTTAATGAGGCTTCCAGACACCCTAGGACACACTAAACCTTGTCTCTAATACCAAGTTTGTCAGGATCCGAACATAGGACAGGATCTAGACACGGAATCTAAAATCATAAATGGCTCTAAGTCGACCCATAACATGAACATGAAAACTAAAGCTCAACGTACACAAAGTGGAAATCTATATTCTGAAATAGAGGAAGTCTGAATAATAGAACATTTAAACAATGAAAAATCTCAAACACTGGGTTCGAAGTTGAATATACAACTATGTATAATAAGCCTCTAACCTACTGATGAGCTGATGGGACAACACTCCCAACTAGCTCACTAGAAGTCTGAAACTGAAAATGATAATAACTCAACTATCTAATGGTCCTTGAAGGATGGAGACTCACCAACTAGCTGTCTGGACTGGACTTTGAAAACTGACTAACGATGAGACTGAACCTGAATGTCTGGCCTGTATTATGAAATGATACAACATAGAGTATGTGGTTAGTACTTGGAATATACGAAGTATGCAAAATAAGTAAAATAGACTAAGTAAGTATAAACTGAAAACATGCATAACATAAATCATATCAATATAAGATTCTGAGAGTAAGGACTACATGCCGATATCTGAAAATATGAATAAACATAACTGAAACGAATGACCCAAATTTGAAACTGATGTCATAAGTAAAACTGATAAACTGAACATTTGGGTCAAACCTGTTGAAAACATAATATCATAACTGATGAACATGCATAACTAAAATCATGAGGAACAGTGGGAGACTTTTCATATAACTGACATAATCACAATAGAGTTTACGTTATCCCAACTATTACACTCAAGTGGGCAGAGCCGTCCAAAGATTTGCCAGGGCTAAGGGCGCTCCCATGATATTTATATCAAGCTGAAGGCCCGCTTGGGGCAGGGAAAGCTTACAAGGGAGGTCCTAATGAATCTGAATAAACCTATGTCGGCGTGTAGTTCTGAGGCCCGGGACTACTCCCAAAAATATGAATATGCTCTCTATTGTTTTTCAACAAAGATGAACCATTATTTTGCAACAAAGCCGATCATGAAATTACATACATAGTTTTAAATCTAAATATGAGAAGCCTTATCTCAAAACACACCACAAGCTGAAAGGTGGGAGTCTAGACTCCAAGGCCATGTGATAAGCTAACATCATAAACTTGAACTGAATCATGAAAACAAACTTAGATCATGTGGGCTTTCCCAAACTTCAACATGCTTGAAATAGACTTGCTAGTCAAAAATTATGGATTCATACATGGGTAATTCATAAATATTTTTTCATACTAAACATTTCATCATGCTAGAAAATATAGATCATAATCTTAACTTTTCATGAAATTTGCGTAATTGGGCATATACTTTCAAAACTAGAAATCATGAATTGTAAATCAAAATAGGTATAAAACATGCTCATGAATCTTAAAATATCATTTAAAACGTGAAGGGAATTGACCCATGATTAAAACATAGAGAATTCATACTTTGGGTTAAAACCCCATAGGATCATACACTTGAATTCATGAAATTGAGAAGAAGATTAGGTATGAGAGTGAAGAGATACTCTCATTCATAACCCTACATACCTGGGTAAACTGATTCTTAGCTTGATTTTGAAAGCCCAAGAGTTTTGTAGGAGAATTGAAGGATTTCTAGGATTGATCTTCAATGGAATCCTCTAAGCTTGCATGCATGGGGAGGGAATAGATTAGAATAGACTAAACCCTCTTAAAATCCTCCTAACTAAGCTTAAAACAACGTAGTTTAGGGCTTAGGAGCTAAGGATTTATGAAACTACCCTAAATGAAATCGCAGGAAAAACTGAACCGCTAGCTGCTACGACCCGTACCACGAGTCGTACAATCAACCTACGACTCGTGGTATCCTTCTGTACTAATCAAGTCCCAAAACATCACTCCTCCAAAAAATTTCATGAATCCTATGACGATCCGTAACTTTTTCATACAAGTCGTATCCTTACTCGTACAATCAACACCTGAAAAGTCCCCAATTCTTGTTACAATCCGTACCACGAGTCGTACCCATACATCGCAACTCGTAATGGGGACTCGTGGTTTCAAAGGCCAACTACTGAACCTTACTATGGGTCATCCTACGGTCGTACATCCTCATACAACTCGTACCATCTATCGTACTGAGACAAAAATACAGGTTTTTTCCCTGCTGAACACTTTTAAAATCTCAAACTTAGTCTTAGGAACTTCCGGGGTATTCCTCATTCAAATATAATTCAAGTCAAATTCTAGAAATATTTGTTGGCCTAAAATTAATATCATATTTCAGCTGCAAAAGCTTCAATTAAATTAATGTCCTTGAAGGATAGAGTCTACAACACGCATGAAGCGTGGTAGAACAATTCGTTCAAAATGTTTTAATCCTTGAAAATGGAGAAGCAAAAATAATCAAAATGATTATAATAAGACAATATGCTCTTGAAGAGCCTACGATATAATACTTCATGAAACCTCATGAAAAGTTCAGGTACCTGAAAATAATGAAGTGATGAGATCTTAGTAAGTTATGTTGCATAACGAACCAATACAAAATAATATCTCGTCGATAATATCTTAATACAATATATAGTGAAATATTATAAAAGATAATGAGGATCTAAATTCTACGTCTATTAAAGCATGCTAACGTAGAAATAATTACCAAATGAAATGATGCATCTTCATAAGTGTAAAGTTTATTGGACCTGTAGTCCAGACACCAGAAGATGTCACACGTTAAATTACTGATGAATATTGTCACTTGACAAAATTTATATGAAAATTCTTAAAGGATTCAAAATGTCTGAAACATTTATAAGTTTCTGTAAACTTGTGTATAATCCTTATATGGAGAAAATTAAGTAAGCTGGATGTGACTTAATTACCTTAGTGAATATTCATTGAAGAAGAATACAATAATGACTTTGCTTACCTTTGTATTTTTATAAAAAAATAAAACTAAAATTTATTGTACCTACTGTTTATGTTGACCATATAAATCTCATTGGAACTCCAGTAGAGTTTCAAAAGTCAATTGATTATTTAAAAACGAATTTTGAGATGAAAAATCTTGAAAAGATAAAATTATGTCTTGCTTTATAAATTCATGAATATTTGACAAATGATATCTTTATTTATTAATCTGCCTATACAGAAAAGGTTTTGAA
Organism: Datura wrightii; assembly: GCA_035772735.1. NCBI lineage: Eukaryota > Viridiplantae > Streptophyta > Magnoliopsida > Solanales > Solanaceae > Datura > Datura wrightii. Next base: position 108,003,315 of record JASDFA010000008.1, on the reverse strand, counting down.
ACGATTTTACATGAATGAAGTATATTTATTAAGTACTCTGATGGTTGTTTGATCACTTGATGTAAATAAAGATTCGTTCCGACCTCAAGAAAATAATGCGAAAATCCTTGGTCTTGAAGTATCATATCTTAGGGCGATTAGTGTGCTAATGTATCTTGTTAATACTACAAGGTCTGATATACCATTGTCAGTTAATTTGTTAGTATATATAGTTTTGCTCCTATTATGAGACACTGAAACAGAATCAAATACACATTGCTGATAGGGTTTATTTTATTCTAATAACTACAGTATTGATCTTATTAGTTACGCCGATGCAGGATATTTATTTGACCCACATAAAACTCGGTCTCAAATAGGCTACGTGTTCATATGTGATACTGCCATATCTTGGCGATCTAAAAAGCTGTCTATCGTGGCTACTTCATCAAATCATGCTGAGATAATAGCTATTCATAAAGCAAACTGAGAATGTGTGTGGTTGAGGTCAATGATACATCTCATTTGAGAAAAATGTGATTTGAAATGTGACAAAATACCGACAATGTTATATAAAGATAATATAACGTACATAACAGGATAAAGGGAGGATTTATAAAAGGAGATAGAACGAAACATATTTCGCCAAAAATTTTCTTCACATATTATCTCCAAAAAATGGTGATATCAACGTGCAGCAGAATCGTTCGAGTGATAATATGATTGGTTTGTTCACCAAATCTCTACCACCTGCAGTTTTCAAGAAAATGGTACAAAAGATGGAGATGCGAAGATTCAAGTTTTTGAATTGATATTCTCATCAAGGGAGTTAATACACGCTGTACTCTTTTTCTTTATAAGATTTTGTCCCACTGAATTTTTCTTGTAAGATTTTTAATGAGGCAGTCAAAATGCGTATTATTAGATATATATACTCCTTTTCCTTTACTCGAATTTTTCCCACTGAATTTTTTCTAGTAAACTTTTAACGAGGGACATTATCTGTCAAATAGACATCAAAGAGGAATTGTTATAAATATATTTGTATTATAGTGAATATCTATTTTGTTTCTTTGGAGAAAAGTTATAATTAACTACTTTAGGACCAAGTTAATTTTTCCTTATAAATAAAGAAATTCTCATTCATTATTTTTCATCCTTCGAGAGAAATAATAAATTTTCGCTTTTTTCTTTACCTTTCTCTATAGTATTTTTCTTCTTATTTTTATATATTTTTATATCAAGAGATGTATTTTTTATTATTATTATTTATTTTATTTTATTGTTGTGCTGATTTATAAGTTGGTCGTAACTTGCATATTACTCAAAGATCAACGCATTTTATTATGCTTCTGCTAATTCCTTGTTTAGAAGCTTGCTTTTTCAATTAATTGAATCTTGCTCTAAAAAGCGGAATTGTTTTATTTCATATTTGATTCGATTAGGAGCATTAAATATTAGTCCCAAAAAATATAACTATTAAAATGATAAAATAATAAAATTAGTTAAGAATCATTTATATTTTCGTTTTTATTTTGTACTGATTTTTAATTTATGCATTTAATAAATAATTTTTTTCACTAAAAATAAGTTTATATTTTCGTTATCATAATAATCACAAATTATATTCAAACATGTATTCATTAGACATTTGAGTTCGATCAAATTTGTAACTGATATTCTAACACGGAACTTGATCCCAAACCCTACGGAGCAAATACATTTCTTTAATTTTAGTTCGAACAATATATATATATATATATATTTAAAAATATCTTTCTCTATAATAAATTTATTAAATATATTTGTACTTATTGTCGAAAAGAAATAAAACTTGTAGAATATTCTAGATCCATACCTAATTAACCTCACCAAACTCACAAAACGTTTGACTCACTGGCCCTGAAAAATTATCAAATATATTATGGTATGATGAGCAGATATAATAATTCACTTCTATTGAGAGACAGAACAATGGATGAGTACATTTTCTATTTTAGAAAATATTGACAAAGCCACCGGCAAAAAAAAAATTTGAATCGGTATGAATTGCAGTGAGATGGTTGAGATTTCTTTATTTTTAATTAGAGATTTTAAGTTCGAATTCATTGAAATAGAAAAAATATCACTAAAAATGTCGACTCTAAAAATAAATCCTGCAATATTCGAATTTAAATTTATTCAGATTTCATTTTAAATATCGAATATTGAATAGAAAATCACAACACGTAGTTGAGTTGAACTAAGATTCTTCTTCCAAGGTATCTTTATTTCTAAACTTTATAGTACCAAACTAACAACAAGTCAACAACTAAGCAACTTGAAATCAAAGTTAACTCTCATAACAAAAGTTAGTTCGAATTATTAGAGTATGTGCAGTAGTCTTGTGAAATTTAAAGATAATTAATTAAGGTAATTATTCGTATCAGTAATTATGATAATGACAATAAAATTCAAAACGCTATTTATGCATTTGAGGACGAAAGAGAAAATAAAAATATTTAAAATATATATTTAATACATATAATATAAAAATATTATTTAAGATAAAGATATATTCTCTATACATTATACATGCTTGAAAATTGTGTCAGTTATTTTAATATTACACTATTATATATGCTTGAAAATTATTTATTATTATTTTTTTACTTGAAAAATTAGATCTATTTATTTTATCATTAAGTCTATAGTATAGATTAATAAGAAAAAAATCATGATATCTAAAAAAATTTAAAATGATAAAGATAAAAAGTCAATAATTTAGAAACTGAAAGAACTTTATTTAAATATAAATATATTGAGAGAACTGGCGAGTGTTATAAATATAATTAATTTTTTGTTATAAATGAAAAAAAAATATAACTTTATTTAAATAATTTCAGATAGTTAAATAACACTCAAAACCTACACCTGCCATTCTCCGATTGCCAATAGGTGACGTGATTTTTTATTTTTTTTTTTCAAAAATGCATTTAAAAGAACTAGAAAAATCAATTAGACTAAATGATGCAGAAAAATTAAGATGACCTCAGCGTATAAAAGATTAACATACACAATGGAAAAGTCGTTTAAAGAGCCCCTTTAAATTGATTGAATTTAAATAGCTTTTAAGTTTTAATGGGCTGTCTGGTTATTGTATAAAGATTAAAATAATACATAAATAACTTGATTATTCATGTATTAATTTTATACAATGTTTGATTGGTAAGTTTCAAATGTTATATAAAAGTTATTCATGTGTTAATGTTATACAATATTTGATTGTGTTTTTAGTAATTCTACATAATTAAAACTTACATAACTTGTAAGGAAATCTATATATTTTATGAGAGGTAGAAGGTGGAATAAGTTATGTCGGTATTAATTATACATGAATTAAAATAATAAAATTACACATTTACCCCAATCAATTTACTTTTAGAATCTTTTTTAAATTTGGTACTTTTTTTAAATATTGTACTTTCTTCTGTGTATCTTGACCCAGAATTAGTTATTACTTTTTTTTTTCTCTGGTGTATTTTTTTTATTTTTTTGGATAATATGAATGTTTTATATATATATATATATATATATATGTCTGTGTGTATGCATATATAATTAAGTCATTATTGATCCTCTTTTTCTTTTATTTGGTGTACATTTACACCTCCATTTTCTTCTTTAAAAAAAAAGTTTCAATTGTACAATAGTTTTATCCTATTTATTTACTTATTTATTTGTAAATAATACATATTAATTTATAACAAATTAAATATTCAGTAATCAATAATTCATGTATTGTAATCTCTGCATAACTAAACCCAACATAACTAATACATGCATAACTAATACATACATAACTAATACATGAATAACTAAAACCTGCATAAAAATAATACATAAATTTCCTCATAACTAATTCATATATTACTAATATCTGCATAACTCTAACCTGTAACCAAACAACCCCTAAGTGTTGAAAAGTATTTTTTAAGTGCTGAAGTTTAATTTATATTGAATGAAAAATTATTTATAATTAAAAAAATTAATTAGTTAATCAAAGTAAAATAGTTATTAAGCTAAAAAATTACTTTGAATTTTGTCAAAACACTCCAAAAAGCTAAAAAGAATTTAAAAACATCTTTTAAATCTAACCAAACAGGTTTTGCTTAATACATTGGCTGCTCGTATGACTCCGAGGGGAATCTATCCCGCGTCAAAATGGAGTTTCTTCTTTGTCATTAAATATTAGCTTCTTTTAAAGTTACGAATTTTTTATTATAAATTTCTTATATAATTAATAAATTCTCAATATAAATATAGAATTTGAGTAAAATTTATTGAGTTCTCAAGCATTTTCATTCGATATCTTAGATTCACTTTTGATTTTATTTAAATATTAGAATTACGATTTATTTTAATTAAGCATTGAACATCTAAACGCATAATAAAGTATTTCTATTAGATATTTCCATCTAAATTTTGAAAGTTTTTATATATATATTCTCAAATATTCATTACATAAATATCTTAATCATTTAAAATACATCATATTTTTTAATTAAATGAGTTGACCTCAATAAGTCATAAATCCTTATACATGTTCTAATTGAGAATGGTATATATAATTAAAAAAATAACATAGGCTAACTTATTTATACAATAAAAAACTTAAAAAGACATAAATAAAATTTAATAAAATTATCTAACAAAAATATTTTATCGTCTGTTCAAATATCATGACGTCGGATTGCAAAGACACCACGCACAAGCGACATGCCACATGCCACGTGTCACTTTGGCGGTGGTGCGTGAATCGCCAAACCGCGTGGAAATACTATTTTTGCCCAATCATTTTCAGTTCTTCGTCAAAAAAGGGGAAAAAGCATTTTCTAATTTTTACAAATTCAAATAAATTATTAAAGAATTTTTTTGACAATTTCTTTCTACTGCTCATCGACTAACTAGAAGAACAAATAATTAAAAATACAAAGAAACAATATGCAACAATTATTTATTTTAATAAAAGAAGCGATCAAGTTTTATGATGTGAAAAAGGCACATTAAGAGAGATATTGTAAGAGTATATATTTTGGTCGCAATATAAAAATGAATTTTTATTTTGGAAAAAACACTCAAAATCTTTTTATTTGCTCGTTAAAAATAAAAAAAGAAAAACATTTCAGTAAGTTCCAAAATCTCTATGAATTAAAATCAATGGAGAAAATGGTTTTAGAAGAGAGTGAAATGACGAAGAGTCAAAAAATTGAAGAAATTATAGCGAGTATACATGTCCTTCAAAGAGAGGGGGACATATTTTCACAAAGTATTTGTGTCAAAGAAGGCACACTAAAGTTTAAACAAGTCAAACTAAATACCAGCACTTTCCTCAAGTGTTATACTCTCTTCCATTTCAATTTGTGTGATTTAATTTATGAATTTTTATAATTTATTTAAAAATAAATGATATTTTTTAAAATTTAATAATAATTTAAGTTTTAATTTTTTTATCATTTTTAATAAAATAATTTATATTCATACAAATATTTATAATTTTTTTTAGAGTATAAATTTTAATTTTTGAACTTCATGTCCAATCAAATATGTTTACATAAATTAAGATAGAGGATTTCGTCTATCTTTAGTTGTCCTATATTAACTTGGCACGCTCCTTAAGAAACAATAAATAAAATGATAATTTTATCATATCACCTTTTAAATATAATAAATTTAATAATTTAAAAAATATATTTAGAAATAATTATAATTAAAATAAAGATAAATTAAAAATTTAGTGATAAATTATTTTTTAATTTTTTAAATTGGAGAAGTAAAAATAAATATTTATTTTTGACAGAGAGGATAAGGAAAAGTTGGACGAAGAGAGTGTCCTTTTTGTCAAATATGTGTATGTTAGTCATTGATTATTTTTTTTTAATTTTTATTTTTTGGGTGCATTGAACTCTCTACATCAATAAGTTATTATACATTTATTTAATAATCGTATGGTTTATAATTAATTTTGTGTTTCTTAAATTTGTTTCAAATGTTGTACCATCTGTGCATTAAAGTTATACCTACAGTCCGAGTGTGTCCTCCTCCAAAGCTAACTTGGGATAGAGTTGCGTATTGATCGGTTCAGTTTAATTTTGAAAGTTATCGATTTTACTTATTGGTTATCGATTTGTAGATATGCTAAATCATTAAAGAATTATTAAGATATCGATTAATCGATTATTGATCATTATCGATTCGGTTATCGGATTAACCGTTAAGATCTCAAATAAAACATCTCATAAGTAATAACTTTGTTTAGCTAAAAAGAAGTGGGTGAAAAGAGAAAAAACATATATAACTAGTTCAACTAAAGCAATCAACTTTAATTTAGATTAAAACATCATCTCCTTCACTTTTCATCGACACCCATTTCATCTCTCATTTAGATACTTTATACATTGAAGGCTAAAATTATAATTTAATAAATTATTATCGGGTTATCGATTTACCCGTTAAAAAGAGTGGTCAAACCGATAACCGAACCAATAACCCAATAACTTAGAATAGTAAACTGATAATCAAACCGTTAAATCAATAACCCGAGTCATTAATCTAATAACTCAATTATCAATTCGAGTTATTAATTTAACTGTTAATTTGCACACCCCTACTTGGGTCCAATCCCAACCTCTTGCACTAAATTAGGCATGCTATATTTCCAACGAAAAATACAACACTATTAATTAATTAGTTTTATATAATTATGACTATGATTTTGCCTTGAAGAAGACTCGTCACCCTCTCCTGCAGCGTTGGGTTAGATCTAAGATTGGACAAACAGACTATTTAAGGATGTCCCCGCCTTCTTAGCTCCCATAACACTCTTTGCCCTTCTCCCTCTTTTGCAGATCCATCTTCCCCTCTTCTTCCTAATAGCACTACAGGTACTGTTCATTCTCTGTTCCTTTCTCTCCCTCCACCCTATTTTCTTATTTATTTGCATGTGAGTAATGATAAATTTGAAATCATTCATTTGTTATTGATTCATTTTTTTTTTCAAATAAGAGTTCTCGTAGATCGAGAATTGTGAATTTTGAGCATTCCTTCACATCGTTTTTTTCCCGTGTATATGATAGTGCTTAATTGTCGGTGTTGTTAGTTTTGATCTGTAATTTTCGGTTTCCTGCGGAAATGCGTTGTTGATTGTTGGGATTTCTCTAGATCTATTAGTGTCTGATTTGGTGATATGAACTGATCTATCTAATGTCGGTGGAATTTTAGCTTAGACTCTGAATCTGACTGTTTCCGTTTTAGATCCGTTCAAGATCATGATTAGTAAATGTAATTGCTTATGGAATTTTGTTGTTTTCTGTGTCCAATTAATGAAATTCTCACATTTCCTCCAAATTCCGCGTCCATTGGTTGCATATTTGATCGAATTCTGAAGTTATATGTGAACAGTACCATTGGTGAATGTGGCTTATCAAGTAGTAACATGCGTTTCATCTTATATCTTTATTGGGAATTTTTTCTTTGACTAAAACTTTATGTTGTTCTAGTGCTAAAATACATGAAAGCCTACTCCTTTTTGATGTGTTACATTTAGGAATTAACAATGTAGATCTGGTGGTTGGTATTTAGCTCATATTATGCATATGCTATCAGTTTTTGTTGTGGATATCACTTATAGGACAAGAATTTGTCTGTTCAGCGAATAGCAATATAGAATCACAATCAATGAATCTACCAAGTGTACCTCAATTCCAAGCTTGTCTATATGATTCCTCTACATTCTTTCTGCACTAATCGAGTCCATTTTATTCCTCTATAAACGCATTCAAACTTTAGTCAATGTTGTGCATATTGCTCCTTACATTATGGAATTTGCCTTTATATTAAGAGTAATACAACCTCAAAAGTACATGAAGTCATGAACTTTATCTTGTGCAGTTTGGAACGAAGGAAAATGGTTAAGATTTGCTGTATAGGAGCTGGATATGTTGGGGGGCCCACCATGGCCGTCATAGCACTCAAATGCCCTTCTATTGAAGTGGTTGTTGTTGATATTTCTGTGCCTCGTATCACAGCCTGGAACAGTGACCAACTCCCCATCTATGAGCCAGGCCTCGACGACGTAGTCAAGCAGTGCCGAGGCAGAAACCTCTTCTTCAGCACAGATGTGGAGAAACACGTGCGAGAGGCTGATATTGTTTTCGTTTCTGTGAACACTCCTACCAAGACAAGGGGTCTTGGAGCAGGCAAGGCGGCAGATCTAACTTATTGGGAGAGTGCAGCCCGCATGATAGCAGATGTCTCAAAATCTGATAAGATAGTCGTTGAGAAGTCAACTGTTCCTGTCAAAACTGCTGAGGCAATTGAAAAGATTTTGACCCACAACAGCAAGGGTATTAACTTCCAGATCCTCTCAAACCCTGAGTTTCTTGCAGAAGGGACCGCTATCGAGGACCTTTTTAAACCTGACAGGGTCCTAATAGGAGGTCGGGAAACTCCAGGTGGCCAGAAGGCTATCCAAGCATTGAAGAATGTTTATGCCCAATGGGTCCCTGAAGATCGCATCCTCACCACCAATTTGTGGTCTGCTGAGCTCTCAAAATTGGCTGCCAATGCATTTTTGGCGCAAAGAATCTCTTCTGTGAATGCCATGTCGGCTCTTTGTGAGGCTACTGGGGCAGATGTTTCACAGGTGTCATATGCTGTTGGAAAGGACTCGAGGATTGGTCCCAAATTCCTTAATGCCAGTGTTGGTTTTGGTGGCTCTTGTTTCCAGAAGGATATTCTGAATCTGGTTTATATTTGTGAGTGCAATGGTCTTCCAGAGGTGGCTGAATACTGGAAACAGGTTATCAAGATCAATGACTATCAGAAGACTCGTTTTGTCAACCGCGTTGTTGCCTCCATGTTCAACACGGTATCAGGCAAGAAAGTTGCTATTCTAGGTTTTGCTTTCAAGAAGGATACTGGTGATACTCGAGAGACCCCTGCAATTGATGTTTGCAAGGGACTGCTGGGGGACAAGGCTAACTTGAGCATATATGACCCTCAGGTGAATGAGGACCAAATTCAGAGAGACCTCTCAATGAACAAGTTTGATTGGGATCATCCTCTCCACCTTCAGCCAATGAGTCCAACAACCGTGAAACAAGTCAGTGTTGTTTGGGACGCCTATACGGCAACAAAGGATGCCCATGCTGTCTGCATCCTTACAGAGTGGGATGAATTTAAGACTCTTGATTATAAGAAGATATATGACAACATGCAAAAACCTGCTTTTATTTTTGATGGTAGGAACGTTGTGGACGCGGAGAAGCTTAGAGAGATTGGGTTTATAGTCTACTCAATTGGTAAGCCCCTGGATGCCTGGCTCAAGGACATGCCTGCTGTTGCTTAAATTGCATTACATGGCTCGTGTGGCTCGTTCACAAATCAAAGATATTACTACTTATAATGATGCAGTCAGCTGGGATTCTTACTATTTTCTTTTACCACGTTCAGTTTCTGTTTTGTTTTATCCCACATAGGTCACTACCAGACTCGCAATGTTTAATGTTTCTTTTTGTATTGATGATACGCCACCTTTGTCATATACTTGTCTTGTCAGAGGTTTTTGTTTGTTCGATTCATTAAAGGTTATTAAGTTGACCATGCTCTTCGTGGAATGGGTATGAACTTGGTGTCCCTTTTTATTCTTCTTCTCAGAGTAATATTATATATATATATATATGGGCTCTAATAATTAATAATCTAGAGAAATCAGAAGTGTTATATAATTATTAAGATTGTATTGAAGAAGCAGTACGAAGCATCTATACACTTGTTTAACCGGGGAGAGTTCTTGCTCAACACTTTTTGAGTATTCAAATGCTATAAGCATTATTTAAATACTCTAATGAGCTCCCAGAGCCTTTAGAAGCTCCACATAATACAATTTAATTGGCTTCCATTTAGCCAATTTTTGTAAAAGATCACTTTCAAAATCTCAGGTTTCATCATCATAAATCAATTAACTTCCTAAGAATCTTAAAGGGGGATTCTTTTTATGAATCTTTTGTTGATGGACCAAGAATATTCATGATATTCAAATTGAATTGATTTACATGTTAGAAGACGATTGGGTGCAATATTATCGGTTTTATCTTTTAGGGTTCCTTTGATACGATGGTTGAATATCTCAAGATATCATGTGAGGTGCAATATTTCATAAAATTAGTTATCAGACTAAACTAGAGAAGTTGAAATATGAAAATCAAAGAATCAAGTTGGAGAAAAAACAAACTTCATTGTCAGACTTTAAAGGAGCTCGAAGCTTAAGTTCTAAAAATCAATTTGCCGCAAATAAACTTTGTTTCAAGTGCGTGATATCTCAAAAAAATTGAAACATCGAGGGGGATTCGAATTTAATATTTAGGACTATTCGGATAAGATTTGAATTAATTTTGGACTGAATTTCAATCATAGTTCGTTGAAGTTTTAAATTACATTCGAATTGAATCAAATATGTATTAAAGTTATATTATAACTGTATGTGGAGTTTGTATGAAAATTATTTTTTAAGTTTGCATGTATGGTGTAGCTATATTAATTTTTATGAATACTGAATGAAAGCTATATACAATGTTGTTGTAGTTGTATTAAATTTATATAAATAAACATGAATTTAATACAAAATTTATACAGTTACATCTAGGTTGGTTGGTGAGCCTAGTGATAGGAGACTATCTAGCTTGGTTCGGAGAGCACTTGTTGGGTTAAATATTTTTTAATATATATTTTTATATAATTTTTATACATAAATCGTGAATGAGATGCATGATCTTCCAAAAACCTAACATGAACTTTATACAAATTTTATGCAATTATATCCATATTTCATATCATTTTATTACACTTTCTATACATGAAAGTACGATCAAATTTTTAAGTCTTAAGCGAGATACACATATCTTTTACCAATTCTATAAATTTTTCGTACACGTAAATTGTGAGCAAAATTCTAAACCTTGAGAAAGATATAAATATTTTATACAATTTTTATACACAAAAAAACGTAAGAAAAATATTAAAATCTTGAAAGAAATATACATATTACATATCGAATTCATATATGAAATTTTGAGCAAAAAATTTAACTAATTTTTCAAGCCTTAAGCGAAAATTCATATATATTTTGTAAAAAACTCCTCTTATATTTTATAAACCTAAAACTTTTACTATAATATATTTCATAAATATGAGTCTAATTCCATCTCTCTTTTGAAAAGCACTTTTACCAATTGAAAATTTTATAAGTATTTCAAATAATAAATATTTGCACTCAATCAAATCATACATAAAAAAAATTGTACTCTTTCACAAATGAATATTTATTTTGAAAAAAAGTAAAAATAACTTCCAATTCTGCTTCGACAAAGAAACTATTTCTTTCAACCTCCTTTTGGTGATAGAAAATGATTTATACTATTATTTATTCATTAAAATTTATCAAAACATTTAAAGTACAAATAAACTTAACCAAACATCTTCTATTATTTATAGTTTTTGATACGAGCGTCTTTTCTTGATAATTGATTAAAAATTTTGCACAAATATGATATTTTGGGTTCACTGTTTATGTTTTATTCTCGTTTAAAAATTTGTGTAATAATGATTTTGATACTACATATACTAGTATATTATTTAATAAGATAGAAAAAAAAATATTAAAATTGTGACATGTTCATCATAATTAAAGAATAATTAAAAATAGATTAATTAAAACTGATGAGAAATATCGAACGCGCATGCTGCACTCTTGTGTAGCCGAGATTTATTTTTGGATAAATTTCTTAAACAAAGACAAAATTATATATTGACTGTTAAATAATTTTATTTCGAGTGATTTATACAAAACGGATAAGATTTTGTACTGATATTTAAATTTTATTTCTATTTTTATAAAAATAAATATTACTTTTATACAATTCATATTTTTATATTACATCTGTATAGTTTTTCTTTCGCAATAACGCTTTATATAATATTATACAGTATCATATACTTACTGTAGATAAACCTTGTATAAAAGTGTATAATAGTATATAATAGGTGCCTATACACACTCTTACATTGTTATATAAAATTACACAACTTATACAAAATATTGTGGAGCTAATATAAAATCCTCCCTAAACTTATACCTTATTTTTAAGAAGATAATTTAACATTGTGGGAGTCCTATTACCCTCCTAAACCAATTCAAAATGGAATTAATAGCCCCTTTTTAGTTCAATATCAATCTCAAAGAAGAGTGTGTACATCATATTTCAATTATATTTTGACATGTCGTTTTCTTCTCTCTTTTTTTTAAAAAAATTGTTTTTAGATTTTTTTTCTTTTTCTTATTTATTTTTTGTTGCATTTTTTTCTTTTTCCTTTATTTCGAATCTCTTGAGAAGTCTAGGGACTTCATTTCCTCACTTCTCCCATATCTTTTTTTTAAAAAAAATTTCATTAAAGTCAAATTAATTATGGAGTTTAATAAATAAAGGAGAGAAATGAATAGGATGCAAGTTTTTTTTATTTGCTGTGAAAAAAAAATCATCATTGTTAATTATTTTTTTTTGGCGAAGTGGGTATGTCTTTCTTTTAACATACTAATCTAAATATTTTTCGAATTTTTTCTTTGTAAACTCAAACTCAATCTCTAATAGAAAAGAATGAAAATATCATATCTTTATCAAAATATTAACTGTGAATAAACTTTTTTTGCCAAATTTTTTTTTCCGTCACCAGTGAAGAGCAACAGACAAAAAATTTGATATGTTTTGGTATAATAATTAGGTAATAAAAAGTCAATATATAATATTTAAAAAAAAATAAAAATAAATCTTTAAATCTATAGCTCAAAAGCTTCTAGACAATAATGGATGTTGAGATTCTACCCAGAAGAAGAAGGAGGAGGAGGAGGAGGAGATAAGAACAAGAAAAAGAATAAAATAAGAGAGAAAATATGAAAATAAAAAAAGATGATGATTATTGAAAATATGTAATGCAATAATTGATAAAGGGAAAAGGAAAAGCTAAAATTAAGAGAGAGAATTGAGAAAAAGATTGGAGAATTTTGTTATAAAAATAAATTTAGAGATCGATGAGGGGAGTTCTCCAAGAATAGGGGAAGGGACGTGCAATAATAATAAGTGAGGAGAGAGAACTTGAAAGGAAGAAAGTCAACAAAGTGGGAAAGGCGGTGGAGCTCGCACGTTAATCAAATATCATCTTTAAAATGCCATGAGATCTTGATTTTATCAAATTCTTTTCTACTTTGTATTTGCAATTAATTGTTTTCACTTTTTAAACTGACGGCAATGAATTTTGTAAAAATATAATTAATGCAGCTACTATAAAATATAAGTATGAATATTAAATAAATTTATATAAGTTAAATTATTATTTTTAATTATTTTTTTATTTATTGAAATTTATCATTTTTAGATCAACTGCTTTCCTAGACATGTACTGCATTGCCGAATCAGTCATAGCTATTAGTGTCATGCTAAAATAGCAACACCGATTGAAACTTCAAGAAATAGTCAAAGGTCGAAAGTATTCCAATGAAAAGTTAATACAACTTTTCGGGGTCTCACAAAATGAAGAAGCAGGGATTTACTCTTCCATTAACCCATTGGTCGCTTAGCACACGTGGTATGAAACACGTGCTATGGTGTTTTCCCCTTATATTGGTGCGTGTGCCTCATTCATTTTGTTTATTCGATACCATACAAATTTTGATCTAGACAACTCTAGGTGTCTAATTCGAGTTTCTCTCTTCAATGATCCTCAAATTCTTCCTTTTAGAGAGACTCACATCTGGCTTATAAAACAAGTCATATATGGTGGTGGAACTCATCTCTTCACATTCCTGGACGTAAGAGGCGATTGCTCGTGTGAGAGAGCCAACCTCGCGACTTGTTCAACACATTTTATCAATAAAATAGATCATCACATGTATATGAGATATGAACATAAATTACGAGAGTCAAATATTGATGAGAAAATTATAACAACCAAGTCATTTTACAATACAAAAATATTATCATATCCTACGCAAACCTAGATCCATAACATGTTTCTCAAACAAGTCTCTAGATATTGCCTTTGTAAAAGGATCAACTATCATTTCTTGTGTAGGAATTTATTGTAAATTTATTTCTCCACTTGTTACAATATCTCTTATAAAGTTATACTTGATGTCAATGTATTTGGTCTTGCTGTGATACTTAAGACCCTTCATGTATGCGATAGCCGCTTGACCATCACAATATAAAAATGGGACCCTGTGAATTCTTTGCAATATTCAAATGCTCAAAGAATCTCTTCAATCAAATAACTTTTTGTACTGTAGATGCATAAGCCGCGAATTTAGATTCCATAGTTGAAAGAGGTGTGCAAGTTTGTTTCTTACTTTTCCATGAAATAGCACCACTACTAAGTAAGAAAGCATAGCCAGAGGTTAACTTTCTATCATTCCGCTCATCAGCCCAATCAACAACTGTATAACCTCTCAGGAGGAAATCAGATCTCATGGCATAGTGAATAATCTGCATTTCCTTTCAGATATCGAAAAATTCTCTTCACTGCTTTCCAATAATCTCTTTCAAAATTGAATTGATACCTGCTAACCATACCTACGGCATAACAAATATCTGGGTGAATATACATCATATTGTATATCAAACTCCCAACAACACCAGAATATAGAACTCGAGACATGTCTTTCTTCTTCTTTTTTTCAATCTTTGAACACATTTCAGGGATCAAAGTTTCTCCTCTTGCTATTGGAGTATCCATGGATTTGCAACTATTCATACGAAAGTGTTCTAAAAAGGTATATTTCTTGAGATATACTCAAAAACTTCTTGGAACGATCTCTTTGGATCTTAACACCCAATATATAATCTGCTTCACCCATGTCTTTCATGTCAAATGACTTTGAAAGTCATGACTTGACGATTTTCATATACTCCATATTATTTCCGTCTAATAAAATATCATCCACGTAAAGAGAAAGAATTGTAAAAATTCCATTGGACTTTTTCACATAGATGCAATGGTCTTCATCGATCATGGTGAAATTACCTCCTTATGAAATCTCAGGTACCACTGCCTTGAAGATTGCTTTAGGCCATAAATTGATCTTTTCAATTTACAAACTTTCTTTTCTTGGCCTTTAACAACAAAACCTACAGGTTGTACCATGTAGATTTCCTCGTTTAATTCTTCATTGAGAAAAATGGTCTTTACATCCATTTGGTGCAATTCTAGATCCAAACATGCAACAATAGCTAAAAAGTAATCGAATAGAGATAAACTTTACAACTGGTGAAAAAGTTTCCTCATAATTTTTTCCAGCTTCTTGAGGATAACCTTTTGCCATCAATCGCGCTTTGTGTCTTTCTATTGATCTATCTGATTTGCGTTTAATTTTGAGAATCCATTTGTTCTCAATAGCTCTACATCCAGGAAGAAGGTCTACTAGATTCCAGACTTTGTTAGTTTTCATAGACTCTAATTCTTCTTTCACTGCTTTCATCCACTCATCTTTTCTAGGACTCATTAAAGCCTGAATCACATAATTAGGCTCATTCAATTTTGTGTAAGATACCAATAAAACAAAATCTTCAATCTCATAAGATCGTCTAGGTACACTTCTTCTGGTACTCTTACGTAATTGAAGTTCAGATTCCTCCATAGGATTTTGGAATTTAAAACTCCCACTTGGATTGGGAATCAATTCTTGATTGATCGAATTATCAAGCAAGTTTGAAGACATTGTCTGATCATCAAAATTCGACATTTCATAAAGCGGCTCACTCTCCTTTATTTCACCCATTTTGGGAAAATTATTTTCTAGAAATTTGATATCTTGTGACTCAATTTTAGTAGTACTTCCATCCTCCAATTTACCAATGAACACGTACCCTTTGGAGTGTTCTAAGTATCTTATAAAGATACATTTCTTTCTTTTTGGACACAATTTACTGAATTGACCATAACGTTCTTTTACATATGCAACACAATCCCAAGGTCGTAGATCATTAAGGTTTGATTTATGACTAGTCTGGAGTTCATAAGGAGTGGAAAGTACTGATTTAGAAGGCACTTTATTCAATATGTAGGTTGTAGTTAATAATGGATCTCCCAAAAAGAGATAGGTAAATTTGTCTATGCCATCATGGACCTTGTCATGTCCAATAGTGTACTATTCCTTCTTTCAGCTATACCATTCTATTGAGATGTATACAAAATAGTTAACTGTCTGGTAGTGCCTTTTTCAATACATAATTCTTCAAACTGTTTTGACAAACTCTGTCGGTTCTTAAAGTCTTGGTACTTTATCTAATTAATTTTCAACTTCATTCATATATCTTTTAAAGCATTCAAGTGCTTCAGACTTATGAGAAATCAAATAAACACAACCAAAGCGCATCAAATCGTCGATAAATGTAATGAAATATACAACACCATACCTTGCCCTCACATTCATTGGACCACAAATATCAGAATGGATTGATTGCAGTGGAAACTCAGCTCTTTTAGCCTTCCCAAATGATTTACGTGTAATCTTTCCAGCAAGACAATTTTCACATGTTGGCATATCAATGTTGGAGAAAGAACCTAAATATCCTTTCTTTGCCAACCTATTCATTTGATCTTGCCTTATGTAAGCCAATCTCGCATGCCATTTAATAACATCTACATCATTGTTACTAGAATAACATATCATTATACAACAATTAGTAATAGTCATAAGTTGAAGGTTTACAATCTAAAATGATAAAACAATCATAACGATGTCCAAAACCATAAAAACATTGTCTAGAGTAATTCTAACACCTTTACAATTAAAATTTAAATTGAAACCAACATCTAAAAGAACAGACACAGATACTAAGTTTCGTCGAATCTCAGGAGAATATAGAACATCATGCAATATTAAAGATCAACCACCACGCAAGTCCACTTTGCAAGTGCCTATTCCTTTGACTTCAAGTCTTGCATTATTTCCTATATATAGCCACCTTGATCCAGGTGAGACTCGATGGAACTCCACAAATGCTTCCCGATCACGACTCACATGGTCGGTGGCTCCTAGGTCTAGAATTCACATAGGATAAGATTCGGTTAGTAAATCAGTGTTAGAAACATATGTAGCACTTATATATGCGTTTAGAAATGCTATTTTTTTGGCTCGGAACAATCACGAGCAAAATACCTTGAAACATGACAATTGTAGCACTTCATCTCACTCTTGTTTTTCTTCTTGAAAAATCGTTTTCCGTTCTTGAAATTTGGCTTGTTCCTTTTCTTAGAGGGTCCTCCTCCGGTCTCCTTACCATTCCCGTTCTTTTTTCAATTCTTCTTACACTTGAAGTCTGAAGACTTCGTAACACTAATTCTTTTGAAATAAGATATCTCTTTGTGTGTGTGTGTGTGTGTGTGTGTGTGTGTGTGTGTATATGGATCTGTGTTTAGTACTCACATGTTAGAAAGAAAGGAGATTTTATGGATCTGTAGATTATTTCTTTATGATTTTTTTATCCCATATGAATGCATTGTTTTTCCATGAATATAACTATGAAATTTTTTTGGGAGAAGAAGAAAACTACTTTGCACTTAGCTTTATTTATGGGGAAAAGAGTAGTACATAGTACTTACTTTTATTTATGGTGAATAGGAAAAGTAAGAGTACAAAGGTCAAAAGTTTTTTTTATGAATAGCAATGCTTCTGCAATTTTTTTTTTCTTTCTTTTAACGTGGCTCTCTTCTTCTTCTTTTTTTCTATAGATATATACATATATCATTGTTATCTTTTTAAATAGATATGTTGTTACATAATGGGTCCACATATCTTGATGACTAATATATATATATGCAGAAACTATTTTTTATCAAGCCCCACCTTGGGAGGCATGACTGGCATCTGGTGCCCTACTAGGATCTGAACTGACCTGACTAAGCTTATGCACTTCTTGCGCATGCCTAATCATTAAATCAAGAAAGCAACAGGCTATATCTCGGCTGTAAACACAGCCCCTGGCCGGCAAGACCTTATAGCCACCTGTAAAAGAAAACAGCTAACCATAAACAAGTAATAGCAGGGAATCCTATGCGGGCCGACAAGACCACCATGATGTCTAATTATAACTGTAAAGTAAATCCAGCACTAAACTAAGTTATGGCCGATAAGACCGCTGATTAACAGCTAAACAAGGCCCCACACGGCCAACAACGACTAACCACAGGGAATCCGAAATAATTTGCAAGCCTCTAGGAGTGATATAATGATCGAGACAGAGCCTCAACCTATCCATAAACTGTACAATTAAAAGAGTAAACCTTCTAACTATTAGCTCTGGAGGAAAGGAGCCGACTGCGCTGCTAATTCTAGTTGGATACTAGGAAGGTCCTGATCCACGTCGATTCGCACCTGCAGGCAAGTAATGCAGCACCCCAAGAAGGGCGTCACTACAATATGTACCGAATATGTAAGACAGTAACTGTAAATAACTGAATGAATTGAAAGAAAACTGAAAGTAACTGAACGAAAAGAATAGAGATACTACCTGAATAGTACTAATGAAAATAAGAACCTTATCTGACCCCTATAAGTTGGAAGGTGCAACCAACACAAAATAACCCACCTGGTGCCCCCATAACCCCTGGCGAGTACACTTCAATCTATATACCCCTAACAAGGTCACACTGATTCATCTAATAACTATAACTGTCCGCTAGTCCCCTGGGTATGCAACTGAGCCCGCTCGGCCCCTGAACTATAGTTGTGTCTGAGTCCGATGGACTCATAATATCTACACCCGAAGCACCAGGCTCGATGGAGGTATGGTGTCGATACGATATATAATAGTCCAGCCATGGGATGGATTGTATGAGGCCATCGGACCCCATCTTCATCCCTTGCGGACTGCATACCGCTCCTTGGAGCGACATCATCTAGCTCCTGGAGGACGTCGACACAGCTAGAACCCTGGGGTTGGTTATGGAAGGCTATACAGGACAACGTCAATCCCAAACTAAATATAAGTACTGGCCTCAATTAATAGTAATAGCTAATCACAATAGATATACTTCTGCCGCTCTTACTGGGATTCAAACTGTATTATAATACTAAAGAAATTAACTTGCCGAAGGAATTCGTCTTAACATACCTCGATCGCCGATTTCTGATTAAATGGCTAGTTTTAATTCATATTCGATAGCCCTTTCCAACTGTAATCGTATTACTAGGAGAATGAGACTAGTTTCAATATTAAATTCGGCAGAAGCGATATCTTATAATACTAGTATTAACTATACTTCAACTTAATGAAATACGATAGAAAACATATAATTTACCGAGAGTTCAGAAGGGAGAAATACTTATTTAAAGCCTTTGACTGTATAAGAATCAATTTGGAGCAATTCTGACAACTTCTACACGGCGAAGTTACGATTTGCAGGGTGAATTTTGAGAAAATAACTCCATAGTAATGCTCCCTGCAGGCTTAGAACTCAATACTTGAAGTTAATTTGAATTTGGACAGCATTTGACAGCGTAATCGGAGGAAAATAACTTAAAAATTGCGTCTCTCCCTCTCTGGACGAAGATATTAATATATGAAATGATTCAACAAATAAAGGGACTCTATATATATACTTGGGCGGTGGACAGGGGGTCCGTGACACGGACCCCATCGCGCCATATTACGGGTGTGTCACGGAGCCCAACGCGCCGGGGGAGCGTCCGTGACACGTTGCCCCTTTTGGCAGCTTGTCCGGCCTTCTCCCTTGCAACCTCAATTTCGCGCTTGTTCGACCTTTCCCCGAGCCCTTTCTCGTATGCGTCGTACTTTAAAACTCTTGACTAACGTAAGAATATGCCTACTTACATGATAGAAACTTATAAGGTGTAACATATTTTTATTCTGTAATTTTTTTTGTAAAGTGGTATTATAAAACCACTTTAAATGTTTGTTATTAATACTCTTTTTAACATATGAAATAATGTATTAATTGGTATCAATGCATTTTATTGTGAAATAATTTGTGAGAATTTTTTTTTAATTGATTTTATCAATGAAGCAATAATTTACAGAATTTTCATCAATTTTTTTTGACAAATATCTTGTTTCAAAAGAATCAATGTTAGACTTGGAAACAAATTACACATGCTCTGATACCAATAAAGAAATTATTTCAATAATAAAATATCAGATTTGCTTACCTTTTTGATGCGGCGGAGAAAAAATCACAAGCCAACAGAATTTGCTCCAAAGTCCACTTTGAATCTCTTGAAAATAAAACACAATTTTCACAAACTAAATGTTGTTTCTTTTGGGTTGTAGATGTTGATGTAGAGAAAGAAAGAATTTTTTTTCTTTCATGTGTTTCTTTTTCACCCATTTTTCTCAGGAAAAACAATTTTTATTAAAAGAGAAGCTGTAACATCAGTTTCCTATTATCCATGAAATTGTTCCCTTTTTTAAAAAAAAGTAGCAGCAACTTCTCATCAGAAGTTAATTTGATTCTCTTTTTTAAAACATATCCGATCGGGTCGGTTCACATGGGTGACCCATGACCCAAAATCTAATAATAATTATTAAAAAAATTAAATTTATATATGATATCTACAAATCTGAATATAAAAATTATGAAAGAAGAAGAAAAAGAAAAAAAAAGTAACAGAAGCAACAAAAAAAAGAAGAAGAAGAAGAAAGAAAAAATTCTGAAGCAATGGAAAGAAAGAAAAAAAAGAAGAACAAAGAAATAGAAGGAAGAAACAACCGAAGAAAAAAAGTGACAAAAAAGAAGAAAAAATAAAGAAGAAGAAAAAAAGCTAATAAAAAAGATTAGGCTAAAGAAATAGTAATTAAAATATGGGATTAAATTGATAATTATTTTATTTTAATTGTCATAGAGTGCATTCTTTTTCTTTTAATTTACGTAACAATGCACTTTTAATCAATGAAAAATATCGGGCGAAAAAACTCCATTAGGTTGTTATTGTTTTAAGTTTTTATTCATAATAATACAAATATATTTATAACATGCTAATCATAATAAATTAGTAAAATAGCTAATAAATTATATCAAATTATTATAATTTTGCTATAAATATATTATATTATGAATATTCATTGGATAAGCTTGCAACTGAATAAACTTGGGATTGGATGAGCTTGCAATCAAATAAGCTCTTGATGTGTATTTATATTATAATGAATGTTTAAATTAGGATTAGTCTTCCCCAATAAATAGAAGGGTTCTTTTCATGGTAAATCATCCCTCAAGAGAAATAAGAATTATTCTCTCTTCTCTTTCTCTACAATATTCTTCCTCGATTCTGTCATCTTGAGTAAATACTTTGAAATAGTCGAAGGTTTCATACTTGTTGTACTTCATAAATCTCGTAATGATTACATTAATTTATGCCTATAACCATCAAAAGTGGTTAAATTTCACAGTATTTTATAACTCTTAAAGCAACAATTTCTTTGAAGCCTGGTATACTCTGAAAGATACATTAGAGAAAAATTCTCTACATTATATGCATGCTTAAATTTATCTCCGAGGTGATAAATTCAAAATATACACCTGCAGTGATCAATCTGAAATTTACCTCCAAAGTGGTAAATCTGAGATCCTCTCGGTAGTGATAAATCTGAAATTCCTGCAATGATCAATCTGAAATTTATCTCCGAAGTGATAAATCTGAAATCCTCTCGGTAGTGATAAATCTGAAATCTACTCTCGTAGTGGTAAATCTAAAATCTATCCTCGTAGTGATAAATATGAAATCTACCCCTGTAGTGGTAAATCTGATTTACTTCTGAAATAGT
This sequence comes from Datura wrightii, assembly GCA_035772735.1. Lineage (NCBI taxonomy): Eukaryota > Viridiplantae > Streptophyta > Magnoliopsida > Solanales > Solanaceae > Datura > Datura wrightii. Next base: position 107,981,464 of record JASDFA010000008.1, on the reverse strand, counting down.
AAGACTTGCAATCTATCGGAATTCCTGCTTTTGCCAACATATAACAAGCATGGTCCGGTAGCATGGGGGTCAATTAAATAATCAAGCACTCCCGACATAATAAATACTCCGTAATTTACTCTTGAAGTAGTAAGACTCTGTAATACTAAAAATCTTGCAATTTACTCCTGAAGTATTAAAACTTGCAATCTACTCCTGAAGTAGAAAAAACTTGAAATAATGAAGTTTAGAACTCAATATTTACTGTTTATTTTATGATACCAACAGTGTCTAAATTTGTTTTCATGATATCAGAAGTATCTAAGCAATATTTGGTAATATAAAATTAGTGATCAAGGTCTCTAGAATAGACTAATTGTTTGTCTACAGGAATCATGACACTAGTAGTATCCAAACATTATCTTATCGTGAAAAATAAATTGAAGTCTCTCGAAGAGATTATATATGATAATACAATTCATGCTAGATCGTAATATATGAAGTTGTTGCAATCGAAACACAAATTGTAGTAAACCTAAAGTTTACCAACAATATGAATGGTTATCACATTGAGACTACAAATGATTGGAAGATTAAATATCTCTAAATTACTATGGGTAAGAAATATGTATATGAAATGTTACCTGATTTATACTACAAATATAAGTATGATGAAATTACGTGCTACAGTAAACCGAAAGTTTATTAATGTGAAATTCATAAATTAAGTATATCTGAAGTTTATTAAAATAAATAACACATATCATGGTAAATCTGAAGTTTGCTAGTACAGATAATTTTATCAGTTGACATGGCCATTTTGGTCATATTAATATGATGTGTTAATTGGGTATTGAAAATATATTGAAGAACTAGAAGATTCTTCAATAAATCTTTTGTGTTGTTTGTCCTCATGATAAGTCGATTGTACTAGTTAATATTGAGACTGAATACCCAAAATTCTGAAAAGTATAAAAGGTGAATATAGGCTCATTCACTTTCCATGTGATATTTTAAATTATTGCATTTATAAGTTGGTCACATGTACATTTATTATCAACCTGCAGTTTGACATTTACAAAGTTACTTGCTTAATATTAATTGAGTTAAAAACTTAATTTTCATATTGTGTAATCAAGACCATTCATCTTGATAATGGTGGTTTATATCCAAGCTGGTTTGAAGCTAAATGTCTCAGATAAATAGTTAAACAACTGCTTATGAGAACAAAGTTTAGTGAGTTGGTCTATGATATGATATATTGCATACAATAACACTTGTATGCTGACCAATAAATTATGATTAATCCCTTCTCTGCTCAATTGGTTCAGGGTCAGGAATTAAATATTTTTATTTAATAACTTTTGATATGTAGTATATGATTAATGAATCTATTATGATGCGCATAGATGAATTTCCCAAATAAGATCGGGGATACAATGTTAGTTTTTTTAACATGAGATGGAGAGAATAAGCAATTAAGAAATATATCGTGAATTATCATTAGTATGATCCTCATTCAAAAATAATTCAAGTCAAATGTTTGAAGCATTTGCTAACCCAAAATTAATTTCATATTCAGGTGCAAAAGCTCCTATAAATTTATGTCCCTGAAGAAAAGAGTCTACAATATGCAAGAAGCATTGTAGATCAATAAGCTTTTATTGCAATAATCTTTGAAAAAAGAATGGATCAAATGATCATAATAAGGAGGCAATGTGCTCTTGAAGAGCCTACCACATAACACTTCATGAAACCTCATGAAAGGCTTAGGTACCTAAGAAAAATATTGAAAGTGGTGAGATCTCAATGAGTTATGTCCAATTGCAAACCGATACAAATGATATACCGTCGACGATATCTTTGAGACAATAGAGCGTGCAATATTGTAAAAGATTGTGAGGATCTGAATTCTACATCTATTAAAGCATGCTGATGTAAAAATAATTATCAAGTGAATTGATGCATCTTGATAAGCATAAAGCTTATTGGACCTGTAGTCCAGACACTAGAAGATGTCACGCATTTAAATACTAATGAATGTTATCACTTGACAAAATTTATATGAAAATCCTAAATGATTCAAAATATCTGAAGTATTTACAAGTTTATGTAAACTCGTTCATAATCCTTATATGAGGAAAATTAAATAAAAAATAACATCGGAGTTTGTTGTACTTGCTATTTATGTTGATGACATAAACCTCATTGGAACTCTAGTAGAGTTTCTAAAGGCAATTGATTATTTAAAAAAGAAATTTGAGGTGTAAGATCTTGAAAAGACAAATTATGTCATGATTTGCAAATTGAACAGTTGACAAACGATATTTTTGTCCATCAATCTACCTATGCAGAAAAGGTATTGAAACAATTTTATATAGATGAAGCTCATTCATAAATTATTAGATGGTTGTTTGATCGCTTAATGTGAATAAGGATCCGTTCTAACCTCAAGAAAAGAAGAGAAAATTATTGTTCCTGAAGTACCATATTTTAGTGTGATTGATGCATAAATGTATCCTGCTAATACGACAAGACCTGACCATAGTTATTCATGAAGCAAGTCGTGAATGTGTTTGACTAAGGTCAATGATACATCTCATTAGAGAAAAATGTGGTTTGAAATGTGAAGTGCCTCCAATTTTATATGAAAATATTACAACATGCATAACACAACTAAAGGGAGGATTCATAAAAAGAGATAGAACGAAACACATTTCGCCAAAGTTTTTCTACACACATGAGCTCCAAAAGAATGATGATATCAACGTGCAACAGATTCGTTCAAGTGACAATGTGGCTGATTTATTCACCAAATCTCTACCAACTACAACTTTCAAGAAGATAGTGCACAAGATCGGGATGCAAAGATTCAAGGATGTTCTCAATAGGGGGAGTTAATACACGTTGCACTCCCTTATGAGGTTATGTCCTACTGAGTTTTCCTTATAAGGTTTTTAGAAACAGCCAAAATGCGTATTATTAGATATGCGTACTTTTTTTCCTTCACTAGAATTTTTTCCACTGGATTTTTTCTAGTAAGGTTTTAACGAGCACATTGTCTATTAATGAACATTCAAGGGGGAGGGTTATAAATATACTATATTATGAATACTCATTGGATAAACTTGCAATTGGATAAACTTGAGATTGGATGAGTTTGCAATCGGATAAGTTTTTAATGTGTATTTGTATTATAGTGAATGTCTAAGTTAGGGTTAGTCTTACCCTATAAATAAATAGTTCTTTTCATTGGGTAAATCATCTTCAACAGAAATAGAAATTATTCTGTGCTCTCTTTCTCTATAATATTTTTTCTCTTACTATATTATTTCACAAAAAAATTCAAATTTTCAGTCATAATATCTCTCAAAAATGTGTTTTCGGATAATAGAATCATGATAAATACATATTATTTTTGTTCCGAACTCATAAAGAACGAGAATTGAAAAATATATATATAATTTATCATATTAAAAATGTCATAGCTCAATTGACTTACTATCTAAACTTCCACGAATAAAAAGGGTAAAATGGTCAACTGCAACGTTAATAAAACCAAAACAAAGCTATTTTTTCAACAAAGCAAACAACTGATACAACTCCCATGTAATTTTGTTTCCTATTTTGTCCATCACCCCAGTTTTATTTACCCATAACCCCAATTTCATTTACCTATAACCCAGTGACACTAACAAGAAATCCAAAACTGAAGCTCCATCATTACCCGAACTCCATTGATGAAGCTTTCTCTTCCCCTCAGCATCTAGAGCTGAAATACAAATCCCAATTCCATGGAGTACAATTACAACACATGGACCGGAATACCACCAAACCCAACCTTATACCCTTACCCTTTATCACTGACGGATTCTTCCGTTGGAGTTCTCCAGTCTACCTCCTTCCCCGCCCATCAATCTGTGCCTCAAAACCCTAATCCTACTTCATATACACTTAACTATGGTTTAGGACATGAATCCCAAATACAGGGTTTGCTCTTTGGTTATGGCCACACCAATGGTGCTGCTAGCTCCGTGGAAGCAACGACGGTATATTATCAGGACCCGAATGTGCTGCAACTTTTGGGGGTAAATGAGTCTCTCAGATTTGGTGAGGTCAGTCATAGTACTGTTGTTGTTTAGTTATCTATTATCAATTGGGCATCCTTGAATACCATGGATTAAAGCAATTTGGATATACTCGATATGTTCCATCTTTATAGGATATGTTAGTTTGATTGATGTATTGTATTAGTTGTGATGGAGTAAAATATGAAAGCTTAAAATATATATAGTTAAATTTAAGCCAGGGGAGTCTAGGAGACCATGAGTTGATGTAACTACCTCCGGAACCAAGGTTTGAATTTCAACAGAGGTGACAATAGGTGGATCTTTCTATCTTCCTACGTCTTGGTGGATAGAGTTATCCTGTAGTTAGTGACGGAATCTAAAGGGGTGGAAGGGCCGGGAAAGTTGCATTGTACTATATGAGGTCAATTATTTCTTTTATGCACATATAGTAGAGGTGAGAATTCTCCCTCTGCCACTATTGTGTAGCTCAAACATTTCTTTTGGTGGAAGAGACATAATTTGAGTTTTTATCAGTTTCTAAAGTCGTATAAAAAAACATTATCAATGGAATGATACATAACATTGTGGGACGTCCCATGATGGAAAAGTTGGAGTTTATAAATTGGAGTAAAGTGGGAGTAATTTTGGTGTCTTGCAAGCATTACCATCAGTCTCCTTTCTCGTGTTTCCTTCTAATAATGGAGGGAGTATATGATTTTAGTGTCTTTTAATAATTACATGGAGTTCCCTTTGGCTAAAAATGCTTCAAGAGGTAGTATTTGGAGCAATATGAGTAAGTTGTGGAATGAGTTTCAGCAGCATATACTAAATTGAAGCTGTGCAATGGTGTCAAAATAAAATTCTGGTCTGAAATTTAGTTGGGGAGGAAATCTTGAAGAACAGATTCCCAACTCTATTCTAATATAGAAGGTTGTCTTTCTGAATTTCACTCATCTAGTGGAGGCAGCTGAATTTTAGAAGTGATTTCAATGATTGGGAGATGGAGGAAGTTGGGCAATTACTACAACTATTGGCTATAACAGTGGTAGAAGAAGATTAAGAGGATTTATGTTATGAACAACAAGCAATGATAGGAAACATTCTGTTAAAAGCAGCTATAGCATTCTGCAAAAGCAGTCAGAGTATTTTGAGCCAAATTGGCCGTGGAAAATGCTATAGAAATCCAAAGCTCCACTCGAGGTACCTTGTTTTGGGTGGGTTGTCATTAGAGAAGCATGCTTAATCCAAGGTAATTTGCAGATGAACAGTTTCATGTTAAGTAATAGATGTTATCTTTGTGAAGAGGATTTGAAATCAGTTAATAAACTTTTTATTCATCGCAAAGTGGCTAAGCAATCCTGGGAGCTCTTCCTAAATGTGCATCGTGTAGTCTGGGCAATGCCTTCAGATGTTAGAAGTCTATTGGAAAGCTGGAATAGGCAGAAGATTTCAAGTATCCAGAAACAGTTTTGAAGGACTATCCATTTGTGTATTTTCTGGACCATTTGGAATGGGAGAAATAATGCTTGCTTTGAGAACAAGAAGAACCATATTTCTAGGGTCAAGAACTTGTGTCTTCATAATCTATTTTTTGGTGTGAGAGGAATCTGCTAGACGATATGGATCAGTATATAAATTTCTTGGATTCACTTGGGAATTACGTGACTTGAACTTATTTTAGGGATGTTTGTTTCTGTACTTTTTTGTACCTTCTTGGTACTTTTATTAAAGAACTTTTACCTTATCAATTTTTTTGTTCATTTTTCAAACAGTAAAATTCATATTAGTTATTTTCTTTTTTTCATAAATAAAGTCGAGCCTGTTACTCAAATAGATATTCCAGAGAAGGGACAAGCACCTGCATAACCTAGCCAGATCCGTAACTACTTCAGCATCTCCTTTCTCCCGCTTCCTTCTAATTCCTATAGACGAACATACTGATGGTAAAATTATTGTGATGAAGAACCATCTGTACTTTGTAGAGTTGATTTTGGTGGAAATTTAAGAAGGTTTAAAGAAAAGATTTAGGATGTTATGTAAGAAACTAGAAAGAGAAACAATAAGGGCAGTGATACAAGGGCTACTTTCAAACTATCCAAAATGTCAGTTTATCTAACTTTTATCCCAAGTGAGCCATCAAATCATCCAAACGTCTCAGCTAACCAAATATATAACTTCTATCTTGGTGTTACAAAACAATTTGTGTCACATGCAGTAAACAAAGTTGTAAATTGAGGAATTTCTCTTACCGGCAAGATGGTTCCAACTGTTGCATCCAATAATCTCCCTGTATGCAACTAAACAGTGATAACTGATAAGAAAGGGGGAAAACAATAATAAAGAAAGGAAACTTCCTGTGGAATCAGATTTTATTTATACATGTAGGGACCGAAGTTCACTGACCATAATGTCAAATCCCTTAGAAGTCTTTTATCTTGGATCATTGACATATTTAAGGTTAGTTTTCCTGGGGCGGTCCATGATAATGGGTGATCCTTTGCTATTTCTTTTTACCCTTTGCTATTTTTTTTCCAGAAATTATTGATGATAGGTCCTTTGTTGTTTCTTATACTTCAACTATCATATTTTTTTGTTATAGTACTGTTCTGTTACTATAAGTTTTTTACGATCTGTCGTTTCTTGTACTTTGTTGCTTCTTTTTCTGGATCGCTTTGGACTGTTTTTCCTTTAATCGAGGGCCTATCAGAAATAATTCTCTACCTCTAAGATAGGGGTAATGTCTGTGTACGCTCTACCCTCCCCAGACCCTGCGTTGTGAGACTACACTACACTGAGTATGTTATTGTTAGGTTGGTTGTTCATGGTTAATGCTTATTAGTGTTCCTTATTTAGATGTTTGATGATAAATGATGCAGCTGTCATCGTTCAAGGGCCAAAGCTGGATCCCGTTAAATAAAAAACCTACCTCCTCGTGCTGTTTCTGTTCTGCAATGATTGACCATGTGTTTCGTCCATGTGGTTGTGTAGATGATAATCTTTCTTGGGATTGACATCTCACTTGAAGTTCATTCATTTCCTGCAGTACATATTTCTCACAAACATCTCATCCACATACTAAATCTGGCACTTTCTATTTTCCTGCTTCGTCTTATCACATATCCCTACGTTTAAATGGTTTCAGCATTCTAAAATATCTATGAGTACTGTCTTCTATTTAAAAAGAATGTCACTCAAGTACTTTATTACAGGTAGCTGCAGTGTCCCTAAATGGCGCAGAGAAATTGACTCCTGCAAATGTAAATTCCAACTTTTTTATTCAACCCCTGAGAAGTGGGTCTTGGAGAAGAGGCCAAAGGAAAATTAAGATACAGCCTGTATGGTGTGGTGTTTGCAAACTTGAATTTAACAGCAAAACTGTTCTTGACCAACATAAATTAGGCAAAAGACACCAAAGAAGTTTGGATAAATTAAAAGGAGGCAGTGTTACGACAGCTGCTACTTCTGCTCCCCTTGTTGCTTCTGTGGTGTCAGATAACCCATTTGTTGGACTGCAAAAGAAGCCTAACAAGGTGAATTCAGCAAATGGACAAGATTCAGTGGAGAAGGCCGCTGTGGAGAATTTGGAGACAAAAAGACAAAAAGTTTTGGAAGGAGGAGCAGCCACAGACGAGGTCCGTATTTGTCTCGCTTGCAACGTGGTTTGCAACAGTGAGATTGTTTTCAAAACTCATCTGACAGGTAAAAAGCACATTGCTAACATAACAAAGCAACAGAAGTCTGCCCCTGCTTCTGCATCTGGTGTTCCTTCAGAGGTGTCAGTTAACATATCTATTGGACCACAAGAGAAGCCTGACATAGTAAATTCTGGAAATGGGCAAGATGCGATGAAGAAGGCAGCTGAGCTGATTGAGAATTTGGAGATCAAAACACGAAAAGTTTTGGAAAGAGGAGCAGCCACAAATGAGGTCCGCAAGTGTCTTGTATGTAAGGTGGTTTGCAACAGTGAGACTGTTTTCCGACTTCATCTCGCTGGTAAAAAGCACATTGCTAACATGAAAAAGCAAGCATCTGGAGTAGCCCCGGTCAATTAGAATGGGAATCCTGATGGAAATAGGAGAGAAAATGGCACTCGTTCTTGTTTCATTGTTCAGGTTTCTTACAACTGATATTACCAGTTTACTGTAAATGACATTATATGCAATATGTTTGATAGTACTTCCTTGCTTGAAGCCCATAAATTTCCTGAAACCAAGTCTTTTTCCAGCTATAGTTCATTAAGAAGTGGTTCTTTTGTGTGGATAAACAATGGACTGTTGATGTAATCAAAGCTCTCCAAACCTCTAAACAATTTAATGTCTAGCTTTTGTTGTAAACCAGAAAATATCATATAAAGCGGTTCTTTATCTTATGGACGAATTAAAAAAAAAAAGGGACAGTCTGGTATACTAAAGTTTTCACTATGCGCGAGGTCTGATGAATAATGTACACAATTTTTTTTTTTTTGGTGTGATAGAGACTCTTGACGACGAAACAGTGAACAAGAAGGAAAATGGAGCAATTTGATTTTGGATTCAGCTAGGCAGCAAATTATAGGATATTGTTTGATTGGGCATAAAATTATTTTTCTTTAAATTTTAAAAAAGATGTTGAAATAAGCTTTAAGCATTTGTACGACAATAAATCATATCATTAATAGTAAAACGAGAATTGTAAAATTAAATTAAATATAAAAGGGTAATATGTTCTCTGAAACAAATTAAAAAGAAATGTGTGTTGCCATGTAAATTGAAACGTCGGGAGTAATACTCTATTCGGAAAAGGGCCAAGTATATTTTTGTAGTATCAAAAATAGTTTAAATATCCCTCGTTATACGTTTGATTCAAATACACCCCGTTCCATTATAGTTATGGTCCCTTTCATTATACCTTGACACAAATTTAAGCTCAGAATCAAATGACTCACTCCCAATTTTAAATACCTTCTTTTTTCCGATAGCATTTCCGTTACAGAGAAGCATAAATTTGAGTCCGACACCTGAACAACAAAAAAAAAGGATCAAATATACCAAAACAGTATACGAAAAAAATGCACTGAAACTGCAACTTCGCCTTAACTTGGCGGAATTGTTAGTAGCATTTACTCCCTTCCACTTGATCTGACTTTTTTTTAAAAAAAATAAATAAATTATAGTAGTAGTTCGCCCAAATTGAGCGAACTGTGAAATTAAAATTCACACTTCGCGCAATTTTGGGCGAACTACCACTATCTTTTTTAATTCAAAAATAGATGTAGAGGAATTTTAAAAAATTCGTATACAGTTAAAAAAAGAAGTTGCAGGCATAAAAAATAATAAAATTATAGTGGTAGAGAAAAGACCCTCTTTTGATGGTGATACAACGACTTTTCAAAGCAATATGAAATTCAAAGAAGTTGATGATGATAGAGAACTTTTGAGGACATTGCTAAAAGAATTCGATCAAAAACAAAATAGATCGATGAATATTCTTAACGAAAGCCAGCAGGAGAGTGTTTTTTTGAAAATAAAATTAAGTGAAGAAATAAAAAAATAATCGGTGGATGTTTCTCTGCGTTATTTTGATTTATTTTTTAATTTTTAAATGTTTGATGTAATAATTTTTATTAAGTAGTGTTCGTATGCTGTAATTTAGACTTAAACTTATTATGTAAGATTTTACTATATTTTTATTCAAGTTAATAAGATTTTTACTTTTGTAATAATATATTATTTACTATGTTCAATTATAAAGTGTGATTTTTTTATGCCTGCAATTATTTTTTTAACAGTATACGATTTTTTTTTAAAACTTCTTCCATATTTATTGTTGGATTAAATTAAAAAAAAATTAGTGGTAGATCGAAAAGTGTGAATTTTAATTCCACAGTTCGGCCGATTTTGGGTGAACTACCACTATAATTTTTTAAAAAAAATCAGATCAGATGGAAGGGAGTAAATGTTACCGACAGTTCGCTCAAGTTAGGGCGAAGTTGCTGTTTTGGTGCATTTTCTTTTTCGTATATCATAATTGCCCCCTCTCATCATCTACAGTCAAATCTTGTTATAGTAGCAATATTTGTCTGAAAATTTTATGGCTGTTATAGCAAGGTATTATTATATGTACACTGATATTTGACGTTTAGATCTCATTTAGCTGTTATAACTAAGAGTACATAGAAATCTAATTTAATAATTTTGTATACCAAAAAGAAGAAATATATTTGTTAACCAATTTAACTAAAAAATATAGAAATAGTATGAATGTAAAAAAAAGCAAACAACAGTATTCTTTAATTTTTTTCGTGAAGTTACAACCATAACTGGTGGACACTATTTTAATATAATTATTTCCTTTTACATATCCGTACTTGAAATTTACTGGTGTGCACCATATTAATGATAATAACTAAAAAAATTTAATATTTATTTTTATACAATAATCTATATCTTGTAAAATATTATTGCACAATATTTAAGTATGGCTATTATAGAGAGGTAATTTTACAAAGAGTATACCGTTATATTGAATGTCATAGAATACTGTTATAAAGAAGTAAAATATAACATATGAAATCGGTTCTTAAGAAAATCATATTGTTATGGTCAGTGGCGTAGCCAGAAATCCGGCTAAGGGTATTTAAATTTATAAAGTAAATAATTTTTTGATAAGTGGGTACATAAAAAAAAAATTAAATCAAACTATGCACATATTATTTAGTTTTATGTTATACCCCGTAGAATTCCCGGCACCTAGACGACCTATTCGCACGTTGGTTAAGCATATTTGAAGGCCATACGTGCTAGAGAAAGGCTCGGGAAAAGATCGGACGAGAAACCTGTCGAACCATCGCGGAAGGAGCCGAGGCAGAGCCCCTCCGCGATGGCAGCGTGTCACGGAGGAGAGGCCTCCGCGTTGGCTCCGTGACACGTTGGCCTTGTCCAGGCCCAAGTATATAAAGCCCCACTTCGGTTTTAAATAATAAAAACCTTTAAAAAATTTCCAGAGAACAGAGGCAAACGCAGAGGGAGAAGAAAGGAACGAAGAAATTATATAATTTTCGTCCGATTACGCTGCTAAACGTTGTCCAAATTCAAATTAACTCCAGATACTGAGGTATTTAGCAGCAGAGAGCATTCCTACGGATTCAGTTTCGTAAATATATGGCCGACGAATCGTCGAGCCACCGAGCTAAGGTAAGTGGAATTGCTCTAAATTAGTGTTTATGTGTTCCTAACTGTGAAGTGAATGTTTCTCCCTTCTGGACCTCTGAAAAATAGCGAGTTTTCGACCGTCTTTCGATAAGCCTAAGTTTAGGCTATAAACTATATCGAAAGTGACGTTGCTCCTTACAATAAAACTGTATTTAGTATTAATTGGCATATTTATGAATGCAGTTGGGAGAAAATAGCTGAAGTGCTGGCCGAGCCTCGTCCGACAGACGAGTAATTCAAGAATAAGGTATGTAAAGCTAGTTCCCTCGGCAAGTTAGGTAATATCGGTACAATGTAGTAATTTACAGACCAGTAGAATGTTCAGAAGTCGAGGTTACGTTTATTGTGAATGTTGATACGATATGAGAAGCATCGAGTTGTAACTTGCGTGAAACTTACTAGTACGACATAGATTCTGACACAAGTGTTAGAAACTGCCCAGTATGCTCAGTATGTGATGTAATTTGAAATGTTAAGATATTATTGTATTTAGTTGAAACCCCGTAAAGTGCTGCAATATCCGTAAAGCACTTCAGAAATAGAATGGCAGGCTAAAATAAAGTTTAGAACGCATGTTAGGAATAGTAAATCATGTTAACACAGAAACTCAGTAAAACAGCATAGTTTTCAGCAGAAACACTATCTTATATAGCATTTGCCCCAGTACAGCCCGGCAGGAGACTATATTCATATTTAAATATATTTACCAGTTTCAGTACGTATTAATTACGTACAGATTACTATCATCAGTTCAGCATGTAATATATATATGATACTTTACCCTTATTAGCCTCAGTATGTGAGATATACAGACAGTATTACTAGTTGAGACCGTTGTATTGTTTGGGGTTGGACTACCTAGCATTCATGACCGCCCTAGGGTTGATAGCTGTATCGACTCGTCCGCCAGAGGACGAGGATACGTCGCTCTACGGAGTGGCATGCCATCCCACAGGGGACGAAGATGGGATGCCAGTTTCCCCATATTTTGCCTTGGTCGGCTTTTATACACCCCCGTCGAGCGGGTACGCCCGGGGTGTTGATTCAGGAGTCCTTCGGGCTCAGATGCAGTTATAGTCAGGGGCTCAGCGAGCCCAAGTGCATACCCAGGGGACCTACAGGATGCTTACGGGGTTTATAGGAGATGGGATGACCGGGGTAGGGGTATAGATTCCGTGCTGGTTGTACCTCCCGGCTTATGGGGGCCGGGTAAGGTTTATGTATGCTATGTATGTTATGATATGTTGTGCTATGTTATAGTAGATCGACAGTAGAACAGTAAATCCTCAGGTATGACTCTCGCTCCTTCCAGTATAATTGAAAGAAGGTATGACTTACATTGTCAGACAGTTAATCTATTCCTTCCTATTTCAGTTTTATCAGTTACACTCTTGTCTTCAGATTTTGCTTTCAGTTATTGCTTTACATACTCAATACCAGCGGTACTGACGCCCGGTGGGGCGCTGTATTACTTGCCTGCAGGTACTCATAGACGAGCAGGCGATACCACGTGATTCCTGTCAGCGATCGGGTATTCAGCTCCTGTCATCCGGAGACTGAACCCCAGAGGTGTATTTCATTTTCTTTTGTTGTATAGTACGGGTAGGTCGGGGTCCTGTCCCGATCATTTCTATTGTTATTCCTAGAGGCTTGCAGTCTGTATATGCTTTCCCTGTGGTCAGATGAGCCGGTCGTGTGAGGCCGTGCAGTTGTATAGCTGTTAGTACTCTTTCTTTCTTTTATGATGGCCGTGTGGGGCCATAGTTTGCCAGTAGTGGTGACCTTGCCGTTCACGTAGCTTTTTAATACTTCATGATTGAGTTGCAGATAACTAGACAGCATGGTGGCCTTGTCGGCCCGCATAGGTCTCCCTGTATTGGTATGTTTCTGGTCAGCTATTAGAACAGGTACAGAAGGCTATAGGCCAATGGGCCGGGGGCTGTGTTTACAGCCGTTATATAGCCCTTTGTTTCCAGAAATATGAGTTAGAGCCAGCCAGGCACCAGATGTGCCCAGGCTTAGCAGTCCAGCAGTTCAGGTCCTAGCAGGGCACCAGGTGCCAGTCATACCCCCCAAGGCGGGGTGTGACATTTTACCATTTCAACTTATAACTTTTCTTCAAATCATTGTCCAAGCACTAAATTTTGAAATGTATTTTTGAATTTTGACTGAAAGTTTTATTTGAACGGAAAAAATCATTCAAGAAATCCAATAAAAATAAATATCAAGCACCAATAATGAAAAAAAAAACATTGAAAAATAACAAAAAAAAAATAAAAGAAAATATAGAGAAGAATAAACTACGAAATCAACTTCACGACGTCAACGCATATAAGAAGATTTTAAATAAACTTTCTTGTTGTAACTACAAAGTAATTCAAATTAATTTCGTTTAAATAGTTAATTTCTTTCTATGTATTTTTTTAATAAAAATAGTAAATATTTAAATGATATTGGTGTTAGTTTTCAAATTTTAAAAAGGTTTAAATGAAATTATTCACCTCTTTAATAATATTTCATGAGTAAAATTTGAAAGAAAAAAACAAGGAATTGTCAAGCAGACAGTGAAAAAAGAAAAATGCTTTGCTAGAGGTTTGAACCAATAACAACGTAGGTCTCAACTTAGGCATTTATCACCGTTGAGCCAAATCATTCAGTTGTTATAAAAGTGTTTTATTTAAAATATATACATATAAAATATCATATTCAATTCTATATACCAATATAATTTTTCGATGAAGGGTGTTCGAATGACCAACTTTAACGTAGTGTAGTTTCACTCCTGATTATAGTAAAATATTGTTATACCAAAGAGCTATTATACGGAGGTTCGACTATACTTAAACTCGGCAAAATTCACTATTCAATGTCCACTTTTTTAATCACTTGTTTACGGTCCTCCATCATCCGTCTCTGTTTGAGCCCTAACGAAGCAAGAACAAATTTCAATTTATGAACACTAATAAACCCATAGCCATTTTGACATGTGGCAATTAATAATTGGTGTATGATTCGCATTTTTTTCCTATAACTGAGATTGGCTGAAAAGTGGAGTATAAATACTGAGGGGTCGTTTAGTTAGAAAATAAGTTATCTCGGGATAACTAATCTCAGGTTTAGTTATCCCGAGATTATTATCCCATCTTCAATAAATAATAAGGAATAAATATGGGTTTATCTCATGTTTGGTTGAGATAAAATCTCGGGATAACTTATTTCGGGATTAGTTATCCCACATTAAGGGTGGAATAAAAATAACACTATAATCCGGGATAAGTTATCCCGAGATTTTATCTCAAACAAATATGAAATAAACTTATATTTATTCCTTATTCTTTATTGAGGGTGGGATAATAATTCCGGGATAACTAAACCCAGGATTAGTTATCCCGGATAACTTGTTTTCTAACCAAACGACCCCTGAGTTAATATCTTAAATGATCTCTCAACTATGGGAATATATTTGTAAAGTCACTAAACTTTAGTTTATATTAATAAAATCACTCAACTTGTAGCTTTTCTCTCACAAAATCGTTCAACTAAATTTATCATAAAAGAATATTTGATATGGCAAAATAATTTAATTTTTTATGCCATGTCAATATAAGTCCCACAAATAAAAAAAAAATAAAAAAAATGAGCTTATCAAATAATATTAAATTTTAATTGAATTAAATTAAATATAAAATAAAATATATATCAAATTTAAATTACAATTAAATATTATACATCCTATCTAATATACCTTTTCAAATAATTTCTTGGGGATCATGCAGTAAGTTTATGGCAGTAACGAAGCTAAAGGAATAAAAGTAATTTTTTTTATTAAAAAATTATACTATATAAATAATAAATTTATTTACTTTTACTTCAAAGTGAGCTGTTACATTCCTTTAATATAGGGAAAGATTCTAATATAATAATAAAAAGTTCAAAATTGCTTTAAATCACATGTGCAATCTAAATTTTAGCACTCTAACCAAATTTATTTTAAAGTATTCATATAATTTCTTTTGATTTTTGAGCTGATTGATATTAAAATTTTTGCTATACATATGCACGCAGTTAGATTTTTAATATTTCTCCTTCTTCTTTCGATACGTATGTTAAAAAAATTAGCAGACTTCTAAAATATTGTTTAAAAACTTAGAACACTTCTAAAATACTTAATTTTTGGTTTGAAAATTCAAAAGTTATTCTACTTTAAGAAATTTTATATAATAAAATAATAAATAAATTATAAAGTTAATAAAACTAAAACATCCAAAAAAAGATAAATGGGATTCCCATTCGTCTAATAGATAAATAATGTCACGTAAATGGAGATTTGATTTTATAATTTGTTAAAATATTAGCTATATGACTTTTTCCAAAAGATATTACTAAAATATAACACAAATAATTTTTTTAAAGTTTATTTATTTGTGGGATCTATACTTACATGACATAAAAAATTAAATTATTCTGTCATGTCAAATATTCTTCTATGATAAATTTAGTTGAATGATTTTGTTAGAGAAAAGCTACCGGTTGAGTGGTTTTATTGATACAAACTAAAGTTTAGTGACTATACAAGATATATTCTCATAGTTGAGTGATCATTTAAAATATTAATTCATTATTTATATCATTTTTAAATTGTTCAAGGAAATAATATGACCCTCACAAAATTTGAGTGTCCACTTAAAAATAGTGTTATAGTTGGAGGGGGAAATTATGTATTCTCTCTTTATACCAATCGCAATTGTCTCCCATTGACATGGATGTTTACGCAAATACTAGTATCAGTAGATTCTATAGAGAAAATTTCTGCTTGTCTTTTATGGAAATGCCATCGCGAAGAAGGCGGCAACCATAGTTTCAGAAAAGAAAAGAAAAAACTCAAAGGGAGACGAACTGGGTTAAGGATTGGTTAAACGAGTGGATTTGGAATTGGGTATTTACAGTTGTGAATAGGTTATTTGATTTTAAGTTAACGTGTTTTTCGTCAAAATTAAGAGGAGATTTGTGTCAAAATATAACGAGAGAGATATTTACATAAAAGTATAACAAGAAAAGTATATTTGGATCGAAGGTATTACGAGAGATATATTTAAATTATTTTTTGGGAAAAATGTTAAATTTATCCTTCTACTTTAGTTTAATAGTTAATTTTAACCTCCGTCATACTTTGGGCTATATTTTCCCCCCACCGTCATCAAACTATTTACTTTTACCCCTCATTTAACATAAATTCTCAAATCAGATAAAAAATAAAACTCATAAATCCACAATATAATATACCCGACCCAACTTAATGAAAATATACCCAAATTTCTAACTCGCTCACGCAAACAAATAACCCCACTCATAATTTTAAGGTAAATTTAAATATTTAAAGAAAACCCAGTTGTCAATTTAAAAGATTTATGCAAGTGTGATAGACTACAGTTGTGGTTGGAAAAGAATTAGGTGAGGAAGATGATAATAAGGGATTAGGATCAAAAAAGTCGTGGTTGTGATTGTAGGGGCTGTAACTTATACGTTTTGGACTTCACCTTTTCGTATGGATTTATGGATTTTATTTTTAAAAATAGATAATTTGATGTAATTTGAGAATTTTTGTTAAATGAGAGATAAAAGTGAATAGTTTGCTGACGGCGGGAATAAATATAGCGGATAAAATTAACTATTAAATTAAAATAGAAGAATAATATAAGCCAGTAAGCTTATAAAACCAATTAAACATAAGGTTCATATTCCAATATTTTCTAGTTTTTGACTTCACTCATCTAAGGGCTGAACATAATCCAATCAATGATAGAATAATTAATATATAAATAACTAAATTTTATATAATTAATTATTATATAAAATAATATATATATTATTTATAATTAATATCTGTATTACTATTACGAGTTTAGAGAACTCTCACCGGTTACCAAGGACCCCTTGGAGCAATAATAACGAGCCATGATGGATAAATCAAAGGGAAGTACAGTGGGTTTAATAAATTTCTTATAAATTATGATGAGAGCGATTTATAAATACATACAAATTGCATTTGAAAAGTGCGCCGATTCCAGTGTCTCCTAGGAGGAGGCACTGTGTGTCGAGTATACACGGTATCCAACTTTCCGTGAATGATACGACGAAAGATTCTTTGCGATTTATAAATCCTATTATCAACAATTTATATATATATATATATAATTCAAGTAATAAATTATTATTTTTAAAAAAATAATTATGCTAAGGAGATTTAGTAATTTATATGTATACAAAAAAAGACATTTTTTTTTCTATTTATATAGTGTAATATTTTAAGAAAGGGGCCTTAATTTACCCCTTTTGCACTCCCCTGGCTCACCCCTGCTTCAACCCTTTGTCACTTAGATACCATGCTTTTGTCTGCCAATCCTGTTTGAATTTTAGAAATTTTTGGCATGCTGTTGTTACTTTTTTATTTAGAGCTAATAGTCAATAACAAATCTAATTAAATTATCATTTTTTGTGAATTTTAACATTTTAATTATTTATTATTTTCTTTATCTATCTGAATTATTATCGCTAGACCAAAGCTCCGAGGCTCGATATCGGCTTATTATTCACAGAAAATTAGTACTCCTAATTTCAAAAGTAACTACTTCCAAGATAATAGCCATACTTGTTATCTGGAAAAAAAAAATAACGCTTGAACAAACCCAAAAATAGAGAAAAGCAAAACCTTGAATCAGATATGAAAAATGCTTATAGGATATAGTTTAATTATGTCACTTGTATTGCCCCTGGATCGACAAAAGAAATTTGAATTGAAGACTTTTGTATAGACATTAAAGTTGACAATTCGATTTTTTTTGACCAGCCAATAGTCAACAAATCGACAGCCAATTTGCTGGCCACGTTCAATTTGTTCAAAGTCAGCTCATATATATAGTACTTAAGGGGTTCAAAATTCAAATATCTGGCGGTATTATTTTATTTTTTGAATCCCTTAATCAAAAATTTTAAATGCGTCACTATATATAATAACTAGTAATAGAAAAGTAGTAAAATAACTGGTAAAAAGTTTCTTAATTTTGCAACTTGCAATATTCATTTGCATAACGCGGTTCTAGTCCCTACTAGACCAGTTCAAAGTCTTACATAAATTGATCAAGAAAATCCATCATTTAACTATACCAACATCTTACATAAATTTTGCTAAAGAAAAAAATACTGAGTGAATAATGGTAGAGTGTGCTGTAACGTTTCTGGTACGTCGACTTTCAACCTTACTTAATAGTGGACAAAAATTTCATGAAGGAATTCAACAAGAGATTGTGTATATCAGGGATGAATTTGAGAAACTTAGGGCTTTCTCGAGAGTAGCTGATGCAAAAGAAGAAGAAGATGTTGAATTACGAGTATGGATCAAACAAGTACAAGATCTTGCACATGATGTCCAAGACATTCTTGAAAAACATGTTGTCATGATGTCTGCAAATTTTCAAGAAAAGGGATCATGGCCATGGAAAAAATCCCATCATAATTCATTGATGTCTGAAAAGTTATTCGAAGCTCAAAATGACAATCTTTTAGTGATGTTGGAAGGTGTCAAGGCTCGAATCATCGTCATTTCTCAAGGACATGTGACATTTCTTCAGAAATATGGCGTTATAAGAAGTGATATATGGTGTAATAACCATGAAGAAGTAGTTCTTGATGATGATGCAGATCTTGTAGGCATTGAAAATCATAAATCAGTACTTGTTGATTGGTTACTTTCCGATGATCCTGAATGGAAATTGAAATGTGTAGTTGGAACCAGAGGTATAGGGAAAACTGCCTTAGTCAAGAAAATCTATGATGATCCAGCAGTGAAGAAGGATTTCAATCATACTATATGGTTTGAGATTCCGCGGTTTATCAATCTGAAGGAGCTAATGATGAGCTTTATTGATCTACAAAATGACAATACCCGTCGAGCAATTGAAGACATGGATGCTAACATGTTGGCACAGTTGGTCCAACAATTCTTTGAATCATCAAGGTACTTTGTTGTTCTAGATGATGTCCCTGATATTGGCACATGGAGGGCTCTCAAATGTTTATTTCCAAGTAAAACCCATGGCTGCAGAGTTATCATCATATCGCGGTTTGCTGAAACATGTCATCATATTTGCGTGGAAACTGGTGGTGATAGTCGTGTTTACAGTTTGAAACCTCTGTCTGAAGACGAATCTCGGACTCTTTTCTGCAGAAAAGCATTCTCTGGCAGCCTGTTACATCCTCCTCCGTCTTTGATCCAAATCTCCAAAGACATCATAGAAAAATGCAACGGTTTGCCACTGTCAATTTTGTTGGTTGCTGGTGCACTCGCTACCAAAGAGAACAGAGTTGATTCATGGGAAATGTTTCATGGCAACCTTGTTGACAAGTTACAAGGTAGTTACAGCGAAGTCGAGCGCATGAAAAGACTACTCAATCTATGTTATCAAGACTTGCCTTTCTATCTCAAGTCTTGTTTCACATATCTGAGCATAATCCCAAAATATCATGCCATCGATAAGATGAGACTAATTCGACTGTTGGCAGCAGAAGGACTCGTCCTCGAAAGAGAAGGAAAGGCAATTGCACAAGTTGCTGAAAGCTATCTCAATGAACTTGCAAACAGAAGGTTGATCCAAGTTGCTAAAAAGTACCCTGATGGAAGGTTAGAATCATTCACTATACATAACTTGTGGTATGAAATCATTCTTTCTAAGTCAGGGGAAGAAACAAGAAAGCCTCAAAAAGTCAGACATCTTGTAATCACTGATGAATTAGCCATGGATATACAAGATATTGATCGGTTTAAGCATCTTCAGTCTCTAATAACGTTCGGGTACTCATTCACTAATTCATTCTTGTTGAAGCTGTTAAGTGGCAGTTTCAAGCTACTCAAGGTCTTAGACTTACCAGGAGCCCCATTGGTAAACATACCAGAAGATGTCTTCGAATTAGTACATCTCAAGTTCTTGAACTTGAGGAACACTAAGATAAAACATCTGCCAAGATCAATACGGAAGCTTGAGAGCCTCGAGTTCTTGGACCTAAGGGAGACATTAGTAGACAAATTGCCTGATGAGATTGTAAGGCTTCAACATCTTTGTCATGTCTTCGTTTATCGCTATGGTGCTGGTTTTATGCATGGTTTCAAAGCCCCTAAGAGGATAGGGACCATAGTGTCCTTGGAAATGTTGAATCTTATAAATGCCAGTACAAGCATTGTGATTGAATTGGGAAACTTAACGAGACTACGAATGTTAAACATCGCGAAGCTGAGGAGAAAACACGGAAGGGATCTTTGTTCTTCCCTGGACAAGTTGATAAATCTTGAACAACTATCCATTTCATCTTATGAGGTGAGTGACATTATTGATTTGCACTATCCCCTTTCTTCTACACACTCATCCCTCCGAACATTGGTCTTCGAAGGGCGTTTAGAGAGGTTTCCACAATGGGTAACCTCTCTTCAGGCCTTAGCCACAGTTCATTTAAAATGGAGCAAGTTAGTTGACAACAATGCACTACAAAAGACTCTTCAAGATTTGCCCAGCCTTGTAAAACTAGTGCTAGACAATGCCTACGAAGGCGAAGAATTGAGGTTCAGGGCAGGTGGATTCAAGAGACTGAAAGACTTGCGTATTCTGCATTCTACAAAACTGAGACGGATCAAAGTGGAAGAGGGTGCAATATGTTCCCTTGTGGAGCTTCAACTGTGCAACTGCGGATTAATGGAGGAGTTGCCCTTTGGGATTGAGAATTTGAGCAAGCTTCAGTATCTTTCACTGGAACAAATGTCTGAGAAGCTGTTAATGACTGTGCAAAGTGGGGATTGCTGGAAAATTGCTCATATTCCCGGACTTAATATAGAAGATTAATAGAAAAAAGCTGAAAAAGTATCTTTCACTGGAAAGAGGCGAAGCTAGGAGGCGGAAAAGGAGTTCATCTGAATCCCCTTCCACAGGAAAATTACATTGTCTATAATTTATTTATTTTTTGAAGTATGTTGTCGAATCTTCTGAGTGAAAATTTTGTTTCCGCCATGGATGAATGGGTCTTTTGTCCATACAATTACCATTCAAATGTTTACATTTCTTTTTCAGTCCATCTCTCCTATCCTTATATACAAACTGAACTGAGCATGTAATAATTCATGGCGGCTCTCATGTTAAGCAAATATCAAATAAGTGATTTTGAATTGAGTAGACATCTAAATCAAATCTTTGTTAACTTCTTGGAGGCTATTTTTAGCTACTGGCTCACGCCTATATAAAGTTTAACATATTATCTTGAAGAGATGTTTCAAGATAAAAGGTATCGAATATTGACTTTCTCAAAAGGGTCTGTCTGGATTTGGGCTAAAACTTTTGAGTTTGGGCTTTAAATTGGGTCATTCGCACTTTTGCGCTTTATTATCCCTCAAGGATTAAAAAAAAATTCAGGACATAATTTTATGTTTTTGCATTATAATATCTTACAAATTATGCATCGTGTCCTTTGAAGAAAAAAAATTAAAGACCAATCAGTTTTAAAACTAGGCAATCTAGGAGGTGAATACGGGTCATTTGTCCTATTTTGTGTTGGTCTTTAATTTTTGCTTCTCATAATAAATAATTTTTTCGCGAGGTATAAGTTTGGATTTTCGTATCATAAAAAACTGTGAAAAATTAAAGTTAATTTTTTTGAAATATCATAGATTTTTCCTATAAAGTTTCTAGAGTAGCCTAGTATAGTATCTAGAATAATTATCTTGAAGAAATATATAGATATTTTAGAGTAGAAGATAAAGTCGCTAGATTTTTCTTGTAGATGTATCTAAAAGAATATCTAGAACCATCTATAGGAAAGTATAAATAGGGTTGGTCATCTACATTTAATTTATAATCAACCAAAAATCAAGACAATTCAAGACATTTTCTTCCATAACAAAGTTCTGTACCCAAAATTCTTCCTCTCTTTTCATATTCTGGGCTAGCAGAAGGTTCTCTCGGGTTATCTTTTCTTTTGTTATTCTCTACAAATACCTCACAAGTTATGCTCAAACATGACTTTAATTTCTGAAAAACTTATGTCCCATTAGATATAAATTTGATTACTAAATTGCAAAAGCTAAAAATCAGCTCATTTAAAGAATAAAATATGCAATCTTGTGAGTGAAAACATGTTCACATAGTATTTTTTTCTTTTTAACTATTAATAATAGTGTACGCGTTTTACGTGTGTACCTATATTAATAAGTATAAGAAAAAGTTAAAAATAAATATAATTGTGTGTCAAATAATATATGTGATCAGTTTCTCAGGTTTCATGCTTTTAGTGATACACGCATTTTGTGTATGTGTGTTATACATGTAAATATAAAGAGAACAAACTTTGTTAAAATAATATAAGTGTTAGTAGGAGTAATACAATCAATATCAATCTTTTCTGATATTTAAATGTTATATATTGACATAATATTATAAGAGACTTGGTTTATTCTTTAAAAAAAATATTCCTTAGTCCTCTTGATACCTATTTTTTGAAAAAAAATATGTATAAAAATTATTTTCTATTTTATTAGGAAATTTTTTTTATCATTATCTACAATAAAAAATAATGATGAGTTATTATGATGTTATATATATAAAAATTAATGATAGATTACAATATTTTTATTAGGAAAAAATTGTGTTTAAGAAAAAGAAATAATATTTTTATTATGAAAAAGAAAATTTTTGACCCCAAAAATAATAATAGGGACATTTTTAAATAAAATTATTACTAAAAAACATTTTTATTCAATTTTATTTAATTTGAAGATATTTTTTTTATCATTTTTTGTATAAAAATTCATATTATAAAATTTACAATGCTTAAATTACTCTTTTATCGAACGTTTGGTTAAAAATGTCCTTGAGTTTGTAATATAGAAAGTCCTTTGTCCATTTGTTTTGCTTTCTTTTTTTTCAAATAAAAAAATCGTATACTGGAGCTTTCCTTTGAGAGTAGAAATGTATGATTGAATAGATTTATTTTAGGAAAACGGCACAAGTATCTTCTTGAATTATGAATATATTTTTATTTACATATCTTTTCTTTTAGAAGATTCTACTATTCCTTTAAATTATTTTAAAATGGATAAATACATTCTTATATGTTGATGTGGTAAAGAGAGTATGCTCACTTTCTTGGAGGCACGTGAGAGTCCAAAAAATAACTTAAAATTTAGTTAATATGTACACATGTTATTTTTAAATTCGACACTTTATAATTAATTGATACACATAATTAATTAGTATTAAAGTTTAAGCAGATATTTTTTAGATTATTTTCTTTCCTTCTTTGTGAAATAAATTTAAGTTTTTTAATTTTATTTTTTTAGTATTGACGTTATGTTGACTTTGTCTTTTTTTAGTAATTGACGTTATGTTGACTTTGTCTTTTCTACAAAAAAGAAAAATTTGATTCTGATAGCAAATTTGGCAGTTGAATTAATTTTAACAAAATATTTTTTGAAAAAAATTAGTTTTTAAAAATGTTAGGGTTCAATTTATATTTAGTGTTTAAATTATTTTATTTTGATTTTCTAAAAAATAAATTACCTTTTCAATTTATATATTTTTGATTTTTTGAAAATTCTTAACTAGTAACATTATGTTACTGTTGACTTTGCCTTTAGTAATATCAACTATTTTAAAAAGAAAAAAATAATAAATTTGATCATGCGCTGATAATAATATTTATAAAAATTTATAAAATTTTTAAATTAAATTAGTTATTATAGGAATATTAATACTTCTATGTGTTGATAGTAATATTAATAAAAACACTACTACAAATTATAATTTTCATAATAAATTAATATCATTCTAGGTAATCTAAATTTAATCTAATTTCTGTTATTTTTTAGTAACGTAAATTATAAAAATAATAAAATTTGATTATATTTTACACAAAGAAAGGAAAACAAATCAAAATATATTAGTTTAAGTTTTAATGTTAATTAATTATGTATATTAATTAATTATAAAATATCAAATTAAAAAACTATATGTGTCCTGTTATGAAATAATAAAGAAAGAACAAGAATATTATAGAGAAAGAGAGAAGGAGAGAAGTTCTTATTTCTCTTGATAGAATCAAATGCAATGGAGGAAAACCCCTCTATTTATAGGGATAATTTCTCCGAACTTTTATCCAAAAGATAGACTTCCACAATGATATAAACACATGTATCTACTACAATACAAATACCTTTATAGACATTCACTATAACACAAATATGTTTATAACACTCCCCCTTGAATGTATATTTGATAGATAATGTGCCTCGTTAAAACCTTACTAGAAAAAATCTAGTGAAGGAAAAAGAGTACACATATCTAATAATACGCATTTTGGCTGCCTCATTAAAAACCTTATAAGGAAAACTCAGTGGGACAAAATCTCGTAAGGGAAAAAGAGTACCGCGCGTATTAACTCCCACTAATGAGAACATACTTGAATCTTTGCACCGATCTTGTGCACCATCTTTGTGCGTTGTGGTGGAGCAATTGAATCATATATCGCACACTCAAATTTTTAGATGCAATTATTTGGTTCTTGACCCTGAACCAATTGTGATAAGGGAATCTTGTTGACTTGATGCATTCAAGTGTTGCTATATGCTAAATAAACATTTCTCATACCAAATTTTATTTGAGAGTTTTATTCTCATAACCAATGATTTAGCTATAATTGGAGGCATACAATTTCTGCTGAACCAATATAGATATGAATCAGCATTATCAATATGATTTTATAATTTGGAACTATGCTCTTAATTTAATAATTCGAGCAACAACCTTACAAAAATCAATTGCAAGGATATCAAAACACATGTGACCATACCATAGATGCATCTATTAACAAACGGTTCACATGGTAGGTGAATGGGCCCATATTCACCCTTTTATAAGTTCCAAAATTTCAGGGAATATAATTCCAATCTTAGATGATCAAGATCATTCTATCACGAGAACAAACAACACAAGAGAATTCTTGAAGAATCTTTTATTTCTTCAACATATAGCCACGTGGATTCTCAATTATTTTTGCATCACATTTGAACTAGGATGGCCAACCAGTTATGCCAACTTATTTCAGTAAACTTCTAGTATCATCATACCCATATTTATGTACCACAAATTAAAAAAACGGCGGATAATCTTTTACATAAATATTTATAACCCGCTCCAATTGTATTAATATGAAGATATTAGATCTTCCCATAATTTATAGTCTCAATTTTTTTTTCAATATCTTTGAAACTTATAAGTTTTCTTTTGAGACTTACTAGTAACACATTAGCTCTTTCAGAGCTCTCAATTAATTTTGTGTACTACAACATATTCCATCATATCACATCAATTAATAGTTTCTCCACATAGTTTCAACTTAGAAACAATTTTGAATGTTGATAAGCTATACTCATGAACAAACTTGTAGTCTTGATGGATCCAATCATATCATGCCATTGGGTGTATGACCATCTTCAGGTGGTCATACCTTTCTTTTAGGCTATTCCACAACAAGTGGATCCTTAATTGTGAGATATTCAATTTTAAAAATTTCGGCAAGATGATGACCCAAGAATATCATAACCTTAGCATGATCTTGATTTGATGCTTTATTTTCACTTTTAATGGTGTCTCCAAAACCCATTGCATCCAAATGGATTTCAGCATCTAACACCCATGAAAGGTAGTTCTTGCCCGAACTTTGAAGGGCAACGAACTCAAGTTTCGTAAGATTAGCTATATTAAATGAAAGAAAAAAATAATACTTTGGCCTTCAAATTTTGAGACAGTAGAGTCGTAGAGCAACAGTATCATCAAAAAAATATCACTCCTGTGGTTAAGTAATACATCTTTCGAAAAAGAATTTTTAATTTTTCTTACCTCAGATCTTTCAAAGTGAGTGCTAAAGGCAGAGATTCGTGTTGATAACGTGTTATTAAAATAATAAAGAAAGAACAAGAATATTATAGAGAAAGAGAAAAGTTCTTATTTCTCTTGATAGGATAAAATATAATGAAGGAGAACCCCTCTATTTATAAGAATAATTTCTCCTAACTTTTCCAAAAGATAGATTTTCACTATAATATAAACACATGTATCCACAACAATACAAATATCTTTATAGACATTCACTATAATACAAATATGTTTATAACATGTCCATATTAATTAAATTTTAAGTTATTTTTAGACTCTCACATGTTTCCTAGAGAGTGAGCACACTCTCTTTGCCACATCAACATGTAGAGGTGTATTTATTCCATTTTAAAATAGTTAAGGTGGGTAATAGGACCTTCTAAAAAGAAAGGTGTGTAGTTAAAAATACGATCATAGTTCAAGGAGGTACTTATGTTTTTTCCCTTTATTTTATGTATATTTAGATTAAAATAAAAATTTAAATATTTTAAGTATTTATTTTTAAATTAAAATAATAAAAATAAATAAATAATATATAAATTAAAATATTTAATTTATATAAAATGATCTCTCAAATATAAGTTCAAAAATAGTTCATTAAATATACATTTAACAGTTTTAACTTTTAAAATTTTATCAAATGTTAACACTTTTAGTCTGTTAAATATTTAGCGAACTCTGTACGTTGGATTTAACGAGAACTATAAAAAATGAGAAGTTACATTTTGAGATACCACTTTTATAATTTGTGCTATTTTTGATTTATTTTTAGAATATGATATACCCCTTTTGAAGTAATAGTTTATGCTTTTTTGTTAGTCTTTGTATTGAATATTAAAATTGTAAACTTTGTCATTTCAAGGCAGGTTTTAATGTTTCTGATACGTCTCACTGAAGTTTAAGATGACAGTTTGATATCAAATACGACCAAAAACACACACACACACGCACACAAAAAAAAAAAAAAAAAAAAGATAAATACTTAAAAAAAAGGCATCACTAACATTTAAAAAAGTTAGATGTTTTATTAAAATATCTTTTTAGGCCACTAATTTTATTGAGACGTCATTATTAACATGCATGCAAACAAACTACTTATGATCTAAAACGAAATCCATTTGATTAAAAGAAGTTCAAATTCAATTTCCAAATATGAAAAGAAAATATCACTCTTATTGAGACATAAAATGAACATCTTCATTATGTTACATAACAATGAATCCAACAGTACATTACAGCAAATTTTAAACTGACAATCACAACAAAACCTAATCAGGGCAGAAATCAAACAACCTAAATGACCCTTGAAAGATAAACCATTTCTGGAAATTTTGTAAACAACTACAGCTATGTTGCATTGGGTGCACATTCTTTCAAAGACTTGAGCACATTTTTGCTAGCCACCTTCTTGGCCATCATTTTGTATCGTCCCGAGCATGTGTCCTTGTTAGTGACACCATTTGCTTCAACCTCTACTGTAATATATGCTACACCATTCTCACGAGAGACGATATCTTTCTTCTTAATATAACTGGTCACATAGTTCACTTAACTATCTTACTGGCTGGAACTTCATTGTTCAAGGTGTAACCAGCGGTTCCAGAAGAGGTCGTATACTCTGAAATGTAGTATCTTTGTCAAAGCCAGAATCAACAAAGATCGCACCAGAAAGAGACTCAATAAAGTCTCCAAGCACCTATAGCGAACCAAAAAAAGAGAATGAGTTAAACCCATAGCATATAAGATACAATTAATCCGCAATAATCTTAAGATGAAGCTCTCGACAGTGGGAAAGATTTACATTTTGATTGTAGATAACTTTTAGTAACTTTCTCTTCTGTATCTTAATTTTTTGTTTCTCAGATGAAGTGTTATGGTCTAACTTTTGAGGCAAGCATGCAAATACCTTTGGGAAAGCAGTTTCAGCCTCCCATCCGAACGTGGACACAAGATCCAATTTCTCGAAATCCTCAACAGTACGAAATATCTGCCTCTGCAGATCCTGGGAGGCATGAAGAATGTGCTTGTGCAGACCAGCCGTAACTGCAGATTGAGCATAGCATTCATTGTTTGCAGAGGCAGACCTCAAATCAGTAATAGGTCCTGGAGTCACTCCCAGATATTTGAAATAGAGATGCATAGTAACAACATAATCTAGCACTGCATCTCCAAGAAATTCCAAGCGCTGCATAGCCAGGCGGATCATCAGCATTTGAATCAAGAGAGTTAAAAAGGCACAAATACTAGTCTCAAAAGAACAAACTATGAATATAGGCACCTAATATTACATCAATTCAAATGTGAATGTATCCTCTAATGCATACTGCAAAGAATCCCCGACACAACAGAAAATGATTTCTTTCATTATATAACATATATTTAGGAAAGGCCGAACTTGACTTTCTCAATCTCGACATTGTTTCAACCATTTAAGCATCTTTGTTCATATGGCAATATCAACAACTTGCATGTTTACAAGAACTTCCACTTGCATTCATTTCTTTCTCAAGTGCCCTAAAAGCCACACAAAAAAGATGTCAATAAAAGACAGAGCACATACAAAAGATTGGTCCAAATGCGAGGATATACATTTTGAGCTTAGATAGAACAAGTTTATGGGAGATCTCAAACAGAAAAGGAAAAGGAATATTGAACTTAGAGTACGATGCAGAGAAAGTGAGACAGGATTCATATTTATTTATCATATGTAAAACCATGGAACTCCCTTGAATGAATAAAATAATTCACTTCATTTTCTTTTCTATACATCCTTAGGTTAAGGTTGTTCAAGTTCACAACTTTCCCATTCTAGGCAGCAATATATTTTAGTAATCAAACTGCAAAATATAGATCCAACTATTTAATTACAACATTAAGATAGATAATATTTATTTATGAGAATAACCTGATAGCATCGTGGAATCTCAGGTAGCATGTAAGATCCGTGAGTTAGCGCTTCAACAAGCAGAGAAGGATCATGGAACTTGTAATGTAGCAGTGATTCGAAGTATCTGATATTGACTAGCTTCTCAGCATTCATTGGGAAGTGCCTAGCATAGGTGCATCAACAAAATCAATGTCCAGCCCAAGCCATTTCATAAATGATAAAGCTGCTCCTTCCCCGCCCGAGCTGAGGTAGGCACCTATTAGTGCCTCACCACATCAGCTACTCTCTTACTTTTAATCTTCTGCTTTCCCCTTCTATACATTTTTACTCAAGGCATCAGGAACTCTTCGTCAAAGCTGTGAGCTTGAGAATTATCACCAGGAATGACCCATGCTTTAAGATTGAATGGCTCATTTCGAATAAATCCCTGTAATCAAAGGTATTTATTGAAGGTAAACCAAAAGAAGAAAGAGGAAAAAGAATTCAGATAGCATCTGCATCCAGCAATATGCAGTTAAACCAATAAAATATAAAGACTCTAGGAACTATTTAAGAGTACACTGGGATATTTACTTATTCAAGGATTCAAAAGCAGTCGCTCAAAATTGTCATGTCCTAAATAAACGTACTCCAACTGATCCACTGACGAAGTATGCATGTTTTACAAATATGAATAAACAGCAACGACCGATACCTACTAATTTTCTTTGTAACAAATAGTGAACAGTTATGTGGGCAAGGAAGGGAGTAGAGAATCTTCATATGCGAGATTTGGCACTTAGGTAGCAGCATGATTAACAGACAAGATAGGACCTTAGATTAAAGTGCACGTGCAAATATCCCTTGGTTGTTCTTAAAACTTCAGTGAGACATATCAGAAAAAAATAAGTCAGCCATGATTAATAGAGACATGGAGTCGATACTACCCCAACTACAAATGAACCCAGCAAAACTATCGCCAAGGAATACCTATCGGTATTTTACGAGCACATCCAAGCTTGCACCGTGCAGCATTAGAAATGATTATATTTTTCTTAAAACTGAGAAGACCTTCGTGATAATTTTCATAAGTTTGAACAGCTGTATACTGGCAGCATATTTGAGAAAAGAGTCTCCAAGTGTCTCAAATGATTCCAAATGAAACTTCTCGAGGCATTTCTTTGTTGTCATTGCTTCCAAAACCTATAATAATAAAACGAGTAAGTTGTGAGAACGCTAACCCACAGGTAGAATGAAGCTCACAGCTTGAGAAAGACTGCTTTAATTAGAGCAAAGATCTGAGATGAGAACAGAGCAGCGCATACCTTAGCGGATGGGATAAAAAGATTTAGTGTGCAGTGATCCAAATGCATTATTTTCAAGTTTGAGGCCATAACCAAGGACTCAATCGAATGCATGATCGAAGGAACGTATGACTAGGTATAAAGGGTAGAAATAGAGACAGGTGGCATGATGAGGGAACAAAGTTCAGGAGGCAACTCAACAGATGAATCAGTTGAATCTGCAAAGGAGGCCAAAGCTAAGTGATCATATATAAGCATCATAACAAAAGGAGAACCATATGATCAAACCTTTAGCCTTCTGAGTTCTGCATCTCTGAAGGTAATTGTGCACTTTACAAATATGTTCACCCCCTAAGAAGTGGTTCTTCTTCAAAGCATATGTTGATCCCATGCCTGTAAACCACACCTTACTTAATATTTTGAAACCAAAAGATGACATATGGAAAAGGTGCACCAGGAAATTAGTAGCTAATGGTACAAACCGCTTTCTGTAGTATTCTCTGTAGGTAATTGATTCTCCAGTTCTATTATCTAACAATGAGTTGCAATCCAAGTTATCCAAAAAATCGGTAATGCAGTATATATGGCCACTATGGGATGTCCAGACCACTGAGTTCTCCAACATGCAACTACATACCACCCCAGCTTTGGTGTTCACCCTGCATTTGCGACCTTGTGTAGAACAGCAATCCATATGCTTAACCCCAAGAACTTGAGATGGAAACAGCAAGGAATTCACACATTTTCAATTTATTTCAGAGGTTGCATCCAAAGATGAGAGCAAAAGATAATCAGAAACTGCAGAACCAATAGGCGATTGACCTGCAGCAAAAGCGTCCTGCAGTTTACTCAGATCACGGTCAAAAAGAATTCTGAAGACACTGACTTAAAACCTGTGACACCGTCAAATCTGGAGAGAAAGAGATAGATATACAAAAAATATCACCAACCATTTTTACAAATAACGAGTAAAGAGATGATAAAAGCCATAAAATAATAGTCACCTCTTCAGAAGTAAGCGTAGCAACTTTACTATAATTTAGTTGAACTCGCAAGTGTGTTCTCCTATCAATGTCCAATTCAAAAGCCATTATTTCATCATCATACTTGAGCCTTGTCCTAACAGCAAATATAATCTTATGAAGCTGGAAATCTTTGTAAGAGTCATGTTGCAACTCAATTAAGTAGCAGTACTACATTGCTTCTGAATCATTGCTGCAATGGTAACCAATTCTGATGGGAAGTATTTCGATTTTCAACAGTATGGATTTGACATTCTGCACAATATATAATAGGTTAGACGTCGAGTACCACAGTCTAAGAAAACCACGTTAGATAAAAGATGTTAAAATTACCCAATTCTTTGTTGATGGCTTCTTCCTCCACAATATCAGGAACAAGATTGTTGGTCAAGGCACCCACATGATGTTCTTTACAAGCTTCCAGGCATGCAAGTTGCTTAATATTTTGCTATTCCACTGTACACTAATAGTTTTTTGCAGTGGGCAACTTTTGGGAAGATGTAGGGTGCAGGTTCCTGCTTCCTTTTCAATCACACACCTAGGATTGGGTTTAAAGTACCTACAATTGAATTAAATGTCAGTCAGTACTGCAATATTTAACACATGAAATACTAAAAAGATACCAGAATCCTTAACACATAGCAAGGAATATGTAGTACAAACCCATCCAATGGTAGCCTTGAGCAATAGAAGTATAACAATGACACGCTAGAGCTGAGGGTGACAACTTCTCCCGTGCTTTCAACTTTGTAACAAGGCTCATCATGAAATTCATCATAGAGGTAAACATGGAATAGAAGCATGACGTAATGATTCTTGCCGCATTATCTCCCCACTAGCCACATGTTTTTCATGCGAATGAGGGTTGAAGCATCCCCACTAGGATTTGAGTCAAAATGAGAATGATCAGTCCACTGTTATAATCAAATCTTCTAAATTTTATCATTGATAATTGCACAAAATGCCAAGAGCTAAAGTAATAGTTTAGTCTATTAAATTCTCTTAAATAATTCATTTAATCTTTTTATAACAGAAGTGCAATAGCCAGCGAATAGAAAAGAACTAGAAAATTTCAGTAAATAATACACCAAAACCAATAATGACGGAACTCTGAAGAACATTCATTGTATCAATTAGAATAGACTGACAAAATATACCTTCTGACCATCAGAAGAAAGTCAGAGTTCTGCATTCAAGCTCGTCTGCGAGATTGTTTAAAGCTACAAAACAGTAGCGGAGGGATCAAATCGAATGACAAGGTTGCAACTTTGAACATCCAAGCCCTCTTCAAGATAGATGTCACTACAATAATGTTCACCTGCAGTGTTTGCATGGATATCAGACTTTGATTCTAGAAACTATCTAGAAAGCAAAAAAAGAAAAAATTGACTTACCAACCCCTTGCGAAATTCTTCAACAATTTTATTTTGTATTTTTCTACTCTGTGACTGGACCACAGATGTCCCGTTATGTACTCAGTTCTCCAACCACTTAGTTCCAGAAGCAACTCATTCAATAGAGACCGAAGAATAATGGCTGTAATAATTCTCTCAACAAATATGATGCATCTCAAATCCTTCAGGTCCCTGTTGGAATAAAAGCAAAATTTCACATGTTAACAACGAAAAGATTGTTGGTCGGTAGATCACTAAATATATAATTCTATTTCCCAACAATAGAATGGATACTTTATACTAATTAAATCCCAGGGGAAGTGCCAAGAAGTACATAAAATGAATAGTTCATACAATTATTGACGAATCCAAAGTAGGCTCAAGAACGATACAAAGAATATAATCAAGTAACAAATAAAACAAAAGTTGAAAAAAATAAATCCATAAGCTAACATACAATGTCGAATACCAAAAAAAAGGTTCAAACTCAAGATTCCGGGAAAAAAATTTAGATCCTGCACAGACAATCCAAATTTTGGTAATAAAAAGGGGGAAAGAAGAGAAACAGCGTCAAAATATTGTGTTCCCTGGCATATATAATTTTTGGGCCAACAAATGAAAGACA
Source organism: Datura wrightii (assembly GCA_035772735.1). Classification (NCBI taxonomy): domain Eukaryota; kingdom Viridiplantae; phylum Streptophyta; class Magnoliopsida; order Solanales; family Solanaceae; genus Datura; species Datura wrightii. Next base: position 107,948,048 of record JASDFA010000008.1, on the reverse strand, counting down.
ATCATTAAAATAAGTGAAACCAAAGAGACGGATTATATAAGACAAGAAGAAGCAGAGGTGGTAATATGATTTCTATATGTCTGTTACACACAGCTAAATAGATCAAAAGCATAACCAGTGTTACACTATTGTGTGCAGCATCATTAAGTCAGAGGCATAGATCAAAAGCACATCATTAGTTAAGGGAATCATTAAGGCAGCATAGTGCTCCCTCCACTGCAGTAGATAGTGTCAGAGTTGACGACTCCACAATTGTAAGATCTTACTACGCATATTAGCTTCCAGAATATTTAGTTGCATCAGCACTAAATTACATCAATCTATATGTGCTTCCTCAAGATCTTTGAAAAAGAAGTAAAAAAGGTCCATTTTGCCCAGGGAAACAAAAAGATGGCCTTCCTTCTTCAAAGGAGTCCCTCGCAGACACAAAATGTTAAGAGAATCTAATCGACCACTTTCTTTTTTCCATTTATTCTACAAACTTCCAATAGATTGAATTGACATAAAATCTTTTGACGAATTAGTAGATTTAATATTCAACAGCTCTTACCTGTACTCGAGAAGAGACTCTAGAAGACAATTAACTTTGGATGTCAAATATCCAGCATCCGTGTTTACCAGAATATCACCACCAATTGACCAATCCGACCCTATGTTTACCGTGAAGAGCAAGAGAGTGAGAGAGAGACAGATAGCAGAAGGAAATCGAAAAAAAATATGTTTACAGCTTGGGGAGAAAAGAAAATGGATGTTGCTAACTATGATACCAGAAGGTAAGCGGGCCGAGAAAACCTTAGATGCATCCAAACTGAAATCCCTAACAATTGATTGAGCATATACATCTAATTCTCCCCATGAAAAGAAGTCAATTTCTTCATGGGACAAGAACTCAGCCGCCTGATTCAAAACAAAGTCATGTTAGGAAAATAATCAAGGCCAAATAGTTTTTTTTTTTGGGGGGCACCAGCAAGGAACAAAATTTACCTTGAAAGCCAGCCAAACACCCATCTCACTCAATCAAAATAAGAAAGCCAAATAAAGTTTTGATAATCTTTTTATTGCAGATCTAACCCTCATACAAGACAGATTTGACTTTGAAATCGAGCATTCATGCAGCAATGATAAGAAAAGTTAAAACAACTAAAACTGGAAGAGCAAAAATGTCAGACCCATATGTTGAACAAACCATCGTGATTACTCCAATTATTACGACAAGGATAAATTAAGGTTTAGGTAGTAGTCCCAGTATTCTCTAACAAGGCACTTTCCATTCTTCTTGCACACAACTACAATAGAGAAGGAAAGAGGCAACATAAGCTAACTGATAGTTGATACAAGGGAAGATATATCCAGAGAAAGACGAAACATTCTGTAAAGTAGAAAGACAAAATCCATTGGCTATTGATGTTTACCTTTTCTTTCAACTTTTTTAGGTCATGAGCTAAACTAAGAAACAATGTGCAAGGAACAACCACATGTTTATATATCTTCAGCTTTGGATTTGAGAATGGGATATACTCTGCCAGAACAAATTCACTGTCACACGTGTATACCTTCATTTGCAAAGGGAGATCACAATTAGAGGAACCGAGTATATATCTAAATGTGTGTTATGCCTTTCTGCTTATACAAAAGATATGACAACAAAATAAGTGCAACTCTAAGAAAGAAACTAATGTCAACATGCAAATGTTTTGATGACAAACATCCAAAAGTGAAAAGTTCAATTGCACGATACAGACGTGAACTCAAAGTGCAAAAATATACACTTGCAAAAAAACATGCTGATGCCATCACCAAAATAATTTAAAGAAAGAGAAACAACACAGTTCTCTTCTCTGAACTACATTTAAGCAGAGTGCATGACAAAAATATACAAATGGAGAAATTAACTGAGGGAACCTTCGAATTCATAAGATTCTCGAGGTCACGATTCTTTTGCCAATAACTATCTGGCATGCTAAAACCTGCACAAAAAGTATAAACATGAGAATCCACAGAAATGAGAAAACCAGTTTCTTAAGGGTATGATGCAGAAACATCTCAAAAGATGTCCAAAGTTATAAAATCAAATCCCCTCAACCTTTAGACTTTATAGGGGAAGCAGTCATCCCGAATATTCCTCGAAGTTGTGCACTCTCGCGGGTTAACTAGAGATGATAAAATTCCTGAAAGAAAATCAATCATCTAAGAGGAGAATTGCTCAAGCACCTACCACAACTCACACATTGCAACAACTATTCCAACCCTATCTCCATCCAATATAATAAGATCCAAGTAGAACACTAAAATGATTTGAAATTGACTTGATATTATAGAGTGACAAAGTAGCTTTGTTAAAGAGAATGACTTTTGGTCTTAACTCAACCTCAAAAAGTAGGCACATGACGCGTGCATTGCCCAAGATCATAAAAGGAGACTATGATACATGCTCTTAACCAACGTGGCACTCTACCAATTCCCTCCCTGATCACGCCCAGGGCTAGACCATTAAAGCGTAATCAATATTATATGGGGCTTAGCACTGGGTAAACAAGGAATATGATTGTGCCTAACTTTGGTACCACGTCAAAGGAATGAGCATTGGTCCTAATTCATTACCACAAGCTATCTCATGAAGTGAGTAATGCCGAAAATCACGTAACAACAACTCATTCCATCATCCAATGTGAGACATGACACAAAACCTAAAGATAAAAAGAAAATGATTGTAGCACCTTCATGGAATAGGATATTTCACAAAAAATAAGACAGCCACCAACGCTCATCAATCTACTGCAATAAGAATGTTTACATATTTTCTAGAAGCAGTTGAAGCCAAATATAATCAGCTATAAAAGATATGCACATTTGGAGACAAATTATAAACGTTCATGAATTGCATCACCTGGTTGACAGTTCTTTGCTAATCGTTTATGTCGTAAGTTTTGATAAGTTTTCTTTTCTAGCATGTAAAGTATTTCCAGTTGATAACTCAAACAATAAACTTATATTGTTTGACAATATATCAACTCATTTCAGCGAACACACTCATTTACCGAACTCCATGGTAACAAACTATTCAAAAATTTGCTTTGGATATGCGACAACCAAAGTGGGTCAAGTATTTTGGAATAGAGAGAGTGACACATATTTATACAACAGCATTGTCCAGGTGAAAAAATTGCACTTCAGAAAATATAACCAACAATTAGCATACACTGTTGTACAGAAAATTCAATCTTAGCACAAACAAAGTACCATCATTATGCCTGCATAGGGGGGTTTGCCTCGTGCATTGTGGCACTCATCAAATATTATAACTTTTATCATGTCTATTTTTTAGAAAGCTATGCCTCAAAGCAGCAAGTAGTATAGCCGGTGTAATAACAAGTACCTGAAAGACGAAACTCTGTGGTGAATACTTATCACATATCCAAGTAATATGCATACAATGCTTAACTTAATTCAAAGAGATCCCTGCCAAAAAATTAGGATCTTACGGCATACAATGACCACTTCATTTGCTACTTCACTTCAATTTTGATCTCTAAAGGTCCAAAAATAAGTTGGGTTGGGTTTGACCCTTCAGCTGTGGGCACTTTTATGAAGATGCTGGCCTTAGTTCAGCATAAAAGCATATACTCTATGGACCATTAGTTTGGGCAGGAAAACTAGAGAGGATTGATAGACAGTTACTTCCATTTTATTCCCATATAGTTGTTAAGTAACTTTAGGACTGAAATCCTTTTGGGAACATTGTAGGCATATTCAATGCCGACCAAGAAATTGTTAATAATTTATCACTGAAGATAAAATATAGTTCATATACACCTCGTGGTCATCCACTTGATGTTGCCATGTAGCAGCATCCCAATAACCAACCCCCATTTCTCCCCAATATTTGCCAACTTTCAAGTCAGTATGCATCATCAGAGCATCTCCTTGCTTGTAATTATCAAATCACAAGATCAACAACATTAGGACAAGTCAAATAGACAGTTTTGGACCTAAAGCCAAGCAACCTCAAACAGTATAACAAACTCAAAGCATGAGAAAACTAATGGGGAAAAAACATTTCATCTTTAGACAGGAGATAAATTTAAGTGGATACCTGAGTCACCAGAACAACAGTCGGGACCAAGAAGACAGCTATATAGGGAGAAGACTTTCGAAGAAGGTAAGCATAGCTTTTAAGAAGCATTATTGCTAGAAGGGTCTTTCCAGACCCAGTCTCCAAGTAAACAATGGTGTTCTGCTTTTATGCAGTCTCCAAGGCTTCCACCTGATAACAACATAACAAAATCAACGCATATATTACAAAAGTTCCTTTTTTCTTTTTTATGTTCTTTTTTCAATCAATTTTTTTTCTAACTCCATTAAAAGAGAATAAATATAAAATGTCAACCTTCTTGCCAGAGGGTCAGCGGAGAGCTGTCGGTTTTCAGAGACTGCAACATCAGATGGCACCATTGGTTGTTATCTACATAAAGACACCAACAAGTATAAAAGAGTGATCTTTATGAAAAAGAAACACAGAAATAGTCAGCTGGCTCCCGTTGATTTATTATCTACATTAACATCGGACCAAATAAACATAAAGATATCAACAAAGTAACAAAGATGAAACAGAAAACTCCCCAAGAAAATGACAACCAGGTGATCATACATAAAGGAGCCTATATATCTACATACCCGTTTTACCATTTCAAAGAAACACAAAGAAAAACCATATCGAAGATAAGTTTACAAAGCAAACCAAGAAAAAAAACAAGATTTTGCAAGTAAAAGCACATACAGTCAAAGATTTAACCTCCATGTAAACACCCATTTCAAAATGCATAAAAGAGTGATCTTTATGAAAAAAGAAACACAGAAATAGTCAAGAAAACTCACTGGCTAGAGTTGAATTGCAAAAACTTTGAAGAGGGTATTTGCCAGCAATTTTTCAGTGTTCAGTGAAGAAGAAAGAGCGAAAGAGAAGACTTCACTCAACCCCCACCCCATCCCCAACCCCAAACCGCCAACACTGTGTGGCTTATTCCAATATAATATATATATATAATGTAGTGTATTTATCCGCGCTTCATAAAAAATCTTCTCTTTCAAATACAAATTAGTATACGTATTGGATACTCACAGAAATAAATAAATAAATTTAAAAATATTTTTATTAATTTTTATTATAAAAATAATTAATTTTGGCTAATCATATCTTTTCACGTTACTTACATAAATTACTACTAATAGATAACATTTTATTACATATGAAATATCATTGATAGTAAAAAAATTTGTCATTTCATTATATATATATATTAAAATATAATGTTCAATACTTGCAAGTGAAAGTTAAAATTCTTAATAGAACTTCTTGCTTTATTTAAATAAAATACTCATCCATCTTAACGTCAGAAAAATAATACAGAACATTTTCATTTAACATAAAATATTTAAATCAATGCAAGTATGTATTGATCATATAAAATCATTTAATCTTTTAAAATTAAAGTTCTATAAATATAGAGTGATTTTAATAGGCTTATTTTAATATTTTTAAATTAAAATAATTTTAAAAATTATATATTAAAATTCTTTAAATTATAAATTATATTTATAAGTGAGGCCAAGGCTTTTGGAACTCTTCCTTTTAAATGATATTTTTGTATTATTTAATTACATTATTATATTCTTAAAATAAATATAAATATCATCATCTTTCTCTGGCCACCTCTCTTGTATATTTTTTTATAGTATGTTAATTATTATTTTTTATTTAATATTTTTAGAAATAATAAAAATAATATCTATTAAAATTAATTTATGAATTTGAATGCAACCAAAATCCGAAGTATAAATGTAGAAGTTATTTTATTATCTTATCATTAAATCTACTATTTTAATTATAACTTTTTTGTATTATGTGTATATGTATTTAATAATTCTTTATTGTTTTCGTTTTAATATAAATATAGAGAACTTTGAATTTCTTATTTCGAAATTTAATTTATCCTAAACTATTGCTAATAATTTTTAAAATTTATCAATCATTTCTTTGGTATTTTTTACTTTATTTTATTTGATATCTATAATATTTCTTATACATTTTTGTTTTCTACAATGATATTCTTATTACTTTTTTTCATTTAGCAAGTTACCCATAATCTGTTATACCCCGTAGAATTTCCGGCACCTAGATGACCTATTCGCACGTTGGTTAAGCATATTTGAAGGCCATACGTGCTAGAGAAAGGCCCGGGAAAAAGATCGGACGAGAAACCTGTCGAACCATCGCGGAAGGAGCCGAGGCAGAGCCCCTCCGCGATGGCAGCGTGTCACGGAGGTGGAGCCTCCGCGTTGGCTCCGTGACACGTTAGCCTTGTCCAGGCCCAAGTATATAAAGCCCCACTTCGGTTTTAAATGATTAAACACTTATAAAAATTCCAGAAACAGAGAGGAAAACGCAGGAGAAGGGAAAGGAACGAAGAAGTAATATAATTTTCGTCCGATTACGCTGCTAAACGTTGTCCAAACTCAAATTAACCTCAGATACCGAGGTATTTAGCAGCAGAGAGCATTCCTACGGATTTAGTTTCGTGAAATACGGCCGACGAATCGTCGAGCTACCGAGCTAAGGTAAGTGGAATTGCTCTAAACTAGTGTCTATGTGTTCCTAGCTGTGAAGTGAATATTTCTCCCTTCTGGACCTCTGAAAAATAGCGAGTTTTCGACCGTCTTTCGATAAGCCTAAGTTTAGGCTATAAACTATATCGAAAGTGACGTTGCTCTTTAAAATAAAGCTGTATTTAGTATTAATTGACATATTTATGAATGCAGTTGGGAGAAAATAATTGAAGTACCGGCCGAGCCTCGTCCGACAGACAGATAGTTCGAGGATAAGGTATGTAAAGCTAGTTTCCTCGGCAAGTTAGTAATCTTGGTACAGTACAGTAATTTAAAGGCCAGTAGAACGTTCAGAAGTCATGTGTTATGTTTATTTTGAATGTTGGTACGATATTAGAAGCAACAAGTTATAACTTGCGTGCAACTTGCTAGCATGATATAGATTCTAATATAAGTATTAGGAATTCCACAGCATGCTCAGTATGTGATGTGACACAGAATGTTAGGATATCATTGTATTCAGATGAAACCCAGTAGAGCGATGTAACATCTGTAAGACAACTCAGAAATAGAATGATAAGTTAAAATGAAGTTAGAAAGCATATTAGGAATAGTAAATCATGTTACTATAGAAACTCAGTATACAGCATAGTTTTCAGCAGAAACACTATATCTTGTTCAGCATTAGACCCAGTACAGTCTGGCAGAAGACTATATTTATACATATATACTATTACCAGCCTCAGCATGTATTAAGGACATACATATTACTATCACTAGCTCAGCATATAGTATATACAAATACTTTACCACTATTAGCTTCAGTATGCGGGACATGCAGATAGTATTACTAGTTGAGACCGTTGTATTGTTGGGGTTGGACTACCTAGCATCCATGACCGCCCCAGGGTTGATAGCTGTATCGACTCGTCCGCCAGAGGACGAGGATACGTCACTCTACGGAGTGGTATGCCATCCCACATGGGACCAAGATGGGATGCCAGTTTTCCCCATATTTGTGCCTTGATCGGCCCTTACACACCCCTGTCGAGCGGATACACCTGGGTGTTGATTCAGGAGTCCTCCGGACTCAGATGCAGTTATAGTCAGGGGCTCAGCGAGCCCAAGTGCTTACCCAGGGAACCGGCGGGATGCTTATAGCTATTTTAGGAGATGGGATGACTGGGGTAGGGGTATAGATTCTGTGCTGGTTGTACCTCCCGGCTTATGGGGGCCGGGTAAGGTTTGTGTGTGCTATGTGATGTTATGATATGTTATGCCATGTACAGTAGATACAAGTAGATCGACAGTAGGACGATAAATCTCCAGGTATGACTCCTACTCCTTCCAGTATAATTAAAAGAAGGTATGATTTACACTATTAGACAGTTAATCCATTCCTTTCTACTTCAGTTTCATCAGTTGTATTGTTATTTTCAGATATTTCTTTCAGTTATTGCTTTACATACTCAGTACCAGCGGTACTGACGCCCGGTGGGGCGCTGCATTACTTGCCTGCAGGTACTCATAGACGAGCAGGCGATACCACGTGATTCCTGTCAGCGATCGAGTATTCAGCTCCTATCATCCGGATACTGAATTCCAGAGGTGTATCTCATTTTCTTTTGTTGTATAGTACGGGTAGATCGGGGCCCTGTCTCGATCATTTTTATGGTTACTCCTAGAGGCTTGCAGTCTGTATATATTTCCCTGTGGTCAGATGAGCCGGTCGTGTGAGGCCGTGCAGTTGTATAGCTGTTAGTACTTGTGTTTCCTTTATGTTGGCCGTGTGGGGCCATAGTTCGACAGTAGTGGTGACCTTGCCGGTCACGTAGCTATCCAGTACTTCATGGTTAAGTTATAGATAACTAGACAGCATGGTGGCCTTGTCGGCCTGCATAGGTTTCCCCATATTGATATATTTCTGGTCAGCTGTTAGTACAGGTACAGGAGGCTATAGGTCAATGGGCCGGGGGTTGTGTTTACAGCCGTTATATAGCCCTTTGTTTCCAGAAATGTGAGTTAGAGCCAGCCAGGACCCAGATGTGCCTAGGCTTAGCAGTCCAGTAGTTCAGGTCCTAGTAGGGCACCAGGTGCCAGTCATACCCCCCAAGGCGGGGTGTGACATAATCCAACTAATAAATATATTCAATTTTAAATATCAATATCTATTTTATTCTAAAACATAAATAGATAAATTATTTTGTTTAAATCTATTGGTGTGATCACAAATTTAATTATCTATTTCATGAAAAAATCATTTAATTTTTTCGATAACGTATTATGAAATAATAAAGAAAGAACAAGAATATTGTAGAGAAGGAGAGAAGTTCTTATTTCTCTTGATGGGATCAAGAGAAATCCTCTATTTATAGGGATAATTCCTCTTAAATTTTCTCCAAAAGATAGACTTTCACTATAATATAAACACACGTATCTACTATAATACAAATATCTTTATAGACATTTACTATAATACAAATACATTTATAACAATCTGCACGTTTTTAACTTTTAGAACTCCACCTTTTACTTTTTATTATTGTTTATTAAATTATGCTTATGCTTGCTAATAATTAATAACCGCATGATTTCAGTATTCATTTTTTTCAAAATATTATTTTAAAATTTAAAAAGAATAAATAATTATCACTTAACTTAACTAACTTGTCCTAAAATCACCACGTGTCACTTTCTTGTGCTGCTACTTGACTTAATCCTAAGCAAGATTTTCTTTCTTTTAAATGTGTATATATATATATATATATATATATATATATATATATATATATATATATATATATATATATATATTAAATAAAATTAAAAATAAAAATTTGATGTAGATAATTAAAATAAAGGTATAAAAAATAAACCAACATTTATTTATATAAATGCCCAACAATAAAAATAATATTTTAACACACATTAAATATTGTAGATCTACAAAAATGAAACAACGAAATGTGAAGAAAAAGCAAAGAAAGGAGGAATAAGAATATAACTTATGTTTGTTAGCTCAAACCTCCCACTAAAGCATCGACAAGTCGACATGATAAAAAATAAAATTTCAAAAGAGTACAACCCTGAAAGCTTAAAATGAAGAAATTAAAAAAGAATAATTAAAATTATATACCCAATTAACAAAATAAAAAAGAAAACATGAAGACACACTATAAAATAGTCATATTTTTACTAATGACTTTAATATTTGTCAAAGTAATAGTCTCATGATACTTAAACATACAAAGACATACATCACATATATATAATGTCCAAAAAAAATACATTAACTTGAAAAGAAAAAACAAAGAGAAATAAAAACATATTAAGTGTTAGTTAGTCATTCTTTTCTCCAAGAACATGTACCTGAAACAAAAATAAAGAAAATCAAAACTAACAAAAGCTCAAAGAGTTATACTTGAGGCTTGAGAGGCCTGCACAACATTTTGAGAAGAAGAGAACAATAAAAAATATTATATTAACAAGGTTCATCAGCAACACATTAAAGAGGATAATATAACACGTAAATAAGAGACCAAAGATTCTCAAAATAAATGTATCTATCATATTCAGCAGCATTGCAGAAACTATGAAGCGACATTGGAGTTGAATGCATTTTGTTTATTGTTTTTTTGTTTTGATACCTTAGAAATTTACCTTCGCATCTTTTGGTTTGAAACAATATGGGAATGATAAAAATTATGCTATTTAATTGAGAAGGCAAAATGAACGGCTGCCATTATGCCTTCATTGTAATTTTGTTGTATTACAATATAATGGCTTTTAGAGTTGAAACGGTTTAATTTCAAGGCAATAATGAGAACTCAGAATGCATTTTTTTTTTATTTATTTAATAGAGTATGAGAAAAAAATAAAAATAAAAATCTAAATATTAAGCAAAAAATAATTAAAAATCCTGATCTTTGAGGGAGCCACGTAGACAGCCTAACTCTCCTTTGTAATAGAGATATAGATTTTTTTTGTGAAGCAAAGAAAAAGAGGGTGAGGAAAATACAGAATCTTTTGGAATCCAATTTAAGAAAAATTACAATAACTGTCTTATACATTTGTTCTTTCTTACTATATTAGACATGAAAGTATATAGTTAATACCAGTTGAATTTCTTCTCCTACAGATAGAAATTGTGATAATGTGAAGGGTATTTATGTCATTTAATTATATGAAAAATGGACCACTTCGTACTAGTTTTTGTCACTGCTAGTCTGCTACGAGGGGAAACGCTGGCGCATACTTCAGTGTGCTGTGCACGTGATCCAAGAAATAAAAAATATTAAATATTTTAAAAAGTTCAAAATAAAACTGGCTTCTTGCTAAAAACAAAGAAGAAAAAAAGGAAAATGATTTTTAAAAAATAAATTTATTTGAGTGGTTTTTGATTATTTGTATGAATGACTATTCATATACAATATAAATTATTTTCCAAATTAATATCCTAAGGTAAGTAAAGTACTATTATTTTTCTAAAATAAATCAGAAGGAACGTATTCTGTAAATGAATTATATATCGTATCACGTATAAGGAATATTAATTTAAATATTGTAATTCAAAGATTATCATTATTAGATCATTAGATATTTCTTATTTAAATGACAATGCTTTTTTCTTTATACATGTCGATATTTTTTACGCACCTTTATTAATATATGTCATATTTTTATGTCTTTTTCTTTTGAGTCAAGAATCTTTTGGAAATAGTCTCTTTATTCCATAAAGATGGAGATAAAATATGTGTCCATCTTATATTACCCAAATTTCATTTTTTTCTATAAATAAATAAATAAATTTCTTAAAATGAAATTTAATAAATTAGATTCACGAGAGCGGAATATTTCTTTTTCTTTTTAAAAAGGTTGAAATCGTGATCCATGAAATGTGAAATTTCTTTCACAATAATTTGAAATTTTCTAATCACTAAGGCGTTTCCTTTTAAATGGACTCTATCCAATACTAATATGAGTTATAACTTGTTTGGCCAAACTTCTCAAATCAACTTATTTTGAGAAGTGTTTTTTTCAAAAGTACTTATTAAAAAGTAATTTTGAGAGAAACAGTTTGTGTTTGGCCAATAAATTTAAAAAACACTTTTTATTAGCAATTAATATTTGACCAAACTTTTAAAAAGTATTTCTAAGTATATTTTTTATCAAAGTACTTTTCAAATAAATGCTTTTGGGGAGAAACTACTTTTTTTAGCTTCTGAAAAACATCTTCTGCTACTCCCTAATAACACTTATTTTCTGTCAAAAACTTGGTCAAACGCTTTTTTTTTTTTAAATAAGTACTTTTCAGAAAGCAAAAGCACTTCTGACCTCTCAGGAGCTTAGCCAAACAGATTATTAATTGTGCTAGTTAATTTAAAAAATTAGAAGATAAAACCCTCAAAAAAGAAGTTCCTTTTTTAAAAATTTAAACTTTAGATACAGGTTTTTTTTTCCTTATTTCTCATTTATTGTGCGATATCAATTTTAAGATCAGATTAATTTAAGTTCGAATCAAGAAATCTCAGTTTGACAATTAAATACGTTTTACCAAATGCCATTGCATTCTCAAATCTCAAAATTGAGATTACTGCTTCCCCAACAATCCTTTATGGTATGATGGATATATATAGGAAGTTGAGTAAGCTACTAATGGCTCGTTTGGTATGAGAAATAAAAAATAAAAAATCTCAAAATTAATTTTTGAATGAATTTATTTCATATTTAATTAAGATAGAATTTTAAAGTAACTTATTTTGTGTTAATTTATTACTTTTATTCCACATTAAAAATGAATAGCAATCTCAAAATATTTCTAAAATAATATATTTTCCAATCAAATAACCCCAAATGTGAAAGTTATGTTATATTTATCAATCAAAATTGCATGAAATAACATGAACCCGGAACCTAAATGAACCGGAGCAAACTAATAAATATCGAAATAGGACAGACTTGTAAAAGGGGATTGAAATAAGTTAAACGGTTATGCTATTCTTTCGTTAAACGCAAAACTTGACGCTGTAAAGCAGCATATCGGACTAAATTAGTCCAGTATATATGTCGGACTAAATTAGTCCTATGTTGTTTTTCACATTTATTTTTAAATGATATGACCTATCATTATAGCGGACTAAATTAGTCCGTTACACAGTCAATCAAGACTAATTTTGTACCCTACTTTTCAGTCTTTGTCATATTTTTTGTACCTTATTTTTCAGACTTTGTCATTTTTTTTTGTAAATTTTTGAACTTGAAGTGACGTATCAATATAGCGGGTTAAATTAGTCCGCTATGTATTTCTCCACCTAACTCCTTCAATCTCTATTTAATGGTCAAATTTGCCACATTCATATGTATTCATTCATAACTAAATTCATCTCTCATATATTCATTCATCTCACAAAAATGTCTTTTGAAGATAAAGTTAGAGTTTCAATTTATTGGGATAGTGAAATTATTCATGACAGAAATTCCGTGCATTATAATTGTCCGCCTAAATGCAATATTAAGTATCCAGTTAATGTTGGCTCAAAAGATTTCGTTCTTCAATCTATAAAAAAATGGGTGTGAAAAGTTCTGATTATAAGTTAATTTTAATCGGACAATATCCAACCTCATTTTTATCACAAGGACAAGTAAATTATAGGGAGTGGAATATCTATGATGATGCATCATTGTCTGATTGTTTAAGGGCTCCAATTGAGTATATACATCAGATCAAGCTAAATATGCTCCAACTATATGTTAGGAAGGAGCCTAGGACTAGTCGTCGACGTTCTTCTTCACAGGATAATGAGTATCATCATGTAGAAAATCATAGTAGTGTTGATGGAGTCCCCGTAACTCAATCTATTGATTTTTCTACATGACCGATTTCCAAAATATTCTTACCTGCAACATGTCAATGGAAACTTTAAGACATGATTTTGATTTTGAACCAAACTATTAATGAAAGTGATTGGTAATGTGTATTTATTTGTGATCTTTCAATTAATAAATATTAATAATACTATTTTCACTATTTTTTATTGATTTATATGATTTATGATTATTATATATTTGTGTAGGTTTACCCCATCATGAGATGAATAACGCTCCAAGTTTGGGTCAATCCTCACACTTTGGATGGATGAAAAATGCTGGAACATTCTCAAATGTTCATGTCTCATCTAGTTTTGGTGCAACTGATTATTATAGGTACGTCGTCTAGTTTTGGTGCAATTGATTATTATCTTTACGACTATTATATATATTAACTTAAGTATTTTTACTGTATGTATTTAATTTTTTTATTTTTTTAAATATCTAAGGATAATGTTACTCGAGATGATCCCGTTGTTCCCTTGAATATTGATGATGTTGATCATCCGAATCATGGCACAACTATAGAGAGTGATAGTGATGAAGTGCCTAATGCAGAGGTTTCCGGGGATGAAGTCCTATTTGAATCATCATCTAGTGATGATGATTCCATGATGTCCACTCCGTCACAAAGACCCATGTCCATGAACTTGTTTCACGACGAAGAAGTTTTTTCACAATCTATTCAACAGTCACTACCAACAGTGCATATACCTTTATATCATTCTCATGAAATTCCATTTCTTGACCATCTTCCAAATTGTCCAGATGTCTTTGTCGATACGCATGATGATGAATATAATTGGCAAGGTACGTGGCGTGAGCCAGAAGATCTTGTAAATGGTCCTACGTATCTTTCAAAAGGCATATTGTTCACGTCTAAGAAACAATTGCAAAGGGCAGTTAAGCTTATACATTTCAAGGAGGCGAGGGAGTTCTCAGTCATTAAGCCGACAAAGACTTCGTGGCGAGTTGTTTGTAAACGTGCAAATCAAGGTTGTGGATATAAGCTCACCGGTTTTAAGTCTACACGGAATAACATGTGGAAAATGAGAAAATATATTGAAACACACACATGTGATATGGATACTTGTCGTGAAGGACATTTCAACTTGGACATCAACATGATTGCTTCTGTTCTAGTTACTGATATCGAAAAAACACCAAGGTACTTTTTTATTCTCTTCTCAATTTAATTTGTTAATCAATATGTGGGTTGGTTTGCTTATTATTACAATTTTAAATTGTTAGGTTTCCTATCAAAGATTGTCAAACAGCCGTCCATAAAGTTTGCAAAATATTAAGTAAAAGAATGGCCTATCTTGGACGCAAGCGTGCATTTGAAAATGTCTATGAAAATTGGGAGGCATCATTCAGCCAGTTGCCAAGGTACATGGCTGCTTTGCAATACTTCAATCCAGGTACGATAGTTGAATGGAAGTTCGAGCGACATGATGAAGTCATTGAAAATATTTTCAACTATGTATTCTGGACTTTCGAGGCATGTGTTGATGATTTTCCTTATTACCGTCCTATGATATCAATAGACGGAACACATGTCTATGGCAAATATGATATAAAAATATTGATTGCAATCGCAATGGATGGTAATGGGTCAATATATCTCTTGGCATTTGCAATTGCTGCAAATGAGAGCATAGAGACATGGGGTATTTTTTGGAGCATTTGCACCTACATGTTTTCAAGGGTCATAGAGCCATAACATTGATATCGGACAGGCATCATGGCATACTTGGGAGTTTGTATCATAAGCCAAATTGACAGGCCCCATTTGCCTACCACCAGTATTATTTAAGGCATTTGAAATCTAACTATCAGAGAGCTTTCAAAAATGTTCGTTTGAATAACCTGCTATAGACAATTGCAAAACAACACTTGGATTAGAAGTTCCTTGAAAAAATGCAGCTAATCAAAGAGACTAGCGAGGAAGCCTATGACTGGTTAATGAAGATAGATCTTGAGAAATGAATATTACACAAGGATGGTGGTAGGAGATGGGGCATGATGACAACGAATAGCTCCGAGTCATTCAATGGACTGTTAAAGTCAGCAAGGGGGCTACCAGTTACTGCAACGGTGCGACTGACTTACAGGCAGGTTGTGGAGCGGTTTGTGACAAGATCGGCTTATGCCAGACGGCTTTTAAAAATCAAATGTGGATGCCAAATCCATTCAAGCGATTTGAGTCTAATCATTTAAAGGCAGCGCGTCACACCCTCATCAATTGTCATCAGCAAAGAGACAACATCTTTGAGGTGAAGACGAGCATGCACCATGGTCGTGGTGGTAATATGCACATTGTAAATGTCTCTCAAGGAATATGTCAATGTGGTAAATGGAAATTATATCACATTCCATGTTCTCATGCCATCAGGGGTTTTGCGAGCATTGGGTATCGAGCGTGGAATTATATTCCACAAGAACACAGTGTGCGTAACTATAAAAAAGCATACTCCGGACAGTTAAATTCACTCGGTGATGAGGTGTATTGGCCTGCAAGTCCCTTTGCTATAATAGCAAACAAAAGATTTTTACGAAAAATACGCGTCAATGCCAAATCTCGCATACCTAATGAAATAAACGTTCCAACAAGCACACTCTCTCGCAAGTGCTCTATGTGCAAATAAAGAGGTCATGATAAATGCAATTGTCTCTTGCGTGATCGCAACGCAAGATCATCTCAAAGTGGAAATATATCACATGGTGGTAGTACTTGTAGGAGCTAATTTTCATGTTGTTTGCACTAATGTTATAATAAAAATACTATTATAAGGAATGCTATTTGTTTTTTTCTTTGAAAATATTTACTGCATGCATTATCCTCAAAATATTAAAATGTTTATATACAAATTATCTCGTACAAAAGAATAAAAATAACAAAAATAAATAAAATAGAAACAATACTAATGAGTTCCACAACCCTTAGGCGGCCGTAGAACACCTTTCGGCCTAAGACCCATATGATGCCCATTCCCACCCTCTTCTTCGTCCCCGTCCATCCTCCTTTTAACTAGAGGAGGCTCCATGTCATGATCATTCTTTTTCCTACGTCTAACAACCTTCTTCTTCCCCTGTGTTTGTGGCATATCATCCTTCGGCACAATGAATTCATCATCCGGAGAGGATACCGGAGATGCCTCATGAAATGGCTGAGTGGGATCCTCCGTGGTAGGCTAGGAGGTAGGGTTCACGGTGGCTGGAGGCTCCAACGATCGAATCTAAAAAAGATAGTAAAAAGTTAGTTAATTAAATATAAAATAATTAATAATTAATGATCTATTCAAAATAATACTAACCTCATGAAATGGCTGAGCGGGATCCTCCGTAGTAGGCTGAGAGGTAGGGTCCATGGTGGTTGGAGGCTCCGACGACTGAACAAACGTTAAATATTTAAGTGTACATGAAATGAAATATAAAGTTTACCTGATCCTTAGTCATGCGGTCAAATTTATCTCTAATCGAGATGACAGCGTGATGTGACTCATCATCCCGATCAAGCCCTCGCTCCCAACAACTAGCATATGGAAAGGCTACCTCGTCATCCTTTGCTGGCCCAATAGGTACAGGCTGCAGAGGCAAGATCCTCTCCCAACACCAAACCTTAACGTGAAAAAATTATAATTTAATTCATCTTAAAATTAGTATGTTTTACATAATTGAATGTATTAAAATATTATGTTACCTGAAGGATCGGAAGAAATCTATAAACGTCGGTCATTCTTCCCATAGATGACCGACAAAGAGACCTATATAAATATGCTAAGACTGCGTTGCCCCAGCTATAGGTCCCTACATCCTGCATCCACTCTAAAAACGGTAGGAATCGTAAGTTCAGCAGGTTTTTCGACGTGTTCGGGAATAAGATCCCCCCTAAATATTAGAAGAATATATAGTCGGACTATCTTCTCAACCCTCTCAACTGGAGTAGCATCTCCAATTGGCTCCCTCACCAGCTGCTTCCGAAGATACTCATTGATGGCATGTATATTAACCCGACTGCTGCCAACTATATCCTCGGCTCCTACCAAGAGACCTGTCAATCTATGTAGTAAAGTACGCCAAGCTAACGATCACTAAACAGGATCCTACACGTACACTGCACGACCATTGATGCGCAAACCAAATAACACATGCACGTCCTGCAGTGTAATGGTAACCTCTCCAAATGGTAGGTGGAAGCAATGCGTCTCAGGCCTCCATCGCTCAATCATGGTCGTCACAAGAGCGCGATCAAACTGTATCCTACCTACTCAAATGATCTGATATAATCCGGCTGTAGATAGGTACTCCACGACGCGCTCATGAGGCGGATGTGAATGAAGAAAATTCCAAGCATCGTCTAAACGTATGGGCCTCATACAAGCACAAAAGGTATGGTGTCGTGCATAAAGACTCAGACCTATGAGAGGCCTGTAAACTAAGAAGAGTACCGTCTACAGGCCCAGGGTGCACGATACGCTCCATGTATATTATACGACCTATCTGTACACCTAAATTCATTAGTGGGAGTATAGTATTTTGATAGGCTTATTGAATTGAAAGTTTAGTGTTATATAGTCTACTAACAGTCTCTTCTAATATTAACAACACACATTGTATTCTTTTATTTTTTTGCACAATTATATTTGAAGTAATATTATGTTCAAGAGTATTATTGTCTCTCAATTTTATAAAGTTGTTATCTTTATTTATATTTAATATTTTATTATTATTTTTATTAAAATGTATTTTTGTATTTTAGTACGCTATTATATTTGAAATAATATTTTATTCTTTTAAATTTTTAATTTGAAAATATAGTATTCTGATAGGCTTATGGAATTGAAACTTTAGTGTTATATAGTCTACTAACAGTCTCTTCTAATATTTAGAACACACATTATGTATTCTTTTATTTTTTTGCACAATTATATGTGAAGTAATATTATGTTCAAGAGTATTATTTTCTCTCAATTTTATAAAGTTGTTATCTTTATTTATATTTAATATTTTTTTATTATTTTTATTAAAATGTATTTTTGTATTTTAGTATACCATTATATTTGAAATAATATTTTATTCTTTTAAATTTTTTATTTGAAAATATAGTAATCTGATAGACTTATGGAATTGAAACTTCAGTATTATATAGTCTACTAACAGTCTCTTCCAATATTTATAACATACATTATGTATTTTCTTTTTTTCTTTCTTTTAATGTCCAAACTAGACGACGTTTAACCCATATATCAGACTAATTTAGTCCGATATGTATAATAGACTAAATTAGTCCGTTATATACCATCTTCAACCCTATAGTGATCCCCCCATCCCTCTATTGTAAATCTTATTTTGTTTAATGGCGAGACCCACTGTAAAAGTTTTTAAACTCCAACAACTATCTCCTTCCATTTTTAAATTTTATCCTACTTCATTGTAAAAGATTTTTCTTGTATATTTTTTTTTGTATTCGCAATTTCACTAAAGAAAATAATTAAAGCAATTAATTTTTTATTTTTGTATTTTTATTATTATTTTTTGTATCCCCACAGTTTAAAAAAATATAGAACAGTTAATTATTTTTTTTATGTAATTATTTTGTATATAATTATTTACATTGTGTGATTAGAGCTAGAAAGAATAAAAAATGAGGGAAAAGAGTGGGGATGGGAGACCACGTGGGTAGGATAAAATTTGAAAATGGAAGGATATAGTTATTAGGGGTGGGCGTTCGGGTCATCGGATTGGATATGAAAATTTCGGTTTGGATATTCGGCTTTCGTATTAAGAAAAGTACAATCCAAATCTAATCCAAATAAGTTCGGATTGGATTGGATTTTTTAAGTTCGATTTCGGATTAATCGGTTTAGATTTTTCGAATTTTCGATTTTGACTTTTGAGCTTTTTAAGTAGATCATAAAAAGTAACAACCTCAATCCACCTAATACTTTACTCCTTGAAATTTATAACTTTCTATAATTTACAAGAATTGAGGTGACTCTAACGCCCATGCCGTGTATTAGATTTTACTTACTCATGAAATACTTTATATTTTTATATTTGATTAATAGAAACTCTCATATTAATTTAATATTATGATGGGTCACAGGTATTAATCTATTACATCATGAAAATTGAACTTATTGGTATTGAACACATATGATATGAGTAATTGAGTAAGGTTAAATATAAGGTATAAAAATTTTAAATTTTCGGATATCCAAAAATCCAATATCGAATCAAAAAATCCATAATTTTTAAAAATGAAATCCAAAATCCAATCCAATCCAAAGATCCAAAAAATTCGAATTTCGGATTGATCCAAACTACGCCCACCCCTAATAGTTATTGGAGTTAAAAGACTTTTACAATGGAGTGGGCCCCACCATTGAACAAAACAAAATTTACAATGGAGGGACGGGGGAACTGCTATAGGGTTGAAGATGGGTATATAATGGACTAATTTAGTCCAATATACATATCAGACTAAAATTAGTCCGATATATGGGTTTAACGTCGTCCAGTTTGGATGTTAAAAGGAAAAAAATATATAACAGACTAATTTAGTCCGTTAAGCTTATTTGTATTTTAAAAAGTGGCTTATTTTTGTATTTGTCAAATTTTTAGGGCTTATTTTAGTTTCGGGTTCTTACGTTCAAGAGTATTATTGTCTCTCAAATTTATAAAGTTGTTGTCTTTATTTTAATTTAATATTTTTTTTTATTTTTATTAGAATTTATTTTTATATTTTAATACACAATTATATTTGAATTAATACTTTATTATTATAAACTTTTTATTTAAAAGAACTATATTTTTTTAATTATACTTGATGAATTATTCTTTTAAATTTTTTATTTAAATGAAGTAATAATTTATGATGTTTTCACCCATCTATTTTTCGATTTAATAAATTATATATATATATATATATATATATATATATATATTCGAATTAATAATATATATATATTTTATTTACATGTCCTAACTCCCATCACTCTCTAGATAAACTTACATTGTATCATATGTAATAGATAAAAATGGTCTTATATTTATCAAGAAAAAAAATAATTTAAAAAGTTTAAAAGTGATTTGGCCAAAAATACATGCAATCTCTAATTTCGCATTTCACAATTCAAAAATTTTCAAATTAAACATATAATTCTAATTTTTGCAAACTAAATATACAAATCAAATTTCACATTTCACTATCCAAAAATTTTCAAATTAGACATACAATTCAAATTTCACATTTCACAATTTAAAAATTTTCACATTAAACATACAATTCTAATTTTTGCAACTAAATTCAAATTTCAACTAAAAATACAATTCTAATTTTTAAAAACTAAATATACAAATAAAATTTCACATTTCACTATTCAGAAAATTTTAAATTAGACATACAATTCAAATTTCACATTTCACAATTCAAAAATTTTCACATTAAACATACAATTCTAATTTTTGCAACTAAATTAAAATTTCAAATTTCAACTAAACATACAATTCAAATTTCAAATTTCAAAATTCTAAATTTTTCAAATTAAACATACAATTCTAATTTTTGCAACTCAACATACAATTCAATTTCATATTTCATATTACATCAAACAATTTTAAATACATATAAATAAAAAGTTATTTATATTAAATTAAATTAAAAAATAAATTAACAAAAAAATACCTTCAAGAATCTACAATGGACTGTTCTTGCTCTTTCACGTTCAATGGAGTATTCTTCAAGAATCTACAAAAAATATTTGTTATAACGGGTTAGAATCGATAAAAACAAGTAAAAAACGTGGGGATGAGGGGAGGCGCGGGGTGAATTTGCTAAACCAAACAGATTTGGATAAAAAAACGGAGGTAGGATCACTGGAAAGAGACCTTACCCGTTCATGGGTGGGGGATGGGGGTGGGGGGCATGGGGCGTTGGGTTATTTGTAAAAAACAGTGAATAAAAAAAAAACGACGAGGGACCATGGAAAGTGACCTTACCTATTCTTGGGTGGGGGATAGTGAAGAATTTTGGGGTAGGGACGGGGTGGGGCAGATCTGGGTGGTTCGACCTTCTTTTCTTCAAAAATGGAATATGAGATCTGGAAGAAGAAGGGTGTGTTGAAGTAAGTTATAACGGACTAATTTAGTCTGACATATATATCAGACTAAATTAGTCTGATATGCTGCTTTACGGCGTCAAGTTCGGCGTTTGATGAAGGAATAGCATAACGGACTAATTTAGTCCGTTAAACTTATTTCAGTCCACTTTTACAAGTCTATCCTATTTCTGTATTTATTAGTTTGCTCCGGTTCATTTAGGTTCCGGTTTCACTTCACCCAAACATCTTTTAAAATAGAAAAGGAGGCATTATTATTTTTGTTAGTATCGAGGTAAAATATCATTTTAAATATGCATGTTTAATTAAGTATTTTCATTCATTTATTTTTATTTGTGACATTTCGCTTCTCAAGAATTTAGTTGTATGAATTTTGATTAATATTTTAAAATATATTTTTTTAATCATATTAATATTAAAAAAATTATTCTTTCCGTTTCAAAATAAGTATTTTTTTAGTCTTTTGATTTTATTTTAAAAAAAGTGGTGTTTTGTATAATCAAGAAGATATTAATGATGTCCTTCTAATTTTACCCGTATTTAAATAGAGAGAGTTTTACATAATCAAGAAAATACTAAAGAGTTACATCTTTTTCAAGATATTTATTAAGAGTAAGTGGATAAAAATATATTGTTTTTTCTAGAAATAAGTAGTTTCTTAAGGGGTGTTCCTAAGCTAAAAATGCTACTTATTCTGAAATGAAGGGAGTACAACTTATAATATTTTCCGTAAAAATTTTTAAACATCTAAAATTTTAAATTTTAAATTTAATTTAATTTAATTTAATTTTAATAATTAATTAATTAATTTTTATGAAGTGAAATAGGATAAGTGAAAGTTAATGTGCAAATATATTGGCAGATTAAATGGATTGAGAATTCATAGTTGTACTATCACAAAAGTCAGTGACAATAATTATGTTGGACAAATATATAGGAGTATTTACTTCTCATATTTGTTCTTTGTTTGCTCCAGTAATGCTTCTGTTTTAAAATAAATAGCGTTTTTTAATTTTCAAAATGGCTAATGAATTTTGAAAATAAACAAGAAAAACAAAAGATGTTAAATTATACAATTATTGATTAAAAGATGTTTAAATTTTAGAATATTATTATAAGATATTAAATTCTAAAATCACTTATTAGATATTAAATCTCAGAGTCACTGATTATAAGACGTTAAATTCTAAAATCACTTATTAAAAGACGCTAAATTCTGAAATCACTGATCAAAAGACGTTAAATTTCAAAACCCCTAAAACATTAAATTCTAAAATCATTGATCAAGAGACATTAAATCCTGAAATCACTTATCAGAAGAAATTACACCCTAAAATCAAGAATATAAGATTATTGTTCTTTAATGCTACCTTGTATGACTCTGTTAAAATTATGATGTCATTATTATTTCAAACATTTGTTTGTGAGAGAAATTTTAACTATATTAAGAAAACAGATTTAAGTGTCTCTAAGCTTTGAAAAAAAACATATAATAGGAAAAAGTTTAATTAGTTTTTCTTTAAATAATAATTTAAAATATTAATTTTTGTAAAAAAAGTAATAGAATCATTTAAAACGAAGGAAGTAACAATTATTTGAGTAGAAACGGGGAGAAAAATATTCTCAATTATTTTATGTGCAAATAGGGAAAAGAAATATATCTACTAATCTAGTGGATCTCGACAAAAAAGATGTCCAAAAATTTATAATAAGAGAAAAATTCAAAATTTATTAATTTGACTAATTTAAATTTGTATTGAATCCACACAAAAATTATTTTTTATTAATAAAAATGGATTCAAAAATTTTAATTTATGAATTCTGAATTATAATTTTTTATTAAGCTTTAAATATATTAGTTAAACACATTAATGGAACTTTTTAATACTAATACATAATATAAATTAAAACTACTAAATTCTGCCGGACTTGTGACTTATAGCAATGGCTACTCCCTTACCTATCAAAAAAAAATGTTTATCCTCTAAATTTGAATTCACTATCTTTAACTTATTTCATTTTTCATATGATATTTAATA
Source organism: Datura wrightii (assembly GCA_035772735.1). Lineage (NCBI taxonomy): Eukaryota > Viridiplantae > Streptophyta > Magnoliopsida > Solanales > Solanaceae > Datura > Datura wrightii. The sequence goes on along the minus strand of JASDFA010000008.1, from coordinate 107,924,416 downwards.
TTTATTTTAAAATTTAATTAATTTAAATTTGCATAAATAATTCTATTTTTAAAAATAAAATAGTTCCTAATAGACGATTTCAAAGATAAATTTCAAACTCAAAATTTTTAGTTAGTTAAAAATACCTCCAGTATAATACCACTAGTTAATAGTGTGAGTACTATGTTTTTCAGTAATGTGGAGAGAACTATTGAATCCTTCATCTCCAAGGAATTATTGTCAATAGTGGAATACTGCTCTGTTAGGAAATTAGAGTATCTTCGTTCAATATTTTCAAAATTATTGAGTGTACTATTCCATTTAATACATGGAAGAGACGTGATTTTCTCATTATCATAAATTTAAAGAATCATATATGCTTAAATATTAAAATAAAGATAAAGAATAAATGTAACCTCAAATTTAAAAGATTATTTGAGGTTAAAACTCATGTATTAATTAATTACTAATTGTTTCAAAGGGAATAACTCAATATTTAAGTGATCTTATAAGTTTGAACTTTAATTTCAATATTTTGAATTTTAATTTTTTTTGACGTATTTTTTTCTTCTTTAAAAGTCTTGCTAAATCAATTATAAATAAATTAAAATTTATGGCAAAATGATTAAAATATTTCTTGACAAAATACTACTCATAAATCTAACGAAAAAATAAAAAGGAAAAGAAAATAAGTTTTATTGCCAGAAAAGTTTGTCAACATTCTACTGCACAAAATTTTTGCTATGTATCATCATCTTTCTAATTGCGATAGATATTACTCTAATTATTATTGTGATTACTTGTTAGCGAAATAAGAACTTGATAAGTTATGTCGTGAAAATAATCATTTTACACAATTGAATTGAATATGACTTTGATAATTGTGCTCTTGAAAGAAAATTGAATATTTACTTGACTATGAGATTTGAGATCTATTGATCTTGTAACAATTATAATATAGATAAAGTAATCGTCATAAAAGTACACAACATACTATATTTCTTGTAGTGCTTATCTTACACATAAACTTATATAGATATTTATGAAGGAACGCAATAAACTGTATATCATAAATTTATACATTAATATTTAAGGGTTATGAAAGAGAAAGACATACGCATCATTTAGATTATTAAAAATATAAGTTATGGAAATAAAAAAACTGTGAGTTTTATACGTGAATTTTTAAATTATATGATAAATGAAAAAAAAAGAAAAAGAAAAGAAAAAGAAAAAGAAAAGATGAATATATTTCTTGACCTAAAAAAGTGTTAATTCATCTATTAGAATAAATATGATACTCATGCTACAAAGAAATCTATCGAACTTAATTTTCATATACACATATTGAGAAAACAGTTATATACCAAGACTTGTATGGTTGAAGAAGACAACTTAAAAAGAATACAGAGAAAATAGTTAGAAAATGGTTTTAGAATAAGCATATAAAAATTATTTAAAATAAAAAATACCTTTATAAGTTGTTTCATATTAAGATATGGCCCACGCAACAAAATAATTCTTTAACAACTACATCCTCTAAGATTATATTGGTATATTATATGAAATTTAACTTGTGCGAAAAAAATATTAAAGTACGAATTTCTTTACTTTTGTCGCTATATCGAATGAAGGTTCAAACATTTTAAGCGTAAAAGCGTATTGGGTAATAAGGATAAATAAGAGGTCTCCTTACTACAACTAACCAAATGAAGTTTATATATTATGAGCTTATATAGACAAAATGGGAGTTTGTAACAATCCGGCCGATTGTTTTAGCGTCTTGACAATGATAACCCCGGAATTTGAAGTTTTTACAATCCGATTTAGTTTTTTGGTACCAATGAAGGTAATGACTAGATTTTGTTTGAAAGAGAGGAATTAAAAATTTTCATAGGCCTAGCGACAGGACCGCTACGGTGGGCACCTAGTCACCATAACAAGACTATTGTAGCTAGTCTCCCATCGTTGCAGCGAGAGAGAGAACCAGAACTTCACATTTTTCCAACTTCTAAAACCCAAATCCTAACATAACAGGGTTTTTTCATTAAAAACGCCCTGAAAATATCTTGGTTACTTTAGAGAAGAGAAGAAAAGGGAGGCTACGGAAAGGAAGAACTTCACCAACCCCTTTGGCGAAATTCTCCAAAGGGCATGAATTCGCAACAAGGAACAAAGTCATACAACTCTCTTGACGTTAGCTTGGTGCCCAGGTAGGTTATAGCTTAATGTTAGACTTCGATTAACAAGTTGTTGATAGGTAGAATGAAAGTTATAATACCGATGACAACCAGTACAGACCATAGCTACTAATTAGTAAGGGTGAGAGAAATAGTTGGAAGAACGAGAGGGGAGAGAGGGAATGTATGGTATATCATGATCATGAGAGTATGAATTGGATTTTAATGCTAGCTTATTGATTTTTCGCTCTAGGTAGAAGGTCCTAAACGCTACGTCTATGGCATGCTCCCGAATAGGGGCAGATATTATTTGTATATAGATTATTATATTTACATGTATATGCACATTCAAGTTATTGCGGTAGGAGGAAAGAGGAATATTAATGTGAAACTTTTGGTGGTGAATCAGCGATTTAATAATTACGATAGAAACAGAGAACCACTATGAGAAATTGTATTTAGAAATAGGAGTAACTTCATAAGAGGAGAGCTTCATAATAAATATTGACCCAAGTAACAAGGGTTCGTGTGGATGAACCATTTAATAACGAAAAGCGGGATATGATGTAGGATTTCATAAATATTAGAATAGATGTTTTGATACCGTGTTGGGCTAGGGAGGTAAATTAAAGTTTTCGTACTTTTACTTGACGGCGACTCGAAAACGTGAGGGATGGGATTATGATTAGTGTATTGAGTATTAACGCGGAAATTTTGATGGTGAATCATCGATTTAATAATTACGATAGAAACAGAGAACCACTGTGAGGAATTGTATTCTGAAATAGGGGTAACTTCATAAGAGGAGAGCTTCATAACAAATATTGTCCTTAGTAACGAGGATTCGTGAGGATGAACCATTTAATAATGAAAAGCGGGATATGATGTAGGATTTCGTAAAAATTAGAATAGATGCTTTGATACCCGTGTAGGGCTAGGGAGATAGATTAAAGTTTTCATACTTTTACTTGACGGTGACTCAAAAACGTGAGGGACGGGATTATGATTAGTGTCTTGAGTGTTGGTGAATTAATTTACATAATTAAATGACCTTCGGACAATGATTGTATTAGAAATTGTAGCGATTAATTCTTGTTGTTGAATGAATTTTAAATCTTGAATGTGTTTGGCCAAGCTTCTCAAATCAGTTTATTTTTCAAAGTGTTTTTTTTAAAAGTGCTTATCAAAAAAGTACTTTTGGTGAGAAGCAGTTTGTGTTTGGCCAATAAATTTAAAAAACACTTTTGAGTAGCAATTAGTGTTTGGCCAAACTTTTGAAAACTGCTTCTAAATGTATTTTTCAGAAAAATGCTTTTGGGGAGAAACTACTTTTTTTAGCTTCTGAAAAACAGCTTTTGCTACTCCCTAAAAGCACTTATTTTCTTCCAGAAGCTTGGCCAAACACCTCATTTTTTTTAAAAAAAATAAGCATTTTTCAGAAAAAAATAAGCACTTCTGGCCTCCCAGAAGCTTGGTCAAACAGGCTAGTAGAAATACTTTTCAAAAACTTAGCTAAACACTAATTGTTGCTCAAAAGTGTTTTTTAAATTTATTGGCCAAACACAAAGTGCTTCTCACCAAAAGTATTTTTTTGATAAGCACATTTGAAAAAGCACTTCTTAAAATAAGTTTATTTGAGAAGTTTGACCAAACACACTATTAGTTATGTATGTTAGGTATATTATATATATTATACTAGTTTAATTATTTTAAATTATTATTCAATATTAGTATTTTGGGTATTTTAGAATAAGATTTAGTTAGATATTTAAGCTATAGGGTATTCTTGTTCGTTGGATGTTCCAATTAATTGTTATTGTTGAATTAGCTTTATTGATTGAATTTGAAGCTAAAATTGATATGAATTTATCAATCAGATTGTTAGTTTGACACTTGATTAGTTACATTATTATTATGTAAAATTAGAATTGAATTTTGAAATTAGAATTGAATTCCGAATTTATCATTGAACTTTGAACTTAAAATTAGAAAAAGATAAGTCTTAGGTTGAAATTTGAACTTAGCATTGAAATTTGAACTTAAAATTGGAAAAAGATAAGTCTTAGGTTGAAACTTGAATTAAATTAAGTGTTAAATTTGAAATTCAACAAAATTAAAAAATATTGATTATTACTTAATATAGTGTTTAGCAAATTCAAATTTTGTATTTTTTTTGTGTAAGACGAAATATTGTAGTTGGATATATAACAGGAACAATATTGATCGAGTAGGGATGAAAAATGAATTTGTAGAAGGTGTTGCTGACTTTGTGAACTATGTAATTACACTAGAAAAAGGCCGCTAACTCAGCATGGGGCATTCAAGGCGACTCACACGAGAAAGAAGAAAAATCTCGAAGATCCAAATATTTGGGTTGAGCCACGAGCTGTGAAGACCTATGTAAGCTTCTGATTTAAAATAATAGTTACTTTATTTTCTAAAGTTATATTCTAATTTTATCTTTTAAATTCAAAAATCAACAAACATACTAACTTTATGAGGTCGATTTAAGTAATAAATAAATAAATAAGATATCGACCTCATGAGGCGGGTTTAGTTATTTTTTTTAAAGAAAATATATTTTTCAGAAAAAATGCATACAGACCTTGCTTTTAAAAAACGACCAACCTACCATTGAGGTTAGTTAAGGTTGCTTTTTTAGCGGTTCTCTTTAGTAGTGTTTCAGATCCATCTCTCATATAAGGGTGGGGGGTGAAGGCTACGCGAATAGGTATTGTCATGACCCGAGTCTACACCCTAGTCGTAACACGGGACAAGGAACCCCGAAAGGCTCCAAATCGACCCATAGCATAATCATAGCATAACACTTACCAATATAAACAGCTAACAAAACATAACTAAGTGGAAGCTAACTTTAAAAAAAATCAAGATTTACATCTAAAGACATAATCTAACAAAACATAATACATAGACTGAATCTGATTACACATGTCTGAAAGCTTCTACCAAACTGATGAGTTGTTGGGACAGGTCTCCAGCTAACTCTCAAAGTCTGAAAACTGAAATACAACTGAACAAGAACATAGACCTCGTCCTCAAGAAATGAGGACTCACCACAATCCGCTTAAATGGAGGGAGGAGCGTGTCTACCCGCGGGGCTGAGTCTGGATACCTGAATATATATCATGAAATGATGTAGTACATAAAGGCGTGTGGTCAGTACTTGAAATGTACTAAGCATGCGGGGAAAACGTAAACAACTAAACACGCAAGTATACAAAAGGAAATAACTAAGTACATCGGCATGTAACTGATTTAGAATGCAACAAGCCTTTTCTGAGTCATATACACATATATACACGAAACTTTCATTTGGAACCCATATTCTGAAACATCATCAAACTCATGCATAAGGGTCAAGTGATAAACATTTAATGAGAGCCGAAGTTAAGGCTAGTATCACACCACTGTAGTGGATAACTGCTGATAACTGAGTCTGCACATCATTATATCATATCTGTTCTAAATTTAAGTCTGAATCATACGGAACTGAACCATGTTGATAACATAACTAAGGAAGTCATTCTCTACTATGGAGAGTCTCAACTAAACTAAGGGAGTCATTCTCTACTATGGAGAGTCTCGACTGGACTAGAGAGTCATTCCCTGCTATGGAGAATCCCGACTGAACTAGAGAGTCATTCTTTGCTATGGAGAATTCCAATTGGACTAGGGAGTCATTCTCTGCTATGGAGAGTCACGAGCTGACCAAGGGAAACATTCTTGGCTATGGAGAGTCCCTGGCTGACTAGAACATAAGGAGTACTGATCTAATATTATACACCTGGTCTATGCCACTACAGCTAATCAAAACATGAACATTTACTGGTTTCATCGTACAACATTTATTTAGAAAGGATTAGGGATACTTTCTACTAACAATAAGCCCAACAGTCTGAAATATCATTCTCATGCTTTATCATCATAATTCATATCGTCATGGTGTCAAATCAACATTTGCTTCAAACATCTTACATTAACAAGCATCTATAGATTTACATCATGCATTACGCTTCCACAACATCAAGTTGTGAGTTCATATCATTCCACATGTAACATAAGGTCATGTAGGATCCATAGTTCCAAATTGCACTTTAGCGTAGGTACATCGTTTCACATACTTAGATTTACGGAAGCCCATACACTTAACTCATATCTTAAACATTTACAACGAATTCATGGGAGAAGCATAGAATTTCATTTCATAGGACCCATTTTATAATTCACTCCAATTCATGAGAAAGATGCCATAATTAGGCCATTATCATAGATTTACCTTATACCAAAAATCAGCTCCATCGAAAACATAATGGAAAATACACATTTACTTTCAACTGATCAAGCCCATAAACTCTAGTCTCATCTCAACATATTTATCAAATAATATATTATAATCATTAGGGAAATTCTTACCATCATCACATATCTTAAACATGGATACGAATTATTGATAAAACCGAGTAAACAATAATAGAATCCCAATTTAATTTCGAGCCATCTCATGAGCATTCTATAATCTTGCATTTTCACCGTCTAGCACATAATTCAAGATACCCAAATAATTCTACAATTATAATTAACTTATAATCCTACTGGGTTTTAGAATTCATATACGATATAGAAGAAATCACCCATCAATCAAAATCCTAAGTCATGCTTTTCTAGAATAGTTGAAATCGGGTCTTTGATAAAATATTTTGGGGCACAAGGATGGAAGGATATCCTTGTTGAAAAACCCACATACCTGGTAGGAGAAATTTCACTCGAAATTACACCTTGAAGCCTTGATGAAAACCTTTGGTGAATCCTTGATCTTGAGAGAAAAGGAAGGAGCGTTGAGATAATGAGAGTTTAGGCCTGAAATGCCTAAAAAAACGTTCCTTAGAAGCCCCAAACGACTTCACTTTAAATCTGGAAGCATAGAACTTTATCAAAGATACCCCTGAAAAAAACTTTAAAAAATCTGCCGATTTGGGACCACGACCCTCACCACGAGTCGTCGGTCCTCGCCACGACTCGTGGTGGCCATCCGTTAACTCCACCAGTTCCCCACCGACAATCCATCCAACCACGACACGACGAGTCATTACTTGATCCAACGACTCATCAGTCCTCCCGTCGTCCCCAGTGGACCAAGCCTCAAGCCCCTTCCCACGATCGACACCACGGGTCATTGCTAGCTTCAACGACCCGTTACACCACCCGTTGCCACTGACTTGAAACCCTAGACTCCAATCCACGACTCCTCATGACGACCCCTTAAAGCCACCAACGAGTCGTTACCTGACTCGTTCCCTCCCCATTAGCCTAGACTGAAACCTCACCACGACTGCCTCCAACGAGTTGTTGTCTCCAACAATGACTCGTACCTCCTCTCGTAATATCACCTGGCACCTTTCCTGAAGTACTTCCAACAACTGCTTCAACGACCCGTTTGTTCCAACAACGACTTGTCGGACAAGTCGTTATGAGGCAATCTTTTGCAGATTTTCTGCTGAGCTCATTTCAAATTCCAGGTTTTAAATCTTGAAAACTTTTGGGGTGTTACAGGTGTGAAGATGAGGTGTGTTGGTGGATGAATAAGATATAATCAATATGAAATGTTATTTGTGAAACTTGTTTTTTGTACTTTCATTAGGGAAGTTATTTTTTAAGGTATTTGTAATTTTAGATAAAATATTTTCTAAAAATTTGACCAGCTAAATATTAAAAAAATAAAAAAATATTTTTCTTCTGATGAAACACCGCCCACCCACTTGTGTAGTAACATTAAAGGCAATTCAAAAATTGGCTCTCTACATTCCGTGGATGAGGTTAAGGCAGAAAAAGGTAGATCCGATCAAAAAAATAAAAATAAAAATAAAAGAAAGTACCTTTGTGAAAGATGATTTAACTATCCCTATCTCATATATTTCAAAAAAATAATAATTACTTCGTTTTAATTTATGTAATATTATTTAATTAAACATAAAATTTAATAAAATTAAATTTAAATAAAAAATTATAGTTTAAAAAAAGTTTTAAACAATTATATATTACTATAAATTATTTTATTAAAAATAAAATAAAAATTATAAAAAATTTATCTTAAAAAACAAAATAAAATTTGTTTACATAAATTAGGACAGATGAAAAAATTGCTCACCATAGGCTAAACTTTTTATCGGTGACTGAATTAGCAAGTCAATTTAATTTAGTGAACACAGAAAGTCTTTTTCGGAAGTGAAACTTGTGGCATGCTGTCGGGAGATATAAAATAAAATTGAAAGATTTTAACTTATATTTAGTCAGGTCATTTTTATTTGTCACATTTCGATTTATGAGAGTTAATTTGATTGATTTTAAGAACTAAATTAAGTTAGATTGAATCAATATTCAAAAACTATACAAAAAGTATTATATGTTGCAATCCTTCTCATATTAATATGATTAAAGATTACATTTTAAAACATTTATCAAAATTTATTTAATTTAATTTTCAAAAAGCAAAACGTAATAAATAAGAAAAAATAAAAAAAGTATATATTAGTCCTTTACATTGTAAAAGGTTTTTATATGATTAATATATTTTTACTAATTGTAACGTATTTTGTAGGTTACTAATTATAAAAAATTACCTCTAATTAACTTTCAAGTGATTTAATATATAACAATTGTTTATACTATTAGGGATCATTTTGGTTTAAAGTTAAATTATGTTGAAATTAATTATTTTGAATTTTTTTTCTATAATATTACAAATAATATGTATTACAGAATTTCTAAAAATATATTTTAATTATTTTATATAAAAAATTTGGTAAACATTCATTATTTTTAGCCAAATAATTTTTTTTCCTAAAAAGTGAAGTAACTCATAAAACTGTACTAATTTAACTCGAAAAGGAAAATTGAAAAAATTAATAAATTTTATAACATAAAATATTTTTTATTTTTTAAAAATGTTGCATGAACAAAAAATTCACCTGACAAATAAGTATATTTCATTCTCTTAAGATAATATTGCACGACAAGTAAAAATTATTAAATAATAAGACTATGATAATTTAGATGAAATTCAAATAAGTCAAATTTAGGATTATTTAAAATATTCTGCCAAAATAAAATGAACTCTTTGGTTTGTCAATTGCCGACAGCGAGTTGAAAGAAATTGCTAAAAAAATAAAAAATAATGTAAATAATGCCTAACGCATCGTGCCTTACACGACTAATTCTTCTTGAACACACACACAAAAAATCAAATTCAAATTCTGAAAAAATTGATCTTTAATTAGAGTTATTATTTTATTCTTTTTTAATTAAAAGTTCATCTTAAAAATTATATTTAAAAAAAAATTCTGTATTGTGTTAAAATTATATCACATAAGTAATAAAAAAATAATTCTTACATTTTATTTATCACTAATTTTTTTTCATGGTATAATTTTAAATGCTAAAATAACTTGTTATTTAATTCATACGTATAATTAGTAATTCATGTTAAGTTTAGAGGGGTTTTAACTTTTAAGTGTTACGTGAATTTTAAACTTTCCATTGAAATTGCTAAACATGTAAACTAAATCAAATTAAATATAAAATGAGTTTTATTAATTTTGATTTTAATATTCTTTTTTCTTGTATATTTTTTGAAATAGAATTATAGTTCTTTAGTTGGAGGAGTAACAAAAATAAAATCTAGATTGTTTATAGATGAACTTTTTAATAAAATGGGAAAGACATATTATGACTTAAAAACACAATTTAAAAATTAATATCTCAACTTATCAAGTCAGTTTCATTTATTTTGAATTATACTTTTTATTTTTTTATATAAAAATAAATTAAAAATTATCAAAATTTAAAATTTCGTATTAAACTATACTTTATTTTTAAATATGAAATGATTTTTTCATTTCTTGAACAATTTTATCATAATTTTAAAATTTTCGGATAGTTCATTTTCTCTTTTCATGTGTTTTTTTTTTTGTTGCATCGTATAATTTCATATAATAATAAAATATTAAAAAAATTATTATAAAACAATAACATAAAGAATATATTATAATTTCGTAAATCTATTAAAATCATATTAGATGATTGTGTTACAAAACCAAATAGGTGTCTGATTTTTATTTTCTTTAAAAAAATTCATCATTATTAAATAATTCCATAGAGAAATAATTATCCATTAAAAATTTTAAAAAAAAACACAAAATAGCACAAAAATAAGCAATTACCATTTCCCCTTCCCCTTTTTGTCTCTGCATTCCATCTTCTGATCTCCGGGGAGAAAATTTGCTCATATCAGCTGAAGAATAAATTCCCACTTCGGATTTTGTTTGGGTTTATTCATCCGATTCGAATATTCGTTATTTGGTTTGATTAATACATTCGTTTCATACATAGATTTTTTTTTTTTTTTTTTGCACAGATAGATGTGTGTATTTGTGTAGAAACTGATATAGAAAGTTGTAGGCGTTTCCATTTATACAAGCTACAGCTCGGTTTGGGTTTGGGCGGAGGTGTGAGAACCCAATGCATTGGTCTCGAAAGAGACCGTTAACGTTAAGATCCTCAAAATTTCTGTTTTGGTGGATCTGATGGTGAAAAGAGCAAATTTGCACTGTTTAAGCATTACCCAGAATAGGAAAAGAGGTTAAAAATCTTCAAATTGCTATTGCGGTGGATCTGGTGGTGAAAAGAGCATTTCTTGATTGTTTAACGAAATCGCCCACTGCCCAGAAGAAGAATCAAGGGAGACATAGTGGGTGCCGTCCCTTATTTATTGTTATTTCTATTTTCTGATTATCAATTAAATTAAATGCTATTCTTCGCCGAGTTGAATTCAGGGTGCAACTTACTTTCTTTTCAGGTAGCTTTTTCTTAGGCCTATTTAGCTTCAGAGTCTCCTTTGGAGTTGTGGTGAATTGGGATAGGGCGGTGATTGGAGTAGAGAAATTAGTTGGGGTGGAGAAGGGAGGAAGATGCAGCTGCACTTCTCACCTAGCATGAGAAGTATAACAATATCGAGCAGCAGCAGCAGCAATGGAGGGGTAGGTGATTTGATGAAGATCAAGGTCGCAGCTCGCCAATTCTCTTACCGAACAATCTTTCACACCATACTTATCCTAGCTTTCTTGTTGCCGTTTGTCTTCATTCTCACTGCTCTTGTTACCCTTGAAGGTGTCAACAAGTGCTCCTCATTTGGTACGTAAATCTTTTTCCCTCCATTTTCCTTTATTGTATTGTTAGCTCGATCCTTAATATTTTTCTCTGTTTTGTTTTCCTTTATTGTAATGTTAATTAGATCCTTCCACCTCTCACTTAGTAATATTTGCCGTCCCCACTAATTGCTTCCTAGATCGTGTTCTGCTTCTCCACTATTGACAATTGTTGCTTGAGGTGGAAACTTTGGTGCTTCTTTTCCCAAATTATTATTAGGTAGCTTTTTATGTGTAGACTTCTAAATGCTGGTGCTAAGCAACACTATGGTGATAGAGGGTACCAGAAGGGACAAGATAGACCTTAAATCGCATGAAAGGTAGTTGTCTGTGGAAAGCTATAATCTCTAGTAGCCAATGCAGAAGTAGCTAAAACTAGAACATAATGAAACTACGGAAGCAAATGATGCATATGGGTAATACCAATTAGTTGGGATTATGGTTTAGTTGCTGTTACATTAGGTGAGTTTTGGGCTAAAATCATCCCTCAACTACAGCCCAAATATAAGGTACATCCTTATGTTACCTTAATAAACAAAAAACATCCCTGTACTATTTTAAAAGTGGCAATATTCATCCTTCTATTAATTTCAATCCTGAAACTAATGATACCAACAAATAAAAGTGCCAAACACGTGACTTTTCCTCAAAATTTTCCAAATATCTCTCTCTCTAGTCCCGGTTGTCTTCCACCATCAGCCAAGCAGGAAGCTTCAAAACCTAGCAATTTCTTTTAATCTATCTAGTATCCAGATATTTCTTTATGTATTGCAAAATGAGTACAACATCAAAGCCAGAATGAGAAGGAAAAAAATTGCAATTCTTTCTGACATTTCATCAAACGTGTAATGGACATTTTAATACTGAAACTTAGCAAATCTGGTTATTTCTAATTTTCTTAGCAAACAATAATTTCTTGCAGAATGTCAAAGATGACGAGAACATAAATCAAGTACATTAACCAATTAAGCACTATAGAACAAGAAAGAAGAGAAGAGCTTATATGAATTTTTATCTTGTCTTATGAGGAGCAATGACAGCAGAGGACTACAAATTTCGTTAAAAATCATTGCTATTTGAGTTGGTAATAATGTAGAAGATGTTTGCGCATATAGTTTCTATTCCCAAAAGGTTTACGCTATTTTCAAATAAAAGGAAACTAAGTTTTTGAAGCCTCTTGTTTTCGAAGGTGGAAGATAATTAGGACTAGGGAGGGACAGATATGAAATATTATATGGGAAAGTCACGTGTCTGGCACATTTATTTATTGGTGTCGTTAGTTTCTTGACTGAAATTAACAGAAGGATAAATTTTGCCATTTTAAAAATAGTACAAAGATGTTTTTTGTTTATTAAGATAACACAAGGATGTACTTTAGGTTTGACCTATAGTTGAGGGATGATATAGCCTAAAACTCTACATTAGGTTTGGTTAGGAATAAGTGTGGGATTTAGAGAACCCATGATTTGCCTTAGACAAATTACTCGCCAATATTTGATTAAATGGGGCACGAATATGACACAATATATAGAGGATTCTTTTCCTTGATCCGAATTAGTTTGGGCTTGAGGTATAATTGAATGGTTAGATTGATAAAAGAAAAGAATGGTATAGTGGACTGATCGGTTGATTATTAGGTTACGTGGATTTTGTCACAGTTCAATAGGGATTAAATCATTTCCCTCTTGCTGGTAATGCGGCAGGAGTTGTTTTATTCTTAGTTTTTTCAGTGTTGTCTGATTTACTTAAGTGGTGTTGATTATTTCTATCATTACCCTATCCAAGTATTCAGGTTGATAACAAATACCCCTTAGAAAGGAAAAGAGGGCCAATGTTAGACAATTTGAAAGAAGTTCTTGCAATCATTAACTTGTTTATTATTTTTTCTACTAATAATTACCATCTCAAATAGGAAATTATCTACTGTACATATTTTTGTTAGTGATATGAGTTGAAGTACTGAATATCTGTGTGCATTTGGGTGGGGGTCGGGGGGTTAGTGCTGTTTCCCGTATTTTGTTCTAATGGTATCTGGTAAGTGCGGTTTTAGACATTGCTTACTTGCACGTGTAATAAATTTTCCTACGTATATACCGTCGGTAAATATTGTTTGTTATCTATCTGTTTGGGTTATTTTGAATCACAAGTTTCTTCAGTTCACAATTTCAGATCACATCATTCAGTTGCTTTGGGATACTTTTAAATGCTGTTTCTCTGTTCCAAAAGAAATGTTTGAGAAGCTTTTGCTGGACAAGACTATTTTGGTTTTTGGGACCCCAACCTTAAAATACCAGTGTGTCTACAGGTCTTATTTGAATTCGGTCTTGTTGTTGGATCTAGTTATGATGCTTTTACTTGCTGCTTCTTTCTCAATTTAGTTCCAGATATTCTGCTAAGGGTGCTAGTTTTCATTTTCTTTATGATTGTCCTGAGAAACCATAACTTCATTTCCTTCACATTGATCTTCAGATTGTTTAGGCAGACGATTGGGACCAAAGCTCCTTGGGCGATCTGATGGTTCAGGGGTAAATAAACTTCCATCTACATTTCTTGTTGCTGGCTTCATGTCATAGTTTTCCCATCTTCTGTTGAGCGTTTGTGTTGAATGCCTTTCCCTTTTTTTTTTTGGTGACAAGTGGAATACCTTTCCTTAGTCCAAGCCTTTGACATTTTTTCTGTTTCAGCAGAAGCTTGTTAAGGATTTTGTTAAGATCCTCAATCAAGTGAACTCTGAGGAAGTGCCTGCTGGCTTGAAGCTCCCAGAGTCATATAGTCAACTGGTTTCTGAAATAAAAAACAACAAGCACAGCACAAAAGAATTTGCTTTGATGCTGAAGGGAATGGTATGTGCATGTAATTGATCTCTCTCTCTCTCTCTTTATTTGTGTACTATTTATTTCTTGACGCATTAGTTCTGCATTTCCATTTTGATTTATTGTTACTCTTGCCATTTGTTTTGGGCATCATGCACACTGGTGGGGGTTGGTTGAGTTACTTCTTCTCCCCACTTTGTTTTGGGCAGGGACAGATACAGAAAGATATGAATAGCGGAATGAAAGTGCATGAGAATGGGTCATTAATAGCATAGAACCCTTCCTCCTGTCATACATAGCCTGTTTGTTTGAGGATACCGATAACTTTTTCTTATCCTCTGAATGTTATCCTACTGTTGTAGATTTTGTTGCAAGTTTTCATTGTGATGTTTGCTATGCGATGAACTAGATGCTGCAGTTATATGTTTGATATACCGTAACTTATGAAAACCCAAGAAAAAAAAGCTTGGTATGAGTTGCTTGGACGTGGGTGCGGAACTAGAGGTCGGATCCTTCATGATTCAGATTCGGGGGTACGGATCCAGGTACAGATACAGGTGTGGGGATTCAACTAACAATAATTCAAATATCTAAAAATAGAATTGTATATCTAAATATGAGACATTATGTGGAAAACTTGAAAGGTATTCTGTGGAGAAAATATTGAGGATAATCTCAGAAGGAGATGAAAGGAAAAGGAATGACATAGAAATTTCTATATACAAGCTATTCCATTTTCTTCAATTTCACCTTTAACTTTTGTGTTGATTACAAAATCATTGTATCTGTCCCAAATTTCTCCATCGATTTTGGTCAAAGTACCCAAAATCAGTAACCAAATCCAGTACGGATCCAACGCCCATGTCGTGTCAACACGGGTGCGGCACCCAAAGTGAAGAGTCCGAGCAACTTACATATATATTATTTACCACATAGTTGTGGTTCCTTTAATGCCTATGCATGCATGCAGATTCTGTGTATATGTTCAGATGATCTGTATATAGCCCTTATTAAATTTTCCTTTACATTTTTCTTTTCATATGATGAATTCACTACTTTGCAGATGGAGAGATCTGAAAGGGAGATCAGGGAATCAAAATTTGCAGAGTTGACGAATAAACATTTTGCTGCAAGTGCAGTTCCAAAAGGCATTCACTGTCTTTCACTGCGGTTGACTGATGAATACTCGACCAATGCTCATGCACGCAAGCAGTTGCCTTCACCAGAACTACTCCCTTTGCTTTCCGACAACTCATTGCACCATTTTGTACTGTCGACTGATAACATCCTAGCTGCGTCAGTTGTTGTCAATTCTGGCGTGCAGTCATCTCAAAAGCCTGAAAAGATTGTTTTCCATGTCATCACTGATAAGAAAACATATGCAGGCATGCATTCATGGTTTGCTCTGAATCCTGTCTCTCCTGCTATTGTGGAAGTTAAAGGTGTTCATCAGTTTGACTGGTTGACAAGAGAAAATGTTCCAGTGCTTGAAGCGGTTGAGAGCCATTATGGGATTCGAAAATACTATCATGGAAATCATGTTGCAGGTGCCAATCTCAGTGATATTACTCCACGCTCTTTTGCCTCAAAATTGCAGGCTAGAAGTCCAAAATACATATCTTTGCTAAATCATATCCGTGTATATTTGCCAGAGGTAACACTTTGTCATATGGCATAAATTGTCTTCTGTTGCTCTAACTTATAATTTGGAAGGATGAAATTGTCAGGTCAAAAAGGCTTGACAAGAGAGGGATAACATAGTAAGGACAAGGTTAGGTATAATTCAAGACACTAATGGAGCAAAAGTGGGAAGGTTCGCTGTTGAGCTCATGTGTAGGGGTATGGTGGGGAGGGTGTTTCTTACCATATCAAAACAAAAAACCAAAAAAAAAAAAATAAAAAGGAAAAAGTAAACTGTTAAGTCTAAAAGGCTTATTTTTTTATCCCTTTCTCAGTGTCATATGCATTTATCTTGCAGCCTATTGGATGAATACCACTGGTTTTAATCATAACCCCTCAGGAATACAATTCCAGGATAAATATAAAGAGAAATGATAGTTCTAATTAAGCAAAATTTGTTGCTCAAGCAAACTGCCTACTGTGGAAATTTGTTCTATTCAACCTTAATTTAGTCAATTGTTGAGACTTTCTCTGTAGGATTCAGTATTTATACACCAGCAGTATGTAAACATTATCAACTTATTCAGCATATACACGTAAGCAGAGACCATTTGATTTTCTACTCTTTACCCAAATTGTATGTTTGCATATTGCTAAAGGGAACAGATTATTAAGCTCCACAATCATTTTCTATTTACTTGCCAATAGAATGGAATAATTAAGTCTTATGCGGCGCTTCTCGTGCATATCTGCGCACAAATTTCAAGTTTCCAGTCCTTATGAACAAAAACATTGCATCCCCTACTGTGGATCAGTAGCTCTTAAAACGTATGTTGCTCAGACTCTCCAAAAATGTTTTCGCATCCATGTCTTCTCCAAAAATGCACTACTTTTGGAGTATCCGACCCGTCGACATTTTCGAAGAGTCTGACAACATAGGTTAAAATACTTACATTGGAGCAAGAAGTGCATATGTTAGCATTTCTTTGTTCCTCGTTTTCTTCTTCTTGTTCCGTCATATAGAAAATACCCCATAAAGACTACAAGTGTGTAACCCCAAGTGCTTTTCGTTTCAGCAAGAATACTGCTGCTTCATACAGAACAAGTTTTCTTCTGTTTAATTTTCTTCTCCTTCTTGTTTTTGGTTGGCTTTCAAATTTAAATTGTCCTTTTTTGGCTCTTTATTCTTTCACATATTTTTATATCTCAACTTCTGCATTGTGTAGATATGTACACTCTCTTGCCTGTACAAGCTTGAGATTTTTGTATTGTATTTTGCAGCTCTTCCCAAACCTTGATAAAGTGGTTTTCTTAGACGATGATGTTGTAATTCAGCGTGACCTATCTCCCTTGTGGGACATTGACCTGAATGGTAAGGTGAATGGAGCTGTTCAGACCTGTGAAGGTGAAGATAAGTGGGTGATGTCTAAGCGATTCAGAAATTACTTCAATTTTTCTCATCCTCTCATTGCAAAGAATTTGAACCCGGACGAGTGTGCATGGGCTTATGGGATGAATATCTTTGATTTGCGTGCATGGAGAAAGACAAGTATAAGAGATAGTTATCATGCATGGCTTAAAACGGTAATCAGATCTTCATGATTTAAACCTAATATTTAAATATGTGAATTTTATAATTTCCATGAGATTATTATTTTTGATTTTTCAAGAGCTGGAGATTACTTTGTTTTTAATCTTTCAAAAGCTGCAGTTCTTCCTGGATTCCTGCTTATGTCTTCATATTACTTGTGTTCTTTTGTGGCTCATTTAACTTTTTTTTAGTGACATGTTCATCTAGGAGACACAAGTATCTCGTAGTTCAGCATTTTTGCTTGTTATTATGATATAAGCTTTACGATCTTGGTTTTCTGTGACACATCACCGATATTGTGATTAAGAAGTTTAAAGGTTCTAGAGGTCTTTATTGTCTATTTTTGTGTCCGTTCTTATATCGACAAGGTATTGGCGTGGCATGGAATCTTACCTATTATTGCCCAATGGGATTGGTGTAGATTAGATGTTGGGTGACTAAATTGTGTTGTATTATGCTACTAAAGGATTTATCTATTATTTCAATTCTATAAACATTTGAATTACTTATAGTTGCAATTCAATTTTGAATCATGTATTCACTACTTCAGTGTTTTCTCAATTTTTGGGTGAACGGAAATAAATGTGCTTTTGGTTGGCATTCTGAAGCTTTTTGATCATTGTAGAATCTGAAGTTAAACTTGACAATGTGGAAACTTGGAACGCTGCCTCCTGCTTTGATTGCATTCAAAGGTCATGTTCATCCAATTGACCCATCGTGGCACATGCTGGGCTTGGGCTATCAGAATAAGACCAATGTTGAGAATGTGAAGAAGGCTGCTGTAATTCATTACAATGGCCAATCGAAGCCTTGGCTTGAAATAGGCTTTGAGCATCTCCGTCCTTTTTGGACCAAGTATGTTAACAGCTCCAATGATTTTATTAGGAATTGTCACATATTGGAGTAGTTAATGTGTTATGCTGCGAGGATAGACACAAGGATAGAAATTCAAATGGCACAGGCTTTGCTGAATATTTGTGGGGGAACTTCAAATCAAATTGAGAAGGAGATTCTGATACTTAGCAGAATTGGTTGGATATATTCAGGTATTGGATGTTCTGCTTTGACTCACTTCTATGAAGAGTACCTGCAACACTAGCATGGATATGAGATTCATTCCCATCTGTAAAATAAAAATTCGTTGCCTAGTTTGTTGTGACAACGTACATTATATTTGCCCTTTAGTTGGATGTACTGATTAGGAGGAAATATTGGGGCGTGGCATAAAATGTGCACCATTTCTATCACTGATACAAATTTGGGACTTCCTAAGTAGCAAAGCTAGGATGGCGGCGCTGTTGGCTACTCCTTTGGCCCCGTTAGAGGTTGAGATGATTCTTTTAACTTAATTTCATTTTTCACTTGTCAGTTTGATTGCCATCTAACTTTTTTCTTGATTAAATCATGTCGTCATTTCAGACAGTAGATTATAGAAAATTTTAAGTACCTAGTTGATGAACTATGTAGATACATATTGGTACTTTTTGTATGGTTGAGAGATATAATAGACAAGATCAGAAAATTCTTTTATCAAGTTCTCCACTCACAGACCTTTGCTTATATGTTCCATGTTTTTAGCTTAATCTGGGCATGTGACCTTTGCTTATATGTTCCTGCAGCTTTTGTGCTCTCTACATGTTGATCTTTTCAAGTTATTTTTATTTATCAAATTGTGGAATTTACTTTAGATCAACATTTGGTTCTCAAGTTCCTCCTCTTATAGCATGTTTGGCCGAGCTTCTCAAATTAGCTTATTTTGAGAAGTGTTTTTTTCAAAAGTGCTTATCAAAAAAGTACTTTTGGAGCAGTTTGTGTTTGACCAATAAATTTAAAAAGCACTTTTGAGCAGTAATTAGTGTTTGACCAAGCTTTTGAAAAGTGCTTCTAAGTGTTTTTTTTACAAAAGTCCTTTTCAAATAAGTGCTTTTGGGTATAAGCTACTCTTTTTAGCTTCTGAAAAACAGCTTTTGCTACTCCCTAAAAGAGCACTTTTTTTCTCCCAGAAGCTTGGCCAAACACTTCATTTTTTTAAAATAAGCACTTTTCAGAAAAAATAAGCAATTCTACCCTCCCAGAAGCTTGGCCAAACAGGCTATAAGACATGGGAATATTGATTGATTGATTAGAATCAATAATTTAATATGATTGATTTTGGCGTTTTCCTAGGAGATTAGTTACATTTTCTTTCTTTTTTCATCGACTATCTTTTTCATTAAGCAAAATAGTTTTGCTAGTCAAAGCAAAAACTAATTGGCCCCGACAAAAATGAAGGCGGAAGTTTGTGCTTCCGCAGTTGCTACTTCTTGGAGAAGAAGGGGAAAGGGATATTGAATGCATAGGGTAAAGCTCTTTTGTTTTTTTGGATGGAGTAAGATGTTGTAATTAAAATAGAGAAGCAAAAGCCAGAAGGCTTTTGAAGCAAAAACATGGTAGCTTCCATAACATAATGCTATACTAGTACCATGGAGCTAACAAAGTCCAAAAAACTATCCATGCTATTAACAGGGTAAGAAAATTCCAAGTATACGTTAAAACTAAGCAGCTGTCTTTCAAGGAGTGTACTGGAGTTGATTTCCCGTCAAAGCACCTGCAGTTTCTCTCATTCCAGACAACCCAAAAAATGACTGCAGGAATCATCCCCCAGACCTTGATGGGTTTATCAACTCTCCAAAAAATCCAGCTAATGTAGACTTCCTTAATGGACTGAGGCATACTCCATGTTAGTCCGAATAGAGAAAGGAAGAAATCCCAGATATCAGCAGTGACAGGGCAATGGAGAAGTAAGTGGTTGACACTTTCTACACTTTGGTGACACATGTAGCATCTGTTGACTAGAGAAATTTTCCTCTTGCATAGATTATCCTGAGTAGTATGATGAAGATATGAAATGAGCTTAAATGCAGAAATGAGGATTCATATAGCCGACACCAACTTGTTTGGGATTGAGTTGTAGTTGTTGTATTTTCTATGTGAATTCCAAAAATAACACAGAAGAGGATAAATATGATCCCAGCAGAAGGTTATGATGATAATTCTCCAACTAGGATTGGCTAAATGCCATATGTTGAAGGGAGCTATCATACTTGAAGCCAAGAGATTGAAATGCTCTAATTTGGACCAGAGTAATACCTGCATTCCACTTATACATCACTGTGACTCCGAGGCTTCCTTAAGAAACCCATAAAGCCCCAGAGTGGAGCAGAGAAATTGTTTACTTAGAAGAGCTATTTGACAGAGAATTGTGTCTATTTTTTTTTAAAGTTGTCCAATGGTGAATACACAATAACAACAACTACGATGCAGTCCAACATGTAGTGGATAAGACTTGGAAGGATGGATGTTATAGGAGAAAGAAGTATCAAACAATCAGTGACATGCATCGCCATCTTTAATGAACTTATTCCAAAGAAAATGATGGAGAAATAAAGAAAAAATCCAGAGGACATTGGATTTTATTCAGTTTTGAAGAAAAGATCCAAATATCCGTTAAGAATATGGGTAGGTAAGAAGATAGTCAGATACAGAAGCCAGCCATGTCACGAAAGCTCCTTGTCATTCACTAGCACTGTGATTGGTTCTATATGTATCTCTAGTTACAGCTTTATAATCTCTTGTAAGGAAATTACAGTTTCAAAAGCGCCAACCAAAGCTTTAACCTTGCTCTTCTTGCTTTCAAGAAGCTTCGTTGCTGTCTCCTCGATCACATTATTAAGCAAAACCTGACCATCTTTCTTCTCCAATACATCTTGATGCCTCAGAACAACTTTTCTTGAGTTAGGTATCGTACATCTTTCATTTCCATCGATTACCTTTCCCTTCTTGAACTTCAGTTTCACCACTGAAGGATGATTGTTTTCAGAAGCACCGGCCTTGCCCTTGCTCAAGATAGTCTTTTTCCGACTTTTTATTAAGGTTTCTACTTCAGCTATGTTCAGTGCTTCATGTACTTCAGTTTCTGCATACTCAGTGACTTCTTTTTCTTCATCATTGGATAACGAAGGAGAATATGACTGAGATAATGATTCGGGCGATGATGATTGAAGTGACAACATGATGTTACCATCGCCTGCACGCTCTAAAAGATTTTGGTCAGGCTCCACATTGTTAACCTTTTCAGAATCCAATTTGTTGGTTCCATCTTTCCGTATCTTGTATTCTTTCTTCAGAGTAGCTGCGGATGTTAAGTTTTTACTGTTTGTTGCCCCTGTGATCAATGGTTTAATCAAGGAAGTTTTGTGAGAAAATGCACCAGCTGGGGACTTCAAAGACTTCTTGGTAGATGCTTCAGGTACCATATTCTTTTCTTTTCTAAAACGTACTTCACGGTTTCTTCTGCTTCTTCCGTCAACACCTTCTAGAGGCCCCGGAGCAGGAGGAGGTTTGTTAGTTCTTCTTAATAGAGGATCTTTCAGCTCTGCTTCGAAAGAATGTTTCCTTCCATATTTACAGACGTCATGGCAAGAACCAGCGGGAGCTCTCAGATAATGAGGGAGGATATCTTGACCTTTCTCCACAGTTCCGGTGGATAGCCTTCTCGAAACACTTCCATCATTAGATGAATGCATAAACGCGTTGCGGTTGTAGGAAACAACTCTGTGCTCGTTAGTTGAAAATCTTGGTTTCCCTCTGCTGATGTTATCCAGTTTTCTTCCAGCTGAGCCTTTTGTAACAGGAGTTACTGAGCTCACTGGTAAATTGGTGGTATCCTCTACCATCAGACTCAAAATCCTGATAAGCATGAACAGGGGAATACACGAAGAAATATCCCTTAGATTAGCGTATTAAAAGAAGGCATGAGTTTACAAAATTTAAATCCAACAATTAAGTGCAAGAAAAGTAATTGGAGTAGTAGTAATCCCTCGAGATGGGGATCCAACTTTCTGATGCTATGTAAAGGAATGTATTTTGGATCTAACTCAAGCTAGTCCGAGGATTGCTTAAGGACATTGTAAGACTACCCATCCTTTTTTCATCCGTATAAGCTGAGTTCATTCTCGGAGGATTTGTTGAAGGTAAACCTAACATTCCTTTTTTACATAACATAACATTTAGCTTTCACCATACTAAAATCACTGGCTATAATCAATAAAAACAAGGGGAAAAGAGTCAAATTTACCCCTTAGAACCGAAATGAGATTTTAAAACTTTGCTAGGGTAAATTTGTCCAAATAGTATAATCCAAGTTAAATGTATCCAAATTTCGAAAGTAAAAGTCTAGCCCAATATTTTTGCACTTTCTTGGTGCTAGTAGTTAATAAACTTACAATAAAACAACATACCACTACTAGGTTGGACCACTCCCATCTATTTAATTATTTTTTTTTTATAAGATGGGGAATCAATCTCTCGTCAAGAAGGTAAAAAAATTGGTAGTCAAACCAACTGAGTTATTGAGAATTTCCCCATTTATTCAATTCTCATTCCATGATAGCTAAATATTTCGTATTTCAGAATAGAACCCCAGTACATATGATCACATAAAACAAATGATCCCAAAACGTTAAAAACAAGGGGAGAAAAAGAAAAAGAAGAAGAAGAAGAAGAAGAAGAAGAAGAAGAAGAAGAAGAAGAAGGTATAGGACACACCTCGTTTAGAATGAATGAATCAGAACAAACTCCACCTTTTCTGTCCTGATTAGTTTTTAATTTTTAATTAATACACAGCAGCAGAGATCGTGGAAGCAACGTTTGGTTTTAGATGAAGATTCAAAATGGAGAACTATTTAATTAAAACCAAATCCGATTTCATAAATTGGGGGATTATATTTAGAATTTGGGTGAAAATCAAAGTAGTTGTATCATATTCACTGGCCAGTCTTTATTATAGTAGAAGTTCGAGGGTGGGCAACTTGGTGTTAGACAACTACACAAACTAGAACTCCTAATGAGGTAGAAAGGTGCAAGGGGTCCAATTGAACTCTTATGTTGAAAAATTATATTACACACACATATATATATGTCTTTTTAATATAAGAATTTCGTGAGTAGCTTCTGAAATTCACTTTGTACACAAGCTTCTGAAAATTATTCTGACTATTATTTTCTTCATTTGGAAATTCAAAGAATGACACGAAATAAACATGGTAAACGTAGGCATTAAATACAGCATATATGTTTGGAAGTATTTGAGTTGAAATTGAAATAAAAAATTAAAAAGTTAAAATTGTATTTATATATGACTTTACTTGGAAAAATATTTGTGAAACATGAAGGACAGATGTAGAGTTATAATTAAATAAATAAATATAATTAATTAATTATGAACACAATAAATTAAATTAATGGTGATAGAATTCCAGACTCAAAACTCATAAAATCTTTGTAACTAACATTCTTTGACTTAAGTGGTAATTGCTCGGTGCTTTGGTAGGGGTTAAAAACCGACACGCAAGTGCACGTGGTCAAACAAGTAATAAAGTGGCTAAGTAAGCCAAGTATCGATCCAAGGAGACTCTAGATAAGTAAAATTGCTTAAGTATACTATATTCTAGTTTACTTCTAATTATGTTGACAACAATGTAACCAAAAGTTAAATAATTTTGTTTATAAACTATATACTAAAACTATTAACAAATATTTACTTGAATTGAAACTATGGATAAGAGCATGCCAAGGTTAAGAACAAGTAATGAATTCGATAGTAATCATAATTCGGTTATTCTTCTCTTCATGTTGCTAGCCAAGAACATTAGCCTAGAGATTAAAACTCTCGTATTTAATCTCACTTTAGAATCATAAACCATTCGTCTACATTTCTGTGATCAAATGCAATTTATGACCTAGCAATACAATTCCGGTTCCTAAATTGACTAATACGGCTTTCAAGTATATTTCTATCAGGAAAGCACATCAAAACCCAATTTTCCCAAATCAAGTTAAGAACAATACCCTATTAATTCACAACTTTCCAATTTCTTGCTCTCTCGAGTGAAATTGGACTTTTTAGATGTACATTAATGTTGGCCACACACTAATGCAGCAAGAACAAGAATTAATAGAACAACATGAAAGAAGAAGATGAAAAACCATATAATTCACAATCAACATTCAATACACATGTTCAAAACCTTAGCAAGGAAGAGAATTAGCCACTCATTTGTGGATTGATCATCCTCAAATGAGTGTAAATCATACGTACAATTGATTGAAAGAAGAAAGAAAGAGAGAAAAACCCTTAGCTTTTTCGTCCCTCAACTGCTGCTAACCCCCGTCCTAGCTCCACCAAGTCTTCCCTATGAAAAATAAACCTAAGTGTGCTATTTATATTAGTAGGAATCTTTCCCGGATTAACAAGCAACGTGTCACGGAGTGCATCGCAGAGCACGGCCTCCGTGACACGCTACGGACGCGGAGGCTTTCTGGAAAATCACCCGAAATCGGCCCAGGCAGCACCTTGCCGCGTTGGCAGCGTGTCACGCTGCCTGGGCAGCGCGTTGCAGCCCCTTGGTCGCGGAGGCCACCTGCCGTGGCACGTTGCCAACGCGCAGGTGGGCTGTTTTGAGCGGCCTGCCTGCCGTGGCACCTTGTCGACGCGCCGGTGGGCTGTTTTGTGCCTCCTCTTCGCCGACGTTCGCGTGTTGATTCCGTTTCCAAGCCTCTACTTCACCAACTCATGGATTAGTTACTCAAAAGTCATCAAAACCTACAAAACAAAGGCTAATCATGTTGGTTAGCACATATCTTTATTTTATCTAAAATTACATGAAAATGTATACGATAACTTAGATAAATAAGACTAATTTAAGTAATAAAGAGTATCTCGGGCATATATTTTTGCCCGTGATCACAACCCCACACTTAAAGCCTTGTTCGTCCTCGAACAACCTTTTACATATCATGCAAATGGAGACTCCTACATAACTAATTTAGCAAGATAATTCAGGTTACGGCTATAATGATTACGTAAGATACAAGCTAAAAATAGAGCACGCCTGATTTGATCATTGAAATGAAGTACAACCATGTTAAGACTTCTTAACCTCAAGAATCGACTCTCAATTTTAGCAAACTCATGCAAATCATCTGATTAAGAAATCCCACATGAAATATATCCTTCTTTCAACATGTGCCCCTCACGGAAAGAGAGTTACCCAATCACACGCAAAAACAATTTTTTACATCACAACATGTGTGGGTACATGAATAGAATTACGCTCACTCTCACAAAGAATTCACATGCATTATGTAATGACCCATAAGCTTGCCCTTAGTGTTTTATTCCACTAATATAAGGATGTGTGAATGTAAGATCAAGTAGGACTTTTTAGGTTGTAATGTAACTCAGGTGCGGGTAGGTACTATTATGATCAGTAATAGTGACTATCTTTCCTAAGCGCTTTTAATACATCACGCCTTCATTACAAACTTCCCTTCCCTTACTTCACCTTTTTTCTCCTTTTAGTTTTCTTTTTCCTTTTTTGTTCCCCCATTTCTTTCGACACTTTTAGCTTATTAGTAAGGAGTACTTAAGCAATATGTTTCATTCATTCCTTTTCTTACTCCCTACTAATAACCAACCATTTTCACACAAATGCACCTTTTTCCTTTTCTCAACTATTTACAACTTGCTATTTTTCCTTCTTTTCCATTCTTCTCACTCCTTTACCCTTTCGGATTTTTCCTTTAAGCGCTTCGGAGTTTTGGTTCAATTTCAAGGCTAATGAAAGAAAAAGGATTAAGCTTATGTTGCAGCTGTCAAAGAATAGGCTCAAGGCTCAATGGGGTTAACTAGGATTAATTTTTCAAGGTAGGTATAATGAGGGATAAAAAGTTGGTTCATTCAAAGAAATGCCTAAATCATCTCCTACAATTCACATCCTTCATTTCGTTTTATATACACACCAGGCAAGTTCTAGACATTCCACAATAGCATAGAATACTCAAAAACCATACACTCATGGCACATTCTCAAATCAAGACACAATCAGTAGACTCTTACTCAGCTAATCACAAGAATTCAGAATTAAGCTTCAATCATATTGAGTCAAATTCAAGAGCCTAAGTGTCTCAAACAGAGTTATACACTTGCATACTTCACACTGAACATACTTGCATCTTACAACCATGTATAGCACATAAAAAGAACATCAAGCCCCAATTAGTTATGGTTTCAAAAACCCAAAACCTATCGACTAATTTTCCTCAAGACGGTCGTCATCCATCCATCATCGGAAACAGTCCCTAGCTATGACTAAAAACTTTATATACAGACCAAGGAAAGAAAAAATAAAAATTTTATTCTTCGGTTCAAATACCCCCCGTCGGAAAAGAACCGAAAAGAAAAATCAACGGGTGATGAAGTCATGCTTAATCCACAAAACTTTTTCAAAATTTTTAAATTTTCTCACCAACTTTTGCACAAGCATTACATTCACCAAAATCGTTAAGCACAGAAAATTCTGAAATTTCCCTTGAAATTTCCCTCACCCACACTTAAATCATGCTATGTCCTCATAGCATCAAATTAAAATTTACAAAGGGTGCGAAATACTCCCTGGGGCCTTTAGGCTTAGCTAACAACATGCGTTTCTTCGACTTTGCACAAGTGGGTGTTCAACCCCACACTTTTTCTCTTCCATGCTTGTTAGCTTCCTCCTCCACGGGTACTCATACTTCCCCTCCATCTGTGCTTAACTTTCCATCAAAACAACACAAGATGAAAATAAACAAAAATTAACTCAATTGCAAGAAATTAAAATGGTACCCATGGTACCCTTGGGTTGCCTCCCAAGCAGCGCCTAATTTTACGTCGCGGCACGACGTACCAAGTTTCACCACTTTTTCCTCCACCTTGAGGATATGAATCTCACCCCTAATTTCTTCTCTAATTTCCTCTTATGCTCCAGGGGTGGTGGTGAAAAATTGTAAGGACCAAACAGTAGATGTTGCCTTTTGCATTTATTGGTCCTTAAGTAAGCGAAGTCATTTTGTCTTTCTGAGTTAGCAAATTTCAAAATATATGGTGCTTGGTCCTCCTCTAGACATTTCTCTACAAACTTGGAAGACTCTATTTCTATGTTGTCAACCAAATTTAATGTTGAAAAATGCGTAGAGTGTGGTCCAATACACCTCAACTCTGAAACTGCATTTTGCTTGACCTCCTTACTTGTATATACCTTCTCGACATCGACATCTATCTCACCATTAAAGTCGACTGGGGGATACGCTAACTCTTCTTCCAAGAATGGATTTTCCATAAGTGTGAGCCCATCACGGGGACACTCAAGAGATTCGAATTGTTGGGCTTCATCCAAAAATTCACCCTTGTCGTCCTCTTGTAGTTCCTCTTGAATATCGGCTAAAACTGTTGTCTGTGATTTATCACACGCTTCAGCTTCAGCGATCATCTCCGTGAATTTGATGGTCATCCTTTCTAGAGCCTCTGCATTCTCTTCTTGCTGATTTCTCAATACTGCCATCGCCTCCTTCATTGCTTCTGATTGCTCCAAGAGTTGTTTCAACATGTCTTCTATTCAAGCTTGGAGTCCCAAGTCCTCATTTTCAGCATGCCTATATTCAGAAAAAACAACAGACGGATCATAGTAGGGGCTTGGGGGAGGGGAATATGCCTTTGGACAATCACCCCAATGGCCATATTGACACCCACATATATTGCACGTATTACAGTTTTTCCACAAGTGGGGTCCTCCACAGTTCAGACAAGATTCACTAAAATATGAGTATCCACCATTGAAACCATTTATATTCCACGATGTCATGTCAATAAGGGTATACGAACAAGCAGAAAAATAAAATAAAATAAAGAAGAATTAAAACAAACACTAGACCAAGTTGTCAACACTTAAGAAAATAAAACAAAAATACAGTAAATTTATACTTAAAACAATTTCACCAATTGCCAAGTCTCCCCAGCAACGGCGCCAAAAACTTGCTCGGTGCTTTGGTAGGGGTTAAAAACCGACACGCAAGTGCACGTGGTCAAACAAGTAATAAAGTGGCTAAGTAAGCCAAGTATCGATCCAAGGAGACTCTAGATAAGTAAAATTGCTTAAGTATACTATATTCTAGTTTACTTCTAATTATGTTGACAACAATGTAACCAAAAGTTAAATAATTTTGTTTATAAACTATATACTAAAACTATTAACAAATATTTACTTGAATTGAAACTATGGATAAGAGCATGCCAAGGTTAAGAACAAGTAATGAATTCGATAGTAATCATAATTCGGTTATTCTTCTCTTCATGTTGCTAGCCAAGAACATTAGCCTAGAGATTAAAACTCTCGTATTTAATCTCACTTTAGAATCATAAACCATTCGTCTACATTTCTGTGATCAAATGCAATTTATGACCTAGCAATACAATTCCGGTTCCTAAATTGACTAATACGGCTTTCAAGTATATTTCTATCAGGAAAGCACATCAAAACCCAATTTTCCCAAATCAAGTTAAGAACAATACCCTATTAATTCACAACTTTCCAATTTCTTGCTCTCTCGAGTGAAATTGGACTTTTTAGATGTACATTAATGTTGGCCACACACTAATGCAGTAAGAACAAGAATTAATAGAACAACATGAAAGAAGAAGATGAAAAACCATATAATTCACAATCAACATTCAATACACATGTTCAAAACCTTAGCAAGGAAGAGAATTAGCCACTCATTTGTGGATTGATCATCCTCAAATGAGTGTAAATCATACGTACAATTGATTGAAAGAAGAAAGAAAGAGAGAAAAACCCTTAGCTTTTTCGTCCCTCAACTGCTGCTAACCCCCGTCCTAGCTCCACCAAGTCTTCCCTATGAAAAATAAACCTAAGTGTGCTATTTATATTAGTAGGAATCTTTCCCGGATTAACAAGCAACGTGTCACGGAGTGCATCGCAGAGCACGGCCTCCGTGACACGCTACGGACGCGGAGGCTTTCTGGAAAATCACCCGAAATCGGCCCAGGCAGCACCTTGCCGCGTTGGCAGTGTGTCACGCTGCCTGGGCAGCGCGTTGCAGCCCCTTGGTCGCGGAGGCCACCTGCCGTGGCACGTTGCCAACGCGCAGGTGGGCTGTTTTGAGCGGCCTGCCTGCCGTGGCACCTTGTCGACGCGCCGGTGGGCTGTTTTGTGCCTCCTCTTCGCCGACGTTCGCGTGTTGATTCCGTTTCCAAGCCTCTACTTCACCAACTCATGGATTAGTTACTCAAAAGTCATCAAAATCTACAAAACAAAGGCTAATCATGTTGGTTAGCACATATCTTTATTTTATCTAAAATTACATGAAAATGTATACGATAACTTAGATAAACAAGACTAATTTAAGTAATAAAGAGTATCTCGGGCATATATTTTTGCCCGTGATCAGTAATTGGCCTTCATTTTCAACTTATGCATAAAAATTCAAGTCACAATAGGATAAGTAGCGAACCATAAATGATATACCCGATTCTTCACCTATTCCAATTAGGCCTTTCACAAAAAGTCAAGCTAAGAAATTGCAAGAGCTTGAATTGATGATCATAAAGCTTTGAAGAGTTCTAGGAGCTTAGCTTTTCGAGAAGCTTCA
Source organism: Datura wrightii (assembly GCA_035772735.1). Taxonomy (NCBI): domain Eukaryota; kingdom Viridiplantae; phylum Streptophyta; class Magnoliopsida; order Solanales; family Solanaceae; genus Datura; species Datura wrightii. The sequence continues at coordinate 107,894,487 of JASDFA010000008.1, read as the reverse complement.
AATACATTACACAGTACTATAGTGGTATGAGGATCATAATTTAGATTTGGAGCCAAGAAGGAGAGCTCTGGAATCCTCCTACACAAGATTCGACCGGGGAATTCCATAAAAAGGGTAAGGTATTCTCTAGCAAAAATGATTTCATGTTCAAAATTCTTCAAGCTCTCAGGACTTACTTGATAGGTTAAATATAGTCATAATAAAGAAGATGTAATCTCCGTACAACTTCTACTTGCTAAGTTTCAAGAATTCTCCAAAGCCTCTAAACTTATTGCTAGTCCCTCAAAAAGATCCATATACTATATTGGTATGCCCCCTCTTGTTCAGAAGAAAATCAAAGATGTCTAGGGTTTAGTATGGGTGAGTTATCTTTTAGATATTTACGTGTACCTTTATCACGAAGAGAATCTCCATTGTGCAGTGTCAACATTTGTTAAATAAGATATTCAACAGGATAAAGTGTTAGACCACTAGTGTAACACCTTTTTTTTCAATCGATTTAATCGTTAGTTTACAAAAGTACAAGTTTAGCTTTAATACTACGTATTGTATGTTGAGGGAAGATTGGGGGTTGGAGTCACGTGAGGAACATCAAGCTTTGGGAGAAATGCCCAACAAGCCTCGACAGAGATTTGCCACGACGCGGGCCGCGTAGCACCGCACGCAGTGGCAGTGATGACGACATATATATATATATATATATGTTGGACAGTTTCTAGATCATTTTATCATAACTTCAAGAGGTGGAAGCCCCTATTCTCTCTAGAATCCTTGAGTTTTTGGTGTTATTGAAGAAGATTGATCCATCCAAGTTAGAATTCGAGCTTAGATTGGTGAATCTTTCGGCTAGTACGTGTTTTTCCCATCATATTGCTGTCCTTTGTTGTCGTTTTAAAGGGCATGTTTCATGGGTGCCCTTTCTCCTTCTTTATCTTCTGGTTGTCATAAAGTAAGTATTTGTAGACCTTCGTTTGATTCATATTTTGAGCTTTGGAAGTTAGTGTAGTAGAATTCTTACCGATATTGTATTCGTGTGTTGTTTTCTTACCGATAGTTATTGGTCTGGTTGTGTGGGTATTGTGAGATGTTCCTTGCTAGTAGCTTCATGGTTAGGAGAGCGGTATTTTGCTTAGCGTCCTATGGTCGAGCGTGAGTTATGTTAGGGCCTTTTAGTTTCTCTTTCGGCATTGTTATGCTATCATTGTTATTCATAGTGTTCTTGTTCATCCTTGTGTTAGTCATGTTGGTATGTTGTGTCAAGGGTTTTGGTTGGTTGTGTAATTCAAAATCAGGTATGGATATTCTTGTTGGTGATTTGTATCGAGGGTTATGGTTCTAGTGTTGATTGTGAAGTCAGATGATGGATTTGTATAAGTGTTGTGGTAAGCTATTCATTGTGCATATACATACTTACTTGCTGCATATTTACTATTTTCGCCTTAGGGACTTTGCGAGAACCTGTAAGGCAATGAGTGTTTTTAGCAAGGTCGAGCCCGTGGCTTTATGAGAACCTCTAAGGCCATGAAGATTTTCCAGCAGAGTCAATATGTATATGTGTAGATCTATAAGGCTATGCGGGTGTCCGAAAGGGTTAAGTTTATAAGTTGCGAGAACTTGTAAGGCCATGAGAGTTTTCGGCTGGGTCGAGCTTGTGTTTCTTGTTAGTTTGTAAGGTCGTGAGTATTTCCGGCAGGGTTGAATTTGTGTATTGCATTGCATCATACTACATTCATATCATATGCATATTCTGGTGAGTCGTGTATTGGATCTCTATGGTGATGTGTGGACAAGGTGGTTGTTGTTTGGAGGCCTAGAGCAGGGGCAAATAAGGTAGTATCAGACTGACATCATTGTGGTGCAGGTTGTGGCTAGTATATTGGTATTGTTTGGGTTTCTGTTCCTATTATATTGTTTCTATTTGCTTTATTGCCCTACATAATCAGTACATTCTCCGTCTTGACGGTCTGATCCTAAGGGTGCTGCATACATACCTATAGGTGCTGATCGATAGGTCGCTCGTGATCCTCATTAACTGAGTGGAGTTTCAGCTTGGTGGTAAGCTCCATGCCATCCGAAGTTACCCACTTGTTCTGTTTTGTGTATATATGTTGTTGATGGTAGGTCGGGGTCGTGTCCTAATTAGTTGACTGTTGTCTTACTCTTAGAGGCTCGTAAACTTATGTTGTATCTAACTTGTGGGTAGCCATGTTGGATTACTTCTTGGATGGTACATTGGATTCTATATTCATTTTTGATCTTGACTATAAAGAAATCCCTCATGATAAATGTTGCTTGTTATTGTGAAGTTCTCAAAGTAAGAAGGAATGAGGTGATTTGAAGATAAGCTAAAGCTGCGTATATAAATATAGATAAAGGAGTAAGAGAAGGTGATATTATTGAAAAAGTGAAGTTGGTAATTAATATCATTATAATGCATGCATGGATATATTTGTAACACCTCGCACTTTTGATAGCGACTAGCGAGGAGTTGTTGGAAAAATAAGGTTGCAAATAGGTGGTCGTATCAAGGAATTGATATATGAAGGTGTTTGAAATGTTAAATCGAAATTAGAGGCCAAAGAGAGCCTTAAAACGAAAGTTTAAGGAATAGAATTCGTTGCGGATAAATATTTTCAACGATCTCATATCTGCTCTAATTTTGAACAAGCATATCTCTCACTATATAAGGAGTTAGAGGTCCTACAACCCTTCAAATTATAGGTCCTTGAGTCTAGTTTCTATCGAATCAAATTGTTCATTGTCCGACATCAGAGTAAAAAAATTACGAGCATTCTACTACGAATCGTTAGGAGCTTGCATTGAAGTTCGCCTAGTGAGGTCCGGAGAGAGGCAGGGCCTTTCTTTAAGCCTCGCTCCGCGAGGCAGTAGTTGAGGCAGCGTCTATACACACACACACACACATACATAATCTATCTTTAGCCTTGAAAAATCATTTGGTATATTTCTAGAACAAGTCTAGCAGTTATTCTCTCCATAAAAGCATCATATATTGATAGAATTGAAGAGGAACTATACATCCGAGCGTAGTTCCATAGATCATTCGGCTAGTATGTGTTTTCCCCTGTCATCTTGCTTTTATTTTGGTTGTTTCAAAGGGCGATACCATGGTATGTACTGATTTCCTAGCTCCTAGGTTGATTATCATAAGGTATGTGCTCATCCTTGTCTGATTCTTGTTTCAAACTTTGAAAGATAGTTCCTTAGAATTCTTACCAATATCAAACGCATGGTTGTTTCTTTGTCATTAGTTGTTGGTTTCAGTTGTGTGGTATTGTAAGTTGTTCCTTGGCAGTAGCTTCGGGCAACGAGGCACGGGCTATGCGAGAGCTTGTAAGTCCGTGAGTCCATTCCGACATGGTCAAGCTTGTGTATTTCACTAACCTATAAGTTCATGAGTCTATTCTAGCATGGTCGAGCTTGTGTATTTTGCTAACCTGTGAGTCCGTGAGTCCATTCTGGCATGGCCGAGCTTGTGTTTTTGCTAACCTATAAGTCCATGAGTCCATTCCGACACAGTTGAGCTTGTGTTTATCGTTAACATGTAAGTTCGTGAAGTACGTTCTAGCAAGGTCGAATTTGTATATAACATTGCATCATATCGAATATTTTGGTCAGTTGTACATTGGATCTCTAGGGCGATGTGTGGCCAAGGTTGTGGTAGTTGTGAGGCTCAGAGCAGGAGCGGGAACTAACATTTATTGTTGTACATGTTGTGTTAGTATGTTGGTATTATTTTGATTTCTGTTTCTGTTAAATTGTCTCTATTCATTATATTGCCTTACATACTCAGTACATTCTCCGTACTGATGCCCCGAGCTTGGGGGTGCTACATACATGCCTGCAGGTGTTGATTGGTAGGTAGCTCGTGATCCTCGTTAGCTGAGTGGAGTTCTAGCTAGGTGGTAAGCTTCATGTTGTTCGAAGTTACCCGTTGGTTCTGCTTTTGTATACATATGTTGTTGATGGGTAGGTCAGAACCCCGTCCCAGTCGTTTAACTATTGTCATACTCTTAGAAGCTTGTAAACTTGTGTTATGGTTTATGGTGTCTGGTGTAGGCCTTGTCGGCCCTATTTTATTATTGTAGCTTCTAGACTCGGGTTTGTCGGCTTGTTGTATATGTATGTTTTGGATCGTGGGCCAACTTCTGTTTTGGTTGGTGCATTATAAGTTCAGTTGGTTACAAACGAGTGTAATCCATTTATTTTGAATGAATTTATTTGGCTAAGGGACAAATACAACAAGGACTTGTTGCTTTATAGGAAAATGAACAGAAATAGAAGAAATATTCTGCACATTTTTGCAGGAATAGTCTTATCAGTAATAATATCATTCTCCTTTAATTAGTTAATAACTCATATTTCAGTGCATAATAATTTACAATGTTGGGCTTCTACGTAAAACACAAATCTAACTCACAAGTTCAAGTTATAATACAGAAACCCATATCAGTTCACCTCACCAGACTTTCTTAGGGGCCATAAGCCCAAGAACTTCTTCCCAAAGCCCAACACTTCCCGCATCGGACAACCCAATTACACTTTGACTGCAGGCTGCTACTGTCCAATAACCAGCTCTAATTTCATCCCTCAGTTGATCTCTTTCCCATGCACAATACCCATCAAAGAACCTGAAATTGTCAAGCCCAACTACATCCCTTTTCACCATTTCAGAAGCACAGCCCACACTCTCTTTTGTCCCATAATACAATCCCTTCATTACTTCATCAAAAACCCCACTTTTCCCAAGCCCATCCTCACCTCCTTCCTTTGGGCTCACTAAAAACATTCCTTCTTCTAATGGCCCACCAAAGAACAACGGCCTATTCGCAAAAGTCTTGGCCATGTCCAACACGGACGATCTCATTTCCTTTATCGACATAAGTGACGGCCTGTTGAGAATTAAGCCCGTTGGGCCTATGGGGCCCATTGACAACAAGAGGACCACGGTCCGCTCAAAAATGTGGACGCCGTCGAGCTTTTCAGTGGCTATGAGCAAGCAACCTTTCTCTGGTTCGTGAATAGTGTGGGCCCATTTGCTACCAAACGTGACTGCCGGCGGCGGCGGAAGATCGTCGATGGTGTCGGGATTGACGACGGAGGAGTGCTCTTCCGACCGGGAAGCTCGTTCTCCGGCCACTAATCTTGCTCGAAATGATCGCCAATCTGTTTCAACAAAAGGTTTTTCTTCATCTTGAGGTGAAGGTGATGGCAATGGTGAGCTTGCCTGGCAACCTGAAAATTGCATACAACATTTTCTTTATATATCCTTCCCAGAAAAGTCCAATTTATAGCTTAATTTGAAAATTGTGTCAAAATTTCAATTCATATTTGTTTGCATAGCTTTTTTCCAAAAAAAAAAAAAAAATCCTTTTATTAATCCTACAATATACTTTATTTTGTCTCAATTTACGTGACACAATTATAATTAAAAAGTCAATTGAATTTTTCTTTAATCACAATCTTTCATGTCTTTTAAGATATTAGAGTAATTTTTGTGTAATTTTTAAATATATAAATTTTATTTAAGAAAAACAAAATTAAAAATTTAAATTTATACTAAAAATTAGATAGTTTAACCCTGGTATTTCAAATCGGGTCGCTAGAAGGGCAAGAAAACAAGAAACAGGGCACTTACATGTCACTGAAAAAGGAGTGCCAACTTTTTTGAGCTGATGAAATTGACCAACAAATAACCTCCTCCTTGTAGAATAACAAATTCTTGATCCTAACAAAGGGAAGAGTTTCTCTGAGAAGGGCTTTGAGGTGACAAAGCAAGCTTCCATATTGGTTTGAGAATTTTCTTGGGCAGATTCAAAATGATCAGTGTATATTGGATAAGTGGATTTGATGTATAAAGAGGGAATGCGTTTGTGTGTTATATATGGAGAATGTGGTTAAATGTAGACCACATGAAGTTTTCGAGCCAATCCAGTAGAAAGTAGGATGCTTTTTCACAGTTGGCAGAGTGGCTTTCCCAAAAGTATTGTGCCAATGGATATGGCTTTACACATAAGCAGACAGACCAAAAAGTTATAGGATTACACGTGTCTTTATGCAACATATTGTTTGGTTCATATAAGCTTTAATTGGCTAAGGTTTAATCTGAAGAAATCTTGTCCACTTTTATGAGTGATGTGTTGTGATTCTAGCCACTGACTGTCAGTATGACTTCTTGTTTCTTTAGCCCTTTTTTTTCTTGATTCCATATAGAACTTAAAAAAGTAATTTACATCCTCTTTACCCCTAATCATGTCGAATAACTTGCATTTTTCTATATTATCGTGACAGTTGCTGTAGAGTTGGTTGATGCTTATTTCATAAAAATATTGTCACTTCTTCTTTGGAGAAAAAGTTATTTTTTATTTTAATTCATGAAATTTAAAAAAATATAATATTTTTTTGCAATATTACAAAAGTTTTTCTGGAAATAAATGAATTTTTAGATAGGAAAATATACCTTTGTGGATTAAAATATTGATAGTTCATTAAATGTTTGCTAAATACAAAAAATTTGTCTTTTTTCTTTTAAATGAACTAAAATAAGTTTTAAAAAAGTCAATAACAATGGATTTGATTTGACTGATTTCAAATCAAGTGAAGTTTTAGTTGAAAATACTTGGATACTTTCTTCTTCTTTTTGGGCCTACATTTTTCTTTGGATTCAACAAGTTCCCAGTCAAAGCAAAAAGCTGAATCAACCCCACCAAGACGGAATATGAAATTAAATGTCATTATTTGTTTCAAGTGCTACATACCATGCGAGCTCAAAAACTTCTGCAATTACAAGGCACTACGACCTAAAAGCTAAATTACACAAGCATAATGCTCTAATTCAGAAATAACCTCATAATCACAAATAAGCTATCCTTTTCCACCAAAAAAATATTAACGCTCTACTCCCCTTACTTAGTATGGCATATCTGACAAGGAGGTTAAGTCAATGGGTCCGGAGTACCACGGCGTCCACTATAACTTAGTGAGTTAGTAGCAATTGGTGCAACTTTAATACTAAATGTGTATTATTTTAAAATAAAAATAAAAATTGAGCTATATACAGAGCTCAAGATACACTAAGATCTAATTCCCTATGCAACATGCAGGTATTAGTTGTATTATTCTGAACATGAATCTTCCTCAACTCTCACAAGGGTGGGTATTTGGCCATGATCAACAAAATCAATCTTGTTCAATCTAACACAACCAAGCACTTTCTCTGGCAGCTCCTCTGGCTTTTGTGCCTGTGGAATTTAGTGATTACACAATGAGCATACACCATTTATAAAGCCAAAAGTAAGCCAACCATCCTCAAAACTAATTAGCATCATTTCTGCTTTCTGAAAAGAAATTGGGAAAATGAGAAACCTGAATTGTTAGACCAAAATCAATTATTCCATGTCGCAGACGTTCTCTAAAAGCATCAAGCCCCTTTCTTGCTATGTAGCTGAAGCGATGAATGTCAAGATCAACTTCAAAGTAATTCGGACCCTATAATAAGCAGAGACCATGCACATTGAGAATATTGTGGCGTTCAAAAATCAGCAATAATGTAGCTGAACCGACTTACAAACTAAAATCGCAGTATCAAATAATCTACCTGATAAAAATTGTGTTGAGGGCGGGAAAGGACAGGCTTTTCGTTGTAAGCATTCAAAAGCTTCCTTTCTGTTGCACTTGAAACAAGCTCATCTGGATTAACCAACCCAACCATAATCTTCAACCTCTCTCTAAAAGGAATAATTGATTCTTTTGCAAATCCTTTCACCTTTTCCATGTCATCCTCGATAAATCTCTGTCACAAAAACGAGTTGCATGTATGAAGGAAAAGTAACTTTAGAAGCAAGGCATATCAGAATAACCATATCAGCAAAAAGACTCTACCCCTGGCTACTTAATCATCAGGAAAGGATCAGATCAAGGTTCCTGCAGTATTAGTACGCACAAAATTTTTTGTTAGAAGGTCACCGATTGTTATTCCATAGCCCCAAATATATCGTTTTGGCTGATTTTTCATTTTGATTACAAGAAACAAGTTAGGATTTGGATATTGTTTTTTTTTGGTTTGGTATGGAGCTGTTAACTCAATAGTTGGAAAATGTGAGAAAGGAATAAAAAAGTCGGATTGAGTTTGTGTATTTGACTCTTCAAGCATGATAGATTTGTTCCTATTTAAAGAAAAGAGGTTAATCTATTTGCGATGGACAAAATAGAAAGTATCAATTAAAACAGGAAGAAGGGAGTAATTGTCAATCAATAAAATTGCAAGATGGTAAAATTAACAACCTCCCGAGCCTAACCTTTCAGCTAATCACTGTACAAAACAGAAACATGCATAGAAATAGTGTACTCAACTTTCTGCCTCTACCCTTGTATGCCTAAACTCCGGTAAAGGGGAAGACGAAGTGGAAAAACAAAAGAAGAAGAGAAGGTGTTGTTTTTGCTTCAGAAAGTTGACATAAAGTACCTTGATGGAGTCCTGAAACTGGGGAGAGATGTCCTCCTCAAAACTTTCAGATAGTTTGAAATATATTACAAGGCTCAAGCCCTCTCCATCAGCATCACCAACGAACATTGGAGCAGGATAAGTGGGCAACTGACAAAGAACAACTTTATTAATTAGCACAGAATGTTATATCAAATAAAAGCTCCTTTGATTAGTTCGGAGAGACTTGTCTAATACCTGAATGTTAACAATTAGTAATGGAGGTATTCTTCCATCTCCTTTTATAGAAGGAAGCTCAATATGTTGTGCTATATGATTGATCTTTCTTGGGCAAACAAATAAGTCAACCCCAATTGGAGTATAAGGAGACACGTTAGTAGCAGGGGCTTTCCTCTTATCTCTGCAGATTAAATGAAAAACTGTAAAGACACATGTCTAAAATTCATTAAAAATGTCCAACAACAGTAATTAATTGGAATAAGTTAAGAGCGTACTTGAAATAACTATCACCACGGAGCTTAAAGTTTGAGGGCTCAATCTTTGACCAACTTCCTGCAATAGACTTTTCTTCTGTGCAACAAGGAATTAAAAGCCCAGCCCTGGGGCGGCAAAGATACTTTCTTGAAGAACCTACAAGAATACCACTATGTTTAATTAACTAACCCTCTCAATAGCTTTTCAACTTTCCATTTTTAGCACTCTAGAACAGGAAATTTAAACATGTAGGTATCACCATCATGATCTCAGTAAGATTTAGCTAGTAATTAGATTCAAAAATAATGAGAACAAAAATGTCATGGAACAAATCCATATAATTGGATTCTCAAATCGGACTCGATTTATGCTGAAAGTAAAATATAAAACTGGGGCGAGGTACTCACGAAATTCATTTTTTTCTTCTTCATCAACAGATGTCCTCTTCATAGAAAGCCTTATAATAGTTGCCTTCTTTACTTGAGAATGTGAAGCTGAATTTGGTCCATTTATGACTTTATCGTTGAAACTCAAGGAATTTACCAGCTTCGGTAAAACAGACTTGAAAACAGTATCCTGAGTTTTCTCCTGCATCTGAAATATCTCTTTTTTTACATTTTTAAAGCTTGCATAGGCACGATCCAAGTTCTTCTTCTTCTTGGTGCCAATATCTTCACCCTTCCCTCGGGATGGAAGTTCATAGTCCTGAGCACTTACAACTGCAAGTCCATTTGGATCCTGAACTCCATCTTTGCTCAAAACCTTACTGCCATCTATCTTAAGATATTTCTCATGGTATTCTTTGTACTTGAGTTTGCTATCCATAAAGCATGATGAAGTTTCATACTGAAGTACTTGTCCACTTGAAATGTTGGGGAAAATATCTAGAAAAGATGAGGAGGAATAGAACGAAAAAAATCATAACTTTGCACTTGGTTTATCAAACTTAAGAAAGCATAATTCTAACAGCTAGTTTGCTAATTAAACATTGATGTCATGATGTTATCATAGTTATATGAGCTCGTGATATTCTGGAAAAGATATAGATTCATCTGCTAAAGAGCATATGATCAGTTTTGAACGAATAATGTCTACTTCTGAAATTGTTCTGAAGGAAAACTTGGGCAGCTAAAGTGAAATAAGCAAATATAGAAAAGATTAAGAATATTGTGATTTCTTAATCTTTAGCAAAAAGAAAGGGACAAGAATTGCCAAATTATCAAGTTATCTGTTCCTAAGCATAGGGTAATGAATAAGGTGGCCTTCATTCTTTTCTTTTCTCAAGAATGATGGCCTTCTTAATCCATAGATAGAAGAAGTCATCAATTATAAGTACAACAGAAAAGAAACTGATGATTATTACCTCCATGAACACTACTAAAGTCATCATCTGAGTCGGACTCAAAAATGCTGTGTGTGTCAAACCATGCTTCTTCTTGGCAAAGAACTGTAAAAATGTAAATCTCTTATCATTTTCAAGCTTACAGTTCAAGAATTTTTCATTATCTACTGCTTAAGCACACAAAATTCCATTTGCTAAGATGTCAGAATGCAATTTTTTTTCCTTCTTGTGAACAGAAAAGCACCAGAATTAACATAACCACAATAAAAGGCAAAAAAGTGTCGGAACGCAAAATTTGTAGCAGGGTATACTCTTTCCTACCAGTGGCCTAGCTGAATGAAAGGTAATCCGCCCGACAAAAAAACAGGCACTCCAGAAGTTGTTGAAAAGAATTTTTCATGGGATCAAACGGACAATATCATCTTAACGGAGTATACTAAGGTGACAATTCACCTGTCTAGTGTCTAGAACATTTCCTTCAAAAAGGAGATTGATATAAACTTTTTTTCCAGATAAACGCTTTCAGCATGATTTAATCAGGTATGCATATCAAAATATAAGGTTCAAAACAGAAGCAGAGAGTGTACCATTAGCATCTATTTGACTATGCTGCCACTGCAACTGAGTAAGATGAAATGTGGAATTGGAGACCTCAGAAGTTCTGCAGGTTGTAGTTGTATGAACAAACTCACTAACAGCAATATCTGTCACCCGTGCATCGCTGTTTCTTTTCCTGGTTCCTATTAGACCTGAGTTTGAATTCTTTCTATGGTATTTTCTATGGCGATGATGGTGTTTCTTCCTTACCCTGATTGTGGTTGCTGGAGTTGATACACAACCACCCATTATTATGACTCAGCTCACAAATCTGACTGCTAATTGCTTCTGTACCATGCGAAGATGCAAATTCCAAGTGGAACTCAAGAAATTAAGTATACCTGGCACGCAAAAAAGAGAAACTTTATGCAACCCTATAGCAGCATTTCAAAATGTGACAATTGACAATAAGAACTAAGCAATAATCTGTCCAAGGTCTACGTCAAACAGAAGTTACAATCACATGAATTACGATTAGTAAAAATGACTTGAAATTTGTTCCAATACGTTATATGCATTCGTGATTACTGGAGTACAAAAGTTTTACCTTAAAGGAGTACTAACTACTGCAGCTAACAGTAGTACAATCTACAAAGAGCCACCATTTCACAAGAGATAGAACTGGGAGCTGATTGGTACATAAGTTGATCTTGATTTAGCAGTTCTCAAATCTTATATACTAGAATATAAACTCAAAAAGACAGGACAAAAGCTGCTCTTTAACAGGCTTAAAAGCAGTGAACCTCATAAGACAGATGTAATAAGGAATCTCCAAGAATATTACTGACAGGAAAAGCAACAAAGAGCACAAAGATGGCTAAGTGCAAAGGAACTATGAAACAAACTCTAATAATTTCATGTGATTGCACATAAGAAAAATCAAAATAAGAAATTGGAGACATAACTGAAAAGGTGAACATAAAGAAGCAGGATCAAATATGTAATAAGCTGCTTTTTCTTTCATTTTTCTTTTTTTTTTCTTAGATATTCTTTTTCTTGTCCTGTCTTTTTGAAATCGTTAATGATGAAAAGCGATGGAATGAACATGACCTTGTATTCACTTTCAGAGACTGAATCGGACAAAACAATGTCAGATTAGGCATAAGAGAAAGTGAAAGAGAGAATGAAGCAAAAATGGGTCCACATTAAAATCATATGACAAGCTAACAAACAAAAGAATAACATCAAATTGTTGTTAAAAAAAGAAAAAGAAATAGGAATAAAAATTAAGAATGCAAATTGCGTAGATAAACAGAAAAAGCCAAAATATGAAGAATGAAAACAAATAAAATAATATGGAAAACAGAGATCAGAAGGGAAAAACTCACAATACAACAAGCTACTAATCAACAGGCCAGGAAATACCTAGGAAGATGGGTGAAGACGTTAACAAAAGTTAACAACAAAATGTAAAGTCTCGTTCTTTGAGCAAATAAAAAAAATCAATCAAACATGACATTTCAAAAAAAAAAAAAAGAAGAAGACATCTTTAAGCAGAAGAAAAATACAGAATAAAATATTCATTCCGAGCTCCAACTCCCAACTCTAAGGTAAATTAAAACAAAGCAGAAGCAACAGCAGAAAATAGAAATATATATATGTCTATATATATAAAGTATGTACCTTTTTGGGTGAATGTGGGTCTACCTCTCTTTGTGAAAAAGGAAGAAAAATTTTCAAGAACCAGAGAGAGATAGAGATGGAGAAAGAGCGAATGGCTCCAACGTATCGGATCCAAGCTCTTTTCCAAAAACTTCCTCACTTTCAAGCAGCTGTTTCTATATTTGGGATTAAATTCTTCTTTTTCTGGGTATGCTTTTCCTGTTTTTTTTTTTTTTTTTTTTTGGGTGTTTGTGTGTATATGGATTTGACAGAGACGAAGGAAGAAAGAAGAAGAAGGAGAGGAGGGACAAGAAGGTAATTTAAAGTACGTCTGAGAGTGCGTGCGAGCGTTTGTTTATTTATATTTTTATATTTTTTTTTATATATAGTGCGTATGGGTGTCCCCAACCAAATCATTATTACAAAAGCCTCCGTCCATTTCTCCGCCCCACCAAACACTGTCGACGTATTATTACTGTAATTAATTTCAATTATCTTTCTTCCAAAAAAAACAAAAAAAAGAGACTTCATTTACTGCAATGGCTATCCATGAATTTGAAACTACTACGATCGTTCTTGTCCATAATTAACTTAATACACTTCTTAAAATTTGATAGATAAAATGTTATTTTTAAAATATAAATAAATTTAATATTTTGGAAATAGTTATAAAAATATTAAAAATTAAATGATAAATTATATTTTAATTTTTTAAAGTCATGAATAAACAGAAATAAATGTTTATTTTAATTTATAACGTCATTTTTTGGCTTTCTTAACGTCACTTTACATTAATTCTTTCGGTCTAGAGTTTGTTCATATGACGGAATGAATTACTTTAAGTTAGTTTGTTGTTGTACTTGCAATCAATAAAGGGGTACCAAGCATCCTAAATTGTATTGAGGATGACTGAAAAGGTAAAATAAGATGATCAGATGTAATTTGATCATTAGGAATAAATTTAAAATTAAATAAAATTAATCATTAATTCTCGATCATAAATTGAATAGAAAAGGCTTTTACTATATGATTATCTTAATTTATTGGAATTTTTGTGCTCAAGAATTAAGAACAATAAGTTTTTCGTTTATCAGAATTAAATAATTACTTAAAATAATAAAGCATATAACATTTATTAAGAAGTGCAAAATCGTATGAATATAATTTTTAATTTGTACCTTGATTAATTAAGCTCTGAATTTCTAACTTTTTTTAAAAAAAAATAACATTATTGTGTCTTGATAAGTTTTTTATACATAATAAATATATTTTTTAATATAAATATAAAAAGTGCGTTAAAACTCTTGAGTTATATCGAAAAATGCGTAGGTGAAAGGCTAGTATCGCCTTTTATTGCAATGATATTATTATTGGCGAAATCAAAATTCAAATTCATTTAAAGTGTCTTGAATTCGATATAGTACATACCCCATTTCATTTCATTTATAGGCAATAATTTGACCAAGAAATAGCCTCCGCACTGCCATTGACTCTCTGCGATCACATGAAGTACGTACAATTAATGTAAAGGCTTGAATTCATTTCGTTAGAAAACATGCATGTGCGTCAAACCATGCATGTTACGCCCTAAATTTAAGGTAGTTATTCAATGTCAAATTAAATAAATAAATAACCTTGGTACTTATAATAAAATAAATAAAACCTACTCCAGTTTTATTAATTCCAACAACATTATTGGACCCAGATATAAACCCAACTCAAATCTATGGAACATGAGGCCTCATACAACTTTAGGTTCTGTATCTCTCGTAAATGCTAGAAAAAGAAAGATACACATTTAGCGTTAAAAGGTTAAAATATATATAAGGTATTCAGATTTTTGAGTTTTTTATTTAAATTATTAAGTGTTTATTTTTTTAATCTAAATTATCACTAAATGTTTATTAAAACATCACAATTATTAGTTGTTCATTTTTTCTACCTGAAATATACTATCGTTCAGAGAGAAAAATAGAACAATTGATACTTTTAGTGTGTTTCGATAAACATATAGTGATAGTTCCCATACAAAACTCACTTACTTGATAGCTCAAAACTCACTTATTTGATAGCTCAAACCTCACTTACTTGATAATTCATATATAAAATTTAAAAAATCTAAATATTTTGAATATGTGTTTAATCCGTAACTCGTACATCTAATTAACCATGTAACAAACAAATTTGGATAAGAATTGCACGTCCCAAAAATATGAAATATATTCCTTTAATTTGCAAAAGATCAATATAATTAAGGGGAAATTTTAAATCTCTTCTCTCCTTCTTCATAGCAATGAATTAATATATATTCGTTTTTTTTCTTAATCTTAATCTAGCTCATTTAATTTATAATTTTCATTGGTTAAGGGGAGAAAAAAACTTATAAAGCTTATAACCCTTCATGTGCATAAAGTTTATACATGCAGGGTTACAAGTTTTATCGCATGTGATCAGATTAACCAAACTCTATTAATTAAAGGGATTTAATTAGGTTGAGATCATGAGAGCTTTAGGGAATATAAAAAGAACGTGTTTCCAACACTATAAGGGTCTTTTCCCCGGCGGAACCTATAAGAATAGTATTAAATATAGTGTATTAGTAGTGTTGATGTTAGTTAGTTATATTTGTATTAATTATATATATTAAAATTATTTTTTATATATTATTTAATTTGATATATTAAAAATAATATATATTGTATGAAAAAAATTAATACAGTTAAAAGAATGTGAAAAAAGCTCTGACGAATAATTATATCTTTAACTTATACGCTAATATATAAATTAAAAATTTTTACATTATTAATACCATAATTTATCATATATTAATTATACAAGATATGATATCAAATAAAATAGATAATTAATATTTGTATTAATTATACATAAATATTTTTTTAAAAAGAAGTACCCTAAAAGCAGAGAAGGTCCGATTCGTCTTGAATGTAGGTAGCATTTGGAATATTTGGGAATTATCGAAGCACCACAAACGCATCATGTGGATGGATAACCAGTTTTCTTCTCAAGGCTTTTGTTTAATGATATATGTTGTTGGATGAAAAGCATCAGTTTTATATGCATTCTTGTCATGTGCCATTGTTGCTTTAATTGCTTAATCACTTTTCATCTTTGGGACCTTCCAAGGGCATATATGGGTATTTTTATAATGACAAGGGTGTGTGTGTATATAGCTAGCGATGAAATTATTTTTATACATATAGCTAGCGGTGAAATTACTTTTAGTGTGATATATATTTTTTGATTATTATTTTGGTGGATAATTATATATATAATTTTTAAAAAAATATGTGTTTGTGCGTGTGCAAACTTTATCACACTATTTGTTTGGTAGCTGGTTAGAGTTATGCAGGTATTAGTAATACATGAATATATTAGTTATCGGGGAATTTTTATATTATTTTATGTAGAAATTAGTTTTTCATGTATTAGTTATTCTATCTTCAATTATGCAAAAAATAATATATATATAAATTCCCTCATAATTGAATTATACATGTATTGGTTATACAGATTTTTAAATTACAAATTAAATATCATATTAATTTGATACATGAATAACGTAACTTTAACTAACTACTAAATATTATATTATTTATGCATAATTTAATATTTTCACGCCATCTATTAAACGAATTCTTATTGCTTCGTATATATATATATATATATATGTGTGTGTGTGTCCGAAGCTATTGATCACAAACTTGTTGTAGTATGTTAGAGTAATCCAGCGGCCAATACTCTTAGACAAACAGTCTTCAAAGCGTGAAGCTGTCAATACTAATTTGAAAATATTATATATGAGTAACTTAGAAATTATTTGAAAAGAATGAGCATTATTCATGTTATATATTTTCTCCAAAAACATATTTTACATGTTGCTATGAACTATATATATTAGTGGATGAATAACTATCGTGAATGAACTTGAATTATTATTATTATTATTATTATTATTATTATTATTATTATTATTATTATTATTATATATATATATATAGCAATTGATTACGCCATTTTTTTCATTATAGAAATTGCTTTCTGTAAGTTACTATGTATTTATGTCATGGATTTGATTTATATATATTGATATTATTAAAAAATGTTTAATATTTATTAATGCATTTTTTTAATAGTGTTGCGTGTTAGTGAGGAATTCGATTTCCCTGAGCTAAAATATGTACGTTTGCATGTTTTCTTGTAGTCTCACTATACTGATGCCAACTGTTTCAATTCTTCCTTCCCATTTAGGAATCGTTTGGTTGGTAAATAAATTTTTTTAAATATAAAATAATTAATTTTAAATTTAATTATTTTAAAATTATTATTTTATTTTTACATAAAAAATAAATAGGGTCGGAATTAATTTTAAATGAGTTTATCTTATGTTTAGTTGGGATATAAAATCTCGGGATAACTTATTCCAATATTATAGTGTTATTTTTATTCCATCCTCAATATGGGATAACTAATCTCCAGATAAATTATTTCAAAATTTTATCCCAACCAAACGTGGAATAAACCCATTCAAAAATTTATCCCGGCACTATTTATTCTTTATTTCTCATTGAGTGTAGAATAACAAACTTAAGATAACTAAAATCGAAATTAGTTATTCCGGGTAACTTGTTTCTCAATCAACGACCCTTTAGTGGCGGAACCGTTTTTGTCCAAAGGTGTTAATTGATGATACCCTTTTGCTGGATAATTAAAAATAGCTGAGTTTAATATATATATATATATATATATATATATATATATATATATATATATATATATATATGTATGTATATATGTATGTATGTGTGTGTGTACACGAAAAAAGAACTAAAAATATCCTTAGATTATGTGAAATTGAATAAAAATGTATTTCGTTAATAATTTGATCCAAAAATACTCATGTCGTCGATAGTTTGATCATTTAGAAATGCCCCGGTTGATTGCCATTAATATATAGTTTGATCCAAATTTGCCATTGTTATTACTTTTGGGTCAAATTGTCCTTTTTCTAATAAACATATTTTCTTCTTTTTAGAACACATACGTTTTCTAATAAATTTATTATAATCTTTCATTAATTTTCATATATATAAGATCACAATAATTCATTATTAATTTTTATTTAGATAACGATAAAAAAAAATTCTAATAAAATAAAAAAAAAATTATTTCTTATTTTTTCGAATTGAAGAAGGATAAATATTTGCTAATATAATCTTTTATTTTAAAGTTAAGGTGCAACAATCATAATGCAAAAAAATACAAAAATTTATTACATTGTTTCAAATCACAAAATATCTTTAAAATATCGTCAATGAAGTTATTATTGTTGACCCTTTTTTCATTTTAACTTTAAAATTAAGGAATATAGTAGTAAAGTTTATCCTCTTTCGAAAAAAACTAAGAACTAAAAATATTATTTATTTTATTAGAAAAATAATTTTATGATTATTTAAAAACAAAATTAGTGATGAATTACTTCATCATATATATGATACATATTATCAGTTTAAAAGAATACCTGAAGTTATTCTACTAATAAAACGTATTTTTGGATCAATTTATTATTAGAGAATATTTTATTCAATTTTACATAGTTAATTAAAGATATTTTAATCATTTTCCATAGAATATATTTGAATCTCCATTTTTTGAAGTGTATTTACTTTATTTTTTTATATTTTATTTTTTTTTTAATAAAAATTTTAAAGCCCGTCTCCAGGAGTGGAGCTACACTAACAAAAGAGGAATCCTCCGAACACTTTTCGCCGAAAAACTATTATATAAGAGGTAAAATATTATTGTATATGTGATTATATTATTAAATTAAACAATTTAGAGAGTGAGGCCTGCGGTTAAGGGTGTTCAAAGTGCCTTAAATGTCACAGGGTCGATCCTACGTTTCATCATAGAAAAAAAAAAAACATCCTACGTTTCATAAAATAATTTTGTTTGAAAAAAACAGCAAATTTTCTCTGAGTTAGCTAAATATTAGATAGGTAGTATTAAAATTTTATGTGCACCCCCTTCACCAACTTCTTAAAATTATTTACTATATAATTTGAACTATTTTAGAAAAAAATTTAACTAAACCACTGCCAGTCTTTACCTCCACCAAAATTTAAAAGGAAAAAGAACCAAAGAGATTACTTATATACTAGCCATAGTGTTGACGTTGTTATCACATAGCACGATTACTCAAATAGGAGAGGCAAACATAACATATATATATATATATATATATATATATATATATATATATATATATATATATCATTGAGTTGAGAAGCATTGGACAAGATCCAAGAACATAGTTAAAAATGATTATGTAAACTCGTCTTCCAACAAGTTCAACTTTGAACTCAAACATTTAATATGAGTTCTATGATTATTTGCTCAACAATTACTTCACTACATAATTTGGATCTTAGGCGTAAATGCATGTAGATACATGCACTGTTAAATGGTAATGAGGCAGTTGCAGGGAGGTTTAGTTTTTAACTCAGCGAAAGAATTCAACCCGCTTCGCCCCGCCTAAAAACCCAAAAAAAAAAAAAAAAAAAATTCAATCTATTCTGTGTCGTCTTGCTCCGCCTCCAGCTGCTTCAATTTTTTTCTCCTTAAATAAGTATTTCTTTTTTGTTAGCACCTAGTTTGTGCCATTTTTGCTCCTTTTCACTACTGTGCAACATTTCTTTATATGAATGATTTTTTTCAGAGTGGCATTACACTTATTTGAACAATTTAAAAACTATCATTAACGTTAAATATATTAATAATAAATGGAATTGTTAGATATTATAAATCATAAACGTAAATACCAATTTAATTTCATTAGTTTTCAAAGAAAATGTGATAGAATATTATATTGACACGTACAATCTATCACTGTTTTGAACTTTTGAAAAATTCGCAATCGTGCATTGGGTAAACACATTTTTGTGCAATATCTCATAAATCACACATAAAATGTAAATTACATTAGAATAGCTTGATATGACGAGCTTGACTAAAAAGACGTTGACAATCTATATTCTTTTGAAAATTATCTATCTATATATTTATATACTTAAAAGGAAGAAAGTCTAGCTTAATATTAAGCTAAGTGGCAGCCTAGGAGATTGACATGTGGTAGTTTAGGACAAAAATTAGTTAGGTTAGGTAATTAGTTACTATTTTATAATTGAAAATAATTAAATATCTAATATTTTATCTTTTAATCTAAATTTATTTTATTAGATCGATTCTTAGACTGGCAATTAAACTAACTTATTTGAATTCAAATTAAAAAATAAATATTGAATCCTAAAAATGTGCGATCATAATCTAAGACACGTTTAAGACTCTTTTTAATTAGAAATTACTATTTTTTTATATTAACTATTTATTTTAAAATTGAAATTAAAACATAAATTTTAATATAAAAATATTTGCAATGTTAAATTAAACTATTGGCTAAAGTAGTATATTATAAATTATTTTCTAAGATCGTGCAGTTTTTAGTTATTATTTTTTGGAAAGATATCAGATTTTTATGTTAACTCTTTACATTGAAAAATAAATTTTAATTCAACTAATTTATTTCAATGTAAGTTTTTAAAAAAAATATTGAATCCTAAATATTATTAAAGATTTTTTTAAATAATACAATGCACTATCGAAGATCCAAAAATTTTAAATTTACAATGCACTAACATAATTTTATTTTTAGCAGGATAAAATAATATAAAGCATAATAATAATAATAATAATAATAATAATAATAAATCTACCTCCCTCCCTCTCTCTCTCCCTCTCTATCTCTATCTCTCTCTATATATATAAGTGAAGAAAATGAGAAAAATTAATCATTGTTGAATTATAAAATTTTATGATACAAATAATTTACGATCCAAATTTTAAGATAAGATTTAATTTATTAAAAATGAATAAATTGAAGCAACAAATTGTATCTATAGATGTGGCACTATTTAAAATATAAGCAAAATACCCAATGAAAAAATATTAATTAAAATATCAAGATAATAAATATTACAAAGAGTGGGATAAAGGTAATATAAAGATAGTTATACTTCATATCAATATACAAAATAAATAAAATAAATAAATAATACTTACAAATATTATTGAAAAATTATGAATTCATATTCACAAAAGTGATAATGCTAGATAGTTGATAATATAATAACAAAAATAAGGAACAAAATAATTATCAACTGATATATGATTCTTTTTTTTTTTAATTCTTGTGATAGAAATATATTGAATTGAGAAAACATAATGACAGTTGAAATGTCAGTAAAATGATATAATATAATATTCTCAATAAAATATAACATTACTTGACATAATTAATTATTTAAATATGAACCGCGTAATGCACAGGTACATATACTAATTTTCTTTATAATAACAAATTCTTTCAAAATTAACTTTTATTTTTACGATTCATGTCAAATCTAGAAATCTAAGTAGAACTTTTTAAATTCCTCTAAAAAAAATTATGAAACATAAATTTTTCTCGCCTTAGATACAATTATATACTTATAGTAGCTAATGAAATTTCTACTTGAATAAATGAATGTTAAATTGTTCATATATTAGTTTGTAGAATAAACCCACATCCACCTCGTGCCGCCTAAAACAATCAGTTTAACTCAACCCCGGACCTGCATATATATAAACCCGCACTGTTCTGCATTAACTTAAAGCCTATACTGCTCCCTCACTTGCACCAGTTCATTGTCAACCCTACTTGTACACTAACCAAAGACAAATTAATGTATTATATATGCATGTTGGGTGTGTTTCATGTGGAGAAAAATATTTTCTACTCCAATCTTTTCATATTTGATTTGATTTTGAGAAATGTTCTTTCTTTTTTTTTTTTTTTTAGAAAATAAGAAGTTTCATAAATGAAATTCTACTTTGATCGTCTTCTTCTTATTCTCTAACATTCCCTCCTCCCCTCCCCCCCTCCTACCGCCACACCATCTCTACTCCTCATAGCTAGCTCACGCTCCCACCCTTATATAATATTTGCGTATATTATATATAAATATTTTTGAGATAATATTTTTTCCTTATTTATCAAATACAAAAAGAATAAATCAGAAAATCACTTCTTTCTTCTTTTTTTTTTTCCAGAAATGTTATGAAATAATAAAGAAAGAATAAGAATATTGTAGAGAAAGAGAGAAGGAGAGAAGTTTTTATTTCTCTTAATAGGATTCCCTTGAGGGATTAAAGAGATGATTTACAATGAATGGAAAACCCCTTTATTTATAAGGGAAAACTAACTTGGTCCCAAAGTTATAAATCCTAACTTTCCTTCTAAGAAATAGACATTCACCATAAATAGAAAATATATTTATAACACTCCTTCTTGGATGTCTATTTGATAGATAATGTGCCTCGTTAAAATCTTACTAGAAAAAACTCAGCGGGAAAAAATCTAATGAAGGAAAAAGAGTACACATATCTAATAATACACATTTTGGCTGCTTCATTAAAAACCTTACAAGGAAAACTCAGTGGGACAACCTCATAAGGAAAAAAGAGTACAACGCGTATTAACTCCCCCTAATTAGAACATCCTTGAATCTTTGTATCTCGATCTTGTGCACCATCTTCTTGAAAGTTGCAGTTGGTAGAGACTTGGTGAATAAATCAGTCACATTGTCACTTGAACGAATCTATTGCACGTTGATATCACCATTCTTTTGGAGCTCATGTGTGTAGAAAAACTTTAGCGAGATGTGCTTTGTTCCATCTCCTTTTATGATTCCTCCCTTTAGTTGTGTTATGTATGCTGCATTATCTTCATATAAAATTATGGGTACTTTGTCACATTTCAAACCATATTTTTCTCTAATAAGATGTATCATGGACCTCAACCACACACATTCTCGGCTTGCTTCATGAATAGCTATTATCTCAGCATGATTTGATGAAGTAGCTACGAGAGACTGCTTTGTAGATCTCCAAGATATGGCAGTACCTCCACATATGAACACATAACCAATTTGAGATCGAGTTTTGTGTGGGTTAGATAAATACCTAGCATCAACATAACCAACAAGATCGGGACTGCAATTGTTAGAATAATATAAGCCTATATCGGTAGTCCCTTTTAGATACCACATTATATGTTTGATCCCATTACAATATCTCCTAGTAGGAGCAGAACTATATCTTGCTAACAAATTAACCGAAAAGGCTATATCAGGTCTTGTAGTGTTAGCAAGATACATTAGTGCACCAATTGCACTAAGATATGGTACTTCAGGACCAAGAATTTCCTCATTCTTTTCTTGAGGTCGGAATGGATCCTTATTCACATCAAGTGATAGAACAACCACCGGAGTACTTAATGGATGTACTCCATCCATATAAAATCTTTTCAACACCTTTTCTGTGTAAGCAGACTAATGAACAAAGATATCGTTTGTCAAATGCTCTATTTGCAAACCAAGACATAATTTTATCTTTCCAAGATCTTTCATCTCAAATTCCTTCTTTAAATAATCAATTGTCTTTCGAAGCTCTATTGGAGTTCCAATAAGGTTTATGTCATCTACATAAACAACAAGTATGACAAACTCCGATGTTATTTTCTTATTTGATTTTCCTCATATCAAAATTATGAACAAGTTTAAAGAAACTTGTAAATGCTTCAGGCATTTTGAATCCTTCATGATTTTCATATAAATTTTATCAAGTGATAACATTCATTAGTATTTAAATGCGTGACATCTTGTGGTGTCTGGACTACAGGTCCAATAAGCTTTACGCTTATCAATACGCATCATTTCACTTGATAATTATTTCTACATCAGCATGCTTTAATAGATGTAGAATTCAAATCCTCACAATCTTTTACAATATTGCGTGTTGTATTGTATCAAAGATATCGTTGACGGTATATCATTTATATCTGTTTGTAATTAGACATAACTCATTGAGATCTCATCATTTTCAGGTACCTGAACCTTTGCCAAGGTTTTATGAAGTGTTATGTCGTGGTGCTTTCTCAAAGCACTTGCCTCATCATTATTACCATCTTAATCATTTGCTCCTCTCCTTTTTCAAGGAGTTCTATATTTGAAACCGTTTGGTCTATCACATTTCAGGCATCTCATAGACCCTGTCCTTCAATGACTTTTCATTGGAGCATTTGCAATTGAATTATAAAATAGGGTCAGCAAATATTAAGTTTCATAAGGTTAGTCATATTAAAAGAAAGAGAAAAATAATACCTTGGCCTTCAAATTTTGAGAAAGTAGAGTCGTAGAGCAACAATATTACCAATGATATCATTCTTGTGGTTAAGTAATACATCTTTTGAAAAAGAAATTTTAATTTGTTTTACCTCAAATCTTTCATAGTGAGTGCTCAAGGCAGAGACTCGTGTTGATAACGTGTTATGAAATAATAAAGAAAGAACAAGAATATTGTAGAGAAAGAGAGAAGGAGAGAAGTTCTTATTTTCTTGATGGGATTTTCTTGAGGGATTAAAGAGATGATCTACAATGAATGGAAAATCCCTTTATTTATTGGGGAAAACTAACTTGGTCCCAAAGTTACAAACTCTAACTTTCTTCTAAAAAATAGACATTCACCATAAATAGAAAATACATTTATAACAAGAAAACTATTTTTCGTGGAATTTTTTTTATCTGTCAACTTGATATAAATGAATATATGAAACCGAAGAGTAACATTCTTAAATGTCTTGCAGCCTCTTATTTATAAATGTGGCGCGCTTCACACGCATAATTAAAATTTTAGTAGACACGACTTCATAAACTCCCTAAGCCACTCGAACATAATACTCTGATATCAAGTTTATCATGCCCCGATTCTGAATCTAGACAAAACCGACACTCGATGCCTTAATTTACTTCAACGAACCAACCATCATAACCTTATCATGTGACATGTGTGGAAAATGATAAAACAGATTCATGTCATAACTGAAATTGCATTTATAAACCTCCATTTAGTCAAAAACTAATATATAGCATATATAAAATGATTTATCAAGTTTATGTCATGAATATTTCAGTATAATTTTGATATTCCTCCTTCTCAATTGATTGACAATATTTTGTATACTAAAATGACGAGACTTTCATGTAAGATTGTGCAGTTAGGTAACATATAAAATAGTAAACAGTTTTGAGTTTATCTTTCACTAGTAAAGCTATGTTGGATTAAGTCCCCATGTAAGAATATTCGATAATGGGCTTCCTTGGCCCGTTATTTATCTACAAACATGTTAGAGGAATTAACAGAAAAGTGTGCAAAGTGTTAAATATAATTGGTATTTTTATAGTTTAATAAATATTAGCAAAATCTTAATATTAAATTATTGGCAAGTTATAGATAAAAAGTAGTAAAAACAATGCTTCAATATTAAAACACATTATTATGGCTTTTTTTTGGGGCATAAAGATTTTAATCTTTATTAAATTACAAAAAAAGGAGTTTTACCCGTAATTTTTTTTACTCTTAAAAAAAGAAAGAGTTGCGTGTAATTTTCACTTTATTGAATTTCAATTATAAATTTTAGTTTTCCTAAATTCTAGAAATCTACTGCATATATCATGTTATTATATTCTTAAAATTAGGGATTCAATTTTTTTTATCTAGGTATTAAAGTTATCCATATTATTTTGGGTAATAATTAGTTAAAATACTCTAATTAACTTTTTTCTTGTTTCACGTGAAATTTCTAAATTTAGAAATTCAATTTTTTTCTTCTTTTTTTGTTATTGGATATCCCTAAAATTAGGATCTCATTATTAAACTTGTCTCATTTTATCTCAGACTAATTATTAGTTAAAATATACTAATCAATTTAATGTTTCTTATCAATTATTTTGTTTCTATATTCATAAATACAAATTTGTTAGGTAAATATGAATCAATATTTACAAATAAAAAAATATCAATGCAAATTAAATGTATATCATTTTATTAAATAAATAAAAGTCAATGTTTATCAAAACAAATATATACTAATTTATTAGGTGAATACATAAAAATAAAAACTAATGCAAATACATGTATATGGTGAATAGGAACCAATATATATCAATGTAAGATTATAAAGATATGTATATGTTATAGGAAGAACAAAACTAAAAATTAAGTAATAAATTAATTTAATGTATACATAAATATGTGTACAACTGATTTAAGTGTACATAATAAATTAAAATACACTAGTAATATTCACTCTCGATTATGATTACACAAATTAGAAAATTGTAAAAAAGTTAAAATTATTCATTAATTTAATTTATCTATATATAATGTATACACTCGAATATGGATACAAAACAAATTAGCATAGCTGTTTTATGTATATATAATAAATTGCATGTATACATTAATCTTAACCATGAAGAGTTTGTATTCAATTTTTCCTTCTAAAATAGTAAGAAAAATTGGAACAGTAAGCAGCAATTTTAGGAAAGAAGAGATATTGAATAAAGAGGAAACCCCAAAGAGAGAGAAAATTTTAAAATACTAAAGTGTAATAGTAAAGAAGTTTTAAAATCGTGCAAAAGTAAAAACTAAAAAATCTTTCATTTTTTTTAGAAAAATCATACCTTTTTTAATACAATTGCTAATTTAAAACCCACATTTTACTCAATTTTTCAGGCCATTAAATGTTATATTATTGACTCAATAAATATAAAAAAGAATAGTTTATTCTAATTAATTTAAAAAAATTATTTTATGTCAATTTAAGATTTCAACTAATATATTGTGCCAATTTTTTAACATGTTAACTGAAATATGGGCCCGTGGGCCAGACCATTTTAAAATGAGAAAATTACAGAAACGATAATATTTTGGATGAAAATAGGTTAAAGTAGCAATATTTTACTTATTTACATAAAATAATAATATTTTTATGTGTCATGTGTTGTATTTACCCTAGGTAAAACGCATCAAATACAAATAAAAAATCTAATTAGATGAGTGACTTTAGGGATTATGTTTCACCTAAATAATCAGTTATCATTATTCATGCAATTGATAATTATATTTCTTAAATAAATGGACTCTAAAAATGAATGGAATTCTTATTTTATATTACCACCTTGTATACAAATCTGAAAATTGCAATATATTCATTATTAATAGATTCCATAATTAATAGGACTCTAAAAATAGATGAAATTCAAATTTTACATTACCAACTTGTATAGCAAATCGAAAAATAGCAATATATTTATCTTCCACAACGTATATTGTATCTTTCATTCGAATCGATCCACATATGTATTTCAACTTATATTATATCTGAATTTTCTCAAATAAATAGATGATGTAAATACATTTTTTATTGTTTTCACAAATAATTTTTTTCCGTCTTAGATATAAATATACGTATATATTTTTACGAATTGTATCAGAACTATTTAGTTTGTTCACTAATTTTTTTTTAAAGTTAGTATGGGTATATGAAAATTTAAAATAAGCATACAAATACAAAATATAAAATTTTATATACTTTTCATTCTTTGAATTATCAAAAAAAAATGAATACTTTGTATCATAGATACAATCAAATGCATACATACATACATACAAACATATATATATATATATATATATATATATATATATATATATATGATACCAGATAGATAGAAAATATACGGTTGGTAGATATGATAGATTATGTAGCTATGTTGTGGACAATGATAGAGAAAATATCGAGGTAGATTATGACAGTTTTGTGAAATCCTACTCAGTACTCCCTCGCTCGTGGTGTCTTTAACATGCAAGTTTATATATATATTTTTCCCCTAATATTTTTAACTCTTTTTTTTTTTCAACCCTTTCAATCTTCTCGCTCTGATACCGGATAGATAGAAAATATACTACGTTAATAGACTTACTAATCAATTTTAGCAGTAAGATCCAGGAACAAGATAAAATAATCTTACAACTTATAGAAAAAATAGAAGAAGTTCAAAATAAACATACAAAGATATTAGAAAAAATAGAAAGAAATCTAGACTTCATAAAAGAACAAGGTGTTGAAATTATAGAAAACACCAGAAAAGGTACTTGTAACAATATACAACCTATTGATATAGACAAACAATTAAAAGAAATTAAGAAAGTAGTATTAAATATTGAAGAAATATCCCTTTCATGAATATAGACGACTCAATATATAAAAAAGCACTAGATTATAGTAGCCAATTCCAGGAACCAGTAGGTTTTGCTACACATATACCAACAGCTCAGTCAGATAAAATAGTTGTTAGACAAAATAATACGATTATAGCAATCTTATTAGAAATAAATCAAAAGCTAGAAAGACTATTAAAAAGAAAAGGGGCCGAAGAATCTCATGATACTAACATAAACGAATTAATTTCAAAACTAGAAAAGATAGAGATAACGCCGCAAAAAGATAGGCCTAAAATAGCTAAAAAACCACAAAAATGGACTTTCTTTCAAATAGGGGAACCCGAACCTTAGAACAAGAAAGACCAAGAACTAGTTACTCAGACAATCAAATAGGAAATAATTTAATATCTAGAATTTTCTCTAAGAAAGCGAGAGAGGAAGAAAATAATGAACTTAGTCAAATCATAAATGTAGATAAAGACCTTCAACTCTTTAAACAACATCAACTAAAACTATTAGACCCAAAAATATTATACAACACAAGGTATTTTTCTAAAAATAACCTTCTTTACAGACATTATAGAGAAGAGCAGATATCTGTACTAGGAGAAAATACAGTACAGTTAAATCTTGTAAATCAAGAATCTTTTAATACTGTAAAAAAATACGAAAATGACAATGATGCATCTAGGATTAATTATACTAGGAATAAAAGGATTAAGTAGAAAAAATCTAGGAGCAAAAGTACTAATAACATTGTATGATGATAGATGGACAGACCTAAAAAAGGCAATAATTGGGCTGACCGAAGTAGACATGACAAATAATGGAGGAATATTTTACATTAGTCCAGACTTTTTAATGAATTTACAAGAATTTGGATCACATATAAAAATAGGAATACAGACTAAAGGGTATGAAGAAATGGATAAAGGAAAGAATCTCTTAATGTGTATAGGATTTATAGGAAAGATGGCAATAAATAGTAATACCAAATTTAAAATAAAAGTAGATGATGTAGTAGAACTTATGGGAAATAAGGGAATAAAACTAATTAAACCCATAAAAATAGACCCAGAAGACTACGCAGGACTAGAATGGAATTTAGAAAAAATTAACAGACCAAAAATATATACACCCGAAGCCCACATAATGTATACTAATAGGAAAGGTGAGACCTCCATAAGATTTACAGAATACAACTATACTAGACAAACTGAAGAAAGTAGCAGTGAAGAAAAGGAAGTAGAACTTATAAATGTACAAAGCAACAGTGAAGAAAAGGAAGTAGAACTTATGAATATAGAAATATTAGAAGAAGGGTATGCAGTAGACGAAGTGATAGAACAAGCTAAAAGATTACATAAAAAATAAGGGTATACATTTTTTAGATGCAAAGACTGCGAAAAAGGGAACATGAATCTAGAAGAAATCACAATACATTTAAAAGAATGCGAAGAAAGAACAGATAATTTAGGATATAGACATAATGAAGTAGAGACTACATCATTAATAAGTGAAAAAGAACTGATGGAATCAAGTAGTTCGACACGATTTCAGAAAACTTCGCAAGCACATACTATAGATACTAGTACAGGAAATGTGCCTAGAAGAAGAGTATGGAGAATAAATCCAGATGAAGAGATTAGGACAGATAAAATAAAACCTATGGGTAAAAGGATGCCTATAGAAGAACTTATTAGATTACAAGAAGGAGGTAGTAAAGGAAAAATATTAAATCTAGCGGCTCATGAACCACAATTGTGGAACTCGGCAATAGATATCTGGAAAGGAATAGTAGTAGCAGACTTTATTAAAAATTATCAAGAGACAGATGCAGAAACCATGTATAGATATATGGAAACATTTTTAGGAGAATCAGCTAAAGCAGTATGGGAAGCATACAAAAGTAATTTTCCACAAGAATTTCAGACATTGATAGATATGGGGGCAAACCCTTATAATTTCACAAATAAGATGCATAGTTTACTTACAGGAGAAGACCCAAATAGTGGAACAATTATACTTCAAAGAAACGCGTTAATAAAATTAGAACAACTAAGTATCTCTAACTGGTGTTATATTAAAGAATTTCTAAGAGAATTCTTTTATTATTGCACACTTAGTGGAAATACCTTTGATGAAGACATAGGTAAAAAATTGTTTAACAAATTGCCAGGGGCATTAGGTAGAGAAATAGAAGAAAGATGGTATAAAAGAGAAGGAGTAGTACAGAACCCGACTGCAAAATGGTCAATAGGACAAAGAGTACAACATATAATGGAAGTATTAACAGAAAAATGCACAAATATACAAATACAGAAACAACTAAAACAAAATGAAATGAATTTCTGCAAAACTATAATGTATACAACCCAACATTATGACAAAAAACCATATAAATCTAGACGATATAAAGACAGACATTATAATCAAAAACCATATAGAAAGAAATATTACTTAAGAAAATCATCGGCAAAGAAACCATATTTAGATAAAAATAGACACGTAAGAAAGTACAGAAATGAAAGGAACTACAGAAATAAATTAGAATGTTTTACTTGTGGCAGTACAGAACATTTGGCAAATACTTGCCCTAAACGATATAATACAAGAACTAGAAACTCTCAGTTAATAGAAGAATTACAAGAAACTTTGATAAATGTAGATGAATATATGTCAGACACAGAAAGTATATACTCAGTGGTAAGTATAGAATTAACAGAAGATGCTAAAACAGACTCGTCAGACTCTGAAAAAGAAGAATTCATTAATGAGGTAGGAACAGACTTAATACTGCCCCTAGAACTAGAAGATTTACAATATAATGATATGGTGAACATTATACAAGAATGTAACCACAGTTTTGAAAAACAAAAAGGTTTGGATAGTAGGCCATGTGGATTCTGTAGATGGTACCCTAGTAAAGACAAAAGAGCTAAATGCAAAAAGTGTTATATGGAAGGCTGCACAACCTGTATAGAAAAAGAATTAGGAATTAAAATAGAAATACCTGCACAAAAAGGTGAAAGCAATCAAATAATTAATTTAAGAATGAACTCATTAGAAGCAAAAATACAAGAACTGGATCAGCGAATAAAAATATTAGAAAAAGGAAAAGAAAAGTTAGAAGAAGAACCAATACTTCCAAACATAGGAACTAATATTGAAGCCACACTAGCAAGCCAAGAGCAGGATAACTACCTTAACATAAAAAATATTATAGATACAGGACTAATCTGTAATGAAGATAAGAAATTAACAACGGTGAAAGTATTAGCAAGAATCAAGATTAAAGACATTGAGATAGAAACGCTAGCATTATTAGATCCAGGATGTACTAGTTGTTTAATAAATAAAAAGATAGTTCCTCACGAACTATTAACCAGGTTACCCAAGCCAATTGCTGCAATGCAAATGGATGGCACCTATAATACTTATGAATATTACATAGAAAAGGCTAGGATAAGTTTCCAAAATACATGCAAAAATTTTTATAATCCATCTTATAATGTAAATAAAATACTTGTAAGAGATCTGAATATCCAAGCAGACTTTGTAATAGGACTAAATTTTATATTTCAAGATTCAGGAAGCTGTTTAATTACACGAGACGGTGTAGCATTTTTTAAACAGACTACATATACCTTTGTTCAAACCGAAAAAATTTTAACAAAAGAAAGGTATAAAAAGGAAGAGAAAAAATTCTGTTGTGCTAAGTGCCAAAACAAAGAAGAATGTAATAAAGAAACTTATGAAGAAGAAGATAGTGATAATTATAATTCTGACGAAGAAATAAGAGGAAAAAGTTATACTTTAATTAATTTAGAGACATCTTTTTACAATTTTAATAAAGGACTAAAAAGTATAGGAAATATTAAGGGACCTAAAGACCTAGAAAATATAGTAAAATCATTAGACGAATTAGAAATAATAGGAGAAAAGCCTTTGCTACACTGGGGAGCCAATAAGATAATGTGTAAACTAGATATAATAAACCCAGAATATACCATCAAAACAGCAGCAATAGAGGCAACAAATTTAGACATAGAAGATTTTCAAATTCAGATAAAAGAACTATTATCTTTAGGTGTAATCCGAAGATCCACTTCTAGACACCGATCTGCAGCTTTTATGGTAAGAAATCATAATGAAATAATCAGAGGAAAAGCCAGAATGGTTATAAATTACAAAAGACTTAATGACAATACAAGAACAGATGCATATAAGTTACCCGACAAGAGTGAGTTACTCAATTGAATACAGGGAAAAAGAATATTTAGCAAATTTGACTGTAAATCAGGATACTGGCAAGTAAAAATGCACCCTGATAGTATAGAATGGACGGCATTTACTTGTCCAGAAGGGCATTTCGAATGGTTGGCAATGCCATTCGGACTCAAAACTGCCCCTCCAATATTTCAAAGAAAAATGGATGAAATATTTGGAGATTATAAGAGGTTTGTGTTAGTATATGTAGATGATATTCTAGTATTCAGTAAGGACCTACAAGAGCATTTAGGACACTTACAGACCGTGTTCAGACTATTTGTAAGTAAAGGAGTTATAATTAGTAAAAAGAAAATGGAGTTATGTAAAACATATATAAACTTTTTAGGAGTCACTATAGGAGATGGAAGAATAAAATTACAACCTCATATAGCTAAAAAGGTATTAGAAATGCCAGATAAATTAGATAAGACAAAAGACCTTCAAAAATTCTTAGGATTAGTAAATTATGCCAGAAATTTTATACAAGACTTAGGAAAAATAGCCGGACCACTATATGCCAAAACCGGAAGTAAAGGACAAAAACATTTCAATACCGAAGATATCATATTAGTACAACAAATAAAAGAGAGAATAAAAAATATCCCAGATTTAAGCATCCCATTAGAATCAGACTATCTAGTTATAGAAACTGATGGAAGTATTCAAGGATGGGGAGCAGTACTAAAAGCAAGACCAACTAAATATAGTCTTAAACAGGAATAAAAAATTTGTGCTTACCAGAGTGGTAAGTATAAAGAAAAAGGAAATATGAGTAGTATAGACGCAGAAGTCTTAGCTATAATATACGGATTGAATAGTTTCAGGTTATATATTCTAAATAAAAATGAAATATTAGTCAGAACAGACTGCGAGACTATAGTAAAATTTCATCAGAAGATAAACCAAAAGAGTAGTAGTAAAAGAAGATGGTTAAATTTCATAGATACTATCTCTATATATCCTAACATAATTTTCGAATACATAAAAGGGAAGGATAATAATTTAGCAGATCAATTGAGTAGATTAAATTTGAAATCTGCATAACCATAAGTTATTTTTTTTCAGTATGAGACCAAATGCAAGCACCAGACCAATACTAGCTCAGACAGACAAAGGCAAAGGCCCAGCCTCTGCTTCAGACTCATACGCTCAGACTCTTTTAGCTAATGTGCACTTCAGGCCACAGACATCCGTCGAAACTCTAGAAAGAATACATTTTGGTAAATATAATCTAATTTGCTATCCTAAATGTAACCTTTCTTTTAAGGAAATGCCAGATTGTAGAATAGACAGACCCCAGAGGTGTTTAATGGATAATTTATGGATGGCATATACTAAAAGAGACATAAAATATTTTATAGCTGTTTTAAACGCACTAGGACAATACTTTACAGACAAAAATACAGAAAGGAAATTTAAATTTTATGTAGTTATACATGAAAAAATTAATGGTGTTTTTCAGACATGGCAAGAAGTAGTAGACTCAATAAACGGAGTAAAAATCCTCTTTTCAAAGGTTTTAATGATTTAACTGAAGCATTAGACTATGCAAGAGGATATTTGGGTCCAAATTACTTCATCTCTCCAGCCCTAAAACAAAACTCAATACAAACTCCACAGTACAAAGTCCAAAGAGATACAGACAAAATAATTTTCTGCGATCACTGTGAGGCCATGACAGAAGGTTTTAAAAGGCTAAATGCTAAATGTGAAGCCCTGAGACAAGAGAAAGATCAGCTAATGAAGTTGCTCAGAAAGAAGAAACAGCCAGACACGAGTTCTCCATCTCAAAATAAAATGGATGAGAAGAGTGTGCATTCCTCTCTGAATGCAAATAGACCTACTGTATCGGGTAATGATACAGCTAGTCCGGTTCAAATGGTGACCGGTAAAGACGTATCAAATCCGTTAAAGGCTGTCACTTTGCCAAAAAGTGAAGAAGAACCGGCAACTCCTCCCCGAAGACGATTACCAAAGTCCTTCACCATGGGCGAAACATCCAGACAGAAGGCTCTAATTAAAAAGAAGAAAAAGACTATTGAAAATATAATTAAGAAGACCTTAGAAGAAATGATCAAAGAAGTAGAACAAGACAAGCATATGGACAAACCACCAATCAGACTAGACGATATTGTTTCAGATCTGGACCATGAAAACCAGAGACAACAGACAGCAGAAGAAGATCTAGACCATGAAAACCAGAGACAACGGACAGCAGAAGAGTCTAGTTTCCCAGAAGAAGAAGACTATCAGGAGGCACAAGACCCAAACGACGAGTATGATTCAGGAATCAGTTTTGACTCAATTGCCCTTCATAATTTGGATACATAAAAAAAAAAAAAAGGGGTCTATAAAAAATCTATAGTCCCTATGTCTGTAAATATGTTTAGTAGGGATGCCTACTAAGTGTCCTGTAAGTGCTTACTTTATCACTACCTTCCAAAATGAAGGAAAAACTGATAAGCACGCGTCTTTAGGAAAGAATAAAGTCGTGTAGTCTATATCAATAATGCATGTGATGATGGGGCCCACAGAGCACCCGACGTGTATTATTTGATAAGATAGCACTAGTGTCGGAAAAATCCTAATCGTCCTTTACAAAAGTGTCGGTCAGATCTTAGCCATCCATTTTCTTGCACTCTTATCTTTTCCACCTATAAATACCCCCTCTTCACACCAAAGAACTAGAAGCGGAAGCAAGAAAAAAGAAAACACTCCAAAGCTCCCAATACTTTACTCCTAATATTCCCAAACTCCTATCCAATCTTCAGCACCAAAAGAATTCCTCTACTCCTTTTTCTAAGACTATATAAACAATTTTCAGTTTTTTCAAGAGTCTCCGGGGGTTCCCGAAAGGGAAACCTCACTCGCGTCTTAAGCATGTAAGTGTCTTATTTAATGTTTTCCCCTATATGTAAATTAGTAAGCTTTTGTTAATGTTAAAAACAGAGTTAATATTGTTTTATGTTAATACAGTTAATATAAATAACCTAAGTAAATGGTTATGCTCTTAGTTTCTTAATAATAACGATGGATCAACCTGTAAATTTCTAGGAACTTTGTAGGTGAATTGTTGTCCGTAGACAGGACGTTGTTATCACCATATCCGGGGTGGGGTTGAAGAACTTGTTGTTAAGAATTCTAAAAACTAAAGAGCAAGAGATTGAAAGGGTTGAAAAAAAAAAGAGTTAAAAATTTTAGGGGGAAAATATATATATAAACTTGCATGTTAAAGACACCACGAGCGAGGGAGTACTGAGTAGGATTTCACAAAACTGTCATAATCTACCTCGATATTTTCTCTATCATTGTCCACAACATAGCTACATAATCTATCATATCTACCAACATATATATATATGTATATAATTTTAAAAAATACAAAAGGGATTATATATACAAGTGTATCAAAAAGGACTGATACATATCTCTAATAAAAAAGATGGAGAATTAATAAATACACAAGAATACAAATATATATTTTGTACGTATATAACACATATGTATATTCGATTGGTATATTTTGTGTATAATTTATGTGTTCGCATTGTATCACAAATACAACTAAATACATATATATATAAAGTAACTTATACAATAGATGTGCAGTTATGACACATATATGATTAGCCATTGAAGAAGATTTGAGAAATACACATGGACTATAAGCAAAATACAAAAATACATTCAAATTTGAAAACAGCAACGACACGAGGCTTAGATCCAAAATCCAATGATAAAAACAACAATGGCGTGGAAGAATGCGTCAGTTTATTAGCAGCCTAAATCAGTCTCCCTTTGTTCCAATTTATTGTTTATCTATTCAGAACAAACACCAAAGCAAATTGGGTAGTGAGTGGCCCACTGAGTTGCAAATGAGGGAGGCGAAGTTCACCAACTCGGCCATTGACAGAGAAAACGCCGCGCCAATCACGGGGAGAAAAAGGGGAAGAAGAATCCCAATCAGTGAGTGCACCAAGTGGATCATGAATACTGAGTTTAAAAGAAGTGCGGGCTTGAATTTCCAAAAAGGGTTTGTGGGTTTCACTGAGCAGAGCACACTGTGGAGAGAAAAACAAGGAAGAGTAGTAGAAAAAAAATTCAAATTTGATCAGCAAACCCGATCAAAATATATAAGACTCTCAAACAATTTTAGGGTTTGTGATCTTTGCAAGTGATCCTCTTTTTCTCTATAAATTTTCTTTAAAGCTGGATTTTTTTTAATTTTAATTTTGAAAACCAAAAAAAAATGAGAGACAAAGAAGGGAATTTGGATGGTTATCGGAGGGATTTACGGTGGGTAATATGAGAGAGGATAAAAATAGTCAAATATACAGTAAAAAGTGAATATATGACACATTAAATAAAATAAAGTCATATTATGTAATTTTTTAGAATTATGATCATTATATGTAAATACTTTCATAATTGTGTTGTGTTATGTAATTTTTTCTTTTAAAATCTATTTCTGACTTGCCAAATCTATTTCTGACTTGCCACATCTTACTGACTGGGACTTTCTTTTGGGTAAATTTATGTTACAATTCCAAAAGTAATGTCCAGATTTGGAATTTCACTGACCCGCTATTACTGTTCAGTTGAGCCTTTCATTTTCCGACTCAAGTTTCGAAATGGTTCTAAATGGGTTAGTCTTCATATTTTGTGAGTCATATACAGGAACATCTCTATTTGGGATGGTTTTTAGATTTTACTATTTAAATTTGTAGTCTTTAATTTTTGCTTTTCAATACTTTAAATAATAAAAACGTGAATAAAAGTATTTTTAATATTAAATTTAAAAAAAATAGCAAGACAAAAAAAATTTGTTAAGCACAAGGCATTCTCGATAAAATATAAGTTTAGCGTTAGAATATTATACCTTAAGAAGTTCATATACGAAAATTATACCTTATAGGGCATAGTTATGTCTTGTGATTTTTTTTGCCTTAGATATAACTTGTGTCTTGGGGGCATAAGTTCAATAGTATGAGCTTCTTCAGGAACAAAATTTTTAAAGTTGAACTTATGTCTTGTAAGGCTTAATTTGTGTTAGACATGAGTTCTATTTTAGAACATTATGCTTTAGAAAGTTCATACAGTGAACTTATGTCCTAAGCATAATTTGTGCTTAGGGTATAAGTTCGGCAGCATAAACTTGTGTCTTGGAATATAAGTTCAGTAGTATGAACTTATGTCTTATAGGGCATAAGTTGTGTGTGGTAAATTTTATAGTATTAAAGGTAAAAGTTTATCTTGCAAATTAGATAGCACTGAACTTATGCCCCGGACAAACATTCTCTAAAACGGTTTACCTAAAGAAATTAATTCATAATTAAGAATACTTTGGACAAAAGATTTTCATTAAATGAGCAGTAGGGACAAAATTTAAAGAACACCAATTTGTGGGCTTAAAATTAAAGCAACCCAGAAATAGGGTTAGTCTGTGCAAAAACTTGATATTTTGTCCATCGTAAAAATAAAAATGGTCTCCATAAAGGATGATCTTGATTTTCTGTCCCCGCTTAATTAATTTTTAGAAAACAATCTCCACTTTAGAAAATTCTAACTTTTGCCATAAAATTGTCGTTAATGATATTTTATAACAGTAAACCTACTAAATTGCAGAAGCTCTACCTTATAGGCAAAAGTTAGAATTTAAATATGTAGTACATCGGGCATAAATTTTAACTTTTGCCCATAAGATAGACATTCAGAATATTTCAAGACACTGAATCTGTTCAATTGACCACAAGTTCAGCATTACAGGCAAATGTTAAAACTTATGCTTGATAGACAATTATATATTCTTTCCAATGATTTTTTTTCAAGTTAAGGTCACTTTTCAAAAATTTATTAAGCGGGGATAAAAATTCAAGACTAAATATTTTGAGGGACACTGGACATAATTTCCTGTCATTTTCTCTATTTATGTACATAAAACAACAATTAACAAATGAGGCAGTTTTATAATAAAATCAAAGGTAATTTTTCAAAAGCTATGTGAATCTTTACTTTTTTAAATTGACTTGTCATCATAAGCACTACACAAACCTACCCCAGTGTGATCAAGCACATAAAATCCAATTTTAATAACAAAATATTTTATTTACAAAAAAATAAAAAATATCATTATCATATTAAAAGTGAGTTCTTCAAAGGAAAAAAAATTAAATAATCAAATTATTTTCAAAAGATGAATGACAATTGTATCCATCAAACAAATACTACGTACTGCAATAACAATTTTATATAAAGATTAAAAATTATATATTTAATAAAATTAACAAAAATTCAGCATATTAAAGTAGGCACATTAAGTAACTATGGTCATTACTCTCATGATGTAAAACTTTTAAACAGTTACATTCAATAGTTATAAAGATCAAATTTATATTCATAATTACAAATTACATATAAAAATTCAATCTTCATACTAAATAAATATAGTATATATGCAATATTCTATGCTTTCACTCTTTGATTATTGCCTTATTTAGTTAAAAGATATAATTTCCATATCTTTAGATAATAAAATTTTTATTCTAGTTTTTGGCACAAAATATCACTTGAGATATCTCGTATAAATATATGTCTATTATTCTTATGTAATCGAACAATATCTTAACATTTTAATAAATCAAATAAACAAAAATCTTAATTTTATTTACCTTGATATACTTCTTTTATACTGTATAAACTATTTAATTTACTTAATTTTCTGTGTTTTTTTTACTTTTAGAATTGAGTTATTTTTTCAATTTTTTTTACTATACAATGATTTTATTCACAATAATAATTTTTAATATGTAACTGATAATTATATAAAGTTCATAAATGGCAATGAAGGATAAAGCAATAATAAAATCTATCGTTTTGATAATCTTTCTACACTTTTCTCTTTATTTAAGTAATATTTTAATTTGTTTTTATATCTTATAAATGTTTTGTTGTTGAATTTAAGTTATTTTCATTTAAGTTTTAGTTAGTTAAATAGAAAGAGAAAAAAGAGTTCATTCGTGTGATAACGCTAAGATAATCAAAGAAAGGATAAATCGAATAAGATATCAAGTTTTTATGATCTTATTAAAAAACTAGATATTGAAAATAGCATAATCTCATCCCTTAAAGATGCAGCTTAATTCTACGGATTGAGATTATTTCTTAGTAGAATGGGCCAGGTGGGATGAAACAAGGTGTAAGTTAAGAAGTATCTGAATTAAAATGTAAAAGATGTAAAAAAGAAAAAGTCGGTTGAATAATATATGTGTTATGAAATAATAAAGAAATAACAAGAATTAGAGAAAGAGAGAAGGAGAGAAGTTCTTATTTCTTTTGATGGGGTGAAATACAATGAAGAAAAACTCATCTATTTATAGGGATAATTCCTCCTAACTTTTCTCCAAAAGATAGACTTTCACTATATATAAACACATGTAATCACTACAATACAAATACCTTTATAGACATTCACTATAACACAAATATATTTATAACATTCCCCCTTGAATGTCTATTTGATAGATAATGTACCTCGTTAACACCTTACTAGAAAAAACCCACCGGGAAAAAATCTAGTGAAGTAGAAAGAGTACACATATCTAATAATACGCATTTTGGCTGCCTCATTAAAAATCTTACAAGGAAAACCCAATGGGACAAAATCTCGTAAGGGAAAAAGAGTACAGCGCGTATTAACTCCCCCTAATTAGAACATCCTTGAATCTTTGCATCCCGATCTTGTGCACCATCTTCTTGAAAGTTGCAGTTGGTAGAGATTTGGTGAATAAATCAGCCACATTATCACTTGAACAAATCTGTTGCACGTTAATATCACCATTCTTTTGGAGCTCATGTGTGTAGAAGAACTTTGGCAAGATGTGCTTCTTCTATCTCCTTTATGAATCCTCCTTTTAGTTGTGCTATGCATGTTGTCATATAAAATTGTGGGTGATTTGTCATATTTCAAACCACATTTTTCTCTAATGAGATGTATCATGGACCTCAACCACACACATTCTCGGTTTGCTTCATTAATAGTTATTATCTCAACATGATTTGATGAAGTAGCTACGAGAGACTGCTTTGTAGATCTCTAAGATGTGGTAGTACCTCCACATATGAACACGTAGCCAGTTTGAGATCGAGCTTTGTGTGGGTCAGATAAATACCCAGCATCAGCATAATCAACAAGATGCCTGCAGTTGTTAGAATAATATAAGCTCATATCGGTAGTCCCTTTTAGATACCGCATTATGTGTTTGATCCTATTCCAATGTCTCCAAGTAGGAGCACACTATATCTTCAGGACCAAGAATTTCCTCGTTCTTATAAATCCTTCAAAGATTTTCATATATCCTTCAGTCTCTCTAGACATGAAATAATTTCATTATGCGCATATCAAGTTTTTCATATAGGAACCTCAAAATAATTGCATCCACCACAAGAGGACCTCTCCATATAATAATGTCAGAATTTACAAAAAATCTTTATGCCGCAAGAATCCATTTATAGCCACTGACATTGTACTTGAATTGCGTAATTTTAATTGACCAATCATTTATGTGTCCATACTCTTTGACAGATTTGAATTCAAGAACCTCGTCAATATTTATAATATTGAGCGCTACATTGTATCAAAGGTATCGTCGACGATCATTTTGATATCAGTTCCAATGCAATATAACTTATTGAGATCTCTTCATTTTTTGTCATTTTCAGGTACTTGAACCTTTGCCAAGGTTTTATGAAGTGTTATGTCGTGGTGCTTTCTTAAAGCACTT
Source organism: Datura wrightii (assembly GCA_035772735.1). Taxonomy (NCBI): domain Eukaryota; kingdom Viridiplantae; phylum Streptophyta; class Magnoliopsida; order Solanales; family Solanaceae; genus Datura; species Datura wrightii. The sequence goes on along the minus strand of JASDFA010000008.1, from coordinate 107,853,779 downwards.
ACCTCATCATTATGACCATCTTAATCATTTGCTCCTCTCCTTCTTCAAGGAGTTCTATATTTGGAACGGTTTGGTCTATCACGCTTCAGACGTCTCATAGACCCTGTCCTTCAAGTACCTTTCATTGGAGCATTTGCACTAATTATAAAATAGAGTTATCAAATATATCTGGCAATTGATTTGCAATATTTTGCAAGTGAATTATCTGTTGAACTTTAAGTTCACTTTTTTTTTCCCGAGGATCTAGATCATCCCACACTCAATTTTCAGCTGCTAATCACTTCTCCCCCTAATGTTAGAAAAACTAACATTTACCCCCCAAGCTCATTTGGGGACCCATCTTTGTGTGTTGTGGTGGAGCAATTGAATCATACATCGCACATTCAAATTTTTAGATGGAATTATTTGGTTCTTGACCCTGAACCAATTGTGATAGGGGAAACCTTGTTGGCTTGATGCATTCAAGTGTTGCTATATGTTAAATAAACATCCCACACCAAATTTTATTTGAGAGTTTTATTCTCATATCCAATGATTTAGCTATAATTGGAGGCATACAATTTTTGCTAAACCAACATAGATATGAATCAGCATTATCAACATGATTTTATAATTTGAAACTATGCTCTTAATTTAATAATTCGAGCAACAACCTTATAAAATTAATTGCAAGTTGATATCAAAACACATGTGACCATACCATAGATGCATCTATTAGCAAACAGTTCACATGGTAGGTGAACAAGCTCATATTCACCCTTTTATAAGTTCCAAAATTTCAGGGAATATAATTTCAATCTTAGCCGATCAAGATCATTCTATCACGAGAACAAGCAACACAAGAGAATTTTTGAAGAGTCTTTTATTTCTTCAACATATAGCCACGTGAATTCTCAAATATTTTTGCATCACATTTGAACAGGGATGACCAACCAGTTATGCCAACTTATTTCAGTAAACTTCTAGTTTACTTTCGTATGTGATTTCATCATCATACCCATATTTATGTACTACAAATAAAAAAACGACAGGTAATCTTTTACATAAATATTTATAACCATCTTCAATTGTAGTAGCATGAAGATATTAGATCTTCCCATAATTTATAGTCTCAATTTTTTTTTCAATGTCCTTGAAACTTATAAGCTTCCTTTTGAGACTTACTACAATAATTTTATTCCTTCAGGTAGTAATACATTAGCTCTTCCGGAGCTCTTAATTAATTTTGTGTACTACCACATATTCAATCATATCAACATCATTAATAGTTTCTCCACATAGTTTCAACTTTGAAACAATTTTGAATGTTAATAAGCTATACTCATGAACAGACTTATAGTCTTGATGGATCCAATCATATCGTGTCTTTGGGTGGATGACCATCTTCAGGTGGTTATATCTTTCTTTTAGGCTACTCCATAAAACAAGTGGATCCTTAATCGTGAGATGTTCAATTTTAAGAATTTCGTCAAGATGATGACGCAAGAATATCATAGCCTTAGCACGATCTTGATTTGATGCTTTATTTTCACTTTTAATGGTGTCTCCAAGACCCATTGTATCTATATGGATTTCAGCATCCAACACCCATGAAAGGTAGTTCTTGCCCGAACTTTGAAGAGCAACGAAATCAAGTTTCGTAAAGTTAGCCATATTAAAAGAATGAGAAAAATAATACCTTGGCCTTCAAATTTTGAGACAGTAGAGTCGTAGAGCAACATTATCACCAAAGGAATATCACTCTTGTGGTTAAGTAATACATCTTTATTTTTAGTTTTTCTTATCTCAGATCTTTCAAAGTGAGTGTTCAAGGCAGATACTTGTGCTGATAACGTGTTATGAAATAATAAAAAAAGAACAAGAATATTGTAGAGAAAGAGAGAAGGAGAGAAGTTCTTATTTCTTTTGATGGGATGAAATACAATAGGGACAATTCCTCCTAATTTTTCTCCAAAAGATAGACTTTCACTATAATATAAACACATGTATCCACTACAATACAAATACCTTTATAGACATTCACTATAATACAAATATGTTTATAACAACATGGACATATTTAGATCTTTTTCCTTAATTTTATCTTGCATGTTTCCAATTCATTAGGGAGCTATTTTCTGAATATATATATATATATATATATAAAAGTTACATGAATTTTTCTCATTTGCTAATATCACTAAGGGGAGGAAAAAATTTTAAAACTTAGATCGAAATGAATTAATTCAATTTTCTAATTTTTTATCATTCTTCTATATTAATTTTTAAAAGTTTGACTATTGATTCAATTTTTGATTTTAAAATATTAATATTATAATTAATCGAGTACCAAACTATTTTAATATATAATTTATGATAAGAATGTGAATGAAACTTTTTAACTTTATTTTATAATGAACTTTTAAGTAGTTTTCACTATCATGTATTAATTATTGAAAAAGTAATTATAATAATTTTACCATAGTATTTTAAAAGGCAATATTAATTTTGATAAAAAAATATGACTGTTGCCCAATTAAATTAGTTCTATGCCTTTATGGTATTGATTACTTCTATGCTTAATTATTTTTCTTTGGACGTTGGCAGATGCTAGGTCATCTTTCTTTTTTCTTATATATATTTTCATCAAGTATTTATGTTGAATAAAGTAAAGTAGAGAGAACAATTTCCTTATCTTCTCTTTTTTTGGGGGGGTTTTTATATTATTTAAGTTTTGCTATTTCTGCTTTTAGTTTATATTTAAAGAGCTAGTTGATTTTGAAGAATATATTTTATTAGTGAAATATTTTTAAGAATAGCGTAATGCATGCCTCAAAAACTTTTGAAATACTCTATTAGTTCTGTGATTGTATAACAAAATTTTCAACATTTTTAAGAATATTACTTTTATTTTGTTGCCATGAATCGCAAAAAGTTCAATCATGTTTTGCGAAAAAAGTCATAATTTTGATATTTTATGGGTATCCAAGAGTGAAATGCACAATATTAGTGACGTGATTGGGTGAACATACGTTGATTGCTTTGACTGCAAATTTTGATTTTTTCGGTAAAACTTATGATATTGGTGGTTCTATTCTTAATATATTTTCAACTTTAATTATTTTCATCAAACTACTCAACCTCTGAAATTATACTGATAAGGTATTAAGTATATGATAATTTGTACACTTTTTAATGAAAAGAAACATAGTTAGAAGCCCAAAATTTTTTATAAAACCTTTAAGAAAAGAGATGGAAAAATGACACTCCAGCTAAATCAAAAACTAATTTGAATGAAACAGATGATATTATTATTGCGATCATTTTTCAAGAAATATTGTGTCCTATATAAGTGACTAGGTGATAGACTGTGGTGCTAGGCATATTTGTACTCGTAAATATAATCTTGTATCTCATACCCAAGTCAATAGAGAATAAGAATTTTTATATTTGGGTGATTCAAGAACTACTTAAGTTCTTGGAAAAGAAAAAGTTCTTCTCGGTCTCACATCTAAATTAAAACTTTTGGTCTTAGCTGAAGTATTGCATGCTCCTAATATCCGAGCCAATTTAGTTTTTGTGCATTTATTAGAAAAAGTTGAAATGAGGATTTTATTCTAAGTTTAATAAAATTATTTTAATACAAAAATAGTATTTTTATGGGCAAAAGATATTATAACCATGATTTATTTGTACTCAATGTCTTAATGTTATGAATGAAAATACTAGTAATTCTGCTTATATGATTGATTGTTTTGATTTATATCATGCTAGATTTAAACATGTATCTTACATAACGAAAATGCATTCTAAAGGTCTTATTATTAATATTAATTTTTCAAGTATTAATAAGTATGAAATTTATGCTAAAGCTAAACAATTTAAGTAATCACATGCTTCTGTTTTTAAAAGATCTGATTTATTGAATTTAGTGCACAATGATTTAGGAGACTTGAAACAAACTATGACTAGAGGTGATAAAAAATATTATGAGCTTGTTTGACTTAGCTGATTTAAAGTAGCCGATAAGCATTAAGTGTTGATAAGCATTTTTAAGTGTTGAAGTTGGTTTAATAAATAAGCAGTTACGTGTTTGAATAAAAATGCTGAAATTAATAATAAACAATTGAAGTGTTAGGTAAAAAAGTATTGGTAAACATTTTTTTGGGTTAAATTTACTTAAATGTCCTTCAAGTTATTTATACTAATAACGACATCTTTTTTTTGTCTTTAATTAAATTAAAACATTCAACTATCATAAATATTTTCAGCGATCAAATCACAAGTTGTCATCCAAATGCTAAAAGGTTACATGTTTTCTATTTTACTTTTTTCTTTTTGAATTTTCATATTTTGTGTTTATCAATAATATTTTTTTTTCAATTTGCTTAATTCTTGAAATCAATAATAAATATATTTAGAATATAGAGAAGTAGGAGAGGGTTTCATGCTTTGCAAAACCCACAAATCAATGATAGTGATGTCAAGTTAAAGAAGGGTTCCATGCTTAGCCATAGAACTTGAAGAACTTCTAAAAAAATATTAGAGAGAAATTTTCTACCCCAAATAATGTTATAAAAAAACTGCATAATTGTTGTTAACATTGAAGAGATGGAGGAAATTTTAGATTTGGAAGAATAGAACTGGAAGTAAAATCATGGAGAGTGTTCAAAATTTTATTTTAAGAAAAGATATTTTGGGGGTTACATAAAAATATTAGGGATAAAATTATAAATGAATTGGTCAAATTAAAAGTGCTTATAAGCTGCAAAGTCATAAATTGGGGGTGACCAACTTATGACTTATGACTTATTTTGACTTATAAGCATTTTCAATATTTATCAAATGCACAAATAAGTTAAATGGTGCTTCTAAACTAATTTGACCAGCTTATAAGCTTAGTCAAACACCCTCTATGCCACATTTGTTGATGACTTTTTTTAGATATATGAAAGTATATTTGTTGCGAAATAAAGATGAATCTTTTGAAGTACTTTTATTATACAAAACAGAAGTAGAAAATCAATTAAAATAAGATGATCAAAAGAGTAAGATCTGATAGAAGTGATGAATATATTTTGCTTAATGATTTTTGTAAGAAGAAATTGTTCATGAAATTATTTCTCCATACTCATCGGAATCGAATAAAGTAGCTGAAAGGAAAAATAGAACTTTAAAAGAAATGATGAATTGTATGCTTGTTAGTTCATGTGCACATGATAATATTTGGGATGAAGCTATTTTGTGTACTTGTCATTTACAAAATAGAATTCCTTACAAGAAAAATGAAAAAGCTCCTTATGAATTGCAGAAAAGTTACTCCCCTAATATATTTGAAAGTGTGGGGGTGTCGGTTATGTTATCTGATTCTAAGAAAAGAAAAATAGGGTCTACGATTTTCAATTGTATGTTTATTGGCTATGCTATAATAGTGTTGCGTATAGATTTCTTATAAGTAATAGTGATGTGATTGAACACAATATTATAGTTGAAACAAAAAATGCAGACTTTTTAAAGAATATTTTTCCTTTAAAGCAAAATAATATTTCTCGTACTTTTGTTCAAAAATAAAATAATGCTAATGTTCCTATTTCTTAAAATGATTATGAAAGTGAGTAATTGAGGAGAAGTAGAAGGTTAAGGATAGAAAAAAAATTTGATGATGATTTTTACACTTATATTATCGATAATGATTCTTTAACTTTTTCTAAGCCGTTTCTTTTCCTCAAGCATATCATTGGAAAGAAGCCATAAAATTTAAAATAAATTTTATTTTATAAAATAATACATGAAAATTAATTAATTTACCCTTGGGAAGTAAACCCATTAGTTGTAAATGAATTTTCAGAAGGAAATACTATCTTGATGGTTCTATCGATAAATATAAAGCTGGACTTGTTGCAAAAGAAGTTACTCAAAAATAAAATATTGATTATTTTGATACTTATGCTTCAGTGACTAGAACTTTTCTATCTATGTTTTATTGCTTTAGCATCTATTCATAAATTATTTATTCACAAAATGGATCTTAAAACTGTATTTTTAAATGGTGATTTAGAGGAGAAAATTTATATGGAGCAACATGAAAGTTGTATGGTGGCAAGTCAAGAAAATAAAATTTATAAATTAATCAAGTCTTGATATGGTCTAAACAAGCTCCCAAGCAATGGGATAAGAAATTTGATCAAGTTTTATTAAGTAACGATTTTAAATTTGTTGAAGTAGATAAATGTGTTTATACAAAATTTGTTGATGATAATTGTGCAATCATATGCTTCTCTATGGATGGCATGCTTATTTTTGGTTCTACTCTTGGTGTAATAAATGAGACCAAGAGTTTTTTGTCTTCTAATTTTGACATGAAAGACACTAAATAAGCACGTATTATTTTGGGCATGAAAATAATTTGAGGCAATGATGATTTGATTTTAACTCAAGGACATTATGTGAAAAAATTCTTTAAAAGTTTGTAAACTTTGATGTGGTACCTGTGAGCACTTCTTTTGATACAAATAGTCAATTGAAGAAGAATTGTGGAGAAGCTGTTTCTCAAAATAAATATCTCAAATAATTGGTAGTATAATGTATTTAGTCAATTTTAGTAGACCTAATATAGCTTATGATGTGTATAGATTGAGTAGATATACTTGTAATCCGAGCAATGATCATTGAAATGCATTGATAAGATTTTAAAAATGTTTAACAGGTTCCATGAACTATAGTACTAGTATAGTGGATTTCCCGTTATAAAGTTGTGTAAATTTCGGGTTAAATCAATAATCCGAATCAACAGTTTAATTATTGAATTAATAATTTGAATTATTGGTTTAACGATTTGAATCTCGATTATTATAATATAATTATTGATTTATAGGTACGGGTCTCAGTTTGTCCAATTTTTTTCGAGGAAATCGATAAGCCAATATCACTTTAGTTAATTATATTCTACCCCCACTTTGATAAACTGACTTAGAGTTTCATATTTCTCTAACTCTCAGTGCCTCAACTCTCAGTGGCACTCCCACTGTCTCACAGCCTCAGCCCACAACGGCTCTGTCTCAACTCTCAGTGAATGACGATTGTGATCCCTTGCGATTGTGATGCAAATTCGGCTTCGCAACCAAGCAGTCCACACTTTGCACAACTTAATCGACGCTATTCATCTCTTGTTCCTCCAAGGCTCCAATTCGCAAGTCCAAAATCCCTAATCTTCTCTAGCCCTACCTCTCCAAGATCTAGCTCGTAAGTCTTAATTTTTGTTTAAAAAATTTTCTGAAGTTTTCTTGCTGTGTTGAGTATCAAATGCCTAGATTAGAAAAAAAACACAAAATGTCTATAAGTAATAATTATTATGTATGAGAAAGTAAACGCGGAGAAGAAAATCAGTTGAATAAGGGTTAGGGGAGGAAGAACGACTAAAGATAGAAAGGGAAGAAGAAACTGAAGTTAGTAATTTTGTGGTTTTAATTTTCTTAATTTCAACATAGTTTGTTATCTATTGAGTTTAAATATTGGACTGCAGAACCTGTGAATCAGGTCTAAATAGTACGAAATGGATATCGATAATTGATATAGATGGTCGCAAGAAAAGGACATTTCTAATAATTTCTTATGTGACTAATATTCTTCTTCAACAGTTGAACCTTCTATAGCTCCTCTTGATTCGCAAGAAAAGGACATTGTCCTTGTATATGATCTTAGGGCTAATTCCTAATGCAATTTGATAGTGTGTAAGTTGATTTTTCTCCCGGATTGACAATGGTAAGAAATAGGAGTGGAAAACATGAAAATACTTGTATGCAAATAAACCCTATGACTTAGATTCAACAAGAGCTCTTTCAGATAATAACCCTGCACAAATTCTAAAATCTAAAAAATGAAGTAATTATGATCTAATCTCTGCTGTTAAAAGGCAAAGCCCCTTCTTTTACCAGGCGATAAAGAGGATTCAAACACTTTATTTAAGTAAAGCACAGGCCAAACAATTAAGAAATTCAGTTTGTTAAAACTCACAAACTTTAATTTCTCTTATAATTTTATTTGAATATAGAATTTGAGTGCTTGACAATCAATGGTCCTGGACAAAATTAATAAACAAAATGATATAGGATAATCTGAAAGGGTTAATAAGGAAAAATCAGAATTGGGAGGTAGAGGTCATTTCTCCTGCTTGCCTGTTCATCCTGGTCATATATGGAGCAGGTAGAGAAACGAAGTAGCAAACTTCAACTATCTCTTACAAATTATTGTGGATGGTGATGTGGTTGTTTATCGTTTTATCTTTTGCATTATCAGAATTGGTGTATAAGTTAGCATATTTTATTATGAAATTAATGATTATTTTTTATTTTAATTCTTGGTGTCCCTTTTTTTTGTGTGTGTTTTATTAGTTTTATTAGTTCATTGTTTGATTATTATTATTTTTTAAATTACAAATCACAGTTACATAAATATATGTTGAAAATATGGTAATTGATAAAGTAATTGGTGAAAGTGGAGCTTCTAATTCGAATGCTATGAGTCAAATTCAAATAGTTGAGTCCAAAGTAAGGAAAGAAAGGAAAAAAAGATCTCGTGCATAGGATCATTTTACTCGTAAAGTCGATTCTAAGGGAAATAATATGGGTGTGTATAACTATTGTAAACAAGAGTATTTTGTTGAGAAAAGAAATCATGATACGGGGTCAATGCTTGTTCATATACGCAAATGGAAAAAAATGCCTCATAATATTGATACTAGTCAATCAAAATTAACATTTCAAGCAGTTACAGGGGTTAACAAGGGTGGTGTAGTTGTTGTTTCATGAAAATTTGATTAGGAAGGCTTTATGTCGTATGGTGATTCTTGATGAACTTCCTTTCAAATTTGTTGAAAAAGAAGGTTTTAAAAAATTTATGAAAGTGGCACAATCTTTTTTCGGATCCCTTCTCGTACCATCGTGAGTCATGATTATTTTGATCTTTTTGATAAAGAGAAATATAAAATGATGACTGTTTTTAAGGAAACGCAACAAAGAGTATGTATTACTACTGATACTTGGACTTCCGTGTAAAGAATCAATTATATGTGTATTACTATTCACTAGATTGATAATAAATGGGTTGTGCATAAAAAGATCATCAACTTTTGTCCAATTTCCAGTCATAGAGGTGGTGATATGGAAAAGGCCATTAGTAAGTGTTTGCATGAGTGGGGGTTGCAGAAAATTTTCACTGTTAAAATTGATAATGCTAGTTCAAATACCCTAACAGTTGCCGTTCAAACCCTACTATGATCATCGTCATCATTTTCTAGTGGCAATGGCCACCATGTCATCGAATCAGCCTAATATGAAGGCTGATCAACTTGTTATTCAAGATTACGCTTCGATTTTGAAGCCTGCACCTATTAGTATAAAACCAATATCGATGAAGCAAATAGCATATTTACATGGCGATCCTAGAATAATATGGGATGAAGAGGAAGTCACGCAGATGATATACAAGGAGAATTTGCAGTATGTTGTGATTCGGAAGTTTTCGTATGGATGTTTTTGATATACAATATCTGAGAAGAAGAATCCCTAAACAATGCGAGCTTAAAAGAGAATGCAATATAGGCGTACTTAACCATAGACATGTGTTGATTAGAGTATCAATTTTGGAGGATTATGTGAATTTACTCTCTAAACTTGCTTTTTATTTAAGTCATAAACAATGGACCTATTCAATGTGAACTCTCAAATGGATCCTTTGTTTGATCCAGAAAAGAAGACTACCACTGCTATTGCATGGATTTCTTTTCCAATTTTACCACCGAATTTTTTTGTGAAGGAAGTAATTTTCTCTTTGGCCACTGCGGTTGGAAAGCCTTTACATGTGGATATGGCCACGAGAAATCAAACAAGGCCTAATTGTGCGAGAGTAAAGGTGGAGGTAGATTTAGTGGGAGAATTTCCGAAAAGAATAAATATTGGGGTTCGAAGGAGGAATGGAGAAGTGATGGAGAAATGGATCCCAATTAAATATGATCATGTCCCAAAGTATTGTAAGACTTGCAAAATTCAGGGCCACAATGAACAGAAATGTTTTCTAATTCATCCGGAACTGTATTTGAAGAACAAGGAGGAGAAAGAGATGGATCAGAGGAAGGAGTAGAATAAGGAAAAAAGGGTATCATAAAAAAGAAGGGATAACGGGTAACAAAATAAATATTGAGGAAGGAGGAAAGCATAATGCTGAAGATTTCCAAAATTAAAGAAGTAAAAGAAATCAAGGGAAAGGAAGAATGGATGAGAAGTGGAGCAAGGCCCAGGTTTGGAATCCAAAACAACATTCTAAGGAGGCGCTAATCAATAACACTAACAAATATGAAACGTTGAATCTACAAGAACAGGAGAAGGTGAAATCACAACCGGCACATCAAGTTGGGGAGAATAAAGAGGTAAATGAAACAGCCAATGGAGAGAGGGATGATTCCTCTTCAACAAAAAAGGGAAGAAATGAAGATGTCAGCAGTAGGAGGGAAGAGATAGCCGGAATACAAAAAGCAGAAAAAGCTATTATAGTTTGAAATCCAATCAACAAGGAACGAGAAGAAAATGATATAGAGGAATCCAAAAAGAAGGAAAATATGACACATGACAGGGAGCAACAGGAGAGCAATGATATGGAGGAAGTGGAAGATAGTATGATACAGAGGCAACAGAGGCAAAATCAGGAGGAAGAAGATGAAATGGAACCAAATATTGTCAATGCAGCACAAAGTGGAGATTTATCTCCAAGACAAATAGAAGGCTGAGAAATGGAATTAAAAAAGATAAACATGGGAAGCCTAATGTTCCTTTACAAGTCAAGACAAGGAGTAGTACGGAGAGATCTGCCAATAGTGATCAATGATTGGTAAAATTATATTCTGAAATATTAGATCTGTTAATACTCAATACTCATTTGAGAGATAAATGGATTTGCATAAAAGATACCATTATTTATATATAGCTCTAATGGAACCTTTTCAAGGCCCAGATGAGCTGTAACAATACAAAAGAAGACTAGGACTTCAAAATGGTATGGCTAATTGCTCATCCAAGATTGGGGTTTTTTGCGATGATCAATGGCAAGGGCAAATGGAGGTAGATAATTGTTAACAGTTAACTATGAACTTTAAAGTTCATAATAAAAGTGTGAAGATTACTGCAGTATATGCTAGATGTAGTGAGGGTGAGAGGTTGGAGCTATGAGAGAGTTTAGAAGAAGAAGCAGATACTAACAGTGAGCCACGGTTAGTTAGGGCTGACTTCAATGCTATTCTTAATGAGGAAGAAAAATTGAGGGGATTACCATTCGGGCAGCAGGAGGCTCAAGACTTTGCATAATGCATCAATAATTGTGCATTGATGGAATGTAGGACTACATGCAGCAGATACACTTGGTGGAATCGAAGAACTAGGGAAGATTGTATTTTCAAAAGGCTAGACAGAGTTTTGGGAAATCAAGAATTTTTTGAGATTCTACCAACCACTGAGGTTCAGCATCTTATTAGAAAAGGGTAAGATCATGCTCCTTTACATGTCACTGGAAATACAGAGGAAATACATGTATTAGGCCATTCAAATTCTTGAATTTTTGGGTTAATCATACTCAATTCAACCAAATATTGAAAGACAACTGGATGGTTAATTTTAGGGGCAATCCTTTTATGGAGTTTCCCGAAAAAATGAAAAAGGTGAAGAAAGCTCTATCAGAGTGGAGTAGACAGACTTTTGAAAATATTTTCCAACAAATAGCCATTTTGGAAGATATTATCAAAGTTAAAGAGGTGCAGCTTGAAATAAGTCCATCCCAAGAGAGTAGAATGGAACTTAATCAAGAAGAGGCAGAGCTTAAAAGATATTTGAATATAAAGGAAGAGTATTAGAAACAGAAAGCAGGGATAAGATGGTTCAAAGATGGAGACAGGAAAACTAGATTTTTTCACTCCTATGTCAAAGGGAGGAGGAAAAAGTTATACATTGGGGAGATTAATAACTCCCAGGGAGAACTAGTGAGGGACGCACGAAATATTGGAGTAGCAGCAGTGGAATATTTCAAGGATCAGTTTAAAGCAGAGGAGATGCAATTGGAATCCACACTGGTGAATAATATTCCAAGATTAATTATAGAGGATCAAAATAAGGAAATGATTAAACTACCAAGTGTGGAAGAGGTTAAATAGGTAGTGTTTGATATTAATGGGGATAGTGCTTATGTTACGGATGGCTTTTCAGGAATTTTCTTCCAATCATGTTGGGAGATTTTAACTGAAGATATGACTACAATGGTGAGAGTTTTCTTCTGTGGTTTTGAAATCCCCAAATTTATTACTCATACCAATCTGATTCTCTTGCCAAAAAAGGAGAGTGTAACAGAATTTAAAGATCTAAGATCTATCAGCATGAGTATATTTGTTAACAAGGTCATTTCTAGGATGCAGCATGAAGGGATAGTGGTTATATTGCCAAATATTATCTCTAAAAATCAGACTGGTTTTGTGAGGGGAAGGAGCATCACATAAAATATGCTATTGGCACAAGAGTTATCAAATACATCAATAGGAGGAATAAATGGCACAATGTGGTGGTGAAGTTAGACATGGCAAAAGCATATAATAGAGTATCTTGAATTTTCTTGACAAAGGTGCTAAGAAGTTTTGGATTCTCAGAAATGATTATTGATATGGTATGGAGATTGTTGTCTAATAACTGATATTTAGTGTTAATCAATGGTCAATCATAGGGTTCTTTCAATCATCTAGAGGGCTGAAGTAAGGGGATCCAATTTCTCCTATTCTATTCATAATTGCTGTAGAAGTTTTAGCCAGAGGACTAAATAGGCTGCATGAAGACCCAGAATTCAAGGGTTCTGGTTTGCCTAAATGGAGTTCAGAGATAAATCATCTATCCTATGCTGATGATACCATTCTATTTTTCTCAGGAGATAAGAGATCAGTCAAGAAGATGATGCAAGTGTTGATACAATATGAGCAAATTTCTGGTCAAATAATAAACAAGCATAAGAGCTTTTTTTATTTACATGAAAAGACCCATGTGGCTTTGGGACATAAATTGAAGAGGTGGACATTATAAATCAAGGTTCTTTCCCATTCGTATACCTTGGATGACGGTGTTCTATGGGAGGAGGAAAAAGGTATATTTTGAAGAATTGTAAGAAAGATTTCAAGAAGGATTCTAGGGTGGTAGAACAAATTATTATCTTTTGGGGGAAGATACATCTTGATTTCACATGTTCTACAAACTATGTCAGTATATTTACTATCAACAATGCACCCTCCTATAGGCATCCTTGATCAGGTTCATAAGCTTTTTGCAAAGTTTTTCTGGAGTAAGGCGGGAGGTTTGAAAGAAAAAATAGGTAGCATGGGATGAGATGTGCTATCCTAAAATGGAGGAAGGTTTGTGTTTTAGATCATTGCATGATATCTCTAAGGCCTTATGTGCTAAGTTATGATGGACATTTAGGACATCCACAACTTCATTATGGGGTACCTATTTGTGGAATAAATATTGCAAGAAGGCACATCCAGTCATAGCTAAAAGCACAAGAGCATCTCATATTTAGAGAAGAATGTTGCAAATGAGAGAGGAGGTGGAACATGAAATATGGTAACAAATAAAAGTTGGAAAATCTAGTTTTTGGTATGATAAATAAACACAGCAAGGTACTTTAAGTACACTGAAGACATTACTATAAATGAAGAGGAGGTGGAGGTAAAGGGTTCATTACAGAGGGTAGTTGGGATAGACAAATGTTAAGTGGGAGAATTTCAGAGGAAATGACCAATCACATTATAGAGAATGTAAGTCCTATCATTTGTGAGTAGGTGGATAAGTCTTGGTGGATGGGAAGTGCTACGGGGAGGTTCACTGTGAAATTTGCCTATGAGATCCTGAGGATGAGAAGGACAAAAGGAGAATGGTGGGCATATATCTGGAACAAAGAATTACCATTCAAGCTAAGTTTTTTCATGTGGAGAGTATGGAGGAAAAGAGTTGCCACAGATGACAATTTACAGAGGATGAAGATTAATATAGCCTCCAGATGCTACTGTTGTGAGAGTTTTGATCAGGAGACCATGACTCATTTATTTCTAAGAGCTCCCATAGCTTTTAGGCTGTGGAAGCAATTTGCTTCCTGTGCAGGTATTAACATGGAGAATATGCATTTTGCAGCAAATCATCACCCATTGGTGGAAGATACAAGCCCCTGCCAAATTAAGAAGCTTATACACAACAGTACCAATCATCATAATGTGGGAGCTATGGAAGAGAAGAAACGCAAGAAGGAATAATAAGGAGGTGAATTTTATCCAAATGTTTAAGTCATGCCAACAAACTGTTCATAACTAAATATCCATGGATTAAGATCCCTTATCATTGGGAAGGAATTGTTAGCTGTTTACAGGGCTATAAAGCTCAGTTTTGTTATAAAATAGTGAAATGGAAACTACCAAGAGAAGACTGGATAAAGTGTAATATTGATGGGGCATCAAAGGGTAATCCAGGTAGGAGTGCATATGGTTTCTGTGTCAGAGATGCTAATGGAAATCTAATATAAGCAGCAGTAAAGGAAGTAGGTGTGATGATAAACATGATGACAGAAGTTACTACAATTTGGAATGCTCTAAGATACTGCACTTCCACTCAGAAAAATAATATCATTCTGGAGACTGACTCACTAAGCCTACATAAGATGTTAATTAAAGAGTGGAAGGTACCATGGGAAATAATATGCATGATAGATGAAATTAAGCAAATGATGCAGCATATAACAATGGAGACTAAATATATATAGAGAGAGGCCAATCAATTGGCAGATAGCCTAGCAAATAGTGCATTCATTCAAGAGGCTGGGGGGACATATACACAGTTTCAACATCTACCAACACAATACAAAAGAGTGCTTAACATAGATAAAGCACAAATTTCAAACATCAGGATCAAAACACGGGCAATCAAAAGTGCACCAGATACATCAGAGAGGTCTCACAGTTAAGAGTTACAGAACAACATTCACATGTCTAAGTTAGGAAGCTGCAAAACTAAACCTAACTTAGGATACTACAACAACAAAATGGAGCTAGCAAAAATCAAGGGTCTTGAGTCGGATCTATCAAGAGGATTTGTTCAAAAGAGAGAATACTTCGAAATGAGAGACCATGAGTGACATGGGGTTTTCTCCATCTCTGTCAAATCGAAGTAGAACGCTAAACAGAATAAGACTTACCCCACCTTGAGTTGTTAATTTTCACTGGATCTAGAACCTATAGCAGAGAAGAAGAGGATAAGAAACAGAGGGCTACTGCAAATGTTAGAGAAAGTAGAAAAAGCACCTTTCTGAGCTGTAAGATAAGCTCGCATCATTGGAACAGAGAGGAATGTTGTAACACCCAAAAACTTTCTAGACTAGACTCAGACTTTAAGAAAAAAATTCAGCAAAAAAACTAGAAAGAAATTATCTCAGAATGACTGAGACAACTAGTCGTGGTCAGCTCCAACGACTCGTGTGGTGAGTTGGTCTTGGTCATTTGGGAACTAATGAGACAAGGAATGATCCGCTGTAAGAAACAACAAGTCGTCTTGTCAGTCGTGGCTTCCCCAGCTCAGAAACTCTTACCAGGACCCCACGACTCAACCAACGAGTCATTGTCAAAAACAACGACCCATTGTGTGAGTCGTCAGCGGAGGTCCCTGAAATTTCCTTCCAGTGATAACTAGAGGAAACAACGACTCGTTGTGTCCACTTAGACTTTTTCAGAAAAAAATTTTCCAGTGAACCTAACAACTGGACACGAAGACCTGTGGGTTCAACCAACGAGTAGTTATATCACATGTTGCCTAGCCTGCCAGTTTCCTTGTCCAGTGGCCACAGGAAGAACCAACGATCCGTTGGTTCGTCCAACGAGTCATGGTATTCTCCATTGCCAGAACCAGTGAATTCAGGACCCAGGCAGTAGAACCAACGACTGATCCCAACGAGTCGTGGTCTCAACCATCGACTCGTTGAGTGTCCCGTTGGGTCCCCGCTGGTCAGTTTCCAAATTTTTACTCCAGGGTCATTTTTATAATTTTCCACCTATTTAGTCCCTAAACTATGTCGTCTTAAGTATAATTTCAGAGATATTAGAGGGATTGAACGATTTTCTCCCTCATTCTCCACTTAACTCTCAGAATATCGATCAAAGAAACCCAGGTCATTTCTCTTAAGAAAGAACTAGGGCTCAGAGTCAGTTGCAGAACTTCAAGTTTTCTTCTTCAGGGAATTCTTGTCCAGGTATGTGGGATTTCAACAAGAGAATAGTTATTCCCTTGTGTCCCTAAAAGTTTTTTTCTATTTTCTTTATCCGTTCTAGCCTTGAAAATTATCGAATGTTAAGAAATTCTTAACCAGTCCTTGTCTAATTCATGTGAAATGTTATTTCATGTTGATTATAGATACTTTCCACCAATTTGTGATTAAAATGATATTTATTCTTGCAAAGTGAAATTTAGCCCTAGTTCTTGAACATAGAAAATCTTGAATTTTGCACTAGTGTTTAAATATCAAAATTTTGCGTGATTTTATCAGTGTTGGGAATTCCCATGTTGTTAGTAGCATTGAAACAAAATCAGATTATTGTTAGTTCAGTCTTAGTCAAAATGTTAGAATTCTCAGTATCAGTCAGAAATGTCAACTGATCAGTTTGACTACAGAAATTTTTAAGGTGTCAGTATTATCTCCAGTTATTAGAATCAATTTCAGAACTCTGTTTTTAGTGGTCCACTAGGAGGTCATGACACTTTAGACCAGCAGCTCTAACTAGTCTTAGGGCCCCAGTTTCAAATTACAATTTATTCTTTAGACGATTACGACGCTTTCAGATAAGCAGCTCTGACTGGTCTTAGAACCTAGTTCCAAAATCTGGTCCGATAAGACTTCCAGGGTGTTTTTAGATATGTATACCTGACTAGTATTAAGCCTCAGTTTCGAGTTATCAGCTTAGTATTCAGTCTTAGACTATCTAATGGGAGTAGGACTTAGCACCAAGGGGACTGGGGTTCTAACGCACCCAGGTTTTCAGAACTACGTTGCCACCGTAGGTTACAGTTTTATTAGCCTGATGGCCCAGACTCTTATGATTACCCAGTTCATGTCTTTATACCCTAACAAGGTATATCGGGTCCTACCGATGGGGTGTATACACCGGACTCCATGTCTAACTCACGTGGTTATATGTCGGCTATAGACTCTCCCACTAGTCAGCTCAGTCCAAATTATGATCAGTTCAGATAAGTGTTTCAGATTTAGAACATGCTTTTGAACCATCAGATAGGGTCTTTTAGACCATTTTAGTTATTTCAGTTATTTAGTTCAGTAGCCTCAGTTTGTCATTGCATGTCTTTCCAGTTAAGTTATTTCATTATTGTGTATGTTTTCTCTCACTTACTCAGTACATTCAAAGTACTGACGCATACTTTTATGTTGTATCATTTTATGATACAGCTGCAAGATCTCAGTCTCAGCCTCGCTAGCCGATCGATCTCTCTAGTTGGTGAGTCCTCAACCTTCGAGGACGAAGATTGTTTCATTCAGTTATATTTTTTTATTTATACTTGGAGTTAGCTGGGGGCTTGTCCCAACAACTCATCAGTTGTAATGACTTTCAGACATAGACATGATTTTCAGACTTTTAGCAGACGTCCAGTATGATTTTAAACTTTATGATTCAGCTTTATTTTCATAAATTCTTTAGAATAGTATTTTGAAGCTTCCGCTATTTATGTTTACTCAGAATGCCAGTGCATGATAGGCCAGGGGTTGACTTGGGGTTACTTGTGACTCCAAGTGATGTGTCCAGTCCAGAGTGTAGACTCAGGGCATGACAAACACGATTATCACCCAGAGAAGATGAAGTTTGGTCTCGAGAGAGTAGAACTCCATATTTGAAATCTACGAAAGAAAAGCCGAGGATTGGGAGATAGACCGATAGATGAGTAAAGTGGAGGAGAATAGATTTTGGAAAGTATTGATAGAGTTATTACAAGGATAGTTTTTGTATTCTTTTAATTTTTTGTAGGCCCATTAGGGGGTGATATAGATAGGTTTTTTTATCAATAAAAGAGTCGTGAACTCATAATTAATTAAAAAAAATGCTAGTTCAAATGATGTGATTGTAAAGGAGTTGTCTAAGAAATTAACTAAGTAGGGGACCAATCTTATGAGTGGTACTCACCTTCATGTGAGGTGTATGGATCATATTATAAATTTTGTTGTTCAAGATGGTATAAAAGAATCAAATGTGTTTATTGAACGAGTTAGACAAATGGTGATTAGGTAGTCTCCTGCTAGGTGGAGGAAGTTTCAGGAATATTGTGAAGATGAAAATCTTATTATGAAATCTTTGTGCTTGGATGTTCCTACAAGGTGAAATTCCACCTACTTGACGTTGAACAAGGATATTGAATATGAGTGTGCAATTTCATATTATGCCGATCGTGATATTGACTTGGCATATCATCTTGAGTTTGTTGATATTGCGGATGGAAGTTCAACATGTACACTTTTGAGTAGTGATTGAGATAGTGCAAACATAACTGGAAATTTCTTGAAATATTTTTTAAGCTTACTTTGAAGGTATCTAGATCACAATATATTACATCAAATTTTTATTTTCTTGAAATTTGTCAAGTTGGTGTTTACTTGACAAAATTGATATTAGATAAAGATACTGTTTTGGGTGCAGTGGCAAAAAAAATGAAGGAGAAATTTGATAAATATTGAGATAGTCCAGAAAAAATGAATAAGATACTTTTCATGTCATGTGTTTTGGATCCTCGCTACAAATTTAGTTCTCTTAGTTTTGCACTTAAGAAGATATTTAGGAATAAAGGATCAGTTATATAAAATGACGTATTAAAGTATATGAAGTATTATTAATGAGTATGCAAAGACTGATTCAAAAGATAAAGGTGGTCAACTTTCTACAACAGAAGCGGAAACTTCCAGTTCAGGGTCTATACTTATAGGAGATTTTGATGATTTCTACTAGGAATTATTTAGACATACATTTGAAAGTGGAGGTGCAGATTCTAAGTCAGAATTGAAAAAGTATCTTGCAGTAGATATTGAAATTGGAAAAGCAGATTTTAATACATTGCTTTGGTGGAAAGTTAACTTACCTAGATTTCCCTTTCTTTCTGAGATGACTCGAGATATGTTAGTTATTCCTATTTCAAGTGTGGCATCTGAATGTGATTTTAGTACCATAGGACTTGTTCTTGATTCATTTAGGAGTTCATTAACTCCTAAATTGGTACAAGCTCTAGTGTGCCTTCAAGATTGGCTTCAAAGTGAATCATAACCTATTAGTATTGAAGAAGATTTAGATTTTCTCGAGCAACTTGAACAAGGTAAGAAAAGAACCTTGCATTGATGTAATATTGTGAATGATTTATTTAATTTTTTTTATTGATTGAGCTTTGACTTGTTAATGTGATTATTTTTAGATATGGAAAAACTTGAAAAAGAATCAGTATCTTGCATTGATGACATGTAGAATAGTAGATTATTAAGAGATGAAACTTTGGTAAGTTAATTGAGTTTGTAGGCTTTTGCTTGTAGAAGAATAAATGGTATTTTGAGCTTGTAGACTTTTGCTTCTGTTATGGTCTGAGGGTTCTCTGATTTTTAATTTTTCTTTAGTGGATTGGTCTCTTTCATTTTTAACCATTGAATTACTTTGTCTAATACCTTTTGTACTTCTCTGTTAATAAGTTTAACCATGTCTCCTCTTCGTGGTCCTAAATTTCAATCATTTGTTTGGAATCACTATGAAAAATTTGAAGAATATGATAATGGAGGGTGCAGAGTAAAATATATCTATTATGGTCGTGTTGGTAATTATCAACGTCGATGCATAGTGGGACTTCCTCCTTGATGTCTCATGTGATGGTTTCTTTTATTAGTTTTAATAATAAAAATTTTATTTAATTTAATATATAAATATAATAAAAAGAAGTCTATTTTGTACTCTATTTGTGTATTCTTTTTTATTCCTAAAAAATAGCAGATGAAATAGAAGTGAAATAGAAGGCTTTAAGTGTTGTTTGGATAACATGAAGTAGGAGCGTATTAGTCTTAAGGATTGAGTAGTTATTATTTTGTTGACTTGAATATGAATTATTAGTACTATGTTTGGACTTAATTTTTGAGTTGTGATATTATTTTAAGTTTCTGAAAATTTTTATTTGTGCTGAAAAATTTTCAAGTGTTGTGACAATGTGACTGCTGCAGCGGCTAAATTCTGAAAATTATGCCTGCACTGCTGTTGTAGTACTGTTTTATTAAGTTATTTTGATATTTGATGTATTGACTTGCAGCGGCTAAGTTCTGAAAAATTATGCCTGCGTTGCTGCTGTTTATAGTTTACTACCGCTGCTAATTTATGATGTTTACTGCTGCCTAGCCTGTAGTGTGGTTTTATTTATTTTATTATGATCATTTGATATATTGCAGCTGGGCACTAGCACCTGGAAGTGTGAAGTATGAATGCAACTATTAGCAGTCACAACACTTTGTGTTTGTGAGTATTAGTTACACTTTGTTTAAGTGTTTTCTGCTAAAATATTTTTGTGTGAAATATTAACGGTTAACCTGATAACTAAATCGATAACGATTAATAACCGATAAATCGATAACTGATATCTTAATGGATTTTTAACGATTTAGCATATCTACAAACTGATAATAGATAAATCAAAACTGAACCGAACCGACCGATACGCAATCCTATTCCGTTGTATTAAAAGGATACAGTGATGCTAACTGGATCATGATTCTAATGAGCTCATACTATAGTTCTGTGTTTACCCTTGGTGGGTGTGCCATAATATGAAAATAAGTCAAACAAACATAATTGCTAGTTCAACTATGGAATCTGAATTGTTGCATTAGAGTTGGCTGTTAATGAGACTGAGTGGTTGAGAAACTTCTAGGGAGTAATATAATTGGAATAAAACCACCTTCTATATCTACACATTATGATTGTCAAGCAACGATAGCTGTAGCGAAAAATAAATTTTTCAATGACAAAAACAGATACATACCGTTGAGACATAATGTGATAATACATATGCTAAAAGATGGAGTAATTTCACAGATTACGTGAAGTCAGAAATGAATTTGACCAATCCTCTAACTAAATCTTTGTAAAGGAGATTGTCACGACCCAAACATAGGCCCGTATCGAGACAGGGGACAAGAAATTTCGAGAGGCTCCAAGTCAATCCATGGCATGAACATACATCTAACTCAATCATAGATAAGCAGAAGATCATCATAAATAACATAGAGGAAGTCAAAACAAAACTTAACATCTGAATACATACAGGAGACCAACGCTAAATACACACTATGTCCGAAAAGCATTTAAACTGACGAGTTGATGGGACAACACCCCAACTAACTCACTATAATCTGAAAATTGAAAATACATAACATAAATGAATAAAAGAGCCTTCGCAAGATGAGGATTCACCAACTCTGAGCAGGAAGTACTAAAGCTGAGAATCTGGCTATCGGCGAGACTAAGTCTAAATGTCGGAGCCTGTATCATAAAACGATACAACATAGAGTATGTGGTCAGTACATGAAATGTACCGAGTATGTAGGGTAAGTAAAACCGCTAAGTAAGTAAAATCTTAAATCATGTATATAATAAAACATAATCAAGATAAGATTCTGAGAATAGGGCTTGCCTGCTATTTTCTGAAATCATGATCTGAACATAACTGAAAATCATAACTGAATAGAATGACCTAGAGTTGAAAATTGATAATCATAAGTAAAACTGAACATTAGGTCAAACCCGTTAAAAACATAATATTATGACTGATGAACATGCATAATTGAAATCATGAGGAACAATGGAAGACTCGTCTTATAACCGACATACCACAATCGAGCTTACGTGGTCCCAACTATTACACTCAAGTGAGAAGAGCCGTCCAAAGTCTTGCCAGGGCTAAGGGCACTACCATGATATCGATATCAAGCTCAAGGCCCCTTGGGAGCAGGGGAAACTCCAAGAGAGGTCCCGAAGTATATAAATAATCCTATGTTGGCGCGTAGTTCTGAGACATAGGGTTGACTGACCCTTAGCTTACTCGGTGCTAGACACTACTCCCAAAAATATGCATATGCTCTCCATCTGTTTTCAATGAAGCTGAATCATGCATATTATATGTAGTTTGAAAATATAACATGAAGAGCCTAGGGTTCAAATCATACCACAAGATGAAAATAGTGGGAGTCTAGGCTCCAAGATCCATGTGGTATGTTTCTAACATGAAATCTAGATAAATTATGGAACATACTTAATCATGTGGGCTTGTCCAAAACTTTAACATGCTATGCAATAAACTTGATAATCAAAATCATGGATATAGATATGGGTAGTTTCGTAATCATACTTTTCTCATATATATCTCATCATGCTTGAATACATATAACATAGATCTCAACTTTCATGAACTTTCATGGATGGGCATCATAATTTGGAAAATTTGAAAACGTACTTTATAATTTAAAACACTTTAAAATCTACCCATTGATCATACTCAATATTCAAAACATATTTGGATCATACCCATGATAGAAACTTAGGAAATTCACACATTGGGTAGAAACCCCATAAATTCATTATATAAGGATTTCATGAAATAGAGAGGGATTGGGCATGAATGTGGACAATTACACCCATTCATAACCCTACATACCTGAGAGGATCTGATTTCACAACTTCTTTGATTACCCAAGGAAGATTTGGGGAAGAACCTTGATGAGCTAGGCTTGATCACTCTCTAAACCCTTAAACATGCATGCATGAGTTTTGAATAGTCTAGAATGACTTAACCCTTCTTAAAACGCTCCATTCTGACCTTAAAACGACGTAGTTTAAGCCTTAGGAACATAGGAATTACGGAAAAACCCTTAATAAACTTGCAGGGAAAAACAGACTTCCAGTCCCAACAAGGGACTAGACGAGTCATTGCCCTGGACCATGACTCGTGGTCTGCCAGTCGTCGTCTACACTGCCAAAACTCTCCTGAGGGTCACCACGAATCATGGTATACCCAACGACTCGTGGTGACCAGTCATTAGGTGTACTGCCTAAGATTCTTGATCCACCAACCTCTCTTGACCACGCATGACTTAAGGGGTAGTGGTGCTGACCACGACTCGTGGTCATCCCCAGTGGTCACTCTGAACATAAAATTTCAACCAAGTCTAACCCTCTCCCCACGAGTCACTTAACGACTCGTGGTGTTCCTAACGGGTCACTGGACAACTCGTCCTGTGACCTGGTGCAGAAATTTCTATTTTTCTCCATTTCAACTCCTGGGTCTGATCTTTGGGCTTTCGGGGTATTACAGAGATCATAACTGAAACATCTAGAGGAACAAGATTTTTGCTAATTTGAGAAGATCAACAATGATGTTAGCCCAACTTATGTGATTGAAGATCAGGGACCAAAGGTTCGTATGGTTAATAACAAGTCATTATTTGAACAAAAGTACACTATGTCCCTTAGGTGTGTGAATATAGTACAAAATTGCAAGGCGAATTGAGGTTGACTAAATTCTTAATCCAATTCATATCTTTTATAGGTGGTGTATTGCTATGCAGAATACAATTGATGATTAGACCTATATGAGTGTGGAGCGGGACCGCTCCTATAAAATTATGGTAAATTTCTAGAACACTCATGAATACCAGGCATGACATGTCCTGTTAGGGGCAAAACTATGATGAACAATAAAATGTGTGAAAGTATAATGTGATAAATAAGAAGTTGATCTTACAAAAGAATTTTTGGTTCTAAAAGTTCTATACTTCATCAATCATTAATATATGTATATAAAGGAAGCTTAGAGGCATGCTGATGTGGCAAGCCTCTAAGGCCTTCATTCCCATTTTTCTTTTTTGTGTTTTTTTTTGGACTATTTTCTCATTTTTAAAATTATTTTATTAACTCATTTATTTATTTGTTTTTGTTATTTAATGTTATCTAATTAAACAATTTAATCTAATAAGAATTTATATCATCTTATTATATAAGTAAGAAGTCAAAAAGTGAAAAGTTAGATTGCCATTTTGCCCCTCCACTAAGTTAGAATATAATTAAGTATATAATTAAATATTAATATTTTATCATATCATATTATATTTATATATTTATTACTATATAACTGAGAAGCCAAAAAGTGAAAAGTTAAAATAAATAAATAACAATAATAATAATAATAATAAATAAATATAAACAATAAATAACAATAATGACAATAAATAAATAATAATAATAATAGTATATATAAATAATAAATATACATAATAATTAATTAACAAATAATAATAATAAATAAATAATAATACTAATACTATATAAGTGAGAATCCAAAAAGTGAAAAATTGAAATACTAAAATAACCTTCAAATATTGAAACACTAGTATACCCTTCAAATCATATTTACCTATCAAACATTGAGCGATTATATAAAACTAATTCTATAATATCCCTCTCTCTCTCTCTCTGTATATATATATATATATATATATATACAGAGAGAGAGAGAGAGAGAGAGAGAGAGAGAGAGAGAGAGAGAGAGAGAGAGAGAGAGAGAGATGAATGTGCTGATGTGATATGCTTCTAAAGTCACTATTCTCCTTTATCTTTTTTTCTATTTTTTGTGAATTTTTATTTATTTTAAATAATATTTTTTACACATTTATTTAGAAAACGTTGTTATAACTAACATAATGGAACAGTTACAACCTTTAAAATAATTGTGATAATTAAAGTTTTAAAGTTGCAGTATTAACCTTTTCAGAATGATAAAAATGATTGTTTTCATTTTTTAAAAAATCAACCATCACTTTTCGGTTATTTTCCCTCAAACGTCACATTTATTTATTCCTCTTAGTTAAGAACTTATTTACCGAATGGCACTTGTACAATAATTTGATAAGAGCTCATTTTTACAATTTTTAACCATTTCAAGCTTTTTTCACTTTTTTTTATATGCAGTGTTCTGGTATTTTTCTTGATAATTTTACTTTTTTCATTTTTTGAAGGATTGTTTAGAATGTGACATTACTTGCTATTTTATGTTCCTACAGTAACATTGGTTAGGTGGGTGATTGAATAATTTATTTTTATTCTATGGAAAAAGGTTATATTATGGGGTAATACCTGTAATAGAACATTATGATTGTCTTATTAATCTTTTAGGTCGTGGTGGCTATGTTAGAGAAGCTTTCAGACTTGTAAGCAAGATCGAGGCCAATTGCCACTTGAACCAAACGTTAAAATTTTGGGATTCCCTTTTAGGGGCTTGCATGATGCATACGGTAACATACTCTCCAGATTTACAATTTTTACTGTGCAAATTTTATTTTTTTATATATGTATATTATTTTATTTCGAAATTCATGAAATAGTTAGTATACTATTAAGTGCGTTTCTCTTTGAATATTTTGAGATAATATTCAAAATATTTAAGTTTAGATATTGAAAACTCAACTTAATTGCGTCTCCTAATATCTTTATGCCGTTGAATATTTCTTTCCCGCAAAGCTAAACCCTTCGGGAGGTATGATTTTTTATCACATAATCAAGATCTTGGATATAAATTCATTAGTCTATTATTAATTTTCTCCTTTCTCTCTTTTTTCTCGCCTAGCTACCTTTTTTCCCTTTTTTTGTTTCATTTTAAATGCTTTATTTAATTACTCTTTTTCTTCTTCTTCTTAATTTCTTTATTATTTTTATTTCTTAGTAATTTTGATGTGATAATCTATTTATGTTCATGAATAAACGAAAATGAGCAAGTAAATGGTGACGAAGATAGAGAAAAGAGGGAAGTAGTAGAAATGAAAAAAATATATATGTGAAAGCAAATAATCTAAACCAGCATAAAAATGTATCTTGCATGAATTTTTATATACATGGACTTATATTTACATTTTTTTCACAAATGTAGCTCCTACAAAATTTATTGTTTCCATTTTATCTTTTTATAGTCCTTTATTTTTCAAATACACTGAATAAAATTTTAATGTAAGTTTTTATGGATTATCTCTTTCAATTCACCACCTTTTTCTATGAAGTTGTATGTTGAATTTATAGGAAAAGTTTTTAAAAGGAATATATATTAAGTTTTAGAATTTTTTGATATTTAGGATATATAGTTTTATTATTTTGAGGAAAAAAAACTCAAGAAGAGTCCAAGAAGAATAAATTAAAAAGTGGAATACATAATTTTTTTCAAAAAAATAAGTGAATAGAGAATTATGAGAGCTAAAAATAAAATCAAATAAAAGAAAAAACCTCCATGTAAGTTTGGGTCAACGAAATATTCTAAAATTACTCTAGGAGCAACACAGAGTTAAAACCAATTAACCATGCGATACTACGATTTGCAATGGGTTAAGCATGGAACTATCAATTGTTATTTCACATAATTAGAATTGCATGTTTATGGTCTTTCGAGCCTCTAAACATGACAATCTAGCCTCGCTGCATCATTGTGAGCGAGGAGTTTAATTTCTAGTCGCGGGCAACCAATTATGTTGTGGTTTACGGGGAAACGATTAGGGACTTTCGTGCGTCTAACCATTTAACTCAACTTAGCCTCACAACTACTTCTTCAAGTGGTGATGTGACATCCCAAGTTGGTCTTTCGTAACCCTTGTGTGTCAACCAAGCACGGTGTTAGGTATATTTCTATCCTAACACAAAAATCTCTCCCGAGATACAAACGTGCTCCTCACATTCTCATGTCCTGACCTAGGTAATGCTTTCTCAAGCTATTACTCAAGCTAAAAAATATGCTTTCATGGTGATCAATCATAAAAACAACCAACAATCCAGAATGCAAGACGAAAACAACAATCAATAACTTAATTCCAAAACAATTTCGTAAAATCACAATCATAATTCATGGCTTCAACCCTAGAGGAAGGGTTCTTTCCATTCATGTTCGTAAAACTACACTAACTACTACTAAACTAACATACTTACATGAATTTGGTAGATGAGAAGGGAATTTGACAAACCCTAGATGATTTCTCCCACTTCTCCCTTCACTCCTAGGTAGTTTTCCAGAATAAAATCGTGACCCCCTGGAATTAGGAGCTAAGGGACCTATTTATAATAAATGAGAAACGTGCATAATTTAGCCTGTCGTGGAACGGCTCCGTGTCACGGAGTGTATCGCGGAGCACTGCCTCCGTGACACGGAGGCAACGCGAAAGCTCTCTGGAAATCACCCGAAATTTGGCCTCGGCAGCACCCTGCCGCGTTGGCAGCGTGTCACGCTGCTTGGGCAGCGCGTTGACACCTCCATGTCGTGCAGCCAGCCTGCCGTGGCACGTTGCCGACGCGCAGGTGGGCTGTTTTGTGCCTCCTCTTTGCCGACGTTCGCGGGTTAATTTCGTTGCCAAGCCTCTACTTCACCAACTCATGGATTAGTCACTCAAAAGTCATCAAGACCTACAAAACAAAGGCTAATCATGTTGGTTAGCACATATCTTCACATTCATATAAAATTACATGAAAATGTATACAATAACTTAGATAAACAAGACTAATTTAAGTCATAAAGTGTATCTCGGGCATGCTATTTTTGCCCGTGATCACTTACTTGATTTGCTTGAAACAGAAGAATTAAGTTTTGGGAGAGAATCTAATAGTGAGTATGGTTGGGAGATTGAGAATTTGGGCTAGAAATAGTCAAATTCATGCTCTCACTCCTAAATTAATGACTAATAGCTAGAAATAGTGCAACTATTAATCTAAATCACATTGAGCTGAGTTGATTGAGTCTAGAGATTCTAAAGAACTCTAGCTAGAGGTATGAAATTAGCTGAAAAGCATGGAATACCTCTGTTCGCCTAAGGTTATTCACATTGGTTGAACTTGTGAGATGATCTAGCAAGACGTTATCTAATTAAACCATCATCTAGACCCCACCTCTAGCATTTTTACATCATTTGTTGACAACTTTGGTAAACCTTGCTATTTGAACTAAACCACTTTAGACTTGATAATCTCTTACATATTGATACTTCCCCCAATTGGTTCTCATGTTTGTTTGTTTTGAGTGGTGCAATCTAAAGTCAACTTTATAATCGACACTAGTCACTATCATCCCTCAGTCCTTGAGGAATTCGACCCCATCACTCGTCCGGGTTACTTGTTTTGATACTTCAACTGTGCACAATCTTTGAAAAAGAGAATATAGTTTGAATGTCATCAAAAATGGCGCCATTGTCGGGGACTGGCGTATGATAATCTCGTGATTGATTGTTAAGTTGAAATAGTTTTTCATCGTAGTACTTAAAATGTGTTTATTGTGTTGTTAGGATTTCATAACCACATGAACCATCACTCCCAAGTAGGGGATAGGTCGGTCGAAGGTAATATGGAACTTGAGGAAGACAACCTCGTCATTCCAGAAGTGGCAGGAGCTATTCGCCTACCACCTCTGGTAGGGAATGCAGTTTTTCTTGTCACAAGCACTATGCCGCACTTATTATAAATGAAGGGGACCTTTGGCAGAAAGCCAAGTGAATATGCGAATCAACATCTACGAAACTTCATGGAAATTTTCCAACCATTCAATAACACCAATATCAGTCAAGAGTCCATCAGGTTGAGACGTTTTACCTTTTCATTGACAAGGAAGCCGACAATTTGGCTAGAAGAACTCCCTCCAGGATGTATTACTTCATGGAAAGAGTTGACAAAAGCCTTTTTTGATCGTTTTTTCCCTCCATCAAAGATGCTTCAGCTGAGGGATGATATTACAAAATTTAGACAAGAACTCGGAGAGACTTTACAAGAGGCATGGTTGAGGTTTAAGAAGAAAGTTCCTCTTTGCCCAAACCATGGATTGCTGGATGGAGTACTTCTACGAAGTTTCGGTAAGGCCCTTCATTCAATTAACAAAGGTTTCCAACAACTTAGCTGGTGGTTCTATCATGGACCAAATGTATGGGTTGTCCAAAGTACTCCTAGACAGAATGACAAAGACTAATAGGGCTTGGCACATGAGAGAAACGAATGTGTCCACTCATGAAATTAGTTCAAGTGTATTAACAGTTGAGTTGAGCAAAAGGGATGAAGAGCGAGATGAGACTCTTGCTAAAATGATGACACAACTTGAATTGATGACAAAGCATGTAATGGGTGCAGGACCAAAGGTGGTAAATGTTGTAGGAATACAAGGTCCCTTGCAATATGAAAGTGAGACATCACCACCAAGATATGAAGAGGAATGCCAATATATAGGTAATTAGATGGGAGGTCCCAGACCTGGGTTCCAAGGAGAAAATCAAGTCCCATGGAGGCCAAGGGAGGACAACCAAGGGTGGAGAAATTGTGAGCCACAAGGATAGCCGGAAAGGAATGACCGATGCGGAGATAGAGAGAAAAACCAAGACACTAATCTCTATCATCGGAGTTCGAACCCATACATCCCCCCTCCAAAGGCTAGAAACTCCCACAATCAACCGGGTGTGAGTGACACGGGCAACTCCAAAATTGAATAGATGCTCTCAAGAATTTTGAAAAAGGTTGAGTCAACCGAGAATGGGGTTACAGAGTAAAGAGGGAGGTGTCTAACCTCACCCAAACAGTGAGTTCACGTTCCACCTCCATCAAGCATTTGGAGGCCAAATAATTCACTTATCCACTCAAATGAATCCTCGAATGAAGGGAAAACTACCTAGTGAGACAATGCCAAATCACAAGAAGGATGGTCAATGCATGGCCATTGTCACTAGGAGTGGCAAAGTGATTGGAGATGCCCCCAGTGAAGCTGAGTAAGATTGATAACTAGAAACCAAGTGAGGAAGATGAAGGTGACAAAACACCAATAATTCTAGAAAATGAAGATGAGCTTGATGAGGAAAAAGAGGGAAAGGATGATGATGTCTTATTCCCCAATGATGATAATGAGACGGGCCTGCAGGCCCCAACTAATGACAAGGTTGATTCAAAAATTCCTCCTCCTTATCCACAATGACTGACCAAGGAAAAGAAGGATGACCAATTTAAAAAGTTTGTTGACATGTTCAGTAAGTTGTCCATAAATATTCTGTTAGTGGATGCTTTGCTCCAGATGCCCGGTGATGCAAAGTTTATGAAAGATTTATTAAGAAGAAAAAGTGGTGGACACAGAGAATGAAGAGAAAATTCGCCATTGTGGTGCGGTAATGATGAGTAATATTGCTCCAAAATGGGAGGACCCGGAGCATTTACAATACCATGCACAATTGGGAGATGTGTGTTTCAGAAAGATTTATGTGATCTTGGTGCTAACATAAATTTGATTCCCCTACTGATTTTCAAGACATTGGGACTGAGAAACACCAAACCGACGTCAATGAGGCTGCTCATGGCAGATAGGTCAATAAAATGACCGGTGTGGGTGTTAGAAGATGTGTTAGTGAGAGTCGACAAGTTTATCTTACCAGCTGACTTTGTTATCTTGGATTGTGACATGGATGAAGAGTTTCCCATTATTTTGGGCAGACCATTGTTGGCTATAGGAAGAGTTGTGATGGACGTGGAGCTTAGCGAGTTAAAATTTCTAGTCGGAAGTGAAGAAATCAATTTTATAGTGTGTCCATCGGTTAAGACGCCTCCCGAGTGCAAGGTGGTCGGAGTTTTGCAAATTGATGTGGTAGAAAAAGATTTAGAGCTGAAGGAGGTGGTGTTGGAGGATGACCCGTCGGACTAGAGCTGATGAGAGAAGGGATCCGTCGTGCCACGACATTAACTAAGGTGCTTCTTGGGAGGAAACTAAAGTTTTTAATGAATTAATTCATCTTTTTATTGTTTGTGTCTTTGCAGGTTCTGAGCAATGAGGAGTAAATAGGGAACCAGACCATGAAGGAAGGAGTGGAGAGAGACCGGTGAGCCGCAGGTTCAGAAGCATAAGCCATTGGTGATGGTAAGCACTAAACATAAGGCTGAGGGTCGAATTGAAATACCGTCGGACCCATCGGAGAACCACCGAACAGAATTCATAGTTCACCGATTGATGTCCGATGGACAGAAGAGCAATTGAAGCTCAGCCACATAAGTGGCGGGTAATGTGCGGATAGCCGCTTCAATCCGTAAATCGCCGATAACAAAATGGATCACTGGGCAACTTGCAAGGCACAAGATATTACTTTTGCAGACACCAGTATGATTCGGTGAACCGCCAGTGGACCGTTGATCGAGGTATGAGACTATTTCAATGTGAATTTAAAAGAGAGGGCCCATCAAATCCCAATAAACTAGTCTGCCGCCAAAGGAATGGAAAATAAAAAGTTGTTTGATTTTGAAGATTTAGGGCAGAGATATCTAATTTTGTATTTTATTCCTTTTTCATTTTTTTCTATTTTTTCACTTTTTAAAAATTTTAAATAAAGAGAAAATAATAAAAAATATATGAAATTTTAAGTTTACATCAATTTTTTTTCAAGTTTATTTTGTTCGTTACATATTTTTTTTAAAAAATAAGTTTTATCTTCATCTAGATTTTATGAATAATACAAAAAATTCAACTTAAGAGAAACGTATACATCTAATCTTATTCTTTTGAACTTAAAAAATAATAAAATTTTTTAAATACTTAAAATAGTAAGATCTTTTATAATTACCTCACGAAGTGTGGAGCTAGTCACTAGTTATTCTATAAGTTCAATCTTAGTTTATCTTGATCTCGTTCATAGTCCGATAGGTACTAGATTCAATGCATTACTCTCATTTAAAATCTAGCAAAATTTCTTATTTTTTAACATTCTTTTTGAAATATATGTGGGGTTGTTGAAAACATAATTATAATAATTTTATTACAATATCTCAAAAAGCAATACTCTCTTATTTCAAAATAGTTGTCGCGTTTCGCTTTTTGAGAGTCAACTTGACTAATTTTCGAAGCTAAATTAGATTGTATTAATTTTATATTTTAAAAAATTAAAATTAAAATTAAAATTTTTAAAAACTATATAAAAAGTATTATAAATTAAAAATTTTCTCATATCAATATGATAAAAATATATATTTTAAAATAGTAGTCAAAGTTTATATAATTTGACTCTCAAAAAAAATTGTGATAAATATTTTGAAACGGATGAAGCATTAATTTTGGTAAAAAATATGATTACTGCCCAATTAAATTGTCTTTAATTGCCTTTATGGCATTTGATTACTCAAACTCTTAAAGTCAATTTGATTATTTTTATTTGCATTAATATCATTGACTACTCTTATTCTTAATCATTTTTCTCTTCCCTATATATATATATTTCAAGTATTCATGTTGGATACAGTGAAACAGAGAGAACAATCTTTTCATCTTCTCTTTTTTTTTTTTTTTTTTAATTTGTTGGATTTTATTATTTAAGTTTTGTTATTTTTATTTCTATTTTACATTAAAAGAGTTTGTTAAATTTCAGAAATACGTCTTACAATAAAATATCTTTAAAATAGTATCATACACATCTTCAATTTTCACTATACTTTAGTAATTTTGTAATTGTACAACAAAATTTTTAATATTAGCTAAATCGCCATGAATTAACTGCTGAAAACTATTTTGGTACATAGTTAATTTGACGTGAATGATGAGCACATTGATGATTCATTGGATTGCCTCTCATAAGAATGTGATCGAAAAATCTTAACATCAATTTGTGCATAGATGGACATTTGCAAGTCCACCCGAAAAAAAAAAAGTCTTTTTTTCGATAATTTTAGTAGTTCATTGATTGCCGTATATTGTAATCCTCTCTTTTATTTTTTCTTTTCCTACTCTTATTTTCTTTTAATTAAAAATAATTATTTCGTCTTTGTTGATTGGTAAAGGCTAATAAGACTTTTTTTTTCTTGTTCTACTACTTAAATTTACTAAAAATCTAATTAGTTATTCACATTACTGCATAAATTTACATTATTCTAAAATCTAAACTGATAGCTTGATTTAACACTTTTCAGTTTTTAATTTTCATCTCGTTAAACATTATTTAAATATTCTCTTTTACATTAAAATCTAAGTTGATAGCTTGATTTAATATTTTTTGGTTTTAATTTTCATCTCGTTAGACATTATTTAAATATACTCTTTTACATTTTTTAGGGGCTCAGTTGCTACTAATCATTTTGTTTTGAGTAAAATTAAAGACAAGGAAGTTTATATTAACAAATTTATTTTTTAAATAACGTATTCTTTAATTTTTCAATTGTTAGGTGCAAATCGAAAATGAGTTGAGAACTATATTGAAGAGTCAATCGAATGGAAAAAAATTTAAATTAATTAAATAAGATTTTATTCAATATATGTAATTAAATTAACTGAATCGAAGCGTTAAAATTTCCGATATCTAATAAATACAAATCTCAATTGAAGTTGCTAAATGAAAATAGTGATCTAACTTTAGAAAGTAGTCTATGCATTTCACCTTTATAAATTGCTATTTTAAAAAAAAAACATAAAATGAAAACATCACATCACAGTTTCTATATGGACCACTTTGGCCCAAAAAAAGCACACTGCTGGTTAGCTGTAGCAGATTCCGTGGAAGGAAAAGATCAAAGGTTGATTCTGTCAAGACAACATTAGCACTGTTAATCATAATTTATTAAAGTTAAATATAATATAGAATCTTTAGAAAACATAGGAATCTAATTAAATTAGTTCTAGTATATTATCAGAAGGTTAAGAAGTTCTCTGTGAATACGAGGGGGGAAATTTAACGGAATCGAAAATCAGTGAACTCCATTCTTGCGATTCTGCAGGTATCCTTTAGCAAACCCCACCCCACGACTGACCTCAACCTCTTCCCCTTATTCCAGGAGGCCACTGCCACTCTCTTTTCATATGACATCATCCATCCCCAAATGCTGAAGATAATCGCTTAATTTCCCAAAATTTCCTCTTTTTGTTGTTGAATTTCTTCAATCTGCTTCTTGAGGTTTAGCTTCTGCCAGGTGGGTCTGCATGTATGATTTCTTTTTATTGGTAAAATGTATTTTTCTTGGTTTCTTTTGCAATATTTCAGATCTGTCCTTGCTAGGGTTTTCAAGAATCGGCCCGCTTTGGGTGTTGGATATTTGGATAAACATAATCGGGTAACTTCAAGATTTGGTTTTGCTGTCATGGGATTCGATATTTTTAGTATTTAGGGTTATAGGGATGGAAAGAATTCGCTATTCGATTGTGAAATTGTGAGTTCTCATCAAATTAGCTGCTTTTCATTTCTCTAGGGTCTCGGGTACTATATATTGAGAATCTCTATTTCGATTACTACCCCCTCCAATTGGAGAGACAAAAGGTGCCAATTTTAGCATAAGGGGACC
This sequence comes from Datura wrightii, assembly GCA_035772735.1. NCBI lineage: Eukaryota > Viridiplantae > Streptophyta > Magnoliopsida > Solanales > Solanaceae > Datura > Datura wrightii. The sequence continues at coordinate 107,819,374 of JASDFA010000008.1, read as the reverse complement.
AATGAGGCTTTGGCCAAGCGTTTAACAAGACAAGGTGGAGGTACTGAGATCAAGATGTCTTAGGTGTGACTTCCCATCAATATTTTGGGTCTGTGTCCTAGGTATATGTTGGTATTGTTCCTACTTCTACTAGTGTGTGAAAGAGGGTGTTGTTTCGTACTGGGTGGTTTGTTGTAATATTCTGTAAATATCTTCCAACTGCTTCGCAAAGAGATACTAGCATAGTGGGAGATCAACCCAATTACTGATAAGTCATTACAGAAGATTATTTTTAACCGAAGACATTATTTAAGTACCTTTTAGGCCTTAAGTACCTTTTAGGCCTCAAAAAATTCTCTCTTTGAATTATCGCGGAAAGAGAAAGGTATAAATGTTGTTTTAAAGATGCAAACTTTGACACCGCCAAAGGGTAAAGAAGTTTTTGAGTTCAGAGACGGAACCTGTTCAAATGTAAGTTATGTTTTTATCTCTTACATCGCCCTCTCAGCTTGAGACAACTCGACAATTAAGCTCCCTACAGCTACTAGTATGTGCAACTTTGATAGATGAGTTTGGCAAGTGTGCATTGTGCCTATGTTGCTCGGACTCTTCAAAATCTTTACCACACCCGTGTTGACATGACATGGGTGTGGGATCCACATCGGATTTGGTCAACTTACCTTGGGTGCTTTGACTACATCTATGAGTGAGAAGTATAGATCGATTGGGTATTTGGTCTGATTTTCAGATTTATGTCATATATATGAATGTTTTGCTATTACGCGAGATATCTTATAAATAAATATTAGGTGTTTATAAAAAAATTAAATTTTATTAGTTTTCAATAGCTTTATTTAATCAAGATAAATATTTTAATGGTCATAATATACATTTATTGGCGTATCCCAGCACCCCTATCCGTACTCGGATCCATACCCCCGAATCATAAAATATATGTGGCGAAGAATCTGACCTTCAAATCTACACCCGTATCAGATACCCCACCCGAATCCGAGCAACTTAGCATTGTGCTTCCCAACTATCTTGGTTTCAAAGTAAAATTCCATTTTGAAGATGATCGCAAATTTATTACTAACATCTAGCAATTAAATATTTTCTTTTGGGGGATTATTACTGGTGGAGGTGCCTTTTGGCAGTGTTTCTGTGCCCTTTCTGAATGATGAATGTCTAATTCGCCTCTAATTCGCCTCTAAATTTCTCGTGTTGGTAGGAAAATGGATGGATCAACAGTCCAAGGCACCAGCAGCGTGGACTCATTTTTACGGAACTATAAGCTCGGGAAAACTCTTGGCATTGGATCATTTGGCAAAGTGAAAATAGCTGAACATACCTTAACAGGGCACAAAGTTGCTGTCAAGATTCTTAATCGTCGGAAAATCAGGAACATGGACATGGAAGAAAAAGGTATAGGAACTAGTAAATGCAATTACTCTTTCCTTACTATCCAAAGTATATGGACACTGTCTCTCCTTTTACCCTTAAATTTTAGGGGAAAAAAACCGCAAGAGGTGGTGAGGTTGGAAGAGGGAAAAACCTGAATCATGGAAGATGGAAGACTGATGTTTAACCTACTATTTGGCCTGTTTTCTTTCATCTTTCCTCTGTTAGCTTTCTTTCCTTTTTCATTTATGTTCTGTCTTTTCTGTAACCCAGATAGATGGATGATTACAGTGTCACTTGATTTAAATGGGGTTGAACTTATCTTCTGCTTAAATTTAACGAAAGAAAACCTGTTATGAGGATAATGTTTTGTTCTTTCTCACACAAAAGTTGCAATATAAACTCCACATACCAAACTTTTGCTCTCAAAAATCTCTATGTGCTTGTATTTGATTAGACTAGTGCCCAGTGGGATATACCTTGATTGAGGAAGATTTTGTTCTCAATGATTGGCCATTGCTTCCTTTGGTACTAGGCTGCAATTATCAATCTTTTTGCTGAAATTTTGCAGTCCGAAGAGAAATAAAAATATTGAGATTGTTCATGCATCCTCATATTATACGGCTTTATGAGGTCATAGAGACACCATCAGATATATATGTTGTGATGGAGTATGTCAAATCTGGCGAGCTGTTTGATTACATTGTTGAGAAGGGCAGATTGCAGGAGGATGAGGCTCGTAACTTTTTTCAGCAGGTGGATGTGCCACTTTCTTGCATGAGTTTTGTGATGCTATAACTATTTTAAAGTTGTGCTGGTATCCTAATTCTTCTAAAATAACAGATAATTTCTGGTGTGGAGTACTGCCATAGAAACATGGTGGTTCATAGAGACCTTAAGCCTGAAAACCTGCTTCTGGATTCCAAATGGAATGTGAAGATTGCAGATTTTGGCTTGAGCAATATCATGCGTGATGGTCATTTTCTGAAGACAAGTTGTGGAAGCCCAAACTATGCTGCCCCAGAGGTACTGAAGCTTCCGATTCGAGTTATCAACAATTACTTTTTTGTGGTTCTGCCTACTGATTTAAAATAAATGTTGTGGTTCAGCCCAATACTTAGAGTGTATGCTGCATTTTGACACTCGTCAGTATTTTCTTCCCGGCTTAATACATAGTTCACCCTCGGACATTGTGCCCAAATCCACTTTACACACCCCTTGACCACGGGAATCAGTTTATGCAGCAAACATTTCCCAAAGTATGTCTAATACAGACCAATTTATACACGTGAGTGCGTATTTTACAAACAAATAAGCGCGTAGGGTAAAAAATTGTGTATCTACATTTCTTTTGAATGGTTCAGATTTGATAATATTTATTTTTGAGAATGTAAGTAGCTAGTATATTGAAAAGGAGAAACTGCCCAGCACTAAGCTGGTGCTAAGTCTAAACAAGTATCAGGAGACCTTCCAAACAAAAAACAAGATGGAAGGACTTCTGTATTGAAAAATCTATGCTTTCAGTGAATCAATGAAAAGTAACATTCTATCTTCAACCTTCACATCCTTAAGATTACACCAAAAAGCCAAAAGCCCTAAACAATTGAATTTAAGCTGCTCTACACTAACTGACTTGTCTTCAAAACATCTGTCATTTCTTTCTTTCCATATATTCCAGCATATGCAGGCAGGAATGGTGCGCCAAATCTTCTTTAGTTGTTTCTTGATGCCTCTAGAGTTCCAACAAAACAATAGATCTTTGATAGTTGGTGGCACCAGGATTGAAATATTGAGAAGATAAAAAAAGAGCGACCACAACTGTCCGGCCACGGGGCAATGTATAAACAGGTGGCTGCTACTTTCTGCTTCCCTGTTGCACATGAAGCACCAGCTGCAAGTAATGACTCCTCTTCTTTGTATATTGTTGAGTGTAAGGCAAGCATCAGGAGACAACAGCCACATAAAACAACTAACCTTATAGAGAGCTCTACATTTCCAAATTTGTTTCCATGCCCAACTGTTAGGACCATTCCCTCCACTATTAAGGGCTTTGTAACATGCCTTAACCGTAAAGTTCCCATCCTCTTGTACATTCCATGTAATGCAATCCTCAACTGATCATTGAGGATACCATCTCCCTATCTTTCAGTAGAAGTGCAATTCTTGGAATCTCCCAATCAAAACAATTCCTTTTGAAAAGAAATGCACCAAGAGTTACCAACACAGTGAGACAAGATAACCTGCAGTGTCAGCAAAGGAATAGAGTTCCTGGTACTTGGTTCTTAGCAGTGAATGCTCCATCCATGTATCTCGCCAAAATCTCGTTTTCCTTCCATTGCCTGCCTTGGTCTTAATATTGTTTACAAAGAAGGGCCATATGCTACAAATGTGTTTCCAAGACATTGACCATGAGAGGAGAGCACAGGGCCCGTAAACTAGGGATTTTGGACACCATACTTGCTTGAAATAACCATTCTCCATAAGCAGCTTTCTTCCCTTCCATACCTTCACAATTGTTTCATTAGCAAGCTCTCTTTATGTAACTTCAAATTTCTAATGCCAAGCCCACCCCTATTTCTGTCCAATACCACCTTGTCCCACCTCACTATATCATAAGACCTCTTATCTTTGGTTTCTTCCCATAGAGGGTCCTCCTAATTCTATCAAGTTAACCTACGGCCTAAATCATTTTTTATATTATTCTTTTTAATCTTCTTTAGTTTTTTTGGTTAAATTTCTCTTTCCACCACCCCACTTACATCTCCTTCCAAATTTATATTGCTGGCAACGCATATATTGCACAAAGAATACCGACTTCAACCTTCATTTTAAACCAAGAAATTTACAAAGAAAATTTAGCCAAATTCAGCAAAGAAGGCCCATTTCAACCTCCACTTCACCCATTTTAATAAGAAAAAAGCTTGTAGTAACTGGATTCTTGAGCTCTTTATTATTGGGCTCCTAGGACCTCCATTTCTGACTACCAAAGAAAGTGGCCTTTTTTATCCATCAATCTTTGATGATGAAGTTGGAAATTGTAGCTTTTGGAACAATTGGGGCAGGAAATTTTTCTTGTAAATTGGAGAGAACTCAAGTATAATTTAATGGTGAAGAGAGGAGAAGAAAGCGATGGGAAATTAATCTTGTCTGAGATTTGATTTATTAAATAGAATGGATTTGCCTATTTTGTGCCAGATCTGATTTCAAGGCAGGGAAGAGGAAGAATGGGCAAGAATAATAATTTTTTCTATTAACTTTTTATTTTTTGGCTGTCTTTTAGGTTTTATCTTTTTTAATATGTTGTGAGCATGTTGGGTTGTGATTGGCGCGTGAAATGTATCTAATAAAAGTGATTAAACCCAAAAGTGACGTGTAGTAGACATAGGGGCGACAAATTTAGCCCAAATCCATTTGATCCCCTGGAAAGTTTTAATGGTTGGGCATGGGCACAATCCATCTTAACCCATGACAAATATAGCCCAAACTCAACCCACACTTTCCAACCTTCAACTTTTAATAATTAGAGCTCAACTCATGATTATATATAAATGTTCTCCTTGTCTGAATATGTATTACGTCATCCATTTTGATTTATCTCAATATTTATGTCTCTTTTAAAATTTCCAACCTTTTCATTCAATTAATGAAAGAAGAATATCACTATATGGAGATTTTATGCAACACGTAATCAGTGATGATATTACTTCTTTCCAAATTTTCTCTAAGTAACTGCTAAGTAAGAAAGAACTCTATTTACTTTTTCTTTTTGTTGGATATTTCCTTTTTTTCATTAGACTTAATTAATTAATTTCTTTTGACTAAATTAGATTAGAATAAATCTATTAATTCAAAATCTATGCAGCTCTAAACAATGAAAATATCAAGAATAGATATACGTTTCATATTGGACATAATGATAGTTACTATCAATATTTTAAATGCTGGGTATTACAACAGCAAACCTAGTATAATTCCACAGTTGTAGTCTGGGGAGAATAGTGTGTATGCAGACCTTACTCCTACCTTTTGATGATAGAGAAGCTATTTTCAATAGACCCTCTACTCAAGGAGAGAAAAAAAGAAGAAGTAATAACAGGAAATAACAACAACAAGATAATAAGATAAATAAAGGGAAAGAAAACAATCAGATAGTATTAAAGATAAGAATAAGCAACTTAAACTTAATACTACTCTATGAATGAGCATTTTTCACTCCTAGTACAGAAAATAAATTGCTGGGATACGAACTAGCAGTTTTTACAATATTTGTTAGGAATATTAATTAAATGAGTTGCCTACTTATTTCTATTCTATTTTACGCTAAATGCTTGTCCTATTTTTGTCCTATTTACCTTTTGTATCATATATAGGGTTATTTTGGTAAAAGAAAGAGAGATGTCGTCCAATTATTTTACTCTTCAAGAAACATATTTGATTGGACAAATTCATCATTCTATTATTTCCTAATATTTAAAACTTCAAAATCAACTAAAATTTCTAGTAAATCTTTACTAATTTAAACTATATTAAATTTATTTTATTCCTGCTAAACAGTATCTAATTTGAATGGGAACCCAATTATGATTTTATGCATTAAAATAAATGCAAAGATACATAAAAGTTTTATGCACTAAATTGGATTTTGGCCAATTAAAGTTCTTTCCCATATAGAGGTGGCAAAACCAACCCGTGAAATCATAAGTTGCCCAACTTGCTCAAGTTTGGGCTAATAATTGACCCGCTCATTTATTAGCTCAGCCCATTTCAGCCCAACTCATTTTAGTTCATCAAAGTTTGGGCTGATATCTGACCCAAATTGATTCATGAGAAATCTAGTCAAAATATTTTCAAAAAGACATTTTATTTTATTTAATATGTTATATCATAATAAAGAAAATATTAATTTTATAAGTTATCAAAAGATTGTAAAAGAACAAAAAAAGCAATTAAAACTTAATTAGAGTTGGGCGGGTTGGGTTATGACCCGCATTTTAGCCTATTTCAGCCCAAATAACTTTTTGGCAGGTTATTCGGGTCAATAACCCGCCCATTTATTAACTCAATCCATTTTGACCCGCCCAAATTCAGTCCAACCCGCCCATTTGCCACCTACATTCCTTGATATAAAAAATTTACATATATTTTGAAATGTATATCATCAATTGAATTAGTGTCAGACATAAACTAACCATTTATTTAAATACTCAATTCAAGATACAAACATCACAAATGGAAAATTCCAAAAATTCCAAAATTCTAACCATTTAGGACTATTAACTTTTTATAATAAGTAATATGTATGAAGACTTGTTCATGGATATTCGGTTGAGAATGTTTATTGATATCTTTAAAATAAAGAACAAAAGTTGTATCAAGGTGGGAGGTTTGGGCTATGACTCATTGTTTAGCCCATCATGACCCAACCATCTTAACCCAAGCAGGATTCGGCAATGACCTGTTTATTGATTCAGCCCATTTGCCACCCCTAATTTGACACACTTTTTGGAAAGGTTTGGTGTGTAAAGTGATTCCCATAGTCAAGGGATGTGTAAAGGGGATTTGGGTACAACCTCAGGGGGGTAAACTCCTCCCAAATCCATCCCCCCCCGAAAAAAAAAAGTGCTTCTTATGGTCATTACATTCTTCTTTCTCTCTGTAGGTTATATCAGGTAAATTGTATGCTGGCCCTGAGGTAGATGTATGGAGCTGTGGCGTTATTCTTTATGCTCTTCTCTGTGGCACCCTTCCATTTGACGATGAAAACATTCCCAATCTTTTTAAGAAAATAAAGGTATATTTTCATTTACTTGAAATCCAGCATGTTAATGTTGCTTCTTCATTCGATTTTATCCTATATTGATGAGCTGCCCTTTGGCTTGAAGTTGTTATGTGTTTCCAAATCTGCGACCTGGTTGTTGTTAGACGCCATTTCATGTTGGCATTTCAATTCTATTTGGTGGGTACATAACTATAAAAATTTGGCCTCATATTTTAACTTTCAATATAGCATACGTGATAAGTCAGATATTGTGTGGGTAGCTCCACATTTCGTTGATGAGGCTTGAATATGTTGCTGATTTATCCCATTTTTACTATGTTCGTCACTTTTCTGTTTTCCAGTTCTGCCCTTCCAAATGTATCATGTTCAGAAAAAAACAAGATTGTTAGATTTGCTGGGACCCAAACCTCATCCTTTTTTGTTGTTTTGAAAAAGTGGACATGATGTGAATTGCCAAATTGAAAAGGAAAAAGAAAAACGATCCTCCCTTGGAATGAAATTCTGCTTCCTGCCCCTTTCACAAAAAAATGGAAAGATTAGTTGATATTTATTGAATCCATCGGGGTTGACGTAGCTCAAACCCGCAGGTTCTGTCTTGATAAACGGTGATGCTCTAGCCTATGGGTAAGGATGTGCTAGGGAGCAAGAAAACGAATGACACATAATTTACGTAATAATTTTTTTTGGCCTCTGAGATGATCGCAGACAATTGTTTAACTGTATATCAATTTGTCTTTAGGGCGGAATATATACTCTGCCCAGCCATTTATCAGCTGGTGCAAGGGATTTGATTCCAAGGATGCTTATAGTTGACCCAATGAAGCGAATGACTATTCCTGAGATTCGCCTGCACCCTTGGTTCCAAGCTCATCTGCCACGTTATTTGGCCGTACCTCCACCAGACACAATGCAACAAGCTAAGAAGGTTAGATCGAATGTACATTTGACTTATTACTGATTAGTCTTTTTCGCCTTTATGTTTCATATGCTTCAAGTTATATGTGGCGGAATAGACTCAATAATTTTACCCAGCTTTCACTTATTTGCTGTCCCATATAAACGGCAGTATTTTGTTCATCAAACAGAGAGCTTATTTCTTGACTTGGCTGTTAATGGGATAGAAACTCTAAGATTAATGATGCTAGTTAACTATAGATTCAATTTAGGCAATTTTCTACCTTTTGCATCTTGCCTTAAATGGTAGATTCTATTTATTTATCCCATATGTACCTTTCTGTCCCTCTCCCTGTTCCCAGGAAAAAGAGTGAAAGAGTGAAAATAATGATCAGGATTGCCCATATAATCTTTTATTGCAGCTTGTATAATTTAGGAAATGTTGTAAGTACCTGAATAATGGTGAAAGTTTATAATTGCTGTGAAAGTTCCTGTCATTAGAGCCTTAAAAATCTACCTTTGGTTAAAAGACATTTTAAAACTAAATTGAATAAAGACAATAAAAACATGTGATCAGCAGTTTCCCCTTGTAACAAACGCACAATTGTTGTACATCTTAAAGAAGTGTCACATTTGTCTTGTTGCACAGCCATGTCTTGTTGCGCTAGATATTCTCAAAAATGTGTTGATAACAATATTGTTGTTCACTCATCCAAACTTTTTAGTTCTGACCTCCTTCACCCCTTTGCTTGTGACAAAGTTCCACTCTAGTTTTGTTGTTGTAGTTTTACTCCAGGACCACTCTGCTATATACACCCGACAAATATTAGCTGATATTTATAACTGATTATACTTGGGAAATGCTCCCCGGGGTATGGAGTAGTAGTCAATAAAGTGGATGCAAACCTTAAAAATTAGGGTCTCCAAATCCAATGGAGACAAAAACACTTGTCATTGCAATTCATCTATCTGAGCCTTAGTGGATAGAGTTACTAGGTATGTGCTGGTGGGAGGTAGTAGGAACCCGGTGATGTGCGCACAAGCTGACCTGGATACATGTGTCATCCAGAAAAAGTGTATTTAGGAAATTGTTATATTCATTGATATGCTTGTGATGTTTGGTGTATCACTGCATCTTCTTTGGTTTATTTATTTATTTTTTCCAATTGCTTCTTTTGTCACATTCACTCACAATCTGACTTGTATGGTGGCTGGGTCGTCTTTGCGGTGAATTCATGGCTTAAAACATTTGATATGAATTACAGTTCTAAACATGGTTTTGTAAACCAGCGGAATGCTCATCTAGGCAAATTTCTTTGAAAAATATTTAATTGCAGATCGATGAAGAGATTCTTCAAGAGGTGGTTAAGATGGGATTTGACAGGAACAACCTTATTGAATCTCTTCGCAATAGAGTTCAAAATGAGGTAATTTTCATTATCAGCCATCTACTTTTTCCTTTTTCCTGGATTGCCTGTTTTCCTCATTTTTTGGTTGTACTTTAGGCAACCGTTGCATACTATTTGCTACTTGACAATCGCCATCGTGTTTCCACTGGCTATCTTGGAGCTGAATTTCAGGAGTCCATGGTGCGTCTTTGCTTATTTTTTTTATTGAATAAAGCTGAAGTTTCTTTTCGATCTGCTTTCATATGAAGGAGCCCCTTAGTTCACCAATATTTATAGCCTATTTGGCCAAGTTTTTGGGAGAAAATAAGTTCTTTTGGGGAGTAACAGAAGTTGTGTTTCGGAAGATTAAAAAAATAGCTTTTTCCCAAAAGCACTTTTTTGGAAAGCACTTTTGAGAAAAATACACTTAGAAGTAGTTTTAAAAAGCTTGGTCAAACACTAATTGCTGCTCAAAAGTGCTTTTTGATTTATTGTGCAAACACTAACTATTTCTCACCAAATGTACTTTTTTGAAAAGCACTTCTCCAAATAAGCTGATTTTAGCAGCTTGGCCAAACAGGCTATTAATGAGTTTCTTCTCCACAAATATGTTGATCTTTATGACGGTCACTCGGTTCATCAACATTAACTTTGGTATATAGTTGTGGTTGATTTTTATGTCTGCTTCAGATATTTTGCCATAAAATCTACCTTTAATTGAGTATATAAACATGGCCTTACAGGAATATGGTTACAACCGGATCAATTCAAATGAAACTGTTGCTTCCCCTGTTGGGCAACGCTTCCCAGGAATAATGGATTATCAGCAAGCTGGTGCAAGACAGTTTCCCATTGAAAGAAAATGGGCTCTTGGCCTCCAGGTTGGTTTGCTGCCTCTCATGCAAATAACTAACTTTTCCTCTTTCTTCTTTTCTAAAAATAAGCTAATCATTGGATGTTCATACTCCTTTTACAACTGGGAAATCCCGACGGCCAATGGCGCACGGTTCGGAACTCGGTGGATAATGAACCTGCTCCTCTACCTTCTCTTACTCCACTACACCAAAGCCCTGGGGGCTGGGCGTTTATACTTCTTGATTAAAGAAAGATGCAAAAGGATATTTATGTTAATATGTGAGTGGAGGGAAGGGCTATGCGCGAGAGCTTCGTTCTTATTTAGATTGGAAATTTAATCAAAGTACTGATAAGCTTTGAAAAATTCCCTGATCCTATTTCGGATTCATACTTATTAGCTTTGAAAACATCTTGTCAATTCCATCAATCAATATGGACTCATGCACGTACAGCCTCTGCTAATTTAATGGGTTCTTTGTTTAAACTTTCTAGACAATTTACGTCTTTATTCCGTCCAACAGTATGCTGTAGATAAATGCCTTTTGTTTTTTTGCTACAGTCTCGAGCGCATCCACGCGAAATAATGACTGAAGTTCTGAAAGCTTTGCAAGAATTGAATGTATGTTGGAAAAAGATTGGTCAGTATAACATGAAATGCCGATGGATTCCTAGCATACCTGGTCATCATGAAGGCATGGGTATTAACTCCATGCACGGGAATCAGTTCTTTGGAGACGATTCGGCTATAATTGAGAATGATGGAGTCACTAAACTAACAAATGTGGTCAAGTTTGAAGTTCAGGTAATAAAAATTTCATGGATCATACATCTAGTTTATATGAAACTTTTTTATATTTTGAGTACATGCATGCTGCTTTGGCCTTGAGATAGTGTTTAGAGGCATTTTTGTATCATGAAATGGAAATGCTATAGTAGAACGGTCAATTTTAGTAACATGAACGAAGAATTGGGTGAGAGAGAAGTTTGCACTTGCAGCAAATGCAATGAAGGTATGTTGCACATGATTGGTGTAAGTCTCACTTGTTGAATGCCTGTATTTTAAATGCTTTTGTGGTTCTTCTAAGTGGATGTCTGCATCTATTTTATCACATGGAAGGGCTAGATTTCAGCAACTTTTTGTGTTTTAGATGCTAATCTTGCTGCTTCTTGTGCTTGCCTCCTATGTGTTTTAGATGCAACTATGTATCCCAAGTTTCTAGCTTGCTTCTTCTTCTTGCTTGCCTCCTATGTCTTTTAGATGCAAATCTTTGCAGAATTACTTGGTTAAATCTCGGACCGTGTCAAAGTTTATGATAATGTAACTCCTGGTTGCTGGTCCATTCCTCTTTCACTTGGGGGCAGGAGGGGGTTGGTCATTGATGACCAGAAGAATGGCTTTTAGGTTTTCAACATTGGAATGAATATGGTATGGTCCTTATGTAATCTGAAGATTCACAGAGGAAGAAGTAACTCTAGCTGGAAGAAACATTTGGTGATTTCTTCACATCTTTCCAAAACCTTGGTGGACAGAGTTTTTGGTGATGGGTTAGCAGGTACCTGGTGGAATAGCGCGCATGCAAATTGGTCCAAATACAACCAACAATAAAAAAAGTTATTCCTAGTTGATCTTTCTTTCAGAAAGCAATATAGTTGCTCTATCATTTGGATTTGCTGTTTATCTGGGGTCTATTCCCTTGATTACAGCTGTATGGTTCTGACTTCTGTAATATTATTTGATGTTCGAGTTCCTTGGGTGCAGCTTTACAAAACTCGGGAGGAAAAGTACCTGCTTGACCTTCAGAGGCTTCAGGGTCCACAGTTCCTCTTCTTGGATCTCTGTGCTGCTTTTCTTGCTCAGCTTCGAGTCCTTTGAAGTTTCTGAAATAAGGAGCTAAGTTTGGAAGACTATCAGATGTTTTTCAGAAAAGCTCGCGCTTGTATATAATTGGTATACCAGCTCAGTTACTACAATTGTCTGTTAACAAATTTCACCCTGCTTGGTCAGAGGTGCCTAGCAACTTTTTTTTGTTGATTCGCTAGGAGTTCTAGCTACTTTTCATTCGGAGCATGTTTCTTCTTAATGCTGTCCAGTGTCTATGGAATTTCAGTTATTTACAGTTTCGACTTACAGATTGAACTAAAGAAGAAAGAGGTCTCTCTTTGACCCTTGTATTGTTAGGATTAAATTTACTTCCCTCCCCCCTTCTTTCCCCCTCTTGATGATAGTTTGGCTTCCTGCGGATATTTTCTTATGTCAATCTGTCTCCTTTCTCTTAACTCGTTTGGTAACTTTGGACAATGAATCGACACATTTATCTGTATAAAGAATTACAAATTTTAGTCGTGCATTCTACAGTTGAAACTCTTACTCCTGGTTAATTATCTATCAACTTTCCATATGCCTAGCATATTGAACACAAATTGATTCTGCCAATATTTTTAAGTAACAAAGCATATTGGTGGGAGATCAATACTGTTCCAGAGGGAAAATTCACTGTCATATGCCCTCTCCATTGACGAAAATGGTACTTCTTCCAACGAATTCTCCTCATCCTTCTTCTCAGTCAGTCCAACATTGCATTCTTCATTTCTCCCCTCCTCCTCGAGGTTCCTTTTGCATTCATTTTGAAGCCTGGATAATTGCTCAGACGGTGATATGCCACCAGATTTCATCTTCAACCTTAAACATTCCGCAATCCCATTGACAGCATAAAGGGAAGCTGAAAACTTCCTCTCGTAATTCATCCTCCTCATTGCCTCACTTACCATTGATGTTTCTTCCCCGTAAACCATCTCCTGCTCCATTGCCTCCGTTGATAGCTCTTCAGCTAAATCAAATGGCGAATAGTAACACGATCCGATTTCGTCAAGAAAATGGAAATCCATATTGGACTCTATATCTTCTATTACATCGGTATTAACTGCCTCCCCTATCTCAATAATCTCTGCGTTCGAGCTCTCATAGTTATTCACAGGCTGAATATTAAATTCCTGATTATAGCCATTTTGACTGGTGCTTCTAGAATCTCTAGTAGTTGCACTTGCATTAGCGATCTCGTTGAGATAATCAGCATACAGCAACTCTGAAAAATCAGCTACTCTGTCTCCAAAATTTTCTTGCTGCTTCTGCTGATGATGACAAATTTCAGCCAGAGAGGTCGAATTGGATGAATCAGCAGCTACGGATTTATTTCGTTCTTTGAGCCTTCTAAGAAGAAGGTTAGTGATTTTCGGAGGCAGAGCCGAAGTGGAAGAAGAAGATGAACAGGGCCAGAAATTCGTGCGAGTATTGGCTCCACGAAGCAAACAAGCAGCTTCATCATAAGCCCTTGCTGCTTCTTCAGCGGTGTCAAAAGTCCCAAGCCATACTCTTATTTTCTGTATTGTGTCTTTTATTTCAGCAACCCATCTGCCTGATGGCCTCTGTCTAACTCCAACAAATCTCTTCCGGGGCTGTTGATCTCCGGCTTGTGCGGCTGCTGGATCTGATATATTCCCCTGATCATGATGTATTTCCGCTAGTCCTTCAGCTTTTCTCTTCCTAGCCATTGTTTTTATGTGTGTGTATTCACTTGCTTAATTTGTTATAATTGCACTCTGGTGGACCGACACCGACACCGACACTGACACTGAGGGAAGCAAATGGGATTATATACCTTATTGGTCCTAGTCCTAAAAGATGGATATTAGGCTATTTGACCCGTGCAATAAACCAAGAATGGTGAACTGTGAAGCTGTTGGGTGTGTGCTTGGGTTAGTAGCTAGTTTTTATACACAACTAAGTTGGGAATTGGGATGTCAATTGCATATATTTTATAAGAAAGGGAGATGGAATATTCTGTCAAATGGCAAATTATTAGAGTTGGAAGGTGCTTTTCCTGTTTGTTAAGACGCATTTGTTTTATCTTTTTGCCTTTCTAATAGCAACATATGGAGGCCTCTATTTTAACAGATACTACTAAAAAAACAAGAAACAAAAGGAATATATTAATAAAATAATAAGCTTAATTAGTGTTATTTAATAGATGGTTTGACCCAGCAAAAGAGTGCGCCCTTATAGTCTCCTCTTCTGAGCTTTATTTTTATGGAAAAATTTTAAAAATAGCGATAGTTTGAGGCCTAATTATTAAACCTATCGATAATTTGAATAGTTATCAAATATAGCGAGAATCTTTTAAATTCATTTTGTATCAATGATATAATGATTTTGAAATTCGATCTGCATCAGTGATACAATAACAAATACATAGCGCATTAAAAACTGTTATATCACTGTTACCAAGTGAATTTCAGAAACTATCAAACAATATTTGATAATATTTATAAATTTTGTTTGATAATTATAGTATATAATTTACCTAATTAGGTAATTATCTCTTTTTTTTTTGAGAAAAAAGTTAATTCGTAGTACAGTCAAATCTCATTATAACAATATTTCACTATAGTGGCCGAATTTTTTTTAGAATTAATTTTTCATGTTATATTTTATTTTTCTATAACAATATTATACCTATAACAACAATGACGTTTAGTATAACGGTACACTCTTTGTAAAATTACCCCTTTATAACAGCCATATTCAAATATTATGCAATAATATTTTGTAAGAAATATATTATGTATAAAAATACATGTTGACACACTTGATTGACAACTTTTTCAACATCTGTTACAGTTTCAGCTTCTTTTTTCAACAAGAGTGTGTGCTGTATTTTCAGCTGCCAACTTCTTCTTCTTACTCTGCTTCATTGTTTTAAATGAGGAGATTGATATTTTTAACTCAACATGAGTTCCAACTGTGCTCAGTTTCTGTTTGATTTCAAAATAATAGTTGAGTTTACAACATTAAAAGTATCTGCTGCTAGAGAAGAAGCTACCTTCAGAATCTCTTTTCACCATCATCCCTTTCACTGCCTTCAACTATATCAACAGAACTCACGAGGGACCCATCTCGTATTAACTCGAAATAAAATTCTAAACCACTAGAGACAACATGCATCTAAAGAGGTGCATTTTGCATCCAGAAGCACAATGGACAACCTGCACATCTTTAGCAACTTTATGTCTGCATCAAATGGAATACCACTTTTAAGTGATTCACCTATAACTACTCCAATCTCAACATTTTCACATGCATTGCATTTGTTTGGAGATTAGGCAACAACAACATGCAATATTATTCGTCAGTAACTTGTTCAAAATAATCTAGCCTCTACTTTATTAAACAGAATCAGGCATTAATTGGCATTCAATATTCTTTTCCACCTGTTCAACAGAAGTTGAAATTGTATGATCAACACTAGAGGCTTTTTCAAAGTTGCTTTCAATCGCAACTTCACTAGAAAAATCAACAGTAGCCAAAATGAACGATAAATTTTCATTCCTCTAAGTAATACTTGGTAGATTTCAAAGTTAACTTCGATCCCAACTTCATTACCTACATGACTCTCAATAGCATCACCAAACTTTGTATCCATCAAATAGATCTTCACTAGAAAAGATCGGGTCAAAGTTGCCACATTCAAAAGCATTTTTGTGTAGACTGATAGCATTATCAATACTATCGCAAACAACGGGAGAAATTATTTTTTCACATGGTTGCTCTTTGTTAGTTGTCTGTTGAACAATTTGCTTTCACTTCTTCCACCAACATGACGTTTTCTTTTCTTCCTCATAACATCTTCCCCAACTGAAGAGAAAAAAATATTAGCAGAGTGTAGACCGACATTATTTGCACCACCAGTGCTTTCAGCTGAAAAATTTACAACTGATTCTTTTAAACCAAAAATCAAGTCATCCATACATTTTCTTTTTTCCACCCGATTTACTAAAATTTTTGTCCAATTTAAACTCAATAGTTTTTTTCAAAATCTACAAAAAAAATAAAAAATACAAGACACCAAGGGATTAAAGATGAAAATAATAAAAAAAAAAAGAAATACCTAATATTTGTGTGGTCAAAATACATACCTTAACATGTTTCTCTAATAAAAAAATGTTAATATCACTTTCATAATCATTATCATGACCTCTTTCATTAAATTCACAAGCAGGATTATCAGCAACACCTTTAACTCGCAATGAAAATGAAACAAACTGAACGATAATGAGAATTCCAACAAATAAAAAATAATTTTCACACACCAAAAATTGTAACTAAAAAAAAAGTAAAAGATGTACAATGATATTTCTCATTATATTTTGCATGTACTATTCAGAGATGAGCATTTCCTTCAATGTTTCATATTGTGGAGTCCCACAATTTTGAAAAGTTAGCATTAGAGGTTCCTCAAGTTCACTAACAATATGATCATTTTTAAATTGGTAATCCTTGAATATATAAATGATCCAAAACAAAAATGCAAAATTAAAACCAATATTACCATATTGATTTAAACTTTTCATAGATCCACTTCTGAACACACACTTTTGAATGATCCTAAAAGCTCATTAAAACATTCATCTTTCCAATTATATTGTTCGAACAACTCAATATCCTCTATATAACTTGGGTATTTTCACTTCAACGTTTTATTGTCCCTACCACCAAATATAACACAACCAAGAATATATAACTCAGCTAGTTTAACAACATCAATATCTGATTCAGTTTTATCTTTTTGCAAAATGATACTGTTTATAAAAGCATTTAATTTTCTCATAGACAAACTACTTTTATCAGCCTGGTCATCAAAATACTTTTGAAAAAGATAACTACCATCCTTCATCCCGACTTTTTCATAAAACGATGAAAGAGGATCAGTAATCGACAAACTAGTCACTGTCTTACACACTTCACTTGTGAATGTTACAATATTTTTTTCTTGCAAATTACAAGACATTACATTAATGCAATTATTTTGAACTTCAGACAACAACATACAATGCAATAAATTACCAGACCTTTTGAAAATATTCACCAATATAAAATTTCAAAAAAGACGTTACATAAATACGTTCAACTGAACATGAGTTAAAAGTTTTTGCACGAACTATTGAAACTTCTCATCCCTACTCCAACAATTATTATATGGAGATCAATCATTGGGAGAAATATAATAAGTAGGAGCGCCCATTATTTATAATACTGCGAAAATCACAATAACAACAAAAAATCAACAAAATAAATTATATTTTTAAAACTGCACCAAAATAACCAAAAAAATCGAAAACAAAGCTCTACCTTGTCCGCCTCAGTACTTTACTAAAAAAATATGAACCAAAAAAAAATAAAATAAAACATCAATACACAGAGGCGCAAAAAAGGTGAATTATAATCATAACCCAACAGAAGAACTCACATTTTAATGGAGTTAAGAATATTGACTTTCATGAAGCAAATAGAGATTAAAATCTTCTCAAAAGATTTTCTTCCATTCTCAAATTCAATGAGAGTAAATAAAATATGAACAAAAGACAACACTGTTTGCAACTTATATTTAAGATAGAGTTTTGAAATTATACGAAAAATATAATAATATATAGTAAAAAGAAACACATATATTTTGCTGACCGCCACACCTTTTGTCACGATCTGAGCTGGGACCCCCGATCGAGACACGGGACTTAGAACCACGATAGCTCCAAGTCAACCCATGTCATAAACATAACAACTAAAGAGCATATATTAAAGAGGAAACTAATAACTTAAACATGAGTAAGCGGAAGTCTGAATAACATAATAAATATCAAATGATAACATCACATTGCTTACATCTCAAGCTGAACATACTATTCTATGTATGGAAAGCCTCTACTAACTGATGAGATGCTAGGACAATCCCCTAACTATCTCCAAGTCTGAAACAAACTGACATAATAAAAAAATTTGAAGTGATAAGTGCCCTCGAACAATGAGGACTCACCCAAGGTAGGACTGAACTGAGTTGATAGGGAAAGCGAGCTATCGGTGAGACTGAACTGGATCACCTAAACCTATATCATGAAATAATATAACATAGAGTATGCGGTCAGTACTTTGAGTGTACTAAATATGTAAGGTAAGTAAAACATGCTTAGTAAATGTTAACTGAAATCATGTATATAAATATAAATCACTAGATTATGAGAGTAAGGACTGCATGCTGACAACTGAATATGAGACATTCATAGTCATAAGCTGATTATCATAACTGAACATAGTGACTCAAGATTTAGAAATA
Source organism: Datura wrightii (assembly GCA_035772735.1). Lineage (NCBI taxonomy): Eukaryota > Viridiplantae > Streptophyta > Magnoliopsida > Solanales > Solanaceae > Datura > Datura wrightii. The sequence continues at coordinate 107,800,916 of JASDFA010000008.1, read as the reverse complement.
GAAATCATATGACTTATCATAGCTGAAATCGTAAGTAAAAGCTCATAAGTTGACATTTGGGTCTAATCTGCTGTTAAACATAATCTCATAAGTCATGATCATAAATAACTAAAATTATGAGGAACAACGGGAGACTCGTCATAATTGACACCATCTCGATAGAGCTTATGTGATGTCCCAACTATCACATTCAAGTGGGTAGAGTCGTCCAAAACATTGTCAGGGCTAAGGACGATGCCATGATATCGATATCAAGATGAGGCCCCTTGGGGCAGGGGAAAACTCTCTTGAGAGGTCCCAAAATGTATATATACTTATATTTGGGCATAGTTCTGAGACCGGGGAACCTTAGAACCCCAAGCCTGCTCGGTGCTAAACACTACTCCCAAAAATATGCATAGTGCTCCCATCATTTTTCAATGAAGCTACAATCATCATTACATGCATAGTATGAAATCTGAACATTGGGAGTCTTGAGTCCAAAATATATCATATGTTGCGTTGGGAGTCTTGCTCCAAAACATATGATAAGTTGATCTTATTAGCTTTGGCTAAATCATGAAAACATACTTAACATGTGTGGACTTGCCCAAATCTTAAAATCATGCATACTTGAAATAGACTTCATAAGTCAAATCATGGATTCATACATGGAAAATTTATAAACTTTCGTTCATGCTAGATATCTCATTATACTTGAAATCATGAATCATAAGCTTGACTTTTTATAAAACTTGCATAATAGGGCATATTTTTTAATAACTTGAAATCATGAATTTATAATCAAATTGTGTATAAAATATGCCCATTAAACTTAAAACATGCTTTGGAACATGAAGGCATTACACCCATAAATATATCATTGAGAATTTCATAAAATTGGATTAAAACCCTATAAAATCACATAAATTAAAACTTGAATTCATGAACTTAAGGAGAAATTTGGACATGAGTGAAAAAAAACTCTCATTCATAACCCTACATACCTGGGTAGACTGATTCTCTAACTGTGCTTGAAAGTACAAGAGAATTGCAAAAGAAATTGAGGGGTTTCTAGCTTGATCTTCAAAGGAAATCTCTAAGTTTTGCATGCATGGGTCACCTGATGAGTCGTTCTATGACCTGGTGCTGATTTTTTTATTTTCTCTGCTTCAACTCTTGGGTCTGGTCTTAGGAACTTTTATGGTGTTACATTATCTCCCCCTTGGAAACATCCACCCTCGAATGTGGATTAAGCATACTGAAAGGCTGGGGGGAGGAACTGCAATCCCAAATACTGAATATTTGAAGCTGAAAACTGACTCCAAACTGATAAACATGACTAAACTGAATTCATGAAACATACATACATGCAATAACATGAAAAGGAACTTAGAGACATTAAGCTAAATAAAGTATTAAGGAGGAAACTGATACCTCATACTAGAACTAAGCCGGAAGAAAAAAGATACGGGTAATTAGCCATTATATTTGCTTTAGCTTCTCACGTAGCTCCCTCAATAAGTTGATTCCTCCGCAAAACCTTCACCGAAGCTACTTCCTTGTTTCTCAACTTTTGAACCTGGCGATCAAGGATATCAATCGGAACATCCTCATAAGTAAGGATATCCTTCACCCCTATGCTCTTCACTGGAATAACTAAGGTCAGGTCACCAATGCACTTCTTCAGTAAGATACATGAAAAACTAGATGTACCAAAGACAACTTCGCTGGTAGCTCCAATTCATATGCCAATTTTCCAACTCGCCTCAGAATCTTATAAGGACCAACATATTGGGGAGTAAGCTTTCCTTTCTTTCCGAAACTCATCACTTCCTTCATGGGAGACACCTTTAGAAATACCCAATCATCAACTTCAAACTCAAGCTCTCTCCCTCTAACATCTGTATAAGATTTCTGATGACTCTGAGCTATTTTCAGCCTTTCTCTAATAAGCTAGACTTTTTCCATGGCCTCATGAATTGATTATGGCGCTATCAACGTATCCTCACCTACCTCGAATCATCCAATAGGTGACCTATATCTCTACCCGTAAAGAGCCTCAAATGAAACTATTTGAATGTTGGAGTGGTAACTGTTATTGTAAGCAAACTCGATGAGAGGAAAGTGATCATCCCAGCTACCCTTGAAATCAATCACACATGCTCTCAACATATCCTCAAGAGTCTGAATGGTCCGTTCAAACTGATATCTATCTACGGGTGAAAAACTATGCTATGCTTGACCTGAGTACCAAGTCCCTTCTGAAACGATCTCCAAAACTTTGAGGTAAACTGAGTACCTCTATTTGAGATGTTGGAAAAGGTAACTCCATGAAACCAAACTAACTCCTGAATGTACAATCTAGCATAATCCTCAATTGAGTTAGTAGTTTTGATCGGTAAGAAGTGAGCTAATTTGGTCAACCTATCTACAACCATCCATATGGAGTCATACTATCGACGTGTATGAGGTAAACCCATAATGAAGTCCATATTAATCTCTTCCCACTCTCAAGTAGGAATATTAATGTCCTGAAGCACAGCCCCAGGTCTTTGATGCTCAACCTTCACCTATTGGCAATTCGGACACTTAGCCACGAACTCCGCTATGTCCTTCTTCATGCCATTCTACCAATAGACTTTTTGTAGATTATGGTACATCTTGGTGGCACCTGGCTGGATAGAATGTCGAGAACCATGAGCCTCATGCAATATTCGTTCTCTCAAATCATCAACACCCGAAATGCATAAATGACCCTGATAACGAAGTACACCATCTCTACCTTGGGAGAAGACCTCCACCTTCTGATTCTGAACCATTTCCTTTAGCTTTACCAAGATAGGGTCCTCGTCTTCTTGGCATTTACCTCGTTCACCAATGAAGATTCTGACCTATTCTGAACAATGACACCACTATCTGCCGAGTCAACGAGGCGAACCCCTAAATGAGCAAGCCTATTGAAATCCTTTGCTAACTCCTTTCTCCCATCCTTAATATGAGACACACTCTCCATGAAAAACCTACTAAGAATATCTGCCACTACATTGGCTTTTCCTAAATGATAAAGGACGCTCATTTCATAGTTCTTGAGAAGCTCTAACCACCTTATTTGTCGCAAATTCAGGTCCTTCTGAGTGAATATATACTGAAGGCTCTTGTGGTCTGTGAACACATCCACATGCACCCCATATAAGTAGTTTCTCTAAATCTTCAATGCAAACACCACCGCTGTCAACTCTAGTTCATGCGTCTGGTGATTCTTCTCATGAGTCTTAAGCTGTCTAGAGGCATACACAATGACCTTATCATGCTGCATCAATACACAACCGAGACCAACCTTAGAGGAATAACTATACACAACAAAACCATCTGTGTCCTCTGGAAGAGTCAATACTAGGGCTAAAGTAAGTCGAGTCGTTAGCTCCTGAAAACTCTTCTCATAGACATTCCACTACTGAAATTTGACCTTCTTCCGGGTCAACCTAGTCAATGGTGCTGCAACAAATGAAAATCCCTCAACAAACCTCCTGTAGTAGCCAACTAAACCCAATAAGCTCCTAATATTCGAAGGATGAACTAGGCTAGGCCAATTCTTTATTGCCTCTATCTTTTGAGAGTCCATTTGCACACCCTCGCTAGACACCCATGGCCCCAAAATGCTACTGAGTTCAGCTAAAACTCAGACTTGTTTAACTTAACAAACAGCTAGCGATCCTTGAGAGTCTGTAGCACGATCCTCTAATGAACAACATGATCCTTCTCTCTCTGAAAGTATATAAGAATATCATCTATAAAGACAATCATGAACATATCAAAATACGGCTTAAATACCCTATTAATCAAGTCCATAAAAGCTGCAGGAGCATTCATTAGTCCAAAAGACATAACTACGAACTCATAGTAACCATACCGAGTCTTGAAGGATGTCTTCGAGATGTCACTCTCTCTATCTCTGAGCTGATGATAGCCGAATCTGAGGTCTATCTTTGAGAAGCACTTTCCATCTTGAAGTTGGTCAAATAAGTCATCAATTCTGGGGAGGGGATACTTGTTCTTGATTGTGATCTTGTTCAACTACCGATAATCAATGCACATCCTAAGGGAACCATCCTTCTTTCAAGCAATTAGAACTGAAGCACCCCACGGGGATTTACTAGGCCTGATGAACCCTTATCTAGGAGATCTTTCAACTCCTTTAGCTTGGCTGGAGTCATTCTGTAAGGAGGAATAGATATGGGCTGCGTGTCAGGAAGAAGGTCAATACCAAAGTCAATCTTCCACTCGGGAGGGACTCTTGATAGATGATTTGGAAACACCTTCAGATACTCACACACTATAGGAACTGATTGAAGAGCCGGGATTTCAGACATAGCATCCTTAACCCGAACTAGATGGTACACACAACCTTTGGAAATCATCTTCCTGGCCTTGAGATAGAAAACAAAGCGACCTACAGGCACACCAAACTATCTTCCCATTCTAGGACTGGCTCACCCGGAAATCAAAACTCTACCGTATGGGTCCTAAAATTTACTGAGGCATAACATGAATGCAACTAATCCATACTAAAGATAACATCAAAATCGGTCATATCTAACTCTACTAGGTCGACTGAGGTGACTTTTTGAAGGACCGTGACAGGGCAATTTCTGTATAATCGTCGAGCTACAACTGAGTCACCGACTGGAGTAGAAATTGAGAAGGGTTCTGATAGGATTTCGGGACCGACTCTGAATCTAATAGGAACATAAGGAGTCACAAAAGATAAGGTAGCCCCTGGATCTAACAACGCATACACATCAAGATAGAATACTCATAACATACTAGTGACCACATTGGAGAGACCTCCTGCTCCTGACGAGATGATAGTGCAAACGCTAGCCACCACCTGCACTAGTGGATGCACCCTGCTAAACTGAGCGTGCTGGTGGAGCTGCTGAATTGGTGGCTAGGTCACGACCTCTACTATGACCCAGTTTAGTTGAAGGGCAGTCTCTTAGCAGATGTCCGGGATTCCCACAACCGAAGCACATGCCTGAACCCACTAAGCACTCTTTGGTGTACCTCCTACCACATCTCCCACAAACTGAAATGCTGGGCTCTCCGGACATGCTCCCCTGACCTCTAGATCTTGATGCTCTACTGCTCTGATCATGCTTAGGTTTGAACAGAACACTAGCTGACGATGGCGCTGGGGCTGACGACCTCTGGTGGAACTGATGACGATGTCTTCCATCGGACCTCTGCTAGAACTGTCGATAACTCCTTGTGTTGGCCCTCTTTGCCTCTTTCTCCTTCTTCTTCATCTGATCCACCTCTATTTATTTGGTGCATATGACCAACCGTGAGAAGTCTAGATCACTGTTTAGCATAGCGGTCTTGCACTCCTTGACCAGTGAGTTTGATACTCACAAACTTGTTCATACGAGACCTCTGATTCACAACCATCTCTGGTGCATACTTAGACAGTCGTGTAAACTCTAAGGAATACTCTTGGACAGTCCTGTGGTGTTTCTTTAAGTTGACGAACTCCGCCGCCTTTGCCTCCCTCAACTATCTAGGAAAGAACCTATCCAAGAAGGCAGTCACAAACTCATCCCAACTCACTGGGATGGCTCTCACGGCTCTACTCTCCTTCAATTGGCGGTACCATATGTAAGCAACCTCCATCAACTGATAGAAGGATAAGTCCGCACTCTCATCTCCAATCACCCCCATAATTTGGTGATCTTCATGCGAGTCCTTATCCACTTTCGATCCCAGAAACTCAGGTGGGTTCATCCTGAGAAAGTCCGAACTCTAGCCACTGCTGCATTCCTATTCTGAGGAACATGGGCCATTGCCTGCTGATTAACCTGAGCGGTCATAACATATGCCAACATCTGAAATGCCACTCTAAACTCGGCATGAGTGACTTTCTCGAGCAAAGGATCTGTTGGTGTTGGCGGGGCTTGTTGATGCCCATCTCCATTGTTATTGTCATGGCTATTTCTGTTTCCATTCTTTCTACCATTCACTTGGCGTGGAGGCATATTTATACAAACGTGTATAGCACGAGTTAGAAGAATAGAGAAATACTTCACCGTATGACATAGATCATAAAAGAAGGAAAATTTTCTAAAACGTCTTGTAGCCTCTTTCCCACAAATGTTGCGTGCTTCACACCCATGGAAAAGACCCTACTCAATGCGGCTTTCAGACACCCTAGGACACATTAAACCTTTGCTCTTATATAAAGTTTGTCACGACTCGATATGGGACCCTAGATCGAGATACGCAACCTAAAACCACGAATGGCTCCAAGTCAACCCATGACATGAACATAACATAGCAACTAAAGAGAATATATTAAAGTGGAAATTGATAACTCAAATATGAGTAAGCGAAAGTCTGAATAACATAACAAATATTGAACGATAACATCAGATTGCTACATCTCAAGCTGAACATACTAGTCTATATCTTGAAAGCCTCTACTAACTAATGAGATGCTGGGATAAGCCCCCAGCTATCTCCAAGTCTAAAATAAACTGACATCACAAAAGAAACTAAAGTTATAAACGTCCTCAAACAATGAGGACTCACCCAAGACAGAGATGAACTAAGCTGATAAGGAAAGCTAGTGAGACAAAGTAATTTGGAGCAAAAATGTATAAAAAGATATGTGTGTAAGAGAAAAAGAGAAAAAATATTACATGTAATGATTGCCTCATGATGAAGCAACCATTACATGCAAAGGATTCAAAAGATTTTAAATTGAAAGGAAATGCTCACCAGGTAAGTGGCGGCAGCAATGTGAGAAAGTAGCAATTCTGCAATGTGATTACCGCTCGCATAGTTGAAAAAGGATGATTTGAGTCCGCATCACGGAGGCGGTATTATGCTTTGGTGTAGGTGCCAATTGTGGACTAAATTTATTTTATATGATATTTTTTTTACACTTATAAATAGTCCTTAAAAATATCTTGGAACACAACTACTAATGACGGAGATGACTCAGAGTTGGGAAAAGTTGCTTTTGTTGCCACAGATAATGAGGACTAGAGACCCAGGGAGTTCTTCTTTCACTCTTTTACTTTATGCTTTATTAGTTTATCACTGGGGACGGTGCTACCGGTTAAGTGTGGGGTGAGAGCAGTAAACTTCATTACACCATACATGCTAAATTTACATCGTGGACCTAGATTTTTTTTGTGATTCTTGGTTTATCCTGCTAGCTTGTAGTGTTTTTGTTGTATTTTTGTGATGTTTTTTAATTTTATTTTTATTTGGGTTCCTCCAGTTTTTATTTTTGATACTTTTTCGGTGGATAGTCTCTTAAAACCAAGTAGGGAATCTAGATTTTTCTTAGTTAGTCATAGAGTCATGACTTTTCCCAATGATGGATGGATGAGGACCGTCTTAATGAAAAATTAGTCAATAGGAGAACAAGAACTTGAAACTTTATGAATGCTAGGTGCCTCACTTAGGTATCATTAAGACTTTGCACGATTCACTAAAAAATGCATGTAAAGGTAGAAACACTTAGTCTTTTGAAACTTGACTCCTAAACTTGAGAAAAGTATGCTTAATTATGTTATTCATGCAATATAGATATATGTGTTTATGTAATCTTGATTGCCATTGTTTAGCCAATTGTGCCATTGTGTGAGCGAGGAATTTTAGTATACTCCATGCTTGCGTTTTGATGTCTAGAACTTTCCCGAACGAAATAAGAATGTTGAATCTAGGAAGTGATATAGGCATTTCTTTGGTAGCCTATTTTACCTACCTTGATGTAATTATCCTAGTTAGGCATTTTGATCCTTAGTCTATTCTTTTGATAGCCATATTATAAGCTTAATTCCTTTTTGTTCTACTAACTTTTATTTGATCCAAATGACTCGTAGAACACTTTAACGAAATTTTTGCGTGAAAGGAGCATAATTGGAGAAAAGAGGAAAAGAAAGAGAGCTAAAAGTGTGAAAATTAGAAGAAAAGATAAGGGAGAAAATTGCTAAACAAGGAGAGTGATGTTAGTGGGGAAAGAAAAAGAAAAAAAAGTTTGAGCAAAAAAATGAATGAATGAATCAAGATTGAAAAAAAATTGTGAATGAGTTTAATGTTGAAAAATCTCCACTTGCTAAGTTGAAAAATTAAAAATATAAAATGAGGTATAAGGAGAAGATAAGAGATGGAAGAATGTGCTAAAAAGTGAAAGTGTTGTGATGTATTATAGTACTTAGGGAGATTAGTCATTATCTTGGTCAAATAGTTCCTGCCCGTCCCTTAGCTTACATTACAACCATTGTAAGTCCTAATCGATTCTTAATTTGATGTTTCATATTATTGGAGTATTGCACTAAGGGCAAGCCTATTGGTCGTCTTTCTCATGCATGTTGAGTTCTTTGGGAGAATGAGCGAAATTATTTATTTATACCCAAGTTAATATTGTCATATATATCTTGTGCGAAAGGGCATCTCTCCAAATAATGAGGGGCACAATGATAAGACTTTGGTATGTCTTGATTGCTAAATTACATATGATTCATGTTGGCCCAAATTTATCTTGTTGAGTTGTTTTACAAGCTAAGTGATTTCGAACTTTGACATTTAACTGTTGCTCGTATATGCATGTGAGTGAATTGTTGGAGATTATTGATTTGTCTAATGATCCTAAATGCAAGTAGACCTATTCGTAGGGTGAATTTTGTGGTTAAATTGGAGAAGGAAAGTAGTAGATTGTTCGAGGATGAATAATAATTTAAGTGTGGTGTTGTGATGAACGGCGAATTTACACGTTTCTTATCCATATTTTGTCCATACTTTACTATGTTTTGAGAATAAATTGTGTGTGTTTTCATGTGTTTTATGATATATTTGTGAAAAAGAGCTAACACACATGATTATATGCTTTCAAGTACAAAAGTGATGAATTTGGGCTTAAATGTGGCTTAAAAGAGCAAATATGGCAAAACGGAGTTGATGAGGCGAGGATATGAAAGTTGGCATCGCACAGGCACGCCTGTGCTATGGCATGCACGATATGCAAGCAAGGTTGAGGAAAGGATAGGCGCACCAAGCCAAGCACACCAGTGCTATGGGCGGCGTAAGGCACATGCAAGTTTGGGCGTCCAAGAGTCAAATCTCAATTCTACTAGGAACAGAAATTGCAAAATCCAATTCCAATCCATGAAGGAACAACGAAGGCTTAATCTACTATTATAAATACCCTTATTTTTTATATATATTAGGGGGATATCATACACATTCATATTCCAACATACTTTAATTTTCATCCAATTCATAGAGTTGCACAATTCATATTTTGAGAATTTGTGTCATAGTTTAGTTGAGTTTTTGTTGGAAGTTCATCAAGTTCTTGTGAAACCTTTTAGCTTGGAGATTTTTTTGAAAATTTTTATATTAAAGTAAGTATTTCATTATGATTTATTCTACATCTTTTATTTGTTTTCTCATAAACATGAGTGGCTAAATCCTTTATGCTAGGGTTGTGGGAACCATAAAGCATTAACAAATGTAGGCATAGTAAAATAGTAATTCTTGAATGGTGAATTGGGTGCATTGTTACTCTCTTTGTATTAATTAAGTTTTAGTGGTTGCAAATGTTGAAACGTTTCGGTATCTTCAACTTGCCAGACCAAGGAGGTTGAAGTTAGAAAAAGAGAATAACAATAGCAATTTAACGTTAGTAACTCTCATCTAATTAACTTGACCTCTAGCCGAGGATAGTTAAAGTCAAGACTTCCTGCAAAGCTAAAATATACACACTTTTGAGACCGAGAAGAGATGGGTGGAATGCTTCAATTGTCTATTGGAGAACTCAATGTATACACTTTGATACCGAGAGGAGATAAGTGTAATTCTTAAGTCAAGAAACATTAGATATACTAAATATAAGTCTTACACAAAATTCACCAAGATAGATCACTAGTAAAAGCCTACTAAGTTATAAAATCATGGGGAACACAGTCCTAGCTTAGCTTTATCAATTCGATACAAACTCAATTATTATTAGAATTATTTTCTATTATTTGCAAACCACCCTTCCAAAATATTGATTACAAGTTAGCTTATTTTCATCGTTAACATATTATTTCTGCCTATTCACTGTGGGATCGACCCCAACCTTTGTTAAGTTACTATATTTGAAATCGATCGCTTTATATTTCAATTGCAAGGTGTAATTTGGGTGTGATAAACTATTCATTTAATTTCGAAAGACATATTGGTAGAAGAACTTTATCAAATTTTGACCATCAACTTTATCAGATAACCTGTGTTCACTCTAACCTTCTCAAACTCCATCTGTGGAATCATATTGAGCGTATTTTTGTTGTACTAGAAAATACATAGATAAAGTTTTAGAAAATGATTAAATGCTACTCAGCTTAAACACCAGATCCCAACTTACTGAAAGATCCAAACAGAAATGAACACAAAAATTAATAAAACACATTTTAAATAAGAGTGTTAGGAAAAAATTTCTCTCTCTAACTATTTGCCCACCGTAAACCTAGTTTGCCAAGTGAAGAAGATTTCCTATAGGTCAAGACGAAAGATTTAGCTAAGGATTATGCTAGATTGTATATTTGGTAGTTCATTGGTTGTATGGAGTTCCTTTTTCTATCATCCCAAATAGGGGTACTTAGTTCACCTTTCAGTTTTGGAGATAATTTTAGAAGGGACTTGGTACTTAGGTAAAGCTTAGCACACCTTTTCACCCGCAGACAGATGGTCAGGCTGAACGGACCATTCAAACTATAGAGGACATGTTGAGAGCATGTGTGATTGATTTCAAGGGTAGTTGGGATGATTACTTGGCTCTCATCGAGCTTGCCTATAACAATAATTATCACTCCAGCATTCAGATGGCTCCATTTGAGGCTCTTTATGCGCGGAGGTGTAGATCACTGATTGGATGGTTCAAATAGGCGAGACTACGTTGATAGGACCAGATTCAGTTCATGAGTCTGTGGAGAAAGTTCAGCTCATTAGCGAAAGGAAAAAAATTGCTCAGAGTTTTCAAATATCTTATACGGACGTTAGGAGGAAAGAGCTCGAGTTAGAGGTCGATGATTGGGTGTTTCTAAACGTGTCTCCCATTAAAAGAGTTATGAGGTTCGGTAAGAAAGAAAAGCTTAGTCCCCGATATATTGGTCCTTATAGGATTCAAAGGCGAGTTGGCAAGGTGGCATATAAGTTGGAGCTGCCAATGGAGTTAGTTTCGGTGCATCCATTTCTCCACGTGTCTCTGCTGAAAAAGTGCATCAGTGATTCAACTTTAGTTGTTCCAGTAGATTGCATTGTGCTGAAGGATAGCCTTACCTATGAGGAAGTTTCAATTGACATCCTTGATCATTAGGTTCAGAAGTTGAAGAACAAGGAAGTATCTTTAGTGAAGGTTTTGTGGAGCAATCAACTCGTTGAGGGAGTTACGTGGGAAGTCAAAGCAGATATGATGGCTAGATACCCGCATCTTTTTCCTTCCGGCTCAATTCCATCATAAGGTACTAGTTTCCTTCCTTAGTAATCTATTCAGTTTCATGTCAAGTTTATGTTTCTCAGTTCCTTTCATATCGTTGTATGCATGTATGTTTTGTGAATTCAGTTTAGTCATGCACCTCGTTCCAGAGTCAGTCACTCCGTCAGTTTTTAGCTATGGTTATTATGTTTTGGGATTGCAGTTCTTTTCCTAACCTTCCAGTATGTTTAATCTACATTCAAGGAAGAATGTTCCTAAGGGAGATATGATTTAACACCCCAAAAGTTTCTAAAATCAAATTCTAAGACTGAAACAGAGAAAATAGGAAAAACTGCACCAGATCACAAAATGAGTTGTCAAATGAATTCTCTCATGTTCTTCCATGAAATCAGTCTCCTTGTAATTCAGTTTATATTTCTATGGTTATGATTACATGTCCCTTATCAAATCCCTCATAAATCTATAATTTTCAAGTCTCATATATGATTTTATAAACTTCTAGGGTTTGACCCAAATTGCATGATATTCTATGATTCTCTTATGACTTCAAGCCTCTTAAGATTCAAGCTATGAATTGTGATTATAATGCATATTTTCTACTAGAATTCCTCATGAAACCATGAATTACAAGATATGATGATTTTACCTTATTATGCATGATTTTCACAAAATTCAAGTTTATGTATCATGGTATCTTCGGCATTATTTTTATGGCTAGCTCACGTATGTTAACATGTTATGAATTTTGTGATTTAAACTAGTCATGTAAACCTATGTTTCATGATTATAATATGAGCATTATATATATTTTGGGAGTAGTATTCAATACCGAATAGGCTGAAGTTTCCAGCGTACCCAGGCTCAAAATTACGTGCCAACGTAACCATGATGGGGTCCTCCATGAGAGTGTATCGCATGCCCGAATGGGCCATCCATGAGTGATATCACACATTTTCATGGTCCTACCCTTGTCACGGTATAGGCATCCTCCTGACTAGGGTTTTACAGGTCAAGCTCCATGTATGCTCACGTGGGGTAGATCGGTTATAAGAATCTCCCATTATTTCTTAGTTTCTCTTTCTCTCTCTCTCTCTCTATCTATCTATCTATCTATCTATCTATCTATCTATATATATATATATATATATATATATATATATATATATATATATATATATATATATATATATATATATATATTCATGATCACGATTTATGATTTTATGACTTATGATGATTTGGCTAGAAAATATGCTTTACGAGGTTTTTACTTATGAACTCGGCCATGATCAGTCTTACCTGATAGTTTTGCAAACATTGCCTTCATGTTCATTTTATGATTTGAATCTCATGTTATATTCAAGTTTGTATTCATGATCCCTCTTGTGCTGTTTTACTAGCATGTTTTACTTACTCTACATACTTAGTACATTCAAAGTACTGATTGTATACTTCTATGCTATATCGTTTCATGATATAGGTTAGGGCGACCAATCTCAGCCTCATCGTTAGTCTCACTCCCACAGTAGTCCATTTCAGTTCCCATTTGGGTAAGTCCTCATTTTCTGAGGGCGTCTACCAGTTTTTGATGTTATGTTCCTGTTTTTAGTTTCCGATTTAGCGAGCTAGTTGTGAGATGTTGTCCCATCATCTACTCTTATGATTAGAGGCTTTTCATATGGTATGTTAGATGACTCAGCATTGTAGACTTGTTGTCTTTATTTTTGCCTCATGATATATTTTAGACTTTCGCTTATCGTGTGCCATAATTAATTTCCGCTTTAGATATGCTCTCCATTATTATGTATATGTTCCATGGGTTAGCTTGGGCTCCTTCATGGTTTTAGGTCCCGCATCTCGATCCGGAGTCCATGCTCGAGTCGTGACAATAATAAAGAACAAGACTTGACCTAGCTATGCTAAAATCAAGGTAGAAGTCGACTTACTTAGAAATTTTCCTAAAAGAATTAATGTTGGAATCAAGAGAAAGGGTACAGGAGAAATCATATCATCATGGATTCCCATCAAAGTTGACTACATGCCCAAATACTATAAGTCCTGTAAATTACAGGGACACAAAGAAGTTGATTTCTTTGTCCTAAAACTCTCCTTAAACCTCTCCAAGAATATAGAAGATTGATTACCAGAATGAAAAGTCAAATTGAATCTCGCATTAACAAAGGTAAGCCAAAACAAGTCAAGGAATCCACAGGTCAGCAAATTAATAAGGACAAAATAAAAATAACAAAGGAGTTGAATTAAAAGGACAAGCGCATGGGAACAACTCCAAATTTTCTAATCATGATATGAATTACAACGGCTAGACAATGACAAAGCACAATAGAGAGATCAACAACAAAGAACCAAAGGAAGGTTACAAATAAACAACAAAACCTAGTCTCAACAAATAACAATTTTGGGCCTCTAGCAGATAAAGAGAATCCTATATCAGAAGATAACCACATAGACATAGGGAGTCCAGCAAACCTTAGTTGGAAGCATCCTTTGGCAGAAATAAACCTCAAGAAAAGGAATCAAGCATGATAACAAAGGGACAGGAGATCAACAAAAGAAGAGAATAGGAGCCAAAAAATAAACAACAAACTCAAGAAATTAAAAACAACGACTCTCTAACAACACAGGAAAAAAGTTCTACTAAGGCTACCTTAGAAGGAAATTCTCAAAGTACCAAAGAAAGGGAAGAGAAAGTAGCAACAGAAGGAAAGAAAATTGATTCAAAAAGATTAGAAGAAATCATTAACAGCTAGTCAATTATTGAAAATAGTTAACAGAAGGCTGAGGAAACAACATCTACAACTGAATCTGAGGAGAAACAAGCAGAGGATGGTGGAGGGAAAAAAACTTGAGACAACAAAAGCATCATCTACATCATTCAGCAGCAACATTAATCTTGAAGTTTAATAAGCAATTAGGAAAGAGGGAATAGTGAATCAAAGGAGGATGACTCAATTATTTCCAAAATAAATCAAATTGCAAAGGATGGAAACATAGAGCCAAAACAAACAGAAAGGATGAAGAAAAACAATGTAAAAAACACAAAGGAAGAAAAGAAAATAAGGAGGAAATCCCTCCTATCAGAACTCTTACCTAGGAGGCTGGTAGTTTCAACCAAAACAATAATAATGGATAATATATTCTTCTGGAACATCAGATCAGTCAACATCCAAAAGGAATTTGGGAGATTGACTAATCTGAATAGAAGGAATCAATACTAGATAATTGATTTGATAGAACCTTTTGAAGATCCATCAAAAATTGATACATACAAAAGAATTCTGGGTCATCACAATGCTATAGCTAACATAGCTGGGAAAATATGGTTATTTATCAAAGAGGAGATGGAAATCAATATTATAGCATATACTTCCCAATATATTGTTGTCATATTTAAACACCATAGCTGGAGAAAAGGTATTCTATTGAGTGTGATATATGCAGCTTGTTTAGCTAATACCAAAAAGGAATTATGGGAATCATTAAGACAAGTTTCTGACCAGCATGGGTAATTGAAGGGACTTCAATGTGATTTTTTTCAGAGTAAGAGAAGTTAGGAGGCCTTTCTGTTCTATTCCAAAAGATAGAAGACTTTGCAAACTGTATAGTTGAATGTGGATTAAAGATATGGGATACACAAGAAGCACTTTCACACGGTGAGATGGAAGGATAGATAATGCTTTTATCTTCAAGAGACTTGATAGGGTGCTAAAAAACCAACAATTCCAAGATCTTTTTCCTAGTATTATAGTGAAACATTTGATTAAGAAGGGATAGAACCACTCTCCATTAGAAGTTAAATGTCTCAATCATTAATTGATATAAAAAGGCCCTTCAAATTCTTAAATTTTTCGACATAGCATGAAGGAATTTATGGACCTAATAAAATCACATTGGGAAGATAATGAAAATAAAAACCCTATGTTGAATCTACAAATCAAGTTCAAGAAGATTAAGGCAGTATTATCAAAGTGGATCAAAGAGACTTATGACAATTTTTTTCAAAAGATTTCTACTTTGGAAGAGAAAATACAATCACAAGAAGCTCAGTTTGAGCTGGACCCTTCACGAGCAAACAAAACCAGCTTATAGAAATCACAGGTAGATCAAAATAGATATCTTTATTTAGAGGAGTATTGGAAACAAAAAGCAGAAAAGAAATGGTTCAATGAAGGGGGAGTATGGTTGGAGACCAATGCAGAAATTGCCTCTGAGGTAGTTAAATATTTCCAAGGCAATTCACTGAAGACAACTTCCCTACTGAATTCGATCTCCTAAAACATATTGTCAAGGTCATCACAGAAGCACATAATGCAGACATAAATAATAAGAAGAATTTGAGGTTAGAGAAGCAGTTTTTGCCCTAAATGGTGAAAGTACTAGTGGACCAGATGGATTTACTAGAAATTTTTATCAGAGTTGTTAGGAGACCATAAAAGATGATATGATAGCAGCGGTTGGAGCCTTCTTTGGGGGGAAAAACTCTACTAATGTGTGATTCATATAGACCTAGTACTAATCCCCAATAAAGATAAAATTCATGCATTCACAAATGTTAGACCAATCAGTTTGAGCAATTTCATAAACAAAGTCATACCTGGAGTATTACATGAGAGATTGGTAAAGTTTTTGCCTATGTTAATTTCAAAAATTCTGACAGATTTTATGAAAGACAGAAGTATAGTGGAAAATGTCTTACTGACTCAAGAAATAATTAGAGACATCAGACTAAGAACTAAATGTACAAATATTTTAATTAAACTGAATATGGCTAAAGCTTACGACAGGCTATCATGGTTATTTATTACCAAGGTTTTGAGAATTTTTGGGTTTAATGAAATGGTAATTGACATGGTGTACAGACTAATATCAGACAATTGATATTTAGTGATGATCAGTGGACAAGCAACTGGATTTTTCAAATCTTCTAGAGGGGTCAAACAGGGAAACCCACTATCTCCTGCCTTATTTATTTTAGCAGTAGAAGCTTTATCCCGAGGATTGAATGCACCGAACAACAATGAAAAGTTCATAGATTTTGGAGTCCCAAAATAGAGCACTAATATTAATCACTTGTCATATGTTGATGATACAATTTTGTTCACATTAGTAGATGACAGATCTATGAAAATCAAGGCAGATGGTTCACCTAAGAAAAAGTGCCTTTTATGTTAATGACAAAGTCCAGTGAGATTTATCTCCAGAATTAAGGCTCTAACCAAGATCAGATAAGGATCCTTTCTTTATACCTACTTGGATTGTCCTATTTTTATGGAAGGAACAAGATATGCTACTATGACAATGTGGTTAAAAGAATAGGTAAGAGGATACTCTCTTGGAAAGGAAAAATACTATCCTATGGTGGGAGGGCAGTACTTATACATCATGTACTCCAGGGAATACCAAATCACCTTTTATCAACATTAAATCCCACTGCTGGAGTAATAAGGCAACTACATCATATTTTGGCAAAAAAAATTTTGGAAACAACACAGTAGATAAGAAAAACAGACATTGAGTAAATTGGGAGACCTTATATCTACCTAAGGATGAGGGGAGATTAGGTTTTAGGTCATTAATAGATGTCTCAAATGCACTTTTTTGCAAGTTATGATGGAACTTGAGAAGCAAAACATCATTATGGAGAATATTTATGATTAATAAATACTGCAAAAAGCTTCACCCTATTATAGCATAAAGTAAAGGAGCATCCCCTGTGTGGAAGAAAATGATTCTAATAAGAGACCTGGAGGAACACCTAATTAGATGGAATATTAAACAAGGGAACTCCAATTTTTGTTTCGACAATTGGACAGGCTTAGGGGCACTATATTACTTACTAACTGAAGCAGAAGAGGAGGGAGTAGAAATATGGAAATTCACAAAGGATAAAGAATGGGATAGATAAAAATTGGAGGAACATATTCCAATGGAGTATGTGCAATATATTATTAAGGAGATTCCACCTCCATAGGATAGGACAGATCAGATAGATAGTCCTTATTGGAAGCTAGAGACAAATGAAAAATTCATTGTTAAAAGCTCTTAGGAATACATCAGAAGGAGGGAAGAGAAAGAGGATATATATGGGATGATATGGTCAAATTATTTTCCTTTTAAGATGAACTTCCTAGTATAGAGAGCATGGAAATTTAGAATTTCTATGGATGAAATACTATAAAGCATGTCTATACAACCAGCTTCCAAGTGTTGGTGCTGCCAGGAAGGAAGACAAGAAACAATGACACATCTATTATTAACCTCTACCACTGCCTCAAAATTATGGAAGCATTTTGCAGGGGATGCAGGAATTAACATGGAGAGGCTTCAACTATCACAGGTACTTATTAAATGGTGGATATCAAACAGTCCAAATCTTAAAAAGATATTCACTGTCCTACCAACCATTATAATATGGCACCTTTGGAAGAGAAAGAACAATAAAAGAAATGATAAGAAGATGTCTTGTCACATATTGGTTTACAATGTAAGCACAAACATAAAAAAGTGATAAGAAAGGCATTTCCTAAAATACGGAAAATCCCATATACATAGATTGAGATGGTTGATCTACTGGAAAGTTAAAAGCCTACTTTATACTGTTTAGCATTCACATGGATGCCTCTAAGTACTGGAGTGATAATATGGGGCATCACGAGGTAATCCACGAATGAGCTCCTATGAGTTTTGTCTAAGAAATTCAGAGGGCAACTTAATCTATGCTCAAGGGGAAGAAATTCATGAGGAACCAACACAGAGGCAAAGCACATGCAAAAAGAGAAGCCATTTATCATTGTATAACTGAAGGATTCAGAAAGGGACATATAGAAATTGACTCAATGGTTATGGTAAAAATATTATCAGGGATATGGTAAATACCCTGATGTATCAAGACCATTGTTGAATATATCAAACAGTTAGCCTAGGAAAGTGAGATCTCAATTAAACACATACATAGAGAGGGTAATATGCTAGCAGATTACTTCACAAATCAGGCATTCGAGAGAAGGGGCAGATTTACATATACAAGTTTCAGTGAACTACCTAGAAAAGCAAAACTAATATTAAATCTATACAAACAACATGTAAAAAAATTTGCATAAATACCAAAAGAATCAAGCAAAAGAGAGAGGTAAAGAAGTAAGGATTCTAGCAACAACGACATAAAATTCAACAAGGAGAAGTATAGTGATACGCCCAAATTATACCTATTAAGAAGATAAAAAGCGGTCATGGTCAAATATATAACCCAACAAGGTAAGGGTCGAATACTATAGGGAATAAGGTGCAAAATTTGTCGAAAGTGAATATTCAAAATTTACTTAGTCGATATTTTAAGGGAAGGGGGGAATAAAATTACACCTAGAATCAAGGATTCTTTTGATATTGATTCAAGATAATTCTTAACTTGTTTTAATAATTTTCTAAGCTAGGGTTGTGTTCCCTATGAATTTATAATACTTGCATATCTACTACAGTTTGAGATAATATACTATCGATACGTTTATAAAATTTGATGAATACAAAGACTCATTTAAAGTCTTTTGACCCAATTAAATGAATATCGCTCTAAATCCTTTCATCCTATGAGTGTTTAAATCTTAACATGCATCATCCATTTTTAGGTTAACAAATCTAATTACAGCATAAGTAATTAGATGAGGGTTGGAACCTCAAATTCCCGTTATTGATTATTTTCCTAAGTTTTTTCTTCTTTCGTCAAGCAAGGACTCCAGGCTTACTCTAGTGTTTGCAACCGCTAGAAACTAATAAAAATGAATAAATCAATAATATAATTGTAATGCTAGTTGAAATCTCTAAATTCGTAGATCTGCAAACATTACTCCTTCATAGTTCCCACTACTCTAGATGGGAAATTTAGCTACTCATAATGCATATAATAACAACCATAATTGAATAATCAATAATTAGAAATCAGCTTACAAAGGTTGTAGAAGAATTGGTGTTAAGAGTAAAATTCAAAATTACTTCAAGAACAATGACGTTTTTCTTCTCTTCTCCGTCCTTTCCCGTTCATAGCATCAACAGTCCCTCCTTTCAAAATTGATTCCTAAAATAAAACCCTATAAAGTATTTAAAAAAGCAACTAATTCATGGTTTAAGTATTTATAAAATTGCCACCGTCATAGCATCCGCGGTCCACGGTTTGGTGGTGCTTGGCTTTGTTTTGAACTTAACTTTCTATTCTGAAATACTTTGCATCCGCCCCCCACGTTTTGGCATCCTTCCTTCATGTTTTGGCTGTGCTTGACTTCATTTTATACTGGACTTTCTGTACTAAAACGCTTTGCATCCATCCTCTACGTTTTGGCATCCGCCCTCCACGTTTTGGCATACGTGGTCCACGTTTCAGGATTCTTCGCTTTCTTTTGTGCCCTTTGTGTATTTTAACTTCTTGACTTACTTTTTGGTCTCTTTTTTTAGCTAGGAATAGCCCTTAGACCTTTTCATCTCACAGCACTTGAAAATAACAAATTAGACCACGAGATGCATATCATTTAATACAAAATAAATAATAATCTTAAGTTTAAGCAAAAGATAAGTAGGTGAAATACCCACTTATCAAAATCCCCCAAACTTAAACTATTTCTTGTCCTCAATAAAGTCTAAAACATCACCTGTCCCTGAATTCAAGCACGTAGACTTCTTACACAGCTAATATTTTCAATATAACTCCACCAATTATAGTATCCTAATGTGAAACACCAACCTCCGAGTTTGTCTAACACTGTTAAGTTATTGTTATCTTGCTTATAATCTCTAAGTGAATAACAGAGTCAAATACTTATGTTACACCCCGTAAATTATTGACATTTAGATGGCCTATTCGCATGTTGGTTGACAGTTTTAGAATGCCCTACATGCTAGAAAAAGGCCCGGGGGAAGACCGGACAAGCGCCACGTCGAACCATTGCAAAAGGAGGCCGGGCAGACCCCCTCCGCGATGGACAACGTGTCACGGAGGCTCACCTCCACGATGGCCAACGTGCCACGGAGGTAAGGTTTAGGCCTCCACTATATAAAGCCCCCACTTCGTTTTAATTCATTTTATCACTTTAATTTCCAGTAGAAACGAGGGAGAACGGTAAGGGACGAAGGGTTTTGATAAAAATTCATCCGATTACGCCGTCAAACGCGGTACAAACTCAAATTAACTTCAGATATCGAAGTATAAAGCTGTAGAGAACATTCTTGCAAAGTTAGTTTCGCAAGAATCGTCCGGCGAAGCGGCGACCCGCCGAGTCAAGGTAAGTATAATTGCTCCAAATTAATGTAAATGTACTTCTAGCCCTAAAGTGAGCATTTCTCCCTTCTGGACCTCCGAGAAATAGCGAGTTTTCGGCCGTTCTCCGAAAAGCCAAAGTTTGGGTAGTATATATATTCAAAGTAGTGTTTTCTTCCGAATTATTGATGGATTTAGTTCTATTTGCTATGGATATGAATGCAGTTGGAAGAAATAGCTAATTATTGGCTGAGCTATGTCAGTTGGTCAGAAAGTTGACAATTGAGGTATGTGAAGCTAGTTTCTTTCGGCAAGTTAGTAATTCCAGTAGAGCAAACTAGTATAAATTCTAGTAGATAGTTTCAGAAACAGTACATCATGCCCAGTATGTAATTTAGTAAGGTACGTCATAATATTATCGTGTTCAGCCGAAACTTAGTAAAGCAATATAAGTTCCCGTAAAGTATTTATGAAATAGAATAGTAGCTTAATATGAATTTTAAAAAAACATGTTAGAAATAGTAAATCATGTTTACCAGGGGACTTAGTTAAACAACATGATTCTCAGCAGAAATATTATATCTTGTTTCAGTATCAGATTCAGCACAGTACGACAGAAATTATATATATACAATTATCAGTTTCAGCATATATTATATATATACACATTACTATCATTAGTTTCAGCATGTATCGTATGCAATTAGTATTATCAGTTGAGACTTGACTGTATTATTTTGGGTTGGATTACCTAGCATCCATGACCGCCCCAGGGTTAATAGCTGTCTCGACTCATCCGCCAGAGGGCAAGGATACGTCGCTCTACGGAGTGGCATGCCGTCCCCTAGGGGACGAAGATGGGATGTGAGTTTCCCCATATTTTGCCTTGGTCGGCTTTTATACACCCCCGTCGAGCGGGTACGCCCGAGGTGTTGATTTCAGGAGTCCTCCAGACTCAGGTACAGTTATAGTCAGGGGCTCAGGGAGCCCAAGTGTATACCCAGGGGACTGGCAGGATGCTTATAGTTACTATGGGAGATGGGATGACCGGGGTAGGGGTATAGATTACGTGTTGGTTGTACCTTCCGGCTTATGGGGGCCAGGTAAGGTTTATGTTATGCTATATTATGCCATGTTATGTTAGTTATGAATAGATAGACAGTAGAATGCCACGTTACCAGGTACGACACCTACTCCTTTCAGCATAGTTGAGGGCAGTCTTAAACTCATACTTTCAGTCAGTTACAGTCTATTTATTTCTACTTCAGTTCTATCAGTTGTATTGCTTGTCTGCAGTTATTTTCCAGTTGTTGCTTTGCATACTCAGTACCAGCAGTACTGACGCCCATTTTGGGCTGCTGCATTACTTGCCTGCAGGTACTCATAGACGAGGAGCCAAACCCTCGTAATTCTAGCCAGCATACAGAGTCATCAGCTTCTGTCATCTGGAGCTAGACAGTTGGAGGTTTATTCCTTTTCTTTTGTTGTATAGTACGGGTAGGCCGGGGCTCTATCCCGACCATCTTATCAGTACTCTTAGAGGCTTGCAGATTGTATATTCCTTGTGGTTAGCTATACCGGTCGTGTGAGGCCGTGTGTATGTTTTAGTTTGTTTATGATGGCCGTGTGGGGCCTTATTCAGTTGGTAGTGGTGATCTTGTTGGTCAAGTAGCAGTTTAGCACTTGTTTTCTTGATTAAGAAATAACTAGACAGCATGGTGGCCTTGTCGGCCCGCATAGGTTCCCTATTGATTCAGATGTTCTGGGTAGCTATTGTTTTCTTACAGGTGGCTATAGGCCTAGTCGGCCGGAGGCTGTATTTACAGCCGTTATATAGCCCATCATTTTCTTGAATCCAAAGTTAGAACCAGCCTGGCACCAGAAGTGCTTGGGCTCAACTAGTCCAGCAATTCAGGTCCTAGTACGGCACCAGGTGCCAGTCATGCCTGCCAAGGAGAGGCGTGACACCTTACATTCACTGCAATTCCCTCACATAAAGAAAAGATTCTCCTACTCATAAATTGTGATTTCTGTATGGAGACAATGACGAGCTGAACTCTCACCCTCACAAAGATATTCTCATGCATGTAGGTAGTACCATATGCTTGCCCTTTATGTAATTCTCCACTAATATAGACACACTTGAATTAAAATCAACTAGGACTTAAGGGTATTTATGGATGAATATTATTTGGGTAGGGTATTGGTTTTGAGTCAACTTCTACTTCCCCAAGCATTGTGTTGTGCACCTCCACCACCTTTATTTTAGCACATTGTATCTTCTATTCCCTTATATAGTCAAGTCTCTTGTTTTTTTCTTTCTTTTTTTTGAGAAGGAAGACTTTGAACCTTTTTAACCATTTCTTAACGACTAACTGACTATGTTTTGAGTCAACTCCATTTCTCTTTTACTCATCTCTTTCTCCCACACTTAGGATTTTAGCCTATATTTGAACTTTAAGAACATTTCACCCCCAAACTTAGGCTTTTTAGCCAAAGTTTGCTTGTTGAGTGTTTGGGAAAGTTGGGTATCGACAGAGATATAGTTAACAGTTAAGCTCATGAGGTTGTCAAATAATGGATCTTAGACTCAAAGGGGTTGAATAGGGATATTATGTACGTTTAGGTCATTTCGATATCACAATGGTAGTCCAAAGAAAGCCTAATATTATTTTTCAAACCAGGTGTGATCTATGATTTCGCCTCGAAGACACTCTACGCAATTTCTAGACTACAATGCATGAAAGGAACTATACAAAATTCTCACAAACACTTGCCACAAGCAGTAATTGAATACTCTGACTCAATCCCCAATTAAAAATAATAAACTTGGTAAGCAATATGTAAAAAAAGTCAAATAAGGATTCTTTGGCAGTCACAATCAGGAATAGTTCTATATTTTTCATTCATGCCTGAGTGTTATGAAAGCTCACACATTTGGTACCAAATAAGTTAAATGCTGACTGCAGAGAACTGACTACAAATAATACTTTTTCCCTTAAGAAAATCGCATATCCATCTATCATCGGGAAAAACCACCCGATTCGACTCAAAATAAACTAAAACAACTTTGCTTTTTGAGAAAGAATCGTGGTATGAAGAAAACTCTCATAATTTTATTTAACAAAAACTATATTTACACAAGGCTAAGTTGATAACAAATGCTCATACTCATATTTCAATTTAAACAAACATTTTTATCACAGGAGCAAACTCATGACGTATACATATTTACACATAGCAAATTATCAAAATATTACAGATCATCATGTTCATGCTACCACACTTCTAGCTATCCTACCCCCAAAAAATAGCCTATGTATTGTCCTTGATGCATATAAAATATGGATATAAGAGAAGGTACGAGCTCCCTGGAGCGTTTTAAGTGCTCTGATCTGCCTGGGTCGATGAGGTTTCAGAAACTTTTCCTGAGTCTGTGGTGTGACAGGCCTCCTCAGGCTTGGCCACAGTCTTGGGAACTGTGGTGGTATTAGCGACATCTTCTACCTTTAAAACACGTGAACGTGGGCTTACGTCCACTACTGTGCTATCAGTTCATCCATTGAGCACTGGATAGTCATCTCCCTCTTTCGCTTCTCATCTGTGCCTTTTGTCATATGCACCTCCTTAAAGGGCTCCTCATCTGTCTCTGCCGCCATTTTACTTCTTTCGCACATGCAACCTATAAAAAAAATAGTAACATCACAGTTAATCAAAAACTTGGATTGCCTCCCAAGTAGCGTATGATTTAACATCGCGACACGATGCAATTACCTTGATTACTCAGACTTTATCAAGGTAAATCGTTTCCCTCCACTTACTTCTTCTACACTCCTACGTACTGCCTGACCTGTTGGCAATTCACTATTTTCTTCTTACCATACTGCATTTCTAACTCACTTTTTCCATGTCAGACTGTCTGCAACACCTTAAAAGGTCTCAACCACTCAGACTTCGTGTGCATGGGAACAACTGGAGTCTGAACTTGGACAACATGACTAAATCACCCGAGCTGAACTCCCTCTTCTTATTCTTAATCTTAATAGTGTCGATTATTGAAATGACACTCATGTCTCTTGGCTGCTTCATAGATCTGCAAACCTTGAACACAACTTTCTCCTTATTCAACCAAAACTTCAACTCACCGTTCTCCAAGTCAACCAGTGCTCTTCCTGTGGCCAGAAATGGTCATCCCAAGATGATAGGAACGTAGAAGTCTACGTCACAATCCAAGATGAAGATTTCTGTTGGAAAGATGAACTTATCCACCTTTACAAGAACATATGTCAATATACCAATTGGAATTTTTATGGTGTGATCGGCCATGAGCAGTCGCATCGTGGTGTGTCAGGGAGCTCCCAAACCAAGCTGTTTGTAGATTGCCAGTGGCATCAAATTGATGTTGGCTCCTAAATCACACGGTGTTATGGAAAAATTGAAGGATCCAACGGTGCATTGGATTGTGAAAGCCCAAAGGCTTTCCTTCTTCTAAATCAAGGAATAAGAAGCAATTGCACTATAATGATGCAAGTTATCCACTAGCTCACAACTCACCGTCCTTTTCTTAGTCATAAGTTCCTTCAAAAATTTTGCATATACAGGCATCTATTCAAGTGCTTCAACTAATGGAATGTTCACTGAAAGTTGCTTTAGTAGGAACATAAATCACTGAAACTTCCTGTCTTCACTCTTCTTCTTGAGCCTCTGAGGAAAAGGAGAAGGTGGCATCGAAATAGGAATATATACTTTTGTGTCTTTCTTTTCCTCTCCTTTTTCAGTAACAACAGAAGGTATCAAGGAATCAACTGATTTTTCTTCCTTCTTAGCATCGTCATTTATAACTCTTAACTCTGAGACACCCTCTTCTTTTGCTTCATCAACACTTGTTTCTATTATTGGACCCAATACTCTACCACTTCTAGTAGTAATAGTATTGCAGTGATAGTCATTCGTAGGACTCGGCATGGTATCACTTGGTAACATGCCCTTCTATCTGGGATTAAGAGCTGTTGAATCTGATTCATCTGCTGCTTCAGCTGCTTAATTGCTGTTGAGTGAGAATTCACTAATTAGTTGACATAGGAGAGGTCTCCTCTAAGTTCTTTGATCCCCGAATATGTGGATTCTACCTTCTTCAACGCTCTTGCCAACATTTTTTTCATCTTATACTAAGCTAGCTCGCTGCTTAAAGGTACATTAGAACTTTGTTGATTTCCCTTAAGAGGGATATAAGCACCTCCCGGTTGTTTGTGAAACCTTAGTGCTTGCCTCGCCAGTTGCCCTAGTCTCTATCTCTCCATCCAGCTCTGTCATAGCCATTATTATCTTTGTATCTATTCCAACCTTGATTCCCCCGGCCCTACTGCCAAGAATCTTGATTAGATCCCTGAGTTGTAGGTTGGGGAACCTCACCTTGATTAGTAAGAAAATTTGCCTCTTCTTCATAGTTCTGATAGTAGTAATCTTGTTGAGGCACCTGCTCTTGGTTTTATATGATGTTGACCTTCTGAGACCCAACTCCCATCAGATGTTTTGTGAGCAAGTTCACCTGAATTTTAAGTTGAGCCATGTCCTCGTCTCGTTCCTCTTCTTTTCTCAGTTGTTCTATGGACATTCCTTTAGATTGGACACCACTCACTGCTTTCATCTCTCGAGTGTACCATGCTCTATTTGTTCTAGTCATTTTGTCCAGGAGCGCACTAGCAACAATGAAAGATTGGTCCATCAATGAACCTTCAGCAATGTTGTTTGCTACTGCTTTACTTAGGCCATCTAGCGACCTATAAAATGAATATAGGAGGACTTCATCAGGAAGTCTATGATTTGGACACTGCTGGATCTTCTTCTTGAACTGCAACCAAGCTTCATGTAGTTCCTCATTTGGCAGTTGTCTGAAGTTGTTGATTTCATCCCTCAAATGGATCATCCTAGAAGGAGGTAAAAATTGCTCTAGAAAAGCAACAGTCAGTTCTCCCCAGCATATTATCGATTCATCTAGCAGTTCGCCTAACCAGGTAGTTGCTTCTCCAGCCAATGAGAAATGGAATACTCTGAGCCTCATTGCCTCCTACGATACACTCGAAAACCTGTATACACTACATATTTCTATGACTTTTTTTAGATGCTGATTCAGATTTTCATGAGTCAAACCTCCATACAATCCCTTCATGCTAAGCAGATGCATCATGGTGCTGGTGAATCGAACTTGGAATTTTCACTAAGTTCTGACAGTACAACAACACATATATATCCTGTTTGCTCCAAATCAAGCTTCTCTGCAGGAGGAGCAACCCTTGTTGAGCATTTCAGGTGGCTGCAGCAAGTTGAGCTCCAGTCAACTTAACATTACCAAGATTCTCCATTGAGCCTACTAAATAACAAAAACAACAAAAAAAAATTATGAAATGTGGACTAAAGAAATTTTGAATTTGCACTAGCGATAAATTTTGAAAATCGAATTCCCGAAAACGGCGCTAAAATTTGGTACGCCCAAATTACACCTATTAAAAAGGTATAAAGTGGTCGTTGTCAAATATATAACCCAATAAGGTTGGAGTCGAATTCCACAGTAGGTACAAAATTTGTGAAAGTGAAGATTCAAATTTATTTAGTCAATATTTCAAAGGAAGGGGGAATAAAATCACACTTAGAATCAAGGATTCTTTCGATAATGATTCAAGATAATTCTGAACTTGTTTTAATAGTTAACTAAGCTAGGGTTGTGTTCCCTTATAACATTTGCAAATCTACTACAGTTTGAGATAACGTACTATCTATACATTTACAAAATTCGATGAATACATAGCCTCATTTAAAGTCTTTTGACCCAATTAAATGAATATCACTCTAAATCCTTTCGGCCTTTGAGTATTTAAGTCTTAATATTCATCATCCATTTCGGGTTAACA
Source organism: Datura wrightii (assembly GCA_035772735.1). NCBI lineage: Eukaryota > Viridiplantae > Streptophyta > Magnoliopsida > Solanales > Solanaceae > Datura > Datura wrightii. The sequence continues at coordinate 107,773,282 of JASDFA010000008.1, read as the reverse complement.
AATCTAATTACAGCATTAGTTATTAGATGAGGGTTGAAAACCTCAAATCCTCGTTATTGATTATTTTTCTAAGTCTTTTCTTCTTTTGTCAAGCAAGAAGGACTCCGGGTTAATTCTAACTTTTGCAACAACTAGAAACTGATAAAAATGAATAAATCAATAATATAAACGTAATGCTAGTTAAAATCTCTAAATTCGTAGATCTGCACCCACAACCCTAGATGGAAATTATAGCTACTCATAATGCAGATAATAACAACCATAATTGAATAATTAATAATTAGAAATGAACTTACAAAGATTGTAGAAGAATAGGTGTTAAGAGTGAAATCCAAAATTACTTCAAGAACAATGATATTTTTCTTCTCCTCTCCATTCTTTCCCGTTCATACTATCAGTGATCCCTCCTTTCAAAACTGACTCCCAAAATAAAATTCTATAAAGTATTTAAAAAGGAAGCTAATTTATGCTTTAAGTATTTACAAAATTGCCACCGTCATAGCATCTGATTTGCATCCGTCCTCCACAGTTTGGCATCCGTGATCCATGGTTTGGCCGCATTTGGATTCGTTTTGAACTTAACTTTTTTGTTCTGAAACACTTTGCATCTGCCCTCCACGTTTTGACCGTTCTTGGCTTCATTTTGGACTAGACTTTCTGTACTGAAACACTTTGCATCCGCCCTCCATATTTTGATATCCGCCCTCCACGTTTTGGCATACGTGGTCCACGTTTCAGTGTTCTCCACTTTTTCTTGTGCCCTTTGTGTATTTTAACTTCTTGGCTTGCTTTTTAGTCTCTTTTTAGCTAGGAATATCCCTTAGACCTTTTCATCTCACAACACCTTCAAAATAAGAAATTAGACCACGCGAAGCTTATCCATTTTTAGTTTTAAAAAAAATAAGTAGGTGCAATACCCCCTTATCATACAGATGCAAGCAAAAACTCATCAACACAAGATTAAGCAATGAGATACATCAGTGGATCGAGAAGGTTCTCACAATAGATACATACATAACATCAAAAACTACCGAAATCGAAACAAAAACAATACAAAATACTTATCTCATAACTCAAAAAGAAATACAAAGCTAGAAAATGTATAAACCATGCAAAATAAGTCTCTGCTCTGCAGATCCAAATCCTACAGACAACAAATGCAAAAGTCAAGAAATACTATAGGAAGAGTAGGAGGAATCAACAAAAGTAAATCCGCGTCAATAGGCAGTGGACGGAGAGATTGACGCTGCAATTTCAATGGATGAAGAGAAGAAAATCCTACCCAACACTATCAAAGAGTACCAAATGAAATATACTCTTTAGTATATTAAGAAGGGAGGGACTAATAGTTTTAACAGTGGGCTGGCCCAGAACAAATTAGAAAATTTAATTTAAGGAAAAATTACATAATTAAGTAAATGTTAATACATATTTACAATATATAATAACACTTTTTAAAAATTACAAAAAATAGCAAAATAATTACACAAATAATTTTTTTATAGTAAATTACCATGTATCAAACTTTTAACATTCTCTCTCCAATCTCATTAGCCGTATTCAAATACCTTTTCTTCATCTTTCAAAATCTCCCAATATTTCCTCTGTGTTTCACTCTCACGATCTTCATTTGATTTTCCTCTCCACTATTCTGTGATTCTTGTGTAAGTTTTTACGATTTTTACTTCATATTTCATATACTATCAACTTTTTCAATATCTTTAAATTTTAGGGTTTTTATCAAGATATAATTTTGCTTTAAAATGGTGGATGAATCATCCCCTAAAAGGCTAACCCGAGATACATCATCTAATGAACAATCTATACAAGATTGTCCATCGTTTGATCTGTGTCTTTTCATTCAAGAACAACCACTTGGTACAAGTGCACTTACTGTTGTCATACATTCTGAGAGAAGGTTCAAGGAAGAAGAATTGATACACTGCGATTTTTTTAAAATAAAATAAAATAATTAAACGGATAACTATTTAGAAAAAGAAGAAGAAAAAAACAAATGCTAATATGAAAAATTACATAACCACTTAACATTGATAAGAAAAAAATTTTAAAATAAAAACTCACGATTGTTATATAATTCTATCAAATCTAACAAATAAATTATCTTTGAATCGTAATAAATTTGTTTCATTATGTGATAGTAAAATGCAAATTAAATATTAGATCCTAAGTGTTCTACAATTTAAAAAATAATTATTCCCACAATTGATACCAATAATTCTTAAAAATATTTCTGGTTAAATTACTTTATTATACTATTTTATTTGTGCTAAAATAAATATTGTATAATATTTTTATGAATAATCTTTTTTTTTAAATGAACAAAATCTATATTATATATTATATTAAAAGTGCGAAGGCCCTTAGAAATATTGATTGAACTTTTTGCCCTTCATTAAAAGATATCGCAATAAGCAAAATCATCATTTACTATTTTTCTTAAATTATTCTTTTTAATTTTATTAAAAAAATTTCATAAAACTAAAAAATATTTCATACTGAAAATTTCCGTAAAGTTTCCATACCGAAAATTTTCATAATTCCCGTGCCTACTCTTTTTTTACTGAAAATTTTCATAAAGTTAAAAAAATTCCATACTAAAGATTTCCATAAAGTTTTCCATGCCTTCTATTTTTTTTTCATATATTTTTCCTATATAAAAAATTTTTCAACAAAATTCTCCATGTAATTGTAACGATTCGCCCGATCGTTATAGCGTTTCAATCACCTAAAAATGGAAAATTTTAAATTTTTAGAAATTTAAAATAAATCCCCGAGAGACGAAGGGCGCATGACGAGTAAATTCAAATGGGCTTGGTCACAATCGGATGGACCCAAGCGGGTGTCCGTCACAGCGGGACGTTTTCTGCCATAGCGGAACCGCTGCAGCGGGAAGGTGTCCGCTGCGGATGACGGGGACCAAAAATACGCAATCCTGTTCCAATTAGGATTTTGAAAATCTATCTCTAAGGAGGGCTTAATTAAAACGCCCAAAAACAGAAAATAGATTTTTGGGAAAAATAAGAAGGTCCAAGAGGTAGAGATTCAACCTCCATAGCTAGGAACTCTCGCAAGAAATCAAGAAAATGATGCAGCCCCACAGTTGGGAATGTCTGGACGATAGCTTGACGCCTAAGTAGGCTATGATTTACTTGCTCTTGCATTAGACTTTGATTTAGCTAAACATATACATGTATATGGTTGATATGCTTTCGATAAGTAGGATTATAACTTAATTACGTTATTATCTGTTAATCGAAATAGGTGAAATTATAAGACTGAGCAGATTAGAAAATGGGTAGTGATATCTCATAATGAGAAAAACCCTAGGGAAGAGATTGCAAAAGAATAATTAGTCCATATTTAAGGGCGTATGTTGAACCAAACCAGGTGTTAGTAAATTAACTTTCGGGTGTTGTCGTCAGATATACTTCTGGTGTATAAATTATGGAATCATCCTTTTCAATTGAAAGTTGGACGAGTAATCATGTAGACTATGTTTAGAAGATGCAAATAACGGACTGGTTAATAAATTATAACTATGACAGAGCGTGAATTGAAGCAGTGAAGTAGGATAGTAATACTCTACGTAATGACTTGTATGTGTTGTGGTTAAGATTTTTATTACTTGTATTGATGAATGCAGTTCGTGTTTATAGTTGTACTATTGGAAAGTAATTGTTGAAATACGCCTGAGGCGATGTTGCTTTCATTATGGTGGGTCTGGTAGAGAACGAGACCTTAATTAAGGGAGAAACAAAACGTGGAAAAAACTGAGATGAAGATTGGTTGTAGTACTGCTAGCAGTACCGCTGTAACAGCAGTAATGTCGTTGTAGCGGAGCCCAAACCAGCAGCGAGTCAAGTTGTAATTTCGTGTAATATGCTAATGTAACTGTGATTATTATTGTTGGGTAAGAGATTGGATTCAGAATCATGCATGTGATCTTACTTATTGATATGAATGTGTAACTTTTTCCGTGTGTGATTTATTATTTGGGATGCTATGATGTGCGCCTCGAAATTAAGAGGTGAGTTGGTATCGAACAAACGTGTGACTGAGATAGTGGATAATACGAAAGGAAAATTATTTATATGATGGTGAATGAGAGGCCCAGGGTCAAAGGTAAGAAATTCAGATAAACAGGTTAATACGATCAGAGTTTGAATAAGGATTGGATACACGAGTGCCTGAGGTAAGCATCCAGGCGAGCGGAATGAGTGAGTACACAGACAGGTATGACTAAAATACCATGCGGCTGGGTGTACGAGTTGAGTACACAGACAGGTATGATGAATGTTTCATAAGGCTGGGTATATAGTACATGGATTTCGAGAATCCCCTGCAGGTCATGACTGGAAGGGCAAACATAAGACTCTCTGGTATATGTGTATATTGATGTTGCGAAGGCATGTGCCCGGCACATCACCAATGAGGTGATTGTGAGACAGAGATTATGCGGGTATGATTTAATTATACATACGACTGTCGAGATAGAAAGGTACAGGTATACAAGTGCGGTACAGAATATATCGACTTAATTCGGGTTTGAGGTGAGAACACCTGTTTGGAACACCGTATATGGCTATACGGTCCAGGCATGATATCTTGTGGTATTATCGTGTATGAAGACAGGTATGTGCATGTACTTTAATATTTGAAAAGTTGACTCCCTTGAAAGGTATTGATGATTTCTTGTGTGTTCTTGAATCTGTTAATTTGTATTTGTGAATTGAATGTTGTTTTAAATAGTTTGGTGGGTTACAGAAGATGGTATGACGGGTTTAAGCAAAGATAGTGAGTTATCGCGAGATAATGAGTAGACTTATTTATTGTTGTACCTCACTAATGAGAGTCATAAAATTCTGTGCATAATTAAGTACGTTAATAAAGGGTAAATGATGGACTTAGTCGACCCTAGGGAAGTAGTAAAAGAAGTAGATGTGTTGTAAAAGATATGGAAGGATAGGATGGGATTGGATTAGGAAGAAAATCGATTACTGACTGTTGGGTTAGCGCTGCAGCGGGACCATTATTGTCACACCCCGCCTTGGGGGGTATGACTGGCACCTGGTGCCCTACTAGGACCTGACCTGCTGGACTGTAAGCCTGGGCACATCTGGTGCCTGGCTGGCTCTAACTCATATTTCTGGAAACAAAGGGCTATATAACGACTGTAAATCATAATCAGATCTTATATAACTAATAAGTAAATCAACTCATATGTACATTATACTTCTGACTCCCTATTCTGACGTTATCAACGTATACTAGGAATAATGCTAATAAAGGTATCACGCGGGGAGGTCTCTGATACCTTCTCCTTACTGCTGTAGTTATCATGTAACTGACTGATGCTCTCTTCCGTTGCTATTTCTGATCTTCTTCCTGTGATAGGGTAATGCTGATCTGTCTTTGTATCTGTAACCAAAGAATACGGTGAGTTCTCAGGGACTCAACCCTATACTGTACCGCTCTAAAGCACGACTGATTGAGAAAGAAGGGTAACTATCATATCATGCCTCGCAGCCTCCTGCCTATAGTATGTGGTGCACAACACATCCATAGACAAGACTCTACTTAGCACGGCTTGCAGACTCCCTGGGATACGACCTGCTCTGATACCAAGTTTGTCACACCCCGCCTTGGGGGGTATGACTGGCACCTGGTGCCCTACTAGGACCTGACCTGCTGGACTGTAAGCCTGGGCACATCTGGTGCCTGGCTGGCTCTAACTCATATTTCTGGAAACAAAGGGCTATATAACGGCTGTAAATACAGCCCCCAGCCTGTTGGCCTAAAGCCTTCTGTACCTGTACTAGCAGCTGACCAGAAACATATTATCTCAGGGAAACCTATGCGGGCCGAGAAGGCCACCATGCTGTCTAGTTATCTGCAACTCAATCATAAAGCACAAAACGAAACTACGTGACCGGCAAGGTCACCACTACTGGCAAGCTATGTCCTCACACGGCCAAAGTAAAAGAAAGCAAGAATACTAACAACCAAACAACTGCACGGCCTCACACGACCGGCTCATCTGACCACAGGGAATATATAGACTGCAAGCCTCTAAGAATAGCAACAGAACTGGTCGGGACAGGGCCCCGACCTACCCGTACTATAAAACAAAAGAACTGAAGTACACCTCTGGAATTCAGTCTCCGAATGACAGGAGCTGAATACTCGATCGCTGACAGGAATCACGTGGTGTCACCTGCTCGTCTATAAGTACCTGCAGGCAAGTAATGCAGCGCCCCACCGGGCGTCAGTACCGCTGGTACTGAGTATGTAAAGCAATAACTGAAGCAAAATCTGAATACAATAATATAACTGAAGAAACTGAAGTAGAGAGAATAGACTAACTGTCTGATAATGTAAATCATACCTTCTCTCAATCTTTACTGGGAAGGATAAGAGTCATACCTGGAAACGTATCGTGCTACTGCTGATCTACTTGTATCTAACATAACATGGCATAACATGAAATAACATAACATAGCACACACAAACCTTACCCGGCCCCCATAAGCCGGGAGGTACAGCCAACACAGAATCTATACCCCTACCCCGGTCATCCCATCTCCTACAATGGCTGTAAGCATCCAGCCGGTCCCTGGGTATGCACTTGGGCTCGCTGAGCCCCTGACTATAACTGTACCTGAGTCCGAAGGACTCCAAAATCAACACCCCGGGTGTACCCGCTCAGCGGGGGTGTATAAGGGCCGACCAAGGCACAATATGGGGAAACTGGCATCCCATCTTCGTCCCCTTGCGGGACGGCATATCACTCCGTAGAGTGACGTATCCTCGTCCTCTGGCGGACGAGTCGATACAGCTACTAACCCTGGGTGGTCATGAATGCTAGGTAATCCAACCCCAATCAATACAACGGTCTCAACTAGTCATGCTGTCTGTATATCTCATAAGCTAAGGCTAACAGGGGTAAGGTGTCGTATATATAGCTGCTGAGCTAATAATAGTAATCTGTAAGTGCCTGATCCGTGCTGAGGCAGGTAATTATAAATACGAACATAGTCTCCTGTCAAACTGTACTGGAGCAATGCTATACTGTTTACTGAGTTTCTGTATTAACGTGATTTCCTATTTCTAACATGCTTTCTAAACTTTATTAGTTACTATTCTATGTCTGAAATGCTTTACGCATACTGTACTACTTCGCGAGGTTTCAGCTAAACACAACAATATCTTAACATGGAATATTACATCACATACTGTATATACTGGGCAATCTTTAATACTTATGTCAGAATCTATATCATACGGATAGGTCTCGTACACGTTACAACCCAAAACTTCTCATATTGCACCAATATTCATAATAACACAATAATCGACTTCTGAACATTCTACTGGTCTGTAAATTACCATACTGTCTCAATATTACTTAACTTGCCGAGGAAACTGACTTTACATACCTTATTCTTGAGCTATTCGTCTGTCGGACGAGGCTCGACCGGTACTTCAACTGTTTTCTCCCCACTGCATTCATAAATATGTCAATCAATACTAAATACAACTTTATTTCAAAAGGCAACGTCACTTTCGATATAGTTTATAGCCTAAACTTAGGCTTATCGAAAGACGGTCGAAAACTCGCTATTTTTCAGCGGCCCAGAAGGGAGAAATATTTACTTCTCAGCTAGGAACACATAGACACTAATTTAGAGCAATTCCACTTACCTTGGCTCGGTGGCTCGACGATTCGTCGGCCGTATTTTACGAAACTGAATCCGTAGGAATGCTCTCTGCTGCTAAATACTTCGGTATCTGGGATTAATTTGAGTTTGGGCAGCGTTTGGCAGCGTAATCGGACGAAAATTAATTAATTTCCTTCGTCCCTCTCTGTTCTCTGCGTTTGCCTCTGTTTCTCTGAAATTTATTTAAGATTTTATCAATTAAAACCGAAGTGGGACTTTATATACTTGGGGCTGGACAAGGCCAACGTGTCACGGAGCCAACGCGGAGGCTCCTCCTCCGTGACACGCTGCCATCGCGGAGGGGCTCTGCCTCGGCTCCTTCCGCGATGGTTCGACAGGCTTCTCGTCCGATCTTTTCCCGGGCCTTTCTCCCACACGTATGGCCTTCAAATATGCTTAATCAACGTGGGAATAGGTCATCTAAGTGCCGGAAATTCTACGGGGTATAACAATTATAGCATTCGGAGCCTACGCTGCAGCGAAAATGGAGGGAGCCAGATTGAAGTATTTAATAACTGATAGGTTTGTAAAGTAATTGCTTAAACTTTGGTGAGGCTTAAGAACGAGAATGTAGTAGTTACACTTAGTGTGAAGTTGTAGGAGTGAAGTAATCGTTAAATTTAATGATATTGATTGTATGTTGATTATTATGTTGTTGTGTTAACTAACCTTAGTCGGCCGATAGTGTCTATCCGTACGTGTGGTGTACTGATACTACCTTGCTGCACCTTTTGGTGTAGGTTGTGGCAGGTTTGAAGTTCCTTGATTGGCGTAGAGTACTTAGTACTAGCTTCTGTGTTCTTCTTCTCCTGGGTCTTTTGTCTTGTCAAGTATTCAATTAAAGCTCTTGTACCTGTTTAAACTAGATTTTGGGAGAGTCATGTTTTGGGGGATCTTGTATTTTTGTTTTTGAGATTTTCATTGATTAATGAGAAGTAACGAATTATTATTTGTTTGTTTATATTAATTATAATGTTTCGTAAGGATTCTCCTATCTAGTAGAGTCGATGTAGGTGCTCGTATGACCCATTCATTTGAGTTATGACAATAATACCCTAAACAAATCTTCCGCAAATTTCCCCAAAAAATTGCCTGAAAAATTTTCTGCTTTCCCTAACTATTTTCCTCATATTAAAAAAAATTTCATGTGCATCCTAAAATTCTTTTGTTTTCCCTAAAAAAAAAATCTACATGCATCCTAAAAAATTTGCCTAAAAAAAGTTTGCGCAAAAAGATTCGTTTTTCCTATGCATTAAATTAGGTTTTCTTTTTTCTTTTTTAAAAATGATATCATAATATTCTCACATTTTTAATTTTTTAATTTTATTTATTACATTGTTATCATAATATTCTTATACTTTTAAATTTTTTTTTGATTTAAAAATTCTTCCACTTTTTCATCAAAGTCTTCTTGAATAATCTACTGCCTTAATGAAATCAGTATAATAGTAACAAGATCAACAACTTTGTCTCAAAGTTTTCTTTATCAACTGTAGTAACTTTGATTTAATCTCCAACTTTGTATGTTTCAAATTTTTTTCATCTTAAAATCTATCTTTTTTGGTTCATGTTGTGGATTTTGTTAAAGAACACAATAATCTATCTTTTTTATTTCATGTTGTGGATTTGAAGAAAACAATAGTAATTGTTATGCTAGCTTAGTTGCTTATGTTCAAAATAGGGATGGCAAAGGAGCGGAGCGGGGCGGTTGAGGTTTAACCCGTAAAAATTTGAACCTATCCCTCGTAACATGTTTTTTTAATTTTTAACCCGCCCAGCAAAAACCCGCCCTATCCCGACCTCGCAAAAAATTTAAAATTTGCTTTTTCATTTTGTTATCTTTATTTAACACAATTGCTTAATATAACATTAGTTTATCTTTTCCACAGTTTAGTAAATCCCTCATCTGACAACACTCAGATCATTATTTATTAAAGAGTGATCTTTTCTTTTTTAACTTGTTAATATTTATTTGATTAATAATTTTATGAAAAAAAAATTGAATGAATGCAATTAGGTTTAAAGATAGCACTTATTAAATATGATACAGACTGATAATATAGAAGATTAAAATTGATGACGTTAGAGCATTAAATTATACAAAGTTCATAATTTAATAATATTATTATTTCTACAATTTTCTTAAAGTTATTCAAGAAATTAAACAAAAAAAAAATAATCATTATGATGTGTCTTCAGGAGTGGTATTATTTCTACATATATTATGTAATCCTTTTATAAGAATTGCTATTTATATAATTTTTTTTAGGTCAACTACTATAAATAAAAAATAGAAAAAGTTGGCAAAGAAGAATAGAAAAAAGAAGAGTGTTAATTAAGAATCACTTTTTTTTAAGTAAGAAATTATCTGTTTTGCGACTGAATAGTAAGGGTAGAAAGATGAAAAGAACTGCCTAAAGAGATTTTCATAAAATCAATTCAGAGGAAACACACTATCCGTCTCGCCCCGCATTAGAATTTTAAAAATATTATTTTGACCCGCCTCGTCCTGATCCATTCCACATAAAGTTAATCCGCCTCGCGTAGCATAAAACCAACTAACCCCCTATACTCGTCCCATCTCGTTATTACTCTCAGTTTAAAATAATTTAATTTAGATTGTCTTCTTTAGTAGAGTCTAATATTAATATTATGTTGTCTTCTTCAGTTGAGTTAATATTGAAATTATGTGATTTAAAATTTGTGTAATTTGTACTTGACATTCTTCATCTACTCATACATTTACAAGCTTCATCTATTTAAGTAAAGTAATCATCTCATCTGAAATAACTTATTTATAAAATTATATATTATTACAATTGTAACTCTTGTGTGCATTTTTTTTTCCTTTTTGATAGTAGTGAATTCTTACAAAAGATGAAGAGGTAATAATTATTTTTTCATTTTATATTCTATATTTATATTTTATATTTTTATATATATATTTGAGTTCTTACCCATTCTTACTATATTTTATATTTATATATATGCGCTTTTAACCATTAAAGTTTAGTTTTTTTACAGGACACAAAAGTTAATACTTGAAAAAAATATTTACAACAAGACAAGATTTTTTATAAAAAATGTTCTAGTTTCACCGTCCTTACCTTCAATCCAATCTGATTCTGATTCTGCGAAAATCTTTCAAGTTTAGATACGATCGCCTAATATAATCCTCCTTAACTGACCTAGTATGAATGGAGCTTCCAGAAATTAGTGTATTGAATTCCTGGGGCTTAGGATAAGGAGCGTCCGGAGACCCTTAATAAAGGACAGAGACTAATTAATATTATGTTTATAATGATTAATTTATCGTAAACGGATGCATTAATGATGTTAATCCTGATTTTCAATTAGTAAATAAGGAGATTTAGATTGGAGTCAATGATAATACCATCGTTCAAAAATGCAACAGTCACTTTTCTACTATTATTTTTTTAAATAATTTTATTTTATTTCAAGATGCAACACAATCATCTGATTTAAATTATTATTTAATTTTATTAAATTAATGTAATTTAATTTTTCTTTCATATTTTAAGTGCAGAATTATTGTAAAATTTGTGTGAAAACTTTCACACAAATGTAATGATTGAGTTTGTTCCTGCAAATTTTCATTAGGTTAATGTAAATTACTTTTCTTTTCATATTTTAAGTCTAGACTTCATCATGTGTAGAATTAAGAGTAGAATTTTATTCATTGATGTTATTTCAGCTTTGTCTCAAAGTGTTCTTTATTAATAACTTTTTCTCAAAGTCTTCTTCATCAATAACTTTGTCTCAAAGTTTTCTTCATTAACTTTGTAACTTTGATTCAATCTCCAACTTAGTATATTTCAGGTTTTTTTAACTTAAAATATTTTTTTTATTTCATGCTGTGATTTTAAAGAAGATAATAATAATTGCAACACTAGCTCAAGTTGCTAATCTTTAACATAATATTTAATTGGTTTTTTAAAAAAAAATTATTAAAGTTGAAAGAGTTGAGATTTACTAATTATATTGGTTTATATAAATATGATTAACAAATTGGTCAAGATAAATATGTAATTAAGAGTTATAATACTTAATAAGTATTAGAAGTTATGATAAACTAAACAAAATTTCAGTTCACTTCAAATAGTAGTTCACTTAACAAAGTCAATTACTAATTTTTAATAATTTTTTACGAATTAACATGACGCACACATACAAAACACGTAAGCAAAAACGTAAGTTTTCTCTATATAAAATTAATTTGAAGATTATAATTGAACCTGTGCACGGATCTTAAATTATCTGATATATTAATACAATGGACAAAATTTCCCTAATTCAATTATCATTAATTTTTTAATCATCCAAAATGTAAATTAAAGAGAGAATAATAATGAAAACATAAATTTGACTTGTGATCCGTTGTTTAAAGATTGACATAGGAATACCCCCTCCAAAATCAAATGCAACGACCCTATGACGAGCAGCTTTCAACATTGTGTATGAGAAGGTATTTCACTTTCTTCTGGATCAAATGGATCACTGATATACATAAAATCATAAAAGCTGAATTCAAGTGATCTTCAGCTAATTTTTTCTGTGTTTGTTGATTTAGATCCGGCATTTCGAATATGAAGCTATAATTTTTTCGCTTATTTCTGAATTTTCTCGCACAATAACAAGTGATGTGACATCGTGAGACAATTTACGTAACAAGTTTCATACGCTTTTGAAAATCGCAAAGGCGATTTGGATTTGCAATTGGTTGTTGTCTAAAGATCATTTTGTGATCTCTTATACGCCATACCCTAAACCTCTGGGCCGCTTTCACGGTGGTGTGGGTAGGTTTAGAGGCTGAATTGAAAAAATTGAAATGTGGTCGTTCTGAATTTTGAGTCATTTTTTGGTTTTTCTGCTATTTGAGCTTTTGGGATGAGATTATTTTGTTTCAGGGGGTCGGGTTTCTTGTGATGGTGGTGGTGGCGGCAGCAGTTTTTTTTCTTAACTAAATTGTACGAATCAATTATACCTCAATCACAAGCTAGTTGCAGTCAGTTATACAATGTTCTATATTAGTTTTGCTCAAATGGTGCCCATTGCATTCAAATACTAAATAATTGTATTTCAAGACATATTAGGGGCTCTCTATGATAACCATTTAGGTGAGAAGATCTGTATTGATTGGAAAATGCTGAAGGCAAAGCTTAATCTTAATATTTCTAAGGATGCAAAGATCTATGGGAGGACAAAGCTTTTTTAAGTTCTTGACAGTAATGATCTAGTAAATGAATGCAACATAGTAGTCGCTATTGTACTCCTTTTTTAACTTATCTTGTTTTTCCATTTGTTGCATCAAAGAAAGATTTCTTTTTTAATCAGGAAGAAAGATAAGCATATAAGAGAGAGAGAAGAGTGATTTTGACATTTGAAAGTGGCAGAGAATTTGGAAACTTGGATGCCTAGAAGAATACTTGGAGTAGAGTTGACTTTCTAATAGTTGATATTCAAGGTAGAAGAACTATCAATAATTCATGAAATTGTAAGTTTATTCACTTACCAACATTACCAAATTACTTAAACCATTTATTAGCCTTTCATAATAAAAATTGTTGACTACTGCCAATATCTCTTTCTCTTTTATTGGCAAAGCAAAAGTTAATTTACAGTGAGAAATTAAATGGTTTTGAATGATTTGATGACATTATGATTGGATACCCTTAAGTCATCAATAATATTTGACAATGTTGTAAATATTGTGTATATTTACTCTGGAGAAATCCTTTTAGTGCTGCAAAGGAATTCTTTCTTCAAAAATTATTAAATTTATATATTGAAAATATTAGTTTAAGTACTCGGAACAAAGTTGGTTTTATTAAATTTTAACTATTTACTTATAGAATATTAACTTTCGAGAGTCCACTATACATATCGACTCGCTAACCATTTAACTCTTTCCTTGAGTCATAGCATACTAGTATGTAAAGAGATCCAAAACCTTCTTCAGTGTAACTTTCTTTGGTGCTTTTTAAGCGGTATTGAAGTTGTATGCTGTAGATAGATAAAAAGGTCCCTCTTGCATGTGTGTGTAATCCTCTAATGTTTATCACCACATATGTGGGTTCTAATTTGTGCTTAAGCATCGAATTATGATCTTTAATATTTTAGTTGCATTGTGAGAAGCTAATCCATAACTATGCTGCAAATAGATATGAAGCAGCCCAGTTTTTTGCTTCATCTTCATTAAAATGAATGTAGACTGACTCATTTTAGTACAGATGTAAGTATCTCTTGTCATTGTTTTTTGCCCTACATTTCTCTTTTAATCAAATATAATAGTAGAGCACAATTTGAAAATGGTTCTAGTCAGTCTCACTCAGTTTTCTGATCTCTCTCTTTTTAAAGAATTAGGTGCTTCATCTACTAGCTATAGCTTGGCTGTGCATTTTGCCCTTCAAAAGGCACGTCATAATTACCTTGGTTAGGATATTTCCTGTTTTTGGTTGTCTTCTTAATGCATCACACTCTTCTGCTAATAATTCTCAGCTTTTTAATCTTTTAACGATATCTCAGTCGTTTGTCATCGTGAATGAAATGTAGCTAGTTGCTTTTTGGTATGTCACTAATTGTTTTACTTGTCTTTATCTACTTGTAACTGTTGCCTGTCTTATATTAAACCAATTTGTTGCTGCTCAGGGAATGATTTAGCAAGATGCTGCTTGATTCGTGCTGTAGCCTTTTGATTCTTTTACAATTCAAGTGAACTGAATTTAAAGTTAAATCATGATGGGGTGCCTTAATCAGCAGACTGATGTCAATACTCCATTTTTAGAACCCAAGGATTGTACTTTAAAGTCTTTCAAAGGTGCCTTAGCATGTATGGTAAATTCAGAAATTGGCGCTGTTTTGGCCGTTATGAGGAGAAATGTAAGGTGGGGATTTCGTTATGCTGCTGCTGATGATCAACTAGAGCATCCTCTCATCCATTCTTTTAAGGAACTACGAAAAAGCATCTTCTCATGGCAATGTCACTGGAACAGAGTTGATCCACTCCTATATCTTCAGCCTTTCTTGGATGTGATTCAATCTGATGAAACTGGTGCACCAATAACAGGTGTTGCATTGTCATCTGTTTACAAATTCTTGACCCTTGAAATAATTGATTCAGCTACCATGAATGTGGAGAAAGCTTTACATCAGATAGTTGAGACCGTGACAAGTTGCCGCTTTGAAGTGACTGATCCTGCCTCTGAGGAAGTGGTGCTGATGAAGATACTTCAGGTTCTTTTGGCTTGCATGAAAAGTAAGGCATCAGCAAATTTGAGTAATCATCATGTGTGCAACATTGTAAACACCTGCTTTCGGCTTGTTCATCAAGCTAGTGCCAAAAGTGAACTGCTTCAGAGAATAGCAAGACACACAATGCATGAATTGGTGAGACATATTTTCTCTCACCTGCCTAACATTGACAGCAACACACATGAATTTGATCAGCGAAGCAGATTGTGTGCTGAACCAGAGGTAATTGGGACCCTATATTTATATTGTTATATTTACTTTTGTGATCTTTTTTGTGTTTTGTTTGAAATGAGACCATAGCCGCATGTGCTAGTGATTCTTGGCCACAATGTGACTTGTTAAATGTTCAGTTTAAATTAAAAAATCAATATTAGGATTGAAAATTGACCTTCTGAGTTGAGCCTATGGTGATTCTTATCCAATCCTTGCTAACTTTTGTTCTCATTCATAATTGGTTGGAGCTTACATATGGCTTACCCTCAGCTCATAGATGAATTTGGGGCTAGGCCAAATACTGAAACCTGATATAGTTCAAAGTACCTAATATTTTTGCCATAATCTTGTCTAAATCTAAATTTCTGATTAATTGCTTTATTGAACTTGCAAAACCACTTAAAGGATAAACTTTGTTCATACTAAGAAACATTGTCTCTATAACATGGAAAAGTGCTGGTAACCAGCCTGACCAGATAACTATTTGAGAAATCCTTGAATGGCAGCACTTGCCTCTTGCAATTTTTGAATTTTAGTTTTTCAATAATGATGTGGGATATTTACTACTTGTGATGGTTAGTTCAGAGTCCATTATTGTTGTCATGAAGTAGTTAGCCCGTCAAGAATTGTTGGCTTGATGTGGATTGAATTTATAGATGATAGGAACGTACAACTGATGCAGGCTTTAGTCATATTCGATTTACTTATTTATCTAAGAAATGTCCTAAACTAGTTATTACTGAACGAAATATCCAAATTTTCCAAAAATCATTCAATGACATCTCAAAATTGGAACATCGAAATTAATTAGGAATCATTCTCCCCTTTCTAATGTCTACCAAATCTACGGGTTTCTCACTTGATTATATTCTTTCACCCTCCTTGATATTCTTGATAATTTATGTTGCTTCTTTGACAAATGATGATCAAGAACTCACTGTAAAAACTCCGTTGCAGTTAGGTTTCCGTAATAAGCTATCATCAGTACTGGATAGTTGCTGATAAGTGTCAAGGAGATTGAAAAATTATGCAAGCCTAATCACCTCCAAGTTATTGAAATTCATTCTAGTTTCATGCTCCGAATGCCATTACGCTATCAGCCAAAGAAGATTAGTTGTTTACTGCCCGAAGTAAATGATCTGGAATTAACTCCTTCAAAGAGCCATTACCCACCCAGTTGTCCAACCAAAATAAGATATTATTTTGCTTTCTAGACCTGTACATAGAAAGTTGTTTTTTTCCCCTTAAGGATACATGCATATAGTGATATGCAAGAATTTCTTTTTTTTTCTTTTCCTATTGTGTTGTTTTGATACAGGACTAAAGAAATCTCGATGAGCTATTTCTTTTCTATTTATATCTGCTTACTTTAGCATTTAATTGAAGCATAATTTAGAGCGTGCAAGTTGGAAGAAACACGACACACATGTTTGCATAGCTTTGACCCTTAAATGACTGAAAGTGGGGGCCAGTATCCCCTTGTTTAATGTCACTTACTTTTGCGCAGGCAGGCGAAAAACAACATGACAATGGTTGTGTTAGTGCAGAATCCACTGGTAAGTCAGCATCGGCTGCAGTTCCTTCCAATGCATCAGACAAGAGGGATGAAACAACGGATAAGAAAACTCAAAAGGAGGAGATTGCTTGTAATAGAGAAAACCCTATGATGGATCCATATGGGGTCCCCTGCATGGTGGAGATATTTCATTTCCTGTGTTCTCTTCTGAATGTGATGGAATCCATTGAGATTGGTTCTAGATCCAACCCTATAGCATATGATGAAGATGTTCCCTTGTTTGCGCTGGGTTTACTTAATTCAGCCATAGAAGTAAGTGGTGCTTCTTCTGGAAATCATCCTGAGCTATTGGCTCTGATACAGAAGGACCTGTTCCACAATCTGATGCGTTTTGGCTTATCTATGAGTCCTTTAATTCTTTCAACGGTTTGTAGCATTGTTCTAAATCTGTATCATCATATGCGTATTAAGTTAAAACTACAGCTTGAAGCTTTCTTCTCTGGTGTGTTATTGAGGATTGCCCAAAGCAAGCATGGAGCTTCTTATCAACAGCAAGAGGTTGCCATAGAAACTCTTGTTGACTTCTGCAGGCAGCCCATGTTCATGCCTGAGATGTATGCAAATTTTGATTGTGACATATCTTGCAGCAATGTATTTGAAGACCTTGCAAACCTGTTATCCAAAAGTTCTTTTCCGGTCAACATCCCACTATCAGCTCTAAATACTCTTGCCTTGGATGGTCTAATTTCCATGATCCATAGTATGGCCGAGAGAGTAAGCCAGGATTCATTTGTTTCTGAACAAACTTCAATAGATCTGGATGAATATAGACCATTTTGGACAGAGATATGCAAGGACTACAGTGATCCTAATCATTGGGTTCCGTTTGTTTGTAAGATGAAGCTCATAAAGAGGAAATTGTTGATTGGAGTCGATCACTTTAACCGAAATCCAAAAAAGGGTATGGAATTTCTCCAAGGAGTGCATTTGTTACCTGAGAAACGTGACCCAAAAAGTGTAGCATGCTTTTTCAGGTATATGACTGGCTTAGATAAGAATCTTATCGGGGACTTCTTAGGAAGTCATGAAGACTTCTATATTGAAGTACTTCATGAATTTGCTGGAACATTTGATTTTCAGGACATGAACTTAGACATAGCCTTGCGAATCTTTTTGGAAACTTTCAGATTGCCTGGAGAGTCGCAGAAAATACAGAGGGTGCTTGAGGCATTTGCTGAGAGATATTATGAGCAGTCACAAAATATTCTGGCCAACAAAGATGCTGCTCTATTGTTGTCATATTCACTTATTATGCTTAACACAGATCAACACAATGCACAGGTAAAAAAGAAGATGACAGAGGAAGATTTCATTCGCAACAACCGGAGGATAAACGGAGGAAATGACCTCCCTCGGGAATTTTTGTCCGAGCTTTACCACTCCATCTGTGAGGATGAGATCCGGATTACCCCAGATCGAGGTGCTGGTATTCCAATGATGGCACCAAGCCATTGGATTGGTCTAGTTCATAAATCAAGGCAAACTTCCCCATATATTGTCTGTGATCCTGGTCCTTATCTTGATTACGATATGTTTGCTATGTTGTCTGGTCCTGCAATTGCTGCCATCTCTGTGGTTTTTGATAATGTGGAGCAAGAGGATGTTTGGAAAACATGTATCAATGGATTCCTTTCAATTGCCAAAATTGCAGCTGCCTATAGCTTTGATGATGTGTTAAATGATTTGGTAGTATCTCTTTGCAAGTTCACTACCCTTTTGTTTCCATCTTATGTTGATGAATTTACTGTGGCATTTGCGGAGGATGGTAAAGCTAGATTGGCCACATTAGCTGTCTTCACAATAGCAAACAAATACGGAGACCACATTCGATCTGGTTGGAAGAACATCCTAGACTGCATTTTGAGTTTGCACAAATTTGGCCTTCTTCCCACACGTCTCTTTAGTGATGCTGCTGATGACTTAGAGTCTACTGCTGATGCAGACCCTAGGAGACCTACTGCACTTTCTCCATCACCATCCCATTTTCCTTCATTGGCTCCATCAAGGAAATCATCTGGCTTAATCGGTGTATTTAGCCAACTATTATATCTTGATGAAGAACCTGCACCACAGCCAACTGAACAACAGCTTGTCGCACGTCAGCAGACTCTTCAGACAATTCAGAGTTGTCACATTGATAGCATCTTTGCCGAGAGCAAATTTTTGCAAGCGGAGTCCCTGTTACAGCTTGTTCGGGCCCTTGTGTTGGCTGCGGGAAAGCCTCGCAAAGGAAATAACTTTCTGGAAGACGAAGAGACTGCAGTATTTTGTCTAGAGTTGCTTATTGCTATCACAATAAATAACCGGGACAGAATAATGCTTCTTTGGCAGGTTGTCTGTGATCATATAGCAAGTATTGTCCATTTAACAACAATGCCGTCTACTTTGGTAGAGAAGGCTGTGTTTGGTCTGCTTCGCATATGTCAAAGGTTGCTTCCATACAAGGAAAATCTGACAGATAACCTTCTCAAGTCTCTGCAACTTATCTTAAAGCTTGATGCTCGGGTTGCTGATGCGTTTCTTGAACAGATAACCCAGGAGGTTATGCACCTTGTAAAAGCAAATGCTATGCAGATACGATCTCATATAGGCTGGCGGACAATTATATCTCTGCTTTCTTTTGCTGCTCGGCATCCAGAAGCATCTGAAACAGGATTTAAGACACTATCGTTCATCATGGCTGATGGGGTCCACCTCTTGCCTGCTAATTATGTCCTCTGTTTGAATGTGGCGGCTCAGTTCGCTGATTCCCATGTTGGAAATGTTGATCAATCTGTGAGGTCTTTAGACCTGATGGCTGGATCACTTATCTCTCTCATCAGATGGTCTCACAAGGCGAAGGAAGCGCTTGGGCAGGAGGCTGCTATAAAAATGACCCAGGATATAACAGAAATGTGGCTCAGGCTGATACAGGGACTGGGAAAATTTTGTAAAGACCGGAGAGAAGAGGTAAGGGATCATGCCATCTTGATGCTGCAGAGGTGCTTGACTGGAGTTGATGGGATCCATATCCCAGAAGATTTGTGGTTGCAATGTTTTGATCAGGTGATATTTTCATTACTGGATGAATTACTCAATCTTTCCCAGCCGAGCTTTGTGAAGGATTATAGGAGCAGTGAAGGAGCAATAGTTTTGGCACTGAAGCTCATGTTCAAAGTGTTTTTACAGTCTTTGCATCATCTCTCCCAGTCGACATCCTTCTGCAAACTATGGTTAGGGGTATTGAATCTAACAGAGAGATGCATGAAGGCGAAATTTAAAGGGAAACGGAGTGAGAAGATCCCCGAACTCATTTCCGAGCTCCTAAAGAACAATCTACTTGTCATGAAAACAAGTGGAATTCTGGTGCCAAGTAATCCTGTTGGAGGTGACAGTTTCTGGAAGTTAACATGGTTGCATGTCCACAAAATATGCCCATCTCTTCAGTCAGAAGTCTTCCCCACAAATGAATTAGAGCAGTTGGAAAAGCAGCATATCCAAGCAGGTTGTAGTCCTCCCTCAGAGGGAAATGTTATCGTCTCGCCTGATAATAATAGCACAGCTTGAAGATAAAGTCCCATCGGGGGGCCTTTTGTACAGTGAAAGTGACATATTCTTTGAGCATCATTTTTGGCATAAGAAGATGGTGAATTTTGCAGCTGAGAACCGGTTAAGCTTAATTGATTTATTGAAGCACCACTTTGGAGCTGCAGGAGCAAATCTGAAATCAGCTTCTTCACGGTATGCTTTGGTTTACAGGTTGTGATATCTTTATCAGAAAGCTTTAAAGTGCTTTCCTTCCATTCTTCAAAAGGCATATATATTTTTGCAGCCTTGTTGGCTGTCTAGAGAGATTAATTAAGAAAGGGGTTACTTTAATGAAATTTTGTGCCACCATCGCGGTTCCTGTAGAATTACGTCTGATAGCAGTTACCATTGCTGTACAATACTAGCATACCAGTACAAAATAGTTGATGAAATGTCCCGAGCAGGTTGATACACAGTTTTCTTGAAAAAATATGTTCCAATTAACTGATAATAAGTTTCATCTCCAATGTTGATTAGTCAACTGAATTTTGTCAGTTCTTTTGCCGTTTATGCTAGATGATGATATTCAATGGTTGATCGTAAATTCAAAGATATCAAGCACAATATATTTATGCGAAGCAGAAGCAGAGATTAGTCTAATTTATGCACAAGTATATGATAAAACTTTACATATGGAATTGGAACTTATTGCCTGGCGAGTGTGCTCCTACTAAACAAAGACATGAATATAACTAGGTTGATGGCTTATGAACTGAGGAGCGAAAGCCAAAGATCCAGTCCAACAGGGACGATGTTTGGGATTTGAATTTGGAATCTCAAGGTAAATTTTGAATCCCCCAGATCACTAAGCAAACCTCTAGTCATGTGTTTAGGGGGTTCAAAATCTATATATGTACATAAAAATTAAATGAATTACTCTATATATAATGTAATATTTTGCCGAGGGGATTCGGATGAACACCCTCCGATCGCCTAGATCCACCCCTGGTTGCACATAGGACTTAACAACATCCTCCTTACAGCAAGTGTGGTAAAGGACATGCTGGTGAATGTTGCATGGGAATGGACGTATGTTATGGTTGTGGTTTTTGTGGCCATTTTCAGAGGGATTGTCGTTCACTCGTAGAAATCTTACTCTCTTCCACACGTTACCAGTGGATGCTACAACCCCTATCACTTTGGCTGCAGGATGCACTGCAAAAGATTTGGGCTAAGGTCACACTAAATGTAGACAACGCCTAAAAAGTGTTGCCAAAAGTATCTATGGGAACGCTTTTAGGGGTGGACTTTGAAAAGAATTTTTGGCAACAGAAAATTTGACAATACTGATAAAGCGTGCTCTTTAGAAATATAGACTATGCTCGTTAAGCGTTGCCAAATCATAAATGTATATATATTGCTACACTTTGAAGCGTGCCATTTTGATAATTCCAAAAGCAACACTCTATAAGTGTGCTCTAAAATTTTTTTTGCTTAATGTTCCCTCCTTTGTTGCTTTTTGTGAAATATTTTCCCCCAATTCCTAAAGGACAAAAGATTTCCCTCCTCTCTGAAATCTTCATCGATACATTAGTTTAGGGCTTCTCGCTTCTGGCCCTTCGCTGAAATCTCCCTCGACGCCACCAATAATTTTTCGAATCCGCAACAAGTGTTTCTGCACCTTCTCAGGTATGTGTTTTTGCACCTTCTCACATGTTTTAATAAACTCAAAATTTGTGCACTTTCTCACCCATATGTGCGGTAGTGTTCCTCTGTGAAAAGGATTTCTTCTGTGGCTAGGTACTCTTTTCTTTGAATGAAGCATGTATCACTTCAAGTTACTCACTAATTTCACGTTTTTCTTGTTCTGCACCTTCTCACCAGTGTTCCTCTCTAAACTCAAAGGCATGGGCTGGAATAAGATTGTTTATTGCACTGAGATAAGAAGTTATTTACCTTTATTTACAGCTTTTTTAATATTTGCTATTTGTCTTCAGTTCATGTCTAATTGTAAAATGTGAAATCCACTTTAAGTTAGTACGAGTTTGCTTCCTTTTTAATTTGGATCAGGATTTTGTGGAAATAAATTTCTTTTGATCTTAATGCTTCAAATAAAGATGCATTAGTTGTTTTTATTCACTTTCGAGTTTTAGTATCTCTATGTTGCATGCCTGAAATGGTCTTAGTGTTTTCATTGTGTATTGTGTGGTAATATTGCTAAAACAATATTCTTATTAGAGACCCCGTAGAGCTGCTTAGATGTTTTTTTAGCTTATATATGTCTAGCAACTTCTGTACTTGTCTCTTTCCAATAACATGATAGTCATTTGATAATTTGGACATAAGGTCTTTTGTGGCATTTGTTTTGATCATATCATGTTTCTTTCATAGAAAATCTGGTTCAGTGCTTCAAATGACCATTTTCTTGCAAATGTATGTCACCATCTTTTGATTCTTCTAGAAACATCTTCTCTTTTTTCTAACCGGAAAGTTATATAATAAACTTACAACTGTTTGCTAAAAAAAAGTGATGTTTGATCATGTAGGTCCCTTAAGTATGAGATTGTCCATCTTATCTTAGAAAAGAATAGGTGTTTGGAATTACTTTATTCACATTTAGATACTACGTAATTTGCAATATTAGGCTTGAGGAAAAGTAGTAGTAGTCTTTCTATGTTGAGTACTTTCAACCTTCATTGAAAAGTAAGATCTGAAATTAACTCTGTAAGATACAAATTAAGTTTCAGTTAGTTCTTTTGAGACTAAAATATTTGCGAATTCATACCTTTGTATTTGTCTAGTAAGCGCTTTATATTATCTCTGCGTGAATGTTTACGTGCATAAATCTTCTCCAAACTGATTTGTAGCTTAAAAGAGGTAAGTATCTTTAATGTTGATCTCTAATTTCACCATACATGCTTGTATCTTTTGTTATTATATCAGTATACTTTTTGTTTTAATTCAAATTTGTGTGTTCGATATGAATTATCATGTCCTTAAAAAAATTAATCAAGAATCGTAGTTAGAAAAATTTTGACCTTGTTTATCGCTAGAAAACCATTTGCTTTATGTGAAAACTAATTGCATATGGGTATCTTGTGCGCTGCCTTTTCCTCCATATATGTGTCCTTTTCTTAATGAAGTTTATGTAGATATCTGATGTGGTCCCATATTGGTTGCCAAAGTATAAGTTTAAATCCTTGCATTAAAATGTGATTCTGAGGTCTTATTTAGTTTTCTCTAGTTATTTAATGCTGTGATATCATACTTAAAGGAACTGGTATTTTATTGCAATGTAGTAATATAGCAAACTATTTTGCAGATGTTATATGAAGAAACTAGACACACTAAATTCTCTAGTTAGATAATGATTTGGGTGCTTGGGCTTTCATCTGTAGCGTCAAATTTGCTACTCTATTTTCAGTTTGCTACTTTATTTTTCTTGTTTTTATTTGAAACTAACTAATAAATAAAAAATAATTACGTGCTCGTTTGAAATAGGTGACACTGTGGTCGATGAACCTAAAGTGGCTGGTCATTTCTCTATAGTCAGGAAGCATGATTTTCAATGGATACATCGGTGAATTGAGCATGTTAAGACCAACAAGCTATATTGTAGTGTTGGTGCACTGCTCTTATATTCGAGATGCTAGATGATTAACATTTAGAGTTAATCTTCCAAATGTTCTGTGAAACTTTTAGCATGAAATTTGTGTTAATAGAACATGTAGAGAACTGCTAATGTTTCCTAAACTCTAATTTCTTAATATTAAAATGAGACGGGACCAAATAGAGTAAAATCGATATCATTAGTTCATATAGCTACTCCCAACTAGCTCGGATTGATGTGTAGTTGTTCTTCTTGTTATATTATTTGTGGAAGGTAATCCTTTAACTAATTGACTTATTTGAAGAATTAAAATCCTGAAGATATTTGTGTAACAGAAAATTCATCACATCTGACAGACAAGTTTAGTTTTGTTCTTGAGGTCACCCCGCATTCCAATACAATCTGCTCACAACTTTGCTCAAAGGAGAGTGAAACTTACCAAGTAGAGTCTATTGCAACATCTATAATCTCCAGTTATCAGAGTGATCAAGAAAGTTATATGTTAAAGTTCTGATGAGATGAATGTACAATTCTTTATATGCTCTTTTCTTTTTTAGACATCTTGGTTTCTGAGTGTTGTTCATTACTTCTTTTTTAGTGTTAGTTTCATGACCTTGTGAGGCGATTGTGTTCATGGAAAAATATAACAGTATGTGGTATTTGTGTCATAATATGATCTCTCTATAATCATGATGTCATGCTAAGATTCTCTTTCAATAAAGAAAAAATTCAATTTTTCATCTATGAGCATTTCTCGTCTACTACTGTCGGAGATAGAAGGTCTCTGTGCTGGAGGAGAAATGTAAGTATTGATTTTTCAGTTTATTATGTTTCTCTTTGATTTTAGTACAGTTTCTTCATCTGCTCAATGTTCAGAGTTAACTAGAAAGTATAATCTAAGTAGCTTTACGCATTGAAAGATTGCCATATATGCATTTTGAATACTTTCTTGTTACTAATAATTAGAAATTAATTTCAGAATATTTTGCCGATTATACCTGATTCCTTTATGCAGTATTCCATTTGGAATTACCAACACACTGTTAGTTTTTTAAAATCCAACATTGACTTTTGATATTTTGCTCATGTTATTTGAGTGAGCTTAGTTTAATTTGCATGTTTCTAGGCTCATATATATGATGAATGCCTGGGATATGTTTTATTGTAGCATGTAATTACTGCACTTGCAGCTAAAGCTCCTACAACCGAATTGGATTAGAATCTAGTCTCTCAAAGTATTAGAAGCTTATTTCAGTCTCTTTCACATGTACTTTGCAGTCAGTTGGATGACCTCGGATACTTATTTTTAGATGAAACAAGGAATAAATTTGAAGCAGATCAGAATCTAGATTCTCAGAGTATTAGCAACTTATTTCAGTCTCTTTCACATGTAATTTGCAGTCAGTGGGACGACCTCGGGTACTTATTTTTAGATGAAACAAGAAATATTAAAGACGATTCTAAGTTACATCTCCAAAAAGGCTATTGATCAGATGGGAGTTGTGCTCGTTTTGCATACAACTATGCTCTGCTATCTAAAACCAAACAAGACGGACTAAAAAAATCCAAGCAATTTGCTAAGAAGGTTTCTCAGGAGTTGTTTGCCCAAAATTTTCTTGCAAATCTTCTGTTTGCCATAATTGTATGCAAATGATGGAAGATTATTATGTTATTGTGATGGTAAAAAACTTGAATGGTTAGTGAAATATCATTTTTTTTCTCGTCTTCTTCTTCAATGATTGATACTTAAGTTAATATGAGCTCTGAAACCTTGTTGCAGGTATTGTCAATTAAAATTTAGCAAAACTTATTGAAGAGGAATGCTTACTGCTATATTCGTTCTTTTTGAACCTAAAGGTTACCCTGAAGATGAGGGCATTGAATTTTAGAAAGGAAAAATATCTCGATGTTTAAGCAGTCAAAATCGTCCATATTCTTCTAGCTCAGTTCATGCTTCAATTTTTGAAAGGTATTTATATTCCAATCCCCAAAATTTAAATGCTGAATTCTTCATATACTTTTTGTTTAAACCATGAAAATATATCAGGGAGAGTAGCATATATGACAATCCTTTGATAACCATTTTTATAGTGCTCTACTGAGAAGCAAAGTTGTGTTATTGCCTCCCGTATCTTCTGGTCCTTTTAAAACTATATCTTTTATTTTGTGTTTGATAGATTCAGTTAGGAATTTATCCATTTCCACTGCAAATGAAGTGTAAGACTCAAAATGTAAGTTATCATTTGTTCAATTGAAACAAAATCAATGGAAGCCTATGCTAGTCAGTCAAGTTCTTTCAATCCATGGTGCTGTATTATTCATGATACTATTTGAAGACATACTATATACTTATTCTTTCTAATATTTAATTTCATTTGAATGTGTAGGAAAATATGGGGGATTCAATTTGAAATGGTGACCGCAAGTTAATTCGATTTATTGAAGTGAATGATCAAGACTTTTTGAACAATTCTAATGTTTGAATTTACATTTGTTTTGTGGAATTCATTGCTACTGCACATCTTGAAATATTTCTTTATTAGTAAGTGTAGTACAAGACATATGTTGCTTTTTAAAAATTTATTGTAAATCTATATATTTTACTTATTAATTTTGAGTTATTTATTAGTTAATTTAGTGCTTGAGGGCATCTAGGATTATAATATATAATGTGATTGTTGGATATATACAAAAAAAAATTGTGGCATATAAATAATTTGAAATAATATTTTATAGCCTACGTGCATTGCCACATTTTAGAAGTATGGTCACAGGGACATTAATTTTGTGGCTTATTGATTGTAAAATGTGGCATGGACATTAGCAAAGGCTACTATTCAATAGTGTTGCTTTAGAGGTGGTAGCAACGACCACGCTTTGCAAGTGTGGCCACACTTGAAAAATGTAGTTTTCAGGTCATGAAAAGCGTTGACACATGAGATGCTACAAGCGTGGTCTTTGAACCTTATAGGCCACATTTTTGAAGCGTGACTTCTAAAGCAACTTGAAAAATGTGGCCTAAGGGCATAGGTTACGCAGGCTTTGGTCACCCTCGAAAAGCATTGTCTAAAATCAACAAGTGTGCCACACTTTATTGATAGTTTAGGCCGCACTTTTCAGGGTAAAAAGGTGGCTAAAGACCTAAAATGTTGTGGCGATGGGAATGAAGATGAGGAGGCAGAGACAGGGGTAGGTAATGTGGCCCAATCTACTAATCTAGCAGCTTCAAGTGGCTCTCAAGCCTCAACTGGACAAGGCACAGGTAGAGGTGGAGGTCAAAATCGCCTATATATACGCTATAGCTGGTCATCAAGAGCATCTCCAAATGTCTTCTCAGGTTGACAGTCTTCACCTTGGAAGTGGAAACAAACTGCATATTTGATGTTCAAAGAGGAGGACACAAAGTGTCACTCGCTTCGGCCCATCATTGAAGATTGTAAGTATTTGTTGTTAGTCAATAAGATCACGATCAAGCAGATTTGGAGGGAAGTGAACCAATGCTTAGATTTTTTGTTGAATGAAAGACACAAGTCTTGATTATAGAAGGCATGCTGTTATACCCCAAATTTTCTCTCACTGCTGCTTCTTAATTAGTTTTTGCTTTCATCCCTTCCAAAAGAAGACTGCAATAAATAGATGTCAAACACGTGCATGCAGGCAAATTAAAGGCAAAACAAGAGGAGGACAGATTGCAGCAAAAAATCACCTTCCTTGGGGGAAAGTACATAAGACCATATCCAAGAAATTTCAAATCATCCCTCCTGCTTTGTTCTTTAATAATACATCAAGTCAAAACACAGCAAAGTTCATCTACCAGAAGAGTGAAAACCGACGCTAAAGAATAAGAACACTTAGCGATATCAAGGTGAGTGTTTATGCTACCATATCTCAGACAGCCAATAGTGTCTTTGTTCTCTCTGCAGGGCCAAATATGGGAGAAATGATCTTTTAGCCTTTTACAATTTTTTTTTAGTTAATTTTATGGCTATCTTTATTTTATTTTTACACATAATAGATCTGAAAAGATCATTTTCTTTTATTCACATGGTAAAAAGGTAACAAATCTCATTTCTTCTAAAGTTCCACGTAAACATAATGAAAGTGTTTTTGGTAGGAATACATGCATTCATTAAAAGCACATCGTACATTTGGCATTATCGTTTGGCCTCTTTCAAAATGCCAAAAAACAAATGACTTTTTCAGATCTCTTATTATTGGAAGAATAATTTAAAGTCGTATGAAATCAAATTTCTTTCGGATTTGATATTTGATAATTATTTAATCCATGTCTAGTTAGGATTTATTTATCCAAATCATATAGGAATAAGTTTTCTAGCCTAGTTTCGTTTGGTCTTCTAGTATTATCAATAGGGGTGCTTTGTCACATGCTTTCTTGTGGTGTGAGAAATAGTGAGATATTGTAGAGAGCATTTAGAGATTTATTAGTTTATAAATAAAATATTTCCCTTCACTTAATAAATGAATATCTCTTATAAAAATGCCATAAATTTTTTTTTAATAAAATATTATAACCGACCTAAAAAGTTAATTCTCCCATTTATAAACAACTCGAAATATCCCACCATCATATTAAAAATCTAAAAACAACCCTAACTGTAACTTTACGTTGCCCAACATGAGGACTACATCATCTTTTTTAAGAGAAGGGTAACTATTATTAATGTCAAAAGCAGGAGTATCTGCAGTGGTTATTTAAAAATGTAATAAATATTTTCTTTATTTTTTTTCTCCTATGAAATTAAAGTATTTTGATTGCTCGAAGGGAGATTTAATTAACATTCTTCATTTTGATCATGATGTCATTTTTAGGATAAAGATCGAGAAAAGCATAACATTCACAAAGAAATGATCTAAGGAGTCAAATAGTTTTTCTTTGAGAAAGAACCAAATCTGCAAGAAGGTGAAAATACAGAAACAAAATCAGATCTATCGAAGAATGAAAGTAAAGGAACGACCAATAATAAAGTGAAAAAACTGAAGTCAGATCGAGGCAAATAATTCCAAAAGAGCATCTGTAATAAGTTTCTGAAAAAAGACGAAGAATCAATAAACAAATAGTATATATTGAAGTTTAATAAAAAATTTCCTCCCTTATTAAGTTTGTACTTCTTTTTTTATTTTTTTTGCAAAGAAGTAATTCACTTTTTACAATTCAATTTTATAATAAGTAATTTTAAAAGTTATAAGTGCACTTAAATTTCATGCTAACCAATGTTTTTATTATTTGTGCTTAATCTGCTCATACAAATATTATATTTACAAGATCACTTGATTCTCAGAATAAGAATGTCTTTGTGTAATTTATAACTAACTTTCAAATAACTAAAAAAATATAAACAAGAAAGTTACTAAAGAAACAAGGAAAAAGCGTACTATATTGCTACAAAATATTATTAAAGATAGAAAAATAGAAAGCGAAATGAAAAGGGAAATAATTAAAAAATATTGAGAAGAAAAAAAGGAATGGCCAGATTTAGTTATTTCGTATTTTCTTTTTCTTTATAATATCACATTTTTTTTGTTATGTTATTTTTTTCATAATACGGTATACATCATAGAATAATTTAGAAATAAAAGATAATCATGCATATATAATTAATATAGACATATATAAAAGATGTAGTTTATATTTTTTATTTGCAAAATTTTTTCTATCTAAAGATTTTTGCAAGAATATTATTTTTATAAATTTAATATTATCTTAATAATCGCGCGAAGCGCGAATAAGTTTACTAGTATTAAAATATAAAAGGTATCTGAGAGTTTAAGGAGAACATTTTTCTTAGTTTATATATTAGATTTTTTTAAAAAAAAAGTTGAACAAATGCATGCATGAAAGCTCTTTTAATTTCTAGTTTACTTAAATATTTTGAGATTATTATGATCTCCGGTTGAGGGTCCTATCTCCTACGTTCTCTCATTGGTTTCCTTCATTTTTCTTCTTCTCCAATTCTTGTTCTTTATCTCCGGCTTTCTTCATGTCTACCTAGTCCTATTTTTTATTTGTGAAATCAACTAAAAATATGAACTGATACCTACATTGTCTTTTATAAATTTGCTCGGTTGACTCTTTGGTATCAGAACAGATTCTTTCTAAAAGGTTAATGCCTAGAAAGGACCTACTAAATGGCTGCTCCACCGAATCTGGAAGAAGGAATCTCTACCACTAGACTACCTAGATTCAATGGCAACCTCAAGACCTACGAGTTAAAGAAGCAACAAAACCTAGAGATGGGGGAGTTAAAGAATGTGAAGAGTCTAGTTTTTAAAGCTTTCAAGAGTGACTCAAGTGAAGAAAAATCAAACATGACCTATCTCATTCGAAGATTTCAAAAAATGATGAGAAAAAATGGGATTTTTCTCAAGAAAGGAAATACCAGCAAATTCTCAAGTGAAAATGACTTGTGCCACAAGTGTGAAAAACTTGATCACTTTATTAAAGACTATCCACAACACAAGGTCGAATATAAAGACTATGTAAATAAACAATGGTGAAAGGGAAGAAGGAAGGACCAAGTCCAGGAGAAGGTCAAAAGAAGAGATGCAGTTGACATGGTCGTGAAGCAAACTCTACCTGCCTGGAGAGAATCCTCCAGTGAATCTGAGGATGAAGACACTCAGAAGTGCTTCCCTGCTTGCTCTAGATGATAGACTCTCACACTACGAATTCATATTTGCATCGATGGACAAATTAGATGATGATGAGGAGGAAAAGGTAAATTTTCTTGATATTCAAAAGAATCTCAAGACCTACTCTCAGAAGGAGTTGAGAGCTCTTGCTAACGTGTTAATTGATGCTTATCGATTATGATGTTTAAAGGAGAAATAGGGGTTAGTTTATGAGCTTGACGAATCTAAAGTAGAAAAAAACTCTTTGACTAATAGGTTCACTAAGTTAATTGATAAACTTAAGATGTCCTTCAAGAAAATTCTATCCTTAATAATGATTAGCTCAAGAAGTGCATGGACGGTGAGTCAAAAGGAAAGAAGATAGGCAGTGAGATTCAGCTCGTACTGAAAAATGAACTTAAAAGAATCAAGTTGAATCTTACTGCTCAGCTATAAAGAAATGAGAAACTTGAGAAGGACCTGAACAAAGTTAAACAGATCTTGACAAGTCACTTCGGTGGACCTGGTCCTCTCAAGCGCTAGCTTCTCTGAATAAAAAAAAATTAGCTCTAGAGAAGGTATTGGCTTTTAAAAAGAAAAGGTTCCTTATAATCCTCGCTGCAAATATGTGTATCCTGATAACTGGTTGTGTTTTCATTGCGTCAAAATGGTTACTATAAGGATGCTTGCCGAGGTAGAATCCATGTTTTTAAGAAGAACACAAAGATTGTTGAAATGAACATAGTAGCAGAGGCACTTGATCCCCAAAGAAGAAAATCTGATCTACCGGCACGGACTAGGAGAAAACTTATTCATCCTTCCTATCATTCAAAGGGACCCAAGCTAATTTGGATTCCTAAAGCTAATCAATGACTTTACTTGCAGGGTGAGGTGAGGGAAAGCAGTCAAAAATGGTATATGAATAGTGGCTGCTCGAAGCATATGACTGGTAGAATGGGAGATTTTCTCTCACTTAGAGCCCTTCAAGGAGAGAGTGTATCCTTTGAGAATGAAAAAAGAGATACATTTTTGGTGTGAAAAAATGAGCAGAAGGTTTCAAAATGACTTGTTATGTGAAAACAGATGCATGATCAAGCTCCTATTGAAGAAAGCCCCGTATAATTTTCCGATAAGAAGAAGGTACTAGTTCTCTCCCTAAGAAGAGAGGAAAGACTGTTACCAGAGAGGGACCTGGTACCACATTGAGATTGTTACACTCCGAAAAAATTTTGATAATTATTTAATGTTTGTATGCTATATTAAGAAAAGTACAGACTTTATATTGATCGTAAGTGAGGAGGAAAACATGTACGAAGAGAAAAACGAAGAGTATGTGAAGTTCATAAATAAGGGTCAATTTTAAACGATCATATATCTCAAACTATAATGAGTTAGAAGTCCTACAACCTATTAAATTAAAGGTGTATGGGTCTAGTTTTTAGAATATCAAACCGCTCATGAATCGGAGTTCAAAATAAAAATCTATGAGCATTTTATCTAAGCACTACCAAGCGGTGACGTGAGCACGACACTCTAGCGCCTCCATGCCCTACTTATTTAAAAATCAGATTTTTACTTACAAAAAATATTTTCATCCTAACCCAATTCAACCTGATTGCTAAGAACTCTATTTCTCTCTCATTTCCAATAGCTAGAACAAGCAAAAGTAAGAAAGAAACACCAAGTAAAGTTCAACCAAATACAAGCCAAGTGAAGGAGGTCATTTGCAAGATTGGTGTAGTGTGTTGGTGGCTGTTTTTGCTGTGTTTTGGCAGTGAGTTTGGGATGATTTTGCTGCATTTTTGGAGCAGTACTAAGCTTCATATATACTCCCTTTTGTTAGTGATTGGATACAAGGAATAAGGTAAGGATTCTAACATTTTAAGCTTGCCAAAACCTTAGCTAAGAAGCTAGAAATCGGAAGCTAAACTAGGCTGCCATTTTAGTGTATGTTTGCTGAAGTTCTGTCCATTTTTCTTAAGGATTGGAGCAGCTGTTTTTAGCTAGAAATATACCACAAATTCATGGGACTTTTTCACAAAGAAAATTAGGTAATTCTCCCTATCATTTCCCGTTAAAATGAATAGAAACAAGCTAGAATAAAGTGTTGAAATATTTTCTTGTTTGTTTGTGTTGTGGCTGCCATTGGTGTGACATTTTAGCTGGATAATTTGGCTTAAAATAGCCTTATTTCATAATTTAAATCTCAAGGAATTGAAGAGGGCCGAACTTTGGTTGTTGGAGGAAGAATCGGCTAAGGGAACACGTCGATACAAGGTATGTAAAGGCGTCATTCCCCTTATTTTTCAAGCACGACTTTGTACTGTTGAAAGGACCTATACTTCTGCATTTTGAACTCATGTTGGGACATGTATGATTCTATCCAAAGAGTTAGAAATGCTTGTCATTAAGCTTGAGTTAGTAAAAGTGGATTGGAATAAGTAATCTGAAGCCAAAAATGTCTTACTTAAGTTTGTTGGCGTATTATGATTATTGTAGCTACAAATTGAGTTTGAAAACCCCTCAGCGTGTACTGTGATATGGTCCTTTACATTATGTTACATATGTAATTTCAAATGTGTTTGGCATGCTGGTTTCTAGGAGGGTTTAGTAAGAAAAGTTAAACATGATGGCTAAATAAGTCTAAGTTAAGAATCGAGGTTGTGATTAATTAAGGGTAAATGAGCTTATTGAACTAGAGCTACATTGTTATGGTTATCTTTTATCTTATGTGTATGTTATGAATTATGTCAGGTTAAGGGAATATCTCATAATCCCTTTCCCTTAAACCGAATATTAAGCTAGAGTCTCTGAGCTTTAGTCCCTTTGAACACGATCTATAAATCTTGTTGAAACTTTTTGGTCATCCATAGTTCCTTATGATTTATACTAGTCTTGAATATATGCATTAAAGTGCTATTTTCTATCTTTACATGTTATATGTGCTGACTTGCAGTGATGCGTTACGAAGGAAGCCTATGCAGGCTGAAGATTTAGTATTCGTCATTTCTATATTATACGTGTCAAATTGACTCAGTATAAGCCCTATCAACTCCGTTAATGGTTATGATTAAGATTTATTGATTTTACTCTGATGTGGTACACTAGCTCGAGGTATTTTTTTTATCTCGCTGTGGTACACCGCCTAAATAAATTTTACCACGGTTTGGTACACTGGCTGGACAAATTTTATATGAAGTTTACGGTCGGCTAGATGCCGTCATTTCATTTATAGTTTTTATTATGCATTGTTTGATTGCATTTACACTTCAGTATTGAGTTATTGTCAGGTCGGTTGTTACTATTTCTTATTTCTGGCTCAGTTATCATTGTTATCTTCTATGTTAACAGTTTTCAGCCTTACATACCAGTACATTTCATTCGTACCTATGTCCCTTCATCTGGGGACCCCTCCTGCAATCGTGCTACAGCTACAGTTCGAGGCTCGGATTGTCAGACGCAGTAGGAGTCAGATTTCAGCGGATTTGTGATATGCTCCTCTCTTCCAGGAGCCATGTCCTAGTTTTGATTATTTTGAGTTTTGGGTACATCCTGGGCCTTGTCCTGTGCATTTTAGTTTGTTTACTCTTTAGAGGCTGATGTGGACTAGTTTGTATAGTTGATTTGATTGTGTAGTTGTGTCGGCTTTTCATTGCTCTGTTTAGCTTTATTATAGCCTTGTCAGTTTTTCAAGTTTCCTATTCATTATTGTCAAGACCTTATGGGTCTAGTATTTATCTTGGTTGATTGTGACAGGTGATTTGGTCAGCCTTAGCGTTACATTTACAGATGTTATATTTCCAAACCTCAAACATGATTTCCAACTAAGTAGTGCAATTTCTCTTGGAGATAAAAGTTTCTGGCATCTTAGCATCATGAGTTAGAATTATAGCCTGCTTCAATCAATTACAAATCAAGTTTCAGTTGCGCCCTACCCCAGTTTTGGAGCGTGACAGAGATGTCCTTCACCGAAGAATTTTTTTTTTTAAAAAGGAGGGAAAATATTCGCATGCAGAAGATCTTGGAGGTGGTCCCCTTACTGGTTTTTCGATCATCAAAACCAAAAGTACAAGACCTTCGGTGTTCTTTACATTGCTGTCATAGTTGTTTGTTAGTCTGATTATCTGTTGCTTCTAGTCAAAGGACCTGTGGTGGACTCATACAAGCCAAAAGTCTTCCTTTCCTAATAATGTTGGCTGAATTTTTGAAAAGTCATTTCACATCTCAAAAAAGAACTTGAAATGAATATATCCGATATATTTTATAACTATACTTGTCCAAAAAAAAAACTCACTCATTCATAGTTCAAAAATAAATAAGTAAAATTGATTTGTTAACTTTTTTTAGTGGTGGTGTTGCAGTTTAAATTACAAAGTTTGCTAGTCAATATGGTAGATAGAGTTACCTGGTATATGTCGATGGTGCATGGGATGTGACAGGTACCTTATGAAATTAATTGAAATGCGCACAAACTGAAAATTGCTCACCAATAGAAAAAACACAAAACATTTGTTTTTATGAGCCTAAGCATCAACCAAAGAAAAGACACTCAAATCTTGACAAAGTTTTATTTTTTGTGCATATTAGAAACAAAATTTTAAAAAATATGAAAAAAGAAAAAGAAATTGAGGCAATATTAATTCATTTAAATTATTATATTTAATTTTACAAATAAGAAATAGAACTATCCTCCTAATAAGAGAGTTAAAAGTAGAGAAGAAGAAAAGAGGTATATGGAGAAGAAAGGAAAAAAAAACATCTCACTTTTCCAACATAAATGTCTCCCACAAGTATGACATGGCATGTGAGACACATGGTGTATTCGGTATGAAGGAAAATGTTTTTCATGAAAATATTTTTCAAAATTTTTTCTTTTATAAAATTAAGTTGTTCCTCATTTATTTTCTTATATTTCGTATGCAAATAAAATATATTATCCTAAAATAATTTTTATATATCTAAAATAAAAACTATGAGAATAAAGATTGGGTGGGGTAGGGTGATGGATGATGGAAGGGGGGATCGAGCTGGTTGGGTGGGGTTGGTGGTGAGGGGTAGGTGGGGGATCAGGGTGAGGGTGGTTTAGGCTGAGGAGGGGGTGGAGTGGGGTGAATGGTTGGGCGGAGGGAGAGAGGATAGAGTGAAGTGGGGGTGGGTGGGGCGGGAGTTGGGTTATATGGGGGTTTGGAAGTGAAGGTGGGTGGGGTCGGAGTTGGGGATATGGGGGTTTGGGAGTGGGGTGGGGTGGGGTGGTAATGGGGGGCCAAGGTAAGGGTGGTTAGGGGTTGGTTGGGCAAGCGGGCAAAGGAGGTGGAGCATGTGTGGTGGGGTTTGGGTGGGTGAATGTAGTGAATAGTTATGAGTATAGGAAGAGATAATGTGTCTTGTTTTTCTTATTTTTATTGGGAAATTATTTTTCTTAATTTTGAAAGAGCTTATTCTAAAATATATATATATATTTCAAATTTTTTGACCAAGCAAATACAAAAAAATAAGAAAGCATTTTCCTTCATACTGAACACACCTATTTTACAAAAAAATTATATATATATATATATAGAAGGAGGTTATAGACATGCTTATTTGGCATGCTTCTATGACCTTCATTCCTATTTATATATAGAAGGAGGTTATAGACATGCTTATGTAGCACATATGAATGATGTGTACTTAAAAAGAAGCAAATTATATCTATTTTTCATATTAAAAAAACATGAAAGAATATATCACGTTCGGAATGAAGACAAAGATCTACATTGTCTTCTGGCCACTGACCTAAATATAAATGTTACATACTATTTTATTAAAATTAAAAACTATCAATCTGTAAAATTATTTATATATATATATATATATTATAATTTTACAACCGCGCAAAGCGCGGATAATTTCACTAATTTCATAATAAGAGGTAATAAGTACCTTATAGTCTATGAGCGGGGTGGAGCCTTTTTATTATTTACAGGTTCGAACAAATTATTCTATATTTATATTAAAAGTTTATATTATATAGAAATATTTAATTATGAACTAAATTATAAAAACATGCAACTAATTCGGTGCAAATTCAGAATCGTAACTTTTTAAATTCCGGTTCTGCCTTAAACTTTATAACAAATCAAAGTGATGATGGCAACAATGTACTATCACTAAATAATCTGCACCGTGACTTTTATGTGATTTGAGAAGGCACACGTGCCACTATCACAACTTCTCTTAACAACAAAAACAGAAGTAACAACCTCGTTCCTGTTCCAACGACTTCTAACTGTCTTTTCCCTCTTTTTATATTTCAATTCAATTCAAACTAATTAGTAGTGATTTGTGAAGATTATTCCATTTTAATCAATCAAATAAGTAAAGCTAAAAAAAAGAATTTTAGAAATTAATTAATTAACACAACCATGTCTTCTTATGGTGGAGAAAGCGAGTATGGTGGGAGTGGAATTGAATCTGATGAAACCGGGTATGGAAGCCGGTCGTCCGACTACGGAAAACCCAAAGAGTCACATGGATCTGGATATGGACGGAGGAGCGACGACGACGACGACCCCAAGTCTGAATATGGATCTGGTTACGGAACCAAAAGTGGGTACGAGGATGAAAGCTCAGGATACGGGTCAAGTTACGGGAAAAAGATGGATCACGACTCTGACGCGTACGGGTCGGGGGGCGGATATGGGAGTAAAACCGCATCCGGGTATGGATCAGGGAAAAGTGAGTACGAGGATAAGAGTTCGGAATATGGAACTGGTGGATATGGGAGTAAAACCACATCGGAGTCGGAATACGGGTCTGGTGGATATGGAAGTAAAACCACATCCGAGTATGTATCAGGAAAAGGTGATTACGAGGAGAAGAGTTCGGAATACGGATCTGGTGGATATGGGAGTAAAACCACATCCGAGTATATATCAGGGAAAGGTGATTACGAGGAGAAGAGTTCGGAATACGGATCTGGTGGATATGGGAGTAAAACCACATCCGAGTATGTATGTGATTACGAGGAGAAGAGTTCGGAATACGGATCTGGTGGATACGGGAGTAAAACCACATCGGGGTCGGAATACGGGTCTGGTGGATATGGGAGTAAAACCACATCCGAGTATGGATCAGAGAGAGGTGATTACGAGGAGAAGAGTTCGGAATACGGATCTGGTGGATATGGGACAGAGAAAACCAAAAAGAGTGATGACAATGATGATGGGAAAATTTCAGAATACGGGTCAAGTTATGGGCAAAAGACCGAGTCAGATGGGTATGGATCTACTGGATATGGGAAAAAGAGCGAAGGGTATGGGAGTTCAACAATTGAGAGGCCAAGTTATGGAAGGTCAGAGGAAGAGGACTACAAGAAGCCTAGCTATGGGAAGCGTGACGACGATGATGAAGGCTATGGTGTCGAGAAATATGTAAGTACCTGATTACTCTTCTTTTATTTTTTTAATCACACAACAACGACGTGAATGTACGTACCTCAATCTTATATTCTTCTTCCATTTGGTAGGGTGATGCTGACTCTTGATTCTGGCTCTGACAAAAAGTACCCCGACGATTGATCAGAGTGATTGCGTCACCGGTGCCAGATTCATGCTTTATTAGAAGTTATTATAGTAAATGAAAGTTGGCATGTCTTCCTAGTGTTTCCTTTACATTGCAGACACCGGTGATTAAGCAGAGTGATTTTGTCATCTGCTCCAAATTCATGCCATATTAATTACTAGTTATTATTAATAGTAAATAAAAGTTGGTATGTCTTTGTTGAGTTATGTTTGTATAGAGAAGGAAATGCTGGTAGTTATTTGTATTAGTAGTTACTTTGCTCTTCTCTACTTACTAGATGAGCCTGCCTGGTGTCTGATGTCATTTTTTATTGTGCTTTTAAATAAATATTTTTAAACAACTTTTTACTTTGTAATTTACTATGAAACTAATAATCTCAAGCAAGTTTTTACTTCACAATTTTGCATCTATGATCAATTTTTTCAGGAGCACATAATCAGAAAGTGCAAGTAAAATCATCCAAGTAAACTTTGAAAATAGATCAGTATCTAACTCAATCACATTAATATTTGTAATTTACATTTTGATAACTTCAGAGTTCATCCACGTTGACATGACAAAGCATTTCCTAAATATTTCGTTCTTGAATTACAACATCAAAATCAAATGTCCTCAAGAAAAGTACTAATTGATGATGGAATCAACTTTATCCTGTAGAATGACCAAATATTTTTAGGACACACTTGTGACGAAATGAAACTGAAAAAGCAATTTCATTAACCAAAAATTCCAAGGTTAAGTATAATAATGGGCATGAATTTTCAACCAGTCAACATGGCATTGTTTGCAGCAATAAAACGCTTAAAATTGCCACAGTTCCTAGGAGGAAGGATAGAATATCACAATCTTGTACCAGAAAATACATATAAGGTTCGCCGATGTGACTCAGTGCTTCACCCTATTAGGAAATACTAGAAAACGTGACTCTGCATATTCCGATCCAATTTACATTATATTTTACAATAATTTCAAGCAATAGAGAAGAAATACAAATTGAGCTATTAACTGGATCTATAGAATGCACTATCCCTTGTATTTATTTTCCAAAGTTTGAGGACGGTCCCAATGGTAAAATATCACACATTGTTCAATTCCTAAAAATGAGATCATAAAATACACAAAGGAGAGTAAGTCCACACAACTCTAGTATAATTCCTTAGTTTAAAGGTCAACCATTGGCAATTTGAGTTCATTAAGCTTACTATTGAACAATAATGAACCAATGAATTATATATAATATCTAATTCCGTCTTGATTGATCTTTTCAGAATTATCTGACAGAGTACTAAGACATAATTAGTCTATAAATTTAGACTAAAAATCTATGCAAAATTTTGACCAAAAACAAAAAAAAAAGGGAACATGATGTTACATGCTAGAGTTACTACTCATTGTACATAACTGTTTGGTAGAGTACAAGGACATAATTAGTCTTACGAACCTTTCGTCGAAGAATACAAGTATTGAAACATAGACATTTTAGAACAAAGAGGCAAAGAATCGTGACTATGAACTGGATAGGTTACAACTATCGAAATTGTATTAATTTCATACTTATAAATGTTAAACTCACTCAAATTGGTTGAATCTTTCTCAATCATCTTGGTCGAAACTTGTATGCAGCACTTGTACATATCATAAAGGTTTGAAACTCTTTTCTTATCTAAATCTTAAGGACAGGTCTAGAGGGAAGCTATGAGCATTACGTTCATACATAACTTACATTGATTTTTCTAAAGTATATTTCAAATTGAAGTAACAATTTAAGTATCTTGTATAATACTCTTGTCCTAGACCCTCATTCCTCTATGATTAATATTCAGTTAATTTGCACAAGTTAATTTGTGTAGATCTAGTCAATGAAAAGGCTACACTATGTTTTACATACGTCAATTTTAAAATTGCACAAAAGTACTATTTAAACCACTAAGCTAGTGATCTCTAATCAATTTGAAGATATAAAGCAAAAACTCCAATCATCATATTAATTAGTATACTGACAAAGATTTCATGAATACTGTACAAGCATTAAACAGAACAGATGAAGAATTTGCAATTGAAATGAATGTAAAAGAATAGGTAGTTAGTTACCTGCAAAATGTCGGCACTTGTTCAAGTTTAATATGACCAGTAATTATCCAAATCTTTACTTGCTTCGACAATTTGATTCAGCATACACCTTTTCACCAAAAGTTAAAAGCGACCCACTCTAATTTCAATTTAGAATGTCCTCCTTTCAGAATCAAATTGTGATATGCATTGTGTTGCGACTTCATAACATAGTGTAACTTTACAATTCTATCAAAAATACATTTAGGACTTGTAACATTTAGTAAGTCAAATTATAGTTTCCATCGTTCAGTATCAAAATAGAAATAAATATTTTATAACCTTAGTGTACTACATCTGCTCAGAGTTTGACAATGAAATTTTTTTTAATCATAAAAAATATCTAAGATAGTTAAAAGAAAAGTTGTTCAATGCCAACAATTAAGATCATTAGCCTAGATGTAACTTCATTTTTTTTTCACAGAGAACATTTAAAACTCAAGCTGCAAGAATATGGATATTATCATAGTTTCAATTCTCGTCAACTTATTTATGGCAACCGTCATACTTACCTCCAATACTAATAAACTTCAATTAGTTCACTCACTTATATTGTTTCTCATTTATAATTTATCCATAAATGGTCTATCTCAAACAGTAAAATGAAAAAGAGTGTAATGCATATTCTTGTAGTTCAATATCTTTCTTTTATTGTTAGATTAGAGATTTGTTTAGCAAGCGTTTCATGAAGTTTATTTATATAAGTCTAAATTTTGTAGTCTTTAACATTTAATTTATTCCTAAAAGACACACATTTGTACCGTGCTACATGAAATATAAAGAACAACCATTTAATATTATAACCAATAACACAATGTTAGAATAAAAGAGTGCCTAAATTACCTCTT
Organism: Datura wrightii; assembly: GCA_035772735.1. Taxonomy (NCBI): domain Eukaryota; kingdom Viridiplantae; phylum Streptophyta; class Magnoliopsida; order Solanales; family Solanaceae; genus Datura; species Datura wrightii. The sequence goes on along the minus strand of JASDFA010000008.1, from coordinate 107,732,215 downwards.
ACTGTGGAGGCAGATTACTTTTTTCCCATCTTGAACAACTTTCACTTTCGAGAACCTATAAAATTAAAATTTCATGATCATCATATTCCAACTAAATGAATTACAAATATTCAACATAGAAATCAACAACAATAATATGTATCTTGCGAAACCAGAGACACAAAAAAATGTAAGCACTGTTAATTTTATCCAGTAAGAGATCATTGGTAGCAACAAAATTGACTAAATAAATGAATATGTAATTTCTATTTTCTGTTGGTGCCTTTCTATGAGCTAAGATCACAAGAAATGAAAATGATTTTCATCAATATCGACTCAGAAGGATCAATTGCAATATTAAGGCTCAAATTTACATTTTTAATGGGGCAAAGAGGGGGAGGCCATGTCATGGCTACAAAAACTTGTTGCAAGTGATATATAGAGAACCCTCAAATCACATACCATTCAAGATTTACCAAGCCAAAATATGGGTTTGATTTTGTTTATGACAGATAAGGAATTATAATCACTGCCTCGATCTTTGAGATCAATGCAAAGTATAATATAGAAAATTCAATTAAAAGAACTACTCCTATCTAAAAGCTCAAGATGTCGATATTTCTTAGAAACAAGAAAAAACAAAGAGTATCCACATGAAAAAAAAAATTAAAAGCAAAAAGTAAAAGGCGACACATGTAATGAATTAATTAAATATTTAAGTTCCTATATAACCCCGTTTACAAATAAGCTACACATTGCAGAAAGTTTTCTTCCTGAAAAGCTAAAATCTGCAGTTCATGTAAGCAGCCCGAAAGCGGAATATATTAATTTAGGAAGTGTCTACCACTATAAATTAATACATGCATAGTTAAGAAAACTGGGGAAAATCAAAGGAAATCAATTCGCTGCCTCTCTGCAGAAAAGAAACTAAAGAGTCTATGATGAAAATACACAAAGCAACAAGAGAACAGTGAATAACAAGTAAAGAAAAATAAAAAGATCAAGAACTCAGCAGAAGAAAAAAAACAACAAATAGAGAGAATGGGATGAAGAAGCAGAGAGAAAGAGAGAGAGAAATACACAATTAAAATTTTCCTATAAAAATTATTAATTTAGACGGGTTAAAGTTTAACGTGGAATTGGCCATAAGTAACACGTGGAATCACAGTAAATCTGAAAAGTTAAACATTTGCCCTCATTTTTCGTTTTAAACACAAAAATATCCTTCGTCGTACCTCAGACTCACACTTATTATATAGTTAAAAAATAAAAGAATCCCAGAAAGATTTTTCTGGCGATACACTATGCCCATACATAAAAAGTTCTCTTTTGTTGTATCTATGTTCGAAAGTGTAAGTTGTGAATATCACTTGCTCTCTTTTTCAAAGTTTCACATTGATTTCTTATTGTACTGTTACATGGAAAATACCACAGAAACTTCTTCGTCCAATTTGTTTTAAACTAACACTTGACCCAAAAAAAAAAAGAAAAAAAAAACAAACAAAAACAAAGAAGGTACATTATAAAGTTAGAAGGTTAACTGCAATGGAAACTAATTTAATGGGGAAATTGTGGTTAGTCCCATCATGGTACCTTTTTTGTTTAACAATTATTTGAATAAGTTCAATAAACAGTGATATGTAATTAAATACTAAGTGCTCGTTTGACAGGTTATATAAAAATAACCTATACTTAAGTTAAAAAGTGTATTAAATAAAATATTAATAATATACAAAATTACTAGGAAAAATGACACTCTATATCTTCTACGATAATAATATTATCAAATTTAACCCATTTTTTAATTTTTTATCTAATCTACCCAACAATCTAAAATACTAATCTCTTCTTTTTGCTAGTTCTTTTTTTTTCCTGCTTTTTCATTCTTCTCTCTTTTTTTTTAATTTTTCTGCTTCTTCTTTTTTTCTTTTTTCTGTGGCTACTTCTTCTTCTTTCTTTTTTTTTCGGCTTCTTCTTTCATAATTTTTGTAATCAACTTTGTAGAGATTATATGTGAATTTAATTTTATTCTAAACGAAATATATAAATTTTTATAAATACGTCACTACAAAAATATATTCATGTATTATATTATTGATATCTAATGTATTTGATATGATTATGAATTTTATATTTTGATACTTAAAAATTGATTGAAAGTGATACTCACATTTATCATTACAAATTTAAACATTAATTGTTAGGTGAATTAAATTAAAGAATTTAAAATTTCATTGTTAGAGTTCTTAAAAGCTAAAAATTCACAACTGGGTTTTAAATTTGTTGAAAATTTTAACAAATTTATGATTGTGATTAATTGGTGGTGTCATTTCAAAGTTATTGTTAAAATTTGATGAAGAATTAAGTGTTGCTTCTTTAATTTCTTGATCCTTTTATTTTGTTGATTTGAAATAGTATTGCCTAGAAAAATATAAAATAGTTATTCATAGTAGATTAATCGATAATATATCAATTTCGTATAATTTTATAATTATGTAAAAGTATGTATAAATAGTTTTTACACCCTATTATATATTTTTGTACATTTTTATATAAAGCTAATATATTATGTACAATGAATGTATAATGTTATATAATATTGTATGACATTGTATATCGAGTTTTTAAACATTATTATAAAAGGAAAAAAATAAAATTTTTGTATAATATTGTATAGCAATGTATATTATTGTATATCAAATTTATTTTGGGTTATAAAATTGCAAAATAAATTTTAAGCTATATTTTTTTAATATAAATTTGATAATTATATATTTCTGTAATTTTTTCACACTAATATATATATTATTTTATCTAATACATTTTAATAAATGAATTGTCATGTAGGTCTGTTGAGAAGTTACTCTCTCATCTTCTTCTAGTAAGCAAGTAAGCAACAATGGAAAAAAAAAATAGATCCATGTAAAAGTGAGAGAATACAAGAATTAAAATTAATTGCTTACTGACCCTTCTTGGCGAACTTTCGATTAGGTGGTAAAACTATTTCATGAAAATATGATTTAAAATTTGAATTGATTAATATTTGCTTAATTTGTTTTGATTCACTTAATTTAAGTTATTTTAAGATTGGGATAATACATAATTTAAATTGATTAATAAATTTTTTTATTAAAATATAAAATATATTTTTTATTTAATATATTTTATAAAAATTATAATTACGAAAAAAGTTAATAAATATTTAAAAAATTATAAAATAAAAAATAAAAAAATTAAGGATCTAAAATTTCGAGAAGATATGCGCACTATTACGAAGAAGCAGGTACAACATATAAATTTCACGGTCACGGCTATTTACTAGTTTTAATATACACATTAAATTTAATTATATAATATTTTACGATGACAAAAGAAGAATATAAATTTTATGTGTTAGATTTGAAAATTTTAAAAAAAATAAATTAACCAAACAAAGAAAATGAAAAAGCTATGGATAGGGTGGGCATATTATGGAAACAAATAACAAGATAGATATTAGATTTGAGTTCTCAACCGTTTCATTTATTTTTATTAAGATTAAAATATTTAAATATACATATGAACATAAAATTTACATTAAAATTTAGATGTCTGAATTTGAATATATATTTGAAATTAAGATTTTATATTAAGATTTGAATACTAACTGATTAAAATTATTTAATTTTCAACATTTGAATATATAAAGTTTTTTTTATTTACAAATTAAAAAATATAATATTTAATAAAATTCTAAATTCTAATATTCTACCAGCAAAATATATATTATATGATGATCGGTGATAATAATAGCTAGCGGTGGCACCGGTGGTTATGGTATCAATTGGGAATATCTTTAACTAATACTTATGTTATGAGTAGTAGCTAGTAGTAATGGTGGCTAACTGTAATGTTAATAATGATGGTAAATGATGCTACGGTTGGCATTATATAGTGATGACTAATAATGATAGTTGTTGTGGTAATGATGATTTGTACTGATAATTATATGTAAATGATGACTAGTGGTGGTAACGAATGATTATAGGTATTGACAACGGTGTTGGTTGTGGATGAAGATGATGTTTATGATTGGTGGTTGGCAGCATATGATAACATAGGATAGCAACGCAACGGGCAATTGATAATGGTGGGTGATGACAGTAGCAGTGAATTGGTGAAATTGAAGAACTATCGTCTTTGCAATATACATCTTAATAATATTAAGATACTATTGTCAATTTTAACTTCAAATTTATTCGGAGTCATTAAATAATTGTAACATGGAAAAAACGAAGCTGATCATGGCTAATTTATACTCATTTTGTGTGACTGGATTAACTTGATCATGGCTAATTTAGCCATAACGACAGCCTCGGATAGACTATAATTAACGGTCCAATTTGGCAAACGCCCCAAAACCAAGCCCACCCAAAAAAACTAGCCGTTACAAAATTCAGAAGCGTCAAAAGCTCAACTTCTTTCAGAGCCTTCCCTCGTCGTCAATGAATGAGAGAACCAGAAAAACCTAGCCAACCAGCAATACAACAAAACCCTAACTCTGATCAACTCTTCGCGACAATCACATTGCTTTTCCGGCGATTTTGATGGATTCCACCGGCAAATCCACTAGGCTTACGCCTAAAAAGTGCTCCAAGAATTTTGAGAATTCGAACCCCAATGTGGAACTCAGTCCAGGTTTATCAAAATCTTCTAAATCACCATCGATGGCAAAATCAGTGACGAAAACCCAGAAATCAGTTTCCAGAAATCCTAACACAAATCAGTTGGCTTCACCTTCGCCCAAAAATAAGATTCGTCAGAGGAAGTTTGTAATCGCCAAGAAGAAGAAGTTTAATACGGATAATCTGAACCCTTCAATGGTTTGTAAGTGTAATAAGGATGGTGCTGAGAAAAAGAAGTGTCTTTGTGTTGCATATGAGAGTCTTAGGGCTTCTCAAGAAGAATTCTTCAAGAATCGTGGTGGAAATGAACAGGAGGAGTATGAAATTGAGAAGTTGGATGAAGTAAATGGAGCTGAAATTGGCGATGGAGAGGGAGTTACATGGTGTCACAGTGATTCGCCAGTCAGGCACATGTTGAGTCTAACTACAGTTGACCAGGACGAAACAATTCCTGTTTCAATTCCCGAGGGTGCATTAGTTGAATTGGGCGATTGTTCTGTGGCAGATGAATTGGCAGAAAGGACAAACAACGATGCGGGTTCGAGTGAAATGAGTGGTGTGACTATGAAGAGGAGGAGGGAGAGGTTGTTGGAAGAAGCAAGACAAAGTGTACCTGAAACTGGTTCTGGAAGAGTGAAGCATTTAGTTAAGGCTTTTGAGAAGCTTCTCTCTATACCCAAAACAAAAGAGTGTGAGGAAAAAGGGGAAACCGATGAAAATGAAGCAGAAGATTATAGCAAGGAACAAAAATGGGCATTGCCTGGCTTGCAGCCTTCCAAGATTCCTGAGACACAGGTATCTTCTTCTTCGTTTTGTCCATCTGATTTCTTCGTCACCTGTGAGAGTTTAGGCTTGGATTCACGTCGTGCCTCCTCATTGGATAGCAGCAGCCATGGATGGTTAGTACTTGAAACTTCATTTATTCTGCTAGTTTTTCTGTTTCATTTTTAGTATAATAAGGTATCATTACAAATTGACTATTGGTTGTCAACCTACTGCTTTGTCATTCATACAGATTATAACAGATTCCTACTAATTTAGGATCGAGATGTAATTTTTGTTTTTCAGTGCTGAAATATACTATTTTTTTTTCTTTTGCAAGCTTCAGTATTTCAAGCAGGACTTCAGGTGGTTGTCGAAGGAGCAGACGCAATGTAAGAATATTTTTTTTATCGTCCATCACAGATAGATGGAGAAGAATTCTGTTGATCTCTAAGCTCTTGTTTTTGTTCTTAATGCTGCAGAGTGCTGAATCATCAGGCACATTTGCTAAAAGAAGTGGGAAGAGAAGGCAGCTCAAAGCGACCTCCCAAAAGCCCTTCAAACTTAGAACTGAGGTTTGTGAATTGTGTGTTTGGTTGCTCTAACTGTTGGCTAATTGGTTTCCTATTCTATGATCCACCAGTTAATTGTGTCCTTTCATTATTGAAATGCATATATATCTGCCTTTTCATATTAGGATGTCATGCTGAATCTAATTAATCATTTATCAATTTACTTGAGGAGTTGCTTAGATTGGCTATTGCTGCAGGAAAGGGGAAAATGTAAGGAGGAAGAATTTTTAAAGAAAGTGCAACAAATGGTAGAGGAAGAGGAGAAACAGCGGATACCAATTGCACAAGGCCTTCCATGGACAACAGACGAGCCAGAGGTAGCCGAAGCTTTTCAGCATAGTCATTTCTAACCATTAAAGACTTAATATGTGAATGCATTGATCCAAAAAATTGTGCCTGGAACTTAAAAGGGAACACATCTTGTTGATCTATTTTGGAGACTGGACTTTTTTGAACCAAAAATCAAAAAGAAATTAGAGTAAAATGTTATAGGAAGTTCATAGTATTACCTCTCTCACACTGCACAAATCTTTTGCACTTGGGGTTATACTTTAGCCTGTTATGAAAAGAAAACTGAATTACTCTGTTTTCAACTGTTTAGTGTTTGCCAAAGCCTCCGATAAAAGAGAGCACAAGGCCAGTTGATCTGGTGCTGCATAGTGACATTAGGGCTGCTGAACGTGCTGAGTTTGACCATCAGGTAGATTTTGTTTGTTCTTTATTGACTTTGGTCATTCATCAACCTAAATTAATTCTTTTACTGAACGGGTTGCTTTAATTTCGTGCACAATGCTTCTAGGGATATCTCAATCTTTTTCTTTGAGAATATTTCATATGAAGTATGTAAATATATGTCTGTGTAAAGAGATTCTCAAAGAAAGTGCACCAATAAGAGAGGACCAAGCAAACTTCTTAGATTGCACAAAAGGGTGTGGCAATGAAGGAGGCTGAGAACCATGAGGCCTCAGGTTTAAATTTTAGCATTCCAGTAGAGACAAAATACTAGGTGATTTATTTCCATTTTGTCCTAGTCTTGATGGATAGAACTATTTGGTACCTATGCTGGTGGCGGCAGGTATCTCTGAAAATTAGTCGAGGTGCGCACAGCTGACCGGGACACTACGGTTATCGAAAAAAAAAAAACACTTCTTAGAGTGAAATTGTTAGATTCTTGTTCAATGTTATGTTTCATTAGGAAAAAGCATAAGAGAAATGCTTGCAATATGTAAAGAAAATAACCAAAGAGACATGCATAAGAGGACCGGACCTGTAATTGTAAATATTTGTGGAGGCACAGTAACTTATGCTCCTGGTTTCTCCATGCTTGCATCAGGTGGCAGAAAAATTGAGCCTTATCGAACAATACAAGATGGAAAGAGAGAGACTGCAGAAGGTAAGCCAAGCGATTTTCTGGGATGAAATATGTATACGGATTTTTTCACTTCCATTCTTGATATCTTTTTTATTATTACTTTCTCTAGGTGGCTGAGGAAGAAGAAATTAGGAGGCTGAGAAAGGAACTTGTTCCAAAAGCTCAAGCAATGCCCTACTTTGACAGGCCTTTCATTCCTAGAAGGTAACAAGTTTCCCACTTTACTTTATGCACCTTACCAAGTTTTGCTTCTTCTAATAGAGGAATATACTAGCTTTAATTAAGAATTACTTCTAAATAGGAAATTTGGTGGTCTGCATTAGGTCAACAAAAGATCCTACCATTCCAAGAGAGCCAAAGTTCCATATACCTCAACATAAGAAGATCAAGTGTTGCATGTCTTGAAATGATATGTACATACAAAACAATAGTGAATGGAGGATGCAGCAATGACAAGTGAGACAGCCCTGCATTTGGGTTTGCATCACTTGTTCATATTCTTTTATTCATTGCTGTATATGAAGCAATAGTTTTTCATAATCGTATCATTTTTGGGGGAAGGGAAAAGAAAATACTGATTTTGGAAACAATGGTATGAAGCAATATTTTTTCATTATCATCTCTCAATTTTGGGAAAGAGGAAAGAGAACAGTGATTTTGGCACAATGGTATGCCATCTCAATGAACAACTCTGTGATTATGCTATGAATGAGAACATTTAATTTTCGCTTGAAATGATCCTTGAACTCTCTTCTCATTGCTTGTCATTTTATCTGACAAACTTTTAAATATGTAAACTACAGCAACTATGATCGATCAGCTTTGATCACAACTAGAATCTCTTGGAGATGCTGCTGGATTACCATGTACCTGCAGTCAGTGAAAGCAGAACACAAATAAATCTGATGTTTAATTCACATCAGTAAAGAAACAAATTGTCTAACTTTGGTTCTTGTTTATTTGGCTGCTTCAGTGCCCATAATTTTTGTGGGAAATTTGCGCTTCTCATCCCTGAAATAGTAAAATATCAACAACATCCTTATCTGGCTAAGCACATTTAACCTTCGATTAATTAAAATGTTCAGTTTTGATCCTTTTGTCTGTAAAGCTCGCCAATTTAACCAACTGTCAACTGTAAATCCTTTTGCCTGTAAATCTCGCCATCGCAATGTCATGTAATACACATGAGAAATTATTACCTCAAACTCTTCCAATAGTGCAAAACAGTGAATTTCACCTCAACCACCCCACCAGTAATTACAATATCAAAAGTCCAAAACGACAAAGTGAGGAAAATGGCAAAAGAAGAAATGCTGCTGGCACAACATTGTTGCATGCTAGACAAAACAAGTGGGTCATATTTGGTTGAACCTAAAAAAGCTCATTTAACCATGTTCCCTGGGGGCCCCTGGTCCCCAATAGCCTCGGGAGGTGTCATCCGACACTGCTTTGTCCGGCTTTATTCAATATAAAAAAAATAGTTTGGTGTATCAAATATTTGCATTTTCTGGAGGAATCGATGAAGGATCGCACTTAAAAAGGATATGATATTGGCAGTATATTTAAATTTATAAATATTATATAAAAATAATTTTACTGTTATTCTAAAACTTTCATCCGTGACTTCACTAAATGTAAGAGTAAATAATTTTTATTTAAAAAAAGATCTATATATATTTATAAAAAGGACGTTTGAAATTGAAGCAGGAAGGAAACTTTAAAAACTTATTTCTCACATTATCCGATATTAGAGTATTATATTGGTCCAGTAATAAATTAGTGGTCTGCTTATATGGAAGTGAGCAATTTTTCTCTCATAAATTAGCTTTGGTGCTGAGTTAGATTTACGTGTAAAGATCAGGTTCATTCATGTTTGAGCTTCCGGTCCACGCTCCAGTTGGGTCTAAGTGTGAGAGGGAAGGGAGGCGAGTTAAAGTCTCACATTAATTGGGGAATGGACTAATGGTTTTCTTATATAGACTTGGGAAATTCTCCTATCATTAGCCAAGATATTACACCAAGTGCTTTCCAAAGTGTCCAATCTTGAATTTTTGTTCTGTTTAATGAAATCTTTAAAAATGACCTTAAGTTGAAAAAAGGAAGAACTTATGTTGTCAATCGAACATAAGTTTTAAGTTTTTTCTATAAAACGGAACTTGTGGTTAATTAAGCAGGTTCACTGTCTTAAAATATCTTGTACTTCTGTCTTTTAGGCACTGATGGACAACAGAAGCTTTAAGTATTAAGTTTCGCCTATAAGATAGAACTTGTGATCAATTTAACAGGCACACCGTCTTGAAATATCAGAAACTTATGTCTTATGGGAAAAACTAATTTATGTTCACTACTTAGATCCGCAGAGCAATAAAAAATTTATCTAGCGAATTTTCTGAAAGAGAAGCTATTTTCTAAAAAAACAACATATTATACGGGGCCAAAAAAATCAAAATCGGCTCCTTTTAGGGACATTTGTGAACTTTGTCCTTCATAAATTAGCTTTTTGAAATCGAACTAGACTTAAATATCATATCTTTACGTTAAAAATAAACTCATATAGAAATTGTGAAAATAAGCCGACACTGCTTGTCAAAATTACTGTATAGGCCTATGGCCCGGGAGAGGGAGAGTGTTGTGCTCTTTTGACGACCAAAAAACAAAAGGAATAAAGCACACACTGAAACTGTGAGGCACATGTTGCTACTCATGGATATTAAAACATGCTTGTTGCTTATGGATGAGTTCATAGATGTTGATACATTTGTACATATACGGGATTAAATTTTATGGATGGTGATTCAATTTTGTGTTCATTACTCAAAAGTCATTATTTTTTGTTTTATTACATAAAAATTATTTAATTTTATCTCATATTTCACAAAAGTAACTTTCCCAAAATTTAGTTAAAATTTTACCCAAAATGTGAGAGAAAATAGGAAAAATATCCCTTATGTTTAAGGATAGGTATAAAATGGTCTCTTAAATATACTTTTTGAGCATTTTTGATCCACTATCTTACAAAAAAATAGCCCTTTTTTATTTCATATATTTATCAAACTCTACCTAATAAATTTAACGAAAATTGAAAAATAAGTAAAAATAAATAAACAAATAAATAAAAATTTTAAATCTATTTATCATTAATGTAAAATATTTACATTTTCACTTACTTACCCTTTACCAATATACTATTTTGTTTAATTCAATTTTAGACGTTTTTTCTTTTCTTTTTTAACATAATTTTATTTTGTTCATACTATCTATACATTTATTAAGTAAATAAATATAATTTTAAATTATGTAGATATTAGTTTCTATAAATATTAGTATCAACACATTGAGTATGCGACCTAAACTATATTATTTTTAGTAAATAAAAGTTATAAAAAAATTTAAAATAGATAAAGTTATTTATTATTAAATTAAAAATCTAAATAGTTTTGGATGGGAGATTTTTTGGAGAGGCTAAGGACAGAACCGAAAAATTTGTTAAAAATTAAAAATGATAGCATGCTGAAAATTTAAAAAAATGTATACACAGTGTTTCAATTTTGATATTTCAATTATTTCATAAATAAATTTATTCTAACTAAACCTCATTTTTACTAGGATTTATACAATCGATACCTTTAAATTTGTGTCCAACGACAATAAAGAGAGGAAACACCTACGCTACATTTTTATTGAGCAGTAATGGTGAACAGAATAAACAAAAGAGTAAAACTAATAAAACATGTTTATAAAATTAATTAAACAAAATAGTATTAGTATGAAAAAATAAATTTAAGTATATAATTTTGCATTAGTGATAAATACGTTAAAGGAATTATTATTCAAATATTAAAATAATCACAAAGTATATTTTGTGATATTTAATATTATTATTAATTTTTCTTTCAAAAGGTGATCTAAATAAATAAATTTATAACTTTAATCCATATGTATTTGCCAAAATAAATTTTTAAAAGTTAAAATAAACATAAAATTAAATCAAAGTGTTCTTTTATTTGTTTAAACAAAAAATAAATAAAATAAGAAAAAGTAACTACAAAGACCAACAACAAAAAATCTAAACAAAAAATCTTGAAATCTTATAAGAGAAACCAACTATAGTCTATATGTACTAAAAATTATTATATATTAAATGACTAATTTAATATTCCTCGTTTAATATTGAAATATTAATTATTTTAAAAATATATAAATAGTTCTAATCAAGTGATTACTTGCAACATTAATATATCATTAATTAAGATGTAATATACTTTTCAAAGTGCAATTTTTTAAAATCATTCACTTAGAGAACACATGGTATTATAATTAAATAAATTTTTAAGTTTGAATATTGTAGTAATTGTGTTAGAAGTATCCAATTTAACAAATTTAAAGGATCGTGTGTGCTTAAATATCAAAATAAAAATAAAAATAAATGTATTCTTAATTAAAGAGATTATTTGAGGCTAAAACTCATGTATAAATGAATTACTAACAGTTTTCAAAGGGAATAGTCCATTATTTAAGTGGCTTAGTTCGAACCTTAATTTCAATATTTTGAATTTTAATTATTTTTTAATATATATATTTTATAAAGTCTCACTAAATAAATTAAAAGAGATTAAAATAATTTTTGACAAAATGCTACTCATAAATCTAAAGAAAAGAAAAAATTATTGGCAGAAAAGTTTGTCAACATTCTACTGTACAAAATTTCTTGTGTATTGTTATCTTTTATTTGCGATAGTATTCGAAATATTATCGTGATTACTTGTTAGTTAATATGAGAATTTGATAAGTTATGCCTTGAAGATAGTCATGTTACACAATTGAATTGAATATGACTTTGATAATTGTGTTCTTAAAAGAAAAGTGAATATTTACTTAGATAGAGATATAAGATATATTGACTTTATAACAATAATAATACAGATAAAGTAATCATCACAAAAGGCATCACTAAAATACGACATTTCTTATAGTGTTTATCTTACATGTAAATTTATGTAAATATTTATGAAGGAACGCAATAAACTATCATAAATTTATACATTAATATTTAAGAGTTATGAAAGAGTAAGATATAAGCATTATTTGGATTATTAAAAATATAGAGTTATGAGGATAAAAAGGTGTGAGTTGTAGATGAGTTTTTAAATTTTATCATAAATGAAAGAAAAAACTAAAAGAAAAAAGAAAAAAAAGATGAACATAGTTCTTGACCTTTAAAAAGTGTTAACTCATATGTTAGAATAAATATGACATTCATGTTATAAAGAATCTATTGAACTTAATTAATCATAAATAAATGTTAGATTAATAAAAATTGATTTTCTTCAATAAAAATTATAAGATCTATATTTTATTATTATTTTATTATGATATAAAAAGTTGCAGGAGTATTGAAATAAAGACCAATTAAGTTTTACATTAAAAAAGTTTGAAGAAATGACTTTTTAATTTCTTAACATTTTATATTTAATATAATTAAAAGAGTTAAAAGAAATTATGATTTAAAAAAAATCAATAGTCCCTTCTCTTCCTTAAAAAAAAGGTCTGCCAACAATTAATACAAATAATGATTTCAATTTGAAACTATATCTAAAACAAAAAAAAATACTTATAAAATAAATTTTCAAATTTGAATTTGTTTCCAAGTTGGAATGAAACATTGATACAATGACAAAATAGTATTTTCGATTAGCATAATCAAATTTAATTTTAGGTGGAGCGCATACGAAGTTGAGAGCGTCGATAAAAGTTGATGAACATGTTTATATATTCTATACACTAACAAAGTACTTTGGTATGTAGTTGGACTTTGATTTTTCAATATTGTATTTGTCATATACTATCTTCTTCATTTTTTTTTTTGTCTTTCTTTTTCACGTTCACATATGTTCATTTTTTAAAATAAAAATTATGACTTGTATGGTTGAAAAAGACAACTAAAAAAGAAGAGAGAGAAAATAGTTAGGAAATTAAACCCAGAAAATGGTCTTAGAATAAGCATATATAAAAAATTAATAAAATCAAAAACTCATTCATAAGTTATTTCATGTTAAGGCATGACATACACAAAAAATAAATTTTGGACGACTACATCTTCTAAGCTTATGTTGAGATATTATATGAATTTAACTTATATGAGAAAAGATATTAAAGCGCAAATTTCTACACTTTTTGTCATTATACTAAAGAAAGAAAGATCTAAATATTGGTAAGGATAAGTAAGAGGTCTCCTTACTACAACCAACCAACAAAAAATTATATAAAATGGGGTTATATAGAACAAAAGCGGAGTTAGGTACAATAGAATAGAGAAAAATATTAAAATGCGACATAGACAGTAGCTTCCACATTTTAATTTTTTGAAAAGCAAATCAAAAACAAAATCCATATGTGTCTACAAGACAATTCTAAAATTTAAATACTTCTAATTTTGACTGGACATCAAACGCCAGAAATAAGTTTTCACAAGATTTCCTTGCTCTTCTGGAGATGGAAGTTGCGGCGGCGGCATCTCACACATAGCGTGTCTGTCTTGTTCCTCCTCTTCCTGAAACTTCCTGTTCCCTTCCCCATTGCAGTGCAGATGCAGAAACCCTATCGTCTTCTCTATCAATATTATCTATATGTTTTAATAAATATGAAATTATATTCATCTCGGAAAAAATTCTACCAACAAACTATAACAATGTGAATATGAGAATAATCTTTGCTTTACAATTTATTTATATAGATATACATGGAGAAAACACTATAAATTATCATAAAATTTATAAATTAAATATTTGGAGGTTATGAAATGAAAAGGTTTGTGAGTTATTGAGATTATTAAAGATATAGGTTATGAAATGAAATTTTCAGCAAATAAGAGAAATATAAGAGAAAAAGGTCAAAAAAATGAGAAAAAAAGAACAATACAAATCCTAGCTTATGAGACGTGTCACCTCACTTTTCGATTACTTTACTTTATAATACATATAGATTGATTCCTATAATATTATATATACTAAAAGCTAAAATTGTATAAAAATAAATATTATTAGATAATTAAATATTTCACAAAGAATTATTTAGATGATGATGAAGGAGTAAACCTATTTATTATTTGAAGGGTATATTAGTCTCTCAATATTTGGAGGTTATTTTAGTATTTTAACTTTTCACTTTTGGTCTTATTATTATTATTATTATTATTATTATTATTATTATTATTATTATTATTATTATTATTAGTTATATTTATTTATTTGAACTTTTCACTTTTTGGCTTCTCATTTATATAGTAATAAATATATAATTATGATATGATATGATAAAATATTAACATTTAATTATGTATTTAATTAAATTTTAATTTACTGAAGGGGAGAAATAGTAATATAACTTTTCACTTTTTGGCTTCCCATTTATATAATACTGTAATATGATGGTGATTTTTATATATTATATTTATTTTTATTTTATTTATTTATTTTATTTTGTGGAGGGTTAAAAGAGTAATGCAACTTTGAAGTTAGAAATTTTTCACTTTTATTATATTTTAATTTAATTTCTTTTTATTATTATTTATTTATTTTATGTAGTGGAGCTTGTTTAATGACATAACATTGAATGATATTAACTAAATAAATGAAATAGAAAATAATTTTAAAATAGAAGAAAAATTTTAAAAATAAGAAAAAAAAAATATGAATGGAGGCTTAGAGACGAGCCACATCAACATGCCTCTAAGTCTCTCTCTCTATATATATATATATATATATATTGATGTTTAATCATCAATTTGGGAGTCGTAATTAGTGATCAATAAAAAGAAGTTAAGGTTATTCCTCATTTCGGTAAAAATAGACGGAAAATTTTTCTTGTACCACTTGAAATAAAATGTCTTACGAAAAATTGCATTTTATTACGACGATCATGTTGTATGTAAAAAAAAAATACTAACAAAATTAATAACGCCGTTATAAAAAGAATTTGACGATAGAAATTATCATAAAGTTATTAAAAAAGTGAAGGAATTGGGGAGTTGAAAAAGATAGTTTGGGTGCGTCATGCGGTGGCTTCAATACCTTCACTTCTTTCCAACATCTTCTTATCCTTAAATTGACATTAATGGCCCATTCTTTCTTAATTTGGTCTTTGACACCTCACATAAGACTACTAGACTAGTTGCAAGTAAGAATGGCAAAATTAATTCAAAATTCATCTAAATTTTAATGAATTTGGGCTATCATAATTCGTATTTTTAGAAGTGTTTTTTTGTTCAAGATGAGACGTATTAAAAATATTTTGAGGTATAAATAAAAAGTATAAGTTTATAAAGCGTAAGATTTAAAATTTGAAGCGTAAATCGCGATGTAAAAGTATAAATTTATAATGTTAAATTTAATTTTTATTAATTTAAAAATATATTTATTATTTTCATAATAATATTTATATTTGTTTATATTATATTTTTATTAGATAGTGATTTTTTCTTTAAAAAATATATATATAAATAAAGAAAACAATTTTTATAAAAAATAATATTATCATAAATAATTTTTTAGTTGAGATTAGCCTAAGTTAATCATCACAATCATCAATCTGAATAAATTCATGATGATATTCAATCTTTATTCAAGAGAATGCTCAATCTTAATCCCTAAAGTCTACCTTTGATTTATTCTTTTTAAAATTCTTATAACTTCATTATTTATCCAAATAAACTTTTTTAGCTAAGATAAGGAATTTACAATGACGTGTTTCTTTTTATTTCATCTTTAAATACAATGACGATTTATTTTAATTATGTATTTTATTAATATATTTTTTGTATAGAATCCCAAAAAGTTTTAAGGAATTAAAATATATAAGATAGAGTTCGAAATATTATAATTTTTTAATATCAAATATGTTCGGCTTAAAGTCTAATGTAGCACGGCAATAGATATAGTAAAAGATATTGACGTATTTTTGTTTTCCTTTTCTTGTTGTGAATAAGTTTTTATTTTTGAAGAATTTTTTAAAATATATAAATTTACATAAAAATATTATATCATATTCTAATTTATATAATATTATATAATGTTATATTGAAGGGAAAGTGTATATATAAAAATATGGATTAAACTAGATAACAAACTCAAAATATGAACTAAAATGTATAAATATCTCTCCCAAACCTGGAATATAATTTTCCCTTTATTTTTCAACAAATCTTCTAGACCTATATATATATTGTTAGATTTTAAGACTAATCTATTTAATTTACGTTTCTGTGTATTGTGTAAAAATTAAAGTATATATAAAATTAGAATTATTCAACTATAATGAGATATTTTTATGAATTTATTTGCTTTCTATCAATATTTTGTATTTTAACATTTGTGATTTAAAGATAATATAAAAATAAATTAAAACTTCCTTCTGTGAAGGAAAAAATAATAATAAACAAAAAGTATTAAATTATATTATTTTTAATATATACTATATTTTGTTATAATATTTTTTATGAAATAATTATTTATTTATTTTATTTAATAATTTTTTTTTCTAAATAGATTATGTATTCGTCAATGTTCTTTAACGATGATTTTAGTATAAAAAGTTTAGTTTATATACAAAGATTAAATCATCAGCTCGTATAGATTTAAAATTTACGTTCACAATATAATGTGGAAATTGGACAAAGTTATTAGTATAATTGTTGAGAGAATTTCATATATATATATATCTTGATTATGGAGCAGTATGGTCTTAATTTCTTGTGCTGGTATATTTTGTATGTGTTGAACGGATCGATCAAAAATAAGTATTTTATATAGACCTTGTAAAATAAATATTCTTTAGTCCATTAAATGCAATTATGCTTTGAATCTTGATATAATTATCATTAATTGTGTATGTTATTCATTGTCTCGATTCATTAAAAGGCGAGATTCTTTTGTGGGTCAATATGTTTGATAAATTGGAAATTTATATCTCGATTTAGAGGATACCTCTTTATGAAAGCTTATAAGTTCTCATGTGCAAACCCGACCCTGTGAATTTTATATCTGACGCATGAAATAAGTTAAGTGATGGAACCTTCCTACTCTGGTTGAGGAAATCCCGGTATTTGTTTTGGGAAAGACCTCACTCGCACATAATATAGTAACATATAAGGCTTTTCTTGAAATAGGTGGGCGAATAACCAATCCAATAAGCCAAATGTCTAGAGAAAATAATTAATAAATTAAATTATCAGTAATTTAATTTAATTTATTTGGTTAGTATATGAATCTTAACACAAAGAGTTAAATAAGGTTTAATAAAAGAAATTAAAAATTGAATTGAGGAGTGCAGTTACGAATTTTAGTAGTATAATTCGTAATTTATTATGATATAATTAATTTGGAAAGAAACAAATTAATTTCATAATAGAGGTCATCGATCTTCTTGACAATCTCCATCCTCTTAACGATCTTTGTTCATGTTTCAAGAGCTATTTCGATCTACATTTTGTATTTTGAAATTGTTAGTTGTTTAGATTACAGTAAGTTGTTTACCAAACTTTTTCTGCGTTTATAGCATGTCGTTTTCCAACAAATTAGTAGAATGAATTTTAGTAGCTAAGTTGATTAGCTACTTGAATTTTCGCCTTGTTGGTGAGGTTTGATTCCCCACCTTAAAATCTTCTTCCACATTTTTTTCTACCCTCACTTCTTTTTTAAATATAAAATAATATTAATATTATTATTATTATTATTTTATTTTATAGGCCTCTTTTATATTAGAAAAAATCATGAAATGTAAGTATAAAATTTGTAAAAATAGTAGGTCAAATTAGACGGATTGAACTAGTATAACCTATTATTTAGCTCTCATCTTAATTCAATTCATTTAACTTATTTATTATTTCAGCGTACTTTGATCCGCTCAAATTCCAATCAAATTGCCAATTTAACCACCCTTACTTACAAGTTAGAAGGAGAGAGGAAAATCGGAAGGATTTAAGTCATATTCTCGCTTTATATTATTAATAGATTTTAACTGTGTAATAGTAAGTTAATTTTCCTTTTTATCAAGTTATTAATTAATAGTAATCATCTAATGAATCGAAGAGAAGAGAGTATAATTTAAACTCAATTTCAGAAGGTGATAGAAGAAGTGTTTTAACTTTGCCTCTATTGAACTTTTTGCAGAAATAGAAAAGAACATCTGGTTATCATGACATTGTGTTACAGTATTTACTCTACCAAAATTACATTTTTCTTTTCTAATGACAAAGTGACACAACGTGCAAAAAGCCACACGTGGCTTACATGCCGTATATACATAGCAAATTAAAGGAAATCAATCACATGCACACATGTGACTAATTTAATTAAGCCCTCCTATCCATTTAGGACTATGTGATTGATTTTCCCATATGCTTAACTATCGATTAGTGAGTTGATTAATAATTGGGAATTAATTTATAGTCTTGTGCTGACAAATGGAAGAAGCAAGGGACAGATGATCAGTTAGCATGCAGGGAATGTGCAGAACATGCTGTTCCATTCATGCTGCTTCACTGTCCATACTTTTCACACATGCCGTTTCTTCTCCTATTTGGTGATTAGGCATTACATTAATTAAACTATAAAAACTAATTTATGAGATAAAAGGTAGGAGATTAATGCTTTCAGCCCTTTTTCCCCCTATCTTATGTTACTGGAAACTACTATATATGCAAAATATTACTACTGGATTAGTGGTGATTGGTGAAGTTAAAAAAAATTAAGAATTTTAATTTGCGATTTAAAATTATTTTCTCCGTTCATCTTTATTTGTTCTGTATTGATTTGACACACTTCTTAAAAAATAATAAAAAGAATGACAGTTTTACTATACCACCCTTTGAATATATATTAAATTTAATGTTTTGAAAAATGCATTGGAAAATGACTATAATTAATAATAAGGGTAAAGTAGGAACTAAGTGGTAAATTGTCTATTGATTTTTTAAACTAAACAAGTAAAAATTGATATCTATTTTTAATATAGTGGATAAATAAAGATGGATGGAGGGAGTTGTACGTACTTCTTCATTTTAATTTATTTATCATAATTTGATTTGACACGAAATTTAAATAAATAAATAAATTTTGTTGAATTATATGGTTTTAATTAAACTAAAGATTGTGCATAATGTACTAAAATTAATGTCCTTTGAATCCTGTAGTCTTAAATATGTCACGTAAAATGTGAGTATAAAGAATTATTACTCCATCCATTTCAATTTATTTATCTTACTTTTCTTTTTAATTCGTTAAAACAGAATATATTTTTTTCTTTTTTGGTAACTCTTTAGTCCAACTTTTCACGTGGCATGTTTAAAACCATAAGATTGAAGGATATTTTGATACTCCCTCCATTCCCTTTTAGTTGTCATGTATACTAAAAATAGTTATTCCAAAATACTTGTAAATTTAAAAAATCAAGAGGGAATTAATTATTTTTTTCAACTTTGCCTTTAGCATTAATTATTCTAGATTTAACAGTCGTGTAAATAGATAAAAATTTAAAAATTAATAAGAAATATATAAATCAACTCATGCTCCTAGTTAATTTTCTCTTAAGAATTGTGTACAATTTATTCCGATTACAGAAAAAGAGAAAGTATATTCTACATATTTTTAATTTTAATCGAGTAATATATTTGAAGTTGCAGCAATCCACTGTGCATGTGTTTATCCGATCCCATGTGCTTTTTCCCTTTGGCCACCGGCGTGGATATCTCTTTGCTCTTTTCTTTTCTAATCTTACAAATTGTTTAGCTGGCCCCATGCTCACATTCACATGTGCCCTTTTAGGAGGCCATGAACATTGAACTCCCCTCTTTCCTTTTTTTCTTATTTCTACTGTACTGACTTTATTGCCCTTCTCTTGTCTACCTATTTTATGCCCCTTTATTTATTACTCTGGACATTAATTTCATCTCTTCTATATTCCAACTCTAGTATACGTTTTTTCAAATGGTCAAGTTCAATGCTTCTACGACCTAAGTACTTTGTCTAATCTTTAAATTGAGATTCTGTTTCTACCTTGTCGATCGCTAGCTACCGCAATTAGTTATAGTGGCTTAATTATGTTTCTTCATTTTGATGATAATATTTCATTGTCTCTTTTTATGATAAAGATTTAGAATTGACGTATAAGAACGAAAATCATTTTTATAAATTAGACTAAAATGTTCCAATAAAGTGAATGTGGGGAAGTAAAAGATTTTAGAGTTTATTTGGATATTTGACGAGGGTAATTTGGGAAACAAAAGTTGAAGGTCCTGTCCGTTAACATGTGGCATAGAAGATAAAAAAAACAGCTTTACTATTCCTGATAAATTTCGTGCTCGCTAGTTGTGCCCATCTTTCCCGCGATTATTTTTCGACTCATATACACACCTAAATCGGTGTCGTTTTTGTGACTAAAATATGTAATAGGACTTCCTCTGTTATGAAATATGTGTTATTTCTTTTTTTAAAAAAAAAAATTATTTAGGAGTCATGAATTTTAAAATTATATTTTATTAAGTTAATTTAATAAAAATATTATAGGTTATAAACTTTTTATGTTAATATAATTAAAAGTTTTTTTTAAAATATTGATTAAAATTTATGTAATTTGAATTTTAAGAAAAAAATGATAAATATTTTAGAATGAAAAGGATAATACTCAATTATTATATTCTCAAGGTGGCAAAAGAAATTAGGATTGAAGAGATAATTCAGCTTAACTCTTTATGATCCAAATAAAAATAATACTTCTATAAAATAAATTAGTTTTAGACATTTTATTTGTAAAATCATAAGATTAAGGAAAATCGTAATAAATTATGAAATTAATGATCGTGTACATATTAAATAGCTTGTCAAATGTAGTTTATATTGTTGATCATGATATAAATAAAATTTGACTTTACATGTCTTATTCTACTAATTATTATTATTATTCGAGTAATTCATTTATTATAAGTTATTTATAATTAATTTTTTAATAACCTAATAATATACTTTTTTTTTAAAAAGAACTTATGATTTATGCAGATAAAATTATTTTTATCTTATTTTTTAAATTACTAATTTTATTTATCATGGCCAGTTTTCAATAGTTATTGCGGGCGGAATAAGATAATATATTTTAAAATTAAATTTAGAATAAAATTTATATTATATTTAATCAACATTATAAATTTATAATCCTATTCATATATTTTATCTTATTTCATAAATCTAAAATTATTTTATTCAATAACAATTTCGAATTAATTTAATCCGCAAATCAAACCTACCCTTAAACTTGTGATGGCAGTATTGTGGTTCCAGCATAAACAAGTGGCAATAATCAAATGATTTCCATTTACTTGAATCCCAAAAACTCATCACCCCTTTCGCTATAAGTACCAATTTAACACCACCCCAGTTCCGTTCACCAGAAAACTCCATTCCTAATTCTTCCCCTCTAACCCCGTCCGGCGCCCGGAGCTCAAATCTCCAATCCCAAATGGGTTCACGGCCACAAAATTCCAGTAGCTTGAGGATGAGAAGAGCAAAAAGAAAAGCTCCGAATCAGAAACGTCCGGTAGATCAGGTAATTAGCAGGGGTGATAATAATTACAGTTCAATTTCGGAAAAATTGGAGGCGCTGAAGCAACTTCTGCCGGTCAACAATGGTGAATTGAAGGCCAATCAGTTGTTCGAAGAAACTGCTGATTATATCGTTCTTCTCAGAACCCAAATCTTCGTTTTACAGAAGCTGCTCGATTTTTACGAAGATGGCTCTGGTCAGTCCCAAGATAATAACAATAATAATAATAATAATAACCATATTAATGCTGTATAGCAGTATCTATTATTACCATTTCTTTCTCTTTTTTTTCTTCTTCTTTTCTTTTTTTTTTTTTTAAATATTCTTAGATTTCTCAATGGGTAGTTAGGTTCTCAATTGAAGGTCCAGTAATCATATAGTAGAGTCTTATATTTCTTTGAATCTTTCTTGTTTAGCGCTGCTAAGCGTATATTTCTGTAATGTGCCCTAATGGGAACTGCGGGTGATGATGAATACCCAACATTTTCATTCTAGGTAATAGATGAATTATTATTACTAGTATTATGCTTAAAAAAAACTCTTTTAACTTAGTTTCTTTTTCATGCTCGGACAATTTAATTCTCCCATTTGACTTTTAAGATGTGTTTGGCATATTTTCATCGAAAATAAGTAAATTATTTATTTATTTTTTTAGTGTTGGTTAAGTAATTTAAAAATATATATATTTTTAGTGTTTGATAAGTAGGAAAAAAAATTAAAATTAAATTCTTTTTAATTTTATTAGAAAAATTATTTTTTATCAATTTTAAGGAACTTATTTTTTGTGAAGAAAATATTTTCTCCATACAATTGCAAAATAATTATTGAACGAAAAGTTAAAAATGTGCTTAAATATGTGTAATTAAATAAAAATATTCTTAGATAATAGTTTGATTTACGAATATCGTCTTATTAATAGTTTTATTTTAAAATGTCTCTACCGCTAATAATTTGATTCAGAAATACCTTTATTATTACTTAATTGGTCAAATATTTTCTCTATAAATATATATATTATGCATATTTTATTTCTAACAATACTTTTAAAAAAATGTTATTCTTTTTTTAAAAATCACTTTAACTAATCAATAAATAAAAAATAATGTCATTTTTTCTTCTTAGTCTCATTTTATTAATTAAAAAATATTTTTTTAACTGATAAAATAGGTAATTCTATTATTAATTTTTATTTAAAAAAATGATAAAAAATTTATATTTTTGAAAAATATTTTTCAAATTAAAGTGGGATAAGTATTTGTTAATAAAAAAATAAATTTTATTTATTTAAAAAAGGACATTTTTTACATATTAATATGAATAATTTTGAAATCAAATTATTAATTTACATTATTTTTAATTTAATTTCTCATCTTTTTGTTGAAAAAAAAAATACTCGAAAAAACACACACATGTAGTTTGTATTTGTCTTTGTGGTTTATGCCTCAGCTAGCTTCACTATGTTGTTGTGTGAATTAGTTAGGCCTAACAACCACGCTTCTACTTATAATGTATGGATTTGTTTTATATATCTGATATTGTATGGAGTAGCTGGTAGTCTGTCTTTTTTCCATAGCTAAATATATTTGAAAATGAAATTTTAAGTTTTAAATTTCATACTTTAAAATCTGTAACTGAGAGGAGAGGTATATATAACTCATTTTTGGCGTTACAGTAAGAGGTTTTCTGGGCATTGTCCTTTGTCACGTGCTTTGTTATGGACTGCTACTAATTGCCACATGTGCACTATGTCCCTGTTTACATAAATGACTTTTCCTTTAATTTCTTTTGCTGCTTACAAAAACTGTCAGATTCAATCTCATAAAACCCACCTCATAACGTTGAAACTTTTTCCTTTTTCGCCAACATATAGCGATCACATAAGATTGGCATGCATTTTTTATAAATTTATTTTGGAAAACGATCTCATGAAATAGGTTTAATCAAGTCTATTTTCTCTCATAAACAAAATAGTAGTTGATATTAGTGTTAGGAACGAAATAATCGGATGTCATGGGTAAACTAACACAACACACCTCGAAAGACGATAAACGAGAAATAAATCAAAAGAGTCACAATAATTCTACGTGGTTTGATCAATCGATCTACATGCACGAGAGGAGATGAGCAATCCGCTGTATAAAAGAGAGTACATAATATCAAGAGAAGTGCCCTCATAAAATTCACTCGGAAAAAAGAGATTCACACTATCACTTTGTGTCTCACAAATTCTCCCCCTAAACAAGATTCTCAAAGTCATGACTATATTGTGGATGCTATCGAGTTAGAAGGAAGGACTCTCAATTTATACGGTCCACACTTTTTTTTTACGTACCGGACAAAAGATTAGTCAAATATAAAAGAAAAAAAACAATCTATGTTTAACCCAATTATGATAAGAAAGTCAAGGCAAACACTCAACGATGAATGTAATCATAATTCATAAGATGATTTATAGAAAAACATAATTCAACAACAATATTGACTGAATGTTCTTCTTCTTACCTGCTTGATTTAATTTCAACACGTTCATCTCATCGATCAATTGATTAAAAAAAACACATGAAAAAGTGGGATATTTTATTGGGTCTGAAACATAATACATCACACGTCAATGTTCTTAAATTGTATGAAAAAAAATAGTATTAGGTTCAATTCTTGAAGGTTATTAAGGCAATTATTGGGACAAGTTAAACTTGTAAAAGTAAAAGGAGACAGAAACATTAGTTCTTTCATCTAACATTTGTTGCTTTGTTTTGTTTGTTTGTCTTAATATATAATCTTAGGGCCCAAATTAAATAAGTTACATAATAAGTGAAAAAAACAGAAAGCACAAGCTAAGGGATTATCTTTCCCACAATATGACCCTACACAGTTCAATTGAGTAAACCTTAATTAACTTGGTGCATTAATTTTTCACAAGATAAAGTAGAATCCGTCATGATTTATTAACAATTTTATAAAATAGGTTTGAACCAAAATAGTAATTATAAGTCATACCAATTCTGTATGATTTGACTAAGTGATATTTATTTTCACTTTAATTTATAATTGTTAAAGTTAAATTTATAAATATTAGATGTGATCGTACAAACAAGTATTTCTCGCGAACAGAGGCGCATGTAGCCTTAAAGGGGTGGGGTTCAATTGAACCCATAACTTTCAACGTGGGGCATAAATTATGTATAAAAAATTATTATATTTGAAATTAATAATGAATATGAATTTATAATTTTAAAAATATAATTTTCAACACTAAAATTTTAAAATTAAACTCATAAAATTTAAATTATGAATCGGCCTCTGCTCGCGGAGAGGATTGCTTTGACTACTTTCTTGTTAAACCTCGGCACACCTAATGGAGCTGCCTTTTACCGGGGAGAAATGGAAAAATAACAACTTTTTAAACCGTTAATCAGTTTTCAAGCTGCATTTTGAAATTAATTAAATTTTAGTCATTTCTAATACGAAAATATCATTTGAACGATTATACACCTAGATTAAAATATGGAAAGTTTTAAAAATTTGAATATACCCGGCACAACATGGAATTAATGGACTCCAGGAAGCGTTCCTGGAGTTAGAACTGAGACGGTTCAAACTTCAGAATAAGAATTTGGAACTCTAAAACTTGTACTAAACCCCTTAGACAAAAAGTCCAAAAGAAGTACCGTGAAGTTATTATTTTTATATTATTTCACGTATCTATTTCACTCGTAATACCTATTTATCATTAATTTCACTCACGAAATAATCCTTTAATGTTATTTTCACTGGTGATACCTATTTCAAACTCTATAAAAAAATTTGTTGAAGTTTGAATTGCATTTGTAATTCCAGGAACTTTTCCAACTACACCTGAGTTATTCCAGTTTTTAGCTAAGAATAGTTTTTTATCAAAATCTTAGTTTTGCCTTAAATTACTTTCTCAATTACATTTCAAACAGTGACTAAATATTCACAAACAGTCCAAATCCTTGCAATCCGGACTAAATTTTTACCTTTTAACATCGTTGGTTCTGACACTATCTTGGACAAAAGGAGTTTACAAAAAACAGAACACACTTGGTAACAAAATGATAAAACCACAGTACCAACAGAAAAATGTATGAATTTTTTAAGTCCTCAAAAGTGTCTATACAAGGCAGAAACATAGAATCTTTCTTCAAGTGTCCTATGATGATTTAATCCATTGAATGAAATTTATGAAATTCTGGTGAGACCTACCACCTTCTTTCACTGAGATCGTTGTCATTTTCTTGAGTTGCAAAGCTCTTTTCTTGAATGCATCATTTCCTAGCAATTGCTCAACTTTATCCTTGATCTTTCCACAACTAATGATCCCATTAGCCTCTTTCTTAAGTCCTAATCCAACCTTCCATATATCACAAATGTAACTCTGGTTCATAAATTGGTCAGCAAAATAAGGCCAACACAAGATTGGAACCCCATTGCTTATTGCTTCTATAGTGGAATTCCAACCACAATGGCTGACAAAACAACCTATACTAGGATGACTCAAAACCTTTTGCTGTGGTGCCCAACTCACTATTTTCCCTTTTTGCCTCCCTATTCTCTTCACAAAATTTTTCAAGAAAATATCAGTTTTAGCATCTAGAGCATCACTTCTCACAACCCACAAGAATGGTATGTTTGATAGTTCAAGCCCCAATGCTAATTCTTGAAATTGAGCTTCATTGAATATTGTGAAGCTCCCAAAGGCAACATACACAACTGAGCATAATGGTTGCTGATCAAGCCAGTTTAAGCAAGTCGAGTCCTCGGGCCAGAAGGAGCCGGCCAGTGAATTAGGAGATTCTTTAGAAGAAATACGGGGTTCTATTTCTGGAGGAAACATGCTCGGTTCGACACAATTGCTAGCCAAAAGAGGACCAATAGGCACAATCTCTGGTGCTAAGTTGAAGGCTCCTGGTTCAAGATCATATGTTGAGTTGCAAATCAGCCAATCTGCTGATTTCACAGCTTTGTTGTTGTGAACCATCATGTCAAAAATGATTTTCTGCATTGTTAAATTCCCCATGCGTGTCCAAACTAAATCTGATGTGTTCATGATGGGCATAGTTGGTTCAAACTGAAAAGTATGGTCCTGTATTGCTGGAGTGCCTGCATTAACACTTGTGAATTAAGAGTTTTTAAGTTGTATTAAAAACATGTTGCAAACTTAGGTCACTTTTAAGTGTTAGTAATTGTTAACCTAGTAAAAATAGTAACTTCATATAATATGACTTATCCAAACATAAATTAGTAGAAAGTACTCACCGTGATTATCAATTATGCCATCATTAATCAACTTTGGAATGCTAAATCCAAGTACCAAATTAGCAGCTGCAGCAGTTAAGAAGGCTGCTGTCTTAATTCCCATCTTGTCAGCAATTTCCAGAGCCCATCCAAGGCTCTGGTCAGCAATAACACAAGTAATTTTTTCATCCTCATCAGATGCATTAGTTTCTTGAATCAGCTTCTCAATTTTCCCAGGCATGATTTTAAATACTGCTTCAGATAACTTACCAGGCACATTCTTATCCTCCCCTGATTCTGATTCATCTAAAATAGAAATCAGATGAATCTGATCAGGCAATATGTTTTTTCCGGCTAAAGAATTTAGAATAAGCTTGTGAGTGGACTCTGTATTGGCAAAAGTGATTTTGAAGTCATATTTGGCTAAGGATTGAGCTAGCTCCATCAAGGGAATAACATGGCCTTGTACTGGATATGGTATCATCAGTATGTGTAGTTTTCCCATTCTTGTTTCTTAATGATAACTTGCAAGGTATATAATTTTGGTGGATAGAGTTGTAAATTTATATGGTCATGCAATTATTGTGAGCAGACGCTAATCTAGGATTTCTAGGATGCACTGTTGAGAAAAAGAAAAAAAATGTATTAAGAGGGAACTCAGATAAATAACTTAACATTCAATCAAGTGCATCATTTAGCCTTCTTATAACATAAGTGTCAGCATACAAAAATTATACCAATTTTAAAAAATATATACACAAAATACATAATTTTACGAAGAGACTATGGCTTCACATGCCCCATAATTAGTATATAAATTCGCCCCTAATTGTGAGTTCAGGCAGGGTTGAGGGCTAATTCACTTGGTGAGCTCTTTGCCTTAGCCTTTTTATAGCAAAGGTGGTTCATGTACCCCATAATTAGCATATAAATCGCCCTGATTGTGAGTTCAAATTTTAAGTAGGATTGAAGGCTAATTCACTTGGTGAGCTCTCTGCCTTTTACAATTGAGGTGGAGGGTTAAAACCTCATCAGTAGCGTGCGTTCCCATCAGCCTTTCCCCCTCTCTCCCTCCCCTGATGTATCATTTTTCTTTCTAGAAAAAAACATTGACATGTAGTATAAAATATCTAAACTCTCAGATGTATTGCGGAGTAATTATTACATAAAAGATTAAATTGTTAAACTAATGAAATGATAATTAACCTATTATCATAGCCTAAACCACACTGATAGTAAAAAACTTTATAGTTTTGGTGTTTTGTGCTACATTGAAGTTGAGGAATCTTATACCATTTCTGTTACACCTAATTTGATAATTGGTATGAAGTACAAGCAGAGTAACGACAGCTTTAGAATTCATAAACTAAAGTTTATTATTTGTTAGCTAGCAAATAATAAACTTGTTATTCTACCTCTAGGTGGGTTCAAATTAGATGGACGTTAGCACTTGTTTCTCCTCTTTTGACACTTTTATAATTTGGTCCCCAACCCTCCTCATTTAGAGATAGATTAGAAATAATATTTGTTAGGACAATGACGTCAAGGGGATATTAAGCGAAATTGGAATATGTACAAAGTATAATCTCGTTTATGAGATTATATTAAATATGTTATTATTGTTGTTATAGAATATAATAAAATAAAGTCAATTTGAGGTCTCTCTAAAATGAGATGTGTAAGAAATTTACTAAAAGTTTTGAC
This sequence comes from Datura wrightii, assembly GCA_035772735.1. Lineage (NCBI taxonomy): Eukaryota > Viridiplantae > Streptophyta > Magnoliopsida > Solanales > Solanaceae > Datura > Datura wrightii. The sequence continues at coordinate 107,703,317 of JASDFA010000008.1, read as the reverse complement.
AGTTAGAAAGGAAATTTCTGAGTTCTGACAATGAGGACAACTGGACATTATACTTTTTAACCAACCAAATATTATACTTCTATTACTTCATCCATTCCAATTTATATGACATAGTTAATTTTTTTATCGTGAATTCGAACATACAATCTTTATGGTCTTTTAAAAATCATTGACATATTTAAAAACTAAATAAAAAGTACTATAAGTCACAAGAATTAACGATTTGAAATATTTAAAAGGCATATAAAATAAATCGCAGTTAAAGGCTTTGTTGTTTGACTCTCAAATTTTAAACTATGTCATATAAATTGGGACGGAGGAAGTGTAATTTATGCAAAAAGAAATTTTTTTTAAAGAAGTGCTGGAATTCTTTTCATTAACGGGGTAAACCAAGCGACCCCTGAGTGAATATAGCCTCCTCGGAGTAATACAACCAATTACATCAAAAATACAACAATAACAACCCATTGTAATTTCATATGTGGAGTCCGAAAAGAGTGGTGAGTAAGCTGGCTTACTCCTACCTCAAGCTAGAGAGGTTGTTTCCGATGGACAATTATATCGGAAATAACCCATATCAAACGAGAGGCTTTAATAACAAACGCAACAGCAATAAAATGGACGGAATCCCAATAAGAACATGCAAGTCTGGATTTCTATAGTATTATTGCCTGAGCCATACTTGATATTCTGGTCCTTTATCAACAAATTTCTGCCAAGTTCCATCCAAATGAACTTCCTTGGAAGGATTCCAGTCCAAATGACCAAGTTTCATCACAAGGGTATCTCCAATCTGTGCAACATAACCATCATTGTTTGCATGATATATCTTTAAGGGGCTACGGCAATGGATTCCAGCTCGCCTCCGCGCCTCAATTAACTCGTTTATGACATCACGAATTCCAAAATCATAGAAATGATCGTAAAATATTACAGGCTGCAAGCATATGAATAAGAATTAGGATCTCTTTTGAGCTTCAACTCAAGATTGAGGGTTAATATAACCACCCATATTGGAATTACATATCGATATGCTTTAATCGTGTGAGCATGATGCATAAATACCGGCATGACATACATACATACATAATGAAACGAAAATAGGCAGGGAGGTACGAGCTAGTAAGACTAGGTTATAGCAATATAACAGAAGTTAAATATCTCTTTGTGTGTGTGTGTGTTCACTGATAAACAACAGACTATAGATTGCTGCGGGGAACTTTTCAAGATGTTAGGCGAAATGAGTCCCCCTTCAATTTAACAAGGCAGTAGTGGTAAAACTTTCCAGTAGTGGAGAATGAATTTTTCTTACTTCTGAGATCTACCACAAGAATAAAAGAAAACAAAGATTACCGTTCCAGGGTGGGTTAAAATGTATGCATATCCTTGCGTAAGCTTATCTCGTGGAAATGGCCAATGGCCCTGAAACAAAGGAATATTTTTTGTTATTACATGATAAGATACTTGGGATTAATATGTCAGAATTAGATCATCCAACTTGCAGCAATCGGTGAGTCAAATGCATGAAAGCAACTTACTTTTCAGCTCACAAAGCAGATAAAAATTACTATAAAAAAGTGCACATAAGATACAACCAACAACCACTCCTCAATACCAAGCAAGTTGAACTTGGCTATATGAATTCAAAGTGTCCATTGTTGCTCCATTTAAGCTCATTTCTAAATAGTGCGTGGCAACTAAAATTCAAGTCATTTAGAAAAAAAATTTAACGCTCAGATATAACTATGAAGTTTGCTAAAGATACTTCAGATGCCTAATGGTACAATAAAGTAACAGATAAAAGATCATTATATACTCTGCAAACTTAACTCTGATAATTGACCTCTACTGCTGGAATTGTATGTGAAAAATTCAAGCTTAACAGTTTCATTGGGCCTCAATCACAAAGAAAGAAATTTGTGTGGAATTATTCTGCTTTCAAGGTGTGAAGAGTCCCACATCGATGATGTGGTCTCTTTATATGACTTGAAAAATCCTCACCTCTTGAGCTAGTTTTTGAGATTGAGTTAGGCCCAAGATCCATTACTTAATATGGTATCAGAGCAGGACTTATCCCGATTTTCATTTTTTGATGTTGGGCCCCTATATTAAAATTATCCACGCTCCTCATGTCCAGCCCTAGGCGTGAAGGGGGATGAAAGTCTTACATCGGCAGTAAAAGGGATGGGTGGTTTCTTTATATGGCTTGGACAATCCTCAACTCTTGAGCTAGCTTTTGGGGTTGAATTAGGCTAAAGATCCATTTCTTAACACAAGGTAAAAGGTGTAAGTTGGATAGAGGGCACATACATCAAATGTAGGACCATGAATTTGAAAATTAGCAAGTAAAAGATGGGAACATATGTGAGCAATGGTAGAGCCAGGAATTCTACATCTCCGACACAAGGTCTTAAGTTATGGAGTATGGAGATCCCACTTATGGCTTCATCCCTTAGTATACCAGCTACAGAAAATTGATTTGTTGTTGGAAAAGCTGAATCGTGCTGGCAGTAAGGAAGAATGGCAGGAGAAGCTGCAGAAGCTGATTCAATTTATTCTGCGAGCCGAAATGGAAAGAGAAGAAACCAAAGCAGAAGAAGCAGAGTGCAGACATGTGCTGCTTGCATGACTGTCTCTTTATCCGTAAGTGACAATCTAATTTGGGACCAAACTTGTTAAGCTTTTCGAAAGTGACGGGCATATTTGAGGGATCTACTTAATCTTTTGGCCAAATGTAAAGGATGTTTTGAGCCAAATACTCTGAACAAAGGTTTATATAGGTGAATGTCAACGTATTCAACCTCCATGGCAGTGCATTTAAGTTGGAGCATCTGTCTCACTGAATGAGTGAGAGCACAAGCAGACACGTACATCTGTGTGTTTATGTGTGTGCTTGTTACAGCAAGAAAGAGAGAGAACCTGTGTGGATCCAGTATCATGATTCTCCAAAAATGTGACAGCACGCGAGGGCCACCATCCCATCACTCCTGTTGGTTTGCCTTGAGGATCAATTAACCTCCAATATTGGTTATGTAAAGCAGAATGTAGTATACCCTGCCAGAAAGATATCATTCACCAAACAAGCTGAAAAGCTCATTAAAACCTTTCTACAGTAACATGAAGAAGCAATATAAATCTAAATCAGGAGAATGAAAATATTAAGCTATAGATACCTTAGCATGAAATTAATTATTAAAGGTTGCTTTATTAATGAGTAGATCACATGGTACTATAATTTTCCAGGTCAGTGGGATAACTTTTGGCCTTGGAGTATGACGTGGAAACCTACAAATAGAAAATGCTCTAATAGAAGTACCTTTGTTGTGACATCAAATGCTGAAGAGCTCCCACCAGTAGCATTGATCCAGTTAACTATGCGTTGGCGATGGGCATCTGGATGCATCAGAACAACGCAAATCTACTATCATAAGGGACTGGTGGATGTTCCACATAATGGAAGCACAAAATGAAAATTTGAAGTTGTGTGTCCTCAATGTTTAAGGACATTGACACACCTAAACAGTACAAACACTGAACAGAGTAGAGAAATGAACAACGGCTAGCACACATAGTTAGAGTAAACCACCTTTGGCTATTTGATGAAAAGATTTCAAAAGTACCAAGTTAAAAGAATTTGCATAAAATGAAAAAATCAGTTGTCATAACCTAAGCCTTGTGCACCACACTTGTCAAAGTTATTTTCTTTGACAATCCAAGCTGACCAAATAGTCAAATCTATGGCTACATACAGAAGAATCTAACCTTGGTTGTAGCACAAGTTTCCACCTTCATAAGCGAGACTATCCCAATACTCGCCAATAGAAAATGCCGGATTTGATGCTTCTATATATTCTTTCACATATCCCCCTGAGAAGCCCCTGTAGACAACAATAGAGCCCATATTACTAAACATAACAAACATCTTACCAAGCAGAAAGATTCCAAAGATTGGATAGATCAGCCAGTTTTTAAATATCACAGAGTATCTACCGAAATTGAAGTTAAATACTCCAGGAATTCATTAATAATGGTGCCATGTCAGTTTCCCTCCTAACATCTCATTCAAAGAGCCCTTACATTTTCATTCTGGACCAGAACATTAGTTCTTAGGCGATAACTAAAGGATAATGAATTAAAATGGAGATCAAAATAAAGATGAAAAATAGCTCTACATGAGGTCTGACGTATATATAATCACTATTTTCAAGAATTCTTTATGTGGAATCTAATATATGACTAAAAGTTTCCACCTTATCTTCATTTATGTTTCCACCATTCATTTGAGGGAGACAGAAAGAAAGGCAGAGGGTAGACAGAGGTAGAGAAAAGTTTAACAGCTGCCCCTATCAAACTTCAGAAAGGAAAAGCTAGCATGAAGAAAGAACAAGCAGGTAATGCAGTAGAACCACATAGCAACAAGACACTTCTGCTTTTCCTCTTCTGATTCTCAAATTCTCTAACCACTATGATGCAAGGTCAATGTGTTTATAGACACCTGAACTTTTATTTTGAAATGGAAGACAGAAGTACTAAGTTCAATCGTATTAAAACCATCACGCATTACAACTTCACCTCACAAAGTCAAGGCGCCACCCATCAAAACCAACATCATTTCGGAGCCAATTTAGCCACTCTTTTATATCTCGTCGTACAAATTCCTGGGAATGATCAATGTTTGGTGCAGCATGAAATATATCACCTATACTTCAAACACAGATAAAGAAGGGGTAACCAGAAAAATCCTATAAGAGGAAACACTTATAGTCTCTTCTCATAAGTCTATGAAGCTCATCAAGTCTGATATACAGGTGAAGAACAACAATTTTAGAGAGTATCCAGGAAACACAAAGAAGTTATGCACCAAAACTGGACTAAACTCTAGATAATTCCTTGCCTTCACCATGCTACACTGTCATCAGCATGCTCTACTATCTTGCAAAAACTTACACAAATATGAGCAGAAGCTATACACATCAGTGTTCTCAAAAAAGAAATACAATGAAAAGATGTGACAATGCAATAATATTTTGGCCAGTCCTAACATAATAAAAAGTACATGGTTCAAGGCACAAATAAGAAGTGTATATGAGCAAAGATTTAGACAATTGAAAAGAACTACAACAAGCATTAATAATGTTAAGCTAAACAGGAGCCCATTAGCGGAAATAGCTTTGGTAGTTGCTTTAATCAAAGACTGAACAAAGATATGTGACAGAAAAATAGCGTGTTGTTCAATTGCATAACAACTAAAGAAATATTGAAGGCTGAAATAGGAAACTTATGGTGCAAAGATGAAAACAATTTAAAAGAGCACTAATGACACTATTTATCTCCGTAAATTTTAAATCAACTAAGTTTTAGAAGCTCTTTAATATCTTAATGTTCTTATATATAAACCTTTCCTCATCTGCCAATAAAGCATGTGATATTTACAAACAGAACCCATATGCTTCACGGAGAGAATTTATACCACTTGAAGGATTTCCACGGCCTTGAAAATTTGGGTCATCACACACAATTGCTTCAGGTCCCCATGCAAGCTTGCCTCCAAAAATGTTCCAAACACCATTTGGACTCTACAATCAGTCAATCAGGTGAGAGTGTCTATTGAGACTTTCAGCATTAGTTTGAGTCAAAAGGGTCATTACACCTGTTAGTTCATCTTTGACATACTCCAAAGCAGTCTCTACAATTCTTTTATACAAAATGTGCAATCTCAAGGGGCAGAGGAATTACACATCCACAAAATATTGGATAGAGATGGCAATGTTAATTTAGAAGAATATGTTCTTTCATACAGACCTACAGAGAGGACATAGGCAATTATGGAACAAAGAGCTTCGTAACAAATAAAGCAAACTATACACTGAAGAACTTGGACCAACTTAACAATGCCATTTCAAATGATATTTAAATCACTGTCAGCAAGCAATATGGAAAGGTGTTCAGAGCATGACTTCCAAACAACTCATACTTGCCTTTAGAGCTGAAAGGTTTCCTTTATGAACGTTTTATTTCCAAAACAAAGCGAACATAATCTCAGATATATTAAGAAACAAGAACTGCAGTTTAGGAAACGATTACCTGTTTGTGAGCACATCGATGGTTCAAAACAACATCTCCCAAGGCCTGGAAACACAAGCAAAACAGCTATATGATAAGTCACATTGTTCTGCGCCTATCAGCAGCTTAATAACCTCTACATAATTCACAGAATTACCAATTTGGTGTAATAAATCACATAATATGCACTAGCAGCAGAAATACAGCAAATTCCAGTTTGATGAACTAGCAGCAGACATATAATACTATAACAGGAGCTAAAACATAACTGCAAGCAAATGACATGGATTCTCAAGCTGCACTGACTTTCATTTCGTGCAAAAAAAATACATGAAAAGAACCATGTAATACTCAATTAAAGGATCATGCTAACTGTCTGAATACAAATATTAAACTAAAAATGCCGGGAATAACAAGACAAATCACTAATTAGATACAGACCAGAAGATCTTGGTTATGCATCTCTTCTATGCAGCTTCTAAGCTCTTCCAACGTGCCATAAGCAGAATTCAAGTTGTAAAGATCCGAAGGCATGTAACCTGCAATAATCCTGTGCTATTTACAACAGAACAAGAGACGCCCTGAATTTTATTTAACCAAATCTTTTTTTCTTTTTTCTTTTTTTTTGATAACCATGGTGTTCGGAGCACGAGCAAGCTTGCGCGCACCTCGACTAATCCTACGGGATACCTACCACCTACCACGCCAACAAGTACCAGGTAACTCTACCGACCAAGGCTAGGACAGATGGGAAGAAATCACCTAGTGTTTTTTGTCTCTGCTGAGGTTTGAATCTGAGACCTCATGGTTCTCACCCACTTCATTGACCACTAGGCCACGCCCTTGGATGCTTTATTTAACCAAATCTTTGTATATAAGGTAGTTAATTCAGGAGGTTAAGAAGCATTTCTTCGCCTGTTTACAATATCCAATTTATATGGAGATTGTTCAATTGTTAACAACTCTTTTGAAACAAATAACTAGATGAACTAAGAACAATCTAGAAAATGATATAAATTGAGAAATATATGTTGTTATTAGCAGTTCCTGTTTGGCTTCTAAAGCTAAATTGATCAAAGAGATCAAAACCTTGAGGGGCAACTGATTCTGTTGGTGGCGGAAACCAAACAGCTGTGATACCGCAGCGGGACAAATCAGCAGCTTTATTAGCAAGCTCAAGATACCACTGTCTTCTCCAGCTTTCCCAATTGAAACCTTGGAACTTCAAAATCAAAGAGCTTTACAGCTAATAAGGATTGAAAAAAAAAAGAGACCTGAATATAAAAAGAAATAGAGGCAACAGTAATGATAGAGATGTAATGCCAATGAAGAAACAGGTCTCCTAAGTGAAGCCCCTGGAAGAGGATGAGAACTTCAGATAAACATTGGCTGCAACAAGAGCTTCATAGAGATTTTGAAAGACTTTAAGTGAATTTCTAGCCATTAGATGATGATCAAAATAATGGTGATGCTAAATTTAAATACTTCATCAATAAAAAAGAAAGTGTGCTTTAGAGAGATATGTGCTTTTACCAATGTGAGAAGTGTTGGCCTCACAAGAAGTAAAAAAAGAGAAGACAAAATCTATACAACTTTCATAGCTCCTCGTGACTAACCTTTAAAAAAGTGTAATCATAAATCATATAGCTCTTCGAACAGTTATGCATAAGCTCTTCGAAGTCCAAACGTCCAAAACTTAAATAAGATAATTGTCTTCAGATTTTTATAATGTATCAGCACTTAATAGAAAGAATATGGTCCACATATTAGATTAAATTATGCAATACAACTCCTCAACTTCTTCAGAATTTCTATAGCTGGTCAATATGTAGGTTTTATAAGGGAGGTAATACATGTATTTTTTAAGGGCATTATAGTTATTCAACTTTACAGGGTTATTTTACTAAAGAAATCAGTAGCTTTATTAGCAAGCTCAAGATACCACCGTCTTCTCAAGCTTTCCCAATTGAAACCTTGGAACTTCAAAATCAAAGAGAGCTTTATAGCTAATAAGGATTGAAAAAAAAGAGATCGGAATATAAAAAAAAATAGAGGCAACAGTAATGATAGAGATGTAACGCCAATGAAGAAACAGGTCTCCTAAGTAAAGCCCCTGGAAGAGGATCAGAAAATTTCAGATAACCATTGGCTGCAACAAGAGCTTCATAGAAGTTTTGAAAGCCTTAAAGTGAATTTCTAGCCATTAGATGATGATCAAAATGGTGGTGATGCTAGTGCTAGTGGTCCTGATAATGACGATGACAATGACAATGACAGTAATAACAATAATAGTGATGATAAAAGCAGTAATAACAGCAGCAGCAGCAACAACAACAACAACAATAATGATGATAATTAACTGTTAAAACACAAAGTATATAACTTCCTCCTCCCAAAATGAACATCTTAGTTTGACTTCTGTTATTGAGGAAAGCGATAAAAGGGTGATTTTTTTAACTCTTAGGGAAACATGTGGTGCATAATATTGTTTCCTTGTTCATCGAGAGTAGAATAGAGAAAAGGTCTGTTTGCAATGAATAGAAGTTTTTTCTTTGAGAAGGTAACATAAAGAATAAAAGTTTTTGCAAAGAATAAATGTGGTCTCATATAACTTTCAGAGAGAGTAAAATATTCTCAAAGGATTTTCTTTTAATATAATAGACACTAGTTTGGGATAAAGTAAAAAAGGATAGGTGGACATCCAAGTTAGGACAGAGGAAGTAAGAAATATGATAAAACTACTAGTTCACTCGGAATTTTAAGTTTTCACCTTAAATATGTATTCTGCACTAACTCGGTAGTAGGTAGCCTCTATGAGTCCAGCTAAAGTCAAGCATCGATTGAAGGAATAGAACATCGGGAGGTGAAAAAGGAGTGTATACTTAGATGAAAGGTAGCTTTGTACCTACGTAATCATCTTGATTACATTTTACATTTCGAAAGAAAACAAAACAATGAAATAATATACATCGTTGAAGTAGAAATTCCCTCCTCAATGAAGAAAACCAGTGCACAAGCCTTTCAGATAGCAGGATCTTAGAAGGTCAGGCCGTCTACGTGTAGACTTTTGTGGCCCATAATTCTACTATTTCTTCTACTCAGTCCTGGTTAGGATGAAATCTAAACCTCCACTAAGAATAGTTCATAGCATGTAAGAACTCTATAAACTTGTCAGTATGACATACAATATCCATATTGACATCACCTTTCCCACAATAGTCAAAATTGGAAACTTTAGAAGCAAGGCCTTTTTCTGTGGGCTATTTATACAACAGCTCTTGCAGGGTAGAATCAATATTTAACTGAAAAAGTCAATGTAAATCAAACCAATGTGTCAGCTAGTTCTCAAAGAAGGAAATTAATTACTTCAGTTCACTTAGCAGTGGCATTTGAACATGCAAAGTTATATCAATGAGCAGTTATATTTTTCTTAAATCTATCAAATAGAGTTAGAGAGGAGGGGGGGGGGGGGGAGGGGGGGGGTGTGATGCAATAATCATTCTAGTCACAACAAAAAGTTACATTTAGCAGTCAAATCAATTATAAGTTGATGCAAGTCAAAAATAAATCAACATGAATCAGGATGTGTTTGGCCCTAAAAATGCTTCAGAAAAACAAAGCCCTATACAAAATAGCATTTTTTAAGTGGATTGCTGCTCATGAAACATGCTTGACTCAGGATAATTTGCAGAAGAGAGGCTTTACTTTATGTAACAGGTGTTTTCTGTGTGAAGGATCAGCTGAATCCATGAGCCACATGATGTGGCATTGGAGTCAAACATGGAAAATCTGGACTTTATTTTTAAACATTTTGGTGTACATTGGGTGATGCGACAAAACTTCAAAGATCTACTTAATATATGGCAGGCACAGAATTTGGAGAAAGGTTGAAGAAGATATGGAAATTGATCACTTTATGCATCATTTGGACAGTATATCAAGAGAGAAATAGAAGATATCTCAAGGGAAAGAAGGAGCTGATTTCTTATGTAAGATACAAGTGTTTACGATGTCTTGGCATAGGGGAAATTCTGTATTCAGCACAACTGAGTTTCTGGACTTGTTTGAGTCTGCTATTGCATAATATTTGTATAAAGTCCAGCACTCCAGTTTCTTTTTGTACTTCTGCGGTACCCTCTTGGTACTACTATTACTAATAAAATTACTTTTATCTTAAACGGAAAAACAAATCAAAATGAAAGCTGGTATATACTGACCACAATCTCTCGTCCAGTACCCGTCCCTGATTCTGCATGCAACAAGTCAAATTATACACGATTAAGCATTTGGTTTGAAAGCACTGCTTTGCAAGTGAAATAAAATAAGATTCTGACATGAATAGCTGCACCTAATTTTGTTTCTTCCGGAGTTCTCTGCCATTTAACTGTCTTCCTTTGAAGAGCACGTTCCAAAGCCTTCCTCTTCTTTTCAATAACTTCTTTCTCAATCACATGCTCAACTAGCGCATCACCTTCCTTTAGCTTTTCTTGGGCAATAGACCATACTTCCTCGGGTTTTGGTAAGTCCAATGTTTTAAATCCTGATGTCATGACCTCAGATACATGAGTTTTCCTAGGTGGAAACCTGGGACGGATAGAGCGTATCCTCCGTGCCATCCACTCAGGTGTTGGCCTGCGGGGACCATCAGTTAAAAGTCTCCATTTCAGTGAATCATCATCCATAAGAAAATCTATTCTTCCACCATTAACACAATAAATAACTTCCTCATCCCCTTCTTCTGAAGAACTTTTCCTCAGTAACAAATCCTCAGCCATTTCTGCTCTTTGCCTCCATGTTTTCGAAGCAGCTTCAGCTGCCCTTAAAGATCTCTGCAGTGCTTCACATCTTCGCATATATACCTCATCTTGTGAACGTGCTGTTTCTTTTGCTGCTTCAATGGCAGCCTTCATCCTTTCTAGCTCAAGCTTAAATGCCTTTGAAGCTGCTTTCTTTTTCTCCGTAGCATCTTTTCTCATTTTCTCTAATGATGATTTTATTTCCTCCTCCTGTTGGAGAGCTGCCTTTCTGCTTGATTCCTGAAACTCAAGCAATAACTTCTCAATATCATTTGCACGAAGTTCGTATGCTTTTGCTTCTTTGCGTGCTTGCTTTAGCTCTAATTTCAATCTGTCAATCTCATTTTTGTAGACCAGTAATTGAGACCCCAAGTCATTCACAGTGTTGCTTAACTTGATATTCTGGGACTGGATTGATACGATCTCATCAACCCGATCCATATTATCCACAAATGTAGTCATGGCATTTGTTGTATGGTCGCCAGCTGATTCAGCTACAGCTAAAGCCTTTCCTATAGCATCTTTTGACTGTTGTAGAACATAGGTTATGGCCCCTTCAGAGGCAGTCCTTATTTGTTCTTCAATTTGAAAAGCTGCCTCTGCTGCAGAAGCTTCAGCAGCTGAAACTCGTAATTGTGCATCTTCAAGTATGTGAGAAGTTGCCTGCTGAAAAGCAATCTCAGCAAGCTTCTCAACTTGAACAGCAAGTTCAACAGCATCTTGTTTTGCCAGGACCAACTTAGATTCCAGGTTAAATTTCTCCTCCAAAGACTCTTCTAGCTTCCGGTTAAATAGAGCTTTGGCTGCCTCAAGTTCTGATATGGCCAAATCCTTATCATGCATTACGGTGGACAAATACTCCTTCTGTTTAGCCTCCGACCGAGCTAACTTTTCAAGCAATTGATCTCTTTCCTTTTCAATGGTTTCATTTCTGGATTGAGCATCAGAGAGAGATTTCCTAGTTGCCAACAGTTCATCGACATCATTCCCTACTACTTTGCTCCTCCCTAGTGAATTACCATCCCCGTCATCAGAGAAATCTGTGAGAGCTTCCGCTGAATCATCCTGAAGGAACAAAGAAAGTTTCTATCAGAGTAGTCACTAGCACTCTAACTCAGTTAAATAACAAATAAAAAGATAGTGGTAGAAGGCATAGAAATGTAAACCATGCTCGAGAAAACAACATGTCTTGGTTTGCAGAGGCAGGCATCCGCGAACAGAACTCTGAAATATTAAGACTGTCACCTTTAACCTTACTTGCATCCAAAAAGTTTTAAACTATGTACACTGGAATAATATCAAACCTTTTCCCACCGGAACGCCTTCTATAGATCGTGGAATGTGACTTAACAGCAAAAAATTGAATAGGGTCATGATGTCCGCGTGAATAAATGATAGGGTGGTATTGAACAGATCCAAATAATGCATCTGGTAATGTACTTGTGCACATATCTTCCTGTCAAGAGATCGCTAATTTATAAAGAGGAAAATTTCACAAACATAGCATCATTCAATCAATCTACTACAACTCAATCCCAAACTTGTTGGGGTTATTTACATGAAAGTTCTATGGCGTAAAGCCAATGTAATAATTTATTGTGGAACTGCACTTATTCTGTTTTGGTCCATTAGTTACTTGGTTTTAATAAATAACACATTAAGGGCTAAACTCTCTTTGGTCAAAAATAAGAGTGGTTATTTCTGATATTAACTAAAGATAACTTCTAAATGTGATGGACCCTGAGACTATAAACTGACAGTTTAGAAACTCATCCTCCCTCTAACTAAGAAAGAACTTAAGTTTCCATCAATTACATTAACTTAAAAGCAAGAGGGTGATACACAGAGGATACTATTTCACAAATTACGCAGATGAGAAATATTTGTACTCAACCAGTTTCAAGTAATGATCTAGGGAATTATCAGAGATCAAGGTACACTTTCTAGCTAAAGTAGTTTTCTTCAAAGATCCTAAAGTAAATTATGACATTTATGTTAGAGTGTTGATTATATACAAGATATGAATCTTAAATTTCTTTCATTCCTTTGTGATACTCTGCTCTATTCAGGCCCATTTCGTTTCATAAACATAATACTTCAAATAAAAACAAATTAAACCTCTGAAGAGCGTAACCTTAAGTTAAGACTCCTCAAGAAGAATGTGAAAATAAAATGGGCAGAAGAGCATGCAGGAATAGCTAAAAGGGACAATGCGATGCACCAAAATAAGAACACACAAACAGTACTGACAGGTAATCAACTTTAGAGCTTCATAATTTGGTATGAACTCAAACAGATAAGCTAGTAAAAACCAAAATTGATAGAGAAGCATTTTGCGAACCTGATTGGAGATGTTTGATACTCAAAATCTCTTAAACGAAGAGCCTCATTGAATTTTGAGATCTCCCAAAAACTGAAGCGAACTTGAAGTGGGTATATTTATGTGTACATGGAGGAGAGCTGAATTGGCGGAGCAGCCCAAAAAAAAAAAAGGTCTTGTACTTTTCACTTTTCAGCAGGAGAAAGAAAGGCCACTGATTGTTTAACGAGTGTAAGTTGACACCATTCATGGAAAGACGCAAATACCCTTTAGCAAACTCCTTGGGTTTTTAATTTTAAAAAAAGTTAAATGATTCACGGTATTTGCAGATTTTGATCTAACCGATAAATTGAATTAGAATAAAATTGAAAATGGTTTTTTTTAAATCTTTTTTATATTAATTTATCAGTATTTTAATAATTAAATTGATAACTTAACAAAACTATATTAAATTTATTTTTTTATTTTTAATTATATAAAAATAACTTTAAAATAACTTTCAAGATAAAAAGGACAATTAAAAGAAAAAAAGTATATCTTTAAAATCGAATTATAATTTAGGCTACTATCGTAGAATTAAGATATCATTTTATATCATAATATTATTTTTTAATGATATTTGACCATTACATGCTAATAGATTTATATTGAAGAAAATGCATACTATCAAAAGAAAATAAGAAAATAATAATAATAATAATATAGAGAGGGGCAAGTTAGTTGTTTCTCCTGGAAAACATTTTTCTATCGATTAAATTGATAGTCGATCTGTTAAGGACAGCTAATCGATTAATCAATAACAAATATCTAACTAGTTTGGCTATTGATTTAGTATATTTACGAATCAATAACATACAAATTCGAACTGAACCGGTCGATAAGCACACCTATCTCAAGGATTGTTTGATTTTACGCGTTAGTTATACAATAATTTAATATATGAATTGTTTGCACGGAGATTAATAATATATTATACTGAAGTAAAAAAATACAAAAAATATTATACTGTGAATACACAATACGAAAATTATTTTTTAGAAATTACCTATTGTAAGCGAATTTTCGTCTTTAAATACTCTTGTTCAGGTATTGTAAATATATGTATTACCTATCTCATCTTCTACTCTATATAAAATAATACATATATTTTTATATAACTTATATTCATATTAATTATAATATTTTATTTCCAGTATTTAAAATTTCATAACTTTGAAGAATGGATATTTTTGTCATTTACCACTCCAAAAGAGGTGCATTACTAAATTGTACTTCACAAGGAAAAAGAAAGTGTGCTTTAGAGAGAGATATGTGCTTTTACCAATGTGAGTAGTGTAGGCCTTCACGAGAAGTTAAAAAGAACTTCACAAATCTATACAACTTTAGTGGCTCCTCGTGACTAATATTAAGAAAAGGGAAAATGGCCAAAATTATTTCTGAATTACACGTAATGAATCATATATATTTTTCGTTAGATTTTAATATTAAAAATACTTTCGTTATTTGAATATAAGATCATAAATACCTTTAAAATTAATAATTTTATTTTTTAATTGGTGTAACAAATCACATGAGACTTATTTTTCTGTTCAAACAAACTAACAAGGACTAATAACTTTTAAACAATCCTAGACTTTTGAATCATTCAAAACTTGTCCAAAGTTTCCCAAATGTCTACCTATCGTTCTTGCTCTTTCCGTTTGCGTTGCAATTTATCAGTTTTTTAATAATTAAATTGATAACTTAATAAGACTATATTAAATAAGACTTAAAAAAAAAATGGTTGGCTCCCCTCTATTCTTAATAACGATAAATTAATTGAATAAAGCGTCATTTGTTTTTATTAATATTAAAATATTTAAATTTAAATCACATGCCCTCAAAATTAAAGTTAAGGCACTTAACCAAACAAGCTGCACTATTCTTTAGCATAACTAATGTCACTTTATTTTATTTACTTTATTTTGATTTTATTTTTTAATTATATACACATATTTAATAAAATTTTCGGCGAAATAGTATCACGTGACACTGCCGCCCCTGATTTGAATATTAATATGTATATTAGATTAAGACGTATCTAAATGCATATAATCTGAATGTAGATGTGTATCAAGATTCATATACTAAATAATTAAGACTTTATTTTATCAATATTTGAATATATAAAACTTGTATTTATTAAAAATTAAAATATTAAAATACTGATTAATATAATACTATATCAGTATAATATTTTTAAATAGGCATAATATTTTGGTCCCTCAAGTATTGGTAAATTATGATTTTCGTCTTTGTGATATATGCTTTTGTATATTTAACTATTAATTAATTGAAGTATGTGTTTCCTGATCCCTTTACATAGGAAATAGACTATATTTGGACTCTTTTTAGAAGTATATCAGTACAATTTTAATATAACATCTGTGTAATTAAATGTTGGATGGTTAATAAATCTAAAAAATTTGTGGATATTCATAAGCAAAAGGATCAAATGTGCACATATTAAGAACTTGAAGGTTAACTAATATTTAGTCAAACATAACAAGAATTAAAATTAGAATTTATCAATAACTGAGGTATCAAAAGTGGTATTAACTCTTTAAAAAAATAATTTGATAGTCGGTGATAGTGGTGACTAATAGTGGAGGTTGTGGATGTCATCAGGTGGCGGTGTTGGTAGTTGTAGTTAGTAATGACGGTGACTGCAATAATATTAACAAAAGTGTTAATTGGTTTGCGACAATTAATAATTCTAGTGGATGATAATAATAACTGTTGGAGTTAAGTGATGAGTGTGAATTGGGAAATGGAGGGAAATAAATTAGAGGGAAGAGTATTTTTGAAATTTTCTTTTGTAAAAGGAACTTTGTTCCACAATAGCAGGGAAAAAGGAAATGTGAATGCTTATATTGAGAAGCATACTTTCTAGCTATTAAAGAGTTGAGAAGAAGGTCTCCCCTCGCGCCATTGGCTTCGGCTTCGGCTTTGACTTTAGATTTGGATTTGGTCAAATAATTTGATTGATAATATTTTTGGATCAAATTTATTTAAAATTCAAATTAACTATTTTGTGCAACTGAAAGTGTCTGTCTTGGATAGGCGAACCGCGTGTCTTCACCTGCGAAATGCCGGTGCCAGCGTAGAATTTTCTGAGAAATTCTGTGACAAATCGGCATTGTATCGGCAGGCCACGAATCCTCAATGTTGAAACGCCTGTGCCAGCGCAAGTCAGGCCGAATTATTTCTTTTTCAAACGGTAATAATTCTAACAGACACCTTTTGAAGAGGTGTTTTCCCACCAGTTAACTTCAGTTCTTTGGCTATAAATAAAGGCCTTTTGGCTTCATTTTTGAAGTACTTTTTCAAGACTTTTGCTAGCAAATTTATAAAATCATTCTGCATATTTTGAAAAACTAAAATCGAGTCTATTGTGTGATTCATTACCGTTCTTCGAGTTTGACGAAGTTATTGGTGTTTGAGGTACTGCTACATCATTAACAGGTTAATCCGTTTTATCCTGGGAAGAAGTAATCCAAAACCTCGAATACAGTGAGGGGAATAAATTTCTTAAGGACAAACAGTGAATTCTGTGGACTCAAATGTTATTCTTTTCTTGTTTTACATATTTGAACACATGCCTCTAACGATAACTAATGGTGGTGGCGGCAAATATTAATGATTTGTGTTATATAGTGGTTGTTGATGGTTGTGATCTTCGATAGTAATTGATGATTGTATGGCACAAGTGGTTGGTAGCGATTATTGTAAACGGTGGCTAACGATGGTGATTGTTAACCGTGGTGATTGATGACGATAGTAATTGTGGTTGAGGATGTTGGTGGTAGTTCACAATGGTAAACGGTGGTAGCGATTAGTGATGAAAGTGGATGATAGTATATTAATGATGTTAAGACTTGTTATAGGTCTTAATCATTCATATATTTTCAGACAGATTAATAGCCCGTTTGACCAAGTTTCTAAAATCAGCTTATTTTAAAAAATATTTTTTTCCAAAAGCGCTTATCAAAATAGTTCTTTTGGCGAAAAACAGTTTGTGTTTGACCAATAAATTTTTAAAATACTTTTGAGCAGCAATTAGTGTTTGGCCAAGTTTTGAAAAATATTTCTAAGTGTATTTTTTCTCAAAAGTGCTTTTCAAATAAATATTTTCAAGGATCTAAAAAGTAGCTTCTAGTACTCCTTAAAAACACTTATTTTCTTTCAAAAGTTTGGCCAACACCTTATTTTTTTAAACTAGTCTATGAGTACGCGCCTCGCACGTGTCCCTTATATTGATAGGAATAAATTTATAAAAATATCACAAACAATATTTAGACGATGTGTTTGTTTAACAATATAAGAATTTAGAAAGAAAATTATGGATTTCAAATTGATAAATGATTATATTTAAGAGTTTGATTCAGTCTAGTAGTTCTTTCTTCAACTTGTTATTATACTTGTTTCAATGAATAAAAACATCATAAAATTAGCATTTGATTGAAAAATAAAAAATTATTTGTTTTCACATGAGCATTTAAATGCATGCATTATATGTATATATAAATATAAATGTTTTCTATATATTTCAAATAAGAAAGAGTTTAATACATAAAATGTAGTTAATTTTAAAATCCTAAATATTAAAAAAATAATTAATTAACTATTTTACTAGGTGTGAACTCTATTTTTAAAAAGGTAAAAAGTGAATTATATTTTGCTACGAGACTTCCTACTTTAAATATTTAATAATAACTTAACTTTAAAATTTTCATTTTACCCTTTATGAGATGATTTTGGCTTAATTTATTCCCTCTTTCACTTAATCTACTTGTTTAGTCAAACACTTTACATAAAATGAACTTCACATAAATTGAAACAGAAAAAATAGTGTAGATTTAACAGGAGAGTGAATAACAAGAGTGTTCGATTAATTGAAATAGTTTAAAGTATGTTATATTTCTATAATTTTTTTTTGAATTATATAATTTTTTTAAAAGAAGAAGAAGAGAAAGAAATTCACGTATTAATACATAATAAAATTATACTCTTTAATTTATTTTTTTCGTATTGAAATATTGTGATGGATAATTAATTAGTTTAATAAATAATGGATTGATATATAAGTTAATAGATTTGTAATTGAAAGTCGTAAATGTCAGGATTTTTAACATAGATAAAATAAAGAAAGATTTAAGAAGCAAAATTTTAGTCAAATTTAAAATACTAAATATTAGAAGTTTTATCTTTTACAAATTAGCAAAGATCTATAATAATTAAATAACAACTAATTGAGAAAAATAGTAGATGACAATTTTATCTATTGTAGAATCTTTTAATGAAGGGCAAAAAATTCAATCAATATTTATAAGAAGTTTCGTGCT
Source organism: Datura wrightii (assembly GCA_035772735.1). NCBI lineage: Eukaryota > Viridiplantae > Streptophyta > Magnoliopsida > Solanales > Solanaceae > Datura > Datura wrightii. Next base: position 107,684,754 of record JASDFA010000008.1, on the reverse strand, counting down.
TATATCTACAAAGAATATTTTATTAAGTATATAGAAGTAAAATATTATGCATATATTGTATATTAGATAAGAAGATGAAGTTAAAGAAATTATCAAAGATTGTTCCATCGGAAGAGTGTATTGCATCTTAAAATAAAATAAAATTCTTTGAAAAAGTAACAGTAGAAAAGTGACTGTTGCATTCCTGAACTATAGTGTTGTCATTGAACCCAACATGAATCTCCTTGTTTACTGATACAAAATTAGGATTAATACTATTAATGTATTCGTTTATGATGTAATAGATCTTGTCTTTTTGTAAATATTTTTTCTACTTTTCAATACATAATTTTTGAAAAGTATAGCATGAACTTTTGTACCATGTAAAAAGAACTTTTACAGTCAAAAAACATATATATAAAAATATAATAAAAATAAATAAGAACTCAAATATATATATATATATATATATAATATAAATATAGAATATAATACAAAAAAGATATTATCTCTTCGTCAACTAATGCTGCAGTCATTCGTGTACCTTTCTTTGTTCTTTTTTTATATTCTTTTATTAATCCAACTCCAATTACTGAGATTTTTATTATCCAATGAGAATTATATCACCTTAATTTATTAATTGACATAATTTGTTCACGAAATTCTTTTCAGATTATATTACAATATTATCTAAAACAAATTGCACACAAGAGTAATAATTATAATAATTTATAATTTTATTAAAAATTTATTTTATGAGATGAAGAGATTACTTTACCTGAATAAATGAAACTGTTAAATATATGTATAGTTGAAAATGTCAGTTATAAATAACAAAAAATATAAATCACATAATATCAATATAAGATTCAATTAAAAGAGATAACATAGTATCAATATTAGATTCGACTAAATGAGACAATCTAAGTTAAATTATTTTGAATACAAACAACTTCAACTGGCGTAGCAATTACTATTGTGTTTTTTAAATCTATAACGTGAAAAGAAATTTATAACATCAAAAAGAAAAAGATAGATTAACACAAAAACATACAAGGTTGGAGATTGAATCAATGGTGTTGATATAGTAGAATTGATGAATTAAATTATGCAATTATAAATTCTTTTATTGAAGTGAAAAAATTTATAAATTCAAAATTTAAAAGTATAAGAATATTATAAAATTATTATTAAAAAGGAAAAGAAAATTATCAAAAATATTTTTTCTTAAAACTTTTATAAAATTTTCCTATCACCAAAAAGAAAAAAAATTCAAATAAAAGAAGAAAATCTAATATGATAAAATAAAGTGATGAAATGATAAAAAATAATAATTTTAAATAATAACTATGTAAAAATAGTAAATGACTATTTTATCTATTGCAATGTCTTTTAATGAAAGACAAAAAGTTCAATCAACATTTTTAAGGGCATTCACACTTTTAATATAATATAGATAAATACGTTTGACCTCTCAAAAGCTTGACCAGATTAAGATCTTCATTAAATACAAATAAAAATGATTTAAGGAGTATTTATATTAGATCGTTACCAAACGCCTAGAGGTTTATGGTTACTATTGTTACATAAAAATTTATCCGCACCGAGTGTTTACATCAAACTAATGACGCATATCATATATATGAATATAAACAATTATTACTTAATTATGCTTAATTAATGTATATATTCATTTCACTAAATCACTTAATCAATGTAAGTTTGATATAAACACCCAGTACGTATAGTATTTACCTATAGGTCCATGGTATAGCGAACTTGAATACAGATTATTATATGTTAATATTGTCACTTTGATAACAAGTTGGGCATTTGGTCTAGTGGTATGATTCTCGCTTAGGGTGCGAGAGGTCCCGAGTTCAATTCTCGGAATGCCCCTTACATTTCTTTCGCGTGTTTGTGCCTATTTCTTTTAAATTATGCTATTGCTGCTCATGAATTTCCAGTAAACCATTTACTTTTTTAACAATATAAGTAATATTGATGTTCATGAATTTCCAGTAAACCATTTATTTTACCAATGTAAGTAAGTGCATGAGTTGTTCCTTATGTCGAGAAAAAAATACGTCTGTTTTTTTCAAGACTCCATGAGCAAGTTTCAGAAATTAATAATGCACATTGTTTTTCATCAAGAATATAAATAATATTAATGAAATGATGCATTGCTCAAGGTTTTTCATTCTCAATTTTTGCCGTTTCAATAACAAAGCAATTGACTTATTTCTTCCTTACGAAAGACAAATCAAAGACTTATAACATATTATGTTTAATTTCTCAAAAAATATGTGATCCTTACTTGTCATGTGGAGGACACATCAAATTCAGACCCTTTCCCCAATATGAATTATTACGCTAGAAGGAGGGCTTGAACCTCCGACCTTGTGGTTAACAGCCACACGCTCTAACCAACTGAGCTATTCCAGCTTCTGTTTTACCGCTGTATTAAATAATTCTTATTCATTACATTTCTCACGACGCGCGTTCCTGGATAGGGAATTCTCAGCATTTGGCCGTTCACCTTCGCATCGAAATCCAAATCCATTGTGGAGTCTGAAAGCCACAAATTCTTACAATTAGATGCGTCTGAAATCTGTCTACGTGAAATTTTAATCCTTCTTCCGCTCCTTTGAATTAAAAAAAGCATTGTAATTGGACGAACTAGGAATCTCTTCATCAATGACGGAGGATAACTGCCCTAGAGTTTCATCTTCTGAACCCGGAGACTCCAATTCTTCATCAACGAAGCAAAGGTGCATAAATTTTTTATCTCTTAATCATATTTCTTTGAAGGTAAGCCACTTCAATTGAGATCTAAGTTTCCCATAATATCATTGACTTAGGTCAAAATTGAAACTTTCACGTATGATTTATTTTGTTCGCTATCTCCTGAACAATATTTTTGATTCATTGTGTTTACCTTCATTAGTTTGGGATTGATCCTAGCTGATTGATATATTGCCTGATCCCCTAAACTCTTTTGCTGATGCTGGAGTTGGGTTATTGTTTATTGAGTTTGAGGTCTCGCGTGACTGTCTCCATGATTTAATCCTTTTAATGTATCATTGGCTCCGTGAGTTTGTCAATGTCCTTTTGCTCTGATGCTAAACTGAAAAAGTTTGGCAGTAGGAACCAAATCGAATAAGTACAAATTGAGTTGGGTTATTGTTATTGAGTTTGAGGTCTCGCGTCACTCTCCATGATTTAATCCTTTTGATGTAACATTGGCTCCGTGAGTTTGTCAATGTCCTTTTGCTCTGATGCTAAACTGAAAAAGTTTGGCAGTAGGAACCAAATCGAATAAGTACAAATTATGATGCTGCCGAGATATAATAGCATTGATAATGGCAGTAGTATCTTCACAACGAAGGTTAGCTGTTCTCTAGGCATTTTGAGAATCTGGTTTACCTCAATTAATATTAGCCGGAGTGTTTGCATTATGCTGCAGAAGAGGAAAGAAAAATAATCACAAAAATTTATGTGCTGGGGCTGAATAGAGCTGAATGGATATAGAGATTCACTTAACTGGCCCTAGCTAGTTTAAGATTAAGGCATAGCTGATTGATTCATCATATATTGATTGGTTTTATGTTGGGCGTACCTAAAGTAAACGTTCCTTTTTCGGGCTTGGTACCGGCATGTGAGCTCACACAGGAGAAATTATTTGATTGATTTATATTAGATAAATGATGAGCGACAGCTTTGAGTCTAATAAGAAGTTCCAAGTAAGCTCTTATGGTGGTATACCTTTTCAACATCTTCCAGGAAAAAGAGAAAGTGGGATCAGCCCGCGGAGACATTTGTTCCAGAAGGAGTAGCAGTATCTGGGATTTTTCCATTGGCAAATATGGGTTCTTTCGCTGGTATCACACTACCTGGCATAGCTCCAGTCTTAGGTGCTGCTTTTACGAATCCTATTACTGCTGTTGGTGCTACTACAGTGCAGCAGCTTCCCGTCATTGCTGCTCAAAAATCAATTCAAGTAAGATCATCGAAGAAGATGTTGCGTATTATTTTCTAGTTTGGAAGTTTTCCCTATTACTTGAGGGTCGTCACCTAGCTCTATTAGTTATTATCCAAATGCATGATTTACATATCTCTCAACATTTGCTTCTCTTCCTATTCTTTGGGGGTGGAAGAAATTATTTTTGTTGTCAGCAAGACTTTCCCAATTATCTGCCTCCTTATATCATCATCAAAAAGAAAAAGTTCCCTGGTCCCTTTCCTGCGGTTGTCTTACTGCAAATTAACAGTTAATGTGTTTGTCACGCATCCTTTGAATTTATACTGAATCAGCTATGTTCTTTGTGTCATTTTTCCATTACCCTTCTACAAAATGCTGTTCAAAATCAGCTATCTTTTTTATTTGGGTCACTTCTGATTTTCGAATGAGCTATTGCAGACGAAAATTCAGGATGAGTTGATAGCAAGAGAAATTGTCATTAATGATGCTGATCCGTCTGTTCGCTACAGGCTCACAAAGCGCCAAACACAGGAAGAGGTGAATATTGTTAATGGGTTTTATAAGACTAAAGATGAGTTGAGAAGCAAACGTGATTATATTAAGGTTATGCACATTATTTATTGATCAATTATCACTGTTTCTGCAGATTCAGAAGAGCACGGGTGCTGTGGTTATAACTAGGTAGTACACCATGAAGTCTTATATTGCTTATTGTTTAGCTTTTATTTACAGTATGATACTTATTTAACCTGGCTATTGCAGGGGTAAATACAGGCCTCCAAATGCACCATCTGATGGTGAAAAACCCCTATACCTTCATATTTCTGCTGGGGCACATGTAAGCAATTCCAGTTACTTGCATTTAAGATGCACCATTTAGTTCAGGAAGATTGCTGATAAAGTTTGTCCATCGCTAAATTGCATAGATGAATAATTTTGCTGAGCATTTTTAATTGGTCAATACATTTGCCTAGTGTTAACTTGTCTCTTTTAGTTGGTTTCTGTGTTCTTTCCAACCATTGAAGTGGTCACCACCAATATTCTTCTGCACCTCCTCTCTAGTTAAGAGTTCATTTATTTCTAGTCTTTTTCCTGTTTTTATCCAATATATACTACACATGATTGGAGAATCTTGAAATATCTGTTCTCTTTAAAAGCAAAACCTGTGGCGGAGAAAATGCTATTCACATCTTCTGAACCTTTTCTAAATTTTTGTTTTATGCCTACATCTTATATCTATCCAGCCCAAATTTAATGTTCATGTTTGACTTGGCAAAGTTAGTGGGAGTTACAACAACAACATCATACCCCGTGTAATCCCACAAGTGGGGTAGCTCTTTGCTATCTTAGGAACAAAATTAAAGAAAAAAAGTTGAGTGGAGAAATGTAAAAGGGGTCTCTCATTAAGTTTCAGGCTATGCTGTATTTTATAAAACACTTCCCCATAGGGAAGTTGAACTTACCTTGGGTCACATTATGAAGAAAATATTTATATCCATTATTGTGTGACTTCTCTCTGTAATCTTTCAAGTTTTATTGTTTTGACCTTTTACTTTACTGGGTTAAGTGACTGCTACGGTGTATTTACATGTACTTTTGTTTGTTCAGCTCGAAACAACACTTGAGAGGATCAAAGCAGTTGATCATGCTGCTGCTGTAGTGGAGGAAATGCTGAAGCAAGGCACTGTTAACAATGGATTAAAGGTAAGTAGTATCTGCTGAGGTTTGACAGGACCTGAAGCCAGAAAATTACTGGAACATCTAACTCTCTTATCATCAGGTCAATCATCTACTGAGTACCTGTGTGTACCTGGGCTTTGAGGCTGATCCATCAGCAAATATTACTGTGCGCATTCGTGGACCAAATGTGAGCTCCCTCTATCTAAATTTGCCTTTTTTTCCTAGTTTATTGAGTTATTGTGGTATATTGCCTGTCGAGGGTTAATTTCTTTGGAAAATTTTCAATGGATGAATTCTGCATAGTTAATGACATAAAAAATAGAACCTTTTATTTTGTGATTTACTATCCATTTGTCTTGTCAAGTTCAGATTTCGGGAAAGTCCATTCAGTCGTTACTTCTCTGTTGTTGATCAGATGTTGGCATCAATTATCTCTCTTTATTGATCAGATTCTGGTCTGAGTAATTGTATGATTGTTTCGTTCAAGTAGTTTGGGTGTAATCTATTCCCCGCCCCTGTTTATTCTCCTGGCTAATTATCTCATTTACCTCTTTGGGCATTATGATGCTTGATGTGCTCCTTTAAACTTTATTTTATTAATAGAAAGCCAAGAGATTCTAATGCTCTGAGCTCTCTCTGACATCTCCGTCCGTTTGGAGAGATTTTCTTCTGTGCTGGTGGTTGGCTTTTTGTAAGTGCAGGATCAGTATATAAATCACATTATGAATGAAACTGGAGCAACTGTCTTGCTAAGAGGACGTGGTTCGGGATATTCAGATGGAGGACAGGGAGAAGGTGCCTATTTGTTGATTAAGAGATGCATTATTTTTCATGCTCCATAGTTAGCATGACAGGATTAGTTATCAACCGTGTGCCACTGGCCAGATTTCTCAGCTGTCAAAAAAGATTAGTTTATTCCTCATAAATGTATTCTTTTAATGTGCAGATGTGCACCAACCTCTGCATTTACTCATATCGAGCAATAACAGTGCAAGTCTTGAGCGTGCGAAGCTTTTGGCAGAAAATCTTTTGGATACTATTTGTGCAGAGTGTAGTGCTACTAGGTATTCTTGTTTCTCTGATTATATGAGATGTGATTGCAACCTGTTAACTTTTCTTTCAGATGAGGTTTATGTGGGCTGTTATTTTGTTATGATTCTTTTTCTTTTGTTGGTGGCTGAGTCCTGAATCCTCATTTTTGTGACTGTCAATCCACAGAGTCTCTTCTTGTAAGGTTTATGGAGCTGTTCCGCCTCCACCACAACCATTAGCCAGCGTTCAGGGTTCTGGAAGTGAATCAGAAGTCAATAACATACCTGCACCCAATGTAGCTGCACTGATTTTGAGCTCCAGCTCCTCAACAGCAGCACCAGTTCCTGTGGCTGCAGCTGCAGGTGTGACTAGTGTTGTATCTCAGGGTATAGTGCATCAATCTCTAGGCTCACTGAATCCTGTGCCATCTCAACCTCCCACCGGCTGCTATGCTCATCAATTAGTTACAAGTAGAACAAGCTATATTGGTTATGATGGTATATATCCCCAAGCCACTGCTCTGCAGCAAGTTGCTTTGGCTCTTAGGCAGTCTACTTCTCCAGTCACTGCCACAGTTGCTCCGGCAACAACAGGAGCAAGCATCACTTCACAGACAAGTATAGGTCTTGAGAAGGACAAGCGCCCTGCACAGAAGCGTAAATTTCAGGAATTGCCAGCTGCTGGAAAAGGCCAAGCAACTGTAAACCAGGTATGTGCTTAGTCTCCTTGACCTATACGAAGGTATCTCCAGGCAATTTCCCTTAACTGACTTTTAATGAGAAAATTATAATGGTCATTTTTGAGTCAAGTACATAAAGCTTCATGATTGACCAGAGATGGGGAATGAATATTGAAAGCATTTCTTGTTGTAATTTCTGTCATGTGAACCTTAGCTGGAGTATCCAGGAGTTCCTCTGTTATCGCTTTCTGCTCGTTGACATATGCAATGCGGCACTAGCTGTGCAAAAAGTATTGCTCCAAGCCTCCAAAATAAGTAATCTCTTGTAAAAAAGAAAAGGGGGGGGGGGGGGGTTAACTGTAATGATATATTACTAATGTTCCAACTCACTTAGTGGAAGATTGAGGGGTACATGTATCACTAATCTGAATGGATCTAAAGTACCTCCAAGTCCTGCTGTTTAACCATTCACTATGTGGTATCTAGCCGATCGACTGCTAAATGACGATACAACTGAAAAAGGCGTTGGTTTGTGTGAAACAAGTTACGCGTAGTGGTTGTGGCCTAAGTTGCTTGGACTCGGATGCGGGTGTCCGATACGGGTGCGGATCTAGAGGTTGGATCCTTTATGGTCTAAATTTTAAGATTCTGGGATATTGATCCAAGTATGGATACGGGTGCCGGGATTCGGCTAAAAATAATTCAAATATCTAAAAATAGAGTTATAAAACCTAGATTATGAGATATTATGTGGAAAACTTGAGGAGAAAATATTAAGCAAGAGAAGAATCCTGGGAAGGAGATAAAAGAATAAGGAGAGACGGAGAAATATCTATATACAAGGTATTTCATTTTCTTCAATTTCATCTTAGCTTTTGTTTTGATTACAATAATCATTGAATCTATTCGGAATTTCTTGGTCGATTTTGTTCAAAGTACCCAGAATCAATTGACTAGATCGGATATGGATCCCACACCCACACCCACACCCACGTCGTGTGGAAATGGGTACGGCACCGAAAGTGAAGAGTCCGAGCAACTTAGGTTGTGGCTAGAGGTCACTGAAGTTGTATTATTTCCCTTCCTCATTTTGGAGGGCCTCTTCACTAAATTACGAAGTTCCTGTGATTTCTCAAAATTTATGCTCTGAAACCAAGCCTTCATAAGCTGTGATGCTATGTGGCGTATCTATAGCCTGTAAATCTGCCTTGTTATATCTGAAGTTGTGTCCTTTAATTATTTCTCACTGCTTGAGTGATCTTCTGCACAGGAGAATGCTGTGTATGTGATAGATTCTTTTCTTTGCCTTCCACTATATAAATGGTATTAATAAAAGGATGAAGTGCAGCTTGTGTAGCATGATGACTAGCAAAATTGGGATTTATCAGATTCTCCTATTTTTGGGTCACTTTTAAACGTAGTTTACCCTACATCTTAGTTTCTATTCACCCCGCACATGTGGCAACTGTAGCATCCATGGGCTGCATATTGATCTGGATGTAAAGTTCCAAGGTGCTAGTTAATTTAAAAAGCCTTATATCCCACACAGTTATAAGAAATAAGAATTTATCAGTTTTGTTCTTGCTTTGGTTATTTTATTACATTTCCCTGTTAATTTTTTTTATTTTTTTTTGGGGTGAAGGGGAGGACTCCTCGTTTTAAATTTGTATCACATTACTGTTCTAAACGGAGCTTTTGAAATTTCCTCAAATTTTCCTTCCCATTAGATAATTTTCAGTTAAGGAGCATATAATTTATTTCTGGTCTAACCTTTTCTACTTGATATTCCAGGTAATTTCTCTGACCTTGTATGAAGCTAACAGGCTGATAGTGGAACTCTGTTGGACCTTTGTATGTTTCACAGGATTCTGGGATATGGAGGAGGCATGGGGTTGCTGCATGCTATTTCAGTTTTATGGTGCCGATGCAAAGATACCATGCTCCTTCTGGTTTTGACATTCTGTCAAATGTTAATTTGCTAATATAAGATGCACATTATTAACCAACTTTTCTTCAACTACTAAAAGGGTAATAAGATCAAGCTCACAATACATTCTGCCCGTGAGGCTTTCAAACAATGTCAACCTTACGCTGAAGAGAGTGTTTTCTATTGGTATCTGCAATATGTGCATTTTCTAAGCATGATGATCTAATCTCCTTGTAGCAACATAGGAGAAAAGTCAAGTTGCATATCTTACCCTATGAGTCTAATTTATTCAAGGTGAAATCAATAATTCTTAGGATCATGCATTTATTTTAACCTTCCCTTGCCTGCTACTATACAAGTAAAAGAATGTCACGTATGTTCTCGAAAATCTAGAACGTTTACCTCCTTTTTTCCTGGAATTCTAAGTTTTCTGGATGGACTCTCCCTCCCCCTTTTGGTTGCCAGAATTCACTGCAGGGTCCGGAGCTTCCAATGATTCAGGAACGAATGTCAGATGCAGGTGATAGAGACAAAATTGGTACTCCGGCTCCGAAAATGTTGGTTCAGCCATTATCCAGTTCAATGCCGCCACCGCCACCTCCTAGAATGATGCCTCCACCACCACCGCCACCAAAGTTTCAATCATCCTCTCAGAAATTGCATGACAACAATGTGGTTAATAAAGCACCATGTAAAATTGTTCCGGGTATTTGCCATCACTCAAACTTTTTGGTCTCAAGATTTCAATGAACTCTTCCTTGGCTTGTCTATCACCTACCTTCATTACCCCCTACTTTTTCTTGCATTTCTTGTTTCCAAGTGGAAGTGTGAAAATCCATTTATTCCAATTAACATCGTAGAGATCTGTAACTAGTTCCATTACCTGGTGAAATTTTGCTGTTCTTCACATGGATAGAAATTACTTCTTAGATCTGACACTTCTTTTACTTTTTTTTTTTTTTATTTCAATTTTGTATTATATCGGCATGAGATGACCTTAAATAGGTGAGATGTTCACTGAAGATGCACCCAAGTTGATTGGGGTTGAGGCATAGTAGTAGTAGTTGTCGTTATCTGACTTAACTTGTCTATTCCCATTTTTACAGTTGAGGAATGAGTGTGTCTGTATTTAATTATTTAATTTAATTCGTGCATCTCAGATACTCTAGTCCAGCTAATGGAATATGGGGATGACGACGACGACGATGATAATGATGAAGCAATTGGTAGACCTTTGAAAAGTAGCTCAAGTGTGCTAGCAACTCCAAAGCCATTCTGGGCTGTTTAATAATGACCACTGCACATCTCTGAAAATTTTGACAACAGCTGAATGTGCACTGGAAGTTGAATGATTGTTTTGAATTGACCAGGAATTGGCCAGTGGGTTTGTGTTGGCTGTGGATCATGTTCTACTGTGAAATATTTAACATGTTGCGGGAACAAACGGACTTAGAGAAGGGAAAAAGAGAGAGTTCCCCAGTTGATGCCCTATGTAAGAGGACTCGTGGAGACTCCGCAACCCTGTATTTCCATTATCCTTTCCTCCAAGAAGTTGAAACCCGAATTTGTTTGCTGCTGGTGCTTGTAGTTCCACCTCTGAAATCTTTAAGGAATTTGTCTTTACTAAAACAAAGAAATGGCAGCAGTTTCACCTCCTCTTTTTTCAAGTATCAATATGCAGTTATTTGAAACAAGTCCGAAGTTTAAAGGGCCATTTTCTTTTTATATCGACAACTTACAAAACGGATTCAGAGTTGAGTGATATGCTAAATGGGGCAAAGCACTGATTGCTCCACAACTTGCAAATCCAGTTAAATCTGCACTAAACGGACTTTAAAATTCTCCATCAAAGTCGTGAATTAAACTACAATTAACATAGCTTTTTTTTTTAAAAAATTTTAAAACTAGTCGCTGAGTCATCAACTATCAAAATCAAAATTAATCTTTTCCTTGTCATGGTACTGTCTACAATCAACTTATCTCCCTTTTTTTTTAAATAAAAAAACTAACCGCTAGATCGTCAACGATCAAAATCTAAGATTAGTCTCTTCCTGATGTCTAAGACCAACTTGTCTCCAATTTTTTTTTTTCCTAACATTTGTCGTGCACCTTCTCATGACCCAAAAGTATAGGCAATCAAATCAGCAAGTTATGAGTGTTTATTGACTTGTCAACGTAAAAGTTGGAAAAAAACAACTCGACGATCCAAGATTTTTTTAACTCTACCGGAATTAAAGGAAACACTTCAACTTAGCAACTATGGGATCTAATCAATTTAACAAACATATTTTCCTTGGTTCTAATTGCGTATTAAGTAACCATTCAGTCACAGATGTCAAATACTTAAAAGGACAAACTCTTATATTTCCTTCATTATGATATTGTATGTGTTTATGAATGAAAAAAATTCAAACTAGAAAAATGATTGAACTTGCCAGCGATGCAAAGAGAATAGCCTTTCCTATTCTGTATTTCCAATCCAAGCCGAAATTAAAAAAGCTGTAAGCACCACTAGATGCTTAGTGGAAATTTCAGTTGAAATAAAATCTTTAAGATAAATCAATGCAATTTAGAAGAAATCAATGAGAAGACAAAGTCAAATCCTCAATTTTTGAATAGAGAGAGATCGAGAATTTTCACCATTACTTAAATTCATGGATTTGTGCAAATGCCATTAGGTTCGTTTTACCCACAAGGTCAAAAAAGGTATAAGAGACGCCCTTTTTAAAAAATGTTATACAAACTCTCTACCATGTTCGCTTAAATTTGTAATTATACAGTAAGCAAACATTAAATATCTAAAGAAAGGATGGAGCAGCAAAAGATTTAGCACTGCACAATGCACAAAATCAGTACTTGAGAGCTTTCATGAAATTAAACACCCTTTGAAAAGAAAGAAAAGAAATTATGAAAACGAGTCAACAGTATAATCCTACACATGGATTGAACTAGATGAAGCATGCAATCAGTAGCAACCCTGCTGGAAAGCTAGAATATACTTTCTTTGCCTCAACACATGTACTCACTCGTCAAAGCCAAAGTTCTTGATTAGCATGAAAGGGCATATTATCAAGCCCTGGAATTGGCGTAGTCATTTGGCTCGTCATTGTCATCAGTGCAACTTCCTTCTTCACCCGGTGTGAAATCATTGTTTGCAGATTCAGTCCCTTGGTCTGCACTAAGCTGCTCTTCGCCACCATTGTCCAAGGTCCCAGAGCTCCCACCAAATTCAGAGTTGTTGAAGAAATCATTACTACCGGAAACACCAGCGTTGTAATTTCCAGTATTCCCACCACCATATCCACCCCCAAAACTGCCTTGTTCAACACCTCCACCAGAGTTGCCACCTTCGCCTCTACCATACTCCATTCCTCCACCGTAGTTGCTACCACCTGCAGGGTAACTATTGTTGTTACCATAGTTACCACCACCTCCATAATTGCCAGATGCATAACCTCCAGCTCCCCCACCATAGTTAAATCCACCTCCACTACCATAACCACCACCAAATCCTCCAGAACGCTTTTCTGTGGCATAATTCACCCTTATCCGTCTCCCATGGAGATCCTGCAAAATTAAGCAACAAATTTTACCTAATACTAGTCCCGAAAAGTCCTCAAAATATTTCATGCTCAAATGACTAAAGTAACAAAAGTAGTTTGGCCACGATATAAAAGAAAGGCAAAACAAGATGAAGTCGTGATGGAATTTTGACACGATAGAACCTTACCGGTTGGCACTAGATGGAAACGCCACGTTGTCACTAAGGATAACTAATCAATTTCTTCAAGTAATTGACAGTGGAATACAGTGAATAAAAAGAAAGGCACAACAACACAAACTTATCACCTGATACTGGTCCTAAAAAGTTGTTCAAATATTTCATCTAATTTAACAAGCAATTTGGTCTTAATATTTAAGGATGGCACAATAACATGAAGTTATGAAATTTTCACGTAATAGAACCTATTAGATGGTACTGAATGGAAATCACCATTGACAGAGGGGAATAAGATGGATAGCATCTTTTCTTTTAGAAACTTGCAAAACTTCTGTCTTACTACACCAAGTGATACAAAAAACCTGAAGGTGGTTGTCACTCTTTTAGAAGAACTGACACCAATGCTCCATGAAGAAACCTGGGCATCATTACCTGGCCATCCAAGGCATTCAGGGCACTCGATGCTTCTTCAGCAGATGTATAACTAACAAAACCGAACCCTCTGGATCTCCCAGTGTCACGATCCAAAATAACTCTAGCTGCATGAGCAATACATATTATCATTTAGCCAATTCTTTTTTGTTTAGGACACATTAATTTTTAAGGCTCCATGAACCACATATGGAGTGAGCTGCAAAATTTTATGTAACCAGAGGAGGTCAAATACCTTCAATCACTTGACCATGTTGGGAGAATGCCTCTCGCAGAGAGGTTTCATCAGTGCCATATGAGAGACCTGCAGTGGATAGTTGGCCATTATAGATCAACCAAAAGAAGGCAAAGCAACTCATACAGCTGGGAATAAAATCCTTTTACCTCCAACAAAAAGCTTTGAAGAAGACATGCTTCTTATAGCCTGGTAAAATGAGGTTCTAGAGGCACACAGTTCCAAGTTCGTGTGTCTGCTTACACTCTGTTTAAGCATATTTCCAATTCTATTGAATAAAGCCATCTTTAAACCTATGGGAAAAAAACAGGATGAAAGAGTCCATATTAAACATAACATGAGAATAAATGTTAAGATGTTAGATTCAGAAGAAATCTTTGATGGTAGAATAGTTCCACCATTAACTGCTGAAAGGCACTAGACGTCATGAAACAGTGTAAAAAGAAAAACAAAAGGGATGGCTTCTTTTCTCTGAGCTCATATTTTGTCCCTATTTATAAGACAGTTTTTCATATTGGGACATTCCAAAATATATGAAGTAGTGAACCATCTTCAATACAACTTTCACGACTTCTAAGAATTCTAATTCATATTCATTTTGATATCAAACACATTCAAACTAACTCCCCATATCTTCCACTCAAAAGAATATAATAACCAAGTCCAACAAATATGTTCAGTCAAACATAGACATACAAAATAGCACGAAGGGAGCACATATCTACTCTTCCATATTTGTCATACAACTACAGAGCACGAGTTGCAGACATTTCCGAAGCTGCAGTTCCCTCCGGGGAAATTACTAGTAAAACAAAAGACCCATGAACCAATACCTCTATTAATCCAAAACACAGCCAAAAAAAAAAAAGAACAAAGTAAAGACCATGTTAATATTTGCAATCAGCATTCAAATATGCTCACCATTGTTCCCAAAATAACGATTTTCATCAGAGAGGAGCTGTAAAACCCCACGTAATCCCACGATCATAAGAATAAAATCCACAACTATAACCTATTGTAGTACACGAAGTGGTATCCAAGAAACAGAATGAAAATGAGTAAAACCCTAACCTTTTGATTTAAAACTAAACAAACCGTGGCAAGTCGATGAAACAATAACAATCTATGTAATAAAATGAAAACCCTTTAAAGATTAAGCTCACCGGAAGCGGATATAGGAAGAATTACAGAAGAAACGTACCTTTGTAACTCTATTGTGTTGAAGAATTTCTTTCCTTCCTTAAACCCGACCTCAGTCACTACTCAGCAGTAGGGTTTTAGAACTTTGTGGATATAAATATTGTAAAATATTTTGGCCTTTCGATTAAAACTTGGCACGATCTGGGCCGTTGGATGAAAGGGGAGTTTGTACACCGTCAAGAAACTCAGCATAGAAACATCTAGCTATGCTGTGTATTAAGTGGCATTTACGTGGCACTATTTTATTGGATCTGAAATTTAAAAGAGGAAGATTTTTTTCGTTTCAATATATAGGGGATTGAGTGTGAAATGGCCCGGAGTGTTTATAAAAATAAAAGCATAATAATGCTATAATATTTGTATTATTAAATTTAAAATTTATGATATGAAATAACTTTTAGATATATATGTAACTGTTATAAAATAATAATGAAAGAATAAGAATATTGTAGAGAAAGAGAGAAGTTTTTATTTCTCTTGATGAGATTCTCTTAAGGGATTAAAGAGATGATTTACGATGAATGAAAAACCTTTTTATTTATAGGGGAAAACTAACTTGGCCCCAAAGTTACAAATCCTAACTTTCCTTCTAAGAAATAGACATTCACCATAAATAAAAAATATATTTATAACACTCCCCCTTGGATGTCTATATGATAGATAACGTGCCTCGTTAAAACCCTACTAGAAAAAACCCAGTGGGAAAAAAATCTAGTGAAGGAAAAAGAGTACACGTATCTAATAATATGCATTTTGGCTGTCTCATTAAAAACCTTACAAGGAAAACCCAGTGGGACAAAATCTCGTAAGGGAAAAAGAGTACAACGCGTATTAACCCCCCCTAATTAAAACATCCTTAAATTTTTGCATCCTGATTTTGTGCATCATCTTCTTGAAAGTTGCGGTTGGTAGAAATTTGGTGAATAAATTAGTCACATTGTCACTTGAACGAATCTGTTGCACATTGATATCACAATTCTTTTGGAGCTCATATGTATAGAAAAAATTTGTCGAAATGTGCTTCGTTCTGTCTCTTTTTATGAATCCTCCCTTTAGTTGTGCTATGCATGCCGCATTATAAAATTATGAGTACTTTGTCACATTTCAAACCACATTTTTCTCTAATGAGATGTATTTTGGACCTCAACCACACACATTCTCGGCTTGCTTCATGAATAGCTATTATCTCAGCATGATTTGATGAATTGGATACGAGAGACTTCTTTATAGATCTCCAAGATATGACAGTACCTCCACAAATGAACACGTAGTCAGTTTGAGATCGAGCTTTGTGTGGGTCATATAAATACCCTGCATCAACATAATCAACAAGATCGGAAGTGCAATTATTAGAATAAAACAAGCCCATATTGGTAATCTACAGTTCACATGACAGGTGAACGGGCCCATATTCACTTTTTTATAAGTTCCAAAATTTCAGGAAATATAATTCCAATCTTAGCTGATATAGTGATTATTCTATTATGAGAACAAGCAACACAAGAGAATTCTTGATGAATATTTTATTTCTTCAATATATAACCACGTGAATTCCCAATTATTTTGCATAATATTTGAACCGGGATGGCGAACCAGTTATGCCAACTTATCCTATTTAAGTAAACTTCTAGTGTACTTTCGTATGTGATTTTGTCATCATATTCATATTTATGTACTACAAGCGAAAGAAAACAACGGGTAATCTTTTACATAAATATTTATAATCCGCTTCAATTGTAGTAATATGAAGATATTAGATCTTCCCATAATTTATAATCTCAATTTTTTTTTCAATATCTTTGAAACTTATAAGTTTCCTTTTGAGACTTACTAGTAACACATTAACTCTTTCAAAACTCTCAATTAATTTTGTGTACTACAACATATTCCATCATGTCAACATCATTAATAATTTCTCCACATAGTTTCAACTTAGAAACAATTTTGAACGTTGATGAGCTATACTCATGCACAAACTTATAGTCTTGATGAATCCAATTATATCGTGCCTTTGGGTGGATGACCATTTTCAGGTGGTCATACCTTTCTTTTAGGCTATTCCACAAAAAAAGTGGATCCTTAATCGTGAGATATTCAATTTTAAGAATTTCGTCAAGATGATGACGCAAGAATATCATAGCCTTAGCACGATTTTGATTTGATGCTTTATTTTCACTTTTAATGGTGTCTCCAAGATTCATTGCATCCATATGGATTTCAGTATCAAAAACCCATGAAAGGTAGTTCTTGCCCAAACTTTGAAGGGCAACGAAATCAAGTTTCGTAAGGTTAGCCATATTAAAAGAAAGAGAAAAATAATACCTCGACCTTCAAATTTTGAGACGGTAGAGTTGTAGAGAAACAATATCACCAAAGGAATATCATTCCTGTGGTTAAGTAATACATCTTTCAAAAAAGAAATTTTAATCTTTCTTACCTCAGATCTTTCAAAGTGAGTGCTCAAGACAGAGACTCGTGCTGATAACGTGTTATAAAATAATAAAAAAGAACAAGAATATTGTAGAGAAAGAGAGAAGTTTTTATTTCTCTTGATGGGATCCTCTCGAGGGATTAAAGAGATGATTTACAATGAATGGGAAACTCCTTTATTTATAGAGAAAAACT
Source organism: Datura wrightii (assembly GCA_035772735.1). Lineage (NCBI taxonomy): Eukaryota > Viridiplantae > Streptophyta > Magnoliopsida > Solanales > Solanaceae > Datura > Datura wrightii. The sequence goes on along the minus strand of JASDFA010000008.1, from coordinate 107,667,262 downwards.
AACTTGATTCTAAAGTTACAAACCCTAACTTTCTTTCTAAGAAATAGACATTCACCATAAATAAAAAATATATTTATAACGGTAACTATAAATAATTTTATCAGTAATAAACTTAAAATATTTTTAAATATAAAAAAGACATTTTAAAAGAAAATAAATTAAAAAAAATGTGCCAGGTAAATAAATTGAGACATAAGGCATAACCACTTAAGTTTTAATTTCTATATAATTAAATTTAACTATATACATCTCCTGTATTTATTTGTTTTACTTGTCTTATTGAATGCCAAATGATTATGTATCATATGAAATACTAATGCTGTATTTTCAAGAAATTTTCTCCGGAAAATAGTGTTTTAGCTCTTTACAAATATTTTTTAATTTTATAATTTTTTTATAAGAGATAGATATTTTTACATAAAAAAAATCGTCATTTTTCACATAAAAAATCTAAAAATATCATTTTCTTCTATTCAATTGTAAAAGGATAAGAAACTTCATTTCCTCAAATCTTCTCGTATACAAAGAGATAATATTGAACCTGCGAAAATAAGATAAGCAACATGCATTAAGTGGGGGGGGGGGGGGGGGAGGGGGGAGGAGGAGTTCTCAGTATGAAAGAAAACATTTCCTGAAAAATATTTTTCAATTTCTCATTGTTTGGTTAGTCAAATATCTTTTAATTTTTTTTTAAGAAAACGAGTTCCTTAAAAATAAGGAAAATGATTTCCCTATTTAAAGTAGGGAAAACAAATTATTCTAGTGACATACCATATTAGTTGTATTCTTCCCACCCTCCAATGCACATCGTCTTCAACCCCCCATAGCTTTCAACCTCACATCCCCACACCCCTACCCCATAGTATTTACTAAGTTATATACAAATAATTTTAGGATAATATTTTTTGTTTACCTAACGAACACAAGAAAATAAGTAAGAAACCCACTTATTTTTCAAAAAAAATATTTTCCTTCGTACAAAACACACTCTAAGTTGATTTTTACATAAACTATATATCGCTCGTTGCATTTAAGAAAGTTGGGAGATAGGTGTAACCAACATATATAGGTTGTGGTCTAAGTCTTTGTCTTTAGGCAGACGTTTCAGATTCAAGTTCTGAATGAAAAAAATTTGATTGAAAGCATCACACCCGGAAATAGATTTTAATACCTTGCAACACGCGACACCAGATGAGAAACGAAAAAAGAAGGGATGTAGGCGTAAACTCTACCACTACGAGTATTTGTATACATTTTTTTAAAAAAATAAATGAAAGTAAGAACCAAATAAAAGTATGAAAATATATGAAAAACATTCTTTAAATCGACCTTTATTTATTTTTCACTTATATATAAGAGTGAATAACAGATATGTCTCCGTCAACGTGTCTGCTTATTAGATAATAGCATTTTAATTATTTTGTGTATTTTTTAATGTGTTTTTCATTTTTAAACTGTGGCAATTAGGAACATAACAAATCTTCCTTCAAATTTGAAAATTGATAAAGAATTTTTTCAAACACCTATCAAATCTAAAAAATTGTCTAAAGACAGTATAAAACAAAAGCTAAATCAACAGACGTACAGCAGGAGCACAAAGACGAAAACGGAAAATCAAGATACATCCATATATTCAGCTGTAAAATTTGTAGGTGCACCAGAGAAAACAAGAATAGGAGAGCTGTAAAATCAAAGTGGGAGCACTCAGAAAAAACAGCAACAAGAGAAGTAAAAGATGAGAGAAACAATAATGGCAGGAGAAGAGCAATGAGAATGAAAGCGGTGACAGCTTTGGCTTTTCTATTTTCAATAAACTACTACATGCTAATCTGGTAATTATTCTTCATTACTTTCTACTTCAAGTTTGAATCTTTATATCGTATATTTTCATTGCAACCTTTTCTTTTTTCTTCTTCTTATAATCGTATGTCGGTATGTCACAGTAGAGTTTTTCTTCTCGAAACGATTTCTTAAATGGTTATAGTCATTAAACATCCTATTATTATCTTCATTCCACTTTGTTGAGAAAATATTTTTGTTTAAAATCAAAAGGGTAACACCTATGACTTGTCATTTTGGTGTATATATAACGTATATATGTGGGCTCAATATTGAGAAATACAATAACATTGATGGGGTTTCTCTCGCTTTTGGCATAGCGGGCCCCCAATGGGAGGCTCGCACGACGGGCTAATAGCTTAGTGGTAGAGCGCACCCCCGCCCCTGATAATTGCGTCGTTGTGCCTGGACTGTGAGGGCAAAATGGAGATAATTCGGTGCACGAAATGGTTAGGGTTTGTTTTGAAGTTTTCACTTTATCTAAATTCTATCATATTTGTATTTTACTTCGAATAGACTTTTTTTGGTGGAAAAGAACTCTTTCATGTCTATTTTTTTTCTTTAAGGAGAAATTTTGAACTTTTATAAATAGAAGATCTTTTTTTATCATACAACAATACAATAACATTCAGAATATAATCATTCAAAGAGTTTCGCTTAAGAAGAGATTTATTCTCTCAATGCATATAATGTAATATGTGGACTCAATATTGAGAAATACGATAACATTGAATAGTTTTCTATGCTAAATCTTCTCAAAAGGGATGTCGAGCAACACCAACATCCAACATCCAACTTATGGCAAGGCCCAAGAGGGGGATAGGGTGGCCCAGGCAGACGTCATGATCGAACATGACGCTTGCTTGGTGAACTTATTAATTAAGAAATAAAGTTGTGACTTTACTATTAGCTATAACTTTTGGCATGATAGATATTAACGTGTGATTCTAACAAGGGGCAAGCATTTGATCTTAACAAGAGACAATTTGATGCACGGAGAATACCGTATTCAAAATCTTCTTACAACACATGGTGCGAGAAGAGGTCCACCTCAAAAGAATGTGATGTAGGTAATCTACTCTGACGTAAATATCGATGGTTGATTCCACGATGATCAAGAAATCTTCTCTAAAATCCAAGAACTCTTTCAAAATAGTACTCCCTCTATTTTATTTTACTTGTTTGGTCTGCATTTTATATTCTTCTTAAGAAAATATTAATCAAATACTTATTTTTACTATTTTTTTTATTAACTATGCTTTCCAAGTCTAAATTTGATCACTAGTATTTTAATAAATTTGGGAAATTATCAAATGATAATGATAAAATAATATATATATATATAATTCTGTTCTAATTTATTTAAAAATAATAATAAAAAAGAAAAATTTATTCTTAATATACTAAATAAGTAAATGGGAACGTAGAGAGTTATAGAATTAACAAGAGAATTAGTAAATATCTTTGGATATCTAGCTAGCTAGCGACAACTAATTATATGTAACATTCTATTCAAATAACCAATGAACAAGTACTAAATCAACCTAACTAATATCATACTTGATAGCATTTTACTTGTTAGGTATAAAATTCAGCATATTAAGTACGTACGACGTTTGATTATCAATTTATAATCCTGCATTACTAATATATATATATAAATTATGAGAAAAGTAAAAACTGAAATAATCAGTACATGAATAACTAAATTCTACATATCTAACTAAATTTCCATTGATAATACCTGCATAACTCTAAGGAACAATCAAACTAAATGAAAATTAATTGTAAGTGGCACATATAGGTTTGATTTTAGTCACTAGTCATGTCATGTCTTGTTGCAAACGAACTTGATACCACTGAAGGGAACCAACATCTCCATCAATTTCAAGTTCACAGACAGATTTTACTAGGTACTGAACTGCATCATCAATATCTTCAAATCTTGCAAGATCTGGTGGCAGTGTTTTTCCTGGCCAATTTTCTAACCAACCCTTTAACTTCTCCCTTAATTCTTCCTCAGTTACAAACTCCTCTGACTTTCCAGGTTCCATTAGCACATATGTGTCTGTCTCTATATTTGATCTTCTCCTTCTTGTAGCCAATGTCTGATTCATTTACACAAACAAACAGAGAAAAAGAGAGAATAGATAAATAGAAGTGAAGTTTATAGGAATTTTCACACTATCAGGTCACATTAAGGGTGTATTTGGAAGTTATTGCTTAATATTAGCCCTTGATGGAATCTAATGAAATTTGGTGGTTTAACCAAACTTAAAAGATATTTTGTGGTTCGACGCAATGTAAATGCACGTTCTGTTTGTTATGTGTTAACCTAGAGCTTCTAATTATTATTTTACACAATGACACGTTAAGTTGCTTTAAAATGACTTAAGAATGTAATGCCTTAAATTGGTGAGAAAATCCAATGCAATTTAATCAACAAGTTGTTGCATAACTGCATTTAAAGGTTAATTAACTAGACTAAATATGTCTTTAGGTCCAAATATGTCTTTTTAGTTTTCTAATTACGCTCAGTTTACAAGTTTCGTGTGACATAAGAATATTTTTTGCCCATTTTGGCCTAATTAAGTAACGACAGAAATATAATTGGACCAAACTATGAACGAAAAATAAATATTGTAAATTTCACGTAATTTAATTAACGAGTTGTAATACAAAGTGGGAAGACAAAGATACCTTTGTTCCATTGAGGTGGATGCGTCTACAAGTCACACTGTGGATTAATGAAGAATTAAAGGGCTGAAAAATGGGTTGCTGCCAATTACTTCTGTGTAAAATTTGGAGTGGATGTTGAGGTCTCCATGCCTCTGTTCCTGCCATGAAATGTAAAAATTACTATAACATTTTGGAATGTTCACAAAGTGAGAATTATCTCAGATCATATACTAAGATAATAATTCATTTCGTAAATTTAAAAAAAAAAGGGATTCTAACACTCCAAACGGCATTTGAAGTATATCAACAATTTAAAATGAAGATTTAATATTGGGTAAAATTGAGAATATATAGGAATGTGTTTAACATTTAAGAAAATGAACTTTAGGTCTAACTCAACTCCAAAAGCTAAATTATAAGCTAAATACGAGGTTAAGATCGTGCAAGAGATAATTAGTGGCTTATGCAAGATTTTACGTTATGAACGATTCAAGGACTAAACAATTGAATAAATCATTACTATAATAACAAGACTCATTTTTCATATTATACCCAATGTTTTCATTTTACTTATTATCTATAAATAACATATTTAGTAAAAAAAAATGACGAACCAGCATCTCTGACACCGCTTCGAACAAGGTATATTCGTCTCCGAAGACAACAACCCATTTCGAGAATCATAATTTGTTGCATAAAACAAAGTTATTCCACCATAAAAACATGAAGAAGTGCAAGCTGGATTTCAGTGGGAACTTACCTACACAATTGCACGTTTTATTGCACCACAATTGTGCCTCCATGAGTTGCTATTATTGATGTATAATAAGGCGAATTAAACAACAATGACTAGCTAACAACATATTAGAATGGTTGCATTTCTTATATTTTGAGGACGATGGTGGAGGATAAGATGATGGTTTTCAGCCTCATTTATATATATCCATATTGTTCCTGTATTTTCTAAATAAGTGAAGTGTACAGGCTTGGGAAATTCTGGGCCGAGTATTTAGAGCCCGTTTGAATTGGTTTATTTTAGGTGTTCTTTAGCCGAAATAACTTTTAAGCACTTTTCTAGTGTTTGAGTAAAATAAAAAGTGTTTTTACTCGGTTATTTTTAAGCTAAAATAATAAAAATAAGCTAAAAGTCATAAGTTAAACATTGTAACTTATGATTTTTGACTTATAAACCATAAGTCACAAATCCATCCAAACAAGCTCTTAATCCACATGAGATAAACCCACAAACATTTACATTTGAAGCTAGAACTGCCCAGTGTTGAACCAAACGAGCATCATATATGTTGATGTAAAATTTCACCGTCCACACTGTTTATCTGGGATGATGATTATCTTACAAGGACACTTGCCAAAATAAAACCAGAATAACTGAGTCAGATTCAATTTGGTTGCATTAAGAAAAATTCGGTTAGACTCATCTCAATCCAATAGCATCGACTAGGGGTGTTAAATGGGCAGGTTATGCTAAATCGAACATGTCAAAATGAATTGAGTTAAAAATTTAGTGGATCATATTTTTATGGGCTAATTTCGCCGCCCTAAGGTATTATAACAGAAAAACGTTCTATACAACTCAACTGGTTGCCCTGTCTTCTATGACAGTAATAATGAATAACGGCAGAACAGACTTTTCAGCTGAAACACATTCAAACTCTAGATTGCCAAAGCACGAACCAAATTGCATGTATGATGACAATATGCATTATATGCCTGAGCGTGTTATGTGAATAAAAGAATAACAGTTCGTTGGATATCAATAGCCCTAAAATATTACAACATATGACCTTACAAGTGTTAATAGCACTAAGAACTTTGAGAAGAAATGCAACTCCTAGCAAAATGGTGGGAGGGTGTATACACAAGACCTGCACTCTTCAATCCGTTTGATCTATAATCTGACAACTGAAACTGCACCAAAAATGACATTTCGAGAAACTTATAATGCTCACGATGAGAGGCTGCTTCGTCCAAGATGAGAGATCCTAGTTGATGGTATGAAAGGTGCTTCCTCATCCACTGTTGGATCTGAAGAACCATTATTTGTACTGTTTCCCCCAAGATTAGCATTATCATCTGGCAAGTACAGATCAGATGACTTCTTCTCCATCTTAAGCTCCTGTAGAATGTAAAGTACAGGTAAGGCATTTATAGTACAACAACCTTCCCAAGGAAAATCATATGAAAGTCGAATATCTCACGATTAACAAAGACAGCAGTGTTGTCAAAGGGGAAAAGCTCTAAGAAGCACTCAAGGTCTATTGGGGCTTTAAGCGCAAAAGGCGATTCAAGTGTGGGCTTTAATAAAAGAAGGCACAATGAAGTAAAAAAATAAAAGTATATATGTAGTCGAAGAAGAAAAGTAACAAATGCATTTATAATGTTCTCCATAACTAATACACTCAGTTGCCAATTGTATTAGTTGTTTAGTATCGCTCAATTCGAGATAGAACTCATGGGCAATGAGGTGCATGGCTTAGTGCCTGGCCTACACTGAAGCGCAGCTTAAGCGACATGAAGTGTCCTATCCTAGCCTTCTGAACTTCAGGGCTAAAGCCCACTTTGAATGATCCTTTGACAACACTGAAAGACAGTCAATTAAGCAATCATGTGACCTTTTTTTCTAATAACGTTGGTGTACAGGCCAAGGCACAAAATGTATCGTCAAATATTCAATACTGAACCTCAACTGTTTCACCAGGTACTATGTATATATTACCTCCCGCTAATGCGCATACCGGAACTTTGCCTACCAACATTAAGGTAGATAGGAAAGAAATCACCCAGTGTTTTTTTCTTTGCTGAGATTTGAGCTCATATATCACAGTCTTCACCAACTTCATTGACAGCTATGCTACACCCTTGGATGCATGTGACTTAATCAGATATATTTCTTTTCAGGTTCATTCATTTCAATTATGACGAGCATGGTAAGCAATAGGGTTAGAAAACCCACCCTTTGACCCACACAAAAGGAAAATGATAGGGCCTAAAAACAATAGAGCAAGCCAATACCAATCTTGACCTGAACCAGGAAGGGGAAAAAGGGGGAGAGGCAGAAGATAAATAGTAAGCTTATCCGCTGCTGGCATTTCTGCGTGTATTTACAACTAGGATTGAACTTGCCCTATTAAGCGTCTACATACACTCTTTGATCAATTACGCAATATTCTGATAAGCTTCGTTTTTTTTTACACCCTAAGTGTTTATAAGCATCTGTTGCATATGAAATATTTTTAATGCATCTTTTCTCTAAGCAGCATCTGTATTGTAAACACAATAGGATGATAACTGTTTTATATTTCAGTTTTGATGCTTGAAACAAGAAACACCAACTCCCTAAGAAACAAAAGAAGCATCCAGATATGCTTATATTCCTCTTGAAAAATCAGAAAACAGACCAGGAAAATAATGGATGAAAAATGAAATATAAAAACTGAAAAAGAGGCCATAGTGTGAAAGTCGGAACAAAATCTGACCTTAGCTGTTCGATCTATAACAGTATCTACAGGAAGCTGGGATGCTCGTACGTCCTTGATCTTCAAGTAGTTATACATCACGACACCACATAATGCTAAAAAGAAAAAAAAAATCATCAATATGGTGTTTGTTAGCATAAAGTTACCATAAATAAGGAATAGTAAGCTTACCTATGGCATAACCTGTAATGTTAAGAGTGGTAATCGTTGACTCCGGAAAAATCAAAGTTGAAAGGGCAATCAATATCCAATCTTTCAAGACACCAGCCACTCGAATGGTTACAGCACCAGTTCTACCAATCACTAAGAAAATTGAGAAATTCAAAGCAAGTGCACAAAGTGCATTTGAAAAGAAAATCCAAAAATTGAATTGGATCTGTGAGACTTCCATTTCAGGCTTCTCCAGAAGATACCATGGGATAAAAAGAAAGACAAAGCTGCATAATAAAACATAAAATGATAAGTACCTCAAGACAATATCACTTGCAAGAGACTCCAGACAACAGAAGACTGATGTAAGACAGGAAATTACTCTCACTCGTTGCAAACACAGAGATTGTTTGCCTTTGAAGCAAGTAGTTTATAGAAACTATATCTCACTTTGGAGGAAAATGTAAATAAATATGTAAAACAGTCATTGCATATCATCTCTATGTATAGAGGAAACCATTTACATTACAGTTGTCAACACTGCCACAATCAAACTAGCAAGTAGATATCAACTTTGTCAAAATCAACACCACTTTTTGGACTTCATAAGGGCCAAGGTATATTTATGCGCGGCATGCAGGAACGGTTTATACAAATGACTACATTTTAGCAGAAATTTAAAGATAATATGTCTTGTTTCATAAAAATATATCATACAAGTTATGGTATAAGAAACATAACCTTATTGTTGCAAGTTTATCCATAAAAAAGAATGCAGTTCTAAAGTGAATAAAGCAATGTAAAACCATATCCTTTTAGAAATAAAGCATGAAAATATTAGATGCCTTATTTCATCAAATATATGTCCTTTAAGTACAATACCATGCAGATAATCAAAAACAAATGTGGAATAACAAAAAAGTTATGAGGACTACATATGTTATGTACCATGGTCACCCAGAAGCAGCACATATATGCTGTTGGAACCAGAGGATCTGTTAAATTTTTATCTCTGTCGTTGTTTATAAACACATGTATCTACTTTGGCAACACAGCAGCAAACAACAGTTAATCATAAAATCCATCAATTTGCTATACCGAGTTTCCTACCAACCATGGTACAAGACCTTTCAACTTTGTTTACAATTGTTTATGCAGATTGAAACAAATAAATGATCCGGTACAATGTCAAGGTTCAATGTCTGTGTTATATCTGATTCTACTACAAAACTAAAATAAATAAGTGTATAAAAGTATCCTTCCTCTAACTACTAAAGCTTTTAGATAATGTGATTCACATTTCAATAGACTTTAGGTGCAGTAGGATGATATGAATGTATCAGCAGTTACTGTAGTCGGGAGCAATCAAGAAGTCACTCCAACCCATTAAAAGATACCAATCTAAGGAAAGGTCCTATACCCTGCTGTCCTTTTCCCCTTAATTCAGAGTGTGTTTGAACATGACGAAGGCTTGGAATCATTGACAGCCAAGTTCTAACTCATCATATAGACCTCAACAAAACACGGGCTTGACCAAATGTAAACAGATAAGTCAGTCTTAGAAGATTGAAGAAGAATACCTGCATGGAGCTATGTAATATAAACTGGTGATAGGATTGAGTGTTAATCCCTTCTTCTGGAGAAGAACTTGAGTTAACACCAGCCTAAGAGCCTCAGCAAATATCCCAGTCACCTGGTAAACTGTACCCACTATGTTGAAGTGAATTTCCCCATAGGAGGATATTACAACACCAATACTGACCAAAAACATGTTCAAGAATACATCGCATCTTAGTTTGTCAGTTCCACAAATAACAGCCATGACAAAGGTGGCCACCGGCACTGTCATTTCAATACAAAGAAAGCTACAGCCATTCAGTAGATTCCCAAGCACAGGAGTTTGTAACTAGAAAAGAGTACAGTATACAGACATACTCAGAGCTTTGAGCATCTGGATGAAGGCCACAGAAATGAATAGATATGCGGTGTTGCCAAACCTGTGAGCACGAAATATGCACCTTTCAGATATAAATTATTTTAACCTCATAGCCTCAACTCACTAACTGAAACAGAAATCATCCGCAACTATAATTCTCTCCTAGAAATTAAGAACCTCCGAGTGTGAGGAACAAGGAACAAGGAGACAAGGAAGTTAGAAATCAATTACCCTGCCGGCCAAAGAACAATACATGGCAATTGCACAGAATGATACTTTTTTCTTTTCTTTTTTGTCTTCTGGAAGCAGGGTACAATGGTTATGAAGAGTGATTTGCGGGGCAGGTAATGGCACTACATTTTTTGCCTGACACATAGTCATACATTTCTTTATCTTTTAAAAAAATGCTTTGAAATTGGAAAGATTATTTGTGGGAGAGGTTTAGAAAAGATAAAAGAAAAATATCAAAATCGAAAAAGAATTATTATTTAAAAGAAAAAATCACGTGGATTTTGTGTGTTCTCATATGGGCTAGCAGGGTCAACAGAGGTGAGTAGAAAATTCTCATTGTGGTGTGAGGCAGGTACAATGCGGGGCACGGAGCATGCATATTACCTGTGAATCCCCTTTGTTACATGGCTTCTTCTTCATATAGATAGATATAGGATCTATAGGGCAATTGCTTAGAAGTACATTTTGTGCTACAACCCTTCCTATCTAATAGAAAAGGATCAATAGCCATCTCTATAAAAGCATGATGACCCACAGATGGAGGTGTCCACCATTTTTATCATCATCTCGATTTCTGGCCTAAGTATACTTCATCTTTGCTTTAGTACAGAAATAAGAAGTGCCAAAGAAAGGATCAAGAGAAGCTAAGGAATCCACCCAACAACATAAGCAAGTAGAAAGGTGTAGGATAACTCTGAAGTCTGAAATCAACTATTACTATTCACATTTACATGAAATAGGAAATGCCTACATTTCTGAAAACAGTTCTAACAAAGAGCTAAAAGGATGCCAAAAAAAGGACTTCTGTGTCATCAGCAAACGAGAACTAAACAATAACAAGTGTGAGTAGATTCATTCCATTTGTATTGATAACAATTGAGCAGATACAGGCCTTTTCTATTTATAACTGTGAAATATTTTTAATGATTGCATCCAGGAGATAGCCAGCACACTGCAAGTCTCATTTTATTTCTAGGTCACTCTCAGCAGGTAAAGCAGTTCAGCAATTTCAAGCTAAAGATTCAAATCTCAATGTTCTTAAATGTAGAACATTTTAGCTAGTATGTGCATGCCCATTGTTCTTGTGTTATGGGCAAAACATAAAATGTGAGCTCAAGCAATGTCTAAAGGTAACGAAACATCAATTTTAGGTTTGATCCGACAATGAGAGAAACCTATCAGCCATGTAAAGGATGGAACTGCAGGTATGAAAGGTTTAATAATTAGGGGGAATCTTCAATTAGTTCAGATTCCTGATCTCCGTTTCCACCAGACCAACCCACGTTGAAATAGTGCTGTATCTCCGTATGGATAGTCAAAAGTGTCAAACTTTATGATGTCAAACTTTGTTAGTAGCATATTATATTAAGCTCTAGATGAAAATGACGAAAAATATACAGAGTGAGTCTAACAGGAATCTCTCCAGTTTCAAATGAATAAATACCAACAAGTCACAAGTGATCATGAATGACAGAACCCGTCAGAAAAGCCAACAAGTATTCTAGCTCCTCAAAGTAGAGAGCTCACCAAAGACTTGCAGCAAAGAAAGCACTGATTGGAATAACACACGTTGCATATCTGCAAATTTGATAATAAATGGAGAAATGAGAATAAGGATAACTTTTCAAAGTAAAAGCAGTTCAACCATGCAATTCTCACATTTCAAGAGTCATCTTGACAGGAGACACAACCTGCAAAAGATAATTCATGAATTAAAAGGGAAAGCTAGATGACCCTTAATAGAAGAATCAAAGCACTAAGATCAGACATGAAAAATTAATTTGCCAATATAGATAAAGTGAAAAATGAACCAAATTCAGAAGCTAAAGCCTAAAGACAACCATACACCCACAATCCTTTTAGTATATAAACAGAGACTTAACAAATTCTCCAAGGAAGTTCATTTGCATGGCCACAAGCATCTTTCCAAGGCCACAGGGGAGTGTAAAAAAGAGGATAAATTTTCACCAGCATAGTACTTTCCTCAAACAAAGATTGAATTCATCAACAATGTTAAAGATCCTGATAAAGAGTGACTAGGGATGAGCCTCAAAATAGACCAATAATCTCTTAGATGAATATAATGTTGTCAAAATCTGTCCAAGAATTTTTCTTTCGAATTATCATACAGCACTAGAGTCTAATTCCATGAGTTGGTTAGGTTTTGTTAGCTAAAAACTTACTTGCGTAAGATTTATATAGGTTTACCAAACTGCCAATGCAGAGTAAAACAATTGCCACTTGCCAGGCCATAGAATACCTTTCTCATCTAGATCCCTAAATATAATTCAATGGAAATAGTTTTTCCTACTTGTCAAAGTATTGTAACAAGCTGCTGATAAGAATTATGAACCTTTTAATCAGAAAATACACTAGGCAAGGCACTTCTATCCTGGCAGGGCAACACAAATGCATTAAAGAGATGGACAGAAATGCTTAACCTTGTTCTTTTTTTTCGACAAGGGTAACTTGTACTTCATATTCAAAAAGTCTCAGCACCATCAAAAACAGATGCTGAGGATGCTTAACCTTAATCTAATACTCCCCACATTGCTTTTTATTTGACATTTAAGGTTTTAGCACACTCATTAAAGAAACTACTTAATAGCATTAATCATAAGGGGTATTTGACTAAATTACCCTTATCTTTGAGTAATTAATGACTTCATGCCTTATTGGAGTAATAAGGGCCAAATTGGAAGAAAAATAATTAATCTCTTCTTGGTTTTCCGAAGTGACAAATATTTTGGACCAAATTCTTTTAGCTAAAGTGACAGATCAAAAGGACCTAAAGGAGTACCTCATAACAAATCAACGTCATTTAGCAGTTATAGAAGAGGCAAAAAGTATTTTGTGGGGGTGAGTGGGGGGTGGGGCTTTGCTGCTGCTATGACTAGTTTGATTAGACAAGATGATTTTATCAGGAAGCTAAATGGTCATGGTGTATTTATAGATGCAATAATATCAATGAAATAACAACATCAGAACAAAGCATGTGAAAGAGATCTGAAGAAATGCTGAATCTTTTAACACATGGATCGTCTCAATTATATACCATGCTAACCTACTGAAAGCAACCTAGTTGAAATGTAACTTATACCTAGCAATCTCAAAATAGCAAAACATTTTGACAACAATGTCAACAATAATTAGAGTAGCAAGAAGTTTGAGAAAGAGTACAAGAAAAATGTCAATGTAATTCAATAATTCTTAATTACCATACCTTGAAGACACGGATAAGAAAGAAAGCCACTAAGCCTGAAAAGCCCATATGTATCATGGTAAGTGTAATTGGGAGTGGGAAATTGAAATATTTTGGTGAAAGTACCCACTGCAAAAACATAAAATAAATGGCAGAAGAAAATTCGTTAGTTGTATTGATGATATTGAAAAGTAAAAGAATTACACCTAAGTAATAGATTAAATGTATCCAACAGCAACTTCTCCGAAGCTTACAATGCACAAATACAGACGGTAAGAGAAAGAAAAACCCCCACCGCCACCAAGACCAGTGCCACTTTACTTTGAGCAGTGGTGATGGAGTAGAAGGCAAGATAAATAAAAATCAATCATTGGGATGTGTTTTGAACAAATGAAGTTTGTAAGACAAGCCTTGCTGTGTGCTCACAACTATAATGCATGAAATTGGAAAAGCCAAGACACTAGTATGCTAATGAGGCAAGGGCACAATGGAGTGAGGAAAGCGCAGTGGAGTGAGGAAGTGGCAATTTGAAATATGTGCACCTTATTCTACAGGATCAATAAACCTTCATAGTTTATACATAAAAAAAAACACTACAAAACAGTTGAACAAGAATTTCCTACCTTCTACAACCAAATGGGACCAAATCTGAATCAACAATACTCAACATCCACATCATTGGTTTTCAAATCTCCCTCATTATTTATTCATTTCATTTTACTCCCAAAATGCCTCTTGTAAGAGTGTTGCTCGCACTGACATCGATCACAGATAATTTCTCAAATGAAAACATCGGCTCCTCATAAAGAATTTGCTCTTCACTTCATGGTGTTTGGTTAGATGAATGGAAAGTAATGAAACTTGTGTCCTTCTCTGTTCAGTCAGGGATGGCTATCAAAGTTTGATTTTGGAGCAGCAGCAAATAGTAGCACCTTTTACTACCTTCCTTCTTTTGGCTTCCTAAGAATGTAAGTGACCCACTCCCTGGCCCCTACTAAGTTTTCCTTGAAAGCTCGTGGCAAGAAATGATAGCAGCTTGTCACTTTGGTTGTTGTTCTCAGAGATTGTCTGAACCACAGTATAAATCTAATTGTAGTTTTCTTTTTCCTTTTTCTATTTTATTTCTTTTATTTCCGAGGTTGCTTAAATGCATTGAAGCTTTAGACATTAACATATTCTAACTGACAAAGAATGATCCATGAATCCAAAGAAGTCGAAGACAATCATGAAATACTTGGAAAAAGACACATACCTTGTTATACAAAATAACTCCTGATGAAAGCACAATATAGACAAGGAGATAAAAGTAAGTCAATAAAAGCTGTTTGCTCATCATCATTGTAGGTCACTGGGCGATCCAAATGGCTCCACCTCCCTATATTTACAATGAGATTCCCTCAAATCCAAAAATCAATCAACTCGGATCCAGGAGATTTGTGCAGGTACAAGGTGAAAGTTCAGTCCAACGGCTGTATTCATTACTTAAAGATGATTGTAGTGCACCAGCCTTGTTTCTGCATATGCCGTTATGGAAACATGGACTGATAAAATCTGGAGATAAATGTGCCATGTCAAATTACTAATATCAGAAGGAATCTTCATTTCCAAAAGACACTATGAAAACAATAAATCAAAGCAAGCACTAAAACAGGTAAACTGAATTATATGGACTTTCAAAAAAGATGAATGTAATGATGAAAATATAAATTTTAAGGGCATGGAATTCCATGAAAAGGTATAAATCTTGCCGCAAGACACACTGCAAAACAACCTTAATGGTCAATTTATAAATATCCACGCACAGTCACCCAATGCATGCAATAGATATTACATATTGCAAAATACAACTTGGCAATATATCAGATACAAATTATAAGAGTATCCGACTAAGCCAAGGGACTCCATAAGAAGATCTGGAAGAAGCTAATGTTTAGGGACAAACAGGGTTTAAGAAAAAGAATTCTCAATTTGCCAAACAGCACCCTGCAGTTAATGCAAAACTCACCAAAAGAACTTGCCATGAAACATTTCAAAAAACTCACATTCTGCAAATTTTCTTTCACCTTATTCTAGAACCAACAGAATAGGACAAATTTCTAACTGGTAATATCTGGTAACAAAGTAAGCAATAAATTAGCAGTCCTAAGCCCTCAACGATCAGATTTTTTTATTGTTGAATCAATGTAGAAAGAAAAGCAATATAAGCAAACTCAAAAAAGTGCAAGCAGTAGCAACAAAACTGGAAAATAAAAAAACAATAGAAGAACATACGAACGGCGAAACGAAACGAAGCGGAGTAAGCATGTGATGTGGGCGAGCAAAACAAGCTGCTGCTGCTAATAATAACAATAGGAGTAATACAGAAAAAAAAAAAGTAGTGATGATACAAGAGGAACATCGGCACGAAAATCAAAGGAAGACTTACTAAAGCTGAAGAAGCTGATTAGCGCAAAAGGAGAAAGTAAACACATAATATGTCCTCACAACTATATATAACGCACGCGTTCAGGTAAAGGAGAACGAAATGAGGATGAAAATGAAGACTGAGAATGCATACCAGCAACGGAAACAAGGAGAAAGAGCTGGAAGTCGTGAGACGGAGATCTGTTACCGGCAAGATGCCGACAAGTTTTCGCCGTTCGATCTGATTTGGATGGTAGAATTCTCTCGATTACTTTCCCCTATCAACACGATTACGAGTTCCTTCTATTAGTGCTGCTGTTACTTTAACAAAAAGAGATCCCGCAGAGTTCACAGTGAGTGTGTGACCTCGACAACGAAGAGGATGCACACAGGATTAGGAGGAGTGCAGGTAAAGACGAATGGGTCCTACAAATTAATTCTGATTTAAGTTATAAAGGTTACGTATCTACACATAACATATGTTAGCTAAATTCAGACTCAACATAGTTTTTCTATATTTTTACCTTCTTGGTACAATTTTAACCTTCAATCTTCTTTTATGACCTACTCCCTCCTTTTATTTAGTTCCTAGTTATACAAAGAGTAGTTATTACAAAATTTACAAAATAATGGATTATTTTTTAACTTTATTTTTAATACACTTTAAAATATAAAAAGATAATTATTATATATTTTTTTAAAATATCTATCAATTAATAGAGTTATATTAGTTAAATTATAATTTTTATTAATTTTTTTAAAAGGTGTCTAAACCTTATCTTATCAAGTAAAAGAAACAGAGGGAGTATTTTTATTAGTACTTAAGTCACTTTAAAATGTGAAAAGAATGATTATTTATATGTTTTCAAAAAGTACATATCAAATAATATGGTTATATTAGTTAAATTGCAACCTCTATTAATTTTTATATAAAATATATGTAAATCTTATCCTAACAAGTAAAATGGAACGAAAAAATAATTAATAGGAATAATTACAAATTCATTATCGATCAATTTAATTTTCAATCTTTTTCTATGATATATCTTACTTAATAACTAATAATTAATAGTGATAATTACGATTCAATGTCTTTAAGTAATTTAATTTACAAAATATTTTCTTTATTTTAATATAAGTAATTATTTTGACTTGATTATACTCGAAAGTGCAAGTAACGAGGAATGAATCCTACAAATTAATTACCATTTGATTTAAGTGATAAAAGTTACATGCCTGCACATAACACATGTCAGATAAACACAGGTCTCAGCATAGATTTTTCCTATATTTTTACCTTGTCGGTATAATTTAATCTCCAATCCTTTTTTATTATCTATCTTACTTAATAATTAGTAATTAATAAGAATAATTATGATCCAATGCCTTTAAGTGATTTAGTTCCATTTCAAAGTAAGTAATTATTATAGGTTAAGCGTACCTTTCAATGAGATGCAAGTATGGACGAATAGGTTTTACAAATTAATTAATATCTGATTTAAGTGATAAAAGGTTACGTATCTACACATGACACATGTTAGGTAATCACAGATTTCAATAAAAAAAAAATTGTGTTTGTATGGATGGTGAAATAAATTAAATAAGAGGTCATATTTTGAAACAACAATCTACTATATTAAGTTGAAAATGATTTTTCTTATTTTAATTTTCTCGATCTTTTGTAGGAGTATTTGATTCTCTATTCAAATACAGATTTTTTAAAAAGGGCTTCTGAACTTCTACGTTTTGTCTTTATTATTACATTTGTGTACTATAATCTTTTACGCATCAAATAGATATTTTTAAGAATTATAAAAATGAAACAAACAAGTGTTATAATATTTAAGAGTATAAGTTACAAGGAAGATGAAGAGATCTGAATTTTAGATAATTTCAATCATATTAGACATTAAATATATTAATTATTATGCATTAATTTTATTTGTAAAAAATAATAAATGAACAGCAAAAATAAGAGGGAAAAAGTAAAATAAAATAAATAAATAATTTGACTGCATAAGAATTCACTATCTCAAAGACCTAATTATATAATTTATAGATGATAAACTTTTCTTAGTTATGCTGTTAAGACGTATAAAAAAAACATACACTATTACATTCACAATGTAATTAAAAACAAAAAGAAAAAATTATAATTACATTTCAAGCAAGAAGAGAATAACGACAAAATCAAATTGTTACATGCACAAAGAATAAGCAATGACATCATAAAATAAATTATTTCATATTTTAATTTTCTTTGTGAAAATAATAAAATAATAGAAATGAAACTCCTCATCATAATTTTTTTATTAAAATAGGATAATTATATTAATTGTGCTTCATAACAAAGAGTAGGATCATAAGGGATCAAATGAATACAGTTATTAATATTTGTAGCTAAGTTACTTTTACAAGCCAAAGTTAAAAAAAAAGAATCTAGCAAAAATAGTTTCTAATTATGCTTCAAAAAGTTTTTTTAATGCCTTTCTTTGCAAATTGGCTCATCACCGTGTTATGCTCCCTAAAGCTATATCAAAACTTCTCATTATTCATATGCTACCAATTAAAGAAAAAGCTTTAATATAATTATGAACAAATAAAGTAAATTGTGTAATTATAATAACATAAAACTCACTAAAAAAATTTAGATAATTGTTAATGTGATATTAAGTACTATGTTTGATATTTATAATATTTTGATTCCAATTATACTAACCAAAAAATAATTATATCGGAAAGAGGAAAGAACCTAAACTATACAAATACATTTGTAAATTATTTTTTCGATTCTATTCTAACAATGAGAAGTCGTCATCTCTTGAAATCTAATAAATATTGCAATCAAACTACACTTTATGATTAGTAAAGTTAGTGTCTACTGCAAACTGACTTTCAGAAAAATCAACCACACACGGACGACGCATTTAAAATATCTATACTATCAAAATTATCTCATTATTAATTGTCATGAAGATCTTCTTTATCATACTTGTTCAGGGGTGATAATACATACATAAAGACAATTTTGTTAAAATTAAGAAAGCACGCCAAGTACATTAAAATGAAAAGAATAGCATGAGAACTAAATATTTCGTGTCTTCATATACTCTTTCATGTTACATTTTAGCTAATTCACAAGCCGAGTGATGGAGAATTGAAAGAATAACCTTGAATGAGAGTCTCGTGAAACAAATATGAGTTTATATAAGTAAAATAGAGAAATATCATGAGGTATCACAAACTTACAAATTAAAATTTGAGAATTATGGATATGAAAATTACGGAAGTTATAGATATTATTAAAAATAGAAATTACAGAGGTGTATGTCACGCCCCACCTTGAGAGGCATAACTGACACCCAATGTCACATTGGACTCTGAGCTAACCTGGCTAAACACACACACTTCTGGTGCATGCCAGCAGCACATAGCAAGAAAATAAAAAGGCTATATATCTCGGCTATAAACATAGCATCGGGCTGACAAGGCCGCAATGCAAACCTGTGCAAAAACAACTAATCCAACAGGTGCAATAACAATATCATCTTATACCGGCCGACAAGACCGTCATGCTATCTAACAGGTATTATAACTAGTCCCCATGCGGCCAACACTCAAATCACAACACATATATAGGCCCCACAGGGCCAAGAGCGCACCACTGAATGAAAACTGATAAGGAACTGAAAGTAATCAGCAATAAGGGCCAAAAGTTAACATGTATGATATCATAACCATAGCCTGCATCTAGTGAACAATTATCCAAACAGAAACTTAAGCTGAATGATTACACGTTCATAAACTATATCTAGAAAACAAGTATACAAACAAGAACCTAACATGACTCATATAAGCTCAAAAGATACAAGCAACGCAGAAATAACCTACCCGAGCCCCCATAAACCCCGGCAAGTGCAAGCAACTATAACTCCTATTTGTTTCACTGTATCCCCATAGGCAAGTTGTAACTAAAGCATACTCGACCTCTGAGGCTGTATTCGAGCCTTCTAGGCTTCTACAACTGTGTCAGAGCCATCTGGGCTCCAATAACCGTATCTGGGCCATCTGGGCTCCTGTAACTGTATATGAGTCATCTGGGCTCCTGTAACTGTATCTGAGTTCTTGTGGCCGTATATGAGCCATCTAGGATCCTATGACTATATATGAGTCATCTGGGCTCCTGTAACCGTCAGTAATGGCAACTCAAGCGTAAAGGAAGCTGGTAAGGACACCAGACTTCAAATGGCTCTCCGGGCCTCAGTATAGTCGCTCGCGACTTCATATTACCCTGTGAGCATAGTATAGCCCCGTTGGCACTTCATGATTATCTTTTGCTTCTTAAGCAGCATGTATAACATCTGACAGGCCTAACTTATATACTACGCATCGCTCGGTGGGTGTACATAGCCCCTTTAGGCCTAACACACTATTATTTGCTCCTGTAGCCTTTTGAATCGTAGCTAACAAGCGTATTGTGTGTGTCAACAGCTGGTTATATAGTCATGGAAGTAATTATAAAATCAGCTGGCTCAGAAAGGAAAGGGCGAGGTCCGAGGTGACCTGGCGATACTTTAAAGTTCATACTAGTACAATAGTCATCCATAAGCGCACAACAAGGTCATAGGCGACTAATTATATGGTTCCATCGCCTAGAATGACTACAGGGCTGCTAATAATTGGATATGATTCTAAGCAGTCAACCACAATTAGGGGTAGGCATAAATATCGAAAAACTGAAAAATCGGACCGAATCAAACTAATTTGGTTTTTCAATTTTTCATTTTGGTTTCTATTATTTTTTTAAAAATTTCGGTTATTCGGTTCGGTTTTCACTTTTAGAATTTCGGAATTTCGAGTTATTCAAATTTTTTTATAAAAAAAAAATTATAACTTAATTTCAAAAAAAAAAAAATACTACACCCAACCCAATCCAAAGCCCAGTTAGAGAATTATTTATATAATTGACACAATTACTTAAGTTTTTTAAAAATAACAAGTTTTATAATAGTTTTAGCATTTTAAGAAAATTCTTACGATTACTAATATGCTTTGAAAGAAAGATGAAATATATAATATTTATTTAACAAAAAATTAGGGACCATAGATTATTGAAATCTTTAAAGACCCATAATTTTTTGTAGGGTTAGTTTAAGGATATTGAGCATATGAGATAATTTAATATCAAATGCTATATACATACTACTAAATGTAAATCAACTAATCCCTCTAAGAATCTGTAAATAAAAACTTAAAATATTTCCTAATTATTTATTTGTTTACTTAAAATTATGCTTAGTTGATTAAACTTTAGAATTTAAAACTTAAAATAATTTATTTTGAATTTAAAAGGATAAAATAACTTATTTTTAATTAAAAAAAGTAGCTCATCTTATAAGCGAAAAAATAACCCATTAATTAGGCCCATAATCAAAAAACTTGAATTAGAAAAACTGAACCAAATTTAAAAAAAATGAACCAAACTGAATTAGTTCAGTTCGGTGTTCGGTACACAAAATAGAAAATCGAAAATCGAAAAAATCAAATTGAAAAACTGAATGCTCATCCCTAGCCACAATAGCCTTACAGTCAACCATAACAATTATTAACCCGAAAGTAAAACTGTAATACTAAGGTTCTAGCTTTATAGGCATCAATCTGGTCTGTCTGAGTAGCATATAACTCATATAAGCAACTCATAGCCCTGTAGGCAGGTATTCTTAAACTTAGCCCGTCTAGGCAACATGCATGTAGGCATCTGTATGAATAGCGTGAGGCGTTATCCCCACGTATAACAGTTGATAAAGTCCTACTTAGGATATCACGTAGTCTATTAGACTTCTAACAAATAGGGTGGTTTTCTGAGCATCAATACGACCAACTGTAAGTCGAAAGAAGCTATAGGGTCACAGAAAGTAGGTAGTTCACCTAGCAAGCTACCACCCAATTCATTAGGCAACCCTGGTGCCACTGACTCGAAGGTAAGGCCACTCTATCAAGATTCTAGTCCTGTAGGCATCAAGGTACGCCAATGGTCTATAGGCAAGTTTACTGCATATATAGGCGTCAAACAGAAAGTTATATCGCCAAGCTACACCCCATGCTGCCTAACTTAACCAAATACACTAATAGCTAACCGCAAGCCTCTTTGGCCTCGGTACGGCAGCAAAACACTACTAGTCTCTCTAGACGGTAAATAACTGAATAGTGAATCTCTTTGTTGCTTCTAGCGATAGTCAAAACTGAATATAATCTTTCCCGACAAAGAATACTAGGTTAAAACCTCAATTCGTCTTGTAGCAGCTAACCGCAACATGTATAATCATAAGCTACTACAAAAGTACAAGTTGTATTAACTATACAACGAGAATAACTTGCCGAAAGAGGTTAGCCTTAACATATCTCAATTGCCGAATTCAGCTCAATCAATCCTGCTGCGATCAAGAACGCGTAATATCTCCATATTCTAGCTTTTACGCCAAGGGAACAGGGCTATTATAATTCAAAAATTAGGCCAACAATTCGTAGCCCTCAAACATAACGATAATATATCGAAACGAGTTCAACTCGATAAAATCTTAAGAATTCCCGTAAATTAGAAAAGTAGAAATACTTACTTATCACTTATAGACGATTAGGACTTGATTAGAAGTGATTTCTACGACTTCTACTCGGCGGGACTCCGTCGAACCGGGTCAATTTCAAAGATTCAACTCCGTAGTATATTCTTCATAGGCCTAAAAATTATTATCCAAGAAGAATCGGCATTTGGAGATGATTTAATAGTGTAATTTGGCTTCTAAAAGATGAAATCCCCGTGAAGAAAATCTTACATGGTCGAGGGTCCTCTTTTGAAAAAATGTTTTAAATGAAACTAAATCACACACTTAAATATATATAGAGGGCGGTGGCAGGGGTCCACGACGTGCCCCTCGTAGCACCGAGATAGAGGCGTGACGCACCGGGGAGGGGTGATAACGCCTTTGGCCCCGCCTTCTTACTCGCTTGATAACACACTCGCGCGTTCCACCCCAGAGTCTTCTCCTGCATGTGCCATGCTCTTGGAACTCTCAATACGGACACACACACGTCGACTAGACGAAAAAAAACTTACGCGGTATAACAGTGTGAGCTATGAGTAATTACTCCTTGTAAATACATAAATAAAAGAGAGAAAAATACTTAAAATATAAGGAGATATTGTCATTTTATAATTAGAAGAAGGCCAATAAAAAGAAAAATATGTATTTTTGAATATATTATGATGTATTTTTAAAATGATTTCTTTATCTTTCTTTTATCATTATGGAACTGTAATTAAAACTTCAATATTTGCCTTAAATTCATACCATGTTATATGAATTTTTCTATAATTTTGCTATAAAAGCGAGAAAAATATTTAAAAATATAAAGAGATATTGTTATTTTATTATTAGACGAAGACCAAAAAACAGAGAAAAAAATATATTTTTGGATATATTATGATGTATTTTTTAAATGTTTTTATTTGCCTTTTTTTTAATCATTATGGAGCTGTAATTAAAACATCACTATTTTCGATCAAATTCATACCAAGTTATATGAATTTTTCTATAACTTTTGCCTTTATTTTTCTTTTTCTTCTTTTATCTTGCATACATGATCATACGAAATTATTATTAAAAGGATTAATATGATCATATAAGATTATTATTAAGAGGATTAATAAAAAGAAGAGGAGAGGATTGAGGTGTAATTAAGAAAATTAAAGAAGTAGCTTTTGAAATTTGTTACATAACACAAAATAAATTAAAAAATAATAAAATCTAACAGGAACAAAAATTGAAAAAATATAAAAAGAGGAAAAGGCCAAAATGAATTTGTTCACACTTTGCATGGTCATAAAATATATCAATAATTTATTAAATATAATATAGATAGAAGAGGTATTTACAATATAAAGCATTTTCAATAATATGGTGATAAATTTCATACTTCAAGCAATATTACATGTTAGAAGTTACTCACAAAAGCGTATAAATGACCCAACTTTCATAAACGGGCTATATTTATAGAGTTCATATATACTTCTCAATCAATTATCTCCTTGGTTTCTAAAAATTTTGAAGTTTGAATTAAATTTATATCCTTATTATAATAATGTCTTTATCTAAAATATGTTTAATATATGTGTTCACCTTATATATATAAAAAATATCAAATGAAAAAGTACAAAAAAAGAAAAATTACATACACGTGATCGTTTCTATATAAATACCCAAACGTACAATTGATTTTGTAGAGAAAAATAATTGGTTAGTAGCTAACAGATCTTTAACAAAGTCAGAAGTTACTATTTTGAACTAAAGGAAATGATAGACTTACGACAATCAGATGTTGATATAAAAGTCAAACTAAAGAGAATATATAAAGTAAATAAAAAAAGAAAAATAATACAACAAATGCATTACTCTTATGACCTTAATCATTAAAAATTGAACAGAAAAATTGAAATCAATAAATAATTTCGAGCTCTTGTTGATATCCACTCCCATAAGCTGATCACCATTCAAGAGTCTTCTTCTTCAAACCAAATCAAAGTATGAATACAATACAACAGTAAATATAACAATATTGACTACTTCAATTATACAATAAAAGGATAACCTTGGGTAGGATCTCACAAAATAAAAAATATGAATTTATAATATCTGATGCTCATGAAGGGTGACATTCTTTTACTAATATGATCATTGTTTTTTGCAATAATGCCTTTATTTATAGGACTATATTATGAAAAATCAAATAATGTCATGAATATGACCATTAAATATTTAAAGTTTATGATAATGAAGAGTTGTGAGAGTAATAAAAATAAAAGCCATTAAATATTTACATTGAAGGATATGAATGAATGGTTAAATGACATATTTATTCTTGTAAAATAAGAAATAGAAAAATAGGAGACTTTTTTTTTTTAAAAAAAAAAGATAAATAAGATCTTTGGCAAAGAGAGGTATCACACCACCCTTCTTTTATCTAACTTATATATATATATATATGTGTGTGTGTGTGTGTGTATGTATGTATGTAATGTAAGTAAATGCTCAAATTAAAAAAAAAAATTGGCAACACAAATCTTTCTATATGACATGTTTGAAAAGAAAAAAAAATTATATAAGATAAAAGAAAAATAAATACCACATCATAATCATTCAAATTGGAGTTAATTGAATGAATATAAGAAAAGAAATGAAAAAAGCCAAAAAAAATAATCATTAGCCAAAGAACTATAGCATATCATCTTGCTATATACCACAATTAATATATATATATATATATATATATATATATATATATATATATATATATATATATATATATTACAATTACAATTATGATTATGATTATAGATACACACACACTCTCTCTCTTTTTCTCTCTCCATTTTAACATATTTTCATTCTTCGTGGAGAAAATAAAAAATTAAAGTAATAAATATTTAGACCTGTAAATATTACAATAAAAAATATAGGAATAAGTGTAGTAGTAAATTTTGAGACATTTAATTTTTCTATAATAAAAAATAAAAATAAATGAAGGGAGTAGTAACTGATACATTTATTTTTGTATAATAATAAGTAAATAGAAATGTAAAAGAAATTATCAAAAAAAAAAAGAATCACTTCCCTAATGCGTAGCTTTATATTATATATAGGTAGATTAGTAATTAATAGGGATGATTACGAATTATATCTTTAAGTGATTTAGTTTATAAAATATTTTCTTTATTTTAAAATAAGTGATATTTTTAATTTGAGCATACCCCTGAATTAGGAAGAGGTGCAAGTAACGACGAATGAGTCCAAAAAATTAATTATTTTCTGATTTAAGTGATAAAGATTACGTACCTACACATAACACATGTTAGCAAATACAGGTCTCTTGAAATAGTTTTTTCGATATTTTTACCTTGTCAATATAATTTAACCTCTATTTTTTTTATGATCTATCTTACTTAATAATTAGTAATTAATAGGGATAACTACGATTCAATGCCTTTAAGTGATTTAATTTATAAAATATTTTCTTATTTTAAAATAAATAATTATTTTAGCTTGAACATATTTCTAGATTTGAAGAAGGTACAACTAATGGGTCCTATAAATTAATTACTACCTGAGTTAAGTGATAAAGATTATGTACCTACACATAACACATGTTAGGTAAACACAGGACTCAACATAGCTTTTTTCTATATTTTTATGTTGTCGGTACAATTTAACATTCAATCCTTTTTATGATCTATCTTACTTAATAATAACTAATTATTAATAGGGATAATTACAATTTAATATCTTTAAGCGATTTAGTTTGTAAAATATTTTCTTTATTTTAAAATAAATGATATTTTTAATTTGAGCATACCCCTGAATTAGAAGGAGGTGGAAGTATAGATGAATGGGTCCCACAAATTAATTATTGTCTGATTTAAATGATAAAAGTTACGTACCTACACATAATACATGCTACGTAAATACAGGTCTTAGCATAGCTTTGTCTGTCAAATAAGATCATTCCTTCAGAAGAAATTAAATTTCTTAGTGGGTGATGCTTGTTTTGTGGGAGATTCAGTCTCTTGAGCTTTTGGATCATTCTCAGATGCATGACTAGATTCTCCTTCCATTAAGTCGTTCACCCTGTCCATCAAATTTTCAATCCTAAGCGTCTTGATTTTGCACATATTTGGTCAAGCCTTCGATTACCTTTATCAAATTTGCTAATTTCTCCTCCATAAATGAAACATCAGTTATCATTGCTTGCATGATTATTGAGGCAAGTGGAGAACAACATGGATTGTCACACAGATTGTTCTTTGACTGACCAACATCGTATGTGGTGTAAAAGGAGAGGATTGATCGTTTGAAGTATCATCATCTTCCTTTATGGCGGAGTTCTTAAATCAAAAAAGGTCTAGTAGAGTTAGTCTTCTTAATCCTGTCAGTAACATTGCTTCCTCCTTCTGATGCATTGATAGAGGATCTGGCTCCCTTTAGTGATAAAGATTCGAAAATAGGAGTTGATATGGACAACATTTGGGGTGTTTGTTACCCTAGCATGCTTGTTTTGCTTCTCGTAACCGGTCCAAGGCTCCAAAGGTAATACTGAGAATGCTTTCCGTACCATCAGATAACTTGGAGTCAGCAACGTAACCTTAGGACAAGTTGATTTGGAACTGATCTTCTTTGAAGCTATTTTTATGTTCTTAATTCTTGAAGATTAAAAACATGAGATAA
The DNA here is from genome assembly GCA_035772735.1 of Datura wrightii. NCBI lineage: Eukaryota > Viridiplantae > Streptophyta > Magnoliopsida > Solanales > Solanaceae > Datura > Datura wrightii. The sequence goes on along the minus strand of JASDFA010000008.1, from coordinate 107,640,049 downwards.
GAGGTAGAGATTGTCCCACTAGGTGTGCCAAAATTTGTGAAAAATAAAATTCGCGGCTAGAAAATAATAATTAAGACAGAAAAATAAATCAATAATCATAGTATTGTATTTCAAATATAGTGAATTTTATTATCTCTATGGATCCTTTTATTCTTCTTTTCGAATATAAATTCAAGGGTTTTTGTGCCTGATCTTGAATCTTGATGGAGTTGATCCTGACTCGTACTTGAATTCAAGGGTCTTGAAGCTTGATCTTTAGTTTGGTGGTCTTGATCTTGTCTTGTATTTGAATATAAGAGCTTGAAACTTGATTTTAAATCTTTGTCTTGATCTTAACTTGTATTTGAATTCAAGAACATGAAGCTTGATCTTGAATTTTCGTTCTGACCTTTGGAACTTGTCTTGAAGAGAAATCTACGACATTTGATCCACGAGCTCTCTTTGATGTCTTATTAGATTCCGGTATCTTTTCTGAATTATGAGAATCCCTATTTATAGTTGTAGGGTAGAAGGGCTTGACGAGGACAAACTTTTTTCAACCAATCATATTGAAGTCGGCATGACGATATTTGATTGGTTGAAACATGTCAGTTGTACATGTGACACATTTTCATTGATCTTTCATTTTACTATATGTATTGTGTCAATTTAATATGTGACATATTCTATTGACTATTTTATTTGACTTGATGTGCTACTTCATTTGACACGTGACACCAAACTGGGCTCTAGAAAGGTGACATTTTGGACTTAGTAAAGTGGACTTATCATTTATAACCAAATCAATGGATTAGATTTAAATTTATTAATGTTAAGTAATTAATTCAATTATATTAATTCGTAATATTGTTTGAACTAAAAATATCTTGAACTTATTATTAATATGAATTTCTTACGAATTTAAATTCAATAAGATTTCACTCCCTATAGAGATATCAAAATCATAACCTTCTATTTGTGAATAAACTTTCTAGATTATCGATCACCATTATAGTAAAAGATTAAGTCAACCTTAACCATCCTAAATAATCTGCAATCAAAAGATCAATAGACAAAAAAGAGAAATTAAAATTGAATCAACAAAATAAAGTAACAATTAAACAAAGAAAATAATTAAAGCAACAATGTGTACAATTAAGAAGCACACAAAATCAAAATAGAAGAAAAACTAAACAACAAACAATAAATGAAGCCTAATACCACTTTACAAGGGAAAAAAACCCTACAAAATAGACATTGCCAAAATCAGAAAAGAAACTCTAATTGGCCCTAATACTATCAGTAATTTCCAAAAAAAAAAAAAAACACACACTTAGTCAAACAACAAGGAATAAAAACAGGAAAAAAAAAACAGTTGAGTGTGATTGAGTGATGTCCTATTACTCTTATGAGAATTCCAATAAACAAATATGAGGTGGGAATACATTCAATAAAGTATAATTTTTAAAAAAAGAAAGTCTTATTTCTCCATAATTTTTAAGGCAAAAAAAATTTAAATTTAAATGGTTTTTCAAATTTTTAAAATTATATTCACAATTACATTCAGTTTTTTCGAATAAGGAATCAAAAAATAAAATCTACACTACAATAAATAAAGAAAAATCTAGTACCGTCACCACCTATATACAATTCTATTCTTAAACCCTAAAAAATAAATTTATTAGGGATCAAAAACCTAAAAAAAAATTAGTCGCACGTGCAAACAAAAAAAATAGCAGCACAACACAACATACAACTAATAACATACACTCACAATGAAGAAAAATAGATGGTATATGGGAGGTTCCTTGGAACATTGTCATGATAGTCAAAGATATTAATAGAATGAGGAGAGATGGAGATGTTACAGTGGAACATATATACAGGGAAGCAAGCTAAATGACAGATCTAGTTTTTCATTTTGCAGGTTCAATTAATTTTGCATCATTTTTAGAACTACTACCAGAAGGAAAGAGGTTTCTCAACATAGACAAATCAGAAGTGCCAGCATTGAGAATAAAGAGGTATCAAAATATAAAGCATACAAGTTCAGAGTTTCATACAAGAGTAGAAACATACTGAAACCATTAAGTCAAGGGTTTCACTGTCTGATAATCAAAGTACATTCCTAACAGATAATTAAGTTGAAATTACGGGGAAGTTTTTTATTTGTTACCCTTTTAGAGAGTTGTATTAATTCCTTCAGGGGTTCAACCTATCAAAAGAATAACAAAAGAAAACGAATCAATAAACAAATTGTGTAGAACCTAAGTAGTACTTGAGCTTGGCTAGGAGAATACCCGAGGAGATGGTATGCAGGAGGGAAAAACAACTAGAATAGAAAAATTCTTCAGTGATAATCGATCGGATGGTTCCTGATGAGATCTTGAGGAGCTCGAAATGGGATTGACCCAGATCTTAGCTATGCTTACCCAAAGGTAGCCTATCTGGTTTCTTTGTTCATTGTTTGAAGGATTTACTCGGTTTCTTTCTATCGCACACATAAGATGGATATTGTCTCACTTCTTCACCATGACAGTGGCTGCGAAGAAGACTAGAAGGAGTGAGGATAGGGTTCACTATGCTTTCCTAATTGTGTGTTGTGTACGTGTGTTTTTCATTTCTGTTTTTTGTGGGTTGGATCTTTTTTGGGAGAAAGCTGGGGTTGTAAGACTTTGGGCTATTATGGTCCAATTTTTTTTTAATAAAGGGTTCATGTGACTGATTTAAAACAAAAAAAAAAAATACAACTAATAACGTATGTATTAACACAGCCTGATTTAGCAAGAGATAGAAATCTTAACTTGAAAAGAGCCTACAGGGAAGGTTGAGGCAATGAGGAGCTAGACGAGTATCTGCAGACCCTCTACCCCATCGACTACATCTATCGCTGAACCAACTGAACATCCACTTGAAACGGCATAATCATCAGAATCGACTGCAGCTTCATTGACTGAATGAACTGGTGCCTATACCTTTCTAGGCTCCTGGTGCTGGCTGTAGCCGTGGGAGGTGGGGGCTCTACCAAAAAGCATGCAACGACACAATCAACAGGTGAGCCCTTACCCGCACTCCGAGCAGGTGGGTATCGACAGACACAACGACATTTTTTCACGAAAAGCAGACATGAGATAAGAAATCCAGTGTTTCACTAAGATTTCGAATAGCGGTCCCGAATTCAAGTTGATTCTATTTTGACTCTTCCTCAGAGAAAGACGATCAAACAATTCCCAATCACGGTCCTTGCGGATCGGATCATCCATATAATATACAAAAAAAAACTCCAGATATTTGAGATCTTTCTCTTTGAATAAGATCTCAATTCCAGCGACGGTTTCATTAGATATCTTACAACTAGAATCCCTCTTTTTTCCGATCCAGTTCCTCCACCAACGCGAACCCCAGTTAGATTCAGGCATGCTACACTTTTTAGTTATTGGGAGAACCCAAGTACTCTCTTTCAGATTCAGTCTGAAAATTCTAAATTAGTTAACACCAAACCTTAACACATAAAGAAAATAATTAATTTCGGGTATTTCAACACATATTTTTAAGATTTATGAAGAAATGAAACCCTAAATCAAAAAAGTAACATAGAAAGACTTAAAAATTTAACCTCAATCCCTAACCAATAATGAAGTCGATTATAATAGAAATTTAATGTGGAATTAGGCAATTGAGGGCGATATGGAAGAACCTTAAAATTAAGAATATATTTATTGAATTTATTAGCGACGAAGATTAAAATAATTGAATAATATACAAAAGGATAAAATTAATCAATCGATTAAAAAAAAGGGGTATAGTTAGCCCTTTTAACTATTTGAAACAATAATTTATAGATAAAACTAAGATCATTCCATGTCACATTAAATTAAGAGAAAAATTACACTCTACGATAGTTAATGTAAAATAATTACTTATTTTAGCTTATATTTTAATTTATTATTTTTTAATCTAATTCTTTTTATTAACTTATTGTTTTTCTTTATTCCTTCTCTACTTTGTTTCTTCCTTCTGCTTCTTCGTTCTGTTTTTTTTCCTATTGCTTCTTCTTTCTTTCTTCTTCATTCGTTTTTTTTTCTCTTGCTTCTGTCACTTTTTTCTTTTTTCTTTTCTTTTCTTCTTTCATAATTTTTATAGTTAGATCTGTACATGTTATGTATAAATTTAATATTTTTTTATTATAAATTTAAATATTAATTATTAGATGAATTAAATTAAAAAATTTAAAATTTCATTGTTAGAATTCTTAAAAATTTGAAAACTCACAAATAGACATTGAATTTACTGAAAATTTTAACAAATTGATAATTGTGATTCATTGGTAGTGTCCTTCTAAAGTTGTGGTTAAAATTTGAAGCTATTTAGAAAAAATTTAACCCATTTTTAAATGGAGTTTCGTAGTAGAAATTGGCAGGAGATTGGACAAATTTTGTATATAAATTGTAATTTGGTATAATAGTACAAGAGTGTGTATAAACACCTCTTATATATTATTATATAATTTTATATAAGAATTATATATTGTGTACAGTAAGTGTATAATATAGTATAAATACTATTTAAAAAAAAAGAGAAGTTATTCAGGTATAATATAAAAATATAAGCTATATAAATATAATATTTTATATTAAATTAAACATTTTTATAAAAATCCCAAAAATTAGTTGGTTTGATCTATTTCTCGGCACAAGCTGGTTAGAGTCAGTTTAGACTCAAAAAAGAAAAGAAGTTAAAGAGTCAACGCATAGCTTATCTTTCAACTAAGTTGTGTCAAGGCGTCCAAGGTCAAAAATTTAGTTGTTTATAGTAATATAATAATTGATTTATATGCATAATATCTGTGGTAAGGTGTTCGAGAGATTGCTACATTATTATTTATATATATGTGATGGAGTCAAAAATATATATGTTTTTAAATTATATTACAAATATTTATAAATTAAATATATATTTATAATGATTAATAATTAGTTTCTATACACTACAGATTTCTATTAAAAATTATATGCCAAATTACCGTTTGCTTAAAGTAACTCCGCCGCTATCTATATACCAACAACAAAATAATATAATGCAAATTGCACCAAGTGAATTCAGGTATAACAAAGATTAAATGGCTACCTAGTGTCAGTTCTACTACTGGTAGCCCTGTCACTGTGACCAGAGCAAGACGGAATCTCCTAAGAAAAGCTCATGTCATTGGGCAAAACCAGTAATGGGAGCAGTCTCCCAATGAATCTTTGACTCACGAGCACATGGTCATACGAGCATTTAAAATCTATAAGTCGTTTAGTACATAAAATAAGAATTATAATTTTAAAATATCAAATAAATTATTTTATTTTACAAATATTTATATTATTATTTTAATATATATAGCAAAATAAATTATTACATATATAATATGAACTAAGAAAATATCATAAAATATTTTTATTTATCCCATCGATCAATCAAACAACCTCTTGGCCAAGCACTGTTTCGTAATTCGTCCTGGAACGATTTTCAAGATCTTCATGAAAATATGAAACACACAATTCTTTTCTCTTCAAAAGGAGACAACAGGACCTGTTTCAGTATCAGATCAACATATATATTTTGAGAAGAACTGGTAGTTGCTCCCAATTAAATCCACCCAGATTTGCGGCCTGATTTCAACCTATGACCATTACAATTTTTTGGATTTAAGTAATATAATACTACATAACAAAATATAATAATAAATTGTTATTCTATAAGTTGCAACAGAGGTACGGTCATCCCTGTTATATTTTCTGGGAATTTCTCATGGTACGTAACTAGCATAGCAAAACAAGCAGAATGACCGGAAAATAAGCTTGATTGGAGAAACTTAAATCTGTACATAAGTCTGCATAACAAAAGGAAAATCAAATAACAACGATATTAAACCCAATCCCTCTTTTGGGCTAAAGACATTGTCACTACACAAGTGAAGGATGAATAACTATGTGCCTTAAAGGGTTTTCTACGTCACCTCCACCAGCATGTTTCACAAATTCAGCTGGGGACAGAAAATTACCATGACAAACACAAACTATCTTCACGTCTTCTTTCTTCTTGTATCCATATAAAAATCCTTCAATCTTCTTCCCGTTTGGTCCGTCACCTCTGGTGGAAACACAAGGCATGTTGAGCATGAAGTTCCTGAACATTTCTTCAGCTCCATTACCCACTGTCCCCGAGACGATAACTGATTTACCCTTAGACATTTCACGTCCTGTTGCTACAGGTTTCTGCCTGCGCTTCGTTTCGGGTGCTGTTGCTATGGGTTTCTGCCTGCGCTTTGTTTCGGGTGCTGTTGCTACTGGTTTCTGCTTGCGCTTCGGGGACTGACCACTGGCCGAAGCTTCTGCCTCAACACTACGTCTTGGCCCTGCAATGAAGCGCTTCGGGGACTGGCCACTGTCCGGAGATTTTGCCTCAACACTACCTCTTGGCCCAGCAATGAAGACTGAAAAGGCAACTCAATACAATTAGTGACTCAAAGCAAAAATTTAATAAGATATCATAATTTTTTTTGAATAAAATTCAGTGTATTTTTTTTAAATTAAGACTCATTCTTTTAACTTTTTCATATGCAAAAACTATAAAGTTGAGGAATATTCCAATAAAAATAATTGATTTAAAGTTAAGTTTAAAATAGTATATAAAATTGTCATAACCAGAAAAATAGGAAATACATGTACGAGAACAAGAAGATACTTTAGTGGTCTTATGCACATATAGTGGATTAAGTGACAACGGTAAACAACCACAAATAGACTAAGGCAAAAGCGAAATCCAAATCCAGGAATTAGGCTCGCAAAATTCAGAATGAGCATCATCTTATTATGATATACATTTCAAGATTTATTTATTATTTATTTTTTGCACACAATTCGGACCTAAAGTAATAAATTCACTTGAACACACAGAACCCACTCTAAAACCGCCTCCGATTTCAGAGGAGACAACCAACAACAAACATGTCTGTCACTATAGGGTTAAATGCCATAGCAACTAATGAAGGAAAGAAATTCTAATAAGAAGCCTAGAAGAGCACGCAAACTCTACTCTAAGGCCACGGAAGAATAGATAGATTAACCAAACATAATAACCCGGCCTCCATGAACAAAGAAATATTTATTTTCTGATCTCTCATAAACCTGAGCCTGAAGCCGGATAAGTGAAATGTGAGATTCAAACTAGTCTAGGACTAGCTTAAAGCAAGACATAACTACTCTGTGCCAATCTCAGTTAATTTCTACTGTCCCAAACTATAGTACATGTTCACAGTCTGGCTAGCCACACCATTCTTTTAAGATTGAACCCACACGTTAAACACAAACATTTTTATCCCCAACTCATAATTAAACTAGTTTTAGATTATTGACAAACAAATGTTATCAAAAGAGGGAACATCTACAATTCTATATATCTGATGTGAAACAGGAAGATATTTAAAAAGGTTGGCCATGATGGAAGATATTATTTGAGAAAGCTGCTGGCCACCTACTACCCAAGTTTGAAATTTCACCATTTTGCACAAAGTTTGAGTAACGTATATTCAACGTCACTTTACTAGGTTTCTAGTGTTGAGACACTTGGAAGTAGCTGGTCGATACAATTTTTCGTTAACTTCCACAAATTTCTTCCACCTAATTCAGAATCCTAAATCTGTCCGATGAAAGTAGGCAAGAAGAACCAGAAAATACTTTTCTCCTAAAAAAATCTTGAACCTAGAGCAATGTTAACTACACCAAAATAGGAAAAGATCAATTTTGTGTGCGTCAGCAAGGAATTAGGTTGAGAATCTCTTTCGTTGAATTGAAAAACTTTTATACATCAACAAGTAAAGGAAAAAAAGAAATATGTTCTATCCTAAATTCTTATTTTTGTATGATTGTTCCATTAACAGCTAATGCTGATGCTCAAACATCAATGCTTGATCACACCCCTTTGGGTCCTGGGAAGGACCGCACCCCGAGGGGATAAGGTAATGCAACAAGTACTGGTGGCTGATGTCAAGCTCGAATACGAAGACAACCTCATTGTTACTCCGAGATCTCCCACCGGAGATGCCACTTATTACTCTAATATAAAGTCGTGTGACAAAAATAAAAATCATCAACGAAATTACGGAAAAATAAACGATTAATGTAAGGGAAGAAATTCAGGTGGATAAAGCAATTTGACTTTTTTGATACCTTGAAGAGGAGGTTGTTGGCTTTCAGACTCAGTCGTTCCTGAAGAAACACTTCCTTGTGAACCCCCTGAAGACAGCAAAGGATACCCACATTTTTCACTTGATGCTTCATTTTCCTGAACAACTCTAACATTCTTCATTTTCTCCGATCTTTTAATCTCTGCCTCCAAAAGCCTTAGGGATTGCACATCCACCCCTTCCCTCCACTCCTCCTCCGTTTCCGCCGGCAAAGAACACGTCCTAGGAAGTGGAGATTGAGATCCACTTCCATTGCTGTTATCACCAGGAAGCACAAAATTAGTTACTGAAGAAGAGCGGTTCAGTAATTTTGGTCTATTCGGGTCAACCCCAAATCTTCCATTCAATGAAAGCCCCAAACTTAGCTCTACGTCATCTCCCCCCTCCACATTTTCGTCCAATTCCTGATTCCTTTCATTCATGAATTTTTCCGACAGATCGCTCGAAACACACTCTTTCCCTTTGTTTTCTTCAGCTTTCTCCATGTTAGAAAACAAGCAGAAAATTCTTTAAAAAAAAAAAACAAAAAAAAAACGAGAAAGCTGTTGAATTTCCCAATACCCAAAATGAGAATTTTGAACTAAAATTTATTATTATTATTATTTTTTAAAAAGTTCTTTCTTATAAAATGGAACAGAAAAACTCCAATGAAGCTTGAAAAGCATATTCATAATTTTAAAATTCGACGAAAAGATGAAGCCTGAGAAAACAGAGTTGGCCATGGGAGATTATAAATGAGAAAAATTGAAGGGTAGGGAAGTAGAAAAAACGTGAAGGGCTGAGTTTAATGAAATGACAAAAACAGCCCCTGGAAATTGAAACGTACTGATACAGAGTGACACGTGGTAGGTTCCCACGTGGTTTGGAAAATGATGCCAAAACATACGTTAGCTAGAATCTAAGAGGTAACCGACCAACAGAGACACGTTTCAGTTATTTCCTGAGAAACCGAATGGCCCTGCCACGTGTCCACAAAATCTCGGCCTCGTAAAACCGCGATTTCATACTACTACAGTGTCTCCCGGACGCGAAAACCATTTATACATTTTATAAAAGTTAAAACAAATTTTCCACTTTTAAAAGAGGAAAAAAGGGTTTAAGTATATCCTTCTAATTTATTTTATTGGTCAATTTTATTTTCTGTTTTATTTATTTAATTAATTTTATCACGTTATTGCCTAACTTAATAAATAAATATATATCGCATTTTATGATTTTTCACAAAATTAACCATGATGATTTGAAGTTAATGAATTTGAAATTAATAAATTTGAAGATTTTTGAGTTAGCATTTCAGTTACTTGCTAAAGTTTAAAAATATGTATTGAAATATTTGATTTTAGTTATTTAATTGACGTGTTAGAGTTTGAGCTTATTGATTTAGAATTATTTGACTTAATTGTTCGAGCTGGGAGTTTGATTTCTTCCAAATCTGACAAATATATGTTGATATATATTTATTAATTGTATATTATATTGTTATTTTTGATGTTTATAAGTATACCTAATTTATCTATTTTATTTGGTTTCTAATAAAATTATGATCAAGCTTCAGTTGAATTTATATATGAACTGACTGATGATATTAAATTTTTCTCATTTCTTATTCGAAAAAAATGTCTTTAGTTGTGACTATGCCCTAAAAATTTCCCGAATGTAGCCACAGTTTGTGCCCTAAAAATTATTTTCAAAATTGGATATTCCTTTATTTTGTATTAAAAAAAAAGACAGTCATGTTATGAAATAATAAAGGAAGAACAAGAATATTGTAGAGAAATAGACGAGGAGAGAAGTTCTTATTTCTCTTGATGAGATGAAATTTAATGAAGGAGAACCCCTCTATTTATAGGGACAATTCCTCCTAACTTTTCTCCAAAAGATAGACTTTCATTATAATATAAACACATGTATCCACTACAATACAAATATTTTTAAAGACATTCACTATAATACAAATACATTCATAACACTTTCCCTTGAATGTCTATTTGATAGATAATGTGCCTCGTTAAAACCTTACTAGAAAAATCCTAGTGGAAAAAAATCTAGTGAAAGAAAAAGAGTACACATATCTAATAATACGCATTTTGGCTGCCTCATTAAAAACCTTGCAAGAAAAATCCAGTGGGACCAAACCTCGTAAGGGAAAAAGCGTACAACGCGTATTAACTCCCCCCTAATGAGAACATACTTGAATCTTTGCATCCCGATCTTTTGCACCATCTTCTTGAAAGTTGCAGTTGGTAGAGATTTGGTGAATAAATCAGTCACATTGTCACTTGAACGAATCTGTTGCACATTGATATCACCATTCTTTTGGAGCTCATGTGTGTAGAAAAACTTTGGCGAGATGTGCTTCGTTCTATCTCCTTTTATAAATCCTCCCTTTAATTGTGCTATGCATGCTGCATTATCTTCATACAAAATTGTGGATACTTTGTCACATTTTAAACCACATTTTTCTCTAATGAGATGTATCATGGACCTCAACCACACACATTCTCGGCTTGCTTCATGAATAGCTATTATCTCAGCATGATTTGATAAAGTGGCTACGAGAGACTGCTTTGTAGATCTCCAAGATATGACAGTACCTCCACATATGAACACGTAGCCAATTTGAAATCGAGCTTTGTGTGGATCAGATAAATACCAGTATCAGCATAACCAACAAGACCGGGACTGCAATTGTTAGAATAATATAAGCTCATATCGGTAGTCTCTTTTAGATACCGCATTATATGTTTGATCCCATTCCAATGTCTCCTAGTAGTAGCAGAAGTATACCTTGCTAACAAATTAACTTAAAGGTTATATCAGGTCTTGTAGTGTTAGCAAGATACATTAGTGCACCAATTGCACTAAGATATGGTATTTCAGGACCAAGAATTTCCTCGTTCTTTTAAATCCTTCAAGGATTTCAATATATCATTCAGTCTATCTAGGCATGAAAATAATTTCATTATATGCATGTCAAGTTTTTCATGTATTGTCAGACTTATGAGTAACCTCAAAATAATTATATCCACTATAGGAGAACCTCTCCATATAATAATGTGAGGATTTGCGAAAAATTTTTATGCCACAAGAATTCATTTATACCTACTGACATTGTACTTGAATTGCGTATTTTTAATTGGCAATCATTTATCTGTCCATACTTTTTGACAGATTTGAATTCAAGATCCTCGTTAATATTTATAATATTGAGCGCTACATTATATCAAAGGTATCGTCGACGATCATTTTGATATCAGTTCCAATGCGACATAATTTATTGAGATCTCTTCATTTTTCATCATTTTAGGTACCTGAACCTTTGCCAAGGTTTTATGAAGTGTTATGTCGTGGTGCTTTCTTAAAGCACTTGCCTCATCATTATGACCATCTTAATCATTTGCTCCTCTCTTTCTTTAAGGAGTTCTATATTTGAAATCGTTTGGTCTATCACGCTTCAGGCGTCTCATAGACCCTGTCATTCAAGGACTTTTCATTGGAGCATTTGCAACTGAATTAAAAATAGGGTCAACAAATACATCTGGTAATTAATTTGCAATATTTTGCAAGTGAATTATCTTTTGAACTTTAAGTTCACATTTGTTTTCTTGAGGATCTAGATAATTCATCCCACACTTAATTTTCAGTTGCTAATCACTTCTCCCCCTAATGTTACTAAAACTAACATTTACCCTCCAAGCTTATTTGGGAACCCATCTTTGTGCGTTGTGGTGGAGCAATTGAATCATATACCGCACGTTCAATTTTTTTTAGATGAAATTATTTGGTTCCTGACCCTGAACCAATTGTGATAGGGGAACCTTGTTGGCTTGATGTATTGCAGTGTTGCTATATGTTAAATAAACATATCTCATATCAAATTTTATTGGGAATTTTTATTCTCATAACCAATGGTTTAGCTATAATTGGAGGCATACAATTTTTGCTAAACCAACTTAGATATGAACTAACATTATCAACATGATTTTATAATTTGGAACTGTGCTCTAAATTTAACAATTCGAGCAAACAACCTTGCAAAAATCAATTGCAAGTTGATATCAAAGCACATGTGACCATAACATAGATGCATCTATTAAAATTATATAATAGCAAATAGTTCACATGGCAGGTGCACGGGCTCATATTCACCCTTTTAAAAGTTCCAAAATTTCAGGAAATATAATTCCAATCTTAGCTGACCAAGATCATTCTATCACGAGAACAAGCAACACAAGAGAACTCCTGAAGAATCTTTTATTTCTTCAACATATAGCCATGTGAATTCTCATTTATTTCTGCATCACATTTGAACCGGGATGGCCAACATATGCCAACTTATCTTTATTTCAGTAAACTTCTAGTTTACTTTCATATGTGATTTTGTCATCATACTTATATTTATGTACTACAAATAAAAGAAAATGACGGGTAATCTTTTACATAAATATTTATAACCCGCTTCAATTATAGTAATATGAAGATATTAGATCTTCCCATAATTTTATTATCTCAATCTTTTTTTTTTCAATATTTTTGAAACTTATAAGTTTCATTTTGAGACTTACTACAATAGTAACACATTAACTCTTCCGGAGTTCTCAATTAATTTTGTGTACTACCACATATTCCATCATATCAACATCATTAATAGTTTCTCCACATAGTTTCAACTTAGAAACAATTTTGAAATGATTTATACTCATAAATAGACTTATAGCCTTGATGGATCCAATCATATCGTGTAGTTGGGTGGATGACCATCTTCAGGTGGTCATACCTTTTTTTAGGCTATTACACAAAATAAGTGGATCCTTAATCGCGAGATATTCAATTTTCAGAATTTCGTCAATATGATGACACAAGAATATCATAGGCTTAGCACGATTTTGGTTTGATGCTTTATTTTCACTTTTAATGGTGTCTCCAAAACCCATTGCATCCATATGGATTTCAGTATCAAACACCCATGAAAGGTAGTTCTTGCCCGAACATTAAAGGACAACGAAATTAAGTTCCATAAGGTTAGTTATATTAAAAGAAAGAGAAAAATAATATCTTGGCCTTCAAATTTTGAGACGGTAGAGTCGTAGAGTAATAACATTACTAAAGGAATATCATTCCTGTGGTTAAGTAATACATCTTTCAAGAAAAAAAATTTAATTTTCTTACCTCAAATCTTTCAAAGTGAATGCTCAAGTCAGAGACTCGTGCCGATAACGTGTTATGAAATAATAAAGGAAGAACAAAAATATTGTACAGAAAGAGAGAAGGAGAAAAATTCTTATTTCTCTGAATGAGATAAAATATGAAGGAGAACCCCTCTATTTATAGGGACAATTCCTTCTAACTTTTTGGCAAAAGATAGACTTTCATTATAATATAAATATTTATATCAACTGCAATGTAAATATTTTTATACACATTCAGTATAGTACAAATATATTTATAATAAATAATGTTTTATTGGCACATTATTTGTTCGGTCACGAAAGTTTGAGAAAACGGCTGACTTTTTTCTGTTTTTCAGTACTTGTTTTTCGGCTTTTGTGCTTCTGATTTAATTTTTCTTTCTTTTTTTTTTTGAAAACCACCGAGAGTAATAATAGTAATAGACACAAATACTAAATAATAGGATATTAAAAATTTCAAATCAAATTTTTTTTTTCAGTTCTAAGGCAAGATATTATTGGACGGAATGTATTTATTCAATTTAATAGAATAATTTTATCGTATTTAAATTAATATCAAGTTAAATTATTTCATGAATATATTGTGATTAATTAACTGATTAATAACATCACTTGTTATAAATGCTCTCTTTATTTTAAAATAAATAATATTTTAATTTTTTAATTTTATTTTAAAATAAATGGTATTTTACATAATAAAGAAAATATTAATGATATTTTTTATTACATATACTTATTTAGATGGAGAGAGTTTTATATAATCAAGAAAATATTAAAGAGTTATATTTTTTTTAAAATATTTATTAAGGGTAACAAAATAAAAATATATTATTCTTTTTAGAAAATAGTATCTTTTTAAAGGGTGTGCCCAAATAAAAAAATACTACTTATTTTGAAATGGAGGGAGTATAAAGCTTTTCATTTTCTGATTTGTGGGCTTTTGTTCTTATTATTACTTCTTCTGTTTCATTTTAATTGCTAAAATAAGATTTGCACACTCATTAAGAAAAAAATAATAGAGATAGTAATTTGACTAATATAAATATATTAATTTTTTGAAAACATATAATAATAATTCTTTCACATTTTAGAATGACTTTAAGATATTAGGGTAAAATTGAAAATAAATATGATTAATTTTCTCTTGAATTTTGAGACTAATAAATATTTTAAAATAACAAATTTTGATATATCTAATAATTAAAATAAAATATTATTTTTTTAATTTAAAAAAAAACCCATTAATGATATTAGCTCTAATTAAAGTATCTTTTCTGATTTGCGTGTTATCTATTTTGAAGTTTTTCTTTCTTTCTTTCTAGAAATCACTGATATTATTAGGCTTTTTTAATTGCTTGTTGTTTCCTTTGTTTCAATTTTGATTTTATGTGTTTCTGAATTGTATGTGCAGCTGCTTTATTTGATTAGTTATTATCTTAGTTTCTTAATTCTATTTTAGTTATTATTTTTTATTATCTTTTATTTAGGATGATTAAGGTTGAATTGGTATTTCACTATTAGGTGATGACTGAATAAGAAAATCAAAATTTTTATTTTCTAGAAAGCTAGTGCACAAATGAAAAGGCTATAACTCTGATTTTTTTCTTTTTTTTAAAAAAATTTAATCTTTTCTAGTTATTTTTAATGAATATAATAATAGCTTAGGATATGTAGGTGTTCAATAACTAATGGCTATTTTTTTAATGAAAAATATCAGTCTCTTCGCTTCATTTTATTTGTATAATTTTAATTTGAAATGGAGTTTACGAAAATAAATAAGATATGTGAATTTTGTGGCGTTAATCTAAAGATGTGTAGAATATACATAATCTCATCATCAACTTCTATTTCATACTCCCGCCATTTTATTTGTTTGTATTATTTTTACTTTTAGTTCATTTAAAAGGGACTGTTTCTTTCCCTTTTTGCAAACTTTTTAATTTCAATTTTTCACGTGACATAATTAGGATCACAAGATTAAAGAAAAACATTCAAGTATATCCCTATATTCTGTTTTTATTTATTGATCGGTTTTATTTTCTATTATATTATTCGATTATTTTATTCTTGCCATTATTGAATTTAACAAATGTACTCTCGTTTAACGATTTTTCACAAATTAGCCACGATTGTTTGGTTAAGGGGTTTGAGGTTAACAGATTTAAAAAATTTCGAGTTACTTTTTTGAGTTAGGGTTTTTAATTTACTTTTTTGAGTTAGGGTTTCAATTGTTTGTTAAATTTGAAAGAAACACTTGATTTTAGTTGCTCTATTTATGTGTTTGGATTTGGGATTAATTGATTTAGAATTTTCTGATTTAATATTTTGAGCTGCAATTTTGATTTCTTGCTAAGTCTGATAAATATGTGCTTATACATATTTAGAGTTGTATATTGTGTTGGGTCGCTAGTTTTATGTTTGCATGTGCGGCTAATTTACTTAGTTTATTATGATTTCTAGTTTCTAATAAATTTGTGATTTAGGGTTTAATTAAGGTTAAAATCCTATATAGGTGGTTAATTTAATGTTCAAATATGAACTAACGAATGATATTTATATTGATTTTCCTTTATTTATTATGATGTAAATTTTATTTCTTGATTCTTCATTTGAAAATATTAACTTTAGTTATAATAAAGCATCGTTATTGTTCAGACTTCAATAATCAAACCCTAATACATTTAGATTTTGATCTTCGGTCATGATCGTTCAGACCCTAAAATTTTTGGAATGTGGTCACAGTTGTGACAAAAAATTATTAAAAAGTGAGACATTATTATTTTATTTTATTTTTTAAAGAAAAGGGTAGTCATATTTTATTGGCACATTGTCTGTTAGGATTCCTTGATTGTTCAGTCATAAAAGTAGAGAAAGAGGCTGAATTTTTCTTGCTTTTATTCTTATTTTTCGGCTTTGTGTGATTCTGATTTTTATTTTATTTTTTGAACCACTGCTAGTATTAGATCTAATTAATTAAAGCTTTTTCTTTTAAAATTTGTGTGATTTTGTTATTTCAGTTTTTCCTTTCCTTGAAAAATCATTAATGGTATTAGATTTAATGAAAGTATAGTTTCTGATTCGTGTGTTATCTATTTTTTAAATTTTTCTTTCTTTTTCTTTTTTCTAGAAATCACTAATATTATTAGGCTTCATTTATTGCTTGTTGTTTCATTTTCTAATATTTTGATTTTTGTGCTTCTGAATTATATGCATAGCTGCTTTAATTATTTTATTTGTTTAGTTATTATCTTCTTTTTTCTTTTTTAAATTCAATCATAATTACTCTTTTTATTTGTTTGTTTTATGATTATAGACTATTTAGAATGACTAAAGTTGATTTGATATTTCACTATGGTGATAATTGAATAAGGAAGTCGAACCTTCTATATTCTAGAAAGTTAGTGCATTAATAAAATGGTTATGATTCTGATCTCTTATCTTTTTAGATATTATTAATTAATATAATAATAACTTAAAATATGTAGGTGTTTAATAATTGATTGTAGTTATTTCTTATTTTATTTTAATTTGTTTATTTGATTTTGATTTGAAATAAAGTTTAAGAAAGTAAATAAGATTTTTGAATGATCTGAATTAAATTAAAAATATGTAGAATATACCAAATCTCATCACCACCTTCTATTTCATACTCTCTTCGTTTCAGTTTATTTTTATTACTTTTCCTTTTAGTCCAATAAAATAGAATGTTTTCTTTTCTTTTTGAAAATTCTTTAATTTCAATTTTTCATGTGACATGTTTAGATCACAAGATTAAAAGAAAATATTTAAATATATCCCTCTGTTTTGTTTTATTGATCAATTTTATTCTCTGTTATACTATTTAATAATTTTTATTCTCCTTATTACTGAAGTTAACAAATATACTCTCGTTTAACGATTTTTCACAAATTGGCTGTGATTGTTTGGAGTTAACGGGTTTGGGGTTAACATGTTTAAGGATTTCTGAGTTACTTTTTTGACCATGGTTGTTTGGAGTTAACAGGTTTAAGGGTTTCCAAGTTACCCTTTTTGTGTTAGAGTTTCAATTGCTTGTTAAATTTGGAAGAAACACATGATGTTAATTGTTCTATTTATATCTTAGGGTTCGGAATTAATTTATTTAGAATTTTCCAACTTACATTTTTTCAGCTACGATTTCGATTTCTTACTAAATTTGATAAATATGTTTATTCATACTTATTAGTGTTCTATTGTGTTGTGTTGCTATTTTTTAATGTTTGTATGTACGACTAATTTACCTATTTTGTTACGATTTTTGATTTCTAATAAATTCGTGATTTAGGGTTTAAGGTTAGAATCTTATGTAGGTGGGTTAGGTTTCAAATATGAACTAATAGATGATATTAGATTTTTCTTCATTTATTGTGGCGTAGATTTTATTTCTTGATTCCTCATTTGAAAGTAACGACTTCAGTTGTGACTAGACATCATTATTGTTTTGACTTCGATGATCAACCCCTGACATATGTACGTTTTGATCTTCTTCGGTCATCCTGATTCTCAAGATCCTAAAAAATTTTGGAATGTTGCCTAAAAATTATTAAAAAGTAGGACTTTATTCTTTTATGTTTTTTTAGAGAAAGGGTAGTGATACTTTATTTGCACATTGTTTGTTAGGATCCCTTGTGTGTTCAGTCATAAAAGTAGAGAAAGAGACCGACTCTTTTTTTTCCCTATTTTTTATTCTTATGGGAACTATTCTAAGAGGAAGATATGGCTTCTCCCTTCTAGGATGGCTTCGCGGATACTTTCATAGATCATTTCTGTTCCTGGAGCTGAGGAAGCCAAGGTAGACAAAGTCACAGCCCTCAGGCAGGGTGCCATGAGTTTGAGGGAGTTAGCCTTAAGTTCACACAACTATCTTGATGGGCTCCAAAGATGGTTTTCATTATGTGAGCAATGATATGCCGATTTGTGCATGGACTTAAAATCCACATGTCGGGTGAATATGTTGCGGCCTTATTGAACAAGGACGTGTATATAGCTAGATTAATGGCTTATGCACAACAGACAAAGAACTGTAAACAAAAGATTAGATTTGATAGGGATAAAAACTAGAACACGACGGTCAGGTCAGTTGGCAATAATGAGTATTATCGGGAAAAAATACTATTAGGTATTTCTTGAATAAGAGGTCATCGAGACTTAAACCTTCTACAACTAGGGCATCGTCGCAGAGGCCCTGGTATGATTAGAGGGGTTGGGCTAATCGGTGTTCCAGAGAACTAGGCTAATAGTCGGAACTAGTATGTCTCAAAGAATTTTGAAGTATCCTCCATATAAGTGTGGTAAACGACTCCTAGGAGAGTGTCATCTGGGATGGAAGTATGTTATGATTGTGGTCTTTGGGGCCATATTTAGAGAGATTGTCCATCGATCTCATAATACAATAGTCACTGCTTCTACATCTCCCCCATGTGATTCTCAAGCCCCAACCACGCGAAGTACGACTCCCCCCTATACTTTTAGTTGGTTGTTAGGATTTAGAAGTGTCACTAGATTTCATCACATGTACATTGACAGTCTTCACTAGATCCATTCTTTCTTTGTATCTACTCTAGAATAGCTAGATGAGTCTATAGGGGATGTACCATTACACTATGCTACCAAAGCACTTAGCTGACCTAGTTAAGTTGGATATGATGGAATTTAATGTCATTATGGGCATGGATCAATTGTCATCATGTCACGCTACTCTTTACTGTAGCACCAAAGTCATGAAATTTTAATTCCTTAATGAACCTGTCTTAGAATGGAATGGTGATGTATTGATTCCTAATGGTAGATTTATTTCCTTCCTTAAAGTGAGGAGGCTGATTTCCAAAGGGTGTTCTTATCACTTAGTTTGAGTAAAGGACGTAGATGCTGAGGCACTGAATCTTCAGTCCATGTCAGTTGTTGGTGAATTTTTAGACGTATTCCCAGGTGAACTCTCATGAGTTCGTTCTGACTGGGAGATCAACTTTGAAATTGACTTACTTTTCGTCACTAAGCCTGATAAGTTGATATTTTTACCAACTCATGCTACTTTTAATGTTAAATTCATGTCCTATTTGTGATATTAATGGACTAATAATAGTTTGAATGGTATAATTTTAAGTTTTTGGAATCTTTAAAAAGTATAAGGATCACAATAACTTCAAATACTTAAGAAAATTGGATATTAATGCCAAATTTTGAAAAAAAATAGCTAAAGGAGCATAGGAAAAAAAGTTGACTAGGTCATGTGGCTAGCTTCACCCACGTAGTCCTACCCATGCCAATAAGACTAAAAAGAGTATATTCTGGAATGACGCATGCAACTTACTCACCACACAACTCACCGACATTATTGAATGTGAAGATATTTTTATCATAATTTTGCACAATTTTAAATAGACATTAAGGCAACTTTTCATATCATCTTTGTACCTTTGAAGCTTATAGAACAAACATGACTGATTTTGAGAGGTTTTGAAGGATTTCACCATAGAGTATCAATTCTCTTTCTTAACTACTCTTTAAT
This sequence comes from Datura wrightii, assembly GCA_035772735.1. Lineage (NCBI taxonomy): Eukaryota > Viridiplantae > Streptophyta > Magnoliopsida > Solanales > Solanaceae > Datura > Datura wrightii. Next base: position 107,620,125 of record JASDFA010000008.1, on the reverse strand, counting down.
TATGTATTTCTTTTTTCTTTCATCAGCTTATATTTTTCATTTCTAATATGAGTAGTTAAATTCCATAGTTGGGATAGTAAACTCTTATGACTTTATATTAGTTTATCTTGCTTATTATTATCTGAGTTTTAATTATCTACTTGTTTACATTTTTATTTGTCATTTTGGTGATTGCAAGCACTAGATTAAGCCTTAAACATCCATTTCTTGCCTGAAAGAGTGTAAATTTGATTGAATATTGAACAAGTAACAAGTAATTTAGTTTATTGAAGAATTATTATGCTTGAGTAATGAAATCGAACTAGGAATAAGGAAATTCCTACTTGGGTCTATCAATTGGGTCTTAATATTTCTCTTGAGTTTGAAAGATCTTATGAGGTTTAATTTGCTATAACTGAAAAATTCTAGTAAGTAGTTTTCAATTGAATTATAATCATCAATTCATGTATGTAAGCAAGATACTTATATTTATGAAATAGATATATCATATCGGCTCCATTTATGATTTTGTCTAAGATTTTTTGATTTTACCCCGATGTGGTACACCGGATGGAGGTCTTATTATTTTACCCCGGTGTGGTACACCGGCTGGACGGATTTTACCCCAGTATGGTACACCGGCTGGAGGCATTTTTATTTTTACCCCGATGTGGTACACTGGCTGGACGAATTGTATATATAGATTTTATGATCGGCTGTCTGCTGACATTTCAGTTATAGCCTTTGTTATGCATTAGATGGTTCCATTTACACTTTAATAATGAGTTATTGTCAGGTTTCTTTTTTCAGGATTTCAGGTTGTTACTACTCCTTATTTCTGGCCCAGTTATCATTTGTATCTTACATGTTTACAGTTTTCAGCCTTACATACCAGTACGTTTTATTCGTACTGACGTCCCTTCATCTTGGGACCCTTCCTGCAATCGTGCTGCAGGTACAGGCCGAGGCTCAGATCATTGGACGTAGTAGGAGCCAGATTTCAGCAGAATAGCGGTATGCTCCTCTCTTCCAGGAGCCATGTCCTAGTTTAGACTATTTTCAATTTTGTGTACAACATGAGTAGGCTGGAGCCCTGTCCCGTGCATTTCAGTTTGTTTACTCTGTAGAGGATGATGTGGACTAGTTTGTATAGTAGTGTGGGTTGTGTAGTCGTATTGATTTTTCATTGCTTTGCTTAGCTTTATTGTAGCCTTGTCGGCTTTTCAGGTTGCATATTTATAATTGTCAAGGCATTATTGGCCCAGTATTTATCTTGGTTGGTTGTGACAGGTGGCTTGGTCAGCCTTAGTGTTACATTTGTAGATGCTATATAGCCGGCTTCTCGATCGATCATGAATTGAGTGCCAGTTGCGCTCTACCCCAGTTTTGGAGCGTGACAGTAGCACCAAAGTCATGAAATTTTAATTCCTTAATGAAACTGTCTTAAAATGGAATGTTGATGTATTAATTCCTAATGGAAGATTTATTTCCTTCCTTAAAGTAAGGAGGCTGATTTCCAAAGGGTGTTCTTATCACTTAGTTTGAGTAAAGGATGTACATGCTGCGATACTTAATCTTCAGTCCATGTCAGTTGTTGGTAAATTTTTAGATGTATTCCGAGATGAACTCTCAGGAATTCGTTATGACAGGAAAATTAACTTACTTTCTGTCACTAAGTGTGATAAATTGATATATTTACCAACTCTTACTACTTTTTAATATTAAATTCATATCCCATTTATGATATTAATGGACTAATAATGGTTTGAATGGTATAGTTTTAAGTTTTTGGAACCTTTGAAAAGTAAAAGGATCGCAATAACTTGAAATACTTGAGAAAATTGGATATTAATGCCAAATTTTGAAGAAAAATAGCTAAAGGAGCATAGGAAAAAAGTTGAGTGGGTCATGTGGCTAGCTTCATCCACGTAGCCCCACCCATGCCAATGAGACTAAAAAGAGCATATTCTGAAATGACGCATGCAACGTACTTACACACAGAGGCCACAACTCATCGACATTGTTAAATGTGAAGATATTTTTGTCATGTTTTCGCATAATTTTAAATAGACATTAGGGCAACTTTTTATATCATCTTTGTACCTTTGAAGCTTATAGCACAAACATGACTGTTTTTGTCACGCCCCACCTTGGGGGTATGACTGGCACATGGTGCCCTACTAGGACCTGACCTGCTGAATTGTTAAGCCTGGGCGCATCTGGCGCCTAGCTGGCTCTAACTCACATTTCTGGAAACAATGGGCTATATAACGGCTGTAAACACAACCCCCGGCCCATTGGCCTATAGTCCTCTGTACCTGTACTAGCAGCTGACCAGAAATATATTATCTCAGGGAAACCTATGCGGGCCTATAAGGCCACCATACTGTCTAGTTATCTGTAACTCAAACATAACATACTGAAAAGTTACGTGACCGGCAAGGTCACCACTACTGGCAAACTGTGGCCCCACATGGCCATCACAAAAGAAAGAAGGAGTAAATGCAACTATACCACTGCACGGCCTCACACGAACAGCTCATCTGACCACAGGGAATATATACAGACTGCAAGCCTCTAGGAAGAATAATAGAAATGATCAGGACAGGGCCCCGACCTACCCGTACTGTACAACAAAAGGAACTGAACTACACCTCTAGAACTCAGTCTCCGGACGACAGGAGCTGAATGCTTGATCGCTGACAGGAATCACGTAGTGTCACCTTCTCGTCTATCAGTACCTGCAGGCAAGTAATGCAGCGCCCCATCGGGCGTCAGTACCGCTGGTACTGAGTATGTAAAGCAATAACTGAAAGCAAAGTCTGAATACAATAATATAACTGAAGAAACTGAAGTAGAGAGAATAGACTAACTGTCTGATAATATAAATCATACCTTCTCTCAATCTTAACTGGAAAGGATAAGAGTCATACCTGGAAACGTATCGTGCTACTACAGATCTACTTGTATCTAACATAACATGGCATAACATGAAATAACGTAACATAACACATACAAACCTTACCCGGCCCCCATAAGCCGGGAGGTACAACCAGCACAGAATCTATACCCCTACCCCGGTCATCCCATCTCCTACAATGGCTGTAAGCATCCTGCCGGTCCCAGGGTATGCACTTGGGCTCGCTGAGCCCCTGAATATAACTGCATCTGAGTCCGGAGGACTCCTGAATCTGCACCCGGGCGTATCCACTCGACTGGGGTGTGTAAGGGCCGATTAAGGCACAAATATGGGGAAAAACTGGCATCCCATCTTCATCCCCTGGCGGGACGGCATGCCACTCCGTAGAGTGACGTATCCTCGTCCTCTGGTGGACGAGTCGATACAACTATTAACCTTGAGCGGTCATGGATGCTAGGTAATCCAACCCCAAACAATACAATGGTCTCAACTGGTAATACTGTCTGGGTATCTCGCATGCTGAGGCTAATAGGGGTAAAGTATCATATATGTCACATGCTGAGCTGATGCTAGTAATCTGTATGTATCTAATACGTGCTGAGGCAGGTAAAGACGTATAAATGTGAGTATAGTCTCCTCCCGGGCTGTACTGGAGCCAATGCTATACAAGACAATGGTTCTGCTGAAAACTCTGTTGTTTACTAAGTTCCTATGTACACTATATGCTGGACTAGTGATAGAAATATGTACATACTTAATACATGCTAAGGCTGGAAGTAATATATAGGTATGTACGAATATAGTCTTCTGCCAGACTATACTGTGGCTAATGCTGAACATGATATAGACTTCCTACTGAAACGATGCTGTATACTGATTTTCTATAGTAACATGAGTTACTATTCCTGACATGCTTTCTAAACTTTATTTTAGTCTACTATTCTATGTCTGAAATGCTTTACGGATACTATACTACTCCACGGGGTTTCAGCTGAACACAACAATATCTTAACGTAGCATATTACATCACATACTGATAGGTCTCGTACACGTTACAGCCCAATGCTTCTCATGTTGTACCAATGTTCATAATAACACAATACTGAACTATATTGTATCTGAGATATTATCTGACTGTCTGCCTATACTGTAACTGAGATATCATCTGACTATCTGATGTTGCTTTACTAACTTTGATTCTGAGTATATGTATATCATAATATCATAAAAACATGCTTACTAAATTCAAACTGGACTTAGTGCTTGACTTATAAGTTCTTTCTTCTATACATCACGCTATCTATCGTACTGGATTACTAACTTGCCAAAGGAATTAGCTTTACATACCTTATCCTTGAATTATTCATCTGTCGGACGAGGCTCGGCCGGTACTTCAACTGTTTTCTCCCAACTGCATTCATAAACATATCAATCAACACTAAATACAACTTTATTTCAAAAGGCAACGTCACTTTCGATATAGTTTATAGCCTAAACTTAGGCTTATCGAAAGACGGCCAGAAACTCGCTATTTTTCAGTGGCCCAGAAGGGAGAAATATTCACTTCACAGCTAGGAACACATAGACACTAATTTAGAGCAATTCCACTTACTTTGGCTCGGTGGCTCAACGATTCGTCGGCCCTATTTTACGAAACTGAATCCGTAGGAATGCTCTCTACTGCTAAATACTTCGGTATTTAGGATTAATTTGAGTTTGGGCAGCGTTTGACAGTGTAATCGGATGGAAATTAATTAATTTCCTTCGTCCCTCTCTGCTCTCTGCATTTTCTGGAAATTTTTATAAGTTTTTATCATTTAAAACTGAAGTGGGGCTTTATATACTTGGGCCTGGACAAGGCCAACGTGTCACGGAGCCAACGCGGAGGCTCCTCTTCCGTGACACGCTGCCATCGCGGAGGGGCTCTGCCTCGGCTCCTTCCGCGATGGTTCGACAGGCTTCTCGTCCGATCTTTTCCCGGGCCTTTCTCCAACACGTATGGCCTTCAAATATGCTTAACCAACGTGGGAATAGGTCATCTAAGTGCCGGGAATTCTACGGGGTGTAACATTCTCCCCCTCCTTAAGAACATTCATCCTCGAATGTATACTGTTATCTAGAGGACTGATTACTTTACTTTCTGGAAGAATTTCGGCAGAGTTTCCCCTGTAATATGGACTATCGCAAAAACCTGAAATGCAGAAAAGTCCAACACGGGTACTGCACACAATATTCTAAGATCCACTGGATGACTAGATATTAATTTTCCTTTATCATTTACAGACATACAACCATAAGATACTGCATAAGTAATAATACAGACATACCTGTCGCCTGACTAGGCCTGAAATAGGGTGAGGATATCTGGTCCTTATATCTGCGAATCTGTCTGTCTAGTCGTAACCTGGATATTCTGAACTGGGACTACACTGGACGGGCCTCCTATGCATTTCCTCAGCATAGCTACATAGAAGACCGGATGAATGGATTCTAATTCTGGAGGCAAATTCGATTAATGGTAAATGCTCATTTTGGCTATTACTGAAATCTAGCACACACACTCGCAACATGACTTCGAGCGTCTGCGTTGTGCGCTCAGCCTGCTCATCACTCTGAGGATAGAATGCTGTGCTTAAATTAATCTGCGCCCCCAAACTCTTCTGAAATGACTGCCAAAATCTAGCTGTGAAGTGTGCTCCTTTGTCTGAAATAATGGATACTGGTATTCCATGTAATCTGACTATCTTTCTGATATGCAACTCAGCATAATCTTCGGCCGAGAAAGTAGTTCTTACTGGCAAGAAATGAGCTGATTTTTGTCAATCTGTCACTTATCACTCATATAGAGCCATGTCTGTGTTTAGTACGGGGTAATCTTGCTATAAAATTCATATTCATTGCTTCTCATTTTCAAAGAGGCACATCTATGTTCTAAACTAACCTGCCTGGTTTCTGATAATCTGCCTTCAACTGTTGGCAGTTAGGACACTGGGCTACCAGTAATTCTTTTTAATGTCATGGTACCTCTTTGTCGTATCGGGATGAAGAGAATAGCGGGCGTAATGTGCCTCGCTTATAAACTGCTGGCGATGCCCCAAAATATTTGGAGCACAAATGCGGCCTTTATATCGCCACACTTCATCCCCGGGTATCTAAAAATATGTCCCTCTCCTTACTGAACCTTGTGTTCAAGTTAAACCTGGCTAGGGTTTCTATACTGCCGTTCCTTTACTTCCACCTCTAACCGCAATACTGCGATATTCTGTACTATCGTTCTGTTATCCTTTATTTCTACTATGTGAACGGCTAAACCAGCAAACTAGTGAAATTCTCGGGTCTATTCCCGCTGTTCGAGCGGCAAGTATGCCAACTCCCCATAGATCTACGGCTAAGGGCATCTACTACCGTATTAGCCCTTCCTCGGTGACACAAAATTCTCGCTTTTACAAGCATAAACTACTGAAACTACCTCCAGGTCATGGGTAAGACAATTCTTTTCATGTTTCTTCAATTGTCTGAAAGCATAAACTGTTATTTTACCATGTTGCACCAACCCTCTGTACCTTCTGGCGATGCTAACACCGGGGTTGATGTTAACCTTGTTTTTTTTTTAACTCTTGGAAGTTCTGCTCACACATCTCAGCCTACTGGAACTTTGCTGCTTCTTGTGTCAATTTAGTCAGAGGTGCTGCTAAGGTGGAAAATCCTTCCACAGACCCTTTGCAGTACCCGGCTAACCGCAGGGACTGCGTACTTCGATCGGAGTGGTAAATCTAGGCTATATCTTCATTACTTCAATTTTTCTGTATATCTATCTGTACACCAGCCTCCGACACAATGTGACCAAAAAGGCTACTGAACTCAACTAAAATTCACATTTACCACAATTGACATATAACTGACGATCATACTGGTTTATTATGCCAGAGAATCTGACAAGTAATCTACCGGTATAGACAGAGCTTATCTGGCCTTCTGGCCGTATGCTAAGGCTACTTGTTGCTGGGATAACCTGAACGATGCGCACCTTATGCCTTTATCTGATCAGAGGGTCCTAATACTTACCATGATCTCTAATGATCTGGCTACATAACCTTAAATGACTGAATAGTCGGGTTGAATAACCCGAATGTGAAAGTAGTCTAGTAATGCCCTAACTATACTATTTGAGTGCTTATAGTTCGTGCGCAACTGCAGACTCGAGGGCATCTAATTGATCTGTTATTTTACTTAAACCACTGTAAAGCTGGACTTATTTTACTCTCAGGCGATCAATCTCTGGATCTTCACGGGGAGTTTACTGATCCCCTGGTCTTAATAAACACTGTGCTAGTAGGGTACTATTAATTTCTTACGCCTTGTGTGTATCCACTTGGATCTATACTGCTGTTATGGGGAATTCTCGGTCTTATAGGCTATTCTGTAACTACGGGCCTTCTGTTAGGGCTCTGTATCTAAATATCTTATGAAAACCAGCTGAAATACTAGTCTATCACTGACTACTGATGTGGACCCTTCCTTGGGGTACCCACGGGTATTCTGACTGGGACGGCCGGCTGACTTATAAGGTGTTCTACATAACAACTGCTAGGTTGGCTAAGGCCGACTGTCGCCCACGAGGCTGGGAAAACGACGTATGACCACTTAGCATGCTAAAACAATTTTGGTATTGCTAATCTCTGAAATTTGCCTATTCGATCTCTAATCCTGGTTCCGGCAAATGCACTACTGTTACCGATCTTCAGGGATGCCTCCCTGCTGATGCAGGCGACAGCTGATCGGTAGACTGTCTAACTGTGCCCTTATCATCTAGCCATCCGTCTTAGGTCAATAACTCTGGTAAGCTCCTAGAGCCTAAATCTGACAACAACATATAAGTCTATTAATCTAATAACTGAAAACTGAGATAGTTTTTATGACTTCATACATAACTCACACTTAATCCGCCCTTTCTCTTCTTCTTTTCTTTCTTCTCTCTTTTTTTTTGGCGGGGGGTGGGGGGGTGTCCTGTAATGCAATCTGTATAGGCTTTCTATTACTAATCAACATCTGTGATTGTGGCCCTTATAGGTAGCCACTCACAACATATCTATGATCTGTATACACATATATCGCTAGCTACGTACAATATGTACTGATTTCTGCAGTAGTTCATAATCTCTGACAGGTTCTGCTGAGTCTCATATCGTACATGATACATTGCTTCTACGGCCTAATACCATCTCTTGCCCCGACTTATCATTTCATTGCATTGTTACCCCATTCTGAAAGTAACATCATAAACATTCTAGTTATTGTCTGCTGTTTGAATTTCCGCCACTCTTGCGGTGTGGGGGTCAACGTTCGAATCCTGTAGCCTTACTAGGCATATATCGAGAGCCCATGTCTATCTGCTGGGCGTTATCTCTAGGCCACACTAGATTAGAATTGCTGTATCGGTAACTTCTTAACTTTTCCATAGCGGACATACTGCGGTATTCTGAACCGCGATCTTACTGTCAGCGCGAAGCTTAATCCTTAATACAATACTTTATCAATTTGGGGTAGTTATAATTTTCCCACAAGATCTGACATTCCTGCTTCTTCCCCTCATCTTGCTTAAGCTGAACTCTAGGGTTCAAGGTACCTGCCTTTCATTGCTAATGAGATTACTGATCCAGCCTCGGCCTATACTCCTTCTGGCGTATATTCAAGCCCATCTGATTCACCTGACCTCTATATCTTTCAAGGTCACAACTAGATCATAACTATAATCTTACAGGTATGTCTTACTATCTGTTAGCATACATGGCAGACTTGGCCCTTTTCTGACTCAAACTTGACTATTATTAGACATTTATCCCTAGCAGGTCTGTTACCCCTACTTCGAGTAAGCTAACAGTCTTACTTTCTTTACTGGCTTGTTATCATAAGGGTCTGCACAGCTTACGTAATCATAAGGGCTATCTATATTTTCTACTACTTACTAAGATCAATCAACCCTTTTCGTATTGCAATAATAAAAGCATTCAACTGTACCACACCCAAAAATATGTATTTGGGATTCCTGCATTTTTTCTCTTTCTTATACTTACCTGGTGGTCTGACCTTATCTGTAATCATAATCAGATCTTATATAACTAATAAGTAAATCAACTCATATGTATATTATACTTCTGACTTCCTATTCTGACGTTATCAACGTATACTAGGAATAATGTCAATAACGGTATCACGCTGGGAGGTCTCTGATACCTCCTGCTGCTGCTGTAGTTATCATGTTACTGACTGATGCTCTCTTCCGTTGCTATTTCTGATCTTCTGTCTGTGATAGGATAATGCTGATCTGCCTTTGTATCTGAAATCAAGAATACGGTGAGTTCTCAGGGACTCAACCCTATACTGTACCACTCTAAAGCACGACTGACTGTGAAAGAAGGGTAACCATCATATCATGTCTCGCAGCCTCCTGCCTATAGTATGTGGTGCACAACACATCCATAGACAAGACTCTACTTAGCACGGCTTGCAGACTCCCTGGGATACGACCTGCTCTGATACCAAGTTTGTCACGCCCCACCTTGGGGGGTATGACTGGCACATGGTGCCCTACTAGGACCTAACCTGCTGAACTGTTAAGCCTGGGCGCATCTGGCGCCTGGCTGGCTCTAACTCACATTTCTGGAAACAAAGGGCTATATAACGACTGTAAACACAACCCCCGACCCATTGGCCTATAGTCCTCTGTACCTGTACTAGCAGCTGACCAGAAATATATTATCTCAGGGAAACCTATGCGGGCCGACAAGGCCACCATACTGTCTAGTTATCTGTAACCCAAACATAACATACTGAAAAGTTACGTGATCGGCCAGGTCACCACTACTAGCAAACTGTGGCCCCACACGGCCATCACAAAAGAAAGAAGGAGTAAAGGCAACTATACCACTGCACGGCCTCACACGACTGGATCATCTGACCACAGGGAATATATATAGACTGCAAGCCTCTAGGAAGAATAATAGAAATGATCGGGACAGGGCCCCGACCTACCCGTACTGTACAACAAAAGGAACTGAACTACACCTCTAGAACTCAGTCTCCGGACGACAGGAGCTGAATACTTGATCGCTGACAGGAATCACGTAGTGTCACCTTCTCGTCTATCAGTACCTGCAGGCAAGTAATGCAGCGCCCCACCGGGCGTCAGTACCGCTGGTACTGAGTATGTAAAGCAATAACTGAAAGCAAAGTATAAATATAATAATATAACTGAAGAAACTGAAGTAGAGAGAATAGACTAACTGTCTGATAATGTAAATCATACCTTCTCTCAATCTTAACTGGAAAGGATAAGAGTCATACTTGGAAACGTATCATGCTACTGCTGATCTACTTGTATCTAACATAACATGGCATAACATGAAATAACGTAACATAGCGCACACAAACCTTACCCGGCCCCCATAAGCCGGGAGGTACAACCAGCACAAAATCTATACCCCTACCCTGGTCATCCCATCTCCTACAATGGCTGTAAGCATCCTGCCGGTCCCAGGGTATGCACTTGGGCTCGCTGAGCCCCTGACTATAACTGCATCTGAGTCTGGAGGACTCCTGAATCTGCACCCGGGTGTATCCGCTCGACTGGGGTGTGTAAGGGCCGATTAAGGCACAAATATGGGGAAAAACTGGCATCCCATCTTCGTCCCCTGGCGGGATGGCATGCCACTCCGTAGAGTGACGTATCCTCGTCCTCTGGTGGACGAGTCGATACAGCTATTAACCCTGGGCGGTCATGGATGCTAGGTATTCCAACCCCAAACAATACAATGGTCTCAACTGGTAATACTGTCTGGGTATCTCGCATGCTGAGGCTAATAGGGGTAAAGTATCATATATGTCACATGCTGAGCTGATGCTAGTAATCTGTACGTATCTAATACGTGCTGAGGCAGGTAAAGACGTATAAATGTGAGTATAGTCTCATGTCGGGCTGTACTGGAGCCAATGCTATACAAGACAATGGTTCTGCTGAAAACTCTGTTGTTTACTAAGTTCCTATGTACACTATATGCTGGACTAGTGATAGAAATATGTACATACTTAATACATGCTATGGCTGGAAGTAATATATAGGTATGTACGAATATAGTCTTCTGCCAGACTATACTGAGGCTAATGCTGAACATGATATAGACTTCCTACTGAAACGATGTTGTATACTGATTTTCTATAGTAACATGAGTTACTATTCCTGACATGCTTTCTAAACTTTATTTTAGTCTACTATTCTATGTCTGAAATGCTTTACGGATACTATACTACTCCGCGGGGTTTCAGCTGAACACAACAATATCTTAACGTAGCATATTACATCACATATTGATAGGTCTCGTACACGTTACAGCCCAATGCTTCTCATGTTGTACCAATGTTCATAATAACACAATACTGAACTATACTATATCTGAGATATTATCTGACTGTCTGCCTATACTGTAACTGAGATATCATCTGACTATCTGATGTTGCTTTACTAACTTTGATTCTAAGTATATGTATATCATAATATCATAAAAACATGCTTACTAAATTCAAACTGGACTTAGTGCTTGACTTATAAGTTCTTTCTTCTATACATCACGCTATCTATAGTACTGGATTACTAACTTACCGAAGGAATTAGCTTTACATACCTTATCCTTGAATTATTCGTCTGTCGGACGAGGCTCGGCCGGTACTTCAACTGTTTTCTCCCAACTGCATTCATAAACATATCAATCAACACTAAATACAACTTTATTTCAAAAGGCAACGTCACTTTCGATATAGTTTATAGATTAAACTTAGGCTTATCGAAAGACGGCCAGAAACTCGCTATTTTTCAGCGGCTCAGAAGGGAGAAATATTCACTTCACAGCTAGGAACACATAGACACTAATTTAGAGCAATTCCACTTACCTTGGCTCGGTGGCTCGACGATTTGTCGGACGTATTTTACGAAATTGAATCCGTAGGAATGCTCTCTGCTGCTAAATACTTTGGTATCTGGGATTAATTTGAGTTTGGGCAGCGTTTGACAGCGTAATCGGACGGAAATTAATTAATTTCCTTCGTCCCTCTCTGCTCTCTGCATTTTCTGGAAATTTTTATAAGTTTTTATCATTTAAAACCGAAGTGGGGCTTTATATACTTGGGCCTGGACAAGGCCAACGTGTCACGGAGCCAACGCGGAGGCTCCTCCTCCGTGACACGCTGCCATCGCGGAGGGGCTCTGCCTCGGCTCCTTCCGCGATGGTTCGACAGGCTTCTCGTACGATCTTTTCCCGGGCCTTTCTCCAACACGTATGACCTTCAAATATGCTTAACCAACGTGGGAATAGGTCATCTAAGTGCCGGGAATTCTACGGGGTGTAACAGTTTTTGAGAGGATTTGAAGGATTTCACCCTAGAGTATCAATTTTCTTTCTTAACTACTCTTTAATTATGTATTTTCTTTTTTCTTTCATCAGCTTATATTTTTCATTTCTAGTATGAGTAGTTAAACTCCATAGTTAGGATAGTAAACTTATGACATTAATAGAAATGAGTATTAGTTTATCTTGCTTATTATTATCTGAGTTTTAATTATCTACTTGTTTACATTTTTATTTGTCAATTTGGTGATTGCAAGCACTAGATTAAGCCCTACATATCCAGTGTAAATTTGATTGAATATTGAACAAGTAACAAGAAGTTGAGTTTATTGAAGAATTATTATATTTGAGTAATGAAATCGAACTAGAAATCGGGAAATTCCTACTTGAATTTATCAATTGGGTCTTAATTTTTCTTTCTCTTGAGTTTTAAAGGACTTATAGGGTTTAATTTGCTATAATTGGAAAATTTCAGTAAGTAGTTTTCAATTGAATCATAATCATCAATCTATGTATATAAGCAAGATACTTATATTTATGAATAGATATGTCATATTGAAGTTACAACTCTGATCCTTTTTATAATTAAAAAATAAAATATTTTTTTTGCATTTTAAGTACTCAATTAAATTTTCAACTTTGTAAAATATAATAGTCCGATTTTATATGTAATTATTTAATCACTCTTTTGATTAAAGATTAACTTAAGACATTAACAAATTCACATGTTTTTTAACACAGACACTTTTACTCCTCGTGAAATCAACTTCAACCTTTATTGAATTATTATTACTATAACCTATTACGTTTCATTATGAGAAAATTACGTATAGTACTGAAGTATTGGTTGATATAGATTATGGAATTATAGATTATCTATTATAGTTTCTGAACTATTATCTTTTCTAGGTAAAACGATAAAAAATGTCCTTAAATTATGTAAAATTGAATAAAAATACTCTTGGTTAATAGTTTGGTTCAAAAATATCCTGATATTGATATTTTGATCTAAAAATGCCCCTACTGTTACTTTTGGGTCAAAAATACTTTTTTTTTAATAAACATATTATTTTTTTAAAACACATATTTTCCTAATAAAAATATTGTAGCTTGTCATTAATATTTACATATAAAAAATCACAATAATTCATCGTTAATTTTTGTTTAAATAACGATAAAAAGAAATTTTCTAATAAATAGGAAATATTTTCATTTCTTAATCTTTTCTAAATTGAAGAAAGACAATAACAATCATAATGTCATAAAATATCTTTAAAATATCATTGATAGAGTTATCGTTGATACTTTTTCATTTTAAAATTAATAAATACATTAGAAAATATTTACCTACTTCAATTAAAAAATAATTAAGAAATAAAAATAATTTTTATTTTATTAGAAATTATTATTATTATTATTTAAATAAAAATTAATGATGAGGTTACTATAATTATATATATATAAGAAATTTTTAAAGAGAAAAAGGGTACTTTAAAAATAATATTTTATTAGAAAAAGAATGTATTTTAAAAAGAAAATAAATAATACATTTGTTAGGAAAAGGACATTTTTGACCCAAAAGTAACAATAGGAATATTTTTAGACCAAACTATTAACAAGGGCATTTTTGAACCAAAATATTGACGACAACGATATTTTGAACCAAATATTAACGGAGGGCATTTCTTGTTCAATTTTGCATTGTTTAAGGGCATTTTGACCCCTTTTTTCTTTTCTTTATTGATATCGTGTTTGAGTCACCTCGTGCGTATTTCAACTAATTTTATAGGATACTTGTTACTCTTTCTGTTTTAATTTGTTTGTCTAATTTTGACTTGATATGAAGTTTAAGAAAGTAAGGAAGATTTTCGAATCTTATGTCCTTAAACTAAAGATATGTAGAATGTACCAAAATTTTCTTTAATCTTGTGGTCTTAAATATGTCAGGTGAAAAGTAAAAATTAAAGAGTTGCCAAAAAAATGACATTCTTTTTTAATGGACTAAAAAGAAAAGTAAGACAAATAAAATAAAAACAGAGAGAGTATTACTTATCATTCACAGATAGCGGGTAACTCTATTAAGACTTGAACAAATAAAAAAAAATCACGGAGAATCTTAATAGCTTATTTGATTGACTACTCACCTTGTAATCTCTTTCCCCTTCCCTTATCCTTATTTTAAAAAAATAACAAATATATATTTTTTTTTTATCTCCACTAAATATTGAACCTAAATCTCATTATCTTACATCACTTTATTGACCAGTAGTTGGTGAATCAATTATAACTAAATGAGTCTATAGGGGATGTACCATTACACTATGCTACCAAAACACCTTAGCTGACCTAGTTAAGTTGGAAATGATGGAATTTAATGTCATTATGGGCTTGGATCAGTTTTCATCATGTTACGCTACTCTTGACTATAGCTATAACACCCCAAATTTTTTGGTGATTATTTAATGTTCTTATGCTAGGTTAAGGAAAGTACGGGTTGTATATTGGTCGTAGATGACAAGGGAAATGTGTACGATCAGAAAACCAAAGAGTATATAAAGTTCATAAGTAAGGGTCAATTTTAAACGATCATATCTCCCAATATATAATGAATTAGAAGCCCCACGACCTATCAAATTAAAGGTCTTTGAGTCTAGTTCTTAGAACATCAAAGTGCTTTTCAATTGAAGTTTGGAGTAAGAAGTTATGGACATTTTATCGAAGCATCACGAGCGATAATGCGGGCATGGCGCCCTAGCGCCTCCACCGCCCTATTTACTTAAAATCTGATTTTTTACTTATAGAAAACATTTTCAACTAAATCTAAATCGACCAACTTTCTAAGGATTCCATTTCTCTCTCAATTAAAGAAGCTAGGAGAAAAAAATCAAGGAGGAACATCAAACAAAGTTCAAGAAAATCACAAGATAAATTGAGATTACTTTGCCAAGTGTGTTAGGGGCTATTTTGAAGCCCGTTTTGGCAAGGTTTTGAAGGAGTTTTTCTGCGTTTCAAAATCTATTTGTACTGTCTATATATCCATCTTTGAGTAGTTGTTGAAATCAGGAGAAAAGGTAAGTATTTCTCCCTTTTTAAACCTCTCAAATTGCAAAACAAAAATCTGAAAACTGGCAGCTAAGTGAGCTGTCGATAGACTGTTTATGAGCTGAGTTTTGCTCGTTTTCCTTAGGCGTTTTGGCTATTTATTTTGCTGGAATTATACTTCATATTTAGGTAAAGAATTACAGAAAAATTAAGGTAAAATTTCCTCTTGGTTCTCCCTCAAAAGTTAGTGAAAACTAGTTGAGAAAATGGCTAAATGTTGTTGATGTTGCCGTGTGTTTTTGTTGCTATCGTGACTGCCTTTGGTTAGTTATTTTGGCTGAATTTTTTTCTATAGATTAAGCTTTTCATTGTCCTATAAAATCACTGGATTAAGGAGGTTGAAGGCTGATCATTGAAATAGAAAATCGGCTAGAGAAAAGTTCATCGGAGAAAGGTATATAAGGGGCCCCGTCTATCGTTCTTTTAAGCCCGATTTGTGTGTTGTGAATCAAATGAGCCAGAAACCTCTTTAAAAGTCTTGAGTCAGTATGTTAAGATTCATTTAAGCTTTAATTTTTCATAATTTATTGAGGATAAATATTAAGATTATGCTTAGCAGAAGTGAGACATCTAAAATGTGATATTGAGTTCATTGTTGTCGTAGTTGTACATTGAGTTGGAGACCCCTCAGGGTGGGCATTGTTATCTGGTCCTTACTGTATGTTATGTGTATATATATGTGATGTTAAATGTGTTAAAAGGTCTGGTTGCTAACTGAAATTTGTGAAAGAGCCAAGATGAGGATGTGTAAACGATTTTAAGCTACGTAAAGATGTCGCAAGCTATTAAGGGTAAACGAGCTTATCGAATTAGGATTACCTTGTTATGGTTGTCCCTAATGTTATGTGTATGTTATGAAATATGTCAGGCCAAGGGGAGATTTCATAATCCTTTTCCCTTAAGCCGAATGACAAGCTAGCGAGTTTCTGAGCTCTAATGTCCCTTGAACACGATCTATAAATTTTGTTGAAACTCTTAGATCATCCGCAGTTCCTTATGACTTATACAAGTTTTGAATACATGCATTTAAGTTCTATTTTTTAGCTTTACATGTTATATGTACTCAGTTCCAGTTATGCATTACGAAGGAGGCCTATGCATGCCACATGTTTAGTATTCGTCATTTCTATGTTGTACGTATTGAGCTAGTCCAGTATAAGCCATATCGGCTCCATTTATGATTTTGTCTAAGATTTATTGATTTTACCTCGGTGTTTTATACCAGCTGGAGGTCTTGTTATTTTATTCCGGTGTGGTACACCGGCTGGATGAATTTTACCCCGGTATGGTACACCAGTTGGAGGCATTTTTATTTTTGCCCCGGTGTGGTACACTAGCTGGACAAATTGTATATAGATTTTATGATCGGCTGTCTGCTGGCATGTCAGTTATAGTCTTTGTTATGCATTAGATGGTTTCATTTACACTTTAATAATGAGTTATTGTCAGGTTTCTTTTTTCAGGATTTCAGGTTGTTACTACTCCTTATTTCTGGCCCAGTTATCATTTTTATCTTACATGTTTACAGTTTTCAGTCTTACATACCAGTACATTTTATTCATACTGACGTCCCTTCATCTTGGGACCCTTCCTGCAATCATGCTGCAGGTTCAGGCCGAGGCTCAGATCATTGGACGTAGTAGGAGACAGATTTCAGCAGAATAGTGGTATACTCCTCTCTTCCAGGAGCCATGTCCTAGTTTAGACTATTTTCAGTTTTGTGTACAACATGAGTAGGCTGGAGCCCTGTCCCGTGCATTTCAGTTTGTTTACTCTGTAGAGGCTGATGTGGACTAGTTTGTATAGTAGTGTGGGTTGTGTAGTCGTATTGATTTTTCATTATTTTGCTTAGCTTTATTGTAGCCTTGTCGGCTTTTCAGGTTGCATATTTATAATTGTCAAGGCATTATTGGCCCAGTATTTATCTTGGTTGGTTGTGACAGGTGGCTTGGTCAGCCTTAGTGTTACATTTATAGATGCTATATAGCCGGCTTCTCGATCGATCATGAATCGAGTGCCAGTTGCGCCTTACCCCAGTTTTGGGGCATGTCAGTAGCACCAAAGTCATGAAATTTTAATTCCTTAATGAACCTGTCTTAGAATGGAATGTTGATGTATTAATTCCTAATGGAAGATTTATTTCCTTCCTTAAAGTGAGGAGGCTGATTTTCAAAGGGTGTTCTTATCACTTAGTTTGAGTAAAGGATGTAGATGATGAGGTACTGAATCTTCAGTCCATGTCAGTTGTTGGTGAATTTTTAGATGTATTCCCAGATGAACTCTCAGGAATTCGTTCTGACAGGAAAATCAATTTTGAAATTGACTTATTTTTTGTCACTAAGTCTGATAAATTGATATCTTTACCAACTCATATTACTTTTTAATATTAAATTTATGTCCCATTTATGATATTAATGTACTAATAATGGTTTGAATGGTATAGTTTTAAGTTTTTGGAACCTTTGAAAAGTAAAAGGATCGCAATAACTTGAAATACTTGAGAAAATTGGATATTAATGCCAAATTTTGAAGAAAAATGGTTAAAGGAGCATAGGAAAAAAAGTTGAGTGGGTCATGTGGCTAGCTTCATCCATGTAGCCCCACCCATGCCAATGAGACTAAAAAGAGCATATTATGGAATGACGCACGCAACGTACTCACCCGCACAACTCAAAGACATTATTAAACGTGAAGATATTTTTATCATGTTTTTGCATAATTTTAAATAGATATTAAGACAACTTTTTATATCATCTTTGCACCTTTGAAGTTTATAGAACAACACATAGACTAATTTTGAGGGGCTTTGAAGGATTTCACCATAGAGTATCAATTTTCTTTCTTAACTACTCTTTAATTATGTATTTCTTTTTTCTTTCATCAGTTTATATTGTTCATTTCTAGTATGAGTAGTTAAACTCCATAGTTGGGTTAGTAAACTCTTATGACTTTAATATAAATGAGTATTAGTTTATCTTGTTTATTATTATTTGAGTTTTAATTATCTATTTGTTTATATTTTTATTTGTCAATTTGGTGATTGCAAGCACTAGATTAAGCTTTACACATCCATTTCTTGCCTGAAAGAGTGTAAATTTGATTGAATATTGAACAAGTAACAAGAAATTTAGTTTATTGAAGAATTATTATGCTTGAGTAATGAAATCGAACTAGGAATAGGGAGATTTCTACTTGGGTCTATCAATTGGGTCTTAATATTTCTCTTGAGTTTGAAAGATCTTATAAGGTTTAATTTGCTATAACTGAAAAATTCTAGTAAGTAGTTTTCAATTGAATCATAATCATCAATTCATGTAGGTAAGCAAGATACTTATATTTATGAAATAGATATATCATATTGAGGTTACAACGCCGATCCATTTTGTAATTAAAATATATATATTTTTTCCTTGCATTTCAAGTGTTCGATTAAATTCTCAACGTAATAAAATATAATAGTCTAGTTTTATAAATAATTATTTAATCACTCTTTTGATGGAAGATTAACTTGAGAAATTAACAAATTCACACATTTTTGAACACCTTTGATACACTTTTTACTCCCGTGAAATCAACCTTAACCTTTATTACTATAACCTTACTAAAAATATTTATTTTTTTAATAAACATATTATTAATCTTACGTTAAGCGATAATTTCCTAGAATATTATTAGCCAAAAAGGTCCATAGAATAGATTGCTACATATTCCGATACATTTTAAAGATTTAACTTATATGTATTGAGAATATAAATAATTTGTAATACTATTAATATATTTAATCAACTATAATATGTTATTATCTGCGGTTTTTAATTAGTATACTCAATTAAAATTATTATAGATTACTACATATCTTTTCAAGTCATCTTGAGATGTTATAAGAAAATTATATATTGCTCCTATAAAAAGTTAAACTCAATTAATTGTACATAGTACAAATGTACTATAAAAAGAATGCGTTTAATGATTTTGATTTAATAAAAAAATAATAATTACATAAGAAATTTCGTGTTACCTTCTCCGGTCTAAAAATAATTAATGTTTTAACTTTTAAAAATAGAACTAAAATAATTAAAATTTCACAAAATCAAAAAAGATATTTAATTTTTTTTAAAGGTTTATCCTTAACATATTTTCAATTTAATGTATTAATGATAATTACATCAAACATAAAAAGAAAAGACATCACAATTAAGGTATTTTAATAAAAAAAAATTCTTAATTTTTAGAACCAAGTAAATTTCTTAATTCATCTGCTCAAATTTAATACTTCATAATAACATATTCAATATAATTTTACAAGTGAAATTTAAAAATAATAAAATATATGCAAATTATATTTCTGTTTTTATAGCATAAAAAGTCTATTTTAAATAAACTTTTGTTAAAAGGGATGTTTCCAAACCTAAAATATCAATTATTTTAAATATCCCATGACCCATTTTACAATTATTTGTACAAACAATCTCGGATTCATCAGCAGATACCAACAGCACATTTGCCACCAATATATAAATACTATTTTATTCCAACTTGGCCTACATTTTTGACTTTGTAAATACTGTTTTTTTCTTTTCTTTTTTTGTTTTGTTTGGCTCCTACAACTTGTTCTTCATTTGTACAGTTTTAATGCAATTTTGTTTGATGTTTTATGATTGTACCCAAGTTATTCTTTCTTACATGTCATAGTCCAAGAACACACACTACATCGAATACGAATATAACAAATTAATTCTCTTAAAAAAAGAAAAAAAGAAACACCCATTTTAGTTCTTATATAATGGGTTGACTGGATTCTTATAATAATGATAAGATAACTTATTTTATAGGAAAAAATTGGGATATAATCACTAAAAAGAAGACATTTTTTATTTGTGTCGGCTAAAAAAATTAACAGTATTTTTACTCATTCTAAATATAATTCAATTTCTTTTTTATCGAGTGCAATTATATTAGTCCGAGTAAGCCCTAATGGTACTTTATCCATTTCATATTATCTGCACTTTAAGGTTTTTAAATACTTTTTTAAGAAAAATATGTAATAATATTAATCACAATATATGTCTAAATTATTCTTTTATCTTTCGTACTAATAAAATTCACTTAATTAATACTTTAATGCTAAAAATAATAAGAATATATAAATTTAATTTGTTAAAACGAATAATAAGTAATATTTAAAGCCAAATGAAATAATTAGGACCAAAGCTGTTGAAACATAGTTTTCTTTTGCTTTATTTATAGAGAAAAATAAAAAACTAGGGAGAACAAAGCCAAATGACAGAGATTTTTTAAAATAGCAAGTTGGTCCCAAAAAAAAGGGATCTCCCAATAATACGCTAATTAAATTTAGTAGAAAAAAGACTAGCAGAAGATCAAAGTGGGGACCCAAAGATCATCCAAGTTGCAGACTGATCGAAAGTTCGAAATACACGTGTCAGGTATCCAGTGGCTAAAGGCAGATAGCAACTTGCTTGAAGAAGACGTGTGGTCATTGGAAAAAGTGAAAGGGTCTTTGTCAGATTAAGATAGCATTTCTTTATAAATATAGCCCAACTTGTTACTTTCCTAAATATGGATAGCAACCGAGTAAAAAATATTCCAGGTTGTGACTTTGAATTTTAAGAATAAAATTTTTCTTTATTTTTTTCAAAATAAAAATTTTAAAATGTGTATTTAAATTAATTAAATTTTAGAATAAAGATCGAACAAGTGAAAAAAAACGGAAAAAAAGAAATTGGCGAACTTCTTGTTTCGGGTAATAATATGTGCCGGCGCGTGCTGCTATTTCTTATAAGTAATACTCCCTCCCTTTCAAAATAAATGTTGGAGCACACGCTTTAAAAAAACTTCTCCTAATATAATTTTATTTATTTATCTCTAATAAATATTTTTAAAAAGTTATAATTATTTAAATTTTTTTTATTATGTAAAACTCTCTCCACTTAAATAAGGGCAAAATTGAAAAAACATTATTAATGTTTTCTTGATTATATAAAATACCACTTATTTTAAAACAAAATCAAAAAATCAAAAAACTACTTATTTTGAAACGGAGGAGTAACGCCAACTTGTTCACTTTCTGTTCGCTAAAATGACACTGCTGTTTCTTTAAAGTGACATCTTCTTTTTTCCTTTAGAATAAAGGGTCAAATATCGAAATAGCTTCTATATTATGCTCTTCCTTAGAAATTCCCAACAAATAATACACTCCCAATTATTTAATAGGCGTTTGTATATATGCTGCTGTTGACTTGGATTCTGGGTGACGATATAAAATAGTTACAAATATGAGCAGTTATGATTGAAGCTCAACTCTGATCAATAGGCTAACAATAAGCTTGACTATAATGAAGCGCGAAAGAAAAAGCCTTCATGACTTAAGCTCTTGTGCGTGAAAATTTACATGTGTGGTTCTTTGGACATATATCGGTGCTGACTTGAATCCTGGATGATGACATAAGGCAGTTAGAAGTAACGAGCTGTTATGATCGAAGCTTGACTCTGATCGATAGGTTAACAATAAGCTTGACTATAATGAAGCACGGAAGAAAAAAAACCCCGCGACTTAAGTTGTATCATGTATGTGTGAGAATTTGCATGTGGTTCTTAGGAGGAACAGCTAGTAAGAGTCATTTCATTAAAATGTAATAAAAAGTATTTAAGAAATTTTTAGAAAAGATAACTCCAATAGTCCTATTTAGAAATCGAGTGGTGTTTAAATATACATTTAACTTAAAAAGTAAAAGTAGGAACTTTGTGAATTAAAAAAAGTCACTTGAAAAACTTATTAAAATTACTTTTTTATACTTATAAACTTGCTAAATTTCTTTTCAGAAAAGAAAAAAAAAACAATGCAGTATAACCAAACGTTATTTTGGAGGAAAAAAAGTGAAAGATTTTTCAGGACGAAGGGGATCAGTTATGACACGTGGAATTACACATCAAGAAATCTCCTAAACTCACAATGTTCTCATTCCAAAGCCTCCATCTAACTCCATATTCCATAATTTTCAGTCGGTTTTTTGAATGGGAGGGGAAGTACATTTACTCTTGACCTTTGAATGAAAAATAGTCTTTTCTGATTTTTTTTATATATAAAACTAATGATCCTTTTTATATAAATTTTTAAAAATTCATAAAACTAAAAGTATTTGTAAAAAGCTTAGAAAACTATTTCTTCCGTACATTTAATCCTTCAATGATATTTCACTAAAAAATTTCATTTGACTACAGCCGAAAAAATGAAAGTGCATTCCATTGGGTCAAATCTTTCATAATCAATTAGGCATAACAGGAAGAACGTCAATCGCAATTCTTATCCAGTTCTTTTAATTATACATCACATGATAAATAATGCCACAGGAGGAGTCCCACCTGACCAGTGCACCACTACAAACAGCTCTAGTTTGAACGGAGATCCAAATTGAGAAATAAAATATAGACAATCCATCAAAGATAGGAAATATATAAACCAAAAGAAAAAGGGTGACACTTTCTACCAAAAGCTCACATCAAGATAACAAATACAGAAATACTTCATAGAATAATAATGCTAAATTTCCCTTTCTTTTTCTTTCCACTCTTGGGTTTCAGCAAAGAAGCAAAGCTAACTTTTGCGCGAATCACTCTACGAACTCAACACAAGCCTTTTTCCTATATATAATTTGGAAATACCGTTAAGCGCTGCGAGTTGGTACATTTCTACCCTGTGAAAAATGTCACGGAACCCCTACGCAAAAACAATTTTGGGAAAAAAATGGCCAACACTTTAAATTGAGAGAACCCAAGCTGTCAAGGAAAAAGGGGGAAAAACTACTTAGAACGAAAAGTTAATGTCCATCTCGATTCTGGTGAAGTTGATATCACTACACAGCTAAAACTGTTCACTGCTTGCACACTTGCAAACAAAGAAACTGGATCAAAATTTACCACCAAAATTTATCCAGACACAAACTATGCTGTAGCAGAACCCTGACTGGGGCCACCTCTCCGTCCCCCTCTCCCTCTTATTTGATATGCTTCGCCAGCTCGTCCGCCATGAACCCTACCACGTCCTGAAAAATCACGTCCTCCAAATTCATTTCTCCCGTAGCTCCGACCTCCACCAAAGTTTCCACGGCCCCTGAAATTGTCATTTCGGAACCCTCCTCTTCCAGGAGGGAAGCGGCCTCTCGCACTACCAACTGCAACATCAAATTGAAAAACAGGTTTATAGTTTTATATGAAAAAGTTATGGTCCAATCAACTCTTACAGTTTGATGGTATTAATAGATTGCAGAATTTGATGTCTATTTTTTAATGTTAACTCAGCATCCAAAACTTTTAAGGATAAATACTCTTCGACTTACCTCTAGTTGTAGTTCTCTTCATCTCAACAACAGCTTGACGACCCCCAATGGTAATGGGTGAAGCCTGAAAAAAAAGAATTGCCTCGGTAAAAACAGTAGATCCAAAATTTTAACAGTTTTAAACCATAAACATGTTTCAAGTACGACCTAACAGAGAAGAATCATCTAATACCCTGAGTATAAAGATAACTAAAAGGATAGAAGAGTGAGAAAAGTTAATTTTCACCCATATTATGCACTAAATTTGCACATTCCTGATCCTAGGTCAGACAAAACTTTGTTTGACCTTAAATGAAGTCCATCCAATCTTAGTACCACAATTCTCAATCACTCATCAAAACACAACTTCTCTTTAGAAATACACTAAATGTATGCGTCCACACACATCACTTGCTTTATATACTCATGCTATGGATGTAGGAGAATCAATTCAGTTCTTGTGAGTTTTTGAGGAGCGTGAGAAATTGTTGGAATTATATGGAGTCTCAAAAGCTGGGCACTAGTCAAAGCAGTAAAAAAGGGCAAGTAGCAAGCCGGAGCAATTAAGGGCTTTGCAGTCGTCAATGTGAACAAATGTTTGTTGTGTCTGTAATATTAGAAGTTTGAAGGTATCCGGTGTTGTAGGTGTTCTCTATGTGAAAGGGCAGGAGAATCTCCTAATCACTTACTTTTGCATTGTGAATTTACCAGGAAGATAAACTATGTTTTTAAACATTTTTGGAGTACAATGGGTCATGCCATATGATGTGAAGAATTTACTTCTTAGCTGGTACAGCAGAAAGTTGATTTGCAGATTTAAGAACACCTGCAAAGCTGTCCCTGTATGCATATCATGTGGAGTTCTTGATTTGAATGAAATAGGAGATATTTTAACGGGGAAAGCAGAGCATATTTCTTTTATAAGCTATAGATGTTTAATGAAGTTCTTGATTTGAAAGAAATAGGAGACATTTTAATGGAGAAAAGCAGCATATTTATTTTATAAACTACAGATGTTTATAGAATTTATATTGTTGTGCAAGGAACAGATGGTTGGGGAATGAGCTGAAAATAATTTTGTTATGGATGTAATTTCTCTTCTTTTGTACTTTTGTGGTACCTCCTTGGTACTAGCTTTAATAAAATATAATTATCTTATCAAGAATATTAAAAGTCTATCTTCCAATATTATTTTCTTCCCTTCGCACTCATCAACAATTTTCAACTTAATAGAATAATTTTAAGCCTCCTTTTTTTTATTTTTTATTTATGTTGTGGTGTGTGACTTAGCTCGCTAGCACAAGCCTTGTCAGACGGCTTGAGGGTGATAGGTTTTTTTACTCCTCTAGGTAAATAGTTGTTATTTTGACAAACAACCATTATATGCTGAAAAGCAGCCATATCAAAATCTGGCACGTCATTAACCATTATATGCCAAATAGAACTAACATCAAAATCTGGGAATGTCATTGACCATGTACGTTCACTCTTTATGGTGATCAAGGGTCCATATGCATCTCCATGAAGAGACCAATCAGGCAACATATCATATACTACCAAGTCTAGGAAGTTCACACATTCTAAATTCTAGGAAAAGATAGCCTGTGCAATGATATTTCAGGGAACACAAACCTGTATGGCACTGTGCATGGAGCTCACATCTTCAAATTCAACAAAGCCAAAGCAGAATCCTTGTTGCTGCAGAAAGGGAAATAAGTGGACACGTATTAACGATATGTAAGAGTCTGTCAGTGAACCAAGATGAATATAATGTGTGCTGAACCAACCCTATTGCTTCTAACTTGTACACCTCCTTGCTTAATAGGCCCATATCTCTTAAATTCAGCTTCAACTTGGGCTACAGTAACATCTAGAGGCAAATTGCGGACATAAATGGAGTGTCCCTCAGCTGCAAGAATTAAAATTAGAGTAAATTAGATGACAATGTACTAATGGGACTGTAAACAATGAGAAAACAGAAGCAGAATAAGCTGACAAGCATGACAATGCAAGTAGACCAAATAACCCAACATCTGGATCAAACTCAAAACACATCTACTTATTGTGCTGCTCCTTCATTTGCTCAGATTTTAAGAAGATGAACATCCCTATTCCATTTTTTGTCACATATATGTGTGTCCATCACTAGATCTTTCCTAGATGGAAGTAATGAGTATATTTCAGGCAAGTTTCAAGAAATTATACCTTCATCTTCAGTATCATTAGTTTCAGTTTCAGGTACATTAATTCCACTAGGGGCAGTAGGATTTGATGCTTCAGGAGCTGCAGTTTGTGCTACTGCAGCAACTGGCTGCTTTACAGCCTTTGGAGGAGCCATTCTGGAAGTACTAGTAGGTACATAGATTTTGGTTGGCCCTTTCTTTGTTTGTGAACTGACAATTGATGCATACGACTTCTTTGGAGCATCCTCTTGGGCAACAGAATTAGCTGATTCTGCATTTACAGGGTTCTGGTCCTCGTTGAAATGGGATTCAGCTTCCACAACAATCTCTCTTTCATCATCAACTTGTATCCCATCTTCCAAAGAGTCATTGGCTTTTTCCTCAACATGTTGAACTTCTTCTGCATATGAGCCAGCTTGGTCGAGACTTGGAGGATCAACCACATGAGTAGGTTCTGGATTCAAAATGAAAATAGTAAAAGATTTTAAGAGAACACAGGAACAAGAACAATCATTGAATTAGAAAAGAGATCCAACCTGGATCAGGGGTCAGAACCTCTGACTGCACATCCTCAGTTCCATTAATCATTTCTGAGACGGGATCAGTCTCATTTTCTTCTACATACCTAAAAACATCATTCAAAACAAAATAACCCTTGTCCTGTGGGGCAAGGAAAAATGTCTGGGTGAATTTCCTTCTCAAGTTATCCTTTCCGGTTAAGCATCCAGTTACCAAAACAATCACCCCATCCTTAAAGGATTCCTGTGCATCAGCAGTCTTTATTTCGGCCTTGTAGTTCTTGTAGTCCAATGAACATACCAAATCATTGATATTCTGCTCAACATCAAGAAAAGCGATAAGGTTTTAAATATTGCAGGATAGTATTTCAATTTATCACCTTATTATACAATTCTTGCTAATGCTTCTTCAATTAATATCTCTAAACAGGATTTTTACAAAAAAGGTGCGACAAAGAACAATACAAGAAATACACTTTTGTCATGCTACTAATCATGTAAGCGATTTAGCAACCTTTAAGTACACAATGATTAGATTTAAGGCAATAGATACAAGGAAGGCATTTTCTAGACCAAGGGAATTCTCCCAAGTCTCAAATATATTAATTGTCAGCTCTCAACACCCAATGATCTACTTATCAAAAGAAGATGCCCAAGGACCTTGAAATTTCTATATGTTGTAAAACGGGACAGGTTTTACGACATTTCTTAAACTCTGACAGGCTTTTAACTTCGGGATCGCAACAGTTCCTCTCGATCATATTACAGAGTGGACAGCATGAGTTGAAGTCATAGCTTCGAAAGTATTTGTGATGACAATAACGAGTAATAGAATCTAAAGATCCCATTCAAACTTTTTTCATGTCTCTAAAATGATGAAATCAGCCTGCCGACAAATTTTTCATCATGCATGGTCTTTTACAATCAATAGGTGCACATATATTAGTGTTGTGCACTTTCCTAATAACTACTGAACATTAAGTTGAAACCTCAATATCAACTGTTTTACACTGCTTGGTTCAATTTCCAGGAAAGTAACGACCTTAGCTCGTGATCGGTATCAAAAGGTTTTCCAACCCAAACCAAAACCAACTAAATGGGCTGTTTAGTTTCAAAATAACACAATTGGTATGGTCTTTTAAAAGGTTGTTTTAGATTCAGTTTTTAATTCCTACAAATTATAAATCACCTCCCTCTTCACATTTAGGTCCCCAAATTTCTAACCCAAATTTCTTTCGCTTACCTACTGTTCAGACCTTATGGCTGGAAATTTCTCTCCCTTTTTTCTCTTCCCACAGTTTTGGTCCATATAGCAGGAAATAACTTTTTACCTTTTGGCTTTTCGAGTATTTGAAAAATAAGTTTAGTAGCAAATAAAGTTTATTCAGTTTTTTCTCATAACTTTAACGAAATTGTTTACAATGTTTTAGTTTTAGTGTCTAACCATATTCAAAAGAACAAGTTCTGAAACCCGTTTTTTATGACTGACAAAAATCTATGGTTTCTGTCTCTGAAACTCAATGGATAATGGATCACCTTCCACCCTTCTTTACTTAAATACCAAACCCGGTTCACAACAGAATTTGAACTCATGACATGCTTGCACCGCATGTCCATGTGGTAATACCTTTGCCATTGTACCAAGGCATTGAGGGCCAGTTCTCAAAACCAACTTTTCCAATACTACCAACCACAAATGTGTGTTCTCCTAAAGCACAACCTAATATTAATTTTGAGACCAAATCCACAACAGCCTTCTGGGACCTCACCAAGTTGTTACTTCAAGTCTTCAACTTTGCTTTCAAGTTAATGAACCAAACGCTCCATGACTTTGTCAAATCAAAAGTAAATTTTGGTGTTAGTAAAGCACATCTCTTCTCTAAAACATCAACTAAATGCCCATTTCAAACATGTATACCTACAGTGTCAGGTACCCACATTTCAATTTTCTCAAACAGGAAGTAAAAGATGCTATAGGAAAATAATTGGTATTATCTTCTTTTATTTTGATTGGTAAACAATTGGTGTTATCTATTTATACATTCAGAAGAAAGAAATCTTTCAACAACGAATCAACAATCACTCAGAATTTCCCAAAATAAAAATAATTGGGAATTACCAAAAGCTTTCAGCCCTTTCCAATCAGCACCCAAAACTTAGTAAATTTTGTGCTGGTATGACCAAAGTATCTACTTCATGTCAAGGGAAAAGAACAGAAGACTCCGTCTACATCCAGAAATCAGACAGTGTGTTTTTTACTTTTTGATAAACAACATTAAAGAACAGAACTCGGTAATTTCAATCCATTAAAAATAAAAAATAATAAAATCCTCTTTGACCACACCAGAGCACACAGTTAAGCATCAAAATGAAAGATCTACTATTAGTTACAGTAACCACAGCTGAACAGGGGCCACAAATGTCCAAGCTTTCAGATATCTGTACTGCTGTTATTACTGGAGGAGATCTAGCGTAAGTAGAAGAAACATTCACAAGGGCCCTCTGGTCATGAGCAAGTGTATGGAAAATTACTTGAGAAAGAAAAGAAATGAAGACCAAACAAATCCAGAAAATACATTTACAGATTGTACTTGTGTAACAATTCTTAAATTCATATTTCTTTCCTAAAATTATATCTCTCGCAAGATGATGGATTTTTACTTGTCTCTCACATAGTGATTGGAGTATGGATTTTGCAGAATCTACTTTAGGAAATGGGAACTGGGTTAAAGCTCATTTGAATCAGGAGGAAAATATAATACCAGATCATAAGTTGTGCTTCCAAGTGAAAAACAAAATGATAATCCATGACTAATTGGATAACAATTTAAACTACTCTTGTTTCTTTTTTGATTGTTTATGTTTGCTTGTTTGTTGCCAAAAGCATCTTATATGGTTCTCCAAGAATAGATCTCCAACATCAACCAAACTCTTCACAATCATGACTCAGGCAAACATCTTTAAAATTGTGTGTTTTTTTTGGGTAAGGCTACTGTTGTTTTTAGGAGGAAAATGGAATCTATCATGAAGAACCTGGGATGAAGACAGACCCACAGTGGGAAAGAGGTCAGACTTCAGAGTGTCATCTGCAAAGTTAACAGAATCTTTGATAGGTAAAGGGAGACAGACAAAAAAGCTAAACACCTTTTTTCTTTTGTGCGAGAAAGGAAGCACTTTTAGGGGCTGATGGTACTCCTTGGGATGGTTTAAAGCAACAAGCAGACCACGTCCTCGATAAATAATGGACACTGACTACAATTTGGATTGTCTCACCGTTTCGATGGAAAGATACCCTGTTCTACACTTCAACGAGAAGAAAAGCATGTTTTGTCTATTCCTCCAAATACCATTTGTCTTTCTTCAGCAGACCAGCAAAACAACGAAAATATACAAAAAGATAGCTTGGGGCAAGAGATACGCATGAGTTAGTAGATGAGAAACTTGGTCGTCAATAACTTCTAGGATATTTAGCTTTGGGATCAATGCCAGATATATCACTAAACATGGTTAATACTTCCGCTTGCACAGCACTTCTCCGGCACATTACATATGATTAAAGTAAACAAACCAATACTACTTATACTCACTTTCATTGTTGTCACGGATGACATCACGCCATTAGAATCTGGGCGACTTAAGACACTCGAATCCTGGTAGAATCGGTATACTAACTCTGGGGAGTGATGCTGAATTTGATAATATTGCTCAACAAAAGCATTTCCAACGACTTGTGCAGGTGGAGCTGCAGTTTGCATGGCCATTCTGTAGAAATTCAACAAGGTGGTTGTCACTAAGAAACATCCTTCTGGTCATTATTTGTGCAAGAAAAAGACATCAGCTGCAAATATCATTATAGTCCAAACAGAAATTACCACAATACATGTTACTCCATGGAGCAAAGGGAAAAAAAATGAAGATGGTCAGAATCTGACATATCGGCAACATTGCTATGGGTTGGGAAATCAAACACGAAGCATCCCCGGGATAACTTTGTCAGTTGTACATCTATGACGCTGGATGCTAGGATACCACAAACAGGGTATACAAAACTAATCTTTGTACAGCCTACATACTGAGGGTTTTCATTTGGTAGTTTCAAGTAGTTGGCAAAAGCCACATACTTGCAAATGAAAAGGTTTAAGTCCTAATTTAGCCTTATTATGCCTCACTAATCAAAATATATAGGGTGTCTTTAGTATGAAGCAAAATATTTTCTTGGAAAATGGTTTTCAGTAAAATAAGTGTTTCTTATTTATTCTTCTGTGTTCGGTACATAAGCAAAAGGTATTATCCTAAAAGCATTTGAATGTAATCAAGAAAAATACTATGGGAGGTTGGATAGGGTTGTGGAATGGTGGGGATGGGGATTACATGGGGGTGGGGTGAAGATGAGGTGTGTTGGAGGGTGAGGAGGACACAATCAATCTGGAATGCCCAACTTTTTTTCCCTACTTCCACTAGGGAAATCATTTTCCTCATTTTTAAGGAATTTGTTTTCCGGTGAGAAAATGCTTTTAGAAACTTTTGACTAACTGAACATGGGAAAATTGAAAAACATTTTAACTTTTCCTCCATAACGAACACACCCATAAATAACAAATACTGACACAAATGCATCCTCTAATGACTAGTGGGTAAAGCACCAGCCGCAGGAAGAACCCTAATAAGTTCATAACATTTTTTTTGGAGGGAGCAGGTTTGGGTTTCATTTCACGAATGCAACTCTAATGACTTGCAGAACTAAAATTTGCAAACAAGTAATATTTACAAGTGAGATTCATAAAGTGCAACCCACAGATCTGTTCTTAATTTTCATCAAACACAAAGCCCTTTACCCAAACCAGAAACCAAGCAGCTCAAAAGATAAAAATTAATTTTCAAAAAACGTTCAATCAATCAACATTTCCAAAATAGAAACTTTAGGAACACCGATCATAACTACAATGGCCGCTGATCACGAGGAACACAGTGGTGCAAATAAATAAAAAAGATCTGGAAAAAAAAAGTTGTTTCTGGAAGTTAACGGAATATAGAGAAGCAGAACAGTAGCTCAAACAGTTACACTAATTAAGCAGATCATTAACTGTCACGAACCAAAAAGAGAAGAATTAAATGCGAAGAGAAAGTACACGGAAATGGAAGTTGTAGGAGATGATGGCGGAGAGAATGAAGAGATTCAGTAAACAGTACCTCTGACGGCGAAAGAAGTGAGAAAGTTTTGGTACTTAGGTTTTGGAGAGAGCGGCTTAAAAGGCTTTGGTTCCAAAAGTACGACCACTCCTATTTGAATTGCAACCAACTCCCTCATATTTGGTAGTTGATACAACTTAACCCCTCAACTCTTTTTTTACCTTTCTTTTTCACTCTTTCAATTATACATGGAAAT
Source organism: Datura wrightii (assembly GCA_035772735.1). Lineage (NCBI taxonomy): Eukaryota > Viridiplantae > Streptophyta > Magnoliopsida > Solanales > Solanaceae > Datura > Datura wrightii. The sequence continues at coordinate 107,588,306 of JASDFA010000008.1, read as the reverse complement.
CACTAACATAACTAGGGGTGAGCGCTCGGCATTTCCAAAGTTCGATTTTGGTAATCGATAATTGAAAGTAGATATCAAAAACCGAGTTTTTAAAGTTTGGTCCGGTAAATCAAACTTCAGTAAAAGATACTTTGACAATATATATTCACAATTTGTCCAATATTTGACATGTTAGCTTTTAGAAAAATCACGTATAGAGGCTAGATTTCCACTCCCGAGCCCTACCATTATGAATTTATCAGCATAGGCCAATCAAGACATCCAAATCACTTGTTAATGTAACCCATATACATGACAAGCAATTCATCAGGGATGGACATTCGGTATTTCCAAAGTTCGATTTTGATTATCGGTAATTAAAGGTAGATATCAAATATTGAACTTCCAAAGTTCAGTCCGATAGATCAAAAGTGAAACATCCCTAAGATAACTTTGTTAGTTTTATGACTATGACACTATATGCTAGGATACCACAAATAGGGAATATAAAACTAATCTTTGTACAGCCTACATATTGAGGATTTTCATTTGGTAGTATCTAGTAGTTGGTTAAGATGATAGGAAAAGTTTGTGGTAGAAGAGAACTCTATGCTAATTGATGCTCCTAGGCACATTTCCCAAGAACACAACCCAAGGGCCCTTCTGGCCTTTGGGATTTTCTCTCCGCTAAAGCTCACACCGGAATAATCTTTCTTTCTTACATGTTATCCTATGTCTAACCTTTCTTCTTCTACTTCTTGGTGTATGGAAATAGAATATTTTTCAGATTAGGGGGGAAATTCTATGACCTTAGAGAAACCAGAGCAGCGTCTGGATTCTGGTATGAATGGGTGGAGAGTTCTAGAGTACTTATGAGAAGGTAGAAGTTAAGCAGACAAGCTCTGGTGTGGTTATGCTGACTAAAGGAGGCATCAGAAATTAAAGGGAAATCCTTTAAGTCTTGGAGATGCAGAGATCTGTCTGCATACATTTATTGCTCTTTATAGTTCAATAAATATGGTAGATTTATCTCAATCATTGCAGTTAATGGCGACACCAGATTGGTCATCATTCTAATAGAGAACTCATTTAATGAAACTTGGGAGGGACTTGTTAAGAACATCAGAAATTTTATTAATAAGCCGCTAGAGAAACATAACTCAGCTACTACAACAAGGGACGAATCTATCAGAGAGGAAAAAGGGGAGGAAATTACAAAGATGCATTACATAAGAACAAATGGAAAACACGAGCAATCTACCAGAACAGATTCAACCACAAAGAAAATGATCAGCAACAGAGACCCTCTAAGAAGAAGTCTGGTAGGCAGCTTTTTGGGAAGCAATGAGATTCCCACCCGCAGTGATGTCAGAAGCTGCGCTCAAAAAACTTGGAAAGGTATCTATAACCTTCAAGTGTACGACATGAACGGAACCTATTTTCTGTTTGAGCTCCAGTTAAGAAGAGATGCAGAACATGTTTTCATAGGAGAGTAGAAGAAGGAAAATCACCATTTACTGCTGGAGCGGTGGCCGCCAATGGCGGGCGCTATCCTAGAGAAGGTAAATTTCGACTGGTTTTAGGTTCGTATATTGGGGCTTCTCTGCAGCTCTGGTCCGACAGAGTGCTGAAAGAAATAGGAAACCAGTGCGGTGGGTCGAAACAGAAGAGGAAATCCAGTTGACAAACCATTTGATATGGGCTCGTATGAAGGTGAAAGGTCCGGAAAACAAAATACCTACGTACGTCAAAGCTAGTGATGGTGAATACGTCTTCAGAATGCCAGTATGGTGCGAAGCTCCGACAGGATTCAAAAAATTGGACAGAGAAATGCAGCAGGATTGAGGAATCAGTACGAGGAGGGTAGTAGATCATAATAGCCCTAGCTTGATAGAGAAGGTGATGGAGACTCGTGATAATTCAAGGGAAGGAGATGCAAACATCGACCCAGTAATTAATACCCTCTGTTTATAACCAACTCCAGATAAGGAGGGGGACCTTGTGCTTTCTAGCCAAAGGAGCAGCCATGTCACCAGAGAGGTGCCAAAAGTAGTGCGGCTGGTTATCACAGAGCTTTCCGGCTCTTTCAATCCGAGTAAGGGGGATGGGCCTCCAACAAATAGGCCCAATGTCGCTTTAAGTCCAGAACCCTTTGTCAATAATATATTAGTACATAAGGACAAGATTCAAGAATCTCTTGTCTCCTATCTCTCAAAGGAAGATCTGAAACATGCATGAAAGCAAACAATAATATCGATATAGAAGATCACTTCAGCGGCAAGGGAGATGAGAAGCTAAAAGAAGATGGACAAAATTACAGCTAACTTGTTCAGGGGTGATAATTGGGGCAAATGACATCAAAGACAGATAAAAAGAAGAGGTGCGACATAACGAGAAATCAAGTGGGCAGATGGCTCTGATAGAGAATCCTACTCCTTTACAAATTAATGTTTCTTTGCTGGAGAAGGCTATAGAGGACAGAGCTTCACTATGGGCACATTCAAATGTACTCCAACTAAGTCAAATGTTTGGTGTTGCATTTAAGGGTTGTAACAATGTGGCTTTTGATCTTTTCTTGAGAATTGATTAAAAAAAAGGGGGTGCAATTGGACATAAGTGCGAGGAGATTAAGAAATTATGCAACAAAAGCACAATTCCTAAAGAGTTAAAAAATCTGGAATTTCATATGAAGTTCAAGGACAGGGAACCAAAAAAATAGGGGGAGGATAACACTCCATAGCCCCTAATGAAGGTCAAAATACTTTGGTGAAATGTTTCGTGGAATGTGAGGGGGTGAATAGGGATAATAAAGAGTTCCGTAAGAAGTGTAGTTCAACAATGGGAGCTGATATCGATGTCTTCATCGAAAGAAAACTGACAGGAAGAGAAGCGAAGGAAATCAAACAACTATGACAAAATAGATGGATGGAAGATGTGCATCTGGATGCTCTAGGTAGAAGTGGAGGCATTGTGGTGATGTGGGATAAATGATACTGGAAAGATGAGCTGGTGGAAGTAGCAAACCAAATGATAACAGTCAAGTTTGAAGGTAATTTATCAGAACATGACTTGGTATTTGAGTGCAGCCCATGCATCCTGCATTCAAATATCAGAGGGACCTCTGGAGAGAGTTGACTGGGACAAGGAACTTATGGACCATGAGTTGTCTGGGGAGATTTCAATGTTACAAGATTTCCCAATGAAAGATCAGAGAATCAAAGAATTACAGGGGCTATGACTGAATTTATAGACGGATAAATGAGATGGAAATGTTGGATCCTCCTTTATTTGGAGGATCTTTCACATAGATGGGGGATAATCACATGTCTGCATCAAGGTTAGACAAATTTTTATATTCTTATTAGTGGGATCCTATATTATGGCCTCAAAACTAAGACTATTGAAAGGAAAACTGAAGGAATGGAGAATCGAAAATAAGTGCAACTGGAAACAGAAAAAAGGAGGAATTCTACCACAGTTAGCCCGCTTAGAAAAGATCCAAGTGCAGAGAATTTTAGCTGAGGATGAGCTACTTCAAAAAGTTCACCTATCTATGGAATGAGGAGGTGGCTAGAAATGAGGAAATAGCCTGGAAGGAGAGATCTAGAATACAATGGCTCAAAAAGGGAAATAAGAACACCAAATTCTTTCACAAAACGGTCACAGCCCACAAGAGATTCAACTCCATTGACAAGCTCGTGGTAGAAGGGTCTTCTATTGTTGATCCGGACTATATCAAAAGGGCCTGCACCAATTTTACCAGAATTTGTATTAAAAAACTGAATAATGGAGGCCTAAGTTTGAGCTTCAAGGGTGGAATGTATCAGTAATGAAGAAAAGGACCGACTACAGAGACAATTTGAGGAAGTTGAAGTCCCGGATTACATCAAGATACGTGTCAATGACAAGGCACCTGGACCTGATGGTTTTTCAATGAGCTTTATTAGAATTTTAGTATGTGCTAAAGGAAGACATATGAACACCATCAGGCAGTTTCACAGCCAACAGGTGCTAGGAAGGAGTCTCAATGCCATATATGTGGCACTTATCCCAAAGATAACTGGGGCTTCTGAACTTAGAGACTTAGGGAATATATATGTCTCTTTTTTGAGAATGGTAACATTAACTTTAGGCCTATAAGTCTCATAGGAAGTATATACAAAATCATAGCCAAGTTACTTGCAGAAAGATTGAAGAGGGTGGTGAGTAAGTTAGCCAACAAACATCAAATGGTATTTATCAAGGGGAGACAACTCCAGAAGCAACACTTATAGCCAGTGAATGTGTGGTTACTAGACTCGAGGGTGATGAGTCAGACATAATGTGCAAGTTAGACATAGAGAAGGCATATGACCATGAAAACTGGGGCTTTCTTCTAAACATTCAGAAACAAATGGGGTTTGCGGATAAATGGTTGAGGTGGATAGGATTCTGTATTAAAACTGGCAGGTTCTCTATTTTGGTCAATGGAGAACCAGCTGGCTTTTTCCCCCTCAGACAGGGAGAATCCCCCTCCCTCTCCTTTTCATACTAGCTATGAAGGGCTTCACCAACACGATGAGGATGGCTAATCAAATTAATAGGGTCAGAGGTTTCAGAATAAGCAATCACTCAGGGGAAGAACTACAAATATGTCTCTTACTGTATGTAGATGATATTGTTATTTTTTTGTAAGGCTAAGGTAGAACAACTTGTCTACATCAGAATATTGTTGGTTGTTTTTGAGGCCGTCTCTGGTTTAACTGTCAATAGAAAGAAGAGTAGTATTTTCCCAATAAAGGAAGTGTCACAGATACAAAGCTTAGCCAACATTCTAGGGTGCAGAATTGAGAAGCTCCCAACCTCTTATCTAGGCATGCTATTTAAGAGCAATCATAAAGAATTGAAAATATGGGATGCGATTGTGGAAAAGACGGAGAGGAAACTAGCCAATTAGAAAGCTCAGTTCTATCACCGGGGGTAGGATCACTGTAATCAACTCAGTTTTGGACTCCCAACCAACTTATGTGATGTCTTTGTTCGCCATCCCTACTAGGTGGAAGAGAGACTAGATAAGTTGAGGAGGGACTTTCTGTGGAAGGGAAACAAAGAAGGCAAAGGCACTCAACAACAACAAGAACAACAGCCTAGTGTAATCCCACCAAGTGGGGTCTGGGGAGGATAGAATGTATGCAGACCTTACCACTACCTCAGACGTAGAGAGGCTGTTTCCGGTAGACCCTCGACTTTAAGAAAGACAGACCCAACAACAAAATAGCAACACAGGGGACACATATGATAACAAAACAACAATTAGACCCACAACATCAATACACTAACTGATAAACAAGTAACAACAGGTAAGAACAAACAATGAAGGACAAGGAACTATAAAAGCAATACTAGGCCTACCCCTAAAAACGAGAAAGCAGTGTCACACACAGCACCGTACTAACCTACTACCCTAATCCGTGTACCTTCCTATCTAAGGTCAAGTCCTCGCTAAGCTGCAAATAAACCATATCTTTTCACCTCTTCCTATTGCTTCTTCGGTCTACCCCTACCTCTCCTAAAATCATCCAAAGACAACCGCTCACACCTCCGCATTGGGGCACTCAGACGCCTCCTCTTCACAGGCCCGAACCATCTCAGTCTAGCCTCACACATTTTGTCCTTCACCCTAGCCACTCCCACCTTGCCCCGGATATCAGCATTTCTAATCCTATCACTCCTAGTATGCCCGCACAGCCACCGTAACATCCTCATTTCTGCAACTTTTATCTTCTACAAATGGAAGTTCTTGACTGGCCAACACTCCGTCCCGTACAGCATAGTCGATCTAACCACCACTCTATAAAACTTGGCTTTAAATTTTGTCGGCACCTTCTTATCACACAAAGCTCCAGAAGCAAGCCTCTAATTCATCAAACCTGCACCAACACAGTGAGCAACATCCTCGTCGATCTCTCCACTTCGTTGGATAATAGACCCAAGGTACTTGAAACTTTCTTTCTTTTGGATGGCTTGCGTACCCAGCATCACTTCCTCCTCGTCGTGCATCGCATCACTAAATTTACACTCTAAATACTTTGTCTTGATCCTGGTCAACCTAAAGCCTTTAGACTCCAGGACTTGTCACCACACCTCCAACTTAGCATTTACGCCTCCACGAGTCTCGTCAATCAGAATTATGTCATCCACAAATAACATACATCAAGGCACCTCACCTTGAATGTCTCGCGTCAATGTATCCATCACCAAGGCAAATAAAAATGGGCTAAGTGCTGATCCCTGGTGCAACCCCATCACAACTAGAAAGTACTCCAAGTCTCCTCTCACCGTCCTCACTCAAGTCTTGACTCCATCATACATATCCTTGATCGCCCTAATGTACGCCACCGACACCCCTCTAGCCTCCACGCATCTCCACAAAACCTCCCTTGGGACCTTGTCATATGCTTTTTCTAGGTCGACAAATACCATGTGAAGATCCCTCTTCCTCTCCCTATACTACTCCACCAATCTCCTTACGAGATGGATGGTTGTTGTTGTCAAGCGTCCCGGCATGATGCCGAACTGATTTTCAGAAATTGCCACGCTCCTCTTTACCCTACTCTCCACCACTCTCTCCCAAACCTTCATAGTGTGGCTCAGTAACTTGATACCCCTATAGTTATTTCAATTCTGAATGTCACCCTTGTTTTTGTACAACGGAACCATCGTACTCCATCTCCAGTCATCGGGGCATCTTTGCCGTCTTGAAAATGACATTAAACAACTAGGTCAACCACACCATACCTACCATATCCGCGCTCTTCCGAAATTCCACTGCGATCTCGTCAGGTCCGGTGCCTCTACCCCTATACATCCTATGCATGGCCCCCTTAACTTCCTCAACCCTTACCCGTCTACAATACCCATATAGTCGCGTCGCCCCTTTGAGTGCTCCAGCTCCCCCAGCACAATGTCTCTGTCCCCTCCTTCGTTTAAAAGTTTATGGAAGTACGCCTGCCATCTACGCCTAATAAGTGACTCATCCACCAGCACCTTGCCGTCTTCATCCTTAATATACTTGGTCCAGATTGCGCGTCCTCATCTCTCTCGCCTTGGCTAGCTTGTACAACTTCTTATCCCCTCCCCTGCACTCTAGTTCGACATACAAGCGTTTAAAAGCTGCCACTTTTGCCGCCGTAATCGCTAGCTTCGCCTCCTTTCATGTCATCCTATACTCCTCCCTATTCTTCCTCCTCTCCTCCTCATCTCCACCTCCTTACACTCCACCAATTTCACGTAAGCCACCTTCTTTGCCTCCACCTTCTATTAAACTCTCCAGTCCACCACCAGTCCCCTCGCCACACACCCAAACGACCCTTAGAGACCCCCAACACCTCTCTGCCACTTCCCTGATGCAGCTAGCAGTCCTATTCCACATACTGTTCGCCTCTCTGCCACTCTCCCAAGCCCCCATATCAATCTGCTTCACCCCCATATCCCGTAGTCAGGCCACCCCATTTGATCTATGGCCTAATATCCACCACTCTCTTCCTCTTTCCCCTCGTGATCTCCAAATCCATCACTAGAAGTTTATGTTGGGTTGTAAGATTCTCACTCGGGATAACCTTACAGTCCTTACATAGTCTTCTATCACTCTTCCTATGAAGCAAATAGTCTATCTGAGTCCTAGCCACTGTACTTTGGAAGGTAATCAAGTGCTCATCCTTCTTCGTAAAACTCGAATTGTCTACCACAAACCCAAAAGCCCCAGCGAAATCCAAGATCGAGACTCCTCCTTCATTCCTGTCCCCAAAATCAAACCATCCATGCACATCATCGTACCCCCTAGGGGTTGGCCCAATTTGACCATTGAAATCTCCCCCTATAAATAGCTTCTCAATGTGGGGTACACCTTGCACCACCCCCATCTGGTCTCCTGAACATAAGCTACATTGATCTTCCTCTTCTTAAGTATCCTCACTAGCTCAATAGACTTGCTCGTCAAAGTCTCTATGTTCCAAGATCCAACTCTCAACCTAGTGACTTCCTTAACACCCCTGCCGCCCTTGACCCCCCCTCGCTCCTCCCCCCCCCCCCCCCCCGGCTCCTTGCTCCCACCCCCAACCGAGGACCTGACCTCAAACCATCACCGCAACCTGATGCCACTAACGTATGAAATAGAAACAATAGCTACAAAAGAAAGATACACTACAGAAAGAATTCAATTAAGCAAGCAGGCTTGCAAGAAATATAAATTACAGTATGCGAGATGGAACTAAGATTCAATTTTGGAAGGTGCACTGGATTGGCCAAGAGGCTCTAATGGTCACATATCTTGATTTATGCTCTTTATACAGAAATTCAGAAAAGACAGTGGCTAATATCTGGTCCACTCAAGGCTGGAACCTAATCTTTAGAAATAGCTTGAATGACTGCGAAGTTGATAGAATAGCCTCACTATTACAAGGTTTGAATAGCTTCAGAGGTACAACTACAGTTTCAGACAGAATGATGTGGAAACATGATATGGATGGGAAGTTCATTGTCAACAGATTATATAGGAGGGATACTTTGAAACAACCTAGTAGCATACCAGGGCCATGGAGACAAATCTAGAAATGCAACATTCCAACTAAGATTAAATGTTTCACATGGTTGGTGAATAGAAGAGCTTGCCTCACAGATGAAAAACTAAAAAGAAAGGTATTCTAGATAGCCTATAAATGTTGCCTATGTGAGAAACTGAAAAAGTAACAACCATCTGTTTGTTCATTGCAAATTTACTACACAAATTTGGGCTTTATTTTTTAACATCATTCAAACCATATGTATAACGCCGAAACACACTGCAAATCTGTTAAGTTGTTGGATAAGAAGACGAGGGAGCAAGAGTCAAAAAAACGGGCAGAAGATAATACCTTCATGTATATGGTGGTCAATTTGGAATGAAAGAAACAATAGATGCTTTGAGGATATTCCAATCCTATTCAGACAGTCAAAGAAAACTATATTAATACATTATGCTCTCAGCGTAACAAAGGTGTAGGTGTAGCTTAACAGTTAGTGGATTTTATAGGTGCTTTTTAAGTAGTTAGCTTTTCCTTTTGTATTTACCTTCCTTGTATTGACACACTTTTGGAGGTGGCTAGTATAGCCTCTGCGCTGAAGAATACAACATTACCTTTATCAAAAAAAAAAAGTTTCTAATAGTTGTCAAAAGCCACTAATTTGCAAAAAAAAAAAAAAAAGTTAAGTCCTAATATAGCCTTATTAAGCCTCACTAACCAAAATATAGGGTGTCTTTGGTGTGAAGCAAATATGAAAACATTTTCTTAAAAAATGTTTTTCGGGAAAATAAGTGGATTTTTTGCTCATGTCTTTTTGTGTTCAATACATAAGAAAAAGATATTATCTTAAAAGCATTTGTATATAATCTAGAAAAATACTATAGAAAGTGGAATAGGGTTGTGGAGTGGTGGGATTGGGGATACGTGGAGTGGGATTGAAGATGAGGTGTGTCAAGGGCGGGAAGGACACAATCAACATAGAATATCACTTGTGGAACTTGTTTTCTTTACTTTCACTAAGGAAATCATTTTACTCAATTTTAATGAATTTGTTTTCCTAGAGAATGTTTAAAAATCCTTTTGACTAACTAATAATGGGAAAATTGAAAACATTTTAAGTTTTCCTCCATAACGAACACACCCATAATATACACATATATTAAGCCCTAAATAACAATACTGACACAAGTGCATCCTCTAATAACTAATGGGTAAAGCACCAGCTGCAGGAAGAACCCTAATAAAGTTCACAACATTTTTTTAGAGGGAGCAGGTTTGGGTTTCATTTCATGAATGCAACTCTAATGAGTAGCAGAACTAAGATTCGCAAACAAGTAATCTTTACAAGTGAGATTCATAAAGCGCAACCACAGATCTGTTCTTAATTTTCATCATACACAAAGCCCTTCATCCAAACCAGAAATCACAAACAGTTCAAAAAATAAAAATTAATTAAAAAAAAAGTCATTCAATCAATGGACATTTCCAACATAGAAACTTTAGAAACATTGATCATAATTGCAATGGCCGCTGATCACAAGAACATGGTGCTGCAAATAAATGTTAAAAAAGAAAAAATATCCGGAAAAAGAAAAACAAAAAGTTGCTTCCAGAAGTTAACAGAATATGGAAAAGCAGAACAGTAACTCAAACAGTTATACTAATTAAGCAGATCATTAAGTGCTGCGAACCAAAGAAAGGAAGAATTAAATGCGAAGAGAAAGTACCCGGAAATGGAAGTTGCAGAAGATGACGGCAGAGAGAGTGAAGAGACTCAGTAATCAGTACGTGTGACGGCGAAACAAGTGAGATAGTGAAAGGATTTGTTTGGTACTTTGGTCTTGGAGAGAAGGAACGAATATTGAACGAAAGCAACCTGTGACGGGGGAGTTCGGCAACGGCTTCAAAGGCTTTGGTTCCCGAAGTACAGACCACCCCTATTTGAATTGCAATCAACTCCCTCGTATTTGGTAGTTGATACAACTTAACCCCTAAACTCTTTTTTTTTACCTTTACTTTTTCCCTCTATCAACTATGATGGATTAAAATCAATAAAATGATTAGGAGTAGGCATTTGGTATTTTTCAAAGTTCAATTTCGATAATCGGTATTTGAAAGTAGATATTAAATATTGAATTTTTAAAATTTAATTCAATAAATTAAATTTTGATATAGTAATTCGGTCATTACGTATTGAAGGAAAAAATATTTTGACAAGATATGTTTATAATTAGTTCAATGTTTGATATGTTATCTTTTAGAAAAATCACACATAGAGATTAGATCTCCACTCTCACGTCCTAACAATGAATTTGTCAGCATAGGTCAATCAAGACATCCAAATCACTCGTAAATGTTACTCATATATACGGTGAATAATTCATTAGAAATGGACGTTTGTTATTGAGTTCGATATTTTCAAAGTTAGATTTTGATAATTAAAAGTAGATATTAGATACTAAATTTTTAAAATTCGATTTGATATAATAAATTTCAAGTTAATTTGATAATTCAAATTTCGATGATTTATATTCATTCTTAAAGATGAATCAACTGACTTTAAAACATTATATATGTTGAGATCAACATTACAAGCATTAGCAATTCAATAATAATAATGCTAGAATTGTTTTCTTTTTTCCCAACGTTTAGTTTAGTATATCAAAACTTGATATACAATGTATAACTTAAACTTTTGTTCTATTTCAGTAACAATTTTTAGAGCTAAAATAGAAATTCTACTTTACCATAGAATAGGAGTTGTCCTGTTCCTAGTAGGTACAAGGAGGCTTTCTTCCCCCATTTTGTACAATTTGGTTGTTAATAAAAGGCATTAACTCTGAATTAAGTTGGATGATTGACAAATACACACACATATATATACACACTCGCGGACAAGAAGATCGTGTATATGATAAGATAAGGTATGATGGTACAGAATACGTGAAAGAAACAATAGATATATCGTTGACATAAATCCTGATGCAATACTATACATAACTTAAACTCTTGTTTAATATAAATTGTATAAGGATTTTAGTAGATCCTTATGAGTAATTTTGTCATTTTAAACACTGTATCAATGTGTAATTAGTCATAGTATTGTTTATATCACATTGATCTTGATATAAACTATACATGAATTGACGTATAAATTATACATATATTAATTCTTGAAATTAAGAATTGCTACCAAATATTATGAATAAACAATGCACATTCTTATATCGTAATTATTTTATCTAATACATCTCATCCCTATATTCATGTGTTATAATTCATGTAAATATTAGTCTCATATATTACATTCTATGGTGTCCACCCTAGCTTTGCCATTCATGAATCTTAATTATTATCTTTTATAAATTATGATTTGCAATATCATTATTGTTTCACACCAAATAATATTACGCTCCAATGAGCTAATTAATTACATTAAGAAAGTTAAAATGATTTAAATTGTTAAATATGTTTATTTAGATATTTTCAAACATTTGACGTATATATCTTAAATGATAACACTGTAGACACTAGTGCCTAATTCATTATTTTGTTGTACGTAGTTTTTTCTTTCTTTTTTCTTTTTTTAATAAAAAGGGTACAAGAAAATTGAGAAACAACAAACTTTTAGAAATATGGTCAAAACTTTTTTATAAGCAAAATATATTTAGCAAAAACTGAACAAATAAATGAATTTATAATCTATTACATATTTATAATATAAATACATGATAATTAATTAATTATTATATTCATGGACCTTAGCAAGCTATTGATATTTATAGCCATAAATTAAGTTCAGCAAATAGAAGCATAAAAGATTAATATAGAAGCATAAAAGATTAACATTCTATGTATAAACAGAAAAAGGAAATAGATTTTATTGTGTATTTTAATTAGAAGGTAAAAATTATTTTTCTTATTTTATGCTTCATGATATATTTTATTTATAACATTTCTAATATAACTACAACATGTTTTTTTGTTATTCACGGAGCTTTTCATTTAATGACAATAGAAATTAATATAGAGTATGTCATGAGTACAATCAATAACCGTATAAGATGTCCTTTGTAAAATGTATATTTAAAGGTATAGCTAAAAGAAAAACTTGTATAACTAACTGTATATCATCTATTTAATAGAAATTTAAGCATGATATATAAGTTATATTTGTCATTTTTGAATGTGTGTAACTATTTAAGTTCTCCTCCATACATGTCGTGAAACTTGTACCAATAATTGTATATCAATATACTATTTAACATAATTTTACATATAAGTTGTTCTTTGTGAAATGTATATCAAAAATTATATTTATTATAAAACCTTACATGATTGACTGTATATCAAATATTTAATAGAATTTTAAGCATGATATAGATAAGTTATATTGGTCATTCTTGAATGTGTATGGTTGTATGAGTTTTTCTCTATGTATGTATATCTCTTGTAAAACTTGTATAGAAAACTATATTTCAACATATTATTTAACAGAATTTTAAGCATGATACACACATTCTCCTACACAATATATAAAGTAACCTATAAAAGATCAGAGTATAATCACATTTGAGGATGATTTTATTTCTTGTAAATGTATTTTTAAAAAAAGAAGAAGGAGGAGGAGGAAGAAAAATGGAATATATTTAGAAGAGAAACATGATTACTAAACAAAGGGCGTGGGGGTGGGGTGGGGTGGGGGGGGAGATAATAAGGTATACCTTTTTAATTAATAGGAGAAATGATTATTAATTTCTATATTTAATTAATACTAGTCTTAGCATATGTGTCTCGTGTGTGTTTCTTATATTAATAAGAATAAAAATTTTAAAACATGATAAATAATATTTAAAAGATATATTTGTGTAGCGATGTAAGAATTTAGAAAGAAATTTGTTAATTTCAAATTAATTAATGATTATGTTTAAAAGTTTGATCCAATCCAGTAGTTTTTTCTAATAATTTTGCCAATGAACAAAACGTCGTAGAAATAGCGTTTGATCAAAAGGTTAAAAACTCGTTCCCTTTTACACGACCACATAAATGCATGCATTATGTGAATATTTCGTGTCAATTATTATTAAAATATTTATTCCTACAATATTAACGAATTAACATTTAATATAAGTATTAGCATTACGAAAATGCAATATAATACAAAATTATATAGTAGAACAGAACATATAGTGCAAGTTATTAGGTTAAACGATTAGCAATTACGAAATCGTATTGTGAGTTATTATTGGCTTGTTTTGACACTCATAAATTGATATCATATAACAAACACATTTATTTATTTATTAGTAATTGATTATTCAAACTAAGAAAAATTCATCAAAAATAGTGAAAACAGCCACTACCGCATGCATTAGGTGGACAATCTATATCATACCGGGTGAGATTCTTCTCGGGACCTTGCTAACGCGGGATGCTTTATGCATCAATTGCTATTTTTTCAAATTTTATTTTCAAAAGTCCTATACATAAGATAAATTTGCATTGTAAGTATAATTTTATTCGGCGTGTAATTATTTTTTAAAAGATAAAATTGTAATCATTTTTTTTAAATTTTTTAAATATTAGTATTATCTATATATTTCAAATAATGAAGGATTTAATACATAAAATTTTTAGTTAAAATTTTAAATATTAGAAAAATAATCTAACTATTATATCAAGTGTGAACTTTATTTTTAAAAGGATAAAAAGGTGAATGATATTTTGTTATGGGGTTTCATACTTTAATATTTAGTAACAACTTAATTTTAAACTTTTTGTTTTACCTTTATGAGATGATTTCAACTCAATTTTTCTCTTTCTTAATCTATATGTCTAGTCAAACACCTTCACATAAATTAAAATGGAAGAATATTATAAATTTAACTAAAGAGAGTAAATAATAAGAGCACTTAATTAATTGAAACAACTTAAAATATGTTGCATTTCTATTTTTTTTTCTTTTTTTGGATTATACATTAAAAAAAGAAGAAGAAAAATAAGAAATTCAATGTATTAATGCATCATAAATTACACTATTTAATTTATTTTTTTATAGAATTAAAAAATTATAATGAATAATTAATTAGTTTAATAAATAAATAATTGATATAAGTCAACAAAATTGTAATTGATTTTAAAGTCATAAATGTTATGACTTTTAATATAGTTCAAGTGACGAAAGATTTAAGAATAAAATTTTAGCCAAATGTTAAATACTAAATATTGGGAGTTTTGACTTTTACAAATAAATAAAAATTTAATAGCTATAAGTTTAATTAATTTCAAAATTTTAAATTAGAATATTAATTGAATAATTATTAGTTAACAAAAATAATAAATGATACTTTTGTTTATAGTAAACTCTTTTAGTTTAAGGCGAAAGCGCTCAATTAATATTTTTCTAAAGATATTTATACATTTAATATAATGTAGATAATTTTATATTTATATTATTAAATATCAAACATTAAAATTCGAGCTATTTTATGCCAATATTACAATTTGATGGTATTCCCGCACGTTATTTTCTTAAAAGAGAGTTTACATTTCACCCACTTTTAAATTTAACCTATTATAATAATTAAATGAATAAACAAATAACTTCAAAAATAATAATAACAATAACAATAATAATAATAATAATAATAATTATTATTATTAATGTTATTATAGAATGCAAAATTCAATATGAAATCTAAATAATAATCACTCTAAAATACTCAATTTTAGAGTGTAGTTAAAAAGAAATTCTTTTTTTTTAAAGAAAAACCTAAATAATGATATGCGCTATTTATTCTAAAAAATTAATAACATAATCTTTTTAAAATAAAAAAATATAAGAGCTTAATAAATTTTGCTTATTTAAACAATACTTAATAATAATATAATAATAATAATAACAACAACAATGTAACAACAACAACAATATTATTATTATTATTATTATTATTATTATGAAATCTAAATAATAATCACTCACTTAAAAAGAAATTCTTTTATTTTTTTGTTAAAAGAAAAACCTAAATAATGATATGCTCTATTTATTCTAAAAAAATTATACCATAATTTTTAAAATAAAATAAAAATATAAGAGCTTAATAAATTTTGCTGGAAAAATAAAAAATATCAAAATATTTAAACAATACTTGATAATAAAATTGACATACTAATTTCAATTAAATAATATATCACTATAATTGTCATATTATTGGATATTACATTCCAGCAAGGAAATATATATATTTTTTCAAATGCAACACTAAACGCACCCATGGTTGGAATTGAATAATTCTAGATTAGTTTTTAAGGAAAAAATTCAATAAAATTTAAATTATTTGTACAAAATAATTATATTTGAATATGTTGGTATTATGATTTATTTGTTAAAATTTTAATTATTTTTTATCATAAAAATAAAAATAAAAATAATATATATTTTAATCTTTTTAGATTTTGACAATGGAATTATAGCGGGTATGCTGTTATTATTGCTATTGGTTAGAATTTGAATCTTCATTTTCTGAAAATACACCTTAGGGGTCGTCTGATAGCTGGATAGATTTACGTGAGTATTAGTAATATATTAACTAGTTATGAGAAAATTTATATATTATTTTATATAAAAAATAGTTATACACGGTTTAGTTATTCATGTATTAATTATTCATATATAACTTACTCCACCTCCTATCTTGCATAAGATAATACATAATTAATTTCCTCATAACTTATACATATATTAGTTATGCTGGTTTCTAAATTCAAATAAACACTGCATTAACTTTATGTGCGAATACTTATCTTTTTACCAGCTGACAAATATGATATTACTTATGCAGAATTTAATATCTACATAATACATCTAAAAATCAACTTATAGAAAATTTAATACCTACCTAACACATCTAAAAATTAGCTACCAAACGACACTTAAGGGACGTTTCCTACGGGTTAGAGTTATGCAAGAATTAGTAATATATGAATTAGTTATGAGGGAATTTATGTTTTATTTTATGCAGAGATTGTACGAGTTTTAGTTATTCATGTTTTAGTTATGTATGTATTAGTTATGCAAGTATGGTATTATTTATTTAGAATTTAGTTATTGTGGCTTTTCTCCTCAAAGTTACTTACAATTGCAGAAAAATATTTTTCTATGTGGAAGGAAAATATTTCATAAATGATGTTTTTCATTTTAAATTGAATGCAAAACTTTTAAAAGACAAATAATATGGATTAGATATCATTAAATTTTTTCCTAAAATTTCTTCATCAAATTTTCAAGCAAATATAATGTGTCTACAATTTTCTCTAACACTATTTTATGAGTTTTAAAAGAGCCTTCTGCTTATATAATTCTCTCTATTTTTCTTAATAATATCGATAAAAATAATTATATCTCAATTTAAAACAACTTAAAAATTAATTACATGAATTCTCATTTTTAATTTTACATCTCTTAACAACAAATCTCGAATTTTAATATTATAATAAAATTAATAATATTATTAATTTTTTTAATGATATCAATGATAATTTTTTTAAAAAGTACCGAATATTAAAAAAAATTAAAAATAAATTAATATGATAAATATGTAATTTAATTATGTTAATCCATGTATAACTAATATCACATAACTTATTTCAACTTCTATCCTGCACAAAATTATACATAGAATATCTCATAAATAATTATATACAAATAATAAAAACAATCAATCATATAAAATTAATATATGAATAATTTTTAAATAATATTTCTACCAATCAAATATTATATAAACTTAATACATAAATAATTTATATTTAATTAATTAATAAATAAATAATATATAAAATAAACATATAAACAATTTAATTATTAATGCATTAATTTGAGTCTTACTTAATAACCAAAAGCCCCTTAGTTCTATGTTTGCACACGTGCCGCCAAATTAACCGAAAACATTAATACGAATTTTCCAGAGAGAATTCCAGAAAGAACTTCAATTTCTAGAACTATACACCTACTCTTCGCCCAGACAAAGTCGCAATAATCACACAGATCCGAAGCAACACCACACAAAAAACTTGCAACAATGACTTCCGCAGGAAAATCACTGATCCAAACATTAAAACGCTACCTGAAGAAGAAGCCATGGGAGATCACAGGACCACAATCAAGTCCGGAATATGTATCCGCCTTACCGAAAGCTACAGAGTACAGAGTCTTCTCCCCTGCAACCGCACAAGCTAAAGCTATAATCCCAACGTCTAATCCCGAGACGGTATACGATATCAAGTATTTCTCTGGCGACCAGCGGCGCAATCGTCCTCACTGTTCTTAAAAAAGCTGATGTTGAGAAGATGATGAAGGAGAAAACATTTGATGTTAGCGATTTTCCGAAGCCGTACTTGACTGTTAAGGTTGAGGAAGATTATAATGCTGTTGGTGGAGGCTATCAGAAATGAAGGTATATACAATATTGCTTATTTTTCCTCTAACTTTTTTGGGTAAAAAGAGGGCCTCTTCAATTTATTTGTCTACTTTTCACATCATACGGAGTTTTAAAAAAAAATAAAAAGTATTTTAAATCTTGTTATCTTAAATTAAAGATATAATAGCATATATCAATTTTATTTTTTTAATCTTAATCATATCAAATGTGAAGTTATAATTAAAGAGATTCTAAAATGATAAGATAAAAAAATTGAAATAGAGGGAGTACTTTTTTTATTAGTTTTGGTGCATTGATCTATTTTTCCCTGTTAGGTGTGATTGCTTTGGGAAACATATTTTCCATGAAAGTATTTTTGGTGGGAGATCAGTGTTTGGTTGGATGTATAAGCGGGTAATATTTTTTATAGTAAAGGTGGATAGCAATGCATACCTGTTGATTGAAGTAGGAGTTGGGATAGCTATAAAATAAAATGACTTCTTCCCATAGGTGATAGAAGCTTAGTAACTATTCTTGCCATGCCGAATGCACAATGGAATGATTAGGTGTTGGTTTTTAATCCGTGTATTCATTTCATAACTTCTTGTTAGAGCGATTAGTTAATTCAAGTCTTTAATTGCTACAGATTCATGATATTGGCTCTCTTTCTCTATTATATCCTTCATTGAAGGATGAGGTGAGAGTTGGACAATTTAAAGAATATATTTTGGATTTTATCTTTAAACTGCAGCTGAAATTCAAATAAAGGATTTCATGAGCTCTTATAGGAAGAGTCTATAACAGATAAGATTGTACGAACATTACACTGAGAAGTAAGAAGCTAAAACTATCAGAGGAAACTGATAAGTTCTATGGGTCGACCACCGTACTCCGGACCAGGTCCCTCTATCAGGTTACACAGAAGCAATGACACACGCACACGCAAATAAAACAGTAAGAAGAAGACACACGATATTTTACGTGGAAAACTTCCTTGCTCACGGGAAGTAAAAAACTACGACCTACCTCGTAGGATTTCTCAAACTCCACTACTAGATCTGAGCAACAAAAGTTACAAAACCTAGTACACAACTAAGAGGTTAACCTCCTAACCTCCCACTTGTAACACCTCTATTACAAGACTTCAATATTATCTACTTCAGCTAAAACTCAACTGAAATACAAGGCTAACTCTAGCCGAAATGTCTACTAGCTCTAGCAGACCAAAACGAGAAAAACAACTCTTGAAAAACAAGAAAGTAAAACTTGTACAAAAGAAAAGGTTTCTATTTTGTTGCAGTGCACTTCTTCTCCTTCGATGGCAGCCTCAAAACTTGAGCTCTTTTTCTTCGATTCTTGCTATGGAACAAGGAAACAATGGTTGCCTTTTTAGAGAGAAGAATAAGCCTTTTTCAAAGTCTATTTCTCTGAATGAGAGAGTTGTTGGGTTATCCCTCTATTTGTCTTTCCAACTTGCTTTTGTCCAACGGGTAAAAGGAGGGAGTGTTGTTTATCCCAACAAGAAAACTCTCTCATTGGTCAAGTACATATGACCTACTTGGCCTAGGCTGCTGCTATGCTTCCCTGCTGCACTGCTGTACTGCTGCGCCCTGCTGCTCTCACCAACTCACTGCCAAAAAGCAAACTTTCCAGCTGTAAAGTTTTTTCCCGCCCAGTTCAAAAATGAGTCACACCAGCACAAGGGATCAGGTCCCTGTATAAGGTTGACATCATCAAAACCAGCAATCTAACAATTTTCCCCTTTTTGATGATGACAACCTTCTTTGCACATTTTACCTAACACACTTCACAGTATTCCCCCTGTCAGCATAATTCCCCCTGATTCACCTTCCCCCTGTCTAGTATCTTCCCCCTTTGGCATCATAAAAAAGAAAAAAAACAGTAAACCAAGACAAGAATGCATAGATGAGTTAACTCATGGCCACTGGGGCAACACTGACACGAATGGAAATAAGAAAGGCAGAAAAAATAGACAATAAGAACAATGCAACAGCCAACTCATGCAGTCAGAAAAGCATTACATTATCACTTAGCATAACAAAAGAGAATCATACAAGAACTGTCTACAAGCGTGGGAAGGAGAACAAAACAGGGAGGAGATAAGAGAGAAGGAACATCATTTAGGGTCGGGTAGTCTGGGTAAGAGGGCTGAGATGCGATCATTGAAGGTTTCATGGGCACTAAGCAATTTCTTAGTCAAGTCCTTGACCTCAACCTTCAGGGATTCATTTTCTGCTTTGAGAGGATTACTGGCAGTAAGCAGTTTTGGTTTAAATCTTTAACCTCAGCCTTTAAAGCTTCATTCTCTTCCTTGAGGGCTGAGATGGTGCCAGGGTCCTCTATTGGGTGCGCCTTCAGACGAACTATTTCAGCCTCCTTTTGGGCAAGCAGAGCAGTGAGCCGTTCTATCTCCACATTGGACTTCTCTTGCGAGGCAATCAAGTCCGACACTATTGACTGGCTCTGTGCACCTCCTCGGCGCATCACACATTCGCATTCTTCCAGCGTCGAGAGGGTAAACATCTGCTTCTTTGACCCTACTATCCCCGACCCGCATTCTACACCAAAAAATTCAAAGACTTTGTTTAGCAGGAACCCATAAGCTAGACCATGCTTTCCATCCTTGACATGCATTATCTTGTGTATGTGATTAATCATCACACCAGCCAGGCTTATGGGCTGAAATGTGCTGAGGGCTTCCATCAGGAATAGATCTGCAATTCCTGCCACAGTCCTCCTTTCTGCCCTTGGTAGAAGTACTTTATTGACAAACTCAAACAGCAACTGATACCCACCCTTCATTTGTTTCTTGAGGACCCTCTCCCCTGTGACTTTTTCAAGCTTGACAATCATGGAAATAAAACGCCTTTGCGCACATTCTCCATTGACAGACCGGATCCCTCTATTAGGTACCTTTAGGATGGAACTGAGCACCTGCTTATTTATCATGAAGGTGACTCCACTCGCCTTACTGAAGATCTTGGTACCATTATCAGTAAATTCCAACTCATGATAAAACTCCCTGACCTCATCCTCATGTAAAACAGGGACTGGAGGAACAAACAAGTGTCGCCAACCTTGGTAATTGACCATTTCCACCAGCTCAGCCATGCCCTCCATGTCACAAATTTCTGGGTAAAATACCCTGCCCCTTAACACCTTTTGATTCTGCAAGATAAGCTGCCTGGCTTCCCTGGACAGCTCAGTAGAATCATTGGTCCTAGCTCTGGAAGAGACACCTGCTTTCTTGGTACGAAAGGCCCTCTCTGGGGATGAAGAAGAAGACATGTCAGCCGGGACCCTTACTTCATCCTCAGAGACCACTGGAGAAGGCTTCCTTTTCTTGGCTGTATGTTTGCGAGAGGGAACAACCTTCCTTTTTGCCTTTGGCTTGGTGCTAGATAGTGGTGCCTTTCCTTTGGCACTAGCAGCCACCCGTACTTCTTTACTGCCCTCCTCATCGACAACAACACCAGGCTGCACACCCTCCTCATCAACTACCACATCGGGTTGTACATCCTCTTCATCAACTAACATTCGCCTTTTGAGTTTCCTCCTTTTGGCTGTCCTAACCTGGTTCTCCTTTAGGGCATCAGCCATGAGCGTTTGTGCAGAGGCCCTGGTGTGACGAACCTGGTCCCTGGACTGGTTTAGAGATGTACTAGAACTCATCTTTTTCACTTTCTAGGAAAGTGGCTTATCATCTAGATCTTCTTCACTCTCCTGATCATCACCGAGGTTGGAGAGTATGTGAAGCTCTTGAGGGGTTCCATCCCACTTTGGGGATGAGGCAACACACGGGGGAGAGGTAGGAGGGGAAGACATTGTGGGAACTGTATCTGTGGTATTTTTAGGTAGGGGGTTTTGCTCCTGAGAAGGAGACAGAGGCGAGGGAGGAATAGGGGATGCTGGGTCTTGAGGTGCTTCAGTTCGTGGAGAACTTTCCTCGACGTGTTCATAGGGTGGAGTCTGGGTTCGAAATATGGGAGTCGATACTTCATCTAATGGGGGAAGGGTTGCAAGAGGAGTGGGTGAGAGAGGGTTTTCAGGGTCTGCTTCAGGTGGACTCTCAGAATGGCCTGATGGCTCAGAGATCATGGAGAAGGCAATGTTAAGGTCCACGATCGGGGAGGAAAGAGGAGCAGAGGGAGTGGAGAAGGGGTTCACAAAGGGTAGTGAGTTTGGTGAAGTTTCCACTATCTTTGGTTTCACGGGTGAAGTCTCGGCCTGTTTCTGGGATGGTGACGAAGGTGAAAAGGAGTGAGACATTTTGTGAGGAGGAGAAAGGGTTTCTGATGAAGGAAACTGGTGAGTAAGAGATGGAAGAACAAGGAGTTTGAAGAGGTTATTTGCAGTGAGTAGTTTGAAGGGGTGAGAAGAAAGGTGGTAGGTGAAAGGGCTTTTAAGAGGGGTTACGTCACGTCTAATTAGAGAAACTTTTGAACTGGAGGGAGATATATAAATTATTTTATGACCGGATACCGGAAGAAAAGAGCGGGAAAGGCAATTCTTACAATATTCTCAAGTTATGTTTATAAGTGACAAAGTAATACTGACCTGACAGGACCTGGTCCCCTTATGAGGTTGAACAGGCAGTCCAAAGTTCCTGACTTGTCTAAATCCAGCCTTCCTCACATCCACCATGCGTGTATACCTAGGGAGGTATGGAACTGAGTTAGATGCATCCACAACAAACTAGCAAGGATACCTGCATTCAGATCATAGCCAACACGAGAGTCAACACATAGACCGAGAAGAGGGAGAAATTAATTCATTTTGATCAAGCCCAGCCTTAATCTGTTTTTCTCAAACTGGTCCCTATTCAATGCTTTGGTAAAGATATCTGCAATCTGATCTTCTATCCTGCAAAATTCCACACGAATATTTCCCTTCTCAACATGGTCTCTAAGAAAATGATGTCTGATGTCAATGTGCTTAGTCCGCTTGTGTTGCACTGGATTCTTAGCCATATTCAGAGCATTGGTGTTGTCACACATCAAAGGAACACACTCGGTCAGGACTCCAAAGTCTTCTAGTTGCTGCTTAATCCACAATAATTGAGCACAACATGAAGCAGCAGCCACATATTTTGCTTCAGTTGTTGAGAGTGACACTGAATTTTGTTTTCTTGATCCCCAAGAGACCAGTGGAGGACCTAGAAAATGAGCCATGCCTGAGGTACTTTTCCTATCAACCAGATACCCAGCATAGTCAGCATCAGAATAGCCAATAAGTTCAAAGGAACCTCCAGATGGATAGAAAAGGACTAAATCAGAGGTCCCCTTAAGATATCTGAGAATTCTCTTAGCAGCCTTCAGATGAGATTCCTTGGGACAAGCTTGGAAGCGAGCACACATACCCACACTAAACACAATATTTGGCCTGCTAGCTGTTAAGTAAAGAAGAGAGCCAATGATCCCTCTATACATGGTTTCGTTCACTGGTGGACCAGGTTCATCATTGTCCAACTTTGAGGCAGTTCCTATAGGAGTGTCAATCGGTTTGGCATTTTCCATATGAAATCTTGTAAGCAAATCCCTGATGTATTTCTGCTGGCAGATTGCAGTTCCAGCTTTGTCCTGCTTGACTTGCAGACCTAAGAAAAATATGAGCTCTCCCATCATGCTCATCTCGAACTCACTTCGCATAAGCGTTGCAAAATCCTCACAAAGTGAATCGAGAGTAGCTCCAAATATGATATCATCAACATAGACCTGAACAATAAGTAGATTTCTTCCCCTTGTCTTGAGAAAGAGAGTGTTATCAATTCTTCCTCTCTTAAATCCATTATCAAGAAGAAATTTCGATAGTCTTTCATACCAAGCCCTTGGAGCCTGTTTCAGTCCAAACAATGCCTTGTCCAGCTTGTACACATGGTGAGGTCGATCAATATCTTCAAAACCTGGAGGTTGTTTCACATACACTTCTTCCTTCAAGTACCCATTTAAGAAGGCACTTTTGACATTCATTTGAAACAACTTGAATTCCATGAATGAGGCAAAAGCAATCAGCATGCGAATGGCTTCCATTCTTGCTACCGGAGCGAATATTTCATCATAGTCAATTCCTTCCTCCTAGTTATAACCTTGAACAACCAGTCGAGCCTTGTTCCTGACGGTGACCCCTTGCTCATTTAATTTGTTCCTGAAGACCCACCTGGTCCCTATAACAGTTCTGTCAGATGGTTTTGGAATCAGGTGCCAGACTTTGTTTCCTTCAAATTAATGTAGCTCCTCTTGCATAGCATTACCCATTCCACATCCTTGAGAGCCTCCTTGATGTTTTTAGGCTCAATTTGTGATATGAAGGCTGATGAAGCAAATGTGTTTCGAGTCTTAGATCGGGTCTGCATTTCAGAGTCCAATGGAGACATTAAGTTGTCAAGAGGATGAGATGATTTGTGTTTCCATTTGGATCCCTTTACAGAAGACTCTCCTGCATCTGAACCTGGTCCCTCTTCTGGGTTGCCTTCAGCACCATCTTCCTTCTGAGAATCATCTTCGCTGGTCTGTTCTGCTGCATCATCATGAATGACCTGATCTCCATCCTGCAGAGATTTTTTTGTTGCCTCACTTTCATCAGATGGATTCTGATTGACTGCTTCTCTTTGGGTCTGCCAGAGTTCTTCAAGTTCATCTTCGTTCATGGCTTCTGTGTTCTTCAACTTCCCATTTTCATCAAAAATGACATGGATACGTTCTTCAACCCAGTGAGTCCGTTTATTGTAGACTCAGTAGGCTTTGCTGTTTGATGAGTAACCCAGAAAAATTCCTTCATCGCTTTTGGGATCAAATTTTCCTAGGTTGTCCTTGAACACTTGCATCTAAAGACTCTAAGGTAGTTCAGCATCAACTTCCTTTTGTTCAGCAGCTCATAGGGAGTTTTTCCAAGTAATGGCCGGATTAGACACCGATTGACCACATAGCAAGTTGTGTTGACCGCTTCTGCCCAGAATGACATTGCCACACCTCCATCTATGAGCAATGTTCTAGCAATATCGGCAAGAGTTCGATTCTTCCTTTCAACTACTCCATTCTGTTGTGGAGTCCTGGGAGCAGAAAAGTTGTGACTGATTCCTTTGGCAGCACAAAAAGCTTCAAATTTGACATTTTCAAATTCAGTCCCATGATCAGATCTGATCCCTGCAATGTTGCAGTTCAGCTTCACCTAAATTTGATTTGCGAATGACTCAAAGGTGGGGAATGTTTCATCTTTAGTGCGAAGAAACATCACCCAGGTATATCTTGAATAGTCATCAACAATTACAAAGATTAGCTTCTTTCCTCCACGACTTGCAACCTTTACAGGTCCACACAGATCCATGTGTAGTAGCTCCAGGGGTCTGGAGGTGCTCACTTCCTTTTTGTTCTTGAATGAAGACCTGGTGTGTTTCCCTTGAACACAAGCATCACAGATCTGACTCTGAGCAAATTTCACCTTTGGGAGTCCTCGAACTAGGTCCCTGGACACTAGCTTGTTCAGAAGAACAGAAGTTATATGTCCCAACCTTCTGTGCCACAAGGTAGCTTCATCCTCTACCACGCTTAAACAGTTAAGTCCATCTCCAGCAGTTGAATCAAGATCAGCAACATACATGCTCTTGCATCTGTTTGCGGTCAAAACAACTCTTCCTGATTGAAGATCTGTCACTGTGCATTGGTCTGAAACGAATTTGACTTCATTGCCTTTGTCGCAGATTTGTGAGACGCTCAGGAAGCTGTACTTCAGTCCATTTACATAGAAGACATTTTCTATGGCATGAGCAAGTGTCTTTCCAATCTTCCCAACACCAAGAATGTGTCCCTTTTTGCCATCTCCAAAAGATACTGAGCCTCCCTGATATGCCTTGAGTGAGAGAAAATATCAACATTTCCAGTCATGTGCTTTGAGCAGCCGCTATCCATATACCATTTCCGACTGCTTTCTCTCACTCCCTCCTGCACATATAAATTACAGATTAGACTTGGGAACCCATTTCAGCTTGAGTTCCCAGTACCGAGACAGAGGATAAATCAATTTTCTTTGGACCACTCAGGCAGCCTGATCTGAGACATTTTGGAACCAGGTCCCCTGATGGTCCCTAATTCTCCTTTACTAATCACCGTCTTTCTTAAGGCGGCTTGCCTAGATACACAGTTAGACTTGAGGTACCCATTCCTTCCACAGTGTGTGCACAACAAATTATCCGGATTAGATCCATATTTACTGTGAGGATTATAAGGAGGACTACTTTTCTGATAACCTAACCCTTCACTGGAGTTAAATTTTTGTCCAGTTAATTTTTGCAAGATCTGTGAGGAAGCATTCCATTTAAGCGATTTCTCAAGCTCAGCATTCAGTTGGATCACATTTTTCTCAAGCTCAGAGTTTCTTTTCATTATTACAGTGAGCTCGTCTTGTGACCTCTTCAGTTCAGCTTTGAATTCTTTTTGAGCATTTTCCATGTCACTAGTCCCTCCCTTTTTAATGAAGGCATTTTGCTCATTAACTAGCTCTTGACATTTTTCTTCTAGTTCTGCCAAACTTGAGATCAAGTTCCCTTTTTCTAGCTCAAGTTTATCTATACATTGATTTAGACTTTCCTTTTCTTTGGTAAAATCATAAAATGAGTCAATTAACACACAAGCTAGCGACCTCAATTCTTTCACATTATAGTCTTTTAGATTCTTTTTAATGTCAAGGAAAGTTACCTCTTCATCTTCATCTCCATCCGAATTTGCCATGAAGGCAAACATTGAGTTAAAGGGTGAATCATCATCCTCCACAGCCATCATAGAATCATCTTTCACAGCATCCTCCTTATCGGATTCATCTGAGGAGTTCCCCCATGCAGCTAGAGCTTGCTTGACTATCTTGTCGGCTGCAGCTCTTCTTCTGAACTTGTCAGGGACTCGGTCCTTCTTCTGGGCCTTTTCAGCAGTGGTTCTCAGATACTCCTTGTAATCTATCTTATGCATCGGACAGTCTTTGATAAAGTGACCTGGTTTGCCGCATTTCTGACATAAATCATTGAAGCCAGGTCCCTTGTTTGAGCTTGACCTCCTAGGAAGGCTGCCACTGCGCCTAATCATTTTTTGAAATCTTCTTGTTAGGTAGGCCATATCTTCATCTTCTTTGCTGGAGCTTGCTTGAGCTTCTTTAAGAGCTAATCCCTAGTCCTTCTTCAGCTCACTCCTGCTCTGGTCCTGCTGCCTTTTGAGCTCATAGGTTTTTAGATTTCCTATGAGTTCATCCATCGTGAGGACTTCCAGATTCCTAGCTTCAGTGATCGCATCAACTTTGATCACCCAAGACTTGGGGAGGACACTGAGTACCTTCCTGACCAGCCTGCTTGGCTTGATCACTTCTCCCAAACAATAGAGCTCGTTAGTGATGGACGTGAGTCTGGTATGCATCTCTTGAATAGATTCACCTTCCCTCATGGAGAACATTTCGTATTGGGTGGTGAGCATATCCACTTTAGACTGTTTGACCTGATTGGTCCCTTCATGTGCGGTTCTAAGACAGTCCCATATTTCCTTTGCAGTCTCACAAGCAGAGATTCAATTATATTCACCCGGACCAATACCGCATACAAAAAGCTTCTTTGCTTTGTAATTCTTTTCTATGAGTTTTCTGTCATGATCATCAAACTCCTTTCGGGTTTTGGGAATAGAGATTGTTGTCTCTCCTTCCTTTACGGTTTTTATTGGCACATAAGGTCCATCCAATACCACATCCCAAAGCTCACAATCTTCAGCCATGATGAAGTCATGCATTCTTGTTTTTCATCACCCGTAATATTGGCCATTAAACCTGGGAGGTCTGGTAGTAGACTGTCCTTCTTCTAGATTTGGAGGTGCTGCCATATTTTACAGGAGCCTTTCTAGGTGTTAACCTTTTAGAAAGCACCTGCTTTGATACCAAATGATAAGTTCTATGGGTCGACCACCGTACTCTGGACCAGGTCCCTCTATCAGGTTACACAGAAGCAATGACACACGCACACGTAAATAAAACAGTAAGAAGAAGACACACGATATTTTACGTGGAAAACTTCCTTGCTCACGGGAAGTAAAAAATCACGACCTACCTCGTAGGATTTTTCAAACTCCACTACTAGATCTGAGCAACAAAAGTTACAAAACCTAGTACACAACTAAGAGGTTAACCTCCTAACCTCCCACTTGTAACACCTCTATTACAAGACTTCAATATTATTTACTTCAGCTAAAACTCAACTGAAATACAAGGCTAACTCTAGCCGAAATGTCTACTAGCTCTAGCAGACCAAAACGAGAAAAACAACTCTTGAAAAACAAGAAAGTAAAACTTGTACAAAAGACAAGGTTTCTATTTTGTAGTAGTGCACTTCTTCTCCTTCGATGGCATCCTCAAAACTTGAGCTCTTTTTCTTTGATTCTTGCTATGGAACAAGGAAACAATGGCTGCCTTTTCAGAGAGAAGAATAAGCTTTTTTCAAAGTCTATTTTTCTGAATAGGAGAGTTGTTGGGTTATCCCTCTATTTGTCTTTCCAACTTGCTTTTGTCCAACGGGTAAAAGGAGGGAGTGTTGTTCATCCCAACAAGAAAACTCTCTCATTGGTTAAGTACATATGACCTACTTGGCCTAGGCTGCTGCTATGCTTCCCTGCTGCACTGCTGCACCCTACTGCTCTCACCAACTCACTGTCAAAAAGCAAACTTTCCAGCTGTAAAGTTTTTTCCCGCCCAGTTCAAAAATGAGTCACACCAGCACAAAGGATCAGATCCCTGTATGAGGTTGACATCATCAAAACCAGCAATCTAATAGAAATGAATGCAATTCTAGTGAAAAACTAACAAGCTATAGTGAAAAAGGGAAGTTTTTAGGACAATAGAGATAGCACAATATACCCCAAATCTTATATGTATTACATTTCTGTCAAGGGTTGCTATTATTCTGTCATACTTTTACATCGCAACCCACAACTAGGTCCCTACTCTGACCCCCAGCCTTCCTAAGTTCTCTACGCCAATCAAAACCAACTGTAGGTTTCTTTACTTCCTTATCTCGGGTAGGTTGAAAAAGCTTCTAAAAAGAATAGTTTTCTTTTCTCTTGTGACCTTCCACGCCAAGGAGGGTTGAAGGGATCGATCCCAATAGCCTTTCACGAGGGGTTTGTCACACCCCACCTTGGGGGGTATGACGGGCACCTGGTGCCTGCTAGACTCTAGACTACTAAATGGCCCAACCTGAGCACATCTGGTGCTTTGGCTGGCTTTGGCTCTATTTTAAGAAAACAAACCGGCTATATAACGGCTGTAAATACAGCCTCCGGCCAACTGGCCTGTAGGCATCTGTACCTGTAACAACAGCTAACCAGAAACAGACTTGTAACAAGGAACCTATGCGGGCTGACAAGGTCACCATGCTGTCTAGTTATCTGTAACTTAACACAAGACTGCTGTAAGACTATGTGACCGGCAAAGTCACCACTACTGTCAAACTTAGGCCCCACACGACCAACATAAACTGAAATACTAAACAACTACAGCAAACTGCACGGCCCCACACGACCAGCTCAAGTAACCATAGGGAATACATATACAGACTGCAAGCCTCTACGAATACTGTAAGAAATTAATAGAAATGATCGGGACAGGGCCCCGACCTACCCATACTGCACAACAAAAGAAAAGGAGCAACACCTCTGGGAATCAGACTCCGGATGACAGGAGCTGATGACTCACTGGCTGGCTGGAATCACGAGGGATCGGCTCCTCGTCCGTGAGTACCTGTAGGCAAGCAATACAGCGCCCCACTGGGTGTCAGTACCACAGGTACTGAGCATGTAAAGCAAACTGAAATATGCAACTGAAACGAATAGCGCAATAACATGACATTTAAGCAAGAAGTAGCTGAGTCTATCTAGCTGAGGATAACTGGGGAGAGTTTATACATTCTGTAACTAACTGAGCATACCTAAAGACGTGTCATCCTTCTGTCTATCAGTATCTACTAGCATATATCAATACATATAATAATACACACAATACCTGACCGACCCCCATAAGCCAGAAGGTGCCAACCAAGCAAGCAACCTATTTACCCCTACCCGGGTCTAAACCAACCAAAAATAAGTCACTCCACTCATCTGATAACTGTGAGCTCCTCCTACCGGACCCCTTGGGTACGTAGCTCAAGCCTTGGCCTCTGACAATAAACTGTGTCTGAGTCCGAAGACTCCTGCCTTTGGGCACAGGTGTGCACACAGAGTGGTCTGCCCCTGTAAACAGGGTGTGCTAGCTCTGCGCAGAGCAAACTGAACTACCCCTGCAAGCAGGGTTGTCTGGACCGTATTATCATGGTGGTCGGCCATCATCGTCCTTTAGGCGGACGGCATCGCCCAGCTGGTGGCGGTATCTGAATCTGGTATCGACACAGCTATAACCTAGGGGCGGTGGGGATGCTAAAAGAGTGCCCACATGCCACAACAAGTCTCAACATACAAAACACATACACAGCAAGCATGCTCAATGAAAAATACTAACCATATTCTCTTCTTGTATATCAAGTCCAGTTTGTATTAAATAACTGATACTATATTCTGTTCCACACTGTTTCTGATTGCTGGACTAACTGTTACCTGGCCTTTATCTGTCTATCTGATTATATCTGGATATAGCTCAATAACATAAAATGCACCATCTACTACTGGATACAATCTCAACAGATGTAATACGTATTGCCTGAATATCTATTATTCTGATTATCGCATGATACGTAATTAGTATACTAGCATGCTTGCTTGAAATTGTACTAAAATCGTTCCTGTACGCTGGGTATCTGTTAATAGCATTTATTCTATTTATTTTCTACCCTGTACTTC
Source organism: Datura wrightii (assembly GCA_035772735.1). NCBI lineage: Eukaryota > Viridiplantae > Streptophyta > Magnoliopsida > Solanales > Solanaceae > Datura > Datura wrightii. The sequence continues at coordinate 107,557,496 of JASDFA010000008.1, read as the reverse complement.
CTGGCTTGCCGAAGGAATAACTTTACATACCTGGTTTCTGAGTACCCGACTAACCGATGTGATTTCCATCGGTACTTCTGCTGTTTCTCCCAACTACATTCATATACACATGAATTAGAACTAAATACATTAATATTCGGGAAAAATTATCACTTTTGATATATATATTTATCCCAACTTCAACCTTTCGAAAAACGATCGAAAACTCGTTATTTCTCGATAGTCCAGAAGGGATAAATGCTCACTGCAACGGTAGGAACACGTTGGTACTAATTTAAAGTAATTCTATTTACTTTACCTCGGTAGCACGACGTTTCGCTGGCCAAATTTCACGAAACTAACTCCGTAGGATTGCTCTCTGCAGCTTTATAGACCTGTACCTAAGCCGGAACGAAGTTTAGACCGCGTTTTGTCATGTAATTGGAAGGAAATTATATATTTTTGTCGTGGGTTTTCATTTTCACTATCCTCCCCTGTTCTTTGCTGTAAATATGCATATTTAGATGAAAGGCCAACTTTTTATTTATCAACCTTTTTTTTTTGCCTTCTAAATCTCTTAACCAACATGCCCTTAGGCTATTTATCCATTTAAAATTTACGGGGTGTAACATCCTCCCCTCCTTAAGAACATTTGTCCTCGAATGACATTCTGTCTAGAGGACTTTCTCAACTTACTCAACTTGTTTCTAGAAAAATTGTGGCAGAGTTTCCCTTGTATTATGGACTATCTCATAATTCCTGAAAAACAAAAAAGCCCAATACAGGTACTCTACACGATATAATAACATTCATGTATAAAACTATCTATAATCAATCGCCTGCTTTCATATATGAAGTATAAGCATTAATAAGGAAAAATAGTTCTAACATACCTCCCATTTGCCTATGCTTGGAATAAGTGGGGATATCTGGCTTTCATGTCTTCGTCGGCTTCCATGTCATTTCTTCTCGGTTCCTATTACGCCATAATACTTTGACAGACGCAATATCTTTAGTTCTCAGTCTACGGATCTGTCTGTCTAAGATAGCTACTGGAACCTCCTCGTATGCTAACTCTTCTGTGACCTGGAGATCCTGAACTGGAACAACTGTGGAAGGGTCTCCTAAAAACTTCCTCAACATAGATACATGGAATACTGGGTGAACAGATGCTAACTCCGAAGGCAAGTTCAATTCGTATGCAACTCGGCCTATTCTCCGCCGAATCTGATATGGCCCAATGAATCTCGGGCTAATCTTGCCTTTCTTGCCAAATCTCATCACCTCTTTCATCGGAGACACCTTTAGGTATACCCAGTCGTTCACCGCAAATTCTAGATTTCTACACCGCATGTCTGCATACGACTTCTGACGGCTCTGAGCAGTCAGCAGGCGTTCTCTGATAAGCTTTACCTTCTCCTCTGACTGTTGAATGATGTCTGGCCCAATCAACGTTGATTCCCCCACTTCAAACCAGCCCACCGGCGATGTACATTTTCGCCCATATAATGCTTCAAAGGGCGCCATCTGGATAGCTGAATGATAACTATTATTATAGGCAAATTCAATCAGCGACAGATGTTCATCCCAGCTACCCCCAAAATCTAGTACGCACGCTCGTAGCATGTCTTCGAGCGTTTGGATAGTTCGCTCAGCCTGTCCATCTGTCTGAGGGTGGAATGTTGTGCTCAAATTAATCTACGTTCCCAGACCCCTCTGGAACGACTGCCAAAATCTAGCTGTGAATTGTGCTCCCCTGTCTGAAATAATAGATACCGGTACTCCATGTAGTCTAACTATTTCTCTGATGTATAATTCAGCATAATCCTCGGTTGAGAAGGTAGCCTTCACTGGCAGGAAATGAGCTGATTTTGTCAGCCTGTCAACTATTACCCAAATGGAATCATTTCTGCGTCTGGTACAGGGTAATCCTGTTACAAAATCCATGTTTATCACTTCCCATTTCCACATAGGCACAGTTATATCCTGCGTCAGACCGCCTGGTTTCTGGTGCTCCGCTTTCACCTGCTAGCAGTTAGGACATCTAGATACAAATTCATCTATTTCAGATTTCATACCTGGCCACCAGTAGATGTCTCTGATATCATGGTACATTTTCGTTGCTCCTGGATGGAGGGAATAACGAGCGTAATGTACCTCATGCATGATCTGCTGGCGAAGCCCTGAAACATTCGGGACACATAGACGGCCCTTACAACGTAGTACTTCATTTTCAGTCACTTGGAAATCTGACTCTTTACCTTTCTGAATTCTAGTGCGAGATTGGATAAGACAACACGGCATCAGCCATATGTAACAATGTATAAAAGGGAAAGCGGGCATCTTTCCCTCCAATGCATTCTTTTCGATACACAGTACGGTTCGACTACGCATTTATCTCTGAGCTGGACTAAGTCAGGGTCCTCGTACTGCCGTTCTTTTACTTCTGTAACTAGTGATGACTCGGCAGAATTTTGAATTACCGCTCTGTTATTTTCTGTCTCCACTACTCAACGGCTAAACCAGCTAGTTGATGAATTTCCTTGGCTAATTCCCGCTTCTCGGGCCGCAAATACGCCAAACTCCCCATTGACATATGACTCAGGGCATCTGCTACTACATTAGCTTTTCCTAGGTGATAGAGAATTTTTACATCATAGTCTTTCAACAATTCTAGCCAGCGGCGCTGCCGCAGATTTAACTCCCTCTGTGTGAAAATGTATTGCAGACTTTTATGATCTGTAAAAATGTCTACATGGACGCCATACAGATAATGCCTCCAAATTTTCAGAGCGTGGATCACTGCAGCCAGTTCCAGGTCATGGGTCGGATAGTTCTTTTCGTGTTTCCTCAGTTGTCTGGAAGCATAAGCTTACACCCCGTAAATTTTAAATGGATAAATAACCTAAGGGCATGTTGGTTAAGGGATTTAGAAGGCAAAAAAAAAAAGGGTTGATAAATAAAAAGTCGGCCTTTCATCTAAATATGCATATTTACAGCAAAGAACAGGGGAGGATAGTGAAAATGAAAACCCACGACAAAAATATATAATTTCCTTCCAATTACACGATGAAACGCGGTCTAAACTTCATTCCGGCTTAGGTACAGGTGTATAAAGCTGCAGAGAGCAATCCTACGGAGTTAGTTTCGTGAAATTTGCACGGCGAAATGTCGTGCTATCGAGTTAAAGTAAATAGAATTACTTTAAATTAGTACCAATGTGTTCCTACCGTTGCAGTGAGCATTTATCCCTTCTGGACTATCGAGAAATAACGAGTTTTCGATCGTTTTTCGAAAGGTTGAAGTTGGGATAAATATATATATCAAAAGTGATAATTTTTCCCGAATATTAATGTATTTAGTTCTAATTTATGTGTATATGAATGTAGTTGGGAGAAACAGCAGAAGTACCGACGGAAATCACATCGGTCAGTCGGTTACTCAGAAACCAGGTATGTAAAGTTATTCCTTCGGTAAGCCAGGAAGTACAGGGTAGAAAATAAATAGAATAAATGCTATTAACAGATACCCAGCGTACAGGAATGATTTTAGTACAATTTTCAGCAAGCATGCTAGTATACTAATTATGTATCATGCGATAATCAGAATAATAGATATTCAGGCAATACGTATTACATCTGTTGAGATTGTATCCAGTAGTAGATGGTGCATTTTATGTTATTGAGCTATATCCAGATATAATCAGATAGACGGATAAAGGCCAGGTAGCAGTTAGTCCAGCAATCAGAAACAGTGTGGAACAGAATATAGTATCAGTTATTTAATACAAACTGGCCTTGAGATACAAGAAGAGAATATGGTTAGTATTTTTCATTGAGCATGCTTGCTGTGTATGTGTTTTGTATGTTGAGACTTGTTGTGGCATGTGGGCACTCTTTTAGCATCACCACCGCCACTGGGTTATAGCTGTGTCGATACCAGATTCAGATACCGCCACCAGCTGGGCGATGCCGTCCGCCTAAAGGACGATGATGGCCGACCACCATGATAATACGGTCCAGACCACCCTGCTTGCAGGGGTAGTTTAGTTTGCTCTGCGCAGAGCTAGCACACCCTGTTTACAGGGGCAGACCACTCTGTGTGCACACCTGTGCCCAGAGGCAGGAGTTTTCGGACTCAGACACAGTTTATTGTCAGAGGCTAAGGCCTGAGCTACGTACCCAAGGGGAACGGTAGGAGGAGCTCACAATTATCAAATGAGTGGAGTGACTTGTTTTTGGTTGGCTTAGACCCGGGTAGTGGTAAATAGGTTGCTTGCTTGGTTGGCACCTTCCGGCTTATGGGGTCGGTCAGGTATTGTGTGTATTATTATATATATTGATATGTGCTAGTAGATACTGATAGACAGAAGGACGACACGTCTTCAGGTACGCTCGGTTAGTTACAGAATGTATAAACTCTCCCCAGTTATCCTCAGCTAGATAGACTCAGCTACTTCTTGCTTAAATGTCATGTTATTGCGCTATTCGTTTCAGTTGCATATTTCAGTTTGCTTTACATGCTCAGTACCTATGGTACTGACGCCCAGTGGGGCACTATATTGCTTGCCTATAGGTACTCACAGACGAGGAGCCGATCCCTCGTGATTCCAGCCAGCCAGTGAGTCATCAGCTCCTGTTATCCGAAGTCTGATTCCCAGAGGTGTAGCTCCTTTTCTTTTGTTGTGCAGTATGGGTAGGTCGGGGCCCTGTCCCGATCATTTCTATTAATTTCTTACAGTATTCGTAGAGGCTTGCAGTCTGTATATGTATTCCCTGTGGTTACTTGAGCTGGTCGTGTGGGGCTATGCAGTTTGCTGTAGCTGTTTAGTATTTTAGTTTATGTTGACTGTGTGGGGCCTTAGTTTGACAGTAGTGGCGACCTTGCCGGTCACGTAGTCTTACAGCAGTCTTGTGTTAAGTTACAGATAACTAGACAGCATGGTGGCCTTGTCGGCCCGCATAGGTTCCTTGTTACAAGTCTGTTTCTGGTTAGCTGTTGTTACAGATACAGATGCCTAGTTGGCCGGAGGCTGTATTTACAGTCGTTATATAGCCGGTTTGTTTTCTTGAAATAGAGCCAAAGCCAGCCAAAGTACCAGATGTGCTCAGGCTGGACCATTTAGTAGTCTAGAGTCTAGCAGGCACCAGGTGCCCGTCATACCCCCCAAGGTGGGGTGTGACAAACTTGGTATCAGAGCAGTTCGTGTCCCAGGGAGTCTGCAAGCCGTGCTAAGTAGAGTCTTGTCTATGGATGTGTTGTGCACCACATACTATAGGCAGGAAGTTGCGAGGCATGTTAGGATTGTCACTCTTCTTTCTTATTCAATCGTGCTATATAGCGGTACAGTATAGAGTTGACTTTTGAAACTCACCACCCTCTTTGCTTACAGATATTATGGCAGACCAGTGGCACCCAGCTACAGGTAGGAGATTGGATACAACAGCGGGCGAAGGCACCAGTAGGATGCCTCAGTTACAGCCAGATTTCGCCCAGTCTGAGAGCAATACGGAGGCGTCATCTCGGCCCTCCCAGCAGTCTTCGCCTCGCCAGACACCATTCGAGGCAGCACCGCCTTCCACAGCTCCTGCACCCATTTCATCTGATCAGGAGCTACGTAGTGCGATGGTTATGTTGACTCAGATGCTGGCTGCTCAGCGTCAGCTAGCACCACCTACGACAACAGAATCCCTAGGGGGGCCAGGTAGTTCCAGGGTCAGAGAATTCTTGGCGTTGGGACCCCCTCAGTTTACTGGATCGGATTCACCGGAGGATCCTCAGGACTTTTTGGACCAGATGCAGAGGATCTTTAGAGTCATGCACGTAACCCCAGCAGAATCAGTTGAGCTAGCAGTGTTTCGGTTAAGGGATATTGTTGTTTTGTGGTACGAAAGTTGGGAGAGGTCTCGGGGAAGAGATGCAGCCCCTCCTACATGGTCCAGCTTTTCAGAGGCCTTCCTGGACCACTACTTACCCCGGGAGGTCAGACAGGCCCGGATGGACCAGTTCTTACATTTAGAGCAGGGGGCTAGGAGCGTCCGTGAATATTCCTTACAATTCGACTCCTTAGCCCGCTATGCTCCTGCATTTGTGGACACCATGTCGTCCAAACCTGAAGCGTCGCAATACACCGCATACCCATCTGTTCCCTCTGGCAATGCTAGTATTGGGGCGGAAGTCAATCTGTCTTTCAATTCTTGAAAACTCTGCTCGCAGGCCTCCGTCCACTGAAATTTCACTGCTTTCTGTGTTAGCTTTGTCAGAGGTGCTGCTATAGTGGAGAATCCTTCAACAAATCTCCGATAATATCCTGCTAAACCCAAGAAACTGCGGACCTCGGTCGGAGTGGTAGGTCTGGTCCATGTCTTGACTGCCTCTATTTTCTGTGTGTCTATTTGTATTCCAGTATCCGACACGATATGCCCCAAAAAGGCAATTGAGTTCAGCCAGAACTCACACTTAGAAAACTTGGCGTATAGTTGGCGGTCTCTAAGGATCTGGAGTACTATTCGTAAATGGTTCTGGTGATCCGTCTCTGAACGAGAATATACCAGAATATCATCGATAAATACTATCACGAACAGATCCAATTACGGTCTGAATATGCTATTCATCAGGTCCATAGACACTGCGGGAGCATTCGTCAGTCCAAAAGACATAACTAGAAATTCAAAGTGACCATACCTGGTCCTGAAAGCAGTCTTTGGAATGTCCCTCTCCCTAACCCGGACCTGGTGGTATCAGGACCTCAGATCTATCTTAGAGAAACATTTGGCCCCCTGCAACTGGTCAAACAAATCATCTATTCTCGGGAGCGGGTATTTGTTTTTAACTATTACCTTATTCAGCTGCCGGTAGTCCACACACATACGGAGTGAGCCATCTTTCTTTCTTACAAACAGAATTGGCGCACCCCACGGGGAAGTACTAGGCCTGATAAAACCTTTGTCGAGCAAATCTTTTAACTGCTCTTTCAACTCTCTAAGCTCAGCTGGTGCCATACGATACGGGGGAATAGATATAGGTTGAGTCCCTGGCAACAAGTCGATTGCAAAATCTATCTCCCTTTCGGGAGGGATACCAGGCAACTCATCTGGAAATACGTCAGGGAATTCATTGACTACTGGAACAGACTGAAGAGTCGGAGGTTCCACCCGAATGTCCTGGACTCTAACCAGGTGGTAAATACATCCTTTTGATATTAATTTTCTTGCCTTAAGGTAGGAAATAAACCTACCTTTCGGCGTAGGTGTACTCCCTTTCCACTCTCGCACTGCTTCCCCCGGAAAGTGGAATCGGACCGTCTTGGTCCAGCATTCTAAGTCACCGTAGCATGGCACTAACCAGTCCATACCCATAATGGAATCGAAGTCGACCATCTCGAGTTCTATTAAATTTACTGTGGTCTGGCGATTAACAACCTCTACCGTACACCCTCGGTAAACTCTTTTAGCTGTAATCGAGTCACCGACCGGTGTAATCACTGAAAAGGGCTGCTGAAGCAATTCTGGTTCAATACCCAACTTTCGAGCCACAAATGGTGTGATATATGACAATGTAGACCCTGGATCAATCAATACATAAATAGGATATGAACAGATAATCAGTGTACCTGTGACCACGTCGGGAGATGCCTCTGAATCCTGCCTCCCCGGTAATGCATAGGTACAGCTGGGGCCTGCACCTGAGCCAGAGGCTCCTGGTCTACCTCGGCCCCTATTCCCTGAACCTGAGGGCCTGCGCCCCGCTGAGGCTGCTGGAACTCGTGGCCCTGCTGACGCTCTATCCAGATCATCCTGGCTACCCTGTCCCCTGGCTGGACAATCTCTCATTAAATGCCCTTCCTGTCCGCAGTAATAACACCCTAGGAAGCCCTGCCTGCAGGCTCCAGAATGTAGTCGGTGACATATAGGACAAGGGGTGGATGTAACTCTACTCTGTTCTGCCCTCCGCTGCTGAGGTGAGGCTACTGTCCGTGTACTGCTACCGGACTCCTACTGACTCCGGCGAATAAACCTGCCCCTCTGCTACTGTACCGGTAGTAGAGATCTGGGTGGCCTATCTGAAAACCGTGGTCTCGGCCCCCTAGGAATTTCCCTCTGAATCTCAGCGGGTCTGCTCCTACGACGCTGTTCTGAAGTCGCCTATCTGTCACCCTGCTGTCGCTGGCTCAGGCCCTCAATTGTCTGTGCAAAGGCCTGTACCCTGGCTATGTCCATGTCCTCTCTCAAAGTAGCTGTCATGCACGTCTCTATGTACTCTGGATTCAGGCCCATAATAAAGCGGTGGACTCCGGACGACATGGTGTCCACAAATGCAGGAGCATAGCGGGCTAAGGAGTCGAATTGTAAGAAATATTCACGGACGCTCCTAGCCCCCTGCTCTAAATGTAAGAACTGGTCCATCCGGGCCTGTCTGACCTTCCGGGGTAAGTAGTGGTCCAGGAAGGCCTCTAAAAAGCTGGACCATGTAGGAGGGGCTGTATCTCTTCCCCGAGACCTCTCCCAACTTTCGTACCACAAAACAGCAATATCCCTTAATCGGAACACTGCTAGCTCAACTGATTCTGCTGGGGTTACGTGCATGACTCTAAAGATCCTCTGCATCTGGTCCAAAAAGTCCTGAGGATCCTCCGGTGAATCCGATCCAGTAAACTGAGGGGGTCCCAATGCCAAGAATTCTCTGACCCTGGAACTACCTGGCCCCCCTAGGGATTCTGTTGCCGTAGGTGGTGCTGGCTGACGCTGAGCAGCTAGCATCTAAGTCAACATAACCACCGCACTACGTAGCTCCTGATCAGATGAAATGGGTGCAGGAGCTGTGGAAGGCGGTGCTGCCTCGAATGGTGTCTGGCGAGGCGGAGACTGCCGGAGGGCCGAGATGACGCCTCCGTATTGCTCTCAGACTGGGCGGAATCTGGTTGTAACTGAGGCATCCTACTAGTGCCTTCGCCCGCTGCTGTATCCAATCTCCTACCTGTAGCTGGGTGCCACTGGTCTGCCATAATATCTGTAAGCAAAGAGGGTGGTGAGTTTCAAAAGTCAACTCTATATTGTACCGCTCTATAGCACGATTGAATAAGAAAGAAGAGTGACAATCCTAACATGCCTCGCAGCTTCCTGCCTATAGTATGTGGTGCACAATACATCCATAGACAAGACTCTACTTAGCACGGCTTGCAGACTCCCTGGGACACGAACTGCTCTGATACCAAGTTTGTCACACCCCACCTTGGGGGATATGACGGGCACCTGGTGCCTGCTAGACTCTAGACTACTAAATGGTCCAGCCTGAGCACATCTGGTGCTTTGGCTGGATTTGGCTCTATTTCAAGAAAACAAACCGGCTATATAACGGTTGTAAATACAGCCTCCGGCCAACTGGCCTGTAGGCATCTGTACCTGTAACAACAGCTAACCAGAAACAGACTTGTAACAAGGAACCTATGCGGGCCGACAAGGCCACCATGCTGTCTAGTTATCTGTAACTTAACACAAGACTGCTGTAAGACTACGTGACCGGCAAGGTCGCCACTACTGTCAAACTAAGGCCCCACACAGCCAACATAAACTAAAATACTAAACAGCTACAGCAAACTGCATAGCCCCACACGACCAGCTCAAGTAACCACAGGGAATACATATACAGACTGCAAGCCTCTACGAATACTGTAAGAAATTAATAAAAATGATCGGGACAGGGCCCCGACCTACCCATACTGCACAACAAAAGAAAAAGAGCTACACCTCTAGGAATCAGACTCCGGATGACAGGAGCTGATGACTCACTGGCTGGCTGGAATCACGAGGGATCGGCTCCTCGTCCGTGAGTACCTGTAGGCAAGTAATACAGCGCCCCACTGGGCGTCAGTACCACAGGTACTGAGCATGTAAAGCAAACTGAAATATGCAACTGAAACGAATAGCGCAATAACATGACATTTAAGCAAGAAGTAGCTGAGTCTATCTAGCTGAGGATAACTGGGGAGAGTTTATACATTCTGTAACTAACTGAGCATACCTGAAGACGTGTCGTCCTTCTGTCTATCAGTATCTACTAGCACATATCAATATATATAATAATACACACAATACCTGACCGACCCCCATAAGCCGGAAGGTGCCAACCAAGCAAGCAATCTATTTATCCCTACCCGGGTCTAAACCAACCAAAAACAAGTCACTCCACTCATCTGATAACTGTGAGCTCCTCCTCCCAGCCCCCTTGGGTACGTAGCTCAGGCCTTGGCCTCTGACAATAAACTGTGTCTGAGTCCGAAGACTCCTGCCTCTGGGCACAGGTGTGCACACAGAGTGGTCTGCCCCTGTAAACAGGGTGTGCTAGCTCTGCACAGAGCAAACTGAACTACCCCTGCAAGCAGGGTTGTCTGGACCGTATTATCATGGTGGTCGGCCATCATCGTCCTTTAGGCGGACGGCATCGCCCAGCTGGTGGCGGTATCTGAATCTGGTATCGACACAGCTATAACCCAGGGGCGGTGGGGATGCTAAAAGGGTTCCCACATGCCACAACAAGCCTCAACATACAAAACACATACACAGCAAGCACGCTCAATGAAAAATACTAACCATATTCTCTTCTTGTATCTCAAGGCCAGTTTGTATTAAATAACTGATACTATATTCTGTTCCACACTGTTTCTGATTGCTGGACTAACTGCTACCTGACCTTTATCTGTCTATCTGATTATATCTGGATATAGCTCAATAACATAAAATGCACCATCTACTACTGGATACAATCTCAACAGATGTAATACGTATTGCCTGAATATCTATTATTCTGATAATCGCATGATACGTAATTAGTATACTAGCATGCTTGCTGGAAATTGTACTAAAATGGTTCCTGTACGTTGGGTATCTATTAATAGCGTTTATTCTATTTATTTTCTACCCTGTACTTCCTGGCTTGCCGAAGGAATAACTTTACATACCTGGTTTCTGAGTACCCGACTGACCGATGTGATTTCCGTCGGTACTTCTGCTGTTTCTCCCAACTACATTCATATACACATAAATTAGAACTAAATACATTAATATTCGGAAAAAATTATCACTTTTGATATATATATTTATCCCAACTTCAACCTTTCGAAAAACGATCGAAAACTCGTTATTTCTCGATAGTCCAGAAGGGATAAATGCTCACTGCAACGGTAGGAACACATTGGTACTAATTTAAAGTAATTCTATTTACTTTAACTCGGTAGCACGACGTTTCACCGGCCAAATTTCACGAAACTAACTCCGTAGGATTGCTCTCTGCAGCTTTATATACCTGTACCTAAGCCAGAACGAAGTTTAGACCGCGTTTCATCGCGTAATTGGAAGGAAATTATATATTTTTGTCATGGGTTTTCATTTTCACTATCCTCCCCTGTTCTTTGTTGTAAATATGCATATTTAGATGAAAGGCCGACTTTTTATTTATCAACCTTTTTTTTTTTGACTTCTAAATCCCTTAACCAACATGCCCTTAGGCTATTTATCCATTTAAAATTTACGGGGTGTAACAGGGTTCCACGAGCCTCTTATCTATTCTCATTGAACGACAGCGGGGGAGCAAATCCAACTAGAAAAACTCACATTGGACTTGGGGATAATCAGGCGCTTATTAGAACTAGAAGGCGCTCTGGTGGGATCCTCACAGACAGAAAAAGATTGCAGTCAGTTTGATAATGATCGAGTGACGATTGGCCAATTTTATAGTAGTTTAACAACAATTAAAAAGCGCATAAGCTTTGGTTTGAATTTGCTAGTTTGTACGACCCTAAATAGGAATAGGGGTAGTTTACAAATTCGGGTAAGAAATTCGCACCTGACTGTGATAGCCCTCTCGATACCTTATTGGAGCTTTGTAACTAGTGGCTAGTTTCCCGTCGCGTCAGCCTTTTTCCAGTGCCGATAAAAATTGTTTTTTCTTGCATATCCCTACTGTTTTTCCAAATTAATCCTGTGGATACATATAATTTAGAAGAATATGTGAGTGATTCATATGCATCATCTCTTTCTTTTATCAAGGGTTCGACCAATTGATATGTTTCTACAAATAATTGAAATTCAATTTCTTGATTTGTATCTTCAATTTTTGAAAACTTATAAAGTTCTTCCGTCAAACCTTGATTAGGACACCTTTGATTTGTTTGTGGTTATCCCAAGATAGTTCTTGAATTCGAAATTCTACCATTGGGGTAAATAGTATTAGGAGCTTAAGTGGCACCCTTAATATGTCGTGTTTTGGTGGTTTTACTCTTTCACATTACTATTCTGATAGTACAGTAGATGGTGTGTTTGCAAAATCCAAAACTGGTGACCATTCATTACCAAATTCAGTAGCTAATGAGTCCTATCACAAAATCTTGGTGGTTTTTTGCTGAAGTATGTGCAATTTGGGAAAGAGGAGAATTGTGGTTTGAACTTCTAACAGTGAGAGAACTCTGGGAATCGCATGGGTCACAAAGGAAGTTTTTATTTGACCAAATTCTAGGAGGAAAGAAGACTAACTCTAGATTTTCCTATATCTAAAACAGTAGACACGACAAAGTCATTGTAGATCTTTCATTCGCGGTGAAAAATTCACATAAAAGGAGGTAAGACTAGCATCTAGAATCAATGGTTTCCTGTTCTTTATTGAATGAGATGATGCTTTTAGAAGTATCAAGCAATCCATCACACATACAATTTTTGAACTTAACCAGAAATATCTCGTGTAAAATTTCCACAGATGACAAACCTAATGTGATCTCACGTGGACAGTGGGACAAAGGGAAGCTACTTTAAATTCAAAAACATGGGACAAAGGGGAGCTACTTTAAATTCAAAAACATGTAGTTAAGAGGTAGATGGTTTCACAAAAATTAAAAGGAAGGAGCCTTGTTTTTTAAGTAAAAGGAAAAGCAAGCTTCATATTGGCGGCAAACCAAGCTTCATATTGGCTCGAAAGTTAAAACTTGAGAAGAAGAGATTAAGAAACACAACTTGAATATCTTTTTGCAGAATGGAGAGAAGGAAGTGCCAGATTATGGGGAAAATTAACAATATAAAACAGATCTTAAAGAGGATGAAGAGTTTGCATACAAAAAAAACTGATCAAAGGATTTCAAGGTAGTTACCAGAACTGAGGAAAAACATGAAGGTGAAATTTGTTTGCAGTTGCCAAAAAAGGTGACAACATACAATTTTTCAAAAGATAACAAATCCTAACAGAAAATTTAATAGCATCGACTAGCTAAAACTGCAGAGACAACGGAGTGATAAAGGACATAGAAGAAACTAAAATGAAAAATTGAAATTTTACCAGAACCTTTACAGGAACTCCGAGACTCTGTTTTAGTATGGAAATATGTATGTCTTTATTGAAAAAGAAAGGGATTGGCTGCATGGACCCTTCCTGAAGGAGGAGGTACCTAATATTGCTAAGCATTATGAAGGAGTTAAGGTTACTTAATGTTTCACCATGGCCTTTCTCCAAGAATGTTGGGGAATGATCATAGGATGTGCTTAATGCTCTAAGTCATCTTCATTCTTTGTTCTGTTTGAGACTTTTGAATGCTTCGTTTACTGCTTTGACACCAAAAATGTGGTATAGAAGAATTGAGGATCTCAGACCATTAGCCTTGGGAGAAGCATATACTTTATTGTGAAGTTGAATATCAGCATATGTAAAATCATTAGAAAACTGCTAATTACAGACCATAAACTATTATTAGAAAATTGGTGTTTCAATTGTCAACAAATGCTTGGAAAGAATTGGGACCAGGCAAGGTCGGGCTCGGTGTAACTGGATGTTGGAGAAGCTATTAGCCATGTACGCATATCCTATAGCTTCTTGAACGCTTGGGATTTGGCATCACCACATACAAATTCTCAATTTTAATTAATGGTGATTCTTACCTTCTCAGAAGGGATTGAAGCAAGCAGATCCCTTGTCACCTCATTTCTGTATATTTTGGTGATAAAAGGGACCTCAACAAGATGCTGGAATTTACTTTTGACGAGGAGATGGGATGATGATATAAGAGCTTGGACATAGACAACGATCAAGAGAACATATCACACATTTTCTATGCTGAATTGCTGGTGACACATTGATTTTTGAGACGCAGCGGAGACGTGACTGAAACTTCTCAGACTCATTATGTTGTTTTTTTTTGGCTGCTTCTTGGTTGCAGAGTTGGCGAATTTTCTTCTGTATATATTTCACCCACTCTTCATTCAGGGTGATTCGAATCAGAAAATGGAGAGATGAATTGATATATTTATTGAATCCGTCGGGACTGATGGGGTTCGAACGCACAGCTTCCCCGATGTAGGAGCATCAACTCCGCTCCTGTGGGCTTTTGAGGAGCCAAAAAATGAATTTTATTGTTAGGAAATAATTAATTTCAAAATGAAAGCAAAATGAAAGTAGTAGTGAGGCGTCCTGGAGATATCAGAAGTGAGAATGCTGACATGAGTAACGAAAGATCCTGTGAAAAACCTTAACCAACCCATCAAATAAGTGGAAGATTCATTAAACTGTGAAGCGTTACCCTGCCATAATGTGATGTGCCGATGTTAAATTGCTGATTTTGATGATGTCAACCCCATACAGGGACCAGATCCCTTGTGCCACTGTTGACACTAATTTGAACTGGGCGGCAAACTTTTTTGTTACAACTGTAAAAGGTGCTTTATGGCAGGAGGTTGGTGAGGGCAGCAGTGCAGCAGCGCAGCAGAGCAGTGTACTCGGACAATGGAATAGTTTTCTTGTTTGTGTGTCCAAAGCTTGTCCTTGGGATCTTGTAAAACAAATAGGTGGACACACAACACTTCTTCTTCTTCTTCTCATCCAGAAAAATAGACTTTGAGAAATATATGCTTTGCCCCCTAAAAGTGCATTTTGTCCCCAAGCAGGTCAAGCAGTTCGAAGCCATTGTTCTTGTGACCTAAGGCAGCTGCAAGTGTTGTAATGTGTTGTGGTGTAATAGATAGAAAAACATGAATGTTGTGTAATCTCCTTTTTATTCTTTCCTTTAAAGTTGTATCCGCAAAATTGTCAACTAGAGTTAGTTGATATTTGGCTAGAGCTAGCCTCGTAGTACTAGTTGGAGTTAGCTAGTAGAGAGAGCAATGGAGTCGTTGTTTGAAGTCTTGTAATAGAGTTTTTATAAGAGAGAGATTTAGAGTTGAATCTCTTAGGATTACTAGAGTTTGTAATCATAGTTGCTCAGATCTAGTGGAGTTGTTGGGAAATCCTAGGAGGTAGGTTGTGGTTTTTTCTTCCCTTGAGCAAGGAGGTTTTCATGTAAATATCGTGTTTCACATTTCTTACTGCTTTATTTACGTGTGTGTCTCTGTTTCTGGGTAACCTGGTAGAAGGACCAGGTCCTGAGTACGGTGGTCGATCCATATAACTTATCATTTGGTATCAGAGCAGGTTCTTTCTAAAAGGTTAACACCTAGAAAGACTTCTGTAAAATATGGCAGCACCAGCAAATCTGGAAGAGGGACAGTCTACTCCTAGACCCCCTAGGTTCAATGGACAATACTACGAATGGTGGAAGATTAGAATGCATGATTTCATCATGGCTGAAGATAGTGAGCTATGAGATGTTGTGCTAGATGGTCCTTATGTTCCCATGAAGACAGTAAAAGAAAGAGAGACAACCAAATCTGTTCCCAAAACAGGGAAAGAGTTCAATGATAATGATAGAAAACTCATTGAGAAGAACTACAAAGCCAAGAAGCTCCTTGTTTGTGGCATAGGTCCGGATGAATACAATCGAATCTCAGCTTGTGAGACAGCCAAGGAGATTTGGGATTGTATTAGAATGGCTCATGAAGGGACCAACCAAGTCAAACAGTCTAAAGTGGATATGCTTACCACTCAATATGAAATGTTCTCAATGAAAGAAGAAGAATTCATTCAAGAGATGGATTAGAGTTACATCAATTACCAATGAGCTCTACTGTCTTGGAGAAGTGATAAAACCAAGCAGGTTGGTAAAGAAGATCCTCAGTGTTCTTCCCAAGTCTTGGGAAAGTAAAATTGATGCTATTACGGAGGTCAGGAATCTAGACATTCTTACAATGGATGAACTCATAGGAAATCTTAAAACCTATGAGCTTAAGAGGCAACAAGATCAAAGTAGAGGCGAGCAGAAGAAGGACAAAGGTAGCTCTCAAAGGAGCTCAAGTAAGCTCCAGTGAAGACGATGAAGACATGGCGTATTTGACAAGGAGATTTCAAAAGATGATTAGGCGCAGTGGTGACTTTCCGAAGAGGTCAAATTCAAATAGGGTACCTGGTTCCAATGATCTCTGCCACAAATGTGGGAAACCAGGTCAATTTGAATTTGACCTCTTCGGAAAGTTACCACTGCGCCTAATCATCTTTTGAAATCTCCTTGTCAAATAGGCCATGTCTTCATCGTCTTCACTGGAGCTTACTTGAGCTCCTTTGAGAGCTACTTTTGTCCTTCTTATGCTCGCCTCTACTTTGATCCTTCTGCCTCTTGAGCTCATAGGTTTTAAGATTTTCTATGAGTTTATCCATGGTAAGAATGTCTAGATTCCTGGCCTCCGTAATAGCATCAATTTTACTTTCCAAAGACTTGGGAAGAACACTGAGGATCTTCCTTACCAACTTGCTTGGTTTTATCACTTCTCCCAGACAGTAGAGCTCATTAGTAATGGATGTAAATCTAGTGTGCATCTCTTGAATGGATTCTCCCTCTTTCATTGAGAACATTTCATACTGAGTGGTAAGCTTATCCACTTTAGACTGTTTGACTTGGCTGGTCCCTTCATGAGTCGTTCTAAGACAATCCCAAATCTCCTTGGCTATCTCACAAGCTGAGATTCGATTGTATTCATCCGGACCTATGCCACAAACAAGGAGCTTCTTGGCTTTGTAGTTCTTCTCAATGAGTTTTCTATCATTATTATTGAACTCTTTCCTTGTTTTGGGAACAGATTTGGTTGTCTCTCCTTCTTTTACTGTCTTCATGGGAACATAAGGACCATCTAGCACAACATCCCATAGCTCACTATTTTCAGCCATGATGAAATCGTGCATTCTAGTCTTCCACCATCCGTAGTATTGTCCATTGAATTTAGGGGGCTTGATCAAAATGAATTAATTTCTCCCTCTTCTATGTCTATGTGTTGACTCTCGTGTTGGCTATGATCTGAATGCAGGTATCCTTGCTAGTTTGTTGTGGATGCGTCTAACTCAGTTCCATACCTCCCTAGGTATACACGCATGGTGGATGTGAGGAAGGCTGGATTTAGACAAGTCAGGGACTTTGGACTGCCTGTTCAACCTCATAAGGGGACCAGGTCCTGTCAGGTCAGTATTACTTTGTCACTTATAAACATAACTTGAGAATATTGTAAGAACTGCCTTTCCCGCTCTTTTCTTCCGGTATCCGGTCATAAAATAATTTATATATCTCCCTCCAGTTCAAAAGTTTCTCTGATTAGACGTGACATAACCGCTCTTAAAAGCCCTTTCACCTACCACCTTTCTTCTCACCCCTTCAAACTACTCACTGCAAATAACCTCTTCAAACTCCTTGTTCTTCCATCTCTTACTCACCAGTTTCCTTCATCAGAAATCCTTTCTCCTCACAAAATGTCTCACTCCTTTTCACCTTCGTCACCATCCCAGAAACAGGCCGAGACTTCACCCGTGAAACCAAAGACAGTGGATACTTCACCAAACTCACTACCCTTTGTGAACCCCTTCTCCACTCCCTCTGCTCCTCTTTCCTCCCCGATCGTGGACCTTAACATTTCCTTCTCCATGAACTCTGAGCCATCAGGGCATTCTGAGAGTCCACCTGAAGCAGACCTGGAAAATCCTCTCTTACCCACTCCTCTTGCAACCCTTCCCCCACTAGATGAAGTATCGGCTCTCATATTTCGAACCCAGACTTCACCCTATGAACACGTCGAGGAAAGTTCTCCACGAACTGAAGCACCTTAAGACCCAGCATCCCCTGTTCCTCCCTCGCCTCTGTCTCCTTCTCAGGAGCAAAACCCCCTACCTAAAAATACCACAGATACAGTTCCCACAATGTCTTCCCCTCCTACCTCTCCCCCGTGTGTTGCCTCATCCCCAAAGTGGGATAGAACCCCTCAAGAGCTTCACATACTCTCCAACCTCGGTGATGATCAGGAGAGTGAAGAAGATCTAGATGATGAGCCACTTTCTTGGAAAGTGAAAAAGATGAGTTCTAGTACATCTCTGAACCAGTCCAGGGACCAGGTTCGTCACACCAGGGCCTCTGCACAAAAGCTCATGGCTGATGCTCTAAAGGAGAACCAGGTTAGGACAACCAAAAGGAGGAAACTCAAAAGGCGAATGTTAGTTGATGAAGAGGATGTGCAACCCGATGTGGTAGTTGATGAGGAGGGTGTGCAGCCTGGTGTTGTTGTCGATGAGGAGGGCAGTGAAGAAGTACGGGTGGCTGCTAGTGCCAAAGGAAAGGCACCACTGTCTAGCACCAAGCCAAAGGCAAAAAGGAAGGCTGTTCCCTCTCGCAAACATACAGCCAAGAAAAGGAAGCCTTCTCCAGTGGTCTCTGAGGATGAAGTAAGGGTCCGGGCTGACATGTCTTCTTCTTCATCCCCAGAGAGAGCCTTTCGTACCAAGAAAGCAGGTGTCTCTTCCAGAGCTAGGACCAATGATTCTACTGAGCTGTCCAGGGAAGCCAGGCAGCTTATCTTGCAGAATCAATAGGTGTTAAGGGGCAGGGTATTTGACCCAGAAATTTGTGACATAGAGGGCATGGCTGAGCTGGTGGAAATGGTCAATTACCAAGGTTGGCGACACCTGTTTGTTCCTCCAGTCCCTGTTTTACATGAGGATGAGGTCAGGGAGTTTTATCATGAGTTGGAATTTGCTGATAATGGTACCAAGATCTTCAGTAAGGTGAGTGGAGTCACCTTCATGATAAATGAGCAGGTGCTCAGTTCCATCCTAAAGGTACCTAATAAAGGGATCCGGTCTGTCGATGGAGAATGTGCACAAAGGCGTTTTATTTCCATGATTGTCAAGCTTGAAAAAGTCACAGGGGAGAGGGTCCTCAAGAAACAAATGAAGGGTGGGTATCAGTTGCTGTTTGAGTTTGTCAATAAAGTACTTCTACCAAGGGCAAAAAGGAGGACTGTGGCAGGAATTGCAGATCTATTCCTGACGGAAGCCCTCAGCACATTTCAGCCCATAAGCCTGGCTGGTGTGATGATTAATCACATACACAAGATAATGCATGTCAAGGATGGAAAGCATGGTCTAGCATATGGGTTCATGCTGAACAAAGTCTTTGAATTTTTTGGTGTAGAATGCGGGTCGGGGATAGTAGGGTCAAAGAAGCAGATGTTTACCCTCTCGACGCTGGAAGAATGCGAATGTGTGATGCGCCGAGGAGGTGCACAGAGCCAGTCAATAGTGTCGGACTTGATTGCCTCGCAAGAGAAGTCCAATGTGGAGATAGAATGGCTCACTGCTCTGCTTGCCCAAAAGGAGGCTGAAATAGTTCGTCTGAAGGCGCACCTAGTAGAGGACCCTGGCACCATCTCAACCCTCAAGGAAGAGAATGAAGCTTTAAAGGCTGAGGTTAAAGATTTAAACCAAAAACTGCTTACTGCCAGTGATCCTCTCAAAGCAGAAAATGAAGCCCTGAAGGTTGAGGTCAAGGACTTGACTAAGAAATTGCTTACTGCCCATGAAACCTTCAATGATCGCATCTCAGCCCTCTTACCCAGACTACCCGACCCTAAATGATGTTCCTGCTCTCTTATATCCTCCCTGTTTTGTTCTCCTTCCCACGCTTGTAGACAGTTCTTGTATGATTCTCTTTTGTTATGCTAAGTGATAATGTAATGCTTTTCTGACTGCATGAGTTGGCTGTTGCATTGTTCTTATTGTCTATTTTTTCTGCCTTTCTTATTTCCATTCGTGTCAGTGTTGCCCCAGTGGCCATGAGTTAACTCATCTATGCATTCTTGTCTTGGTTTACTGTTTTTTTCTTTTTTATGATGCCAAAGAGGGAAGATACTAAACAGGGGGAAGGTGAATCAGGGGGAATTATGCTGATAGGGGGAATACTGTGAAGTGTGTTAGGTAAAATGTGCAAAGAAGGTTGTCATCATCAAAAAGGGGGAAATTGTTAGATTGCTGGTTTTGATGATGTCAACCTCATACAGGGACCTGATCCCTTGTGCTGGTGTGACTCATTTTTGAACTGGGCGGGAAAAAACTTTACAGCTGGAAAGTTTGCTTTTTGGCAGTGAGTTGGTGAGAGCAGCAGGGCGCAGCAGTGCAGCAGGGAAGCATAGCAGCAGCCTAGGCCAAGTAGGTCATATGTACTTAACCAATGAGAGAGTTTTCTTGTTGGGATGAACAACACTCCCTCCTTTTACCCGTTGGACAAAAGCAAGTTGGAAAGACAAATAGAGGGATAACCCAACAACTCTCCCATTCAGAAAAATAGACTTTGAAAAAGGCTTATTCTTCTCTCTGAAAAGGCAGCCATTGTTTCCTTGTTCCATAGCAAGAATAGAAGAAAAAGAGCTCAAGTTTTGAGGCTGCCATTGAAGGAGAAGAAGTGCACTGCAACAAAATAGAAACCTTGTCATTTGTACAAGTTTTACTTTCTTGTTTTTCAAGAGTTGTTTTTCTCGTTTTGGTCTGCTAGAGCTAGTTGACATTTCGGTTAGAGTTAGCCTTGTATTTCAGTTGAGTTTTAGCTGAAGTAGATAATATTGAAGTCTTGTAATAGAGGTGTTACAAGTGGGAGGTTAGGAGGTTAACCTCTTAGTTGTGTACTAGGTTTTGTAACTTTTGTTGCTCAGATCTAGTAGTGGAGTTTGAAAAATCCTACGAGGTAGGTCGTGGTTTTTTACTTCCCGTGAGCAAGGAAGTTTTCCACGTAAAATATCGTGTGTCTTCTTCTTACTGTTTTATTTACGTGTGCGTGTGTCATTGCTTCTGTGTAACCTGATAGAGGGACCTGGTCCGGAGTACGGTGGTCGACCCATAGAACTTATCAAACTTTCTGAATTTAATTTGCCAATATATATGTTTTTCGGTTGAAAGCATGCTACTTGCTGTATTTACCAGTTAAAGTAGTAGGAATTTGGCTATTGGAATCATAACAGTTACTCAAAAGAAATCTACACGCTCAAATATTATTATACATATGTAATAACAATCATTAATTCACTATAGGAATCAAAAAATGTTCAGATAAATATATAATATTATTATTGAAAGGTTTTGATCATATATTTTATACTATTGACGCACAAAAATTAAAACTCGAAAAGAAATGTAGTAGTCTTTTATCATTTAGGGGGTTGAAGTCTAAAGTGAGCAGTAGTTAACCTCTTCACTTTCACAAAGTCCCCCACTTTAATGCGTTATTCTTTCCCTCTCTAGTGAGATAGAGGGAAAGAAAAGGAGAATTTGTACACGGAATTCAGTAGACGTCGCATGATAAATGTGCATAAATAATGAGCAAAAAAGGAAGATGAAAAGTCAAGACAAATTAAAGATTTTGTTGCAAACTCCCATATGAATTCAGCTGTCGAATAATTCTTCAGTCATGGGTCGGTGGAAGTTGCGGCTGTGGACAGTGGAGCCGCCACAATTATTTATTTAAAAAAAAAAGTGAAGTGTTCAATTATATTTTTAGGGGAAAATAAATATTTTATAATTATTTATTTTTTTAAAAAAATGAGGTGTTCAGTTATATTTTTAGGAGAAAATAAGTATTTTTGAGTATAGTAAAAGTTTTTGAAAATTATTTTTGAGTTAAAAAAGTTTGATCAAATTTTAATGAGTATTTATCTTAAAATATTATTTAATTATGAAAAATTATATAGTAAAGTCACTCAATTTTATTTTATTTTAATAAAATCACTTAATTTTGAGATTTTTTCTTATAAAATTATTTAACTACATGTGTCATAAAAATAATAACAAGATAAAATTAACTTTTTATGCGATATAATTATGATATCGTAAATAAAATAAAATTAAAAATACCTGATTCATGGATAATCATGTAATTGTCAAGCTTATAAGTTTACAAAGTTAATAGGGCTTATAATATTTTATATTTACTTTTTTTTTTTGCAGCGAAAATTAACCTGCGAGTATCGATTTTATTAAATTTTTTTTAAAACTTTTCCCCTTTATAGTTGGTGATGTTTTAACTTATTTACAGTATAATTTGGGACCAAACTGCTTTATATGATATGTAAGTATAATTGTTTTACGTACATATTCATTAATGGCAATTACTGAAACTTAAACAAAAATCAAAAGTTAAATATTCACAATAAATGAGAATATATATAATTCTTCAAAATTTGAACATTAAATTTTTAACTAAATATTACTTATAATTTCAATCTGTATTTATTTAATATATGGAGAAAATGTCAACTTAATAATAAAAATTCTTCGTATATAATAATAAAAATTCTTCGTATATGTAGCTAATGTATCATGTATTGTAATTATTTTCTGGGTGAATATTGTACAAAAAGATTTGACATTTTTGGAGCAACTTCTCTATATAAAAAATTAATTTTTTTTGATAAAATCTGTTCTAATAAAAAGTAAAAAAATAAATTAAAGGCACACACATAAAAAAATAAAAAATAATTAAAGAAGTGGAGATTGAAACGCTTTTTCATGTATTCATTTCCTATTGATTTTTCCTCTTCAATTTTTTTTAATTGATTTTTTTTTCTGTTTCATTATTTATCTATTTAAGTTTTTTAATCCCCGAAATGAACTATGATATGAAAATTCATTGCTTTGACTCAAATCTCAATTCTTTATATGTTTTTCTCTTTTCTTTTACTCTTTTTATTTGTGATTATTCCAAAAATATTAACCCCCTTTCAAAAAAATTATTGTTACAGAGTTATGCTCTTAGGTAAAATATGAATCTTCTTTAATTTTATTTTATTTACGAGGTCATGATTATGTTACATAAAAAGTTAACTAATTTTATCATGTCATTACTTTTTATGACAAATATAGTTGAGTGATCTTATAAGATAAAATTTCAAAATTGAGTGATTTTATTGAAATAAAATAAATTGAATGACTCTGCTAGATAATTTTTCATAGTTGAATGATCTTTTGAGATATTTCCTCAACTTTAATTGTTATTTAAAAAAATATTAAAATATATTAATTAAATACAAGTTATTTTTGTAATCAAAAGTATCTTGTTTAAAAAAATACTTTTAGAATAAAAATATTTTTATAAATTTAATCAAACAGATTATTAATGCGTTCTACTATCAATCAATATATTCCAATCTGTGATAGTACGGAATTTACTTTGTTTCTTATTAATTGAATTTAATTACGTATTATATAGTGACGGTATCATAATTATTTTACATTTTCAAGTTATTACACTTTTATGTCTGTGTTTGCTAATAAAAAATAAAGTAAAGAATTGAAAATATATCTAAAGTTCGTAGGTTTTTTAAGCTTTCTATCTGAATTATTTCGTATTTATTTTTTCGAATTGAATTATGATCAAACGTTTATCAAAACACCTCTCAACTATCAGTTGCCCATTTTTTCTATATGAACTATCACCAGGTAGGAGAAGTAAACACGTGACAGTTTAAGTATGTTGGGTTAGATATAGTGATAATTTAAGTAGAAAATTCACACACAATGTTGCATGTATAAATATAAAAAATGACATTGAGCGTAACAAAAGATACATGTTAGTATTTATTCGTACTTGAATTTTATATCACAATTGTGTTTTGCTTCAAAAAGGTTTTCTTGATAGATAATGTTTCTTTATGAAAAAGAACTCTACTATAGCTGTCTTTTTTCTTGAAGGAGAAAATTTAGACTTTTATAAATAGAATATTTTTTCTTTTTATACACAACACAATAACATTCACAATATAATTAATTACAATTATTAAAATTTCGCTTGACGTCTTGCTATTTCAATTCCAACAGTCCGTTGGTGCATCGATGATGATGCGGCGCCTCATCTTTCTTTTAGATGTTGAAGGTTTAAATCTCGTTGATATATATAATTTGCATTATAAAATTCTTAAAATATTACTTTCTGTGTTATTTTATGCGTATATTTTATATTTATTACAAAAAAATATAAGGTATAATTAAGTTAAGTATCTCTATTTGTTAGATATTGTTTGAAATATAAGTCCTATTAAAAAGATGTAATTCTTCAATATATATAAGAGTATAGTTGGAAATCATTACTATTTCTTTTATCATTTATTCCTAAAATGATATTTATTTTGAGAATTTTTTTAATACTAAAGTGATACTTATTTTAAAACAGATAAAGTAGATGTCAACATGTTAAACCCATAGCCAATACTCTAGCTCCATCTCTCCATGCAATGTGTATGTGTGTGTGTATATATATATGCTTCTTACAATAATAATTCTTATATTAATGATGTGATCAGTAACCAGTTGTCAGGAGCGGAGCTACATGGAGCTCAAGGGATCCATCCGAACTTCTTTCGTCGAAAAATTTCACTGTATATATATTATTGAATCCCCTTAGCATAAGAGACCTAGTTCAATGGTAAAAGTGTTCATAGTTTTATTCAGCATGCGCGGGACTTGGATCTGATTAACCATAATATTTTAATATTTTTAAACCGTCTTAATAGAAATTCTGGATTCCGCAGCTATCAATTGTTATGCAAAATCTCTCTGCAAGAAAAGGTTGTAAGTGGTCCTCTGTGGTCTACAGGGTGGGCGATTTATTTAAAGGGGATGATCATTGATAAAATCAGTCTGGTCCCTCTCTGTAATTAAAGGGTCATAACTTCTTCTCCTTTCCCTTTCATGTAGCTATATATACATGAGGATTACATTTACTCTTTTGAGTAAAGGGTGAATGACCACATCTGGCTTACCTTTATGCATTACTATAAATAATGTAAAAATTGATTAAAAGATACCAATAAATTGAGGAAGGAAAATCAATTCTGTGTATCGATATTTGTTTTTTTTTTTTAAATTGAAAAATGTCTGTTGGTTTCTTTCTTCGCAAAAATATATGAAAATTATAAAAATATTTTTTGTTTTTGTGAAAGAAACTCATGGGATTCCTTGATTTTTAAAATTATTTTTATAAAAATTGAGCGACTATATTGATTTTTGATGAGTTAAAGTGCAGTTGAAAGAGTATAAATAAAAATGAAAAATATTTGATCAAAGAATATGAGTCGACAAGTAGTAAAACTGCTCAATGTCATCGGGTTTATTTTCAAGTAGCCATATTTTTTTATGTATACGAGTTTGTCAATTTTTTTTAAAAAAATTTCTATGTCAGTTTTAAACTTATTGAAACTAATGGATTCCCTCGGTTGTTCCTCATTTGTAATCGACTTTGTAGTCGATTTCGTGGAACCGATTTAGGTCAAACCGATGATGTATAATTCATCAATTTGGCGTTGATTTTCCTTAAAATTCAGTGAAAGTCCATCGGTTCAGCCTTAGATTTTTTCACTGTTTTTAGTAGTGATAATTAATTAAATGTATCAATATTTATGGTTTGTTTCAAAATCATAAATTTCAATTTTTTTTTCTTTTTTAAAATATGTGTCTAGAGAAAATGCGTCCTATAACTGCCAAGGAGCGTAACCGGAATAGAAAAGTCTTCTACTCTTAATTAGAACCTTTCTCCCATCTTGAGAGAAACAATCTCTAATAAAAAATCTTTCTCCCTAAATCATTATATACAATATAAATCTAAATTAATCGATAACTTATTTATGAAGGAATAACAGAGGAATAAAGAAAGTTGGCCGATCGATTGGCTCAGTGGTTTCTAGACGCCTAACAATTAAAAGAATGACAACAATACATTCGATAACTCTTGGGTAGAACACTAAAATAGAGATGAGGGAATTCAAATACATCTTTTATTTTTTTTTCTCAATTTATATGATATTTTTTTTCGTAAATTAATTTAATTAATTTTTAAAATTAAATTAAATTAATATTTTAAAATTTAATTTTATATATTCAAAAATTATACAAAAAATACTATAAATTGCAATTTTTCTTATGTTAATATGATTGAAAAAAATACACTTTAATATGTTAGTTAAAATTTTATACAATTTTAAATTTTGAAAAAAAAGGAAAAAGAAATAGCACATAGAATTAAGATGGAGGAACTAATTGATACATCTTATTGATCTCCTAATTTTGACATGAAATTTTAACAAGAAAATTCAAAATATATGAATGCAAAAATAAGGGATTTCGATTTGTGACCTAAAGTTATATATAGAACCATGCATCTTACACTCTAAACTTTTCTTACGACCGATGGCCTGATGCGTACGAGACATAAACAAACATTTTTATTCTATATGTATGGTATAACTTTTGATAATAAATTATGATAAAAAAAAAATTAGATCATGTAATTTCGGGTTTTAGATGGTCGCTTAATTAATAATTATTTTTTTGATTTTAATTTATGTAAAACATTTTTATTTTTAATTAATTTCAAATAGAATGACACATTTTCTTACTTAACAAATATTTAATGACACTAAACATTTTATTCATGTTGGATTTTATTTATTTGCTAAAGAGTCTACAAAGGTGTATTTCTCTATTTAAAAATTAATTTACTTTAAAGATAATTTTAAAACATTATAAAATCTTCTCATAGTTTTCAAATTGCGGACCAAATTAGTAATATCACATAAATTAAAATAAAAAAATATTATTTTTTAAAATAAAAAAATAAAATTTTAATATAATAATTATTAATTGAGCGATCCTATCATCAATTAGCAAAAGCTAAAGAGATGTGAAAGACACGTGTCACTCTGTAAACCATTGGTTTCGTATGCTTGTTGCTTTAGAGCATGGTCGGTTGGAGTTGAGCATCGTCTTGTCTCACACAAGTTGAACATTCTCTTCATAACTTAATAATTCTGTAAAAGGTGTATATATCCTCTTTGAAACCTTCACATGCACAACTCTTTGCTGATACCAAAAAGGATTAATTGCATCAACTTAATTATGTAAGTCTCTCTCATATATATTTTTTCCATGTGCTAGCTAGCTAGCTAGGGCACATATATCAGTTTATATTATTTGTTTAGCTAGCTGCCTTCAAATCTGTGTAATTTCTTCTTAGTGTGTGTATATATATATTATACCTAACTCTTCATTTCATTTTTTCAATTTAATTTCTTTCTTTTAACTGTTTTTAATTTTTTAAAAAGAAAAAGAGGGAAATGAGGTAGGGGATTACCAGGTGAAAAATCAAATTCTCATCGTTTCAAATAACCAATCAACTGAACTACTAAGATTTTCTTTTCTTTAAGTGCTTATTATTGCTGGTGACAATTTTCATCACATTTTCCACTTTGTAATTTCAAACTTAGGGTTTGCTTTCAATAATGAGCAGCTAGCAGAGAAGTTTAGTTAGATCTTATTGTACGTATGTATACTCTTTTTATTCCATTCACACTGATAATACTTCTTTCTTGTTTGGAGCGTCAAACAGAAAATTGAAAAAAGATGATTACTAGAGAAGTAGATCCAAGTCATGATAATATTACTAAAATTCCAAAAAATCCAAATTCAACATCATGGAAAAGATTTAAAGATCCAAGGATCGTTCGTGTGCCACGAGCATTTGGAGGGAAAGATCGCCACAGCAAGGTTTTTACAGTGAAAGGGCTGAGGGACCGGCGTGTTAGGCTTTCCGTTGCCACAGCCCTTCAACTATATGATCTTCAAGACAAATTAGGGCTACATCAACCAAGCAAAGTTGTCGATTGGTTGCTTAATGAAGCTAAGCATGAAATCGACCAACTACCTCCGCTTCAAATGCCTCTGCCAGCTGTAGTAGGTGCTGGGGGCGGGGGATTGTTGAAGCTCAACCGTCCTTCTAATGCTCTCGCCGGTCTGAGGAAGGACGAGGTAGTTTCTGATGATGCAGTGAAACTAGCTGCGCTAAATCTTGACCTAATTAATATTAATCTTCTTAAGGGCAATAGCAACACCTTCATGAATTTTGGCCTTTATCAGAATGATTTCTTCTCAAGATCAGGTATTTTTCAATATTAATGTTGTACCATATATATATATATATATATATATATATATATATATATATATATATATATATATATATATATATATACTGTCAGACCTCTCTATAATAATAATGTTTTTATATGAAATCCATCTTTCATATTATTTATATTACTATAACAACATTTCGGTATAGATAGTAGTCAAAAAATACCCAGACAAATGATATTGTTATATATGAAGAGGTTTTGACTGTAATTTTTTTCTTGAAATAAAACTTGTCCATATAAGTATGTTATTAGGGTCGGTCAGTATTCAGATTTTTGACCCATCACGAAATGTTGATCACTAATAAGACATTTTTTCTTGTAGTGTCTGTAGCTCATACGGGAAGTCATTATGGAGCGGCAGTACCACAAGCCGAAGAAATTCAAAACTTCAATGTTATGAAGGCCTTGCCAGCTTCAACAATATATATGCCATTAAATTCACAAGTTCTTGTGCACCCACCTGCAGGATTACCACAATATTTTTTCCATCCACAAATATTTGGTGGTGCACCTGAATTTGATCCAAAAGATATCAACTTTCAGACACTCATGAGTTCCACTTCAGAAAATCCCTCCTCAAGTACTAGAAATCAAAATTTTCTTCCATTGCAAAACAATGAGGGAAAGAAGACCAACAAGGGTATAGATCAGTTTCACTCCAATTAATCTCATTGGCGAGTTTCAATTAGAAAAGAAAAAAAAACATATAGTACATCATATAGTAACAAGAATTATGTACGTTATTTAATTTGTCGCCAGTAAGCTACATTTCGTTCCTTTATATGAAATCCATATACGCTAAATAATCATTGTAAAAATTTCCATGTATATGTACTTTTTTTTTAATTTCAAGATTTTGGATAATGTCATATATCCTTTCGCAAGAATAGTGTTAATCTTCTATGTATCGTTCCAATTTTATGATTAGATGTCCCCCAGAAACTTCTTCTAATGTATACATTGCACACAATTAGGTTGATAAGTTCTTGTATTGCGTGAATAACAGTGAGCATCCTTTTCTTATTTGCACATCGTATGGTTAATCTTCCAGCTACAGATTAGTTTTTTTTATTATTCATTTAGGCAAAATTATATTGGTGTAACTGATCTTGATGGTGTCTCAATGTGGAAGGGAAGTACAAATTTTTATCTCATATGTTTTACTTTTCTTTAAATTTGGAACCCACGCATGACCCATGCCTAGGGAAAGAGAAAACATAATGGAAGATATAAATCTATATAGCCAATACAATTTAGCTAGATGTGATTTATAAGTTTTAGTCAAGAAGTTATTTTAGATCCAATGTTTGTTAGGAGTCATTTTCGTCATGTTAGAGATTCATATATCGACAGAAAATGTAGAGAACTTGTCGTATTAGAGAGATTAACTTTCTTAGAAAGAGCATAAGATCAAATTTGTTTCATATATAGATTTGTGCTTCATTAATAGTTAGAGTCGAATATGACTTTGTCGTTTCTAAAGAGAGGCTAGATCTTCTCTTATTTTCGAACAATGAAAATTTAGCACCTGATGATATCTGTATCCCACAATTAAGAATTTGTTTTTAAAAAAAAAATTGAGGGCAAATTTGAACTTTATAGTCTAGGATGGAGGATGCATATTTGACCTTTTTTTTTTCTTTTTTTTTTTCTAATTTTGAGTTTTTGAATTTTCTTAGTTTTCCTTTCTCTCTTCCTGTCACTATCTTTATTACCAATCACCCTTTCTTCCTCCTTTCTCATTGTCTCTCCCCGACGCTATTGTCACCACAACCTTCTCTTTCTTTTTTTCTTTCTCTTTCTCTCTCCATGTCACCTTCACTACCGAGAGGGAATGCGCTAATCGGGTCCAACATGTGACATATAAAATACTATTGCAAGTGTATAGCTGCATATGGGTCAAAGGAGGAAGGACGAAGAAAGGGTGATTGACGGTGGAAGTAATGGCAGGAATAGAAAAAGGAGGAAATGTAGAAGTATTACAGAGAATGTGCTGTTGGCATAAGAGATCATAAGAGATATCAATCTCAAAAGTAAGTGGCATAATGTGGTTGTAAAGTTAGATATGGCCAAAGCTTATGATAGGGTGTCTTGGGTGTTTTTAACAAAGGTGCTAAGGAGTTTTGTTTTTTTTTGAGGTTATCATTGATATGGTGTGGAGGTTAATGTCCAACAATTGGTACTTAAATCATCAAGGGGTCTAAAACAGGGGGATTCACTCTCTCCAACACTATTTATAATTGCTGCAGAAGTTCTGGCTAGGGGGTTGAATAAGCTGCATGAAAACGCAGATTTCATAGGATATGGAATGCCAAAATGGAGCCCAGATATTAATCATCTATCTTATGTTGATGATACGATTTTGTTTTGTTCGATGGATAGAAAATCAGTGAAGATGATGGTTAGGGTTCTGTCAGAGTATGAAAAGGTGTCAGGCCAAATGATTAATAAAAGTAAATGCTTTTTCTATTTGCATGAAAGAGCACCCAGTGCTTTGGATAGGAGGTTTAGAAGATGGATTGGGATTAATCAAGGTAACTTTCCTTTCACTTATTTGGGTTGCCCTGTTTTCTATGGTAGAAAAAGAAAATCACATTTGAAGATCTAGTGAGAAAAATTGCAAGGAGAATCGTGATGTGACAGAATAAGTTTCTATCTTATGGGGGCAGGTTCATTCTTATATCACATGTTCCATAGTCTATGCCAATCTATCTCATGTCAGCAATGAATCCCCTAAAAGGAGTCATAGATCAAATTCATACAATGATGGCAAAATTCTTTTGGAGTAATACGGGAGGTATGAAAGGAAAACATTGGATATCTTGGGAGGAGATGTGCTACCCTAGAATTGAAGGTGATGTGGGCTTTAAGTCTCTTCATGATGTTTCTAAAGCATTAATGGCTAAATTATCGTGGATATTTAGGACATCTACATTCTCTCTATGGAGTGCTTTTATGTGGAACAAGTACTGTAAGAAGATGTATCCAATTTTGGTTAATGGTAAAGGTGCATCACATATATGGAGGAAATTGGTACAAATTAGAGATGAAGTGGAACAAGAGGTATGGTGGCAGATTAAAGCAGGCAATGTGAGCTTCTGGTATGATAATTGGACTAAAGGGGCTTTATATTATATTGAAGATTTTGAGCAAATGGATAAGGAGATAGAAGTCAGGGATTTTATCATTAATGGGGTTTGGGATGTAGAGAATTAAGTTAAGGCAGAATTTATCAGAACAGATGGTTAGACATATTGTTAATAATATAAAGCCTGAGGTGAACAGTGAATGATGTGATTTGGTGGATGGGTAATCAGAAAGGAAGATTCACAGTGCATTCAGCATATCAGATGGTGAGAAGGAGAAGGGAGGAGATTCAGTGGCAGAATAACATCTGGGTTAAAGGATTGCCTTTTAAAATTTCTTTCTTCATGTGGAGACTGTAGAAGGGAAGAGTGGCAACGGATAACAATTTGAAGAGAATGCAGATTCAACTTACATCCAGATGTTATTGTTATGACAATAATTATGAGCAAGAAACCATGAAACATCTTTTTCTAACAGCTTCCATAGCCCAAAAGCTGTGGAAGCAGTTTGCTACTTGTGCAGGTATTAACATTGAAGGACGAACAATTCAACAAATAATTGTGGATTGGTGGAGTTCAACTAGCAATTTGAAGTTAACGAAAGTTTTCAAAGCAGTTCCTGCTATTATTATTTGGGAACTCTGGAAGCGAAGGAATGCAAGAAGACATAGAAAGGAAGTGAATCATCACAGGATATACAATCTTTGCTTACAGAATATTCAGAATTTTGTTAAGCTAAGATATCCCTGGATGAATCTTTCTATACAATGGGAGGAAATTATAAGGAAAATACAGGAGTACAAACCCAGGTTATACTTTGCTATTCTGAAGTGGGAATTTTTCAAGGAGGGATGGCTAAAATGCAATACGGATGGTGCTAGCAGAGGGAATCCTGGGGAAAGTGCATATGACTACTGTGTTAGGGATCATAAGGGAGATATGGTGTATGCTGAGGCGCAGAGAATTGGGGCTGCATCTAATATGGTAGCAGAAGTTACAGCAGTGTGGAAGGCTTTGCTATATTGTGCAACAATCAGACAGAATATTGTGTTAAAAACAGATTCCCTAAGTCTATTGAAAATGATGAGAAAGGAATGGAGAGTGCCTTGGGAAATAGCGGAAATAATGGATGAGATTGTGAATATACTACCGCAACTAAGAGTAGAACTAAGACATGTATTTCGAAAATCTAATCAGCTGGCAAACAATTTGGCAAATAATGCTTTCAACACTGACAGAACTAGGTTTGAAAGCTTTTATCAGCTACCCACAGGATGCAAAAAAATTCTAAATATGGATAAATCACAGATACCAAGCATAAGGATTAAAACAAGGAAGATCATAGCAATAAGTCCGGTCCACAATGCAGAATGACGAAACCCAAGCAATATTTACAAGGGGCGCAAGGTTGGGGATAATACATATGAAGTTTTGGAAATTAACAAAAAAGGAAACCCATCAAAAGAAGATACAAAAGTTAAAGTTAAAGGTGAACACCAAGCATGGAGGTCTGGAGCAACCCGTTTTCTCCGCTACTGCATGCAGGGGGAAAGTTCACCGAAAACTTCATCTTGTACCTTGATAGAGTCAGATCTGGAAAGCTACCTGAAAAATGGTCAAAAATCAGAGGAGAAGATGAGAAAGAAAGAGAAAATGAGGAGTTACCTGCTGGAGCTGCCATTTCCAACGCGAGGGGAGGCTGATTAATCACCCACAAAAGCAGATACTTGAGCTTCAACGAAAGAAGAAGGGCATAGAGAAAAAGGTGAAGGAGGCGGAAGAGTAGTGAGTGAAAGTGAGAAGTAAAAATGAGTGATCTGTCTTGTTTTAAGTTTTAGGCGGTTGTAGTGGAAAAAACAGCTGACAATGTATTAATTTCATCTTGATATTATCAATAAAGGAGTCACGCTCAAATTTAAAAAGAAAAGAATTTAAAATTAGAAAGAAGAGTCAAATTTGCTTTTGAATTATGCGAAATGTTCAAATTTACCCTCATTTTTTAAAAATTATTTCTCGTTAATTACAAAACACGTGACATCACCGTATGTTAAAATTCTATCCAGTATGAATAAGGGCAAGTTTTGTCCATTCTAGAAGCAGTTGAGGACATTTGAGCCCAATAAATAACGCATGACATGTTTTATTTAGTTGAGTAATAAGTTTGAATTTTTATCCTTTTATAAATATTAAACTGGGACGACTTTAAATGAAGCGACTTGATAATGAAGGTTCATATAGGTATGTGTTATTGATAACAAAAGGGAAAGATTGAGTGGTTCGTAGATGTAGTACTAGTAGGTACAAGGGTGTTCAAAGTTTGATTTGGATCGATTTTTTAAATGTTGAAATTAAATTAAATTAATTAAGTTAATTTTTTATCGATTCAGTTTTTATCGATTATTTTGGTTTTTATTGATTTTATTTTTAAATATATGATGATATACGTTGCGGCATATATTAGATTGTCTATCTTACAACATGATACCGTCAAATCTATTCCCCTTTAAGAAAATAAGAAATTATATATGTAGTTTCTTTGATTATACATTGTTTAAGAATTTAATCATTTTCAAAAAATTTAATAAAATTTCTTACATTGAATTTTCTTAATAGATATTTTTTAAAATTATGATTTGCCAAGATATTTTAACAATAATTAAATGAAACAATTAATAATAAATAATTAGATTTGAAGAGTCTGCCAAACAACTATTAGACCATCCCAGCACCATGGCCGGGACTGAGAACGATCCTCGATCTACGGCTCCAATACCCGATGTCCATGGTGGTTATTAATCACGCTTTGGTCTAATGGTCATGGCAAGGATATAGTGATACGAGTCTATGGAACAACTCGTGTTCAAATAAAGTTGTAACAATGAATAATTAAAAAACTCAAAGACAAATTATTTTGACATGAAGTAAAATTTTTGAAATTATCAATATAAAGACTGCAAGACAAAAAATTGAATTATTATAATGACAACACCTAATGTAAATTTTTAAAATTTTTACATAAAAATGTACGATACGCGCGCACATTCGATTATGTTTTGCTTAAAATCAAATAAAAAAAGAATCAATTTTTTTCTTCGATTTAGATCGATTTTCCATGAACACTCCTACTAGTAGGGTGACCTATATATGGTGATTGAGACAGGTAATAGACAATTTGCAGCAGTTTGGTAATGTGCTTGGAATATAATAAAATACACCTTGAAGAAGTAGTAGAGTTAGACTTTTAAGTCTCAAAGTGGCAATAGATGAAAAGATAGTTTGTGGTCCTGGTTCATTCAAATCAGATGATAATAAAGAAAGAAGAAAAAAGTGGAAGTGCTACAAAAAGATGATAGGGTTTTTGAAAATTTTGTTCTTTTTACCTCTGATCTGTATGTAAAAAACAGCACCACTTGCACTGCACCTTCCATTTGCTGGCCCCAAATGGAGAATTAATATGTTTTTCAATTCAGTGGTTGCCTAATATTCTCCAGCCAAATTACTTGAGTCTGAGATATCAGATGACTTGCAATATCCGATATGTTGTAGAGATAGTTAGCAATATTATTGGGCGGCTCCATATATAAAGCATTCCGTGTTAGCAGGGTACGGAAAAGGAATGATGTAGATATTCTTTTCTGATGCAAGTATTAGTGGTTGCTTCCCCAAATTTATAAGTCACTGGGAGAACTTTACATATAAATCACACGGAGACAATTTCATTACCAATATCATTAGTTTTTGAATTTAGTAAAAAAATATTTACAAAAGAATCAGATCATTTATTATGTAATTTCATGTAAAATTCTTGTAATCCTTAATGATAATTCAATAAAAATGATAAATAACCTACTATCGCAGGTTAAATTTTAACGATAGTATTAAAAAAAACAAAAAACCTTTACACTATCAAAATCCTTAATTATTTGTATAAGCTCAGTAGAAGGTTCATTCTAATTAGTTGGAGAAAATGGAAATTATAGCAAGTACAAAAAAATAAAATAGTGTAAGCAATTGACTAGCGGATACTGCATAGCTGGTGCACTAGGAGGAACAAAAGCGAGCTGCAAAATAAAGACCTGGCCCGAGCATTGAGTAAAGCTTATCTTTCTCGACCTTTTAGCCAAGATCAAGTGTATAATATGTTCTTATTAATTTATTATCTGATATATGAACCATCAATTCACACAGCATTAACTCAACTTTTTTAGGAAAAGAGTTCATTAGGTAGCTTACACTAGCCTTGGCCTAGCGCAATCCAATTTAGGGACCTACAATTGTTTGTGCACTATATGTTATCATGGCTAAGCGGCCAAGAGATCTCATTCGATAGTTTTTCCACTTGTGCTTTATCAACATATGTACCATCATCAGCTGCGTCATGATCCTCTGTTAATATGTTTCTTGATCAAAATCCTACATGTTTTTTTTTTCTTTTTGGTGGGTGTTCTCCCTACTAGAAGTCACTGCTCATGTATCCAGATTGAAGAAATGGAAAAAATTAACTTGTAATTCTCTGCGTTCTGAGTATATACACCCTTTATGAAGTTGAAGACAAATGGTAGCAACTTGTGTTATGCTAGTGATAACACCTAGGCAGAATATGAATATATGTGATAATTTGCGGATTGGCTGATCTGTATTTCCTTTCATGAAATTTGTATCAGAGCTGCTTCTAATCTATAAAACTAGCAACAGTAGCATGAATAAGAAATTTATTTCCATGCAAAAAATTGCATTCATTTTCCCATCCAAAGCTACAAAATCACCATTGCGACAAAATAAGAGTAGAGGCTACAAAAATAATGTTCTCCCGCAAAAATAAACAGGGAGAGGTATTAAATCAAAAACGTTAACCAGATAATGTTACAAAATAACATGTGAAACAATTAATGAAGACTCTCTTAAGGATAAAACCGCCTATGAGCTCAAAAACAAAATTCTAGCTGTGGCAGCAATCCACATTTATCGTGAATGATACACAGCTCAGACCAGTCATCTGCTTTAAATTGCCAAAAGTGTGAAAGCAAGCCTCAGCTCCTATGGTGTCCCACATCCTCAAACGCGCTTATCCCAAGATGTTAGCAGCAGTATTTATGTAATTTACGCAAGTGCAGATCAAGAATCTTGGCCTGATTGACCATGCAGACTGCAAAGAACATCAAAGTAGAAGTTCCAGTCTGAGCTTGTTTGATCAATTGCCCGCTGACCAAATGGATGTTGCTCTACGTGTTTCTGTACATGTTCGGCTTTTAATAACTCTTCCAAATAAATACGCAAATCACCTCCAGGGCCTACAACATGGTGCAACTTTTCAATCTTCATAATTTCCATCATTTAGTACTTAACATAAATTAGAAATTCCAAGAAAAGTTCGATTCAATAATCATCAGTATATTTTAAAGCAAGAAGCGCAAAAGTGGTCCATGAGGCTTGAAGTGAGAAGTGGAGTAAACGATTAAACACTCTACTTTTACGTGAAAAGAACAATATGAAAAATAAAAAATTGTCACAAATTCCATTAAGCCTAACCATTAGCAGATTGTTGCTTGCATAGTCCGTGTATGTTAATCTAACTTTGTGTGTCGCCCATATGCATCACATCTAACATCTTTAAGCAAGGAAAGAAATCAAGCGGAAAGAGTGTCTAAGCCTACTGAAGTTCACACTAGTCAGATAGTGGGAATTAGCTCTAATAACCACTAAAAGGGGCAAATTAAACATGAAAGGGAAAATAACAGTATAGTAGTATATACACGTATTAGGCAGTACCAGACAAAGGGTCTCACCTAGTGAATTATCATTCTCAGCCTTGAAGTTGTAAGAATGAGGAAATATTGCAGTGTGCGCCTGAGGAACAAGGTCATGCATAATGTAGTTACAATCACAAAAAGGAATACCAAGTCGGGGGTACAAAGTCTAGGTAATTCTTTATCCACTCTGTGGCAGTACCAAATAACCTAGAATAAGGAAGTTTTATACCCACTCAAGGGAACTAGCAAAGAAGCAATATGTCCAGTCACCTGGTCTTTAGGATTCTGACGATAGCAGGCGAGACTAAGCAGAAATACAAAGTCTAGGTAATTCTTTATCCACTCTGCCGGGGGGGGGGGGGGGGGTTTGTCTTTTGAGGAGTAGTCTTGGAACGGAAAAGAGGGTGGTATAAATCTTACCGGATTTAGCAAGGCCTTGTAGGGAGAATCATCCAATAGTAAAGTATTTGATTCATCATAATCCCCTCTTTCCCAGGGTAGATTGGGATCATATCTGTCCCACACCTTGCTCAGCTCCTTGCAAACCAAGGGCTTGTGCTTGTTCTCAAGTGTCTTGAACATTGTCTGAGTGCTATGCGACATATCCTGCGATATTTAGTAAATAGAAACTGCTTATTCTTCTAAGAGGGAAGAGCCCAACAATAAATGAAAAAATAAAACTATCCATAAACACACAAAACATCCACAAATCAATGGCCACAGAGAAGTATCATGAAGTGACTGCAGGCTCATTATTCTTCTTCTTTTCTTTTCATTTTACTAATGGTGGTGGGCTGAGGGAGAAGAAAAGAATGAACTAAGCTTTGGTAAAGAAAGTTCTGACGGGGCAACATAAGGAGGTTTCATCAGTAACCTCCTCTCCCACCTTACAACAAAGGTGATTTCTATCACAATTTGCTATAATTTCCAAGGGCATGGTCAAGCAACATAACCAATCAAATGCAAAGACAAGCAATATAAATGAACTAGGGCCAGTATAGTTACAAGAAGGAAGTCAAATATAACTTTCCATCCGCCTTCTTTCATTTCCAAAAGAGGAAAACAACCAATGTGTTCATGCAGTTTGTAATATTCTAAACCCATAACTTAAATCCAAAGGGGAAAAAACAGCCCATGTGTTCATGCAGTTGGAAATATTAGTCTCATGCTCCAAAAGGAATTGTAAAATCACACTAATCCGTCAGAGTCCTGACAATCTGGCAGACAATAAGAATTCCTTAAGCATCGGCATAGATCATTGCCGAAAGACCACAAAGGAATTTGAATCTTTCCCCAAGCAAAGAAAAATAATGATAGAGAATCATACTCCTTTTTCTTTGCTTTTCTTTTTGTCACTTTCCTGCTGTTTGGAAGAGGAACTTAAGGTGCAACTAGGAGGAGCAATATAGAACTATTTGTGGAAGGAAGAATGCTTACCCAACAAAATAACAACTTGTGCTTCAGGCTTCCCAATAAATAATCAACCACTTTAACAATGATCTTCCTGCACAAACATATATTTCAGTAAATGTTTATGCCCAAGTAAACCATAAATTGCATTAGAAAAACTTAAATCATTAACCAGGTTAAAACGTAAAAGATCAAGTCAGGAAAATGACAGTAACTCAAGAAGCATTTCAAAATCAAGAATTACTTGGATCTAGAAGACCAGATGCCCACGTCAAATCTTTCAAAGCAAAATTTCAGAAAATCATTACAGTAGGGTCTCTTGAATACTGCAAACAAAAGTGACAAGTATTTTCATGTAAAACATGTGTTTGTTCATTTGTGAATGAAGTGCACAATAGGTCATTTAAGCAATATAAAAAGCAAGTCATCAATAGTCATCAATTCTCACTTGCCCGTCTTGCAAAACATGCATCAGGACGACCATCTTTTGGCGGTGGATTGACTACATCTGCAAGTAGCCCATTAACATCAAGGATGAGAAGTTTTCTCCTCAAATGAGGACCCCTCATCATGCAGAAACCACCAGACCTTATGGGAGCCGAATGAACGTGCATGATTAACTCTGAGTTGTGAGTGAGTCGAATCCTTTCACTACAGCTTTCTGCCGAAATTCTTCCAGCTTCAAGAAACGAAACTTCTCCTTCAATTGAGCCACTTATAACCTTAACATCATCTCTTTTAGGTTGCTCCAGTTCATTTACTAAATCAGATGAAAGAGCAGAAAGAGAAAAGTTCACATCAGCCATACACAATGCCTCAGTTGCTTTCCTCTTGGAAGATACAGCATCATTAATTGAAATATTTGAATTGAGTAGACCGCTTTCTACTTCTCCATGCTTGTTATCCAGCAGGCTTGGATTTGAAGGAACATTATTCAGACCCAAGCTACATGGGTCAACCTTTTCATTCAACACCTTCATCATACTTCTTCTCTTCCATCTCTTTTTCTTAACAGGATTCTTTTTCAAAAAAGGTGCGGTCGCTTCTGCTTGTATTTCTAGATTTCCTTGAGGAAGCAATTGTGCATCAGAACTCTCTAAACTAGCCACGTCTTCAATGGAAATGTTTGGATTGAGTAGACCATTCTCTACTTCTCCATGCTTGTTATCCAGCAAGCTTATATTAGAGGGAACATTGCTCTGATCCATGCTACAAGGGTCAACCTTTTTGTTCAATGCCCTCATCAGACTTCTTTTCTTCCTTCTCTTTTTCTTAACAGGACTCTTTTCCAAAAGAGTTGTGGTCGCTTCTGTTTGTATTTCTAGATGTCCTAAAGGAAGCAATTGTGCATCAGAATTCTCTAAACTAGCCACATCTTCAATGGAAATATTTGGATTGAGGAGACCATTTTCTACTTGTCCATGCTTGTTATCCAGCAGGCTTGGATTTGAGGGAACATTGTTCTGATCCATGCAACAAGGGTTAACCTTTTTGTTTAACACCTTCATCACACTTCTTTTCTTCCTTCTCTTTTTCTTAGTAGGACACTTTTCCAAAAGAGTTGTGGTCACTTCTGTTTTTATTTCTAGCTGTCCTGGAGGAAGCAATTGTGCAACAGAATTCTCTAAACTAGCCACATCTTCAATGGAAATATTTGGATTGAGGAGACCATTTTCTACTTGTCCATGCTTGTTATCCAGCAGGCTTGGATTCGACGGAACATTGTTCTGATCCATGCAACAAGGGTCAACCTTTTTGTTTAACACCTTCATCACACTTCTTTTCTTCCTTCTCTTTTTCTTAGTAGGACACTTTTCCAAAAGAGTTGTGGTCACTTCTGTTTTTATTTCTAGCTGTCCTGGAGGAAGCAATTGTGCAACAGAATTGAGTAGACCATTTTCTTCTGCTCCATGTTTGTTATCCAGCAGAATTGGATTTGAGGGAACATTGTTCTGATCCATGCAACAAGGGTCAACCTTTTCGTTCAACGGCTTCATCACACTTCTTTTCTTTCTTCTCTTTTTCTTACCAGGACTCTTTTTCAAAAGAGTTGTGGTCGATTCTGTTTGTATTTCTAGATGTCCTAGACGAAGCAATTGTGCATCAGATTTTTGAATGGAGCTTTCTTCAATGGAACTTTCTTCATTTTTCAGAACCACCAGATTTTTCAGCATTTGATCCAACCTTTGTTGTCGTTCCTTTCTGTTAGCCCTATTCCTCGCCCTTTTTCTCTTCCTCTTTAACATCAATTCTGCACTCCTCGTAATAGAATCTTCAGTTGAAAGTGTGTCCATTTAGATATGCAAAACTTTAAGGAGAACACCTGGTGGATCATTTACAACAACAAGCCAGAGAGAGTCAGTTATATAAGGACCTCCACCTTTCACTCAAGCGCAGTTCCATCCATAAGGTAGGATCAACAATGACAGCAATTGATTGATTAGATTTTGAAAATTTATCCAGAGCCACAAATCACGAGTTATGAAGAAAAAATTTATTAAAAGAAAAGGAGAGATGTAAATTTTGGAATGAAAAATTAACAAACAGTAAACCCTGCACGGCTGCACATATTTGACCTCGAGTTCAAGAAAAAGGGAAACGTGACTCTTCGTGCACTAATTTCATGAACTATTATCTTAAGCACCCTTATTAAGTGGTATCTTAGATCAGTTGATCTATCTTTTTAATAACTGTAGTGTCCGGGTAAGTTGCATGCATCTCGACTAGTTCTACCTGCTACCTCCCACTTGTACAAGTACTGGGCAACTCCACCAAAGCTTGGACAGAAGAGAAGAAATCACCTAGTGTTTCGTCTCCGTTGGGATCATCTTAGATCAATTGATCGCTTAAATACAAATTGGTGGAACTTAAAAATCTGCAGTTTGGGTAATTGAAAAGGGAGGTAAATATTCCTCCAATGTCCCAAACCCTCAACAATAAGACATAACAAAATTAGTCATCAAATAATCATGCCTCAATTCCATGATATTTCATATATTATGGAAATCATTTTTTTATTTAGACAAACGCTGTGAAAAATTTAAATTTAGCTAAACAGAACTCTGGGCTAGGGTAAACAAGAGTAGTTTTGATTATTTTAGTTGCCTGACTTTAAATGGATAAGAATACAAATCTGTCAAATAATTAGAAGTCAGCATATGTTGGAGAAGGGTAGAGGATCAGGCCCAGGCTCATTATCTGCTTACTTTCGAACCTTGCACCATTGGCCCTCGGGGATTCTAGGTAATAAAAAAAATTAGAAGTTAGTAAAATGTTCGTTCAGTCTATGAAATTTCAATAATCATAACGAATTATTTAATTATAGAACAATGGTTACTCTTTTTTCTTTTGGATCAGTAAGATGGAAATAGACCTCAGACTTTACAATTAGAAAAATTGCTTGTCCCATAACTAATATATGAAGAAGACAAGATTCTCTTTAGCCCAACACAAAAATGTGAATCAAACCAGAAAATTTGAAGTGCTCTGCCAAAAGAAATGGAAAATGCCTCAACTATGAACTACCACGTAATAGGTACATTAGAGAAAATTTTTGAATACCATCTATATAAATGTATAACCAGAGTGGATATATTAGACTAGCGTCCAGTGTACTGTGTGATATGAATGTGTCACCAAGGTTTAAAAGGTAAGTTCTACAGAGTGGTGGTTAGACCTATATTGTTGTATGGCGCAAAGTGTTGGCCAGTAAAGAATGCACATATTCAGAAGATGAAGTTAATATAAATGAGGATACTCCAATGGATGTGTGGGCAGACTAGGACAGATAGGATTAGGAACGAAGTTATATGGGACAAGGTGGGAGCAACCCCAGTGGATAAGATGAGGAAAGTAACACTGAGATGGTTCGGGCAAATGAAAAGGAGGTGCGTGGATGCACTAGTAAGGAGGTGTGAAAGGTTGGCTAAAACAGGTTTAGTCGAGGTAGAGAGAGGCCGAAGAAGAACTAGGGAAGGTGATTAGACAGGACATAACGCATCTCCGTACGGATATGACCCCAGATAGGAAGGTATGGAGGTCGAGAATTAGGGTAGAAGGATAGTATGTAGCCGAGTGTTGCCGTGTTTTTATGTGGGAGCCGCAGGGGCTAGTCTCCTCTTCTCTTTTCTCCTTATTTAGTAGTATTATTTAGTATTCGTGTAGTATCTTGTTCTTCAATTTTACTATTACCTATTGCTTCATTTGTTATATTTATAATGTTATTTTGTTATAGTTATGTTCCTTTCAATCCTGCTTTAATTAAACTCTTTTGATCTGAGGGTCTATCGGAAGGTCTACGTACATCCTGTCCTTCCCAAACCCCACTTGTGGAATTACAATGAGTATATTGTTGTTAATTACAATAACTAAAATTGTAAATGGTTGGTAATAATTCCCTATGTCCAAATTATATGATACTTTTACCATCTTGAGACGTCCAATGTATGCCATTCCATTGGTATACCATTTTCACAACCTTCAAGTACTGAAACTCAAAAATATGATGTGATGTTTACTCTATCAACCTAATTTTTGCCAATACTTTAATGTTTTTCCACTATCACTAATATAATAGATAATCCAGAAATATATTTTAACATCAGTCACATATGGAAACATAAAATGGGACAAAGAGAATAAGTTCACTTTTGAAGGATTTTGTAAAAGTTAGAAGTATAAATTCACAATTCATAAATTAAGGTGTAATCACTTTGACCTTTCCGTGAGAGTAATATTCATAAAATTGATTATTATTCATAAATTGATTAATAATACTTCGGAGTAAGTCAATAAAAGGTCAAACTTTGTGGCAATTGTCACATGAGAGTAAACGAGAATGCAAGCTAACACGCAAGAAAACAAGGAACTACAAACATCGAATTTTGAACATTTCTTAGTACGGACGGAGCAGAAAGGAAGCATTTCAATCCATACAATTCCTATTCTACCAAGAAAAAGAATGTAAGGTTTTTTGGTCATATAAGAAGCACATAGTCTACAGAAGATGGAGATAGAGAGAGAGCACAGAAAACAGAGAACGTACGAACACTATTCGTCGGAGAAGGAGATCGTGGAAGTTCGCCGCCGAGGGAAAGTGGTGGTCCTTCGATCAACTCTGCTGTCGTTAGGCGGGCTGGAATCGGAATTTTGGGTCCAACTGAGGAATATTCATTCGCGGTACGCCCTAACTGCTAGAAAAAATCTGGGCTGGATCAAAAGTATCTTTTCAGGCCTATAAATGTGGTATAGTCTAAAGGAAAATTACAGCCCAAGGTCTTTCGGCCCCAACCATCTAATCTCATTTTTTTATAAAATAAGAGCCATCTAATTTATAAAATTAAAAAAATTTACAGACAGAAAATATATAATGCGTTATATTACAGCTAGGCAGAGACGAGTCGTGCTAGCACTGGCCTAATGACATGAAAATTGGTGATGCATGCTTATAACTTTTTTGTGAAAACAACAGTAGGAGAAGTGTATGCACAATCAATTAATGTATCTATTTGAAGTAATGGGGAATTGTTAGTGC
Source organism: Datura wrightii (assembly GCA_035772735.1). NCBI lineage: Eukaryota > Viridiplantae > Streptophyta > Magnoliopsida > Solanales > Solanaceae > Datura > Datura wrightii. The sequence goes on along the minus strand of JASDFA010000008.1, from coordinate 107,513,572 downwards.
TTACACCTCAAACAAAGAAGAGGAGAAAGACAGTCGACCTTTGCCAAAATGTTGGGTGAAGAGATAAAAGAGGAGCATGTTAATAGTGATATGCACCATGGCTCCCATAAAAGCAGTAGTAACAATTAACAAGATCTAAGATAACAAAGCTAGTAGAAAAATAAATTGAGTGTATCAGTTCTACTAAGCAAATATTACTGAAGTAATATAAGCAACATTCAGAATCAACAGTTAAAGTCAAAGTTTCAGTACCTTAACTTGCCACTCAAATGGAGGGTTGTAGGTACAACCTTAGAACTTAGATTCCTTTGTTTTTAAAAAAAGAATCTCCAGGTGAACCCTAGTGTGTTGTATTAATATAATGCACAATACCAGTATATGTGCACACGTGTATTCTCTAGATCTTTCCACCTTCACTCTTGTGCATATCTCCCTTGTACATATCCTTTGGAATTTTCTTTTTCTTTCACGGCCGCTTTTTTCTCTTCTTGCTTTCAATGGAGTTCCGCTTGGTATTCTTCGATTTTTCATTTTTCCTCTTTTTTTCCTTCACCCCTACTTTCTTGCTTTTTCCATAGAAATTCCTCTTTCTTCTTTATCTGTCTTTTGTTTTCTTTCAAATATTGACAGACTTAATTGAGAAGATAAAGCGAAGCAAATCATGGATATATTTAAATTATTTTGTTACAGGTATTGTGAATCAAGAAAGCATCAAAAGATGAAGGGTTGAATGAATAAAACACCTGAGAAAAAGGTGTGGAGGATACCTTTCAGTCTTCCTTTGTGAGAATCTGCTTAAGTTTGCGTTTGCTGCTTTCGGCGCTGGCTATTGCAGTGATTGGTAATGGCTAATTGCTTGCATTGTCTTTGTTGGCGAGTGACAAGATGAACAACTTTGCTGGGAGCATATCTTGAGCTTTTGCAAATAATTTCTTTCATTTGGATATTAAATATCTTTCCCAGCAGCTCATTTTGTATGGTTGTGAGAGGTAACAATTGTTTCTAAAAGTGTCAAAAGCACTAATTATATATAACAAAAAATTAAATGTTGTTGGATTCTTATATTTTGGAAACAAGTATAAAGAGAGCATTTTATTAAGTATTAGAACAGTGGTTTGAGTAGTTTACCTTGACACATCGTATATTATAAATTTCTGTTGCAGTCAGAGATAACAATTGTTCTTCAATTTGTTCTGACATTGTTGCCATTGTAGAACCAGTACTGTCTCGAATAGTAACTTCAAATTGGCATTTGTTCAATAAAACGATAGCAATAAGTATTTATACCAAATGATATGTTGTTTAAATTCTCTAGCTTTAAGTATAATAGGAGAGGTCATGAAATAAATAAAAGGATTGGTAGAAGATATCAATGAATATGTTGTGTAAAAGAAAAGATAAATTCTTATTTTTTTAAAAAAAAACATATTCTAGTAGGTTTGTGTCTCATGCGATGAAGCTATAAGTTTTGTAATTATTTGAGCATAACAGATATAGAAACTACTAAAGGTAGTAAAGAAACAAAAATAATAACTATTGATTCATCAGCTAAGATATTTCTTAAAAGTTAAAAACTAAGTGTGTTCTGAGAGAGGAAAAATCTAAGTAGGCCATTCAAAATGAATATCTGTAGCTATTAACAATAAATTGATAGGTGCTATAAGAAAATCTTGCACAGATCTATCAAGGAGAGAGAATGGAGGTATTAGAATTCAGCAATCACCTGGAGTTGTTAAATCCCAATTGGTTCTTATATCACACAAGCTCCTCACTTCTTTTCTTCCTGGATATTCTAGTTCAATACTTTCAGTGAGAAGCAATATTATGTGAGTCAAACCTGAATAATCAAGAAATCATGTATAATGCATTCAATTGCTTCACAGCAGCATGGAAAAGATATATGAATACTACTGCCTGCAACTATGATAGAACAATTGCTAAAATAGGAGTAAAAAAGTTTTAAAAAATAAATAACTTGGGTTAAGCCATGTGTACGAAGTAGCAGCTAGGTCATTCCGATTTTAATCAGGATCTTACTAATAGTGAGAAAAAAAGAAAAAGATACTTCAATTACAAAATAGAAAATAAGAGAACTCCTCCTGCAATCTCCTACACTCACGTTATTTCTAAGAAAATAAGAGGAAATAGAAAATATTTTAGTTAAAAAATATTGCTAAGATTTACTGTCAACCTAAATTAATAAACATTGACGTTGAGCCTCCTCCAATCTTTCATACCCAATATAACAAAGCATAAACCAAAAGAGAAATACGCAAACATGTTTCTACAAAAAAAAAAGGATATAGATGCAGCATATTATTCATGGAATGAAACTGTTAGTTACCAAGAAGTACTTTAGGTGACAGAATGTGAGTAGTTAATCAAAGGAAACACTATCTAATACGAAGTTGGTTGATAAAGGTTTTTCTGGTTTCGAGGCTTTATAATGGTATTAGTGTTCCTAGACAGATAAAGACTGATATAAAGAAGAAAAATCAGATCACAATGTAACAGGAAAGAAGGAAGATTGGAGTGTGTCATACTGGATGAATTAGGTAGTATAAACTGATAGATATCAAGTTCGTTGTATATGTCCATAGTTGCTAACAGGAAAATCGTGTTTCTTTAAACGAGATGAGATGCATAGGTTAAGATTATGTACGGATGAAAAGAAAAACAGAGACGAATTTAAACTGAACTACATAGTTATTATATTATTTAGATTTTAGCAATCATAAAACATATGTAGATCAAATTCAGTTCAATAACCCCAAAAACAGAAAGATCTAATTAGATTATTAAATTTTTTTCAGTGTCTGAATAATGATGGAATCTTCACAAAATTAGTGTTGATGCATTTAAATCAAACACAAATAATTGATTTCCAAAAAATATTGGTGAAATGAATTTTTTAAAGGTAAAATATATTGATTTTGTGTGTATAATGCACGGTATGCTATATTGTAAAAGTTGTATCTTAGATAGGTTGTTAAAAAGTTAGGTGCTAGAAGGGTTAATTATTTACGTTGAATTGGTACAATCAAGAATCCTAACCTCAAGATCAGTAGTCATACTATGTATTAGCCTTATTTTAAATCAACATAAGATTAAAATATTTGTATATCAACACAAGTAGTTTCTTCATAAATGTACAATCTTGTATCTCTAAGTATATGGATTATACAGGAAAAAGAATGAAAAGAATGGATTGAATCTTTTTATGAATAGAAACAATTATAGTTTTAAATGTTTCTATATGCATAAATAATGATTTGATAAAATAAAAAAATGTGTATACCTGGGTATAAGATGTGTTGATCAGTGACAGTTTGTGCAGTAGAATGCTCTCTGAATGTGATTTCTTGGGAAAAGCTGTTTATAGGTAGAGCAAACTAAAATGCAGAATTGTCGGTCCTCGTTGCATAATGACAATTCAGCTTGCACATGAAATATTTGGCCCTTAACCAGCGTAATAAAGGATAAATTTTAGCAACAAATTAAGTTTAGAAACTAAATTTTAGAGCCATGTAATGCATGTTATGATTTTTACCGAAGGTTGTTGTTGGATGTCGATAAGAGGTATGATGTGTTCTTCAAAAGAAACAAATACAGGAGAGCCTGTAGTAGTTGTACTCTTTGTTGCTATGAGTTAAGCATTGGCTCCATTGTTTTGGCCCTGTATATAAGTTAAAATTTTCAAGTTATGTTTCTATAGATATATTTATTTGTAACAGAAATAAATATTCAATACCATGTTTTCAGCTCAATTGCCTGCGGGTATGGAGGATTGATATGAATTGTTGTACCTGTTAGAACATGCGCAGCAGAAGCAAGCATGAATTAGATCAACAATCTTACATGAATCACTAGATAACAACGACGAGTTAGATTACGAAATACTAACCTCTTGAATCTTTCACACAATGCGTCCAACTCGCTCTCCAGGTCTGCAGTCTTCTACTATGTCCTCGATAATATCCGAGTGAGAAATACTTGTGTGGCAAATACTGCTTCTCAGAAAAGGTGTTTCTTTCAAGAATAAAAAAGCCTATTTATAATCACGTTTTTAGGGTATAAAATTCTAATCCCAAAACGTATAGGATTCCTCCTTTTTCTGTACGTTTTTAAGGGTGTAAAATCCAAATGTGTACTACTCACCTTTTATGAAGTTGTCCAAAATCTTGTAGGATTTTACTACTTCAAGAAAACAGGTTTCTTATTTTTCCAAGTTCTTTGATTATTGAGACATAGTACGGACCACAAATTTAATTAGTGAGGCTTTAATTATAGTATTAATTCGAAATAATGAATGAATTAACCTACCATAATAAATCACAGATTATTCCACTAAAAATCCGTAATTGCACTCCTCGATATAATTTCAAAAATCAATCATTAAATTCTTATTTAACTCCCCATGTTAAGATTACAGATACCAACCAATCGAATTAAATTTCTGATCATTTAATTTATTGATCAACTTAATCCTTTATTCAAACGCTTAACTTATTTCATGTGACGGATATAGAATCCACCTGCAGAGTTTTCACATGAAACCTTATAAGTAATCATAAAGGGGTATCATTAATCTCAAGGTCGAGACATGAATTCCATCAACTAACTATTATTTCACAAATATCATTTGTCATCATCCAACCTATCGGGAATATTTTAACTCGCGAAAGAGTTTCACCCTTTGATAGATCAAAACAACAAGCAAATGATATTGATCATAATAGTTATGTCAAGATTAAGAATATAAATACATTTAGTGATCTAGAGAATTTATTTTACTAAGTCAGACAAAAGAAAACTATTCTCTACTTGGTCTGTTCAATACATACAAAATGTACACGCACAAGAAATTGGAATAATACCATTCTCATAATCAAGATAAATTATATTTAATTCCGTGCTACAATCATACCGATGGATTTGTCCAATTCTCATCTTAGGTTGTGAACATATACAAACTTTATACTTATAAGAACCGATGATTTAATCTTCTGTGTATAAGCTAAACTCTATACACTAAATCGTCTACTATATAAGTAAAGGACACACATGCAAAATGGATCTATTCAAAACAAGACTTTATTTATCCAACAAATAAAATGAAAGTCTTACATAAAACTGAAATATAATACTATACTAAACCGCATGGTTAATAGTATATCCTAACAATCTCCCACTTAGACTCATAATCATGCGCCTACAACTTTAACGCTCATTCCTTCTACATGCTTATCAAAAGGCTTCTGTGACAAGCTCTTTGTAAATGGGTCCACCAAATTGTTCTCCGATGCAATCTTCAAAACCTTCACATCTCCTCATTGAGTTATGTCCTGAATTAAGTGATATTTTATCTCAATGTGTTTGCTTCCTTTGTAACTTCGTGGTTCCTTTGAGTTTGCAACCGCGCCACTATTATCTTAGTAAAGTGTAATTGGTGCTTCAATTAAAGGAATCACTCCAAGCTCTTTTAGGAAGTTCCGAAGCCAAACAGCCTTCTTAGCCGCCTCAGAGGCAGCTACATACTCGGCTTCCATGGTGGAATCAACAACACATGATTGCTTGATACTCCTCCAACTTATGGCTCCACCTCCTAAGGTAAACACATATCCTGAGGTAGATTTTCTAGAATCTCTATCAGACTGAAAATCTGAATTTGTATACCTAACGGGCACCAGATTACCTGAGTGAAAAACCAGCATGTAATCCCTAGTCCTTTTCAGATACTTGATTATATGTTTAACTGCAGTTCAATAGTCATTTCCAGGATTTGAATGATATCTACTAACCATGCCAACAGCAAAGCAGATGTCAGGTCTAGTACATAGCATAACATACATGAGACTCCCAACAGCAGAAGCATAAGGGATCATCCTCATCCTCTCTATCTCATCAGTCATTTTAGGAGACTGATCCTTCGTTAGAGAAATTCCATGTCTAAAAGGAAGAAATCCCTTTTTGAAATTTTGCATGCTAAACCTGGCAAGAATCGTATCAATATAAAGTGCTTGAGACAAGCCTAGTATCCTTTGCTTGCAATCTCGCATGAGCTTGATCCCAAGGATATGAGCCGCTTCACCCAAGTCTTTCATATCAAAACGCAAGGACAACCACTCTTTGACCGATTTCAACATGGTCACATTATTTCCTATGAGCAAAATGTCATCCACGTACAGAATCAAAAATGCTACTTTATCTCCCTCCCACTTTTTATAATGCATGATTCGTTCTCACATTGATCAAAATCAAAAGTCTTAATCGAATTGTCAAAACAAGTGTTCCATGCCCTAGATGCCTGTTTCAACCTATAAATAGATCTTTTTATCTTACACAACATATGCTCATTGCCACTTTTCACGAAAACCTCTGGCTGTGCCATATATATGCACTCATCAAGACTTCCATTAAGAAAAATCGTCTTGACATCCATCTGTCAGATCTCATAATCATAATGAGTAGCAATGGATAAGAGAATTCTGACGGATTTAAGCATGGCCACCAGCGAAAAGGTTTCCTCATAATCAATCCCTTCTTTTTGAGTAAACTCTTTTGCAACAAGCCTAGCTTTAAAAGTCTGCACTTCTCCATCCACCCCTCTCTTTTTCTTATAGATACATCTACAGCCAATGAGTTTTAATCCTGCAAGTGGTTCTACAAGATCTAGACTTGATTGGAGTACATAGACTCCATTTCAGATTTCATAGCGACTATCCATTTTTCAGCATCTATATCTTGTAGTACTTCGGGGTAACTAAGGGGTTCAGTATTAGGTTCTTCAGGTATTCTATCATAAGATTCTCCCAAGAGCGCAAACCAAGTGGGTTTTCTAATAACACTCCCACGACGACGACTCACTACAAGATCATTAATCTGATCTTGCGGTGGAACCACAACATCACTTTCGGAAACTAAATCATGATTATCACGAACTTCTTCCCCAAGCACAGGCTGCTCACAAGTGCAGGCTGGTCAACATTGCACCCACTATCTTGAGGTAGTGAGATGTCCAACCCTTGCACTTGTGACTCCCGTTGCTTATTGACATCTCTCCCACTACAATAACGGAGTGGTATGTCAATACTTTCTTATGGATTTTGTTCTTGAGACACATCATTTGTTATTCCATTGTTCAATTCCTGTAAAGCGAGTTTACTTCTCGGAACATGGTTTATTAAATAGTCCTCTTCCAGAAATTTGACATTTGTTGTAGTAATAACCTTCTTTTATTTAGGACGGTAAAAAAAACCACCTTTGGTCCCTTTTGGATATCAAACGAAGACACATACTTTTGTCCTTAATTCCAACTTATCAGTTTTTTCCTTTAGCACGTGGGCTGGACAACCCCATACCCAAATGTGTCTTAGACTTGGTTTTCGTCTAGTACACAATTCTATTGGAGTTAAAGATACTAATTTAGAAGGAACCAAGTTCAATAGGTAGTTTGCCGTGTCTAATGCATATCCCTAAAATGAAGAAGGCAAATCTGAATAACTCAACATTGATCTTACCATTTACAAAAGAGTTCTATTTCTTCTCTCTGTCACACTATTTTGTTATGGTATTCCTGGAGCAGATAATTGAGATGTAATTCCACAATCTGATAAGTATTTAATGAGTTCAACAGAAAGGTATTCACCACCACGATCAGATCGTAATGATTTAATATGTTTATCATGTCGCTTTTCTGTTTCTGCCTTAAATTCTTTGAACTTGTTAAAACATTCAGATTTACGGTGCAACAGGTAAACATATCCATATTTAGAGTAGTAATATGTGAAGGTCCCGAAATACTCAAAACCACATCTTGCTTGTATATTTATAGGATCACACAAACCAGAGTGAATTAATTCCAACTTATCTTTAGCTCTATCTCCTTTACAAGGAAAAAGTCTCTTAGTCATTTTTCCTTCTAAACAGGATTCACAAGTTGGTAGTGCCTCCACTTTCAATGAACTCAAAGGTCCATCAGAGACCAACCTTGAAATCCTATTTAGATTTATCTGACCTAGACGCAAGTGTCACAAGTAAGTTTGACTCAATGCAGAAACACGTTTTCTTTTATTTGACAGATTGATGTTATTTAGTTCCTTTGGTTGCAGCAAATTAGGAAGTGGTTCAAGCACAAATAGATCATGCACTCTAGCAGTAGTATAGATAAAATGCTTGTTAAATTTGATAACAATAGAATTATTACCAAAATATATATTATAACCAGCATCCATCAATTTTGAAACTAAGAGCAAATTCCTTCTAATAGAAGGTACATAGAGAACATCTTTTAAATCTAAAACTCTAGAACTACTAAAAGAAATACTAATATCTCCTAAAGCTAAAGCTAGTGCTGGTTTGCCATTGGCTTGAAAAATGCAAATTTCATTCTCACTTAACAGTCGTGTTTCCTGAAACCCCTGCAAATAAGTGTAGACATGTTTAGTGGTTCCCGAATCTACAGCCCATAGCATCGTAGAAACAGCCTCTAAATAAGTTTAAATGACATTTAAGTAAGAAGAATTACCTTGTTTGTTCAATTTAGCCAGATAGTCAGAACATTGCTTCTTCTGATGCCCAAGCTTCTTGCAATGATAGCAGTTGCCTTTTGGCTTAGCCACACTACCATTTGCAATTCCATATGCCTTGCGAGGTCTCTTCTTTTCCTATCCGCCTTTCATCTTAGAAGGAGAAGGAGCTCTCTCGATATTCAATGTCACAACAGGAGTTTGTTGTTTGATAATGGACTCAGTCGCTTGTAGCTCATTCAACAATTTTACTAGAGACAGATCCATCTTGATCATGTTATAGTTCAAGTAAAATTGTTGAAAACTGCCAGGTAAAGCCTGCAGGATTATCTCAAGTTGATATTCCTTATCAATTTTAGCTCCAAGGATTTCAGTTCATTAAGACCAATAATTTTATGAACATGGTCCCTCACGGACGAACCTTCAGCCGTTTTCGTGTTCAAAAGGGCTTTCATGGCTGTCTGCTTTGCAGCACGATTATGATCACTGAACATATCTTTGAGACTTTCAAATATATCGTAAGCAGATTCCATGGAATGATGTTGATGTTGCAAAATCTTCGATATTGAGGCAAGAATGTAACATTGCGTCATCTCATCAGCCTTAACCCATTTTTCATAGGCTTTGATTTGGTTCATGGTGGCATTCTCAGGTTTTTCAGGGCATTCCTCAATCAATACAAAATTATACCCTTCAGCAGTTAGGAGAATATCCAAATTTCTTTTCCAGTCAATATAATTCGGGCCCTCTAACTTGTTTTCTTTTAAAATAGAGGCGAGAGGATTGAACGAAGCTATTATTAATCTGGGAGGTAAAAAAATATCAAATAGATCATTAAGCATGCTACAAGAATATTTAAATTCATGTAAACACATAACACATACAACCATGCATATTGAATAGCTAGATTCGATAGGGAAACTTAACCATTCATGCAAACTTTATGAGTTATGACAAATGTTTACCCCATAAATCAAAACAGAACTAACTCAGTTGGAGAGTAAACTGCATATTTAAGACATGTAAATATCGAATAATATAAATCTCTGTTCCATTGAACCAACATGTAACTCAATTGGAGAGTTAATACAAGTTTTCAACAACAGGAGACAAGCAAACACACTAATCCGGTAATGAATCTATTCGATGGGGAAAGAAGACCAATGTCAACATGTAAACTCATTACATTACTGTTACATACCAATGGAGACCATAAGGATTGAACCCTAACAACACTGGTTGTAAGAAACTAATATTTTCTCAATTTTTAATATTTCAAAAAATAGAAAAATGCCTAAAAATTGATCAAAGCGACTCTGAATGGCCAAACAATGATGTTAGTCATGGCATAATAGTGAGTATTTCTCAGTGGGTCGTTTTCGATGAACCTACCAAATTTCAGGTCAATCGGAGTTCATTAAAATTTGACACACTCCAATACCGACCAAAATGGTAATGCCATGCGCGCGCCTCGGCAGCGCCCTACGCCCGAACTGGAAGCCTAAAAAATTTTATTTTTTTCATTTCACAAATATATCATAAATTATTTATATAAAACAATTTTTCAAACACAAAAACCATTAAAACACCCGTTTTCATCTATGATACGATTCATGCATTCATGCCAAAAAGACAATACACAAAATAATCTTTTTCATGAATTTTTCAAATTATCTAGGTAGATGTAAGTCGGCTCTGATACCAATTTTTAGAACATGCGCAGCGGAAGCAAGCATGAATTGGATCAACAATCTTACATGAATCACTAGATAACAATGACGAGTTAGATTACGAAATACTAACCTCTTGAATCTTTCACACAATGCGTCCAACTCGCTCTCCAGGTCTTCAGTCTTCTACTATTTCCTCAATAATATCCGAGTGAGAAATACTTGTGTGGGAAAATACTGCTTCTCAGAAAAGGTGTTTCTTTCAAGAAGAAAAAACCTATTTATAATCACGTTTTTAGGGTATAAAATCCTAATCCCAAAACGTATAGGATTCCTCCTTTTTCTGTACTTTCACACGTTTTTAAGGGTGTAAAATTCAAATGTGTACTACTTACCTTTTATGAAGTTGTCCAAAATCTTGTAGGATTTTACTACTTCGGAGGTGTAACCATTTCTAATTGTTCAACAATTGCTTCTATCGATTACCCAAGTAAAGTAATGAATAGGATTTTCATATGTCTTGGTTGATTCTTTGACGTTTGCCATCGACACCAAATATGTTTGAAAAGGAATGAACATATCTTCATAATTTACTATCTATGTCGAACATAATGACTTCGACTTGAGTTTCCTATAAGAAAAAGAATAAAGTTAGAATATTTAGCAATCAATATTATATCTTTAATATTAATCAAAATAAAATATTTTGATACCAAAAAAGTTTAGAAGCCATGAACATTAATTAGTTTATCTAAATTATAATATAAGTTATCTGCCGAGGCATATTGTAAGATATTTGAATAGTTAAAAATACAGATTTTGCAATTCAAAAAAGAAAAAAGAGAGAGAAAAATGGCTGACACACTCAAATAAATATAGCAGAGTAAATTAGAAAATCTTAGAAATAAGAGAATGAATGTTGACATTGTAGTATTTCACAGTCAGATATAGTGTTTTATGAACAATTAAATCAATTATTAAATTTTAAAATTGTGCAAAAATATACATTGATTATGCCCGTGGCAAGAGCAATCCAAAAAATAAAATGTTACAAAATAATAATACAAAAAAATTGTTGTTGTTTATTTGAAAGTCAAAAAAAAAATTAAGTATGGATTAGAGGAAATAAATTATATTCAAAACCAAATAAAATTATAATCAACATTTGTTGATTCGATCGTTATAGCGATATATTAATCGATCAAACAAACGCACAAATAGATTGAACCACTAATATGAATATATTTGTCAATTAAATGATAGATACCTCTTCATCCTGTAATATCATGAGCTGATATCTTTTGGTTTTTTCTTTGTTGCTTCGAGGATAACCTTTATCTATTACTTGAACTTTACAAGTCCATTCTTCTGTAGCTGAAGTAATCTTGTTTATATTATGTTTGTCCGTCATATCCAATTAATTTGAATATAAATATAAAAAATTAATCAACATTATGAAGAAAGTAAGAATGGTTGTAAGGAAGAAAATATGAAGCTAAATAAATTTGAATATTAGATTTACTTGCAAAAAATATAATATAATTTCAAGAAAAAGCTTTTTCAATTATTTCATCATAAACAATATTATATGTAGATTGATCATCATTGCTATCAATAGTGGGAGGTCTAATTAATATTTTTTCACATTTGAAACTTTTTGCTCTTGACAAAGCAACATACAATTGGCCATGAGAGAAAATAGGTTCGTGTACGTAAATACCAACAAAATCTAAGATTTGACCTTGAGCCTTATTTATTGTCATTGCAAAGCACAATTGTATTGAAAATTGTGTTCTTTTAAATGGAAGAGGTAATTTTTCGTCTTGAGATGTTAATAGCGGTATTCGTGGAATGAATACATACGTATTTTTAAAATCACCACTAGATATAGTAGAACTAATAATATGTGATCTGAAATCATTACATATTAAATGTGTTCCATTGCATAAACCTACATAGGGATTTAAATTTCGCAATAATATAATTGGACAATTTCTTTTTAAGGTTAATTTGTAAGGAGGTAGACCAGCATGATTTAAAGTGTGCAGCAAATCTTCATATTCACTTTGATCTTTTGGATCCATGGTCTCATCAGTAGCTAGATACGTTCTTTCAATAGTTGGAAATTGAGTGATAACATATCATTTATTTCATCAACGAAATCATTTTTTGTAGTTAGAATAGCACGGGAGGTAACAAAGAAAATACTTGAATGAGAAGTATGCAAATCAAGATAAGTAACTTTAAATAAAAGGTTTAATGAATCTCTTTCATTGGTGAATCAAATGATCAAAGAATGGGGAATTTCGATTTTACCTTTCTCAGATTTTCTTTCTGTTCCATTACCAATTCTCATTAAGTATTCACAGAAAGCAGGATTCGCTTTTGCACGCACATTTTCTTGTAGTTGTAATTTTTCAAATTGGTTCCAAATTTCAGAGCATAGTAAACTTTCACGCACAAAATCTTCTCTTTTTCCACTATGGACAACTGGAAGAGTTTGTCTAAAATCACCACTAAGAACAACTACTTTTCCTCCAAATAGCATATATGTTCCCATTAAATCTTTTAAAAGTAGATCTAAAGTTTCGGCTATTTCTTTTTTGGCCATTGAAATTTCATCCCACAGTATAAGTTTTGCATCACAAATTAAAGATGCTAAAGAACTTTGCTTGCTAATGTTACAACTGAACTTTCCATCGATATTGATAGGAAATTTAAAACGGAAATGAGCAGTTCGACCACCAAGGAGAACTGAAGCTGCAACACCTGAACTTGTAGTTGCTAAAGCTATAAATCCTCTATATCTAACAGTTGCTAATAAAGCACAATATAAAATACTTTTACCAGTTCCTCCAGGACCGTCGATAAAGAATGCACCCATTTTATTTGAAAATATTCTATCTAGAATTATATTGTAGGCTCTTTTTTGGGCAATGTTTAGTTTGTTTTGTAGTAGCAAATCATCTTCACTGACAATAATATTTCTTTCAAAATAAACTTCTAGCTTCTTTTGCTAACATGGATGATTTAATCGTTTGTGGAATTAGTTCAAATTCATTAATATCGCGACCAATTGAATGAAGAATATCTTTAATATGATTTAAACACTTTATAACAGATTTCTTTTGTATTCATATTTGCAATTTTTGTAAAATCTTCTGACAAAGGTGCTTCAAATTTTTGTCATAATTCTTTTGGACTACTTGGATTACAGTAGATTAATAACATAGCAAATAAATGTCTAAGAGTTGATGGCATTTGGTAACTTACTGCCTCAGACAGATAATCTTATTAAATTATTATCTGAAAGTAGCAATCTTCTTTTTTCGGCTGATTCTCTAAATGTGACACAATATGTTGTTTACCGTTAGCAAATCTTCATATGATTTTGGGCCTTTTATGTTCATTAAGAGTAGTCTAAGGTAGTATCTTTTTCCTTCGGTTGGATAACAAGTCACAACACGTCCAATAGCATGTCCTCGTCTACGATGTGTCCATATTTTATCTGTTGTTGACCACACAAAATACTCGAAAAATCCTCTATATAGTAAGTTTAAATTCTTAGCAACGTCATTTATTTTGTTCATTGTGAAAAATTCAGTTAACATTATTTTTTGACTAATTGAATTATTTATAATGTTACTGATATTATCAGTGCTTTTGAAAGAAACAAGTTGTTGTCCATCAAGATATAATTGAAGGTTGTATACATTTGGAGACATTTCATTGATAGGAAAAGCGAATATACGCCATGATGCTTAAGGTGCAGAAACCGATTGAGCAGATTGATATTCTTTTATCTTGTCTATTTCTGTGTTTATATCGTTGCTGTGAATTTGAAATGCGATTTTATCACGTCCTTTACATATATATTTATAAATGTACTTGATGATTTTAACATCTGAGCAAATTTCCACGTTTATAGGACAATTAAATTTAGATGGTAAAAGAGAATTGTAAGGAACAACCCATGAATTATCAAGAAGATGTCCTCTTATTTCCACATAGTTTCTTGTATTTCGTCTTCTATAAATTGGATATGAACTTTTTTCTTTTGTTGTTTCGTTAGCGAAATCTTTTTGGATACTTAAACTTAAAACAACCTTTTTTTATACAAGGACTTGCTGGATTTAATTCACCACAAGGTCCGTACATCATGTGTTGTGTAACAAGTGTATATAAATTGAAATTTATTTTGGGATTTGGCAACTCTGCATAGACAAATCGATCATATACTTCAGCAATAGATATTTTATAGTCTTTATGAAGTATGATTAGGAAGTGAGCATGAGGAAGTCCTCGTTTTTGAAATTCTATTGTATACATAAATGGTGCAACTTTACCGAATATGTATTTTTCAATATCTATTTTTTTAATTCCTCCAGATTTGCACGAAAGCCACCGTATATTAGATTAGGTCTATTTTGTGTTTGATCAGTTGGTAGAAGATTTTCTTTAATCTCTGTTCAAGAGGGATTGCATGTAATGGTTAAGAATATATCAGGTCTTCCAGAACATTGCACCAACGCGATAGCGTCCATGTATCACCAACGCATATCTCTTAGTCCTCCTGTGAAGCTAAGTGGAAGAAAATTGTGCTTATCAACTTGTGAAGCATCTCTTTCACCTCGTCGTAGAACATCTAGTAGTCCTCTTAGTATATCAATTCTAAATAAGTCTTGATTGAAAGAAACAAAATCTAATCATTTAGTCTCAATCTTTTGATCCACTATGTATTGCTGAAATAATCTTTCTAAATGTATAACTATATTTTCATCGTCTCTCATTTGAATCTTATAGCAATAATATTCACGACAAGAAACACTTTCTTTTTCATTTTTTTTTGGCATAACTTCAACTTCTATATTAAAAAATCCATCAATTTTAGCCATATTTGTTACACTGGTAATTTTTCTTGTTCACAATATTTTTGCCTGGAGGAAGAAGCCGCCCGAGAGTTAATATTTTGAATACACAATTCCATCCATTTTGACCGTACGAAGATAAAAGGGGATATTGCAATGGATCATAACAACCATAGTAATAATTTACCAACTGACTTTTGTTGCTATTTGTGTATACACGAATATGTGGTGTAGGAATACAAGTTTTAGAATCTTGTTCTACCCATATTCCAGCAACTTCTGATGTAGTTGGTAAATTATACACTCTCTGATCTAAACCAACATCAGATTTCAAAGCGATGTAAAAATCACATAATTGTGGAATATCTATTAGTGATTTTAGAAATATAGAATATGGATTACTTCTCAATACTTCCATCAAGTTATTTACAGTACATTCATTCAATTTATTGGAACAGGTCATGCGATTTCTTAATTCATTTTCACTATCAAAGTAGTATAACTGGAAATGTCTTTCATTTTGATTAGCTGGCACTAAATCACTTATGAAATGATATATTTTCCCTTAAACTCGTTGATATACCTTTATATTTTTTTGCTAGCTCTTTGTCATCACTAACTTCAAGAGACGTGAAAGCGAAAATGTTATTACATGTTTTTATATAAGTTCGGAAATCTTCAGACTCCATAGTTTTCTCTAAATATAAATTTTTTAATTTTGTGAAAACTTGATGAGAGATAAGTTGGACAACACCATTGCTGCAATAAAATGCTGACGTCTCATACTCAAATCTTTTGGCACCACAAAATTTACACCTAGGTACTGTTTTTAGTGTAACATAATCCATAGTTGGTTCCATATTTTCCAAGCAACTAATTTCTCCAAAATTATATCCTGCACATTAAAGGTATACCTTAAGACTACTTTTATTTTATATAAATGATTTTGAATTGCATTTCGTCTAGCTATCTTACCTGTGAGAGAATGTTGCTCACTTGAAGCAGCTGGAATCGCAGCTTCGGAGCATGCTGCATTACCGAATAGGGCGGTACTTGAACTGGCAGCAGAGAAGATACCACTTACTATAGCATTGTTTGTCCGCGCTCAGGCTAGGAAGGTTTCTTTTTTATCAGATTGCATCATTTTATATAATTCACGCCGCCTTGTCTTTCTAGCAGCATGAGCTTTTTCATAATTTAGATCAGTTTTATTATTTTTGTTTGGCATTTTGACAGAACTTTAATTTATTATTTTTGTTTGGCATTTTGACAGAACTTTAATTTTCCTGAATACCAAGTGCAAATTATATGTTAAATTTTTTTGTTTCTTCTTTAGCATTAGCACATAACAAAACAAATTTATTGCAACATAACAAAACAAATCTATTGCAACACTACGTAAATGCACATATAGCTAAATATAATCTTATCAAGTCAAATCATTTCATATAAAATTCAACGAAGATAAAAAAAAAAGCAAGACGAAGTGCAAACAATAAAATTGGAATAAAGAACGAAGAAGAATATCAACACACATACCTGTAGGTCAAGTCTGGCAGAAACAACTAAGATCCCTGAATTTTACACTACATGATAAAATAATTTTATAATGTAAGCGTAATAGGTTAAGATATCTCAGTCAAATTCACACCAACTAAAGAATAACATTAATAAGATTTTTATACGACCTTTAAAAAAGAACATGAAAAATCTTTCTTTCATTTAATTACCTGTCATACCCCGCCTTGGGGGGTATGACTGGCACCTGGTGCCCTACTAGGACCTAACCTGCTGGACTGTTAAGCCTGGGCACATCTGGTGCCTGGCTGGCTCTGACTCACATTTCTGGAAACAAAGGGCTATATAACGGCTGTAATTACAGCCCCCGGCCCATCGGCCTATAGCCTTCTGTACCTGTACTAGCAGCTGACCAGAAACATATTAATTCAGGGGGGGCCTATGCGGGCCGACAAGGCCACCATGCTGTCTAGTTATCTGCAACTCAATCATAACGTATTAAGAAGCTACGTGACCGGCAAGGTCACCACTACTGATAACTATGGCCCCACACGACCATCACAATAGCAAGAAGGAATGCTAACAACTACACAACTGCACGGCCTCTCACGACCGGCTCATCTGACCACAAGGAATATATACAGACCGCAAGCCTCTAGGAAGAATAATAGAAATGATCGGGACAGGGCCCCGACCTACCCGTACTGTATAACAAAAGGAACTGAACTACACCTCTAGAAATTCAGTCTCCGGATGACAGGAGCTGAATACTCAACCGCTGATGGGGATCACGTGGTATCGCCTGCTCGTCTATGGGTACCTGCAGGCAAGTAATGCAGCGCCCCACTGGGCGTCAGTACCGCTGGTACTGAGTATGTAAAGCAATAACTGAAAGAGATATCTGAAATCAAATACATAACTGACGAAACTGAAATAAGAAGGACTAGATTAACTATCTGATGGTGTAGATCGTACCTGTTCTTACTTATACTGAAGGGAGTAGGAATCATACCTGGAGACGTATCATTATACTACTAATCTGCTCGCATCTACTGTAATATAGCATAACATACATAACATAACATGGCATACACAACCTTACCCGGCCCCCATAAGCCGGGAGGTACAATCAACAGAGAATCTATACCCCTACCCCGGTCATCCCATCTCCTATACTGGCTGTAAGCATCCCGCCGGTCCCCTGGGTATGCACTTGGGCTCGCTGAGCCCCTGACTATAACTGCATCTGAGTCCGGAGGACTCCTGAATCTGCACCCGGGCGTATCCGCTCGACTGGGGTGTGTAAGGGCCGATCAAGGCACAAATATGGGGAAAACTGGCATCCCATCTTCGTCCCCTGGCGGGACGGCATGCCACTCCGTAGAGTGACGTATCCTCGTCCTCTAGCGGACGAGTCGATACAGCTATTAACCCTGGGCGGTCATGGATGCTAGGTAATCCAACCCCAAACAATACAACGGTCTCAACTGGTAATACTGTATGTGTATCTCACATGCTGAGGCTAATAGGGGTAAAGTACCGTATATATTACATGCTGAGCTAATGATAGTAATCTGTACGTAGCTGTTACGTGCTGAGGCAGGTAAATATATATAAATATGAACATAATCCCCTGCCAGACTGTACTGGGGCAAATGCTATACAAGATAATGTTTCTGCTGAAAACTCTGCTGTTTACTAAGTTTCTGTATACACTATATGCTGGACTAGTGATAGAAATATGTACATGCTTAATACCTGCTGAGGCTGGAAGTACTATATATGTATGTACGAATGTAGTCTTTCTGCTGAACTATGTTGTATACCGACTTTCTATAGTAACATGATTTACTATTCCTGACATGTTTTCTAAACTTCATTTTAGTCTGCTATTCTATTTCTGAAGTGCTTTACGGGTATTGCATTACTATACGGGGTTTCAACTGAATACAACCATATCTTAACATGGCATATCACATCACATACTGAGTATACTGGGCAATCTCTAACACTTGCGTTAGAATCTATATCATACTGATAGGTTTCATACACATTACAACCCAATGTTTCTCACATCGTACCAATATTCATAATAACGCAATACTCGACTTCTGATCATCCTACTAGTCTGTAAAATGCCATACTGTCTCAATATTACTTAACTTGCCGAGGAAACTAACTTTACATACCTTGTCTTTGACTATTCGTCCGTCGGACGAGGCTCGGCCGGTACTTCAACTATTTTCTTCCAACTGCATTCATAAATACGTCAATCAATACTAAATACAACTTTATTGTAAAGAGCAACGTTACTTTCGATATAGTTTATAGCCTAAACTCAGGCTTATCAAAAGACGGTCGAAAACTCGCTATTTTTCAGCGGCCCAGAAGGGAGAAGTATTCACTTCTCAGCTAGGAACACATAGACATTAATTTAGAGCAATTCTACTTACCTTAGTTCGGTGGCTCGCCGATTCGTCGGCCGTATTTCACGAAACTAAATCCGTAGAAATGCTCTCTGCTGCTAAATACTTTGGTATCTAGGATTAATTTGAGTTTGGGCAGCGTTTGGCAGCGTAATCGGACGAAAATATAGAATTTTCCTTCGTCTTCCTCTGCTTACTGCGCGTTTCTGGAAAATTTTAAGTGTTAAGTGACTTTAAACCGAAGTGGGGGCTTTATATACTTGGGCCTGAACTTGGGCAACGTGTCACGGAGCCATCGCGGAGGCCTCTCCTCCGTGACACGCTGCCATCGCGGAGGGGCTCTGCCTCGGCTCCTCCCGCGATGGTTCGACGGGTTTCTCGTCCGATCTTTTTCCGGGCCTTTCTCCAACACGTATGGCCTTCAAATATGCTTAACCAACGTGGGAATAGGTCATCTACGTGCCGGGAATTCTACGGGGTGTAACATTACCAAATTGGTTCATCGGATGTGAACAGACCACATGGAATTAAAGCTTTCTTCTGTAACTCTAATTATGGTTCTTTGACGCATATATAACCAAAAATAATATTTGTTGTTGTCGTGTTTGAGTTGGCTTGACAAGTTCCAAATACATACGCACTTAATTTTTCATGACTTGTTAAGATGTGATTAGCGATTATGGACTACTTTGAATACAAGAATCACTAGTCCCATTAGTCAAAGTAAAATTTTAAATTAACCAAGCGCAAGAAAACACCAGTCAATTGTTGTTCCAAATAGTATGATGTTGCAAGGAGTTAAAAATGATGCTAGAAGCGACCTCTGTATCAAATCAAATGCCAGTTGGTTCCACATTATATTCTTTATTTGGAATGAAATGAATCTAGATTATTCAATTTTTGACCAACTTTGATCCCAACTATTGGGATTTACGCTTATCAAATTCAAAACAAGCTAGATTCGCTCAATCTTGATCAGAGGATTATCAAATATCTCAGATGAAACAACAATCTCCAAAACTGAAAAATGAAAATTATATAACACTAAACCCAGAAAGCAGAAATATTCAAAAACACCCAGAACACAGAAAATTCAATAATTCCATCTCTGTGCTTGCATCAACAGCATAAGGGTTCAAAGAAAACACAACAGAGATACCAAAACGTGCAAAATTGGAAGTAAGCAATATGACAGTTCCGTTAAATATTTTTGAACATGCAAGATTTTTCATTAGTTAAATATTCACTTTCCTCTACTAACTCTTTTTGAAATAGCCAAATTGATACCTGAAATATCAATTCTTTCCGAGCCGACGCAGAAGCAACAAAAAGAAACCCAAAACATGCAAGTCGAATCAAAAGCAGTGGTAAAAGAAAAAAAAATGGCGGAGTATATGTACAAGGGAAAGATATGCACAAGGGAGAAGATGGAAAGATCTGGAGAAACTACAACAGTACACGTGTGCATATATAATGTCATCTAAGTGTAAGAATACATAGATGATAAGACAAAAATGCCCTCAAGTTCTAATTAAATAACGAAAAACAGAAATATGAATACTAATATTTGAATGAAGAAGATAATATGAAAGAGACATTAAAAGGCACCACATTTTGTAATAGAGCATGTTAATGTTACCTGATATGTTTTTGTACAAGCAAAAACCTGCACAAATAAGTTAAGGGTAACAGTTATTGTTTGAAACAACATGATACTTCAACTATAAATTTCAAGTTTAATTTTTTTATTATATTGAAAAAGTATTTTTTTTATATATTGCTAAAGTATTCTTCACTATTATAGTATAAAATATGTTAAACATTATGCTAGTTTCTTTAGCCAAATATTACATGTAGGATGTTCTTAATGTTAGAGTCACTAATTCTAATAAGTCAAATACCTAAGACGTGGAAGAAACCATGACGTCCTCAAATCACTTAAGCTTTTAAGACTACAAATATATCCATTTACATGTAGGACATATTTCTCGAATTTCGTTAGAATAAAAACGCTCATGATATTAAGGATCTCAAATCAGTTAGCGAGAAGCATGTTCAATGCAAAATTACTCTACTTAGGTTACATGAAGTACTTAAGAAGTTATCTTAGCTAGGTAAAAAAGAAAATTAAAAAAATGCAAATCATTTAGTAGTAGTCAAAGTTTAGAGACCGTCCAAGACTATCCACCACCTCGTAAAGAGAATACATAGACATAAATAAAGAATTGATGAACGATAATGCACACGAGAGACGACGATGAATGGTCTTGAGAAAAGACAAATGAATATTACTTCTGATCTAAAAATATAGGAAACCAGAGTTGCTTCTGGATTTATTAAGACATGTATTAACACCCTTTTTTGGCTGTCAAAATCAAGACCTCACCCACCCAATTGATTATAACTTAGCTACCACCCTAAGCAGTAAGATTAAATGCAATCGCCACAACGTGATTTTTAAGACTCCTGTAGTAAAGTGGATTCATTATTGCAGTACAAATTCTCAGGAGCACACAAAAAACTTTGGATAGAAGATTATCAAACAGAATAAATACCGAAACAAAGGCTAATGCAGAAAATAAGGTAAGTTGAAAAGCTAATAAGACACCTCTACACCAACCAAACACCTCATTCACCTAAAACATGAGATGTAAAAATCCAGCCAAGGGAACAAGAAAAAAATTAGGAAGTCATTCCACCAAAGAAATTATATAAACAATTACAATGAGTATGTCAACTTCAATTCACTCAAAAAATTTTCATCTAAAAATATTTATATAGTTTAATCAGATATTCTATCTAAAATAAATTATTGCCAGTAATATTTTGAGATGCCAAAGATCTTATTTCACATAAATCGACCCATATAAAAGCATAGAAACAATTGATCGTCAGCCATGAATCGGAGAGAGATTAGACGGAACAATAACGACATTAGCCATGAAAAAATGAAAGAAAATCATATCTGAAATCGGAACATCCAAATAGAAGATGAAGAGAACTGAAAGAGCAGTCTTTGAAAGCCTAAATAAAAATAAAAATCATGCAAAAGGAGCAGATTAAAGACAAATCTCAGTCTAATACTCTAGAGGAAAATTGCAAAAACTTCAATCAATGCAAAAGTTCAACAACGCATGATTACAAATATGAAGAAAACCCAAAATAATCCGCGAAGAAAGAAAGCAACAGACAGATAAAGGAGAAAGAGAAATTTCTATGGAAAAAGCAAGAAAGTACGGGTGAAGGAAAAATGAAAAATCGAAGAATACCAAGCGGAACTTCATTGAAAGCAAGAAGAGAAAAAAGCAGCCGTGAAAGAAAAAGAAAATTCCAGAGAATATGTACAGGGGAGAGATATGTGTTCGGTGCTTTTACTTTGGGTATAAAGCTACACGCAAGTGCACGAGGTCGAACAAGTAGTAAAGTGGCTTAAGTAAGCCAAGTATCGATCCCACAGGGACTGGGATGAAGTGCAATCTGCTCAAGTGTACTATATTTTAATTCTAAAAATGCAGAAAACAGTGTAACCAAAAGTTTGATATTTTGAGTTACAATTTTTATGCTAAATCTAAAACAACTATCTAATGTGAGTCTGAACTATGAATGAGAGCATGCTGAGGTTAAACGAACATGTAATGAAATTAATTATCGACATAATTTGGTTAGTCTTTTCCTCCGGTTGCTAGCCAAGAACTATTGCCAAGAGATTAAAATTCTCGTATTTAACCCCACTTAAGAATCATGAACCATCCACCTACATTCCTGTGATTAAATGCAATTCATGTTCTATCCATACAAACCCGGTTCCTAAATTGACTAATACGACTTTCAGGTATATTTCTACCCTGAAAGTAAATCAATTCTCAATTTTCCCAAACTAAGAAAAGATCATATCCTATTAATTCACAACTTTCCAATTTCTTGCTCTCTCGAGTAAAACCGGACTTTTTAGATGTACATTAACGTAGGCCACACATTAATGCAGTAAGAACAAGAATTAATAGAACAACCATGGAAGAAAAGATGAAAAACCAATATGATCAACAATCACATTTCACTACAATTGTTCATAACCTCAGCAAGAAGATGAATTAGCCACTCATTTATGGATTAAACATCGTTAAATGAGTGTTAAACATACAAGCAATTGAATACAAGAAGAAGGAAAGAGAGAAAAACCCTGATAATTTCGTCCCCTCAATTGGCTGTAACCCACGTTCTTGCTCCATCAAGTCAGAATATTGAAAAATGAACCTAAGTGTTCTATTTATACTATTGGGAATTTTTCCCGGAATAACAAGCAACGTGTCACGGAGTGCATCGCGGAGCACTGCCTCCGTGACACGCTACCGACGCGGACCTTCACTGGAACTGGTGGTCCAGGAAATAAGGCCCAACGTGGCACGACGTGCAACGCGGAGCCATGCCACCGTGCCACGGACCCATCGCGTACCCTCTCTGGAAATTGGGCGAAAATTCCCTATCCAGGCAGAAGGCCTCCGCGATGGCAGTGTGACACGGCTCCATCGCGGAGCCCCTTTATTTTATGCTGTCCACTGCCTTGTCCCTTGCTCACGTCCGAGTCCAACCCCGATATCTTCCAACATGCATTTAAGCTTCCCAAAATTACATTTTACCTGCAAAACAATGCTAATCATGTTGGTTAGTATAAATTCACATTTTATTACCAATTACATGAGAATGTATACACATTGATAGATAAACAAGGCTAAAATTCCACATTTGAGTATCACTTGGGCATATAAATTTGCCCAAGATCAATATGCACAAGGGAGAAGGTGGAAAGATTTAGAGAATACACGTGTGCACATATACTGGTATCTAAGTGTAAGAATACACGAGCAGTAAGACAAAAATGTCCTCAATTTTGAATTAAATGGCAGAAAACGGACATGTTGAAATAAGCCTCTTCTATAATAGTAGTAATAAAATAAAATATATATAGTAATACATAAAAATACTTTTTATGTTTATCAAATGTAGTTTTATCTTACAAAACATAGATTTCGGCTAAGGATTTTACCTTAATTTTGGGCTTCGTTTTTGAAATTGAAAAGATTTTTATGGGTTGATTTTTAGATATCAGGATATTAAATAGAACAATTTTCATAAATAGCACTACATAGTAAAATAATTACATAAAATAGTGTGATTTATTAAAATTATAAAAAGATAGCATGTTTTTCTATTTTATGATACAATTTACTGTAATCATTATAACTGTATCTAAATTCCAAACCCTGTAATTCCTCCTTAATTGGTGTTTTTATTTTTTTAAGGAAAATTGCATAATTAATGAGAGTAAATTACTCTTTCTATGATCTTGGACTTTTTTTCCTATATTTAAAATTTTAAACCAAAATTCCACATCCGTGTAACTTCTAAATATGAAATAGCAGATTTTGAATTTTTTTTTCTTTGGGTGTATTATCGTTGCAGGTTTGAATTTTTTTTTAAAATATACCAATACATGTATCAAAAACTCATTTATCTAAATGGAAGTTATGTATTTCACTATAAATATTGTTACATACTAATAAGCATAAATTTTTTTGATACTTATACAAATATAATACATAAAAACAGTATTATCAGTTTCAATAGTCAAAATTTAAAAAAAAAATGCAGATACACAATCAAAGAATCTATAACATACAGAATTCTATAATGTTAAATGTTTTATAAAAAAGTAATACAGTTGTCATACATTTATGAACATGGTCAATAAATCAATTTATAATTTATTCAAGATAATACTGATACATGGACAATAAATCAAATAATTGACAAAAAATTTCTAAATTGATACACAAAGTAATATGAGTATTTTATATTCATGTATCACTGAAAATATTCATGCATACTAATAACAAATTGGTACAATATATTGATACACACAAAGTAATACTTTGGCACATAACAATTATGAAATTATCATAAATCTGATATTGATACATGTAATCCGCATTGATATACAAAGACAGAAGCTTGAAAAAATTGCAGTGCATCAATCTGTCATTGATACACAAAGACAGAAGCTTGAGAAATCCGACAATAATAAATTGCTAATAAAATGTTCTGCTTCAATTTCTTTGATATTGGTGCAGCAAAGGTTTCTCCATCAGAAAGATTGCTAATCAAATCTGGAGTTTCAATTTCTCCAACAATGGTATCTCTGGAGTAGTTAACGGAGAAATAAGGAGCACCCATCCATCGATCTGGTACAGATCAGTGAATAGATCCGGTATACCAATGGGGAACTACAATTCTCTGCATTTCTTCACCAAAAATTTTAAATCTTTTTTTGCTTTCTCCAGAGATCTGCAATTCTCTACATCTAGATCGTCATGGCTGAAAGGGAGGGGGGGGATCGATAAAAATAATAAAAATTTTGAAAGAGGAAAAAAGGGGGTGATGAGAGAGAAATTGAATGAAATTTTGGGGGATTTGGGAGAGAAATTTTTGGACGGTTACAATGAGAGAATAAAGGGATTAAATTGGAGATAGAACGTAGTAAGTTGAAAAGAGAATATAGAAAATTTTATACAATAGTAATTGTTTTTAGAAAAAATGGTAATACGTTATTTCTTTGATTATTTTGTTATTTTTTATTTTTTTAAATAAATTTGCTAATTATTGTAAATAGCTAGTTAAGTTTTCTAATTTATGTAATTTTTCCTACTAAATATAGGGACATTACCTCTCACAATTACTTTACCTTCCACAATTACTTAAAACTTCAATAGCTTGTTTGCCCAAACTTTTGAGAGGCCAAAAATATTTATTTTTCCTAAAAAGTACATATTTAAAAAAAATATGGTGTTTGACCAAGGTTTTGAGAGAAAATAAGTGTATTCAGGAAGTAGCAGGAACTATTTTTCAGAAGTTAAAAAGTAGTTTCTCCCCAAAAGCATTTATTTGAAAAAACACTTTTATGAAAAATACACTTAGAAATATTTTTTCAAAGTTTGATCAAACACTAATTATTGCTCAAATATATTTTTTAAATTTATTGGTTAAACACAAATTGCTTCTCACTAAAAGCACTTTTTCAATAAGCACTTTTGAAAAAATCACTTCTCAAAATAAGCTGATTTGAGAAGCCTGACTAAACATGCTATAAATTACTAAATATAACATTTTTTTTCTTGTTTACAAAATATAACAAATATATTACAAAATATAACATATTTAATTTTTTTCTAAAAGTACTATTTTCCTTTTCATCCACCTCCTTCTCTTCCTTCTTTATTTCTTTTTCTTTGTTTCTCCAATTTACTTTGCAAATTAAAATCTCGAATTTCATCATTGAGTTTTTTTTAAAGAACTATTTCCCTCCTCCTCCTCCTCATCCTTTATTTCTTTCTTGTTATTTATTTCTCCAATTTACCAAAATTTTATTTGAAAATTAAAAATTTCGAATTTCACTATTTATGAATTTTTGAAGTTTCAAAGTTGAAATTTGATTTTAAAAAATTAAAATAATTTTGGATTGAGTGTGGTTTTAAAAATTTGAGAACATCTTAGGGAGTTTACATCTCAAATTTAGGATTATTTGGTGTAGATTTGATATGATTTGGATAAAACTTCATATTCAATCTCGAATTTCACTATGGATGAAGCTTGAAGTTTCAAACTTGAAGCTTGAAGTTTCAAACTTGAAACTTGAATTTGAAAAATAAAAATAATTTCAAAATGGGTGTAGTTTCAAAATTAGAGAAGACCTTGAAGAGCTTATATCTCAAATTTAGGATGATCTAATGTAGATGTGATGTGATTTTGAATAAAATTATACTAAAGTTATATGAATTTAAGTTTAGATTGTTATGGTCGTATTAAATTTGTATGAAAGTTGTATACAATGTTTGTTGAAGATATATTAAATGTTTAAAAATGTAATATAAATTTTATATTATTAGATACAAATTTCATACCGAATTTGAGCGAATTTTTTAAGCCTTGAGCGAAATATACATATTTTATACTGATTTTTATAAAATATACATATTGTATACTGATTTTATATAATTTTTATACACAGAATTTTGAGCGAGATATACATTTTTATATTATTTTTATACGCAAAAATTTGAGCAAATTTTTTAAAAAATGATGATTGTATGTTTTGTAAACTGAAAAATCTTGGGTATATTTTGTAATATTGGCTACTATTTATATATACTAGATAATTTAAAGTATGCACACTGGCTCAATATAACTACTTATAAATTTTAAATTAATTTAATATAGAGAAAATTTAAATTTTTGCTATTATTTTATCTATTCAAAAAATATGTTAAAAGGTTGTTCATAAAAATATTATATAGCATTTTGATCAATATTTTATTTGTCCCAATTAAAACTTTACCATACCTAAAATATTATAATAAAATAATTTAACTCAAAAATATTTTTAAGAATTGTTCATATCAATTATGAATATATTTATTTTTTAAGTTAAAACACTCAAGATTTAATATTTAGTTTGCATTTTACTATTGCATATGACATAAGTTTATTAGAATTCGAAAAATAATTTATTTATTAGATTTAATAAACTTATATAATAATTGTAAGTCTTTGTGTATTATTCTCTTGAAAGCCAATACTTTTAATTTATTGCTCACAAGTAAAAATTAAAAATAAGAAGTATATGTCATTATCACGTGAAGTTCAATATATAACTCAACTTGTCGATAACCAAAATAATATTACCATGACATAATGTTTGTTTCTTTTATTTTTTTCCTTGAAGAATGATATTCTGTAGCTAATAAGTATCTATATCATTTATATTTAATAAAATGATTACGTGTAATCTCAAATCATAAGTGTATTTCAAATTTTCTATTTAGATTAAACTTTAAATTCATTTAATTATCTACGTATTTGATATCTATAGCTACATAACAATTTATTTTTTAGCTTATATTCTTATTTTATTTCAAAATTTAATCTTATCATTGTTAATCGATTATGTAATTTTAAGTAGGACAAACATTTGTTAATATATTTATTGATTTTAAAGTTAAAATATATATATAAAAAAAGATTAACAATAACTCTATGGACAATATTTTAAAGATATTTTGTGAGTTGAAATAATGTAATAAATTTTTGTGTTTTAGATATTATGATTATTACATCTTAATTTTAAAATTAAAAATTATATTAGCGAATGTCTACCTTTCTTCAATTCATAAAAAATTTAAAAATAAAAATATTTTTTATTTTATTAAAAAAAATTAATTGTTATCTAAATAAATTTACAAGTTTGGATTTTGGAGTATTGAAAATATATATGGATAAAGGTATATTGAAAATTTTTACTTAAATAATGAGTTCAATAAGTTGGGAATTGAGACTTTGGAATTACTGCTATGTATGTACAAAAAGTTTGTCAGCCAAAAAAATGGGCCACTTAAATGGCATGCTTTAAGGTTAAGTACCGAGTGTGCCATTTAAAATGATCAAAATTACAATAATGCTATTGATCGTTCTTTTAAGGCTTTTTTATATAGTAGAAGTGTAATAATTTAATGTAAATATAAAATTTAATTTCATTATAATTATTTATTTTATTATATTTTTAAATTATATATAATTCCGATTCAAATACTTTAGTTTTGAAAATATAACTCATCAATAACCATATCTTATATAGTGTAATAAATTTCAAATAAGAAATTATTTTTGTCTAATATAATTTTTGTATATGGTCTATAAATTAATTTCGGTTAATTTTATATGTTTGTTAGTAGAAGTTCATGACCATAATTTTTGGGTTAAAATATAGTTTTAAAAGTTTTGAATTTTGAAAATATAAATTTAGACGTACAGTTTGATATTTAAAAGTGTTGTATTTTTATTGAATTCATCATTATGTTAATAGTAAATAATGAGTGAAACGAAGATTCTTTAAAAAAAATATGAAAAAATATAACATGAAAGAAAGTTGATAACGATTATACATTTTAAATTTATGAAGTTGAATAAGTCTATATATAAAAAGTACAAAGCTACTATAATTACATGAGATAAAAAGGATGAGAAAAATACAAGTAGCCTCATATATGTTACATGTGTTTAGAGAATGTTGGTGAGAAAATAAGATAACGCTAAGTACATAGTATAATTTGTATTGCTTCTTGTACAACTCTTTATCGGCATGATTGTTCTTCCATGACTTTTTTATATAATAGAAAAAATAGAAATAAATAATAATAATATAAATAGAAATATACAATAAAGTTAAAATAAAAATGAAGAAGCAATAAATAAATTTAATCGAGAAAGAGATGGAACAATCAATAGTAATGAAATATTCTAGTGTTTTTATATTTTTATTATGAAAGAATATCTAACTTATAAATTTTAACACGTATTCTTTTTTAAAAATATTTATAAATTAAATATAAAATTTTAAATCTGCCCTTAATCATCCATTTAAGGCTCTTCTATGTAATAAAAAAGAAATATGAAATTTGCCCTTTATATTATGAATCTTAAATGAATATGGAAATGTGATAACAGGGAGGAAAAACGTATGAGAGATTAATATTAAGGAAATGTTATTTAAGGGAGTGGGTCTCTATAATAGCGTGATCGGGAGTATTTTTATTTTGATCTTTTTTAATTCTTTGTCAGGTTTTGATAAATTTCTATTTTTATGATTTAAAAAGTGAAAACTCTTGTTAGGTTCTGTAATACTAAATATTATATAATGTATTTATGTTTTTTTCCTATAAAATATGTGAATTAAATATTGTATAATGTATTTATGTTTTTTCCCTATAAAATATGTGGTGAAAATTATGCTCAATATCTACTAAATGTCATGATGCCGTATTTTAAGTTTTTACCTAGTTTAACTTATATTGGTGTATTAAACATCTTTTATACATTATTATACATTTTTATGCAAGGTTAATATATTATGTATAATACTTTTTTCCAGATATAATATTGTATATTAGGCTATATGGCGTAATATTTTATGTTAAGTTATATATTTTTGAACATTTTTCCTTTTCTTGATGTATAGATAGTGTAAACTTTATATTAAATATACATATATTATACATATATACATACATTCATACATATATATATATATAATTTGATTTAATTTTATTTGGATAATTAAGATATTTTATCACCAAGTAGGAATTAGAAAGCAAACTGCCAAACTTGTATCACAGAACTTGGCTACAACAGTATCAACTAATCACTAGAAACTTTTGGATAGTAATCTACTCAGCAATTCTAGACTCCAACTCAGGCTTTAGACTGTCAAGTTAAACCACCTCCCGTATGCATAGTCTTATTAGCATTGCAGGACATATCACACACTTTTAAAATATTTTACAATTCCTCTATTTTCATAGCTGATATATACAAGCAGTTAATGACATTCTAAATATATATGCTCGTGCTGAATTATATAATATATATATATATACACACACATACATACATAACATATATAATTAAAGTATATAAATAATTTGTACTTTGATCATATTCATAAATTAGACAATCAAAAGATATATTTATATAAGTTTTCCTTTATCGAAAAATAGAACATCTGGGCTATATAGTCTAGTTTACACATCATAAGTAGAAAAAGAGGAAAAGACATTTATTTGCATTGAACCTACAATAATCCACCATTGAGGGATTAATATGATAGAATGATAAGTGATCGATGTTCACCAAAAATCAAATTTAATAAAAATTGAAAAAAAATGATATTTTTTGTTTGATATGAATTTGACAAAAATTGAACCAAATCGATAATATAAATATAGTGGCATATATGTGTGTATATTTATATTACACTTTTTAAAATCTCACGATAGATATTAATATTTTGATTTTTTGATTTATAGTCGAGTTTTTTAATTTATCTTGTATACTAAATTGATGTAACAACCCGTATAAATAAAGCGACTACTATTCATCAGTCATCAGTCATCACCATCAACTACGATTACCATAACAACCACCGGTCACCACCATTTCCATCGATCACCACCGTCAGTCGCCGGGTTATATATCACCGACCACTGTCATTATTCACTAGCCCATTAATTATTATTATTATTCACAACAATGATAAAACACCGCTATCAACTACTACCATCAACCTCTATTATCAACCACCATCATCCCTGGCTACTATTCTCACCCCACTATTAGTCAATATCATCCCCATTCACAACCACCATTGCTAGTCATCACTATCACCAATCATTATATAATTTTATAATTTTTTTTGTTGATATATAATATTAAACTAATTCAGTCTTTTATTAATTAAAATTTTAAACAAAAATAATTCTATACCTTCGAATATTAAGAAAAACAAATATTCTTAATTATTTTAAATATAACATTTTAATATTCAGATTTAGAAATCTAAGACCTATTCTTATTAACGGAAAATATATCTGTTCAATTAAATAAAAAGAAGAATCGAAACTATGTACCAACACAATTTTACATGAATATCCTTCTTTATTCATCTAATTATATGTTTTTGCTATTTAAATGAGTTAAATTTTTAATTTTTATTTTAATTTATATATAAATTTTTAAGAAATTAAAGATATAACTGTGCAGTCATGATATAAAATTTGTGCTCTCAACGAAATAATTTGACCGGAGGAACAAAAATTACAGACGGTAAAAAATAGCAAATGTGCTTTATTTCACTAAAATTCACATCGGGCTAGGGTTTTCTTCCCCCTCTTCTCAGTTACTCTACTCCCTCGTTCACTTTCGCGGAGAATTTCGAATTTGCAATCGACGAAAAACCAGAGGAAAGATGACCACTGTCGTTCCTACTTCAGAGGAAGATCCGGCGCTTTCCATTGTTCGGTTTACTGCTGAAATGTCATGGGCTGACGCTGGCCAAGAGGTAATTGTAATTCATATATTGCTTGACAATCATCTACCACTCGAACTCTGTGTGTGTCCGCTTCTATTTTCATTTGTCTATTTATTGCCTGTTTACAAATTATCTAGCTATGATAGGATTTTCTTAGAC
Source organism: Datura wrightii (assembly GCA_035772735.1). Classification (NCBI taxonomy): domain Eukaryota; kingdom Viridiplantae; phylum Streptophyta; class Magnoliopsida; order Solanales; family Solanaceae; genus Datura; species Datura wrightii. The sequence continues at coordinate 107,481,490 of JASDFA010000008.1, read as the reverse complement.
GATTTACGCGTTGTAATCTAGTTTCATGTTCATTACCTATTTCAAAAAACTGTTGCTTTAAACAATCTGGATTTGATTTGCTAATGGTTAATTTTTTCTTGATTACGGACGGAAAAGCTTAGTGTAAAAATATTGAAGTGCAGGTGGTGCAATGAATTGTTGTATCATGGACAGATTTTGTGAGTGAATGTTAGGCTGGAGTTCTGTGGCTGTAGTATATGTATTCTGAATGGATTGATTTGCTATGTTCATAGGTTGCGGAGCCTCAGGTGAATAGGCTGTGCATAGAGACACAGGAATGCGTGATTGAAGAAAGATGGTTAGATTTGGCTTCATTGATGCTCACTTCTGCGGATTTGATATTTTCCAAAGCTTCCGAGAAAGGTAAAATGTGAAAAATTCACATTTCAGTTGATTCTCATGACCTGTTGTTGGAAGATATAATCCGAAATAGTCTCCAAGGATTGACTGATTGATTAAGGCTGAGTAACAACCTGGAGAGCTGAAGTTAAAGTCTCCGCTACTACACTCAGCGTGAGCCCTTCTTCTCCAATCTTGGTGGGTAGTGTGCTTACTGTAACAAGCTGCAGTTGGATTAGATAATGTGCAAACAAGCTCACCCAACACCACTGTGTCTAAGAACAACAAAATATAAAATCCAGAAATTCTCCATATAATTGAACATAAATTTCTAAAAGACAAGTGTCCATAATATTTTAATAAATTCTTGAGTCAAGTTATGCAAGTATCTAGCCCACACGGAAGAATTTGATGGATAGAACTCACATATATAAGAAGCAACTATTTCTATTGACTTATATCTTTGAGCAAATTGTTTAGAGGCGGCTCTTCTTTCTTCATCAATGTGAAGCAATCTCTGATTGTCTGACATTAAACCGTCCTTTCGTATGTTATGTTTTCTGATTTTTGTTTGTTTTCTAAATTTTGTTTGATTTCTGAGTTATGTAATCTGTTTTACTTGGCTTCTACCTCAGATCTCGAGTGCATTTTCACTATAATCTGCAACCTTGTCAAGAAACCTGAGAGTTTGGACCAAGTACAAGAGATGGCAGAGCTCATATCCACTAAACTCGCTCAACAACCAAGTGATAAGCCTGCACTGCGCTTAAAAATGTATCATGTCTTGAAAATAATCTCTTTAATTCCTGGAGTTTTTGTTTTGGGTGTCACATTGCGTTTTGTTCCTCCTCTGTTTTCAGCTTATTCAATCTCTACAACCTGTTGGAGAATCCTTATAGCCGTTTCTTTGTGTACATGAAGGCCCTTAATTTGGCTATAAATGGAAAGGTCACTGAACATATCTTGCCATCGTTTAAAAAGATAGACAGCTTCTCGCAAGAATGGAATCTTGGAGTCAAAGATCAGAGGGAGCTCTTCCTTAAGATCTCAAATATTCTGAAGGAAACCAAGGGGTAAGAGTGGAGGACTTGTATTTTCTGGAGCAGCCTGCGCTTACAATTTCTTATTCTTCTCTGACTCCCATTCGTATTTGCAGCTCTGCAAAAGAGTCTTTCAAGTTTCTTATGAAGTATTTGGAAACTTTCTCGGGTGAAGATGCCTATGCCATGAATGAGGCAAAGGAAGAAGCTCTCCGCACAATTATTGCCTTTGTCAAGGCACCTGACATGTTTCAGGTCTCTCTATGTTCAATAGAATTCTGAAATTGAATTGCTTGGTTAGAAAGGCGACTTTTTTCTAATATAAACAATCTGCTGTTCTTTATTTTAGATTCCTAATTGCCCAATATTTTCTTTTCCCATGCTCTGTTGCTATTTTGTATTGTTTTTGGTGCATCCAATACGTTCTATTGCTAGCATGTAATGATTTAGGTGCATTAGAATAGACTCTTGTATTGTACGGCATGATTGCCTCCCTCATCACTGTCTATCCGAGTGCTTTCAAGGTAGCTGGAATTAAACAGCCAACATCATACACTATGTGGTTTGATTTTTACTATTCTGGTTAAACTATTTTGAATTTTGCAAAGACCCAGCTATTAGAGCTAATAAAACCCTGTATCAAAGTTTTTGGAGAACAGTGTTATGGAGTAGTTCATCAACATGATCATATCTAAGACCTATAAAAAATGAATAAATAACGATATATTTGAGGAGGGTGACTTACCAAATCTTCACTTATTTCTTACCATATTTACTCTTGGTTTTCTTTAATGTGGCAGTGCGGCTTGCTAGATATGCCTGCTGTAGTCCAATTGGAGAAAGATGCTAAATATGCTCTAGCATATCAGCTTCTGAAGATCTTTCTCACTGGGAGGCTAGATGATTACTTGAACTTCCAGGAGGCAAATTCTGAATTATTAAAAACCTATGGTTAGTACTTGTATTTCTGCTAAATGAAACTTTGGTGTATTTTATGTGTGAACCCGTTTAGTTTTGAAATGCTGCTCTTGGCCTGATTCTTCTAGTTAATGCTGCAGGACTTATACATGAAGATTGTGTAGAAAAAATGAGATTATTGATCTTGGTAGATCTTGGCATGATGGAAACCGGTCAAATTCCTTATTCCATGATCAAAGACACATTGAAGGTACATTTATTGTCTCTGTCTTGTAGTTTATATTCGTTATTCGTGCTCCACAGCTTGGTCATTCCATTGTTCTTTTGCTCTTTGCAGATTGATGATATTGAGGTGGAATCCTGGGTTGTTAAGGCAATTTCAGCTAAGTTACTTGTCTGCAAGATTGATCAAATGAACCAAGTAATAATTGTGAGGTGTGCTTTCTGTGGTCGCCATCCTTTATTATCATTGCCTCTGCTTTGGTTGGAGAAGTTAGCTCTGGTTAGTTAAGCATTCAAGTGCTCTCATTATTCATAACGTTTTTCTTTTCCTTTGTATGGATGCTCTGTAGCCGATGTACAGAGCGTGTATTTGGGCCAAATCAGTGGCAATTGCTTCGAGCAAAGCTTGCGACCTGGAGAGTAAGTCACACTAATCTTAAACTCAATTTTTATAGTCAATATGGGTTCTAAGAGCGGGTGTGGCTAGTTACCATGATTCCTGCTGCTGCTCTGCTGGAGCCTCTAGACACTTTGGGATGCAACATATTTCTGTATATGATTAATCTTGACGAGTATTCAATTGTTGGCAGGGAAATATTTCAGGGTTTTTTAGTACAATTCATGCTAACAAGATAATTGAAGATAACACACAACCACTGCAAGGATTAACGATCCACTGAAGGTTGCTTTTGTTAGTTATTTGCGGAAAATCTTTAAATTTGGAGGCTGGATCAATCAGTGCCCATATATAGAGCCATTTCTTTCAAGTAGAATTTGACATATATTTGTCTTTCTGCGCCAAATTTTCTTTCAGTTTGTGTTAAGCTGTACTTGCTTTCTTTTCCTGGCAATTTTGCAGATGTAATTTTATGAGATAAACAGTGTTCAATTATACATTGCAGTTGATTCCAGTATTTCCATTTAGATTTTGGGCGTTCAATTTTAGCATTCGTGAATCATAACTAAGATATAAAAGTTTATTATTTCTGGAGATAATGCCGTCTCCAACATTTCCACCTTTTCAAAACTGGAGGGGGTCTAGTTTTGTTTTGGCCAGAGCTGCTGTCGTTCACATTGAGAATTGGAGATGAGTAGGGGCCAGGGTTGACATTACTTGTTCGCAGTCTCTGCAGACTTTTCAATTGAACAATGTATATCTAGGAATGCTTTGAGGGAGTTTACTAGTCACAGTTAATAGTTTGAAGTGCGGACAATCTCATTTAACATGTTAAAGTTGTTAAAGAGAATTTACTTTTAGAATTTACTTCTTCCGTTTCAAAATAAGTGGTGTTTTAGTTTTTTTATTTTGTTTTAAAATAAGTGGTGTTTTACATGATCAACAAGAGGTTAATGTTAAATAGGTAGAGTTTTATATAATCAATAAAATAATAAAGTGTTACATATTTTTAAGATATTTATTAGGGGTAAGTGAGTAAAAATATATATTTTTTTTAGGAATGAGTAGTTTTCTTAAGGGTGGTGTATGAGCTAAAAACATCACTTATTTTAAAATGGAGGGAGACTTAATTAGGTTATTAGTATGTTTTCTCACAGGCTAGTTTAATTCTTTTCAATGAGTTGAACACTTTTTTTAAAAAATAAAATAATAATTAATGGTATTGAGATTTGAATTCACGACTTTTATATGTTTTGATATTAGAGGCAAATCTTGTTATGGTTTGGATTTTATTTAGCTGTTATACATAAATATACATAAAGTTTCATTGAATGATTTAGTGTATCAAAAAGTAATGTATTTGTTAATCAATTTAATCAAAAAAATAAAAATAAAAAGAGTTTAAATATAAAAAAACACAAACTCTAGTAGCTATTTCTCCTAAAGTTATGAGTTATGACTATAATTGGTGGACGTTATTTTAATATAATTTTTTTCTTTTAGATATTCGTACTTGAAATTTACTATATGTATGACATTAATTATGATTAACATAAATATTTTAATATTTATTTTTATAAATAATATATTTTTTACAAAATATTATTTTCATAATATTTGAGTATAACTGTTATAGAGATAATTTTATAAGGAGTGTACCTCTATAATAAACGTCAATGCTATTATAGGTAGAATGTTGTTATGAAGAAGTAAAATATAGTATGAAAAATCAATACTAGAGAAAGTCTGATCCTTATAACGAAGTTTAACTGTATATTGAAATGTGTGGTCAACAAGTTAAAGTTGTCAGAAGAAACATATTTTTATATATTTAGTAATGTCTTCAATAATATTTTTTAGAATTTTAATTTTTGTACTGAAAGTCTTACTCATACTTGGTGATGAGTAGTTCAATACTTTTTATCTTTTCTTTTTTTTTTTTCCATTTCCTGGTTTCAAATATGAAAAAAAAGTTAAAACTTACAAGGATATAGCGCTGTTGACGAGGAATAAAACAAACATGTCGAAAAGGCTGGCCTCATGAGACTACTCTTCTTCTCTTCCTATGAATTGTTTTATAGTAAATATTAATTGTTTGAATTTGTGACTTTTATATGTTTTAATATCATGTTGATATAACTGTTCTTTAGTGTTTTATTGAAGAAATCGTGTGCATGTTGCAATCAGTGGCATGTGCTTTTTTGGAGAGTTACTCTTTATTGAATCCCTCCCCCCTCCCGCTTTATTAAAAAAAAAAATATATGTGTGATCATCTCATTTAAAAATTTAAATTTATTATAAGAAGCATATTTTTATATTTGATAGTGTCTTCAATAATATTTTTTAGAATAAATTAAAAATATCTTAAATAATTAGTTTATATTAAAAATAAATAAAAATAAAAATTAACTTAAATTTTAACTATTTTAAAAATAAAAATATCATAGTAATTTATTTTTTATAGTGTTGACAACTTTAAGAATATTTAAGTTATTTTGACTTAAAAAAAGTGCTTACAACAATTCTGTACCAAACACATCAATAAAATAGTTCAATACTCTTTATCTTTTTTTTTTTTTGACCTTTCCTGGTTTCAAATATGAAAAAAGAATTAAAACTTACAAGGATACAGAGCTCTTGACGAGGAATAAAACATGGTGAAAAGGCTGGCCTTATGAGATAATTGTTCTCCTCTTCCTACGAATTGTTTTATACTTCTTTTATTTTATTTTAATTGGTAGGATAAAATTTATATATTCATTAAGAAAAAATTAATAAGAATAATAATTAATTAATATTACCTTATTAATTTTTTAGAAACATGTAATAATAAATGTTTTCACATTTTAGAATGACTTTAAGTACTAAGAGTAGAATTGAAAAAACATGGTCAATTATCTCTGAAATTTTAAAACTTGCAAGTATTTTAAAATAACTATTTTTAGTATACCTAGCAATTAAAATGAAATAAAGGGAGTAGTAGTAAATATTAATTGCTTGCTGTAAATGAAAGAAAGACTACCTTTCTTCGAACAAAAACAATAGACTTGTCTTTCTCATTTGAAAAAGTGAATGGACGTCTGGTCCTCTAAATTTCGATTTTCCGAAAATTGGGTAATCAATCCTGAGTTCTAACAATTGAATACAAATAGCTCAATCATAGGTTAATATTCTTGCATTATAAACGCAGAAACGGACAAAAAAAAAATGAACTGGCAGAAAGTTTGTATCTTCTGCAGTGTTTCTTTCGTCTAATAATGCATTAGGTGGGTAGGGACCTCCAAAAGGGAAAAAAAAGAGAAAAAACACCCTTTATTAGTAGTAATCCGTGAACATCTTCATTACTCAATAGGGAAAGAAGGCAATAATAGTAGTGTGAGGTTTGTAGCTAAGATGAGGAGCTGCTTCACTTTCTTCCTATCCTTAGTGATGATAGCGGAGATTTTGGTCTCTGCTTCTTGGATAACGCGCGATGGGATGAATGGTGATCGGGCGTGGAACAGCAGCTTCATTGATGCTGCTGCAGAATTGGATGATATAAATTGGGAGGTTACTCTTGCGAATGCTGGAAATACCCTCAATTACAAAAGTCTTCAGCGGCCACCGGTCTGCAACGCCAAAATCTATGGCCAATGCATAGGGGAAAAGGGGTCTGTGCAACGGCCATGTACCTACTACAATAAATGCATCCGTGATGGTTGATTAATTGGTCATATGCCCCAAAAGTAATCAGTTGGGGGACATTGTTAAAGGCTTTATTTTCTTCTTCTTCTTCTTCTACCGTACTAAAAGTAAGTTTAGCTTAATGTAAGAAAAAAAGAAAATTGTGGCTGCTGGGATTCGAGCCCAGGTCTCCACGGCCACAACGTGGAATTCTCACCACTAAACTACAGCCACAGCATGTTGATGTACGCTCGTCTTTTCTACTTATCTCAATCATGAACACAACCTGTGCGTATGTATTGTATTACATCAAAATGGCAAAGATTTTGATACGGTAAGTTTCTCATCTTTGCTCTCCAAACACTAAATAAATTAAATTGGCAATTTACTATGTCGACGTTTTCTTGTTAAATTTCTTGTTTTTTTTTTTTTTTTTTTTTTTTTTTTTTGGTTTCTTTAATAAACACTAGACAAACTTTCTTAGTTAATTTTTTCTCCTCAAATTACGAAAAGGAACATAATTTTCCATTAGTTTCTCCTCCATTTCACTTTCTCTAATTTTATCCTTGGTCTCTTTTGAGTACTTCCACCCTCCCTAGTGGGAATATAGTCTACGTCCTCTTCTGAAAACCAACTAAAGTAGGTCCTTGTGTCGTTTGCTAACTGTTAAATAAATTGACATTAAATATAACTCTAATTCAAAATTATATAATACTTGTTCTCTTAATTAATGTGGGAAAATGTAACCATTATGCAACATGGAGTTTGGTGAGCTTTCACAATTAAGGCAATTGACGAGCAAATAGCGACCACAGAAGTCTTATTCGGAGTAATATTCCTTTCATCTGGATAGGCTCTTGTACATAGTTTGGGTTGGGTTAGATTTTTTAAATATCAAATTAAATTATTTGTATAAAAATTTTTAATTTATAAAATAAATCAAATCAATAAAAATCAAAATTTTCAACTTTGTTTTTTTCCCGTTTTCTTGGTTTTTTCCCCGATAAAATCTCTATATAAAACATATAACTTGTACTTAAAATATTTCTTTATTCCTAGTAACATACAACTATCTAAGGTGTTTCTTAATTAAGAAAATAACCAAATATGAGACCAATGTTGATATTGCATTAAAATATTCGACAAAAAAGATAATGACATCCATAAAAAAACATTGCTAACTAATAAGTTATAAAATAAAAATGATCATACTCTAAAACTATCAAGTCATGTCAAACTAAGTACGGCTAATAAGTATTAATTATATAACTAAATATTTTTGAAAAAGATTAAGTTATGTGTTTTCATTGTATAAATTAAGTAATTAAACAATGAAAATTAAAGAATAGATATCTAATATTATTGTCATTCGTAGCGTTGAAATCATTTCTTTTGTTAGCATTAGTATTGATTAATTGGTTTTGGTTTGGGATTTGTTTGAGTTAATAACATGCATGTATGAGGTATAAAACTTATCGGATCATTCAAAATTCTAAGTCCAAGTTTGAAATAATATGTTAAAAGATAAAAATTATATAAATATATAAAAAGTACTTATAAATTACATAAACTGTTCTATATAAAAATTATGTGCATATAATATCGAATTGGTTTGATTCGATTTGACTTTTTAAATTTAAAATCAAACCAAACCAATTATGATTATTTTTGTTTCTAATATCAAATCAAATCACTACTCGAATTTTTTTCCTCAATTTTTGAATTGGTACAATTTATCAATTTTTTTTAAACCCCTGCCTCTGGATTTTTTTTGTTTTGTTGGTAATGAGAAATTTTATTCATTGAACATAATTAAGAGTCATTACATAGAGAGACTAGCCTAGGCAACTTAGTACCCATTCTGTCTCTTTTCAAAACAGAAATAACAAATGCAGGAGGATTCGGGTACAAAATCAAGCTTCAAAAATATCTAACTCGCATCTTTTCTTGGCTAATTGGTCCGCAACTTCATTAGCTTTTCTATAAATATGCTTGATTGTTGCCCTTCTTCTTCCAGACAATAGGAACCTGCAGTTATTAATTAAGCTTTGGTAGGAGCAAGAATGGTCAGATAACATGCTGATGAGTTCTTTACAATCAGTCTCAATTACTAGTGGTAGAAAGTCTTTTTGAATAGCAATTTTAAGACCGTAAAGCAGGACCAATATTTTCATATAAATGTTTGTGGCATAATGTATTCCCATGTTGAAACCCATGATCCATTTCATGTTGCTGTCTCTGAAAATCCCTCCAATTCCTCTCTTACTAGTGTTGTTTTTACATGCATAATCTATATTGAGTTTGAAGAAGCCAAAGTCTGGTAGTTCCCATTTGATGTAGATAACTTCTTTGTTTCTTCTAGTAATGTTTTTGGTAGTCATAAATTTGAATTCCAAGGCCTTATTTAATGCTTGGCTTATTAGAGAAGGGTTGCTATTGCTTCGAAAGATGATGTTATTCTATTATTCAAAATTTGGCAAAGTAGGAACAGGAAGAGTTCTGCCCAAGATAGGTGTTCATTAAAAGGTTCTTCAAACCTTAGTTGATATTTTATCTAAGTAGTCATGATATTTCGATCATTCGTATAATGAGAGTATCCACGACTGCGATTCATTTGATCCCATAGAATTTTTGAAGGAGTACACCTAAAGAATATGTGCTCAATATCTTTTTTTTTCTTTCCACAAATGCCACATATATCAGTATTGCAAATCTTTCTATTATGAAGCATGTGGATTGTAGGTATCCTAGTTATGCAAACTAGCTATAGAAAATATTTTAGTTTGTTCATGGTATTAATATTCCACAACCAGATCAGATTCATCCCACTGAATTTACATTCATTATTTTTTGAGAATAGCTCATAAGCAGCCTTTGTCGAGAATACATTATGTCTTGTAGTGTTCCAATTGCAAGTATCCCCCTTCATGTTGTTCTGCTTAATATATATGCTATTAATCCTTAAGATGGGTTGTGTTGGAAGCTCAAAGAAAAGTTTATTAATGTTAATAATGTCGTTGTTCATTATGTGCGCTATTGTTAGGTCGCCTTTATGTTTCATTAGGAGTCCATAAATCATGTTCGTAAGTGGTTTTCCTTGATTGATCCAATTATCTTGCCAAACATTAATTTTTTTCCCATTCCTTATCTCCCATTTGATACTCTTCTTACAGAGTTTCGATCCTCTAATGATATTTTTCCAACATGGGATTCCGTTGACGTCCTAGTGGCAAGTCTTTTATTTTTATCCCCATTGCCATATTTGTTTAAAAGTAATTGTGACTAGAGAGAGTTTTGATCCTTTTTAAACCTCCAGGAGAGGGCCATGTTAAAAGAGTAGTTTTTCCATTGAGCTTTGTATAGACCAATGCCCCCTCATTTTTTAATTTAGTAACTATGTCCCAACTTGCTAGATGACACTTTCTTTTTTCTTCTGTACTAGCCCACAAAAAATTTCATTGGATTGAATCAATTTTGTTAAGAGTGATTTTTGGGAGAACACAGATTTGTATTATATGATTTGGAATGGCTGCTGGGGTTGATTTTATAAGGGTAGTGCTTATTGTGATGTTCAAAAAGTTTATTTTTCAGCCCTTTAGCCTAGTGTTTAATCTATCAATAATGAATTGAAAATTATTTTTTGAGTGTCTGTTATTGATGATTGGGAACCCCAGATATTTTCTAAAGTTATAGAGTGTTTCATTCCTAGGCATTTACTGAATTGTTCTTTAATACTAGGGGGCGATATTTTTTGAAAAAGTAATTTGAGACTTGCTAAAGTTCATAGACTGGACAGAGATTGTGCGAAATTTATGTAAGACGTCTATAATAGAATCAAAACTCTTACTATTAACCTCTGAGAGCAGAATAAAGTCATCGACGAAGAAAAAATGCGATATCGAGGGTCCCCGATTAGAGATTTTAACAGTGTCCCATCTATGACAATCTACTTCATGATGAATTAATCCAGAGAACATCTCCATACATATAATAAAGATGTATGGTGATAAGGGGTCTCCTTGTCTAATACCTCTAGATGGTTTGAAGAAATTTATTTTGGAGCTATTTATGAGTATTGAAATTTTTGACGTACTAATGTAGGACATGATAATGTCTATCAAGTCTTGAGGAAAATTCATGGATCTTAAGGAGAATCTCACAAAAGATGACTCTATTTTGTCAAAAGCTTTTTTTAGGTCGATTTTAATCATCATTTTAGTCTTTTTTTCTTTTAGTAATCTGAAGTGGTTCAGCATTTCATTGTCTGATGCTATTTTTCCTTTTATAAAGATGGTTTGAGTAGGATGGATAAGTTTTGGGAGAAGCGGTTTGATTCTATTGACTATAATTTTTGTAGCTACTTTATAAGCCTTGTTACATAAACCAATGGATCTAAATTGCTTCAATGTTTCTGCATTTTGGCTTTTTGGTATAAGGCATAAGTATGTACTATTCATATCCTCAATCATCTTCTTGTTATTAAAAGTCTATTAGACAACTCTTTGTGTCATTCCAAAACCTTTGATAGAAGAATGGGTGTCGAACGTTTGGTCCCGGAGCTTTAAAAGATTTAAAGGAGTCTATAGCCTTCTTTACTTCCGCTTCTGTGGGTTCCGAGCATAGAGCTAAGTGAACCTCCTCATTTAATTTTGTATGATAAGTCATGTATACTCCCTTTGCAAAAGATATTGTTTGGCCAGTAGAGTATAGACTTACGTAGAAGTTATTGATCATTGTTTTAATATTTTTTAGCTCATGGAACCAATCGCCTACATCATTTTTTAGGCTAAGTATTTTGTTCTTTCTTCTTCTTTGCATGATGGTGATGTGAAAAAACTTTGTGTTAGCATCCCCTTCTTGGAGCCATTGGACTCTTGATTTTAACCTCCAAAATTCCTCCTCTAACTTCAATATATCATTTAATTCCTCTAATAATTGTGATTCTAATTTGATAAGGAAGTGGTTGGCTATGTATTTAGGTGATTTTTGAATACCTTCAATCCTAGCAAGGATGGTGTTTTTTCTGTGAAAAATATTTCCTAATGTATTTTTATTCCAGTCTTTCACATTTTTTGTGAAATTTTTTATGGTGTTAACGATATTCGGTTGATCTATCCAGGAATCATAGATTATGTTTTTAAAAGTTGGATGTGAAGTGCACATCGATTCTATCCTAAAGATGCTATCCCTAGGGTTCTTTTTATAGAGCTCGAGCTTAATCACGTAGTGATCCGAGTGGATACTTATGAGGTGTGTAATGCTAGCATCTTGATAAAGGTTAATCCACTCGGAGTTTGCTAAATATCTATCAAGTCTCTCCATAATTAAAGTCTTGCATTTTTTTCTTTTATTAGTCCATGTGAATCTTTGACCCTTAAAGCCTAGGTCTAATAAGCCGCATTGATCCATACAATTAATGAAATGAGAAATTCTATTATTGCTGACTTAGCCCGCCAAATCTTTTGCTAGCTTTAGTAACTTCATTAAAATCTCCTGTTACTAACCTTGGACCTTTAAAAAATTTTGCAACAGTTTTCAGATTATTCCAAAGTATAAGCCTCTCGTTAAGTAAATTGCTAGCATAAATAATTGTAAGCAACTAGGGCTTGGGTTCATTATGTACCATTATCATTGCGTGAATCTCTTGGTCCATAGAACCAATTTGATCCACTGTGATTTCATCGTTGTTCCACATAATTAGAATTCCACCCGAATTACCTTGTGCGACACCTAATCAAGCTGTTGAAATAATGGTTCCCTTGTGATGTTTGCTGATCCTTCTGCTTTGTCTCCAGCAGAGCAACTAGACTGGATTTGTTATAGTCAAGCATGGACCTGAATGTCCTCCTAAAATCAGCATTACCCGCACCACGACAGTTCCAAACGATAATGGTCATATTAGTGTTCCCGGTTTATGGTCTCTCTTCCCTCGTGGAGCTTTGTTGGCTTGATGTTCCCTCGTGATTCATCCAGTAACTGGTTAACAACATTGGTACCATTACCACAATATATTGGTATAGCTGGTGGGTTGAAGGTCCTTATAGTAATTGAACATTTCCTCAATTCCACTGGGCAGCGCAAGATGTGCCTTTTTTCTTTCCTTTCCTTGAATACCAGTGTTTTGGAGTCTCTTAACATTCCGTATTGTACCACGTTTTCTGTTCCAAACCCTACCTTTTCTTCCTCCTCTTCCGTCTGTGATTGGTTCGGAGCTGATGGTATATGGAGGTTTTGACCCGTTGGTTGCACTTAATGCAATAGTCTAGAGATATAAAATCGTTTCGGGAACTAAGAAAAAAAGGTCATGAAAATCAAGGGGGAAAATATGAACTTTTGTCAGAAGAAATTCAAAACTATATAAAAAAACAAAAAGGCAATAAAAATTAAGAGTTTAACACAGATATACTATTCAAGAAGTGATCATTCAGTTAAGTTTTTAGGGACGTAAAATTAGCCTATGAAAACATTATTCATCCAACTCTATAAGTTTAAGCAGATTAATAACTCGTTAATTTATTATACTCCATCCATTTAGACCCGCAGACAGATTAATGACTCTTCTCTCCTCCTTCCTTTCTTCTTCTCATCCTTCCTTCTTCTTCTCCATCTTCTTCTCCTTCATTGTGCTTTTAAAAAAGATAAAGATGCATAACTTATAAACGGTTAAAATTGAGTAGGTAATGTGACATTGAGCTTATATTGTTCTTAATGATGTGAATTAGTTTGATGGGAGAAAATTGAATAACATATATATAATTGTTGGGTTTTATTGAACTAGAAAAAGAATTTGTTGAAGAAAGACAAAAGTGCGTCTTGATTTTTGAAAGCTTGAATCTAATTACTGAAAATTATCGAAATTGGTATTAGAAGATTGTATATTAAATTTGGAGTATTTGGACTAATTTTGAAGTAAAAATGTGTTGCTTAAATTTTTATACAATAATTTATAACAATCTGTTGATTTTGTGGCCAAGTTGTGGTGATTTGTCAGAATTTTTGACCGAAATTCTGATTTTCATTCAAATTTGTGTTAAGGTAAGTTCTACCCCTCATCAAAATTTATGACCAAATTCTGATGATTTCGACATGATTTAGCCAGAAATCCTAGAAATGTTTGTAACAAGGAAAGTTTTGTTATTAATTTAAAATTTTCAGTGTCAGAATTTCATTATCTAATACCGGTAAAAACTTTATAAATAGTGATACAGGAATATTTTATTTATGCAAATTTCTCTAAATAGCCCTCTAAATGAATTAATAATATCATTTATTAACTCAGCCTATTTAAATTTGACCAAATTCAATTTAGTCCCTCCATTTGGTACTCCAACTTGACTTCCATACTCCCGCATTATATTTCTGCTATACTACTTTACCCCCCTCCCTCCCCCTTAATTTGTCTATATAATTTCTAATAAGATACTAGTTAAATAATACTCTGCAAAAACAAACTACTCATGTTAAAGGGTACTAAGTCTTGTATAGTAGATTTCCATATTTGAATTAACACAATCAATGTAATTGCCTCTTTAGTTGATGCCAGGATAAGAGCCATCAACATAGAAATTTAAATAATACTTCTGTACTACCCTATTTCTAATATTGGAGACAGAAAAAAAAATATTTTAGGTCAATTTTATGCAAATAAAAGTAAACGAAGGACATAATATGGCTCCAAACATATAATTAAAGGACATATATGTATTTGCTTTAATTTTTAGGATAATTTTGTCTTAATTTTATATTAATAAAAATCTCTCAATTTATGAATTTTTTTTACAAAATCATTTTACATGAACTTAGCGAATTTAATTAAATTTTTATGTCATATAGACATGAATCTCACAAATAATAAAATATTAAAAGACACAATATAAAAAATACACCATTTGTTTTATACCAATTGAAGTTAATCTTTAGTGATATTTAATCTTTAGTTGTTCTCAAAATCATAATATTTCTTTAACTATGATTTTCCTTACGAGTTGCTTTAACTATGATACCGTTGCACTGTCAGCCACCAACGCCTTACGAAAACAAAAAAAATATAAATTATCTCAAGCCATAATTTATATGAAATACATTTATATAAAACATGTAATCTATTTTTATTCAAATAAAAACTTATTTGTGAAATAGGTTTCTTTTCATACACTTTGTTTTTTTTAAAAAATTAAATTTCAGTTAATTTCAAAATTTTGAATATTAGACAAGTTCTTAATATAAATAAAAAAAAATCTTACAAAAATTTTTAATTATTAAATATAGGATTTCTTACCTAGTTCGAATAAGAAATAAGTTTAATGTCCAAAAAAAAATTTTAGTAAAAAAGTTATGGAGAAGTTTACTGTATGTCATTTGAAATTAAAGTATGTTATGAATATTGATATTTTTTTATTATTAATCTAATATTTACGTTGTGGAGTATAAAATCTAATATAAAAAAATGTCTTAATTATCTAAAATTATATGTTATCAAATATTAATATAAAGTGTTATTTTATTGAAAATGATAATTAAATTATAATTTTTTAAATAGAAAACACAAATTCTATTTACGAGTAATATATGATGTAAAATTTTAATTTATTATAGCATCAAGTGATAAATAAAACTAATAATTTTGCTGAAATATTTACTTAAAATTTACTGTATAATTAATTTATG
The DNA here is from genome assembly GCA_035772735.1 of Datura wrightii. Classification (NCBI taxonomy): domain Eukaryota; kingdom Viridiplantae; phylum Streptophyta; class Magnoliopsida; order Solanales; family Solanaceae; genus Datura; species Datura wrightii. The sequence continues at coordinate 107,466,223 of JASDFA010000008.1, read as the reverse complement.
AAAATATTTGTTATTATGAAAACTAATTTGATACTTTTATCTACTAGATTTTTGGGTGACTTGGATCTTTTAATATTTTATTATTTGTAGATGTATATATCATAAAAAATTAATTTATTTTGACAAGTTAATTAGATTATTTTTTTAATAAAAAATCATATAAAGTGATTTCGTAAATGAAAAATCATAAATTTAAATAATCTTTCTAATATAAAATTAATCTTTTGAGATATTTACACTCATTATGACTTAAGATGATTTGGGCCACTCTCTTTATGGGTTGTGCCCTACGTCCAGGACCTTCTACCCATTATGTCCAAATAATTAATGGGCTTCCTTTGTGTCTACCTGTTAAACCATGGAGAGAGTTGACAAATTTTTGGCAATGCAAATCCCACCACTCCCCATTGTTTGTATTTCCTTTTAGCTAGAGGTTAAGGAAAATAAGAAATATGCTATTGATTTGTTAAATATCTTTAAAAACCTCATAATATTGAAAGAATATAAAAAAATCTCAAAGTTAAAAAGAATTGAATTTTACCTATAATAGCAAAATAAAATATACTTTCTAAGTATATAACAATCAAGAGTTACTACATACAAATAAAACTGTTAAATTCATTTGTAAACATCAATTATTTAAAGACCCGCATAAAACCTCAAATTTGAGTATTTGTTTTGCAGATCTAGGAAAAGGGCATAAACAAAAGTTTCAATATTCCCATGGTTATAAATAAACTATTTTAACAATTAAAAAAAATATTTATATGATAGAAATTTTAAAAAATAAATTCCATATCTTTATATTAAATTGATTGTCTTCTCCCACTCCGCAACACTCTTTATCCTCACCAACCCTCCCTCCTGTAAACCCTCGCCCCAAGACCCCACACACCTTGCACCTACTATTGCCTCCCCTAACCTCCCTACCCGACTCAACTTCACCCTTAGGGCTTGTTTGGCAATACGAGATTAAATCACCACATGAAATTACATGAGATGAAGTTGAAGTTTGTTTGGACATGCAATTTGAAAATTTTAAGTTGTATTTTTTCTCATGAACATAAAACCGTAGAAGTTGTGAAAACTATTAAAATTTTCTCAATTATTATACAATCTTACCAAATAAGTAAAAGTTCATAACAAAGTATAATATACTATCACAAAGCCATTCTAAAAGAAATAAAATATTTATTGATCGAACTTTAGTTTAATAAAAAGTAAAATTGAACATGAATTGTAGTGTACTACTCTTAATATAGTCCTCTATAACGTATTTTAAAATGACGAACCCGCTAAGTTGAAAACATATGAGTCGAATTTTATTTTATTTTTTGCTTTACGTCGTCTGGTGACAAGATGTCGGGAGAATAAGGTTGCAAATGGGTGGTCATATCAAGAAATTAATATATGAAGGTGGTTGAAGAATTAGAATAAAATTCTAAATTTTTAGGTCAAAGGAAGCCTTTAAACAAAAGTTCAAGTTAAAGGGATGTTTCGGGGAGAGTCACTTCAAGTGATTTAATATATGGCGTGACTTTGAAGGAGCATATATCTGAATATACATGGAGTTAGATGGTGCACTACCTATCAAATGAAAAGTATTTGAGTCTAGTTTTCAACAAAAATAAATCACTCATCAATCCGAATTTTATATCAAAAGTTATGCTAGTTTGAACTCTTTGAAGACAACACTATCGGCTGGGAAAGTGCCCCGACCCAGAGACAAGCAGGTAGAAGGCATCCGTGGGCACGCGCGCAAGACAATGTCTCACAACATGCCTCACGCGGGCACTTGCCCAGGCTTGGCCAACTTGCCTATATTAAGTAATTTTGAGCTAAAAAGCTCATTTTTACTCTATTTCACTTGATTTTTTCTTTCAGAATTCAAAGAATTTAGAGTTCAATCCAATGGAAAAAAACATATCCCAGGTAAGAACTTGTATGAATAGGCAAAATTTCCTTATAGACCAAGCTCGAAAAGAGTTTTTCATGTCGTAAGCTTCGCAGTGACATTGATTTCATAGAATTTCGTTAGGGTTTGAAAAAGCAGCTTATGGAACTTCGCAAATCCTGCAATTCTGTACCCTTGGATGTTAAGGTGAAGATTCATGCACCTCCCCTTGTTGTTAATTTGCGTTCCTTAATCGTTATTAAATAATAACTTATTCGACATCAGGTTTTTCAATTTTATTACTGGAGTGGACTATTTTGGAACCGTTGAAGGGTTGTAAATGTTGAGTTGATTGGATATATGCAGTATCTTAGTTGAAGGAAGATATTTAAGGTTTACAAAGTTACGAAAATTATTTTCGAGGTATGTAAAGGCGTCCTTTCTCTTTGATTCTAGCACGATTCTATGCCGATGAGTAGTACCAACAAACGTATGTTCTTAACACAAGTAGGGTGCTGTTTATAACTATTTTAAAGGTATGGGAAATATGATTGAAAATTAGGGTTATAAAGAAGTTTATGAACTTGTGAAATGCAAAACAATTGACATTGAAAAATGCTATAATATTGTGTTGTCGTTGTCGCAGATGTAAATTGAGTTTGGAGACCCCTCAGTGTAGCACTGTGAGCTGGTATTTTGTATTATCTTATATATATATGTGTGTAATTTCAAATGTGTTCAAAGTGTTGATTGTTAAGTGAAATTGGAAAAAGGGATAAGACGACGACGTGTAAACGAACTTAAGCTAAGAAACAGTTTTAAGCCCAACAAGGATAAGCGAGTGTATCGAAATGAAAATTTCTTACAATAGTTGTCCACCCTCTTATGCATATATTATTAGGTACGTAAGGCCAAGGGGAGATTTCATAATTGCTCTACCTTAAGCTAAGCGGCAAGTTAACGAGTTTCCGAACCAACCAATGTGTTGAACTTGAAAAGTAAAACTCGAATGTGCAATCTATTGGTATGTCGATGGAACCATTTTTATGGGAAGGTCATACACAGTTTTTCAATGGTAACATATTAAATGAAAATAAGAATTTATACTTATGCTTATGTACAAGTTTCAAACTAAGGCGGCAAGGAATGTCTTTAGAATATTGTTATAAGTCTATTAGAATTCTTATGCTATATGAACCTTCTGAGATTCATTTAAGGCATTAGGTAGATATGTTACATGCTCTTTGAAAGTATTATATGTGTATGTAGCTAAATGCAAAGCATAAATGTTGAGACGAAAATAACCAAAGGGAAGATAAGGTGAATACTGGACCTTTTAAGGTGAGTACATATAGAGGTTAATAGAGTAGTTAACACGAGAGTAAAGGTTCAAGCAGATAATGACGTATTGGGATTGGAAAGGAAGTCAAGATGATGTATTGACATTTAAAAGTTAACTTTTTGTAAAAGGTTAGGGTTGAACGACTATCAGATAGTAATGTAAAGTTAAATAGAAGTTCTCTGTTACGTTTCTAAATGATTATGTTAAGCCATCCAGTCTAAGTGTTGAAATTATCTTCCAAGTATTAAAAGGTTAATCCTAAAATCTTCTAAGCTATTTATAATGATGTTAAGCTTTCTTAAGCTTCTCAGTTACTTGCAAAATTGTATAAGTCATTCCAATGTTGTTCGAATTACGAGTATAAGTCTTTATTTGCCTATGAGGCAACACTTAGAGAATTGCGTACGAGTTTCCAAGCTAAAGAGCTCCAAATCCTAAATCCATGAGTTATGTTGAAACGTGTTATACTACTTTAAGAAATTTTTAGAAATCATATTCCGAGAATCATGTTAATGACTCAGTCATGTACTTGAATTTGAATAGAGTCTAAGAACTCATGTCTTTATGAGTCTCTTTAGTGAAAAATCTTAATGCAGCCACGATCCTTATGATATACAAATGAATTTCCTTTAGTTATGTTCAAGTCATATTTTCTTATGTACAACTATTATTGAATTTCCAGTTGAGTTTCTTAAATAAGAGTCTCTTTCACATACGAATGTTTTTAATGTCTAAGTAGCTATGAAATGAGATGACAATGACCCAAAGGAAACAAAGGTATGCAAGTAAAGAAGAACGCTTTCATGATTAAAGATGTGGTTATATATAGTTGATGTGAACAGTTGACGGAAATAACTTAAAGACTAAGAGTATGAATATATATATATACATTCTTGAATGTCGAAGTATACGTGTTAGAAAGATTATATACCCCTATTCTGAGTTGTGCTTTAAGCCGCTAGGAGTGGTCTAAGAATGAAAGTTATATATCTAAAGAACCTCAGAACTCTTAAGTCCCAAGAAGTCTCCTGGAAGTCACTCAGATAACTAAGTATGAGTTTATACGTTATATAAAAGTCTCATACGTTGTATGTCTATAGTTGAGTTCTCAACTCTATGTGTATGCTAAGCATTATGACAAGTAGCTCCAAGTTCCAAGCTATAAGTTTCACGTTTCCCTACGAATAAGATAAATGAATTAAGAACTATATGTGGTCGTAGACGTAATGAGTTTGATAACAAAATTTTAATGTATAGATGACAATACATGTAAAGAAACTACTTTACGGGCAGAATATATGTAGTTTCTAAATGTTAAAGGATTGTGTAGAAATAAGAATTTTGTTTACTAAATAGGTCTACTGATGCTAATGAGAAAGACGTTAATAACTAATTGTCAGCCTTCTGAAGGTAAGGATACTACGTTATCTACTCCTTCCTACTCTTTGTGTTAAGGTGTTAGGAGATGTTTTGGCTTACGAACATATATCTGCACGGTCTATATGTCATTCTAGTCTCGGGAACTCCCCTAGAGGTCACTCACAGCATATGTACGTGTTTATATGCTAATTGAGAGTCTTTTATGTGCATAGTTTGACTTGAGTACTAAGTCATAGTACTCAGGGTTATGGTAAGAACTGAAACATGTTATAGTCATAGAGTTAGCACGCATTATGATTGGCAGTATACAGACAGACTCAGTATGAGCCCTATCGGCTCCATTTATGATTATGAGTGTGACCTCAAGACCACACCTGATGCGGTTATATTAGTGGGATGTATATTTATTTTACCCACCACCGATGCGGTTAATCGGTTGGACATATGCCTATTCATCTCACCCCTGATGCGGTTACGTCGGTGGGACGTATATTCATTTGACCCACCACCGATGCGGTTAATCAGTTGGATGTATACCTATTCATTTCACCCCTGACGCAGTTACGTCGGCGGGATGTATATTCATTTGACTCACCACCAATGCGGTTAATTGGTTGGACGTATACCTCATCAGGCCCACCATCAATGCAGTTAATTGGTTGGATGTATACCTCACAGATGACACCCCGGTACGACTATATTGGGTGGACGAGCCTCTTTTAGGCCTTGTGACTGGGTGGCTTGCCTATGCTACAATTATAGTTTTGTTGTGCATTTACTTGGTTGCATTGCACGTAGTATAGAGTCATTATCAGGCTACAACTTTCAGAGTTCCAAGTTATCTTTGTCCTTTATATCACGCCTTTTGACTTAGTTATTGTATGATTGCTATCTCCCGTTTACATTTTCAATCTTATATATCAATACATTTCATTTATACTGACGTCCATTCGCCTAGGAACCTGCATTCGTGCCGCAGATGCAGGTTGAGACCGGGGATTGCCAGTTGCAGTAGCGGTTCGTGAGATCATCTGATGTGTCGATCTGTTCCTTTGTTTCTGGAGCTGAGATCTAGTTTTATTTCAGTTAGAGTTTTAGAAGTACAGTTATGGATAGGTCGGAGTCCTATTTCGACCATCGATTCAGTTTACTCTTTAGAGACTTTGTGGACTTACTATGTACAATATTATTCAGTTTGTGGCCCTGTCAGGATTCCAGTTACTTATCCTTTATCGTTGAGACCTTCTAGTCCAGTTATTTACTCCAGTTGATTATGACATGTGCCTTGGACGACCTAAGCATTACAGTTGTAGATGATGTATTGCCGACTCCCTGATCAGTCAGGTTTCGGGAGCTAGTCGTGGACATCCTCCCACATGGTTGGCAAAAGTAGATAAGAGTAATAATACCAACAATAAATTTTATTTACATCTGAAATAAATGGTTGGTAAATATAGTTGGTATATATAAATTGCTAGATTTTTTTTACAAAATATAAACTTGTGAGCCAAATTTTATATTCGACAAAGTCAATCTCATGATTTGAAATTTCAGATCAAGATTTTTTGAGAATTTGATATTTTATCTCATGATTCGAAATCATGAGATGAATCGCATGTCCAAACGCTGATTTTATCTCATGATTTCAAATCACGAGATAAAATCGTATGTCCAAACGCCTACTTATTAATCTCTATTCTCATAAACAAATTGTATATAAAAAAAAATTTGAAATAAAACTTTTACTCCATTATCAAATATTGAAAGATAAATAAAAAGCTATTTATTTTGATATAACGAAACATTTGGGTGATTACCAAAGACGCTGTAAATTAGCTCATCAATTGTGTGGGCGAAGAACATACTTCAAGGATGACAAATATTCTTTTACCTTTAGCGAAGAGAAGATTAAATTAGTATTAATTATATTATTAATATTTAATTTTTATTAAATTTTTACTTATTTCAATATATATATTTTATTTAAAAATTATTTATTATAATCTTTTAAATATATTATTAAATTAATTTAATATTTTTTAAATTTCACATCTAATAAAACTATAACGCCTGAATTAAAAATAGGAAACAAGGGAATATTTAATTTCTTTATGCATTATGGCGTGGAATTTGTGCTCGCACCGACACTTGTATGTCTGATTTTCTTAGTCCACCAAACTTATTAAACACACAAGAAAAAAAGAAAAAAGAAAAACAAAAACAAAAGGACAAGACATGCATACGGAGTCGTCAGCTCCATCTTTAGTTAGTTGGGTTGTCTTTCTCTTTCCTGCTTAACCCCCATCCCCTGTCGGCAGCTGTTAATGTGGTCAATTTCTTTCCTTTTCTTCTATCTCATCTACCAACATATATTTTTGTTAAAAAATAATTTGTAAAATACTTAAGTTATATCATTAAAATACTTTCGATATTTAATTGTTATTCCTAGTATATATGTATTATTAAGTATATTATTCTCTTTATTAAGGTTAAAAAGTCCTTGTATTTGCTACTAACAATTTTTCATTCCAATTTGCTAGCAATCACACCGAATCAAAAAAGATGGGTGACTCTTTAATCTTTAGAACACAAATTAAATGCATTTTTCTTTATAAGAAAATTTGCTGTTGTTATTTTTTGGGTTTATACAAAGTAAATTCTGTTTTATTATAATAGTCTGTCACACTAAATAAGTCTTACGCAAACTTATCTAAAAAAATATAAATATAAATCTGAGACCCTCCATTTGAAAAATTATCTACTCAATCAGTTCGATTATTTTTCTGGATCCATGCATATATTTTTTCTATATGAATACTTGGCTGGTAAGACAAATAGAGATTCGGGGAAAAGTGCTAAATTTTAACAATTCAAGAAGACTCTATGGTCTACTTTCCATTTTTTTTTTCTGAATTATTAGGAATTGTTATTTTTAGGTATAAATTCATACACTTCAATTTGATAAAAAGATTGTAAATTTTTTTTTTAAACAAACATAATTACTAAAATGAGAACAGTTGAGAGTAGTATCATTTCTAGCTGCTAGTATGGGCTCGGTTCCACTATCCCATTGGGACTATGTTTTATTCTGTTCAATGTTTAAATAAAGTAGTTTACGAAGTTGTTTTCCACTTTTTATTGAAAGAATTATACTCTCACGTTCATTTAATATTATTTCAAAAAAAAAGTACTCTAATCATAAATTTTACTAACCTAAGAGAAAATTCATTTATAAGTTCATTTTCACATAAATAATACTTAGCATATTATTTTGAAAATATCCTCGAAATTACAATAACCCCATTTTATTTTAAAGGGGCATCATCTTTCACTGAGTAAAAGTAAATTCTTTTAATAAAAATAGCATTCCATACTGTACATAGTAATAATTCTTATTTAATTCCTAAATTTTAAGTTTTCCTAGAAATCTAAAGTTATACGCACACTACTTAGAAGTCAGTAATTTTTAACTTTGTTAATTCATTTGATTAAGTCTCATTATTTATTATTATTATTTTGTGTATATAGGGGTTAACAGTTGAGGCGAAGTGAATTAAATTTTCTTTGGGTTCCAGAAACTAGAGTTATTACGTGAAAGAAAATTACACTTAAATAAGAGCATATATATATATATATATATATATATATATATATATATATATATATATAAAAGTAATTTTGGATGAAAGCAACAGAAAACAATAAATTAATTAACTTTATTACAGTGGCCAGTAGGTGGTTATTGTCTAAACAGACATTATTAAAGTCCACATTAGCTCAATAGACTAACTTGCCATGTGAGCTCACTTCCAGCTGCCACTCACCGCCAAGATTTTTCTTCTCCTCTTTTACTCTCCTTTTCAGTAGCATTTCAGCAGATCTTGAACAGAGACTGCCTAGGAAAACCTCCAGAAGATCAGCAGCAGCTACAAGGAGTCCTATGGAGTTCTTCAGATCTCTTTCTAGATTTACTGCTGCTACCGTATTATTGGTCTTCTTGCTGTCTTGCTTCAGCTTTTCATCGACAGGTTTGCTCATGATTTTATCCTTTTTCTGCAATCAAGTTTCCATTTTTTTTTGTGGTGAAATTGGGATTTGGGTTTCATTTAGTTATGGTTGTTTGGATTTGAAGTATTTGGTAATGCTGAAAGTTCTTGATGGCTTTTCTTGGAGGATTAGGATGTTTTCCTTTGATTTTGAATATCACGATTTGATTTTTATGTCAAATTACATCATATTTTTTATTGTTGGATTTGATGGACTGAAATCATGATGGAGTAAAGATTGATCTGCTTCTAGTCACACTAAATCCATAGGAGCAAAGTACATGGGTCTTGATTTGGGATTTTTCAGGAAAAATTGAACTTAAAAGTTAGATCTTTAGTATTTCTACAGCTCTACTGATTAATCCCCCAACCTCTCCAGCCCCTCACTCCACAAAGGAGGGGAAGAGAGCATCTTGTGGCCGTGTAAATCTCAGTGAAAAAGGATTTCAGATCAATCTCGTTTTCGTCTCACTTGGGGTCTTGCTCTGGCTTGTGCTCCACGATTATATAGGAAGCTGAATGCTTTCATTTCTCAAGTTAATGTTCTATGATAATTGAATTGTCTGATCATAATGGTGTCATGAATAATAAGAATCTAATGCTTCTTTGATGCTTCTGCATTCTCCTAAAGACGAGATCAAAGAAGATCGCAATAGTTTGGCTCCATACTTGTATAAATATGTCAATTCTGATAGCTGGTTGAATATGAGCCTAGGGAGAACATTGAACTGGTGAACCAGTCCAACAGTTTGTCTGTGCATGTCTGCGTGCTTTTTTACAATTTTTTCACATTTTTATTTCTGGTTTTCTTCTAGATGCCTTCGATGCACTTGATCCCAATGGGAACATCACAATAAAATGGGATGTCATCAGCTGGACACCAGATGGATATGTTGTAAGTAGTAGTCTCTCTCCCCCACCCACTTTTTCTGTCAAACTAATGTGGACTAAAACCAGTTTGCATCTATTGCACTGCAGTTCTAAGTCTGTTTGACAATTGCCTTTCCACTCATTAGTTGTTTCAAGTGTTATTGCGTGTAAAAATTAGCGTATACAAAAACTTTTTATGTTCTTTAGCAACGGTTTTCTACTTTTCTGGATGGAGCTTACTCATTATCAAAAGTGCCCTTGGCTTCAGCCTACCAGGCATAGAACTTTAGTGTCTTTTTAGTCTGCATTTAACTCTACTTCTTTTACTCCTTATTGATACCAACAAATTGGAAGTTTCTGATCATTATTATTGCCATTGGACAGGCTGTTGTGACTATGTTCAACTTCCAGCAATATAGGCATATTCAAGCACCAGGATGGACTTTGGGATGGACATGGGCAAAGAAGGAGGTGATATGGAACATGATGGGAGCTCAAACAACAGAGCAAGGAGATTGTTCAAAATTTAAAGGAAACATTCCACATTGCTGCAAGAAGGATCCAACGGTGGTTGATTTACTTCCTGGAACTCCTTACAACCAGCAGATTGCAAATTGCTGCAAGGGAGGAGTGATTAACTCATGGGGGCAAGATCCTGAAACTGCTGTTAGCTCATTCCAAGTGAGTGTTGGTGCTGCGGGGACAACGAATAAAACAGTTAGAGTTCCTAAGAACTTCACCTTAAAGGCACCAGGGCCTGGTTATACTTGTGGACCCGCTAAAATTGTTAAACCCACTAAGTTCGTTACTAATGATGGGAGACGAGTAACACAGGCCATGAGTAAGTTACTTCACTCAAATACATGCATTCTTCATTCTTGTGGTCAATGATTCATCAAAGCCTAGTTGTTGAGATTTCTCTGTCCATGAAACAGATGAGAATTCTAGAATACATCCTCTTTAAAAGCGCTATAATTTTTCCTTGCAAAGCATTTTCATTATTTTCCAAAACACCTTAACTACATGAACTTTATCATTAAGAATTTTACAATTACCATGAGGATTAATTTCTAACTATTTATACTGTTGATGACAGTGACTTGGAATGTCACATGCACATACTCACAGTTCCTAGCTCAAAAAACTCCAACATGCTGTGTTTCCCTCTCATCCTTCTACAATGACACCATTGTACCGTGCCCAACATGCACTTGTGGCTGCCAGAGGAATGGCACTCAGCATGGAAATTGTGTAGAGTAAGTCCTGCAAAACATGTCTTTTTTCTTTCCATTTTTTGTCACAGTTTCTATTTTTTGAATCTATGGTTATTTACTTCCTCATCCTTCTTCCTTTGCTTCTCGCAGTCAAGACGAACCACACTTAGCTTCAGTTGTTTCAGGCCTTGGGAAAAACAACTATGCTCCTTTGGTTCAGTGCACAAGTCATATGTGCCCTATTAGAATTCACTGGCATGTGAAACTCAACTACAAGGAGTATTGGAGGGTGAAGGTCACTATAACCAACTTCAATTACAATATGAATTATACACAATGGAACTTAGTTGTCCAGCATCCCAACTTCGACAACCTCACTCAGTTATTCAGCTTTCATTACAAATCATTAACTCCTTATGGAGCAATAAGTAAGTTTTCTATCTATTGTTATAATTAAAGCTCTCACAAGCGGTTGCTGCCTTTTCATTTGTGATCCAGTGAGGTAGTTGCTACTACTTCACTGCTAAATACATTAGATAGATTTCCAGCAGTATCTTTTCCATACTTCGAAGAATTCCTTTTCATACTTCTGGTTGGAAATACTATGCTATTGAAGATATTAGATTTCCTATCAATTGAGAGATGAAGGATATGGCTAATCTCCTGGAATTTTTACAGATGACACTGCTATGCTATGGGGTATGAAATTCTACAACGATCTGCTCATGCAAGCTGGTCCATTAGGAAATGTCCAGTCCGAGCTGCTATTCCGCAAGGATTTATCGACTTTCACTTTTGAGAAGGGGTGGGCTTTTCCACGCAGAGTTTATTTCAATGGTGATAACTGTGTCATGCCACCTCCTGATTCATATCCGTATATGCCAAATGCTGGTACTATATGGAAGGTCTCTCCGTTAAAGCTAGTGGTGTCACTGATGCTCTCTACGGCATTCTTCTTTGCATTTGTCTAGAAACCTCTCGTTGGATAAACTCCAAATGCCTGTCTCAGTAAGTTATCTTTGGGTTACTTCGCTTGCACTGCTGAGGAAACTGATTGAAGAGTTGTATGCCTGAGCAGTGATGCTGACCATTCTGATGGATTCGGGTATGCTTGTTCAAGGCAAATATTAATTTCCTCTGCATGCTTTTAAGGGCTGGTGGAATTGGTGCCATAATTTTCATTCAGCAGTTTGTAACAAATGCTTTTTCTCCTGTGGTAGTGTCATTTTTGTTATGTAGATTTCTTAAAATTCACAGTGATCTCAGGGTTGTATGAGAATAAGGACCATTCAGAAACAGATAGAGTCAATTATATGATATTCTTTAGTTCTCTTGTTTTTCTGCAGTATCGCCATGTAACCACTTTCTATATTGTAAAAAAAAAAAAAGGATTCTTTGCTTGTTAGCATTTGTTTAAGCCACTTTCCTTCTCTCTGTAAATTTTGCACATAATCTGCCGTTATAATCAGCTGTCGCACCTGTGTTTTTACAGCATTCTAGTAGTGCATTCTGTTATGCATGTGTTATTTTCTATTAAATGTTTGCTGCTTTGAGCAATTTCTAGCATTCTGTGAGCTTATCAATGACATGAATGAAACTTGCTAATTTCTCGGATCTTGGCCCCCAATTCAATTTCAAAAACTAGTTCACGTGGGCGGATTGCTCAAAAGTCCATATATCCATCTCCCAATCAGGACTGTAACCATAACACTCCTTTCACTCCAGACCTAATTGGAGCATGGATCAGAAGTCCAATCAGAAAAGCTAATTCATGCGCCGCTTGAGATCCTGTCAGAAAGTTATCGCTGACGCGTGAGATTCACCGATTCTCCTTATGTTGGTTGTGAGTGTGACTTGTGATAGTTACTTCGCAACTTAACAGAGAATCCGACGAGGCAGGCGCACAAATTCAGAACATATTACAAAATTTAATCAAAAAAAGTATTTGATAGCTTGGATTTTGCTTAGAAAATTATCAAAATTGGAGTGTTTTTTTTTTTACATGCATGCCTATGAATTTTGAATTGATATTACAGAATATAAACAAAATTGGTGAACAAGGAATTTGGGCGGAGGATGAAACGAGAAGGTTTAATCTTTTAAATTATTTGGTTGGACGAAGTAACCAGTAAACTATGGGTCTGGGTGATAAAAGAGTGAACAACACAGGGGTTTCAATTGGAGGAGGAAGAAAGATCAAAATGTGAGAGACAAATAAGATATTTAAAGGTAATACTACAAGCACATACTACTTTAGTGAGATATGGATTGTATAACACTTCCCACTTTTAATGTGAATGTTTAAAACTTGTCATAATGATATTAAAAAAATTCAAAAAATTTACTTAAGTTTCTGAAAATAATTATTATTTCTTTCATCGATAGTAATTTAATCGAGCACAAAGTTTAAAATATGATTTTTTTTTGGAATGTTATAAAACTAGCTCTAAAATAAATAAATTTTTAAATAAGAGAGCACACCTTATGCACTTTTTATCAAATAAGTGAGATTCAATATAAATAAAATATTTATAATGTTGTTAAATATTTATTAAAATAAAAAATATGCAATTTTTGTCTGCACAGATTAAAAAGGAAAATATGTGGTATAAATTGGGATAGAATACCTTTTGAAAAAGTTGTATATGGTGTAATTTCCTCCAAATTGAATCAGAAAGGCCCACAAACTCAATCCCGGCCCAGATGATTTTTAGTTTTGTTCTTGGGTCAATATTTGTAGCCTTCCTAGTCGTGAAAACCCTAAAACGCTAAACCACCGACGCCTATAAGTACTCTGGTTCGTAAACCATTGTTGCATCTCTCATTTGCTATTCCTGCTGTGGATCGAGTGTTTTTGCTGCTAGTGTTAGTATATCATAACGGCAATCAATTCTTACCTGCAAATTTTCACTTTTTTTTTTTTTTTTTTTTTAGTACTTCTGATTTCGGAGTTTTTTACCTAGTTATGGTGATTACGGAGTTCCTCGGTGATGAACAACACAGATGACGAGTCTGATATATCCATTCTTTCAAAAAGTGTGAAGACAAATCGAGGCATTTGTCTGAGAGGAACTCCAACTCTATCACCTTTTTTTCGACGTTTTTTTGAATCTCCAAAAGATTTAGTTGAGACATTTTTCTAACTTATCTTATAAAAATTGATGGATTTTTCCTTTGAAAGCGAATCTGAATCGCTCATACTTTTTCCTTCATGTTTCGGATTTCCAGATTTCATGAAAATTGAACTCCATAATAATAGAACTAGTATATCATGCCTAAATAATTTAGAAGTATTTAGTATTAAATATTTAAGTATTTAATTGTAAGTATTTGTTTAGAAGACCTACGGTTTTTCTTTGTGGAACTGGATCTACAACAAAACTCGTCACAAAATGTCGTATCTCTTACACAAGAAAGGAAAAACTTCTTTTTTAATTTTGAATTTTATGGCTTTATTCTTAATATTCTTATTATTGGATTTGTTGTATTTTTCAAAGTTCGAGTTATCATATGTACTATTTGTTATAATATTTTTTTTTATGAATTCTTACATTTAAATTTATGCTCCACATTAAGCATACTGGGTTTGGATGTATCTGATACCAAATACTCTACATTTGCCTCTGGATCCAATAGTATTGTTCAACACCATGTCACTGCAAAAGGATCAAATATTTGTTGCTCACAAACAAATGTCTTTCAACGAAAAAAAATAATCATAGTGTTTTGACATGACACTTTCTGAGAGACTGAGAGTTACTAGTTTTAGTAAAGTTTGAATTTCTGCTTAAGTGTAAGAGAAGGCTTAACAAATATAATATTGAAATCAGTGCCAGAAACGAAAAGGCGTAGTAATTGAAAAATGCTTGGAGTTGAAATAAGCATAGATTAGGAGATACCTGTTTGTGCCTAGTCAATAATGTTAGGACTAACAGTGAGCAAGATTTATCAACAAGATCAAGAACATGAGTCAATTCTCAGCCCTGTTTTTTAATTCCGATCATCTGCCCACAGAGAAAACAATGAAGATGATTGACCCCAACTTGTTTAGAACAGAAAAAAAAAGCACACGACTTGTGATGTCCATGACAGTACAATCAAAATGTGAAAGTTAACCACAAAAGAATTCATAATTGAAACTAAAAACAAACCATCTGGCGTACAAGACATTCCATTGAGTATCAAGGGACATTAGGCAGCTGGATAACACTAGTATAAGAAAATCAAATAAAAAACCAGTCATTGAAACTGAAAAACTTCACCTGCTTAAGAAAAGAGCTTGCAAATAACTGCAATCAAAGTCCACATTTTTCTTTGAGAATTAGTCTATATAAGCATCAATATGTAAATTGGTTCACAACTTTCAAGACAGGTAGAATTAATAAGATGATATATCCAAATCTAACATTGTTTGCTTCAGAAAGAAAAGAAAGAAATATACAGCATTTGGAATTAATAGTTGGATGAAAAATATAGGGTCATTTCTTGCCAATTGGTTGGTGCCTTGTCATTGTATCTCTCTGTTTCTTCTTTTGGCTCTCTTTTATGCTACTCTAGCCCGGCCTTTCTGAATCTTGAAGCAAGGATTCCTTGAGAATTGAGTATAACATCTCAACAGCTAGAAGACACAGAAACAGTAAATTAATAGAGTCAATATATCAAAATGATGTATAAAAAAAATAATGAACCAAAAGGGCTAATTTGCCCAACATAAGGCAAACTGCAGATCCTACTTTACCTCATCTAACTCCTCCGTTTTAAATTACTGTCATAGTTTGCCCGACATTGCTCCAATTTCTGCTACATTGCTCCATTTTTTGCCAAGTTTAAAACAATATATTCTATATTGCAGACGTTGTAAAAAAAAAAATGTAGAATTAAGGAAGTTCTCAAATTTGGGCCAACTATGTGTGATTATTCTTATTTTTTTAATTATTTCTACGTTTTTCACTTATAAATATCAGTGAACTTTACTTGTAAAATCTATCTTATCCTCATACTAAATATTTCATTTTGATATTAAAAAAAAGACTGAAACATAGAAAAAATGACTAATCGTTGGATTGAAATGAATTGGATTGAAATGGGCTGAACTAATAAATGAGCGGGTCAATTATTAACTCAAACTTGAATAAGTTGGGCAAGTTATGATCAGATAATTGTGCCGACTGCCTCTATTATGGGGTGGTCTTTAATTTTTTTTCTTTAATATTTTAAATAATAAATGTGGACAAAAATACTCCTAATATATATTTTTTTAAAATTCAAAAAAAAAAAAAAAACGCAAGTAAAAAAAATCGGCAAGGCATAAGTTAGCCGTAGAAGATATAAGTTCATACTATTAAACTTGTGCCCAAGGAATAAGTTCAGTACGCAGATGCAATTCCATGAACTTCTGCCTATAGGCACAAGTTCCCTAATGAACTTATACCTAGTAGGCATAATATTATGTTCTTGAACTTGTGTCTATGAGGCAGAATTTCATGCCATTTAGGCAAAGTTTCAATTTCATAAACTTCGGCCCTTTAATAACATGATTTTATGCCTACCAAATATAATTCATGTTATGCCTTATGGACTTCTACCTTATGAAATTATGCCTTTAAGGCATAATTTGGGCAAATACTTATGCCTTGCAATTTTATTTTTTTGTGCTTTGTGAAATGTTGCCTTATGAACTTATGTCTTATTTAAGGCATAATTTGGGTAAAAACTTATGCCTTGAGAATTTTTTTTTATGACTTTATGAAATTATGCCTTTACGGTATAATTTGGGTAAAAACTTATATCTTGCGATTTTTTTTCGTTAAGGATATTTTGAACATTTTTTAATTACTTAAAGTGCCGAAGGGCAAAAACTAAAGACTAAAAATTTAAAACCACCTCAAAATAAGGGCATTTATGCATGATCCAGTTACAATCTCATAAACTGATTTTCCTCCTCTAACAAAAAACAAACTTTTGTTGTATTATTTAAGAACTAAGCACATATTTTTTAATTATAAACTACGTAACTTTAACACATCAAATCAAGCCTCAAACAAAAACTAATTTTTGCGTTATAAGTTTTGCATTACTAATTTATGCTCTATAATTGTTGTATTACTAACCTAATACCACTATTCCCTTTATTAATAATTAAGAATTTTACATCATATCATGTAATGATACTCGTAAGGATTATTTTTATAAACATTTTTAAATAATTACCAACATAATAAATTTCAAAACATAACAACTTAGAAAAATAGAGGGATATCCCTTGATTTTAGGCTCATATATTGTTCTCTTTACTACCTAATCCTAATTCTTATATCCTAAGTACCTAAGCCATCATTCCCGCATTCTCAACTACGATTGTGGTGAATCAACATTTTTGATTGCAGCGATAATAACAACATCATTTTATTCTCCTCCTTTTTCTCCTTTTGCGATATCAGAGCAAATTGTTAACGATTTTTCACCTTCTAAAGCACCCGCAAGTAAGTTGCCAAACGATTCTATTGCGGAAACACAAGTTAAGAACTCACATAATAAAAATGGTGACAGTGCTGCTCTTAATAAAACTTTATCTCATTATATGTCTGACGTATATCAGGTGTATCTTAGTGTTATATCTTATGCATAACATTATATATAAATAAATATATATGTATATATACACACACACACGCACGCACACACACATATGACATATAAGTAAATACAACGACATATAAGTATATATATTAATGTACAAATGAGTATGTCTGCAAGTTTTGTATATCAATGTATATCCATCTACGTCAACTGTATATATTGACACACAATGATATACAAGTTTATATGGAGAGAGTTGTGGAAGGATGAAAGAAAACTCCAATGAAAAAGAAAACTTCGGTCAATAAAAGAATAACAAAAGAGTCATTTAATTTTTCAGTAAAGCTTTGTGTGATATTTTGGCAAAGTAACAATGTTCGATGACAGAGAAGTAGTTGGTGAGACTGGAACAATAATGGCTAGGATTTGTGAAAGAGAAGTCAAAATTTCTAATTTTATTAGATTTGTTAGAGGTTGTATATGTTTGTAAAATTATTACTATTACTTTCTGAAAGTGAAATAATATTGTTAGATATGATAAATATAAATTTATTTTTATATATCTCTGGGGAAATGCACAGATACTCATTTTTGGGATCGTCATTTAACTAATGTCCGTATATTATATATATATATATATATATATATATATATGTATGTATGTATGTATGTATGTATGTATGTATGTATGTATTGTAAGTTTACCTACTTTTTGAAAATGATTCAGATATAC
Source organism: Datura wrightii (assembly GCA_035772735.1). Classification (NCBI taxonomy): domain Eukaryota; kingdom Viridiplantae; phylum Streptophyta; class Magnoliopsida; order Solanales; family Solanaceae; genus Datura; species Datura wrightii. The sequence goes on along the minus strand of JASDFA010000008.1, from coordinate 107,448,165 downwards.
ACAAGTGAGGTTAAAAATTTGCATTTGAAGTGCATGTAAAAATTGCCTTAAATCTTAGACATCTGTTTGAATTTGTTTTGCCAATTTTTTGGTTCTTCGAATTTCAATAAATTAACATTCAAATTTATTCCAAATAAGCTCAAATTTGAAACATAAATTCCAATATATCATAAAGAACAAACTTCAATTAAGTTTTTGAACGGACTGCCCTTATTTTGGACGGTCTTTACTTTTGTCCCTCAAATTGATGACCTTTAATCTCTACCTTTACAGCTTATTTAATGAAAATTTTATGTTCGAAATGTCTTTAATTATGACTTAATTTCGTTAGGCAAAGTTTTTTAGAAAATATTTGCTTGAAGGAATAGATTAAGTGTTATTTCATTTGCAAAGCATACCTTTATTCTTAATATTTTTTTAAAAAATTGTCAGACATAGATTAACCCTAAAAGACACAATTTAATGCTGCTGAATTTATGCTCAAGACGCAGATTCATAATTCATGCTGCTGAATTTATGCCCCAGACATAAATTCATGTTGTTGACTTGTTATACCCCGTAGAATTCCCGGCACTTAGATGACCTATTCGCATGTTGGTTAAGCATATTTGAAGGCCATACGTGCTAGGGAAAGGCCCGGGAAAAAGATCGAACGAGAAACCCGTCGAACCATCGCGGGAGGAGCCGAGGCAGAGCCCCTCCGCGATGGCAGCGTGTCACGGAGGTGAGGCCTCCGCGATGGCTCCGTGACACGTTGCCCAAGTCCAGGCCCAAGTATATAAAGCCCCCACTTCGGTTTGAAATCATTTATCACTTAGAAAAATTCCAGAAAACGCAGTGAACAGAGGGAAAATGAAGGAAAATTATAAATTATCGTCCGATTACGCTGCCAAACGCTGCCCAAACTCAAATTAATCCTAGATACCAAGGTATTTAGCAGCAGAGAGCATTTCTACGGAATTAGTTTCGCGAAATACGACCGACGAATCGGTGAGCCACCGAACTAAAGTAAGTAGAATTGCTCTAAATTAATGTCTATGTGTTCCTAGCTGAGAAGTGAATACTTCTCCCTTCCGGGCCGCTGAAAAATATCGAGTTTTCGACCGTCTTTCGATAAGCCTAAGTTTAGGCTATAAACTATATCGAAAGTGGCGTTGCCTTTTGAAATAAAGTTGTATTTAGTATTGATTGACGTATTTATGAATGCAGTTGGGAGAAAATAGTTGAAGTACCGGCCGAGCCTCGTCCGACGGACGAATAATTCAAAGATAAGGTATGTAAAGTTAAGTTTCCTCGGCAAGTTAAGTAATATTCAGACAGTATGGTAATTTACAGACCAGTAGAATGTTCAGAAATCGATTATTGTGTTATTATGAATATTGGTGCAATATGAGGAGTTTTGGGTTGTAACGTGTACGATACCTATCCGTATGATATAGATTCGGACGTAAGTGGTTAAGACTGCCCAGTATATTCAGTATGTGATGTAATATGCCATGTTAGGATATTGTTGTGTTTAGCTGAAACCTCGCGAAGTAGTACAATATCCGTGAGGCATTCCAGACCTAGAATAGTAACTAAACATGGTTTAGAAAGCATGTTAGAAGCAGGAGATCATGTTAATACAGAAACTCAGTAAACAGTATAATTTTCAGCAGAAACACCTTCTTGTGTAATCTTTGCCCCAGTACAGTTTGACCGGAGGCTATACTTATATTTATACTTACCTGTCTCAGCATGTATCAGACACTTACAGATTACTATTATTAGCTCACTATGTGATTTATATGATACCTGACACCTGTTAGTCGTAGCTTATAAGATACACAGACAGCATGACTAGTTGAGACCGTTGTATTGATTGGGGTTGGATTACCTAGCATCCCTGACCGCCCAGGGTTAATAGCTGTATCGACTCGTCCGCCAGAGGACGAGGATACGTCACTCTACGGAGTGATATGACATCCCGCAAGGGGACGAAGATGGGATGCCAGTTTCCCCATATTGTGCCTTGGTCGGCCCTTATAAACCCCGGCGAGCGGGTACGCCCGGGGTGTTGATTTGGAGTCCTTCGGACTCAGATACAGTTATAGTCAGGGGCTCAGCGAGCCCAAGTGCATACCCAGGGACCGGCAGGATGCTTACAGCCACTGTAGGAGATGGGATGACCGGGGTAGGGACATAGATTCTGTGTTGATTGTACCTCCCGGCTTATGGGGACCGAGTAAGGTTTGTGTGTGCTATGTTATGATATGTATGTTATGCTATGTTATATTAGACATGAGTAGGTTAGTAGTAGAATGATACGTCTCCAGATATGACACCTACTCCTCTCGGTATGATTGAGAACAGGTACGACTTACATCATCAGACAGATAATTTAGTCCTTTCTATTTCAGTTCGTCAGCTATGTTATTGATTTCAGATATCTTTTTCAGTCATTGCTTTACATACTCAGTACCAGCAGTACTGACGCCCGGTGGGGCGCTGCATTACTTGCCTGCAGGTACTCATAGACGAGCAGGCGATTCTACGTGACTCCCTGTCAGCGGTTGAGTATTCAGCTCCAGTCATTCGGAGGCTGAATTTCAGAGGTGTAGTTTAGTTTCTTTTGTTGTATATTATGGGTAGGTCGGGGCCCTGTCCTGATCAGTTCTATCACTATTCCTAGAGGCTTGCAGTCTGTATGTATTCCCTGTGGTCAGATGAGCCGGTCGTGTGAGGCCGTGCAGTTGTATAGTTGCCTTTACTCTTTCTTTCTTGTATGCTGGCCGTGTGGGGCCATAGTTTACCAGTAGTGGTGACCTTGCCGGTCACGTAGCTTTCAGTATGTTACGTTGAGTTGCAGATAACTAGACAGCATGGTGGCCTTGTCGGCCCGCATAGGTTCCCCTGAATTACTATGTTTCTGGTCAACTGCTAGTACAGGTACAGGAGGCTATAGGACAATAGACCGGGGGCTGTGTTTACAGCCGTTATATAGCCATTTGTTTCCAGAAATATGAATTAGAGCCAGCCAGGCGCCAGATGCGCCCAGGCTTAACAGTCGAGCAAGTCAGGTCCTAGTAGGGCACCAGGTGCCAGTCGTACCCCCCAAGGTGGGGTGTGACAAACTTGGTATCAGAGCAGGTCGCATCCCAGGGAGTCTGCAAGCCATGCTAAGTAAAGTCCTGTCCATGGATGTGTTGTGCACCACATACTATGGGTAGGAGGCTGCAACGCATGATAGGATGGTTGTCTTTTATTCTGATTCAGTCCTGCTATAGAGCGGTACAGTATAGGGTTGAGTCCCTAAGAGCTTACCATATTCTTTGGTTACAGATAATGTCAGACCAGCAACATCCTACCACAGGTCGGAGTTTAGACATTGCGGCAGGGGAGGGCACCAGTAGGATGCCTCCCCCTCATTTGGAGACAGCCCGATCAGAGGGCTCTACAGAGGCTTCATCCCAGCCTCCTCAGCAGTCTCCACCACGTCAGGAGCCATTTGGAGCGACAGTACCTTCAGCAGTCCCTATACCGACACCTTCCGACCAGGAGGTTAGGAGTGCTGTAGTTATGATAGCATAGATGATGGCTGCTCAGCGTCAGCAAATGCCATCCACAGCTGCAGAAGCATCAGGAGGGCCTGGTAGTTCGAGGGTCCGAGAGTTCTTAGCCCTGAATCCCCCATAGTTCACAGGCACGGACCGAACAGAGGACCCCCAGGATTTTCTGGATCAGATGCAGAGAATCTTCAGGGTTATGCATGCTACGCCTACTGAGTCAGTTGAATTGGCCGCATTCCGGTTACGAGATATTGCAGTATTATGGTATGAAAGCTGGGAGAAGTCCCGAGGGAGAGATGTTTCCCCTCCCACCTGGTCCAGCTTTTCGGGAGCCTTTCTAGATCACTATTTGCCGCGGGAGATCCGACAGGCCCGGGTAGATCAGTTCCTACATCTAGAACAGGGGGCCATGAGTGTCCGGGAATATTCCTTGCGGTTTGACTATTTGGCTCGATATGCACCGGTCTTCGTGGATACCATGGCATCCAGAGTGCACCATTTTATTATGGGGTTGAACCCAGAATATGTCGAGACTTGTATCACGGCCACACTGCGAGAGGACATGGATATTTCCCGAATCCAGGCATTTGCCCAGAATATTGAGGGCATCAGACAGCGGCATCGGGAGATCAGAAGGGTCAACCAGGAGCAGCTTCGCCGGGATAGGCCAGTTGAGTTACAGGGAGAGGCCCGGGGAGGACCCAGGCCACGATTGTCAGACAGGCCGCCCAGGCCCCCGCCTCCGCCACAGTCACAGGGGGGTAAATTCAACCGCAGGGGGCAGTCAGAGGCTGGTAGAGGCTCGCAGACGGCAGACTCAGCGTCACAGAGGAGGGCGGAGCAGAGTAGGTATACCCTACCACTTTGCCCTATATGCAGTCGACGTCATTCTGGAGCGTGCAGGTATGGTTCCACCGCATGCTATATTTGTGGCCAAGAAGGCCATTTGATGAGAGATTGCCCAGCCAGAGGTCGTGAGGACCGGGATAGACAGGATAGGGCATCAACAGGATCACGAGCTACAGCATCCTCGACTGGGCGCAGGCCCTCAGTTTCAGCAGGCAGGGGTCGGGGCAGATCAGGGGCCTCCAGTACAGGTGCGGGTCCAAGCCGCACATATGCCTTACCAGGGAGGCAAGATTCAGAGGCATCGCCTGATGTTGTGACAGGTATGCTAACTATCTGCTCACACCCTGCTTATGTGCTAATTGATCCAGGGTCTACCTTGTCCTATATTACTCCATTTGTGGCACGGAAGTTTAGTATTGTACCAGAATCATTACAGCAACCCTTCTAAGTATCTACGCCCGTCGGTGACTCTATCACAGCTAGCCGAATTTACCGCGGGTGTACAGTAGAGGTTGCTGATCGTCAGATCACAGTAGATCTGGTCGAGTTAGAAATGATAGACTTCGATGCCATAATGGGTATGGATTGGTTAGTACCATGTTTTGCTAATGTTGAATGTTGGACCAAAACGGTCCGATTCCACTTCCCGGGGGAGGCAGTACGGGAGTGGAAGGGCAGCACCGCAACGCCAAAAGGTAGGTTTATTTCCTACCTTCAGGCGAGAAAGTTGATATCTAAGGGGTGTATTTATCATCTGGTCAGAGTTCAGGATGTCCAAGCAGAATTTCCGACACTCCAGTCTGTCCCAATGGTAAATGAATTCCCAGATGTATTTCCTGATGAGTTACCTGATATTCCCCCAGAAAGGGAAATAGACTTTGCTATTGACTTGCTACCAGGAACTCAGCCAATATCAATACCTCCCTATCGTATGGCTCCTGCAGAACTCAGAGAATTAAAGGAGCAGTTGAAAGACTTGTTAGATAAAGGTTTTATCAGGCCGAGTACTTCCCCGTGGGGTGCGCCAGTCTTGTTTGTGAGAAAGAAAGATGGCTCGCTCCGAATGTGTATAGATTATCGGCAGCTAAACAAAGTTACAGTAAAGAACAAGTATCCGCTCCCCAGAATTGATGACTTATTTGATCAGCTACAGGGAGCCAGATACTTTTCTAAGATTGACTTGCGGTCCGGCTATCACCAGGTCCGAGTACGTGAGAGGGATATTCCTAAGACAGCATTCAGGACCCGATATGGGCATTTTGAATTTCTGGTTATGTCCTTCGGACTGACGAATGCCCCAGCAGTCTTTATGGACCTGATGAACAGTATTTTCAGACCTTTCCTGGACTTGTTCGTGATAGTATTTATTGATGATATCCTGGTGTATTCTCGCTCTGAAGAAGATCACCGGACTCATTTGCGGACAGTGCTCCAGATTCTCAGGGACCGCCAGTTGTATGCTAAATTTTCGAAGTGTGAATTCTGGCTTAACTCAGTGGCCTTTTTAGGGCATATTGTTTCAGACGCTGGTATACAGGTAGATAAGCAGAAGATAGAAGCAGTTAAGTCATGGCCTAGGCCTACCACCCCGACTGAAGTTCGTAGCATTCTGGGGTTGGCAGGATACTATCGGAGGTTCGTTGAAGGATTCTCAACCATTGCAGCACCTTTAATGAAATTGACACAGAAAGCAGCAAAGTTTCAGTGGACGGAGGCATGCGAGCAGAGTTTCCAGGAACTGAAAGACAGATTAACCTCCGCCCCAGTACTAGCACTACCGGAAGGCACAGAAGGGTATTCAGTTTATTGTGACGCGTCAGGTATCGGGTTGGGTTGTGTGTTGATGCAGCATGGTAGAGTAATTGCATATGCTTCCAGACAGCTGAAGAAGCACGAAAAGAATTACCCCACCCATGATCTAGAATTGGCCGCAGTCATCCATGCCTTGAAGATGTGGAGGCATTACCTGTACGGCGTCCATGTTGATATTTACACGGATCATAAGAGCTTGCAGTACATTTTTACTCAGAGGGAGTTGAATCTACGGCAACGTCGCTGGTTAGAATTGTTGAAGGATTATGATGTGAACATCCTGTACCATCCGGGAAAAGCCAATGTTGTGGCAGACGCCCTGAGCCATAAGTCAATGGGGAGTTTGGCGTATTTGTGACCTGAGAAACAGAAATTAGTTAAAGAAATTCATCAGTTAGCTGATCTAGCCGTTCGAGTAATGGAAACAGAAAATAATGGGGCAGTAATTCAGAATTCTGCGGTGTCATCGTTAGTTGCAGAGGCAAAAGAACGACAGTACGAGGATCCCGATTTAGTCCAGCTCAGAGATAGAGTTCAGAAGGGTAAGGAGCCATATTTTCAGATAACCGAGGATGGTGTGCTACGTTGTAAGGGCCGCCTTTGTGTCCCGAATGTCGCAGGACTTCGTGGGCAGATCATGCATGAGGTACACTACACTCGCTATTCCCTTCACCCAGGGGCGACAAAAATGTACCACGACATCAGAGACATCTACTGGTGGCTAGGTATGAAAACTGAGGTAGCTGAATTTGTATCTAGGTGTGCTAATTGTCAGCAGGTGAAAGCAGAGCACAAGAAACCAGGTGGTTTGACGCAAGAGATAATGATACCTATGTGGAAATGGGAAGTGATAAACATGGATTTTGTAACAGGGTTACCCCGTACTAGACGCAGATATGATTCCATTTGGGTAATAGTTGATAGGCTGACAAAATCAGCTCATTTCCTGCCAGTGAGGGCTACCTTCTCAGCCGAGGGTTATGCCGAATTGTATATCAGAGAAATAGTTAGATTGCATGGGGTATCGGTATATATCATTTCAGACAGGGGGCACAGTTTACAGCTAGGTTCTGGCAGTCATTTCAGAAGGGTCTGGGGACGCAGATTAATTTGAGCACAACATTTCATCCTCAGACAGACGGGCAGGCTGAACGTACAATTCAGACGCTCGAAGATATGCTACGAGCGTGTGTGTTAGATTTTGGGGGTAGCTGGGATGAACATCTCTCGTTAATTGAATTTGCTTATAATAACAGCTACCATTCAGCTATTCAGATGATGCCTTTCGAGGCATTGTACGGGCAAAAATGTAGATCGCCGGTGGGCTGGTTTGAAACAGGAGAATCAGCATTAGTTGGCCCAGACATTGTTTGGCAGTCCGAGGAAAAGATAAAGCTTATCCGAGAATGTTTACTGACCGCTCAGAGCCGCCAGAAGTCATACGCAGATAGGCGGCGCAGAAATCTAGAATTTTCTGTAAACGACTGGGTATATCTGAAAGTGTCCCCGATGAAAGGGGTAATGAGGTTTCGCAAGAAACGCAAGCTTAGCCCAAGATTCATTGGGCCGTATCAGATTCGGCGAAGAATAGGCCGCGTAGCATACGAGTTAAACTTACCTCCAGAGTTAGCGTCGGTTCACCCAGTATTCCATGTTTCTATGTTAAGAAAGTTCATAGGGGACCCTTCTACAGTAGTTCCAGTTCAGGATGTTCAGGTCACAGAGGAATTAGCCTATGAAGAGGTTCCCGTAGCTATCTTAGACAGACAGATTCGCAGGCTGAGGACTAAAGATATTGCATCTGTCAAAGTATTATGGCGTAATAGAAATCAGGAGGAAATGACGTGGGAGGCTGAAGAAGATATGAAAACCAGATACCCTCACCTATTTCAGGCCTAGTCAGACGACAGGTATGTCCGTATCATTATTTATACAGTACCTTATGGTTGTACATTGTAAATGATAAAGAAAGAAGTGATATTTAGTTGTCCAGTGAATCTTAGAATAGTGTGTGCAGTGCCTGTGTTGGACTTTTCTGCATTTCAGGTTTTTGCGATAGTCCATATTACAGGGGAAACTCTGCCAAAATTTTTCTAGAAAAGTAAAGTAAGCAAGTCCTCCAGATAACAGTATACATTCGAGGACAAATGTTCCTAAGGGGGGGAGAATGTTATACCCCGTAGAATTCCCGGCACTTAGATGACCTATTCGCAAGTTGGTTAAGCATATTTGAAGGCCATACGTGCTAGGGAAAGGCCCGAGAAAAAGATCGGACGAGAAACCCGTCGAACCATTGCGGGAGGAGCCGAGGCAGACCCCTCCGCGATGGCAGCGTGTCACGGAGGTGAGGCCTTCGCGATGGCTCCGTGACACGTTGCCCAAGTCCAGGCCCAAGTATATAAAGCCCCCACTTCGGTTTGAAATCATTTATCACTTAGAAAAATTCCAGAAAACACAGTGAACAGAGGGAAAACGAAGGAAAATTATAAATTATCGTCCGATTACGCTGCCAAACGCTGCCCAAACTCAAATTAATCCTAGATACCAAGGTATTTAGCAGCAGAGAGCATTTCTACGGAATTAGTTTCGCGAAATACGGCCGACGAATCGGCGAGCCACCGAACTAAAGTAAGTAGAATTGCTCTAAATTAATGTCTATGTGTTCCTAGCTGAGAAGTGAATACTTCTCCCTTCCGGGCCGCTGAAAAATAGCGAGTTTTCGACCGTCTTTCGATAAGCCTAAGTTTAGGCTATAAACTATATCGAAAGTGGCGTTGCCTTTTGAAATAAAGTTGTATTTAGTATTGATTGACGTATTTATGAATGCAGTTGGGAGAAAATAGTTGAAGTACCGGCCGAGCCTCGTCCGACGGACGAATAATTCAAAGATAAGGTATGTAAAGTTAAGTTTCCTCGGCAAGTTAAGTAATATTCAGACAGTATGGTAATTTACAGACCAGTAGAATGTTCAGAAATCGATTATTGTGTTATTATGAATATTGGTGCAATATGAGGAGTTTTGGGTTGTAACGTGTACGATACCTATCCGTATGATATAGATTCGGACGTAAGTGGTTAAGACTGCCCAGTATATTCAGTATGTGATGTAATATGCCATGTTAGGATATTGTTGTGTTTAGCCGAAACGTCGCGAAGTAGTACAATATCCGTGCGGCATTCCAGACCTAGAATAGTAACTAAACATGGTTTAGAAAGCATGTTAGAAGCAGGAGATCATGTTAATACGAAAACTCAGTAAACAGTATAATTTACAGCAGAAACACCTTCTTGTGTAATCTTTGCCCCAGTACAGTTTGACCGGAGGCTATACTTATATTTATACTTACCTGTCTCAGCATGTATCAGACACTTACAGATTACTATTATTAGCTCAGTATGTGATTTATATGATACCTGACACCTGTTAGTCGTAGCTTATGAGATACACAGACAGCATGACTAGTTGAGACCGTTGTATTGATTGGGGTTGGATTACCTAGCATCCATGACCGCCCAGGGTTAATAGCTGTATCGACTCGTCCGCCAGAGGACGAGGATACGTCACTCTACGGAGTGATATGCCGTACCGCAAGGGGACAAAGATGGGATGCCAGTTTCCCCATATTGTGCCTTGGTCGGCCCTTATACACCCCCGTTGAGCGGGTATGCCCGGGGTGTTGATTTGGAGTCCTTAGGACTCAGATACAGTTATAGTCAGGGGCTCAGCGAGCCCAAGTGCATACCCAGGGACCGGCAGGATGCTTACAGCCATTGTAGGAGATGGGATGACCGGGGTAGGGGCATAGATTCTGTGTTGATTGTACCTCCCGGCTTATGGGGGCCGGGTAAGGTTTGTGTGTGCTATGTTATGATATGTATGTTATGCTATGTTATATTAGACATGAGTAGGTTAGTAGTAGAATGATACGTCTCCAGATATGACACCTACTCCTCTCGGTATGATTGAGAACAGGTACGACTTACATCATCAGACAGATAATTTAGTCCTTTCTATTTCAGTTCGTCAGCTATGTTATTGATTTCAGATATCTTTTTCAGTCATTGCTTTACATACTCAGTACCAGCGGTACTGACGCCCGGTGGGGCACTGCATTACTTGCCTGCAGGTACTCATTGACGAGCAGGCAATTCTACGTGACTCCCTGTCAGCGGTTGAGTATTCAGCTCCAGTCATTCGGAGGCTGAATTTCAGAGGTGTAGTTCAGTTTCTTTTGTTGTATATTATGGGTAGGTCGGGGCCCTGTCCCGATCAGTTCTATTACTATTCCTAGAGGCTTGCAGTCTGTATGTATTCCCTGTGGTCAGATGAGCCGGTCGTGTGAGGTCGTGCAGTTGTATAGTTGCCTTTACTCTTTCTTTCTTGTATGCTGGCCGTGTGGGGCCATAGTTTACCAGTAGTGGTGACCTTGCCGGTCACGTAGCTTTCAGTATGTTACGTTGAGTTGCAGATAACTAGACAGCATGGTGGCCTTGTCGGCCCGCATAGGTTCCCCTGAATTACTATGTTTCTGGTCAGCTGCTAGTACAGGTACAGGAGGCTATAGGCCAATAGGCCGGGGGCTGTGTTTATAGCCGTTATATAGCCCTTTGTTTCCAGAAATATGAATTAGAGCCAGCCAGGCGCCAGATGCGCCCAGGCTTAACAGTCAAGCAAGTAGGTCCTAGTAGGGCACCAGGTGCCAGTCGTACCTTCCAAGGTGGGGTGTGACATGACTTATGCTTTAGGCAAAAAAATTCATGCTGTTGAACTTATGTCGCAGACACAAATTTATGTTGTTGAACTTATGCCCCAGGCACAACTTTATTCATGTTGCTTAATTTATGACCCAAACAAAAGTTCATTCATGTTGCTCAATTTATGGCCCAAGTAAATATTTGTTCATGCTGCTGAATTTATACCCAGACAAAAATTGATGCAGCTGAAATTATGTCTAAATATAAATTAATGTTGCTGAATTTATGCCCTAGACATATATCATATTGTTGAATTTATGCCATGCTTCTAAACTTATGTCCCTAATGCATAAATTGTATAAATTTATGCCATGAGGTAAAATTTGTGTCAAAACTTATGCCTTGAAATTTATTTATTTTAACCGTTAGGGGCATTTTGACTACTTTTTTGTCACTTAAAGTGCCAAAAGATAAAATTTAAATAACATGAATTTGAGGAACAAAAATTAAAAATCACTTCAAAATAGGTATTCGTGCGAATGACCCAACTTGAATCATCAATTTGTCAAAACAATAACAAATCTAATAAAAGTCAATTTACCATCATTTTTAATTTTTTGAAGTATGAAAGAGTTTCAGTCTACGAGTGAGACACATATTAAAATTGACTAAAGTTTTAGACTTGTGTATTTGAAATTTTTTGTCAAGAAAATAATAATTCTATTTTTCAAATTTCAACACTAAAATCTACTCCAATCAAGTCCAAATTTAAAACATAAGCTTCATATATCATCATATATCATCATAAAGAACAAATCTCAATCATTAATTTGTCAAAACAACAACAAATCTAACAAACTCATTTAACATCATTTTAAATTTTTATAGTATGTATGAGTTTCAGGCATACATAACTGAGACACATGTTAAAATTGGCCAAAGTTCCAGGCGTGTGCATCTGAAATTTTTTGCCAAAAATAATAATAATTTATTTTTTAATTTCAACACCCAATGTACTTCAAATAGACTCAATTTTAAAACATAAATTGTATGTATTATAAAGAACAAAACTCAATCCTTAATTTATCAAATAATAACAAATCTAACAAATTCATTTAACATTCTTTTAATTTTTCATTTATGACTGTGTTTTGTCATATATGACTGAGTTACATGTCAATAATGGCTAAAGTTTTAGGAATATGCTTCTGAATATGAAAGAAAAGAAAAAAACGAAAAATAAATTTGTGCGTTTACTTAAAAGTTTTTTAATACTAAATATTCGTAAAAAAAATAAAAAGTAATGAATATACTTAAATGAAACAACAAAAATAGGATACCTCAAAAACTGGAAAAACGAGAAAAACTAGTTTTGATAAATGAAATTTAAAGAATAATTATAAGATTTAAAAATTTCTTGGAGTTTAAAATTTCATGAAACAATTCTTGGGATTCAAATTTTTATAAGTCAAAATCAAAAAATGATTTATGGGATTCAAAAATTTGCTACTCTTTCAAATTCATAGACAATTCATAGGGTTCAAAAAAAACAATTACTTTCATAAATTTTTTCTTATCTTATATAGGAGTATTTTTATTTAAATTTTATTTTCATGTTAAAGTGTAGTTATTACTTTATTACTTTTTAAACGGTGGCTAAATACTCATAGTGGACCTCAAAAGGTCATCCCATTAAATTTTTATGATAAGAACAACTTTGTATGTAATTCTAAATTTAGTGTGAAAATTTTTGTTATGTGCCTAATACAATAGACATTAATTATGTGAGATTTTTTTTAATTTCATGAGTTAATTGATCTAATCTTATACTTTTGAATCCACAAAATTTTGTTCCTTGCCTAAAGTGAAATCTAGTATCAACCCACTGAATTCCTACACAATAGTAAATTTATTTATTTGAATGTAAATAATACAACAATTATATATATGAGACAATACACTTTTTTTAATTTAAAAAACACCTTATTTACGTTCAACACTAAATTACATATGGAGAGACCTTTTGTTATTTATTTTCAAGTCCAAACAACAACAACATCAATGGGTCGGTGGATGAACTCAGATGACATAATTAAGAAATTAATTCCCCTCATCTAATTTGTTTCAGATCCACTTTTGTCATTTCATTTAACTATTACTTTCTATGTCATGTAATGTTTTCTATTTTTTGAGATTCGAATTATATAATTTTAATTATTAATTTAAAATATTTTTTATTATATTGACATGAGAAAGATTGTAACTTATTTAAGTAAAAATTTAGAATTAGAGAATTCTTTCGCTGGTATCTTATTGTGTACTTTTGTTAGTGCTTAGTGCTTATTTTTTTTCAACAAAGTGGTATAAGAAGTATGTGGTCGTTGTTGATTGTCTATTTGAATGATGGAGGCAACTATGAGCAAGATGGTGTGTTTCAATGGTAGTAATTATTTTATTTGAAAAGGCAAGATAAAAGATCTTCTATTTTTCAAGAAAATGAATTTACCAGTGTTTGCTTCTAACAAACCCGAGTCTATGAATGATGAAAATTAAAATTTTTAGCACCTACAGATTTGTGGCTATATTAGACAATGAATTGAATATAATGTTAGAAATCATATTGTGAATGAGACACATACTAGAAGTTTGTGTAATAAGCTCGAGACACTTTATGTTTCACAAACTGACAATAACAAGTTATTCTTACTGAAATAATTGATAATACAACACTCAACAACAACAATCACCCAGTGTAATCTCACAAAGTGGGGTCTGGGAGGGTAGAATGTACGCAGACCTTACCACTACCTCAGAGGTAGAGATGTTGTTTCCGGTAGACCCTCGGCTTAAAGAGACTGAAATAATTGATAATATTATACATAAAGAATGTAGTTTCTATTTCTGATCATATAAATGATTTTTAGGGTGCTCTTGATCAACTGTTCGTAATGAGTGTAAAGTTCGATGAAGAAATATAGGGACTTTGACTTCTTAATACTCTATCAAATTCTTGAAAACTTTTTGAGTTTCTTTGACTAATTCTGCTCCTAGTGATGTTGTAATTATGGAATATGCTAAGAGTGATTTCTTAAATAAAGAGTTAAGAAGAAGGTCTGAGACCTCATATTCTTCAGTTTCACACTCTAATGTTTTGGTTATTGAAAATTAAGGGAGAAGCAAGTTCATGGCTCAAAATGATAGAGATAAAAATAGAAGCCAGTCAAACTCCAAATACAAGAACTTTACATGTGACTATTGCAACTATAAATGACATATCAAGAAATATTGTCACAGGTACAAGAGAGATATGAGACAACAAACAAAAGATGGTGATAATGAAAATCGTGTTGCTATTGTTACTAAAGATGATCTTCTTGTTTCATGTGGTGAAATGTTACTAATCTTGTTTGTGGTGAGTCTAGTTGATTTGTGGATTCTGGTGCTACTTATCATGTCACCCCAAAGAAGAAATTATTTTCTTCTTATACTCAAATAATTTTGGAATGTCGAAAATGAAAAATGATGATGAGGTCGAGGTAATTGACATTGACACAGTTTGTTTGAAAAGTAACAATGAATCCAGATTAATTCTTAACAATGTCAAGCATGATAATGAGATCGAGGTAATTGACATCGACACAATTTGTTTGAAAAGTAACAATGAATCCAGATTAATTTTTAACAATGTCAAGCATGCTGCAGAAATTCGCCTAAATTTAATTTCTGTAGGAAATATTTAGTAAGCTAAGCTTCCACTAGCCACCACTAAGTGTATTACAATAACGCTCATCGGCAAGATTTTATGTAGAAATTAAATTCAGACAAATATCTGGAGCATGCTTGATATTGTTAAGAACTAATTTGGGATCACTATTACTTTCAAATAAACTATGTCAATGTCAAGTACTTCAGCTTCATCAGCCTTTCCCATTTTCAATATTTCAAAATTATCTTGAATATAAGAAGAAAATTATTTCTTATTTGGGATGACATGAGAAGTAGCACCAGAATTCACAAACCAACTAGAGTCATCACAAACAAGACTAATGACATTTTCACCACATGGAACAAGAAGATCATCTCAGTAACAATAACAACACGTCTTTCATTATCACTATCTTTCTTTTGTTGCCTCATATCTCTCTTGTACATATAATAATATTTCTTGGTATGCCCTTTCTAGTTGCAATAGTCACATGTAAAGTTCTTGTATTTGGATTTTGACTGGCTTCTACTTTTATCTCAATCATTTTGAATCATGAACTTGCTTCTCCCTCTATCTTTAGTAACAAAAACATCGGAGTGTGAAACTGAAGAAGATGAGGCCTGAAATCTTCTTCTCATCTCTTTATTTAAGAAATTACTCTAAGCATGTTCCGTAATTACAACATCACTAGGAGCAGAATAAGTCAAATAAACTCGAAGAATTTTTCAAAAGTCTGGTAGAGTATTAAAAAGCCAAAGTCCCTGCATTTCTTCATCAAACTGTATACTCATTGCAAACAGCTGGTCAAGAACACCTTGAAAATCATTTATATGATAAGAAATAGGATTACCCTCTTTATATCTAATATTCATCAATTGGTTCAATAGGAGCAAATTTTTATTGACAGTCTTTGAAGCATAATGTCACGCCCCGAGTCTATAATCCGACGAGACACGGTACTTGTAGTCACAAGTAACCCTAAGTCAATCCATGGTCTATCATAACACTGACATTTTGAGTAAATACATAGCGGAAGCTTTGAAATAAAAAATAAAACTCTTATGAAAAAGAACTAAATTGTAACACCTCGAAAGTCCTCGAGATCAGATCCCGAAGTTAGATGAAGCTCAGCAGAAAAGTCAGCAGAAATTTGCCTCAGAACGAGTCAGGGAACGACACGTTAAGAGATCTAACAGGTCGTGGTTTGACCCGTGAGGAACTGTAAGGAGGGGATGGCAAGCCCAGTGCTTACGGACGACCTGACGAGTCATCTTTCCTGGCAACGACTCGTTAGGATGGTCGTTGGGTGGTGAATCGATTGAGAAGTCAGTGTAGTTGATGGAAGGATGTGACGAGTCGTTAAGTGTGGAAATGACTCGTCATGTCGTTAGATGGGAGGAGCTGAATTCGTGAAGTGTTATCCAGTGTACTTGACAAGTCGTTAGAGGAAGCAACGACTCGTCATGTTGATCGTGAGTTGAGGAAGCTGAAGTTCTGAAGCTATTTTCCAATGCACTTGACGAGTGGGTTCAACGAGTCGTTGGAGCTAGTGGCGATTCGTTATGTTGGTCGTGGTTTGGAGAATGATGAAGTTGTGTGAATTTTTCAGTGTACTTAACGGGCGAGACGACGAGTCGTTTGAAGGGACGACGACTCGTTACGTGATTCGTGACTCTGGTTCGGGGAATTTTTTCAGTTATATCTAGGGGCATTTTTGTAAACTCCTATGCCTTTAACTTTTAAAATATGTCATTTTGTATATTTTTTGGAACATTTTTAAGGGTTTCTACTAGCCTAAACCCTCTTTCTTTCAAGATATCTCTCAAGATCTTCTTCTTCCTCTCCTCTCAAGATTCAAGAACTTCACCAAGGTGTTCATCAAGCTTCAAGGAAAATTTCAAGCAGGGTTCTTCTACCAGGTATGCAGGTTTTTCAACAAGAATACTCTTTCATCCTTGTGTCCAAATGTTTTTATTTAAAATGCCCAATTTCTACTATTCTAGAAAATGCATGATCTAGGATTTTTAAATTGACGGTGAATTCTCCTACAACTTTTAAAATTCCAAGACCTATTGTGATTATGAGTTAAGTACGACGTAAAATGATTGGGTTACCTTGAACTATGTGTTGGGTGATGAAAAGTGTGGAGTTATGAAATATTTTTCATGAATGATTTTAGTTTTAAATAAGGCTTTGTCATTGTTCATTCAATTATCACAAATCCCTTGCATCCATGTTTAATATGTGAAACCTGTATGATTATCCCTGAGAATTTGAATATGTCAATGATAGATGCTATGAGATTAAATTAGAGTTTATGGACTTGATTAATTGAGGGTAAAGTATGCATGTCCCTTATGTCTTGATGGAATTAATTGGATAAGAAGTAAATCTATGATAATGGCCTATCTAATGCATTCTTCTCATGAATTGGAGTAAATATTGACATGAGTCTTATGAAATGAAGATACACACTTCCACATGTTGCGTATGTTGAGATATGAGTAAGCACATAGCTACCTGTAAATCTAGATTATATTAATCAATGTATGTATGTTAAAGTACGAATTGAATCTATGGATCATGAATGTCTCTATAATACATGTCGATCAATATGAAGCCAAAATTTAATGTTGTGAAAGTAGTATGCATGATGTGAATCTAAAAATGCTCACTAATGTAAGACCTATGAAGAAATACTGGTATGACTCTATGATGATAAAGCATGAGAATGATTATTTTTGAATGTTGGGCTTGTTGTTAGTAGAAAGTAGCCCGGATCCTTTCGACAAGAATAATGTATGAAGAAAGCGGAGTATGTTCATGTTTCTGATTAGCTGCAGTAGCATAGACAAGATATATATATATATATATATATATATATATATATATAACGTCAGACCAATACCTCTCAGGTTCTAGTCAGTCGAGATCCTCAATAGTAGAGAGTGACTCCCTAGCACAGTCGGGATCCTCCATAGTAGAGAGTGACTCCCTAGCTTATTCGGGATCCTCAATAGTAGAGAATGACTCCCTGGCAGCAGCCGGAATCCTCCATAGTAGAGAGTGACTCCCTAGCAGCAGCTAGGATCCTCCATAGTAGAGAGTGAATCCCTAGCTCAGTCGGGATCCTCCATAGTAGAGAGTGACTCCCTAGCTCAGCCGGGATCCTCCATAGTAGAGAGTGACTTCCTAGCACAGTCGGAATCCTCCATAGTAGAGAGTGACTCCCTAGCAGCAGCCGTGATCCCCCGTAGTAGAGAGTGACTCCCTATCAGCAGCTGGAATCCTCCATAGTAGAGAGAGACTCCCTTAATGATGATATCAGTATAACTTAGTTTTGCATGACCTAGCTTTCAGATTATAACAGGCTTAATAAGATGATGATCAGACTCAGTTATCAGTATTGATTCAGTACAGTATGTGATACTAACTTCATATTTGGCTCTTATTAAATGTTCAGAACTCGACCCTTATGCATGAGTTCTAAGATGTTATATAAATGAGATTCAAAGAGAAGTTCCATGTATATATCTGTGTACGTGAATAGCATGTTGAAGCAGTTACGTTGATGTATTTGATTAAATCTTTATCGAATATTTGTTTATTTAATTATTTGTGTTATCCCGCATGCTCAGTACATTTCAAGTACTGATTGCACGCCTTTTGTGCTATATTGTTTCATGATATAAATTCAGGTTTCCAGATTCAGCTTCGTGGTTAGATACGCTTCATCCCTATTCAGCAGCCATTGGTGAGTCCTCATTCTTTGAGGATGTGATTATGTTCATATTTTCTTATGTTTCAGTTTTTAGACTTTAAGTGTTAGCTGGGGTCTTGTCCCAGTAACTCATCAGTTTAGTAGAAGGCTTTCAGACTTGTATAGACAAATTCAACGTTGTATCCAAGCATAAATTGTTTTTACGGTTTATATTAGATTTTTGTTATTGCTTCCGCTTATTCATATTGTAGTCGTTTCTCAAGTTAAGTGTATGCTATGATAATGTCATGGGTCGACTTGGAGCCTCTTTGGGTTCCTTGTCCCGTGTTATGGCCAAGGTGTGAACTCGGATCGTGGCATAAATCATAAGTTTTATACAACTGGAAGCAAAAATAAAAATCTATAAACTCTGTTTGTGTATGAAAGCCATCTATCTGATGAGTTGCTGGGACAATCCCCCAGCTAACTCTAAATCTAACTAAAAAAAATGTAATTGAAAAGCAACAATCCTCGTCCCTGAAAGATGAAGACTCACCAATGGTGCATCTGCAACTTTAAAGCGAGATCTGTTAATGGTGTTGGGACTGAGAACCTGCACCTGTATCATAAAATGATACAACATAAAAGGTATGCATCAGTACTTTGAATGTACTGAGTAAATAGGAGAAACCACACACAAGGAATCAAATAACTAAACTGGATAGACATGTAATGACCAACTGAAATACTGAAACTGAATAAACTATGATATGTTGAGATGGTCAAATGACCCTGTCTGATGGGCAAAGACATGCCCTAAATCTGAGATACTAATGTGGAATACTGTACTGAACTGATCTGAATTGACTAATCTGAGAATGAACTGAACTAACTAGTGGGAGAGTCTATAACCGACATATAACCACGTGAGCTAGACGTGGAGTCCGATGTATACATCCCACTGGTATGACCTAATATACCTTGCCAGGGTATAAAGGCATGAACTGAGTGATCACGGGTCTGGGCCATGAGACCAATAAAATATAATTTACGACAGTAACGTAGTTCTGGGAACCTGGGTGCTCTGCAACCCCAGTCTGCTCGGTGCTAAGTCCTACTCTCACTGGATAATCCTAGACTGACTACTAAGTTGATAGCTCGAAATTGAGGTCCAAGACTAAGTCAAGAATACCTATCTGGAAGTACCCTGAGAGTCTTATTGGATCGAATTCTTTAATTGGCGTTCTAAGACTGGTCAGAGCTGCTTATCTGAAAACATTGTAACCATCTAAAGAGCAAATTGTAATATGAAACTAGGGTCATAAGGCTGGTCAGAGCTGCTTATCTGGAAGTGTCATGACCGCCTAAAGAACCACTAAAATCTGATATTGAGTCTAGAACTGATAACTGAGAGGTATCACGGACACCTCAAGGATTAACTATAGTCACACTGATCAGCTGACATTTTTCTGGATAACACTGAGGTTGCTAAAATTCGACTGAGACTAGATTAACATCAATCTAATTGAATTCTCAACATTTCCTAGCAAAATGGGAAAACCCTACTGATATAATCAAGCCACAAGGAAGAACTAGTCCAACATACAAAATTCTAGTTTACTGAATTCAAATCTAGGGCTAAAACCATTCTTACAAGAATGAGTATTAACATGATAACTAGGTAGTAAAAATATGACAACAATCAACATAGACAATATTCCACATGCTATGAACAAAGTCTGACATATCATTTATTCACATTCGAAAGTTCAGGGCTAAAATTGATAAAGAAGATGGAGAAAAATTTGGGGACACAAGGGAAGAACTATTCCCTTGTTGAATTCCCATATACCTGGTGATGGAAATCCATGTGAGAATCCCTTGAAAATCTGAGGAGAATATGATTGCCCTAACTTCTGCTCTGAGTCTTTCTGAGAGAAATTCTATGTTCTAGCTTTTGAGGGGATGTGAGAAATGAAATAAACTGTCGGTTACCCCCTCTAAAACCCCTAATTAAAACTCAAAATAACGTAGTTTAGAGTCTAGGAGTTTAGAAAATTATGTAAAACTCCCTAGAAAATTTACAGGAAAAAGGACCCTACCAGTCCCCACGAGGCACTCCACGAGTCATGAGGTCAGGTACGACTCGTGGTGCCCAGTCGTAATGTGCACTGAAAAGTTTCTACGGATTCCCCAACCTGCCAACGACTGACTTCACGAGTCGTCAGGAGACCTAACAACTTGTGACGTCTCCTGTTGCCACTGAACCAACATTCCTCTTCAGGGGTCACCACGGGCTACTTAATGACTCGTTATCGGTGACCACGACTCGTGGTCACCTCCCGTAGTCCTCATCGCTGAACACTACCTGGGGGTCACCACGAGCGATACCACGAGTCGTGGTGTCCCAAACGAGTCGTGGTGAGGACCTGTTAAGTGCACCGTCTGAATTTTTCCAACCTTCAGTCAACCCTTGACCACGACTCAGATAACTACTCATGGTGTTGACCACAACTCATGGTCACACCCGTGGTCACTCAATTTCTCAATTTTTTAACCAAGTCCGAACCCTTCCCAACGAGTCTCTCCACAACTCGTGGCCTACCCCACGGGTCGCAGGATGACTCATTTTATGACCTGGTGTAGAAATATTTTTCTCCGTTTCAATTCCCGGGTCTAGTCTCAGAATTTTCGGGGCATTACACATAAATTGTCTCGAGTTTATTCTATAAACTACTAGCATATGTCTCATTCACAATATGGTTTCTCACATTATTTTCAACCCATTATTTGACAAACCCACAAATAATTAGGTGCTCAAATTACGAATCCTCATAATTCATAGATTCAGGTTTATTAGAAGCAAACACAAGTAAATGCGTTTTCTTGACAAATAGAATATCTTTCATCTTGCCTTCTCAAATACTATAATTACTACCATTTAAACATAACAACTTGCTCATATTTGCTTCCATCATTCAAATAGATAATCAACAACGACTACAAACTCTGATACCACTTTGTTGGAGAAAAAATAAGTACTAACAGAAGTGCTCGATAAGATAGCAGTGGAAGAACACGCAAATATAAAATTTTTCAATCTATTTAAACCAAGAGGAAAACTAAAATACAAGTTTTAATAGATCTGAGCAGTAACTAATTACCAACAAATATAAATATGATAAGACAAAATAAATCAATCACACAAGATACTAAATTAACGTGAAAAAACTCTTTAGTGTGAAGAGTAAAATCACGGGATCAGAAATCCACTATAATCAGTACAAGTTACAATAATGTTCTCCAAAATGACCTCCAATTAAGGGATAAACAATGTGCTCTAATATATATATAAGAGATAACATCAGAAACTAGAGAAAAAAAGGAGCAAAATTACCAAAAATGCAGCTACTATTCATAGGTTGAAATCTTGAGCTATAGGACTCCAAGTCCACTTTGTCAGTTCTCAGTCAAAGATTAAGATGAGAAAATAACATAGCCAAAAATCAGCTCAATCGGATTAAAAATAAAGCGAAAATCGTAATTAAGAGGGGGTTGTTATGACTGAAATTTCTGTGCAAAAATCTGCACTTTCTCTCTCTATATGACTGCTGTAATTTTACTCTAGTTATCTATGAAATAAGACCTAAAGAGGCATTATATATATACATATCATGATAGGGGGTTAGTCCAAATTGGGCTTTTATTTATTAATATACGTGGGGAAAGTTATTCAAAACCCAATACTTAATATATAGTTCTTGAGTATATAAATTTAATTTTAAAATATTAGATTGATCTAATATAATTTAGCTTTATTGATTAGTCAATTAACTCACGATGATTAAAAATTATCAAATAAATTGAGATAGAAGGAATAGTTACTCTAATTTTGACAAATAGATGCTTTATTTTTCCACTTATTATAAATATTTTTTCATTACATATAAAACTGATAAAGAGATTTTTAGTTAATTCGTTTATTTGGTAATCAATTTTTGACCCTAATCGCATCTAAACTGAAAAGGTCCAACCAATTAAGTCATTAATTTGCATTTAAAATGATTTGATTATGAAAAATGATGTTTGTGTTTTGGTAATTAACAAGTATATCCCCTTATGGCGGCCATGACATTCGTTATTGGAATGTGCTTTTTTCAGCTTACTAGTAATATGCTCACTCACCAATCCTAATCATGTCAGGTACTAATAATTCTTAAATAATTTTATCAGGTTAAAAATTACTGCTTATAATAAATATTTATATATAATAATTTTATAAAAAAATTTAAAACATTAATACATTATGTTAGTACATTGAACTTAGGCAGGGTTAACAAAGGTCACCGTAGCATGACATTTATTGAAAACGAATGAATATATATATGTCAGCATATCTTTTTCATTCTTTACAAGTATCAATGCTCAGGGTGTGTTATGATTCTCTTGATCATACTCTCCATTCATGATTGTTTGTGTTACACCCCATAAGTCTCTAACGTTTAGTTGGCATATTCGTATGTTGGTTGAGAGTTTTAGAGTGCCATACGTACGAGGAAAGGGCCCGGGGAAAGGCCGAACGGGAGCCAAGTCGGGATTTCACGGGAGGAGGCCGAACCAAGTTTCCCAAAGGGGCAAAGTGGCACGGAGCAGCCCCATCCGTGTTGCCTGGCGTGGCACGCCCGTAAATTGGCGCGACCGGCAGAGTGCCACGTTGCCTTGTCTGCCGCCTCAAGTATATAAAGGCCTCACACTTAGAAGTTAGATCATTATTCATATATTCTCGGCCAGAATAGAGGGAAACCGAGGAAAATATTTGAAAATCATCCGATTACGCCGCTAAACGCCGTCCAAATCTAAATTAACTCTGGGTAGTAAAGTATAAGGCAACAGAGAGCATCGCTGCGGAATTATTTTCGTAAAATACGCCCGGCAAATCGTCGTCCCGCTTAGCCTAAGTTGGTGGAATTATTTCAAACTAGTGTCAATACGATCGATCACGTGCCTAAAGTAAGTATTTCTCCCTTCTAAATTCCCGAGAAATTACGAGTTTTTGATTGTCTTTCGATAAGTTAAAGTATAGTCAGTATATATATAAAAGTTATTGTTTTCTTCGAAAATAGTAATAAAGTAGCCCTATTCTTCCGTTAATATGATTAACATGTGAGAAGGGCAGTTGAACACGAGATGAAACTCGCCAGTTAATCGGTAAACAGCGAACGAGGTATGTTAAGGCATTTTCTTTCGGCAAGTTAGTTTCTTCAGCGTAGTAGTCCAGTATGAATCCCAGTAAAGCATGTCAGGAGTATGTTATCATGTCTAGTTGTTGTTGTCAGTTGAGACTCATAAATTGTATTGTTTTGGGTTGGATTATACCTGTATAACTTACGTGGCCACCCCAGGGTTAATAGCTGTGTCGCCGCCCGCAAGGGGCGAGATTACGTCTCTCTAAGGAGCGGCATGCCGTCCGCAAGGGACGAAGATGGGGATCCAGATCCTCATATGCCGTGGTTGGCCTTATGCGCACCCCCGCCGAGCGTTTACGCCTGGGGTGTAGATATCAGGAGTCCTCCGGACTCAGACACAACTACAATCAGGGACTGAGCGGGCCCAGTTGCCGACCCAGGGGATCGGCAGGACGCTTAAAGCTGGTAGTTGACTCGGTATGACCTGGATAGGGGTATATAAATTGAGGTGTACTCACTAGGGCTAATTGGGGCCTAGGTGGGTTATTCTGTGCTAATTGGACCTTGCGGCTTATGGAGGCCAAGTAAGGTTTATGTTGCTTTAGTTACTGATAGTTAGACAGTAAGATGCCTCGTTTGTCAGGTATGACCCCTACCCTCCTTATTACAATTATTTTTACCATGTTTTTACTACTTTAGTTATATAACCCGTTGTTTTCTTGATTCTAGAGTTAGAGTCAGCCCTGCACCAGAGGTGCTTAGGCTCAGTCAGTTCAGCAGTTCAGGTCCTAGTAGGGTACCAGGTGCCAGTCATGCCTCCCAAGGTGGAGCGTGACAGTTTGTTCATTATTGATTTAAACAACTTTAAAGAAACTATAAATTGAATAATAATTTTATTATATCACCTCTTGAATATAGCAAATTTTGAGTATAAGAATAAATTAAAAATTAAGTGATAATAATAATTTTAATATATCACCTACAATGTATCGGTCGGCAACCCTTGTGCAACAAGTTACCATATGCAACCATATCAATGTGCCCCCAACCTCTCATATTCTGTTGTTTCCAGCTCCAATTCCCTTTCTTCTCCAATTATTGAACTCACTAGTTTCACTAATGTCAACAAGCACAAAGTTTAGCTAGATGTCATGACAAGTGAAATGAATGTTGTACTTAGAAGTGGTACTTGGAATTTAGTCCCATATACATATTCCATGTATGTATTAGGTAGCAAGTGGATATTTCGGATCAACAGAATTGCTCTGGTCATATTGAGCAGTGTAAGGCTCGATCGGTTGATTGAAAAAGGTTTTTATCAACTTGAAGGACATGATTATTTCGTAACCTTCATTCTAGTGGTTAAGCCGTCCACCATTAGAGTATTACTTGTCAATTGCGACTTTAAAAGGATAACAATTGTAACGAACCATCCATCGTTATATGTTATTTAATGGTCTTAGCACCTAGTAGAAATTTCGTGATAGGTAAACTAATAAAAGCTCAAAAGGTGAGGGTAGTAAGAACTAATTCAAGTATAAGTTATAAAAAAATATACAGATTACCGAGCTACTGATTAGTTGGGACTGCTGTAGCGGTAGGAGTTTCGCTGCAGTCAGACCACCATAGTGGTTGGAGGTCTGCTGTAGCGATCAGAGAGGAAAACCACTGAGTCCGCTGTAAAGAGACTCTAATTGCCATACCGATTCCGCTGCAAAAGAAAATGAATCGCTGCAGAAGACAACGGGAGGCAGAATGCCTGTTTAAGTTAGAATTTTGGAGTTTTAACCCCATTATTCTAAGGCACGATTTGCTAGAAGCTGAAGGTGATTTTTCAAGGGAAAGAGCAGTTCCTCTCCCAAGGTAAGAATTTCCCAATTCACTCTTTCACCCATCATCTCCCCTAACCCCCAAGGATAATTGAAGGTCCACCAATGGTAGAATGCAGGTTAAAACCCTAGAGTTGTGAATATTAGAGGAATTTATATGGTTGTGGTTTGTTCTTGAATTCTAACCTTCTAGGATGCTAAGTTACACTTCCTAGAGTAATGCGCATCCGTTAGTTCATCAATACGATGAATTGAGACTCAGTGTTCAACAAAATTGAGATCTTTAACCTTAAAAATTGCTTGAAAGGGGTTTGAGGGAGTAGAAATTCCATGACCTTGGTTGGAATGATCATTGTGGGATTAGATTTTTAAGACTAAAACCGTGGATAATGAAGTTGACCATGCTAATAGGTAGAATGAAGTCGGTTTGAATTTCCAGGTCCTTGATTGAAGAAGTAGATTATTTATTTATTCTTTAAATTCTTGTTTCTAGACTCTGAATGTTCTGAGGTGTTGAGAAAAGGCAAAGCTCCCGCAGAGTAGCTGCATATTTCAGTTCTTCGATTGAGGTAAGTTATGGTTTATGAAGTTAGACATTATTTAATAACTTATATGTGTTGTGGTGTGATGAACATGATTAATTGGTCTTCAGACATTGGTTGTGCTAAGATTATGTTGGTTCATACTTGTGAACGAACTTTGAGATTATACTTTGTGGTTGTTGTTGTTGTTGTGTATTCAAGGTGCATTGCGATGATTAATGTGTTTCTCTTAATTGTCATGTGTGTTGACTAAATTGTTGTATGTTGAACTGTGTTGATGAATGTGAGCTCATACCTTTGAGTGGTCATGTGAATTGACCGATTGATAGCATATGAAATAAGAGGATGAAAGTGGATAACAACTCCTTATCATGAAATAAGTGACTCATCCCTGAGGTGAGTATTCGGGTAGACGACTGTGATATGAGAGACTCGTGTTCGAAGTGAGCATCCGAGCGAGTAAATGAGTCAGAGCGGATACCACGCTGGTACAATACATAAATTTCTAGTTTTCTATGCAGGTCATGACTGAAAGAGCGGAAATAAGACCCCCTGTCATATGTATACATATATATAGTGATGTGATAAATAAGTTACAGACGGTTCGATACGGGTGAAAGGTCCATGTTAGACCAGGCTAGTTCAGAAATAAGGAACTTTTAAGACAGGGTTATCTACTTGTGTGTCTTAATGTGCTCATGACTTGTTGCACTATTTATATCTTACTTTTATTACATGTAAACTTGTGTAGAGTTGATGAATAGATTATTGAGAATTATTATGTGTAATCCTGTGAAGAGTTGATGAATTGATTGTTGAGAATATTTACTTGTTCGGGTAATTAACAAGGTTGGTCTTAGGGCATGATTATGCTGTTTGAATGGATACTTATGGTAAACCGATGAGAAATTAAGATTGTCAGCGATAGTCGAGCTGCTGTCTAGAGAAGTACTATAGCGGCGAGACCATTACGACTATGAAGTTACCGCTGTACTGAGGTCTAAAGCAGTGAGCAAGACATTCATTAACCACAAATTGGTTTACATTGGATTGTTCTTTGATTAATCATCTTCAGTTTCGGTTGTTGTTTGGTTTTCTAATTACGATATATACTTATTATTATTTAAGGTATACATAGTGTTTATACTGATGCTATTCCTGCACTTTTTTCATTGAGTGCAGACTGTATTCTAGGAAGTTCATCCCGATCTCATCTCTAGCGTGATAGTTTGACACTCCATTTGAGGTTGAAATGATACTACCCTGGCTCCTGCGGATCTTCCTTAGCTGGTGTATTTCGATTCCAAACATTACTCTATTGTTTTATTTCATTTCCACTACTCTTAGACAATGTTAAGTTAGAGTCCTTTATACAGTGACTTTCAGTTCTTAGGGATTTGATCATTTAGTTTCCTTATTAGTTTGGAATACTAATTGTTGTTTTAAGACTTCCACTATTTTGTTCGTCATGTTGTTGATTTTGATTTGAAATGAGTGGGCACAGAAATAGGTTAGTTGAAAATGATGATTTGCTCACCGGAGGAGGGGAAAAGGCAGTGTGAGTGCCAATCACGGCTTTTGGAATTGTGACAACAATTCCGACAACTTGATGTGCAAAATGCTTCTCTATATGTAAATTACCTATTAATCTCATCAATAATCCTCTCGAGAAGCCTTTTGAATTACGTGCAAGGGGTCATGTTGCGAATCTTATAATTGAATTTTTTTGCCATGAATATAGGGAAAGAAAAGAAATCAGGGAAAGAAAAAAGAAGAAAAAAGAAGGGAAAACCTTTTTAAAAATAAATAAATTAAAAATAGTTTTAAAAAAATAGTGATATACACGTGTTAGGCGCCTGTATAACACTCTTGAATACTATCTGGGATTGTTAATTTCACTCTAGATTAGAATAGGGAGCGGATGTATTTAAACACCCGTAAAGTTAAAGTATTAACTAAGTTAAGTAGACTTTGGAAGGGTAGGGTGATTTTATGTATTTTATCTAAAAAGAAAATGGAGATATGCGCTTTATTAATTCGGTGCCTTATGATATTCCTTTATCTTGTTTATGAACTATCGTTTGTTCATTTGATATATTATATAAGAGTTAGGGAAATTTTGATAGAATTTTACAAATTATGGGGCAGTCATGTTTATGAGAGAAAAATACAATTTAAAAAATCCAATTACATATCAAAATAAAATTTTAATTTCAAATCAATCTGATTTCAAATTTAATTTGCTAATATTGTTATTATAACACAATCTGATTTGCTAAGATTGTCACTTATTATTACACTACCTTATTTGTAGATACTTAGGTAGGGGTGGTCATTCGGGCCATCAAATTGGATTGGATATTCGATTTTCGTATTAAGAAAAATACAATCCAAATTCAATCAAAATAAATTTGGATTGGATTGAATTTTTTAAGTTCGGTAATCGGTTTTGATTTTTCGGATTTTCGGTTTTGACTTTTGGGCTTTTTAGATAGATCATAACAATTAACAACCTCAATCTACCTAATAGTTTGCTCCTTGAAATTTATAACTCTCTACAATTAACAAGAAGAGAAGTGACTCTACCACCCAAGTCGTGTATTAAACTTTACTTGCTCATGAAATATTTTATATTTTTATATTTAATTAATAGAAAATTTTATATTGATTTAATATTATGATGGGCCGTAGGTATTATCTATTGGATCTTGAAAATTGGACTTATTAGTATTGGACGCATATAATTTATATTATATTAAAAGTGTGAAGGTCTTTAGAAATGTTGATTGAATTTTTTGCCCTTCATTAAAAGACATGACAACAGACAAAATTGTCATTTACTATTTTTATATAATTTTTGTTTAAAATTATTATTTTTAATAATTTTCATGATTTTATTTTATATTAGATTTTCTATTTATGACATAACTCTATTTGTGGTGTAAGTCTAAAAAGAAATAAAAAAATTTCTACCAATTTTTTTTTCCTTTTTTATAGTCGTGAATTTATTTTTATTTTTATATTATATTATATTTTCTATTTATAACATAATTTTATTTATAGTGTAAATTTTAAAATTAAAAAAAAATAAAAGAAAAAAAAAACACCTCCACGAAAAAAGATTTCCCCTTATGATTTGGAGACCGTTTCCCCCCTTTTTGATTGTAGGGAAGTTTTACAAAATTAAAAAGAAAAAAAATTAAAAAGGGAAGTTTTACAAAAGTTCTATTTTTTTTTTCATAATCATAATTTATTTTTTTTCTTTTTGATTAAAAAAAATATTTTTTCTAGTAATGTCATAATATTTTTATACTTTCAAATTCTTTTTGATTTATAAATTCTTTCACTTCTATAAAAGGATTTATAATTGCATAATTTAATTCATCTACTCTTTTACATCAACACATTTGATTCAATTCCAACCTTGTACATCGTGTTAATCTATCTTCTTCTTCTTTTCATGTTTGGATTTTTTTAATGTTGTGGATTTGAAAAACAAAATAGTAATTGTTATGCCAGTCTGTTTGTATTCAAAATAATTTACATTCGTTTGTCTCCTTTAGTTGAGTCTAATGTCGATACTATGTTATCTCCTTTAATTGAGTCTTATATTGATATTATGTAATTTAGAATTTTGTGTTATTTATAACTGACATTTCATGTACTCATACATCCACAAGTTTTATCTATTCAGGTAAAGTAATTTCTTTATCTCATAAAATAATCTTTTTTATATAAAATTATAAATTATTATAATTATAACTCTTGTGCACAATTTATTTTAGATAATATTGCAATGAAATCTGAAAAGGAATTTGTGAACAAAATTGTGCAAATTAACAATTTAAGGCGATATGATTCTCATTAGATAATAAAAGTCTTAGTAATTGGAGCTGGATTAATGAAAGAGTATAAAAAGTGAACAAAGGAAGGCACACAAATGACTATACAGTAGTTAGTGAAGTGGTAATAATTCTTTCCCATAACATATTCTCTATTTATATTTTATATTTTTAGATATATGTTTGAGTTATTATCTATTTTTTTATGCTAAACTTTTCAATAGTTATATATTAAAAAGAGGAAAGAATATTTACAATAAGATAACATATATTATATCATAAACAGATGTATTATAGTGTTAATCGTAATTTTCTACCAGTAAACAAGGAAATTGATGTTGGGTTCAATGACAACATTATAATTCAGGAATACAACAGTCATTTTTCAAATAATTTTGTTTCGCTTGAAGATGCAATACAATCTTTCAGTAGAACAATCTTTGGTAATTTCTTTATATTTCATCAACTAATCTAACATTCAATATATGCATAATATTTTACTCCCATTCACTTAACAAAACATTCTTTGTAGATATAAACAACGAAGGTCCTTATAAATGTTGATTGAACTTTTTGCCTTTCATTAAAAGATTCAACAATATATAAAGTTGTCATTTATTATTTTCCTCAATTAGTTATTATATAATCATTATAGATCTTTACTAATTTGTAAAAGGTAAAACACTTAATATTTAGTATTTTAAAATTGACTAAAATTTTGCTTCTTAAATCTTTTTTTTTTGAATTATATCAAAAGTCCTAACATTTAAGCCTTTCAATTATAATTGTGTTAACTTATATATCAATCCATCATTTATCAAACTAACTAATTATCCATCACAATATTTCAATACGAAAAAAATAAATTAAAGAGTGTAATTTTATTATGTATTAATACGTGAATTCTTTCTTCTTCTTCCCTTAAAAAAATTGATAATAAAAAAAATTATAGAAACATAACATACATTAAGTTGTGTCAATTAATCGGGTACTCTTGTTATTCACTCTCTTTAGTTAAATTTACACTATTGTTTCCATTTCCATTTATATGAAGTGTTTGACTAAACACATAAATTAAGAGAAAGAGAAAAAAAATTGAGCTGAAATAATCTCATAAAGTGTAAAATTAAAAGTTTAAAATTGAATTATTATTAAATATTTAAAGTATGAAGTCTCGTAATAAAATATCATTCATGTTTTTAAAAATAGAGTTCAGACTTGACAAAATAGTTATTTAATTATTTTTTTAATAGTTAAAATTTTAAAATTAACTAAATTGTATGTATTAATTTATTTTTTAAATATATAAAAAATACTAATATTTATATATACATATAATGCATGCATTTAAGTGCTCATGTAAAGGTGAATAATTTTTTTACCTCTCTATCAAAAGCTATTTCTATGACGTTTTTATTCATTGAAACAAATATTAGAACAAACGAAAGAACGAACTATTAGATTTGATCACTCTTAAATATAATCATTTACCAATTTGAAATTCATAATTTTCTTTCTAAATTCTTATATTATTACACAACACATCATTTAAATATGGTTTATTTTATTTTTATAAATTTATTCTTATTAATATGAGGGACACGCGCGAGACGCGTACACATAAACTAGTATGAGTAATTGAGTAGGGTTAAATATAAGGTATAAAAATTTTAAATTTTTGGATATCCAAAAATTCATAATATTAAATTCAATATCCAATCCAAAATCCATAAATTTTAAAAATGAAATGCAAAATCCAATCTAAATATCCAAAAAATTCGAATTTCGATTTGAATTTCAGATTGACTCAAACTATGTTCATCCCTATACTTAGTAATTCAATCCTCTGTCTTTTGAAAATATAAGGAATTATTTTCTTTCCTTGTTTTAAAAATGGCAAGTAATTTATTATTTATGAGTCTACATAAGCTTATCACACGCTAAACGAGTTATTATGACTTAAAAAAGTTAGAATCAAAAGAAGCTAGTCAATTAATTAGCCTTTCTGGTTAAGGTGATTTTGGCCTTCTTAATTATTAGGAGCATCAATGGCCTTCTTCTTAATTGTTTTTGTTGTGCTTCTTGGATTGTGCATGTTGAGTAGTGCTTTATTCAGATGGAATAACATTGTGTACAACAAGAAAGGTTTGCCTCCTGGAACTATGGGTTGGCCAATTTTTGGTGAGACTAAAGAATTTCTAAAACAAGGTCCAAACTTCATGAAAAATCAAAGAGCCAGGTATCTATATACATTTCTTCCACTCTTTCACATTTCTTCAAGTTTCATACCCACAAGGTACGAATGGAGTTTAATTGAATCTTCTTTGGTATTTAGAAAACATTTCTCATGTATATGTCTAGAGGCAGATTTGCAATCTTAATTCTCTGTGTTCAAGATTTCAATTTTAACCATTTAATTCATCACCTTGTTTGAGTTATGGGTTCATAACTTAGTTTTTTTCAATAATTTTGGTAGATTTTATACTGAAAATTCAAGTTTAGGATAAAAGATTAATTTATGAGTTCAATTGAATTCACAGTCAAATGATTGGATCTGCCGCTGTATATGTTCAAAATTTTGGATACCTTAATATGTTTTTCGAAATCCCTTTTAAAGTTTCTTACGCGGTTACTAACCATCTTAGTCGCTAGTATTAAGGGTTGAGCTTTGTGATGCTTCCACTACAAGAAAAAATTAAGAAGTGTGACAGAAGAATTCATCGCAATTTCAGCAAAAATTTAATTTTGTGATAAATTCTTGACCGTCACATATTCACTTGTCCTAAATTTTTTGTGACAAAATAATGATTCTTTCATAAATGTTTGCGATAGATTTGTGGCGAACTGTGCGTCTCAATTAGAAATGAATTTTGCTAAGCCATCATAAAATATTTGATATGATAAAGGTTAAATTTGTCACACGTAGTGATGGATCAAAAACAGATAAGTCCGTCACAAAATAATAATTTATTTAAAAATAAATAATACGGTGACCTAGATCAAGTGAAGTGCATTAAGGACGAGGATAATCAAGTATTGGTAGTGGAGACACTTATTAGATGGAGATATCAGCCATTCCATAAATTCTCGAACGAAAGAGGTATTGTGATGCGAGATTTGGAGCACTTAGAGAGTCATCGTGATTGTGGGTATTATAGTGGTATAAAATTTGAGGAGATTAAGAGTTCTATTTATAGGATGTGCAGGGGTAGATTGACCGGGTTAGACGAAATTCTGGTGGAATTTTGAAAAAGCATAGACGGGGCATGTAGGAGATGACTGACTAATTCTTTCAATATCATTTTCAAGACGATGAAAATGCTCAAAACTTGTAGATGGAATATAATGATTCCTTTGTAACAACTATAGGGGTATCAAGTTGCTAAGCTACACTGTAAAGGTGCGGGAGAGGATGGTGGAGATGAGGGTGAGGAGGAGCATGACTATTTTCGAGAACCACTTTGAATTTATGTCAAAGCGCTCAATTACAGAAGTCATTCATCTTGTAAAGAGATTAGTAGAACAGTATAAAGAGAGGAAGAAGGACTTCACATGATATTTATCGACCTAGGAAAGGCTTATATCAGAATACCTTGGGAGGTTCTTGCTTAAAGGCAAAAGTTGTACTTGTGGTGTACACTAGGTCAGTCAAGGACGTGTGATGGAGCCAAGAATTGGGTAAGCACAGTGGGACGAGACTCAAAGCACTTTTCAATTTTAATGGGATTGCACTAAGGATCAACCCTTAGCCTGTTTTAATTTATCTTGGTGATAGACGCATTGACACAATAAATTCAAGGTGAGGTATGTTGTATTTTATTTGTGGATGACATAAAATTAACTGACGAGACTCACAGTGGAGTTGAACCAAGCTGGAGGTTTGGAGACAAATCCTGGAGACTAAAGGGTTCAGGTTGAGTAGGACCAAGATAGAATACTTAGAATGCAAGTTTAGTGATGTAACACATGAGGCTCACATGAAGTGAGACTTGATACACAGGACATTCAAAAGAAAGGAAGTTTCAAATATCTTGGGGCTATCATCCATGAAAATGGAGAGATCGAGGAGGATGTCATTCACTGTATTGTTATAGGATGGATGAAATTGAGGTTCGTATTTGGATTCTTATATGATAAGAAGGTGCCATCAAATTTTAAAGACAAGTTCTACAGAGTGGTGGTTGGACCAACTATGTTGTGTGGGGCGAATGTTGGCCACTCAAGAACTCTCACGTTCAAAAGATAAAAGTGGTTGCTATGAGGATGTTGCAATAGATGTTTGGGCATATTAATGAAGATAGTATTAAAAATGAGGATATTCGATACATGGTAAGAGTGGCTTTGATGGAGGACAAGATGCGGAAAACAAGGTTGAGATGGTTCAAACATGTGACGAGGAGATGCATGGATGCCCTAGTGCAGAGGTGTAAGAGGTTGTTTTTGGATGGTTTAGGAGAGGTATAGATAGTTTGAAGAAGTATCGGGGAGAGGTGATTAGACAAGATATGATACAATTTCAGCTTTCCAAGGACATTACTTTAGATAGGTCATAGGAGGTTGTGGAGGACACGAATTAGAGTAGAAGGATAGTAGGTGGAGTGATA
Organism: Datura wrightii; assembly: GCA_035772735.1. Taxonomy (NCBI): domain Eukaryota; kingdom Viridiplantae; phylum Streptophyta; class Magnoliopsida; order Solanales; family Solanaceae; genus Datura; species Datura wrightii. The sequence continues at coordinate 107,413,852 of JASDFA010000008.1, read as the reverse complement.
TGTCTTGTTGTTTGTCCATACTAGTAGTCGTGGTATTACTTTTGTATTTTCTTGCCCTTTGATTTCTGTTACTATCTGTTAGTTTTTCTCATTCGACTATCACATTTTTTGTTGTAGTACTGTTTTGTTACTAGCTGTTGTTTTTTGTTACTATATATTATTTCTTGTACTTTTATTATTTCTATTTTTGGACTGCTTGAACTATTTTTTCTCTTGAGCTCAGTTTCTATTGAAAACAATCTCTCTATTTGGGGTAGGAATAAGATTTGCGTACATTGTATCCTGATCATACCCCACTTTGTAGAATTACCTTGAATATGTTATTATTGGCTTTATAATAGTTTCCAAAATATTTAACAATTTATTAAATAATAAATACCTATTTATTAATTATTTACTATTAAATAATAATTAAATTATTAATAATTTAGTTATAAAATCATATATCCAAAAGGTTGCCCTCTAACTCTTTTATATATTCGTACTACATGTTTCTTTGTTTTTTGATGTGTTTTATCAAATTTGTGACGGAAAGATCCATCACAGGTTCTTCACTAATTTGTGTGACGGAATATTTCGTCACAAAATCAAATTATTTTTAAGTAAAAATTTATCTTTTTAAAAACATTGTGATGGGATCACAAGTCTGTCAAAATTTTGGGACGGGTCAATATGTATGTCACAAATTTATGACAAAATTCTTATTTTCATTATAAATTTGTAATAGAATTATGACAAATCATAATTTTCGTTACAAATTTGTAAGTATATTATGACGGATCATTATATCTATTACCATTTTGTTCATATTGATGAAGTTTGTCATAAAATTCTAGTAAATCCGTCACGAATTTAATTCTAATGAATTTGTCTGGCACATATATTTCTTCGTAATTTCTATTTTCGTTGTAGTATTCATGCGGTGACAAATGTATAGTATTGATTACGACTTCAGCTGAGCCCAATAATTTTAGCTTAAACTTTATATATGGCTTAAGAAATATATTAAAGTTGTACAAATATTAAATTTTAAACCCAACAACTCAAATAATTAGTAAATTAAGTACCACCCAAAATCCCTAAAATTAAAATCCGTGAAACCATTTCTGGCTTTCCTTAATTCTTAGATTTTCACTATTCCATTGCCTATGATATTTTGTAATTGCATCAAATTCTTACCTAATTAGTGATGATTTTTTCATGTATATAGGTATGGGAATTTCTTCAAATCCCACATACTTGGTTGCCCTACTATTGTTTCAATGGATGCAGAGTTAAATGGATATATTCTGAATAATGAAGCAAAGGGACTAGTTCCAGGGTACCCACAATCCATGTTAGACATTTTAGGGAAATACAATATTGCAGCTGTCCAAAGTGCTGCTCACAAGCACATGAGAGGAGCATTTCTGTCTCTAATCAGCCCTACCATGATCAAAGATCATTTTTTGCCCAAAATTGATGAATTCATGAGATCCCATTTGAGCAATTGGGATGACAATGTCATTGACATTCAACAAAAGACCAAAGAGGTGGGGTAACTAACTCTACCACAAATCTAGAAAAGTGCTAACAAATAGCTTTATTTTCTTTACATACAAGAAATCATAGTAATAGTATTTTTTTTTTTAATCTCTACTAAGATTTAGTTTCATATATTCTTCCAATACTTGGAGTGTGTTGGTACGGAGAGCAAAATGTTTTTTAAATTTCTTTTACGTAATTTGATTTGTCAAATTTTTTGTAAAATATTTTTTCTAAGAAAACAAGTTTCTTAAAAATGAAGAAAACTGACTTTCATCTCAATGTAAATAGTAAAAACAAGTTCCACAAGAGGAATCTATTCCTCCCGCTTCTCTGAAATACCCAATCCCCCAGAACCCCCACCTCAATAGAGTTTGCTTAGATTTTATATACACATATGTTTGAGATAATATTTTCTGTTTTTACTTATCAAACACCAAAAATAAATAAGAAAATCACTTATTTTTCAAAATAAAAATATACTCTTTTGTACCAAATACACCTTAAATCTTATAAAGTGCTAACAAAATTTCTCTCGCCACTCCTCAACCCCCCTCTTCCATGCAGATGGCATTTTTCTCATCATTGAAACAAATTGCTGGGCTTACATCTAGCTCCATGACTCAAGATATCATGCCTGAATTCACCAAGCTTGTACTTGGGACTCTTTCATTGCCTATCAACCTTCCCACCACAAACTATCGTCACGGATTCCAGGTAAATAACGCGTGCGTATCATATTTAATTTATATGCACTGATAATATATATAACGACTTTTTTACAATATCAATCAATGTGTACACTCCAGGCGAGGAAAAACATTGTCAGGCAACTGAGGAAAATAATAGAAGAAAGAAGGGCTAGCAAGGAAATTCAACAAGACATGCTTGGTTTCATGATGAATATTTAATGAATTAGAAGCAAAAAATAGATACAAATTAACAGATGAAGAGATAATTGATCAAATCATAGCAATATTGTACTCTGGATTTGAAACTGTCTCCACTACTTCTATGATGGCAGTCAAGTATCTTCATGAACATCCAACAGCTCTTCAACAACTTAGAGTAAGTACTAAACCAATATTTTAGTAATTAATCCACATTAATTTGCTTCATTAATTAATTGTAATTTTGTAGAAAGAACATTTGGCAATCAGAGAAAAGAAATTAAGTCCGGAGGATCCTATTGATTACAATGATTGTAAGGCTATGAGATTCACACGGGCTGTGAGTGTAACGTTTTCACATTTAGATTAAATTGTTTGTGAAATTAATGAATATTATTAATTACCAAATTGAATATATTAATTTCTCTTATTATTTTTGTTCTTTTGTGTTGCAGGTGATACTTGAGACCACCAGATAAGCAACAGTTGTAAATGGCGTTCTTAGAAAAACCACACAGGATATGGAATTAAACGGTAACAAAAATTAAAATGATACCTTATATATATAAAGTTATACTTTGGTGTACGTTATTTAAATGCTTCAGGGTGAATTACTATTACTTCAGGACCTTGTACTATATATGGGGGCAAACTTACAGGCAGAATTAAATTTTAAATTCGTGGTAGTAAATCGTATTGATTAAAAATGGCTCTATGCGTTGAAAATAATCAAGGGTTAAAATGAATTGAAAATGATTTTCGAAAATGGTTCTTCAAATGAAGTCACAAATTTCGTAAGATTAATAAGACTCTCATACCACTGTTATTTTTCTTTTTGAAAGATGTGCTACAAAAAGAGTTGAAAATATCTCTCAATAATTTTATTTTCTCTTAAAGCTTTTCTGATAGTCTTTTAATTTGAATAATTATAGAATTTGCAAAAAGTTGTTGCAGCAATAAAGACAAATACTCAACTATTGATAGAGAGTATATATAATTTATTTTGCATAGTTCATGAACAAATTTAACATTTTACCCTTCATCTGATGATGTTTTTCCTTCTTTTGTTTTGTTTCTTCTTCTTTTGCAGGATACATCATTCCCAAAGGATGGAGGATATATGTGTATACAAGAGAGCTTAATTACGATCCACAGATTTATCCCGACCCATATACCTTTAACCCATGGAGATGGCTGGTTAGTAATAAGTTCTGAATAAAAATATTATTATTATCCGTAAAGGAGACTAAGTTGGTGCAGTGGGTGATATCCCACACGGGAAGCTAGGAATCGTTCCTCTGTCAACACCTTCTCAGTACAGGAGCGTCTTTATATGTCTACATATATAGGAAAGATAGTTCCATAATAACAATTTTTTAATATATATATATATATATATATATATATATTTTTTTTTTTTTTGGCTGCTACAATGCAGGAAAAGAGCTTGGAGTACCAAAGTTCGTTCTTGGAATTTGGAGGAGGTACCAGGCTTTGTCCTGGAAAGGAACTTGGTATTGCAGAAATTTCTACATTTCTTCATTACTTTGTAACAAGATACAGGTAACAAAAAATAAACATTATAACCCCCTTCCTTTTAATTCAAATTTTGATTTACATATTAATTAAATACACAGGCACAATAATATATACCGTTAATGGTCAAAAAATAAAAATTGAAGTATCGCGATTTTTTGAGTTTCATATTTGAACTATGATCTGTTTATTTTTTCTAGCTGAACTATCATTTACAATTTATCAAAACACAGTTCAATTATCAGTTGTTTCTTTTTCCTATCTGAAATATCATCATCGTTCAGGTATGAAAAAGAACCAATTGATAGTTAAGATGCGTTTCTATAAACATCTAGTGATGGTTCAGGTAGGAAACTCGCACATATGATAATAAAAAAAACTGAGATATTTTAGATGTGTTTTTCACCATTAACTATATATACATGTTTCACAAATAAAGTAGTATTATTAAAATTTGAATTTCTTTTTTGAATAACATTATTAATGTTATGGTGTACAGATGGGAAGAAGTGTGAGGAGATACATTGATGAAATTTCCCAGAGTTGAAGCACCAAACGGTCTATGGATTAAGGTTTCGACATACTGACCATCAGCAGTGTACGTTCGAGCCGTTTGGATTGGATATGAAAGTTTTAGTTTAGAGTTTTAATTTTTAAATTAAGAAAATTGCAATCCAAACTCTTTTCAAATAAATTCGAATTGAATTGAAATTATTAAGTTTAATTTTGGATTAATCAATTTAAATATTTTAAATGTTCGAGTTTGAGCCTGTAAATTGAACTTCTTCTATTTCTTTCAAAGAACGTCCAGATCAAACAATCATATTAAAATTGCCTTAATAGTTCTTCATTCTCATCACAATCATCCAAATAAAATGGTCAAACAGTGAAATTATGATTAAGAAAATGCAATAGAGATATTAATATAATCATAAGAATAAATAGTAAAATCATGTCCAAATACAAAGTATAAATTAGTAATATTATATATGAGCTAATGTCTAATTGCTTATGAATTAATGTCTAATGGGTAGGCTACATATAAGGCAGTATAAAATTTTTAAACTCGAATATCCAAAAATTCAATATCCAATTTGAAATTTTTTTAAAAAAACTTTAAAATGATTAAATTTTGATTTGAATTTTGGGCTTGCTCAAATTATACCCGCCCCTACGGATCAAAGTAAGGTTTGGGCCTTAATTCTGGTAAAGCAAGGTGCGAGGCCATTCATCACCCACCATATGAGGCTAATTAAAGGAGAAAATGCTTATTACTATCGAGGGATCATAATATTTTTAGCCTGGCCAGCTAAATCGGAAAAGGGTTAAATATACCCCTATACTAGTAGAAATAGTTTAAATATAACATTCGTTATATTTTGGGTTTAAATATACCCCTTATGTTATATTTTTGGTTCAAATAAAGTCCTTCCATCATACTTTAATACAAATTTGTCCTTAATTTTAATGGAGGGACACATGTCAAACTCATAATCAAATGACCCGCTCCCTATTTTAAATACTCAATTTTTTTAGAAATCCGACCCGACCTCTTTTTTTATTTTGCTAATCTTTGTTTTACTATTTAAAATACCCAAAATTTCAAAGCTTATTTTTCACGATGAATTTTATTTAAAAAAAAAAAACAAAAGGAATTAGATGAATTGAGAAGCATTATTATAATTAGTAGTGATTGCGTTATTATATTTCTTTTGGAATTAAGATTAGAAAATTGAGATCTATGTCAGCTTTTGAAAGAAATATTAGCGAAGAGTAATATTGAAACCCTAAATAATTAAAGATCTTCCTTGTTTTGAATAGGTTCATTTATTTTAAAATTAATTTAAAAAAGTAAATTTATAAAAAACTGTAGGAAAGGAAAAGGTTCAGGTCCATCGCGTAAATGTATTAGGGAAATCTGTTCTTGGGTATCGAAAAAAGAAGAAAAAAGAAAAAAAGAAAAAAAAGCTGCCGGATTGGATTAAACGGGTGAATTTCTAAAAAAAAAAGAGTATTAAAAATAGGGACTGAGTCATTTGATTATGAGTTTGACATGTGTCCCTCCGTTAAAACTAAGGACAAATTTGTATCAAAGTATGATGGGAGGGTTATATTTGAACCAAAAGTATAACAGAAGGGGTGTATTTGGACCCAAAGTATAACGAGGGATATATTTAAACTATTTCTGATAGTACATGAGTATATTTGACCCTTTTCCGAATTAAATTTCACTCGTCTAATCATAATAGATGTTAGCCGTTTTCGGTTTGTACTCAAATATATGACAACTTAATATTAATCAATATGTACATTGATTATACAATGATTGTATTAGATAAATTTGTAAAGTATAGAAATGCCAATAATTTCAACCTCATTATTTTTCACTAAAGGTACTGCCTCACTCCTATTTGGGTTGATGTCATTTGATTATATACAAAATATATAAATGTGTTTAAAAAAAAAAGAAGAGATTTTCTAACATTTAAAAGCCTTAAACGCCATTGCCATGAATATCAACGTGCAAATGAACCAACTTCAACTTCACTAAAAGCCTCCAACGTTTTTCCAGTCAACTCATTTGCATGCAAAAAGTTCACAATTTGTTCTTTCTATACTCTTCCTTTTGCTTTAATTTTCGCGTCACATGGCTTTAAAGCCTTCTTTAAACATCACGTATTGCACATCAAATCTCGAGCCAAAAGCTATAGGGTGCTGGGCGATTTGGGCAAATTAAAATGAGTTAACAAATGATTTATTTAAAAGTTATTTAACTCGAAATAAGTTGGGCTAAAAAATAAAATAATAATTCAATTTATTTAAAATTTTAATTTCTTAATTCGTTATTTTATCTAATAATATTTTTTTAACTATATATGATATATTAAATAAAAAATTAATATATTTTTGAAAATATTAAAATTTCTCATAAATTAATATGAACTACATATCAATCTAGTTTTTAAACAAACTGAATAGAGTAAGAAATTAAAATAGATTGAATCAATAAATAAACGGATCAAACTTTGACTAATTGAACTTTATGAAATATAAAATTAAAACCAACCACGGGAACCATTTGCACTCTGGTGAGTAAATTTTAAAGTGCTTCATTTTCTAAATATTGTCTAACATTAATTTTATAGAAGTAAACACTTTCCTTATACACATCACGTACATTGCGCATTAGGAGTGGAGCACAAATCACCTACATTGCACATTAAATGTGGAGGCAAAATCTTTCGACTTATATGTCGGTGCAACGTAACTATATAGTAGTAATTCCTTTTTAACTATTTTCTTACTCCCATTTTTATCACACATTCAAAAATTGTTTAGTGTTAATACCTTTCTACAAGATGTTAGCCATGGAATGTTAAAAGATCTTTTGGCTTAGTATATTCTACTGGTAAACATCTGGTTGTCTCATAAATTTTCTTTTTACATTCTATATTCGATCAAAGACGATAATTAATTAATTAATACTAAATAGAATTGAAAATTCAACCACAAATACTTAAAAATTTGTTTGAATCTTATGCAATGTATAGCTTAATCAGGTTTCGATCGCATCAGACCAAAAATAAAAAAAAAAATTAAGTTTCTGATTATCAAAATCCGATAGGATAATTAATAAAAATCTCTAAATTTTGGATGTAAAAGTTATTTGGATCTTGCTGCACTATTAATACATCTAGCTCCAATTCATTATAACATGTTCCTACATACTCTCTCATTTTCTAGTTTATTAACTCCTCAATATTCAGTAACGGAATCAAATTTTTTACTGAGAAGATTTAAAAAATAAATATACTGGCTGAGATTTGAATTTAGAACTCTCTAAATAATTGAGCCAACTTTTAGCCTTGTATTTAGGGATTCAAAATCTTTATATATACATAAAAAACTAAAATAATATTTTATATATACAGTGTAATTTTTTATCGAGAAAGTTTGAGTGAACATCCACCCGCCTCCTAGACTCGCCCCTGCCTGAAATATTTATAATAACTAATAGGATTAAGTTTCGGACATAATATTTATAACACCCCCATAATATAACTCAGTTTCGAACACACTTCCTATGTTTTAAAATCAAATGCTTATACCATTTATATTAAGAAAATCCTACACTTACCCACCCCACCCGTGAGATATCTATGTAGTTAAGTATATTAGAAAACATTCTTAAATAGTAAATCAAAACTGTAAATACGAAGTTTTTATCTATTTATTTCTATAAAATTAATAAATAATAAGATAGACAATTTTTTTGTATCTTTATTCACAATTTGATTAAAAAAAGAATAAATATATTTCAAAATATGAATCTTTCAAAAATCATAAATAAAAGATTGAACAAACATTACTTGATAAGATATACCGATTATTAGTAATAATTTTCTTAAACTTTAACCATGTAGGTTATTATATCTTTATTATTTAGAATATATTATTATATAGGAAATTTTTATTTTTATTTTAGTTTGTTTATTTATTTTTTCACTTCAAAATTATCTTAAATTACGTAAAAAGATTTAATTTATTTTTTAATAGTTATATTTTTACAATTGGTCTAAGATATTACCTCATAAAGGGTGTGAGTATAGAGTTTCCTTAATATAAACCTATAAAGTATGTAAATATTGAATGATATTATAAGAATATTTAATCTAATCAACCCTAAATAATATAATTACACAATTATAACTTTTTAAAGTAACTTGAAAAGATATAAAGTACAATTTATTACTATGTACTGGGAAAGAAAATTAGCCAATCTCCCGCCAACGCAAATAACGGATCATTGTCTCGTTTGAATAAGTCCCCTTCCATCTCCCTCCAATATTCACTCTGCTCATGCCACCATCTTCACTTTAGCCTTCTTATAAATATAACATCTTTTTTTCTCTATCTCTCTCATATATTATTTCTTTCCCCCACTCTCTCTTAGCAAAAAAAAAAAAAAACACAATGGCATCCGCTGCTTTGAAAGATGAACTAGATATCGTGATACCCACAATTAGGAACTTGGATTTCTTGGAAATGTGGAGGCCTTTCTTTCAACCATACCATCTCATTATTGTTCAAGATGGTGACCCTTCAAAGACCATTAAGGTCCCTGATGGCTTTGATTATGAACTTTACAATCGTAATGATATTAACAAGATCTTGGGTCCTAGGTCCTCTTGTATTTCCTTCAAGGACTCGGCTTGTCGCTGCTTTGGTTATATGGTTTCTAAGAAAAAGTATATCTACACCATTGATGATGATTGCTTTGTAAGCTCTTTTTTCCATCTCTCTCAGTCTATCATCTTTTTGTTTCTCCTTCTTCTACCGTCTCTAAAGTAAGTTTTTATGAGTTTAATTTATATTTACACTATCAGATCACTTAAAAGATAATTACAGATAACCATCAATAAGATACTGTGAGTTTAGTTATAACCTAGGAAAAATGTTTATGATATTATATGAGTGTGTGTATATATAAATTAGATCAAAGTTTTATATGTTTGAATGTTCACGAGAATATAAAATTGAGAACGTGAATAAATGCAAAGGTGAATCTAGATCAAGTCCGGTAACGTACGTGAGATTTTGTGCATTTTGTGTCGACCTATTATCGTTACTCGAGTTGTCTATAAGCTTAGGACGGAAATTTTACGTAGATGTTACTGAGTCTTTACTTCATGTCTCAAATTGATGATTATTTTACATTATATAATGCATAGATTTCAATAAAAAAATATCAGAGGATAAATACTATCAGCGAAGCAGCATTAGATGACTCCCTTGGAGAAGGCTGTCTCCCTCACTTATCGAATTATTTGAGTTCAATTAAACTTATTACTTTTAGCTCAAAATATTCATTAATATAATAAAACGGATCACGCTTATTTTGAATATGTATATATTTGAACTAATTATTATTCCTATGGTTAATGCAACTTGTTTTGTGTCGTTGGAAAACTGGAAATCATTCGCATATAGGTTGCAAAGGACCCAAGTGGGAAAGACATCAACGCGCTGGAGCAGCACATAAAGAACCTTTTGTGTCCATCTACTCCCAATTTCTTCAACACTCTTTACGACCCTTTTAGGGATGGCGCTGATTTTGTGCGCGGATACCCTTTCAGCCTTCGAGAGGGCGTCCCCACAGCAATCTCCCATGGCCTCTGGCTCAACATTCCTGATTATGACGCACCTACACAGCTCGTCAAGCCTCTTGAGAGGAACACCAGGTCCCCTTTTTAATTTTTAATTTTTTTTTTCTTTTTATGCATTATCAGTGCAATTTAACTTATGATACCATGCTTGTTGAAAAATGAAAAAAGTTTTACATGTTAGTGAGATAGTGATCTTCTTATATGGATTTAGATAATTCTTTCCTCATGAGCTAATTTTAGGATTAAGTTAGACCCAAAATCTATTTTTTTTAGATAGTATCAGAGCGGGATCCGTCTTACTACAGTGAGCCCCTAAATGCGAGGTGAATGCTTGTCATAGAAATTTGCTTATAATTAATTACAATGTGACTTGATTGAGAAAATATCTATTTTTTACGCTATGAACTTCAAATTATTAATTATCACCAATAATTTAATAGCCTAAAAATGTAGTAAATAACCTGTAATGTTTTAAATCCAAACTCATAAGGATATTCTTTTTGGATTTTTTGTTAGATACTCTAACGATGTAAAAAAGAAATTATACATTCAGGATGGTTTATTCCGTGCGATAGCAAGTTAATTACAGTCCAACTTTTTTCTAATTTTTGTAAAATCAATCATATATATTATATTAATTTTTATAATAACATATTGCTTTCGGGATAAATGACGTTGAACAGGTATGTTGATATGGTGTTGACAATCCCAAAGGGTACCCTCTTCCCAATGTGTGGTATGAATCTGGCATTTGACCGTGAGCTTATCGGCCCAGCAATGTACTTTGGACTCATGGGAGATGGCCAGCCCATTGGACGTTATGATGATATGTGGGCTGGTTGGTGCTGCAAGGTTTGTCATTTACTTTTTGAGAATTTAACATTTTTAGTTAGGCTGTTAAAAATATATAAAAGAATTTCACCAGCCTAGCCATAACCATATGTAACCATCAGTCCATCATCGGTACATATACTCAGTGTATATAATAAATATATAATCCCATATATAGTATATTCCCTCTAGTTATAACAAATTATATAATGATTATACCCGCTTTTACTTTTTCAATTCGTTTATTTAGAAGGCATAGTAATTTGAATTTCATTTACATACATTAATAATACATGTAAATTTACGTTATAGTAATCTGTATTACTTTTCAGGTTACTAATTTCAAATTTTTATAACCGTTACATGTAATTATCATTCAGATGACCTGATAACGTGAAATTTCTCACATGATCGGTGTGCAAAGCTAGACTCCAAAGTGATTTTTGAAAGAAATTGAAGTTCTATTTTATTAAACAATTTTCAGGTAATTTGTGATCACTTGGGATTGGGAATCAAGACTGGATTACCCTACATCTATCATAGCAAGGCTAGCAATCCATTTGTGAACTTGAAGAAGGAGTACCTTGGCATTTTCTGGCAAGAAGAAATAATTCCTTTCTTCCAGTCACATACTTTCTCCAAAGACTGTACTTCTGTGCAGAAATGCTACGTGGAACTGTCCAAGCAGGTCAAAGAAAAGCTCGGTAAAGTTGACCCCTATTTTGTGAAGCTTGCAGATGCGATGGTCACATGGATTGAAGCTTGGGATATGCTCAACCCTGTTAATAAAGATTCTGCTAAACTTCCTAATGGCTCTTCAAAATGAAATTATCAATATCGTATATCACCTGTTATAATCAAATAAAATAGACATCAACTGCGGTTTAGATTGTCTTCCCCTTAAATGTAATGATATAAGTCTGTCTGTCTGTGTACTTTGTAGTACTAATAGATTTCTTTGAGTTTACTATTTATTTGATTTGTCATATGTATCTTTGTCATGTTTTATAATTGTATGGTGGTCTAGGTTTAGCAATATTCGACTTGACATGTTGATAATATCAGTTGATGCAATACTTTTTTTATTATCATGTTCTTGTAAAATGCGAAGAACCATAATGTAAGTTTTCTACTCTTGTTGTTTTGCCCTTATGATAATGGTGCATTTCCCCTATCTTTGAGGTCGAGATTCTGCTTTTACTTCCCTTTTGCTGTACATTTATTATTTTATAATATATAGTGATAACTACAATCAAGAACAAACATTAGTGATACTTGTACAAAATTGAGTACGGACTCTTTCATTACAAGAAATAGTTTTAGTAACAAAAACTAATTTAATGATTTCAGTTACAATAAAATGATAGATGGGTGACCATGTATGAAATTAATTTCAATTTTTATTAAATTTATGTGAATCATTTGTGTAAATATTTTTATTTTTAGGCGTCTTTAATTTTTACTCTTTGCCACATTAAGTGATAAAAGAATGGTCAAAAATACCCTTAACAGCAAAAACAAAATGAATCGCAAGACATAAGTTTTTACCTAATTTATGTCTTAAGGCATAAATTCACACAGGTTATGTCTCAGACATAAGTTAAGTAACATAAACTTGTGCCTGAAGGTAGAAGTAACATGAACTTATGTCTGGCAGACATAAATCATGTTGTTGAACTTGCTATAGGCACAAGTTCAATAACATGAATTTATACTTGTTAATTAAATTAGTTAAGGTTATTCCGTTAAGATTAGTTAGGTTGTGTTGTAACTGTGTTGTAATTGTAATCCTTTACTGATACTGCTTATAGCATCCTATATGAGTATAACTCAACTAGTCCTAGTATACATGAATTCTAGTAGAACTAGGAAGCACACTTGTACCACAAACACATAAACAGCAGCACAATAGCCTATATAATCAGGCTTCTAGTTGTGTATTCAACATTAAGCTTCAATATACAGTGCCTTACTTCCTCTATATTGTAATTTTCTACAAAATATCAGAGCTCTAAAGACACACCAGAAGCTGCATCATTAATCTTCCTAGAAATCTCGGACAATGGCCTCAAACACAACACTTATGTCACTATCTGTCTCCTCTCTTCATCACCTCATTGTTGCCTGTCCAATCAAGCTCAAGCTTGCCAACTAGAACTCAGATTATGTAGCTTATGCAAGTCATGAAAGTTACCAGTTTGATCAAGGAAGAGAAACCAACAAAGAAAACTAAGACAATTGAGGATGGAGAGAAAAAGGACATTGTAGAGAAGGAACATGGAGACTTGGATGGTGACTGGAAAGAAAAAGATGTATTGTTAAGGACATGGATATCAGGCACTATGACTGAAGAGAGTATGTATTTCATTGTGCTATACTACAGCCAAGGAGATGTGGGAATGCTTGGAGGAAGGAGTACCTTGGCATTTTCTGGCAAGAAGAAATAATTCCTTTCTTCCAGTCACATACTTTCTCCAAAGACTGTACTTCTGTGCAGAAATGCTACGTGGAACTGTCCAAGCAGGTCAAAGAAAAGCTCGGTAAAGTTGACCCCTATTTTGTGAAGCTTGCAGATGCGATGGTCACATGGATTGAAGCTTGGGATATGCTCAACCCTGTTAATAAAGATTCTGCTAAACTTCCTAATGGCTCTTCAAAATGAAATTATCAATATCGTAGATCAGCTGTTATAATCAAATAAAATAGACATCAACTGCGGTTTAGATTGTCTTCCCCTTAAATGTAATGATATAAGTCTGTCTGTTTGTGTACTTTGTAGTACTAATAGATTTCTTTGAGTTTACTATTTATTTGATTTGTCATATGTATCTTTGTCATGTTTTTTAATTGTATGGTGGTCTAGGTTTAGCAATATTCGACTTGACATGTTGATAATATCAGTTGATGCATTACTTTTTTATTATCATGTTCTTGTAAAATGCGAAGAACCATAATGTAAGTTTTCTACTCTTGTTGTTTTGCCCTTATGATAATGGTGCATTTCCCCTGTCTTTGAGGTCGAGATTCTGCTTTTACTTCCCTTTTGCTGTACATTTATTGTTTTATAATATATAGTGATAACTACAATCAAGAACAAACATTAGTGATACTTGTACAAAATTGAGTACGGACTCTTTCATTACAAGAAATAGTTTTAGTAACAAAAACTAATTTAATGATTTCAGTTACAATAAAATGATAGATGGGTGACCATGTATGAAATTAATTTCAATTTTTATTAAATTTATGTGAATCATTTGTGTAAATATTTTTATTTTTAGGCGTCTTTAATTTTTACTCTTTGCCACATTAAGTGATAAAAGAATGGTCAAAAATACCCTTAACAGCAAAAACAAAATGAATCGCAAGACATAAGTTTTTACCTAATTTATGTCTTAAGGCATAAATTCACACAGGTTATGTCTCAGACATAAGTTAAGTAACATAAACTTGTGCCTGAAGGTAGAAGTAACATGAACTTATGTCTGGCAGACATAAATCATGTTGTTGAACTTGCTATAGGCACAAGTTCAATAACATGAATTTATACTTGTTAATTAAATTAGTTAAGGTTATTCCGTTAAGATTAGTTAGGTTGTGTTGTAACTGTGTTGTAATTGTAATCCTTTACTGATACTGCTTATAGCATCCTATATGAGTATAACTCAACTAGTCCTAGTATACATGAATTCTAGTAGAACTAGGAAGCACACTTGTACCACAAACACATAAACAGCAGCACAATAGCCTATATAATCAGGCTTCTAGTTGTGTATTCAACATTAAGCTTCAATATACAGTGCCTTACTTCCTCTATATTGTAATTTTCTACAAAATATCAGAGCTCTAAAGACACACCAGAAGCTGCATCATTAATCCTCCTAGAAATCTCGGACAATGGCCTCAAACACAACACTTATGTCACTATCTGTCTCCTCTCTTCATCACCTCATTGTTGCCTGTCCAATCAAGCTCAAGCTTGCCAACTAGAACTCAGATTATGTAGCTTATGCAAGTCATGAAAGTTACCAGTTTGATCAAGGAAGAGAAACCAACAAAGAAAACTAAGACAATTGAGGATGGAGAGAAAAAGGACATTGTAGAGAAGGAACATGGAGACTTGGATGGTGACTGGAAAGAAAAAGATGTATTGTTAAGGACATGGATATCAGGCACTATGACTGAAGAGAGTATGTATTTCATTGTGCTATACTACAGCCAAGGAGATGTGGGAATGCTTGGAGGAAGTATATTTCATAGCAACCAAAGACAAGAAATTTCAACTAAAACAACAACTCCAAAACATCAAGCTAGAATCCAGAAAGCTTGATGATTACCAGAAGGAGTTCAAGGGGATATGTGATGGTCTAGCATCCATACACAAGCCTGTTGATAAGGATAGCAAAGTGAATAATTTTTCTAGAGGATTAGGTCCCAAATACGGGACTTTCAAAACTGCCATGTTGGGAAAAATATATTATCCCATACTAAACCAGTTTATCAATGCCCTTAGAGGATTTGGTATGAGAGAAGATGATGAAGAACTGCCGCAGGAAAATCATAATATGGCCTTTTTTGCACAAAGCGACAAAGGAAGAAGTAGAGGCAACTAAATCAGAATAGAGGAAATTCAAACTACAATTCAAGAGGAAGAGGTTTCAAACCTACTGGACAAGAAAACTATCTCAGAATAATCAAAATATGCAAAGTGCAAATATATTAAGCCCAAACCAGGTGAAGGATAAGCAGTCACACTCTCAAGCTTGTCAAATATGTGGTAGAAATAATCATATAGCCCTCAAGTGTTTCTACAGGTAGGACTATTCATACCAGGCTGCAGAAGAACTTCCACAAGCCTTAGCAGCAGTCAATCTGCAAGGTACAACAACAGAAAATAATGACATATATGTGGACTCTGGAATAATCAATCACATGACCAACAACACAGGTAATTTGTCTTATCTTAAAGCCGATAATAGAAATGATTAGATAAAAATTGGAAGTTGTTCATGTTAGCCCATATAATTGGTAGTCCTATGGGCATTAGGATTTTAGGTAGTCCTATGGGCATTAGGATTTTAGGTAGTCCTATTCCTATTGGTATTAGGATTTTAGTTTATGCCTATATATAGGCACCCCCTTCCCCATTCTAGATTATTGCATTCAATTCTCAGTTAGCCTTTTTTGATTCTTTCTTTTCTTGTTCTTCAATAAAACCCTTGTTATATATCAACATGGTATCAGAGCCAAGTCCATTCCCGTTTGGGCTCCCGGTCCACTCTCTAGTCGGGTCTAGGCGTGAAGGGGAGTGTTAGAATGGGTTAAAGTCCCACATTGGTTGTGGAATGGACTGGTAATTTGTTTATATGGACTTATGCAATCCTCCCCTCATGAGCTAGCTTTTGAGGTTGAGTTAGGCCCAGATGTCATATCTCAACATGGTATCAGAGCGAAATAAATCGATCCTTCCCTAGTTGTAGCAACTACCACGTGCGCGGATCGAACTCCGCGGTGAGTTCGTTGGGGGGTATGGGGGCAGCGCGCCCCCGTTCAGGGTTCGAATTGATGTTTGCCTGGGTTTGCTGCTTCCGCTAGATTCGTTTAGATCTATTGTTACTGCTGTTGTTGGTTTGGTTTGATTTAGACGCCGTTGTTGATTTGTTTGGTTTGGTTTGATTTGGACGCCGTTGGTTTGATTTGGACGGCGTTGTATGATTGTCGTTATTGGTTTGGTTTGATTTGGACATCGTTGTTGGTTTGTTTGGTTTGGTTTGATTTGGACGGCATTGTATGATTGTCGTTATTGGTTTGGTTTGATTTGGACGGCGTTGTATGATTGTCGTTATTGGTTTGGTTTGATTTGGACGCCGTTGTTGGTTTGTTCTGTGACTAGGGTATTTTGTTCTTATCATTATTTTGGGGTTGCTTATCTTGGTGTATTCACTTTGCTTTTGTCAATATAGCAGTGACTACATGTGAGATTGTTTGGTTACGCTGGCTTCTTGCAGATATGGGGGTTCACATTTCTCGGCCTACTCCTCTACATTGTGATAACAAGAGTGCGATGCAAATTGCAAAGAACTCTGTTTTCCATGAGCGGACGAAGCACATTGAGATTGATTGTCACTTCACTCGTCATCATCTCCAGCTCGGGACTATATCGCTTCCTTTTGTCCCATCAGCCTTGCAGATTGCTGACCTTTTTACGAAGGCTCAGTCGACGTCTCGGTTTCGTTTCTTGTGTGACAAACTCTCAATGCTTATTACTGTCGCATTATGAGTTTGAGGGGGAATGTTAGCCCATATAATTGGTAGTCCTATGGGCATTAGGATTTTAGGTAGTCCTATTCCTATTGGCATTAGGATTTTAGTTTATGCCTATATATAGGCACCCCCTTCCCCATTCTAGATTATTGCATTCAATTCTCAGTTAGCTTTTTTGATTCTTTCTTTTCTTGTTCTTCAATAAAATCCTTATTATATATCAACAGTTCACATTTAAATATTACACATGTTGGGAGTACAGTAAAGTCAGGCTTGATGGTTAAGGATATTTCATCCTTTTAGAGTTTTCATGTAATAAAAAGAAGGACGCATCACCACTTATTAAATAATAAATGATAAACCATCTAAATATAAAAATTGTTATGGACTTTATGTCCTTTTCTTTTCCCCGAAGTTTTTGTCTTCTCATCTGTGTTGCAAGGTTTTTGACATTGGTTATTTTAATTTGTTATATTAGCTAACTTGCAATTGAAGTTTAAAAGCGAAGATGAAGAAAACATTTTAATTTATTATCTCAATTCATTTTATTTCAACTCATTAATAATTGAACTAATGCGTAATTCACAAGAAAATTTTTGTCAAAATGTTTTCGAATAGATATATTTTTTTTGTTTGATATGTTATATATAGTTATAATAAAGAATAAATATACATAATTTTAGTAGATACTGAAAAATTATAGAAGAACAAATAAAACAATTAAAACTTAGTAAAAACTGATTAGGTTGGATTGTGATCCCGCATTTTGGCCTATTTCAACCCCAATTAACTTTTAGACGGATCACCTCTATTAACACAATATATTTAACTTCTTCAAATTCAATTTAATCCGCTCATTTGATATCTCTAATCTATTCTGGAGTATGACTGGAATAATGTATTACACAATGAATATACAAACTTTTTAGTAGGTTATTGCCCTTCTTTAAATGTACTATCAAGCAATCTATTTATTTGTTTTTATTCTGAAAAAGCATTAATAATTGGTTCAAAAACATAAATATATGAGATCTAGTTGCGGTAGATTGATGGCCAGCAAAAACAATCCAAAAATGATGATTAATCACGTGAATAGATATTAGGTATAATTCATAAAATTAAATTCCAATTCAATTCTGTCTCCCTGTAATTACATCTATTTGAATTTGACAAATATTAATACTCAGTATGAATCTGTCTAACACCTCGCTGTTGATTTCAAGTAGATTTTTATGTCCAATTTATTTAGAAATAAATAGGAGCACAGTCCAGAAAGAAATTAATTAAACCAGTGAACAAAGCAACCAATAGGAAAATTTAAGAGCCCTTGAAATGATGAAATAATTTGATAATATGGTTTGAGAAAATTATTTGTGGTACTATTTCTTTTCCCCCCTTTTGCATGATTTCATGGAATATTGTTGTAGGAAAACAGGACGCTGGAGAACCAAAAGCTTACGGCAAGGGTTCAACTTCTGCAAAGAAATATAAGGTACCTATTTCACAACTTCATCTCAAGCACACTATTAAGGTGAATCACTAAGTTCGATCCGCTTTGTTTGACATTATTTTCTTATAAATTTTTGTTAAGAAAGTAGAAAACATATTTCGATATTTTTAATGAAAAGTTTTTACCACCACAAATATATATTTTTTGATATGTTTAAAATTATAAATTTCGAAAAATTCAAAATCACACAATATTGCAGCACATCTAATGACACCAACTTTCAAAAATCTCTGTGTTTATCTTTGAACTGTATGTTTGAGTCAAACTATATCAGAAAATTAATCTAAAACGGTGGGGAGTATATGATTGCAAAGTAGATTAGGGTATTATTTATTGGATTAGGCTATTTTTGAATAAGTAATAGTTGGACTTTTTGTACTAAAAATAAAATAAGAGTTTAAGTTTTATATATTATTTGTCCAAATATATATATATATATATATATATACTTCTCTAAAATGTGAAGTTAAAATTTTAAAATAATATATATTATCTGCTATAATAGATAGGTAAATAAGATATAATGATGAAAAAATTCAAACTTTTAAAATCAGCTCGTTTTGAAAAGTGTTTTTTTAAAAGGTGTTTGTTAAAATAGTACTTTTAGTGGGAAACAGTTTATGTTTGACCAACAAATTTAAAAACATTTTTAAGCAACAATTAGTGTTTGACCAAACTTTTAAAAAGTGTTTCTAAGTATATTCTTTTCAAAAGTGTTTTTGAAAAGAAACTACTTTTTTTAAACTTTTGAAAACAACTTCTGCTACCTATGTTGCTTGGATTAATCAAAAATGTCGACGGATGCGTGTTAGATCCTCCAAAAGTGATTTATTTTTGGAGTAACCGACACAGGTACGACAATATTTTTAAAGAGCCCGAGCAATATAGCGTGCCACTCTCTAAAAACACTTATATATTTTCTCTCAAAAGCTTGATCAAACACTTATTTTTTTTAAATAAATATTTTTGACCTTTTAAAAAGTGGCAAGCTACTAGTATATTACTTAAACTCATTCAATATGGATTTGTAAACTTGTTTCCTAATTTGCTTTATATTTCTTGAAAGCAAAAGGTTTAGCTTCTCTCTAAATTAAAATGAATCCAAAAATGAAAGCAGACATTTTATGGGAGAGGATCTGGACGCCTTCAATCTGCGAGAGTTTCAGGGTTTAGAGCAACAGATCGATACGGCTCTGAAGCGAATACGAACCAGGAAGGTGAATATTATTCTCAACGTCTCTTTGTTTTTTTAGCTTCTTATCGCTATGACGAAGGGTGCTCAACTAACCATCTTTTATAATCTATATGGATAAGTCACCTCATATAACATGTTAAATTTCACGATAATGATAGTCGAGGGATACAAAAAAGCATTGTTCCTTCTTAGTTTGTGAATTGGTGTCATTTATAAAATTGTTTATCTCTAAGCCTCATGTATATCTAATTAGCTAGGTATTATTAATATAATCTTGTCTTAACGGAAAAAGGAAAAAGTGCTCAACAAGTGTGTCACTGGAATTTGCAGAACCAACTGATGCATGAGTCCATTTCCCTGCTGCAGAAAAAGGTAAAAGAAAAAATAAGAAAAAAATCTTCAACTTAGTTGATTTCACATATAATCACTAGACGTTACTCATTATAACAATGTAAAATTGAAAAATACTTTTTATTTAATTAAAATAACTGCACTTTATTCAAGAACTCCAAGAGCGAAATAACTTAATTTCCAAGAAGGTGTATATATATATATAACACTGTAGGAGCTTGTGTTTCTTTGGATATATATAGAAATTAATGTATCCTTGTATTCTCAAGAAACTTACTATAAATTAAACAGATTAAAGAAAATAAGAAGAACCAAACTGTGCAGTGTGGGCAAATGATTCCAGGCCAAAGCTCTACGACGACTATCCTGCTACAATCTCCCCCGATCCCTAACCTAACGAGTAGGTATACTCTTTTTCTATCTTTTGAGTATTTTGCATGAATTTTATATTTATTTTAATTTTTTCTAAAGAAAAAGATAAAAGACAAATTTAATATGTTCAGATGTTGAGAAAACAAATCACCTTAAATATTTATAAGCATATAATATTTTTTATAGTACATAGTCTTACCTTGTATTAAGCTGATTATTCCAGCGGTTTTTTTCAAGCAACGGATGAAGGTCAAAATTGTCATGGTTCTAATACCTTGATGCCTCCATGGATGTTCCACCATGTCCACAACAAAGGGTGAAAAGTTAAATCCCCTCTCTCTACAGGATCATATATATATGTATATATTCACAATTTTACGGCTTTGTTCTGATTGTGATCAATCTGTAATTTATCTGCGTCTACTTGCTAAACACACAACCTTAATAGTTTTTATGGTCTTTTTCAACTATGGCCTCTGTTTACGTTTGTTACGATTGAAAACATCTTTTTCCCGAAACATGCTTTCAATATATGATGGTTGGTGAAAAATATCTTTTGAAATATATATATATATACATATACTATTTGAGATAATATTTTTTTAATCTATTTGTCACCATTAATCCTCACCTGAACTATATTCCTCGGCGTCTATCCCAAATATTGCAAAAACAACTACAAAACATGATATCATTCGGAGCCATGAAGGATGTTTTGCAATTAATATTTTTTATATATATAAATAATAAATAGATTTAGAAAAATTAATCAAAATAAAAAAAGGTACGTAACTCTAATATCGTAAAGCAACAAACGAAGATTAGTGTTATAATGTGGAACCTGAGAAAAGATCTTTGAGATCATCCCTTAAATAAAAAGATGTCTTGTTTAAATATAATAAATTCTCCTCCTTTCATCTGTAACTGCTCTTTCCTTCTACAAACAAGACAAAAACTCACTTCTTCCTAAATTCTTTGTGAATGATTCCTGAAAAGATAACAATCTTCTACAGTACAAGTAAGTCTATCTTCTCTGTAATTTATGTACGGCTTTAGATTATGAATTTTTATGATGTAGTTCCTGTTTTATAGCATGTGACTATATTGTTTGACTAGTGAAGCAAGTGAATTTTGGAATACTTGATGAATATGATTTAGAATTCATAAGAAGATGGAGGTTGTCAAGCTTTGAAGCTTCATTATGAGTTTCTTGCATTCAAAGCTCTCAGTAGCCCCAACATTTTCTACTGATCATTGCTAAATTCGTTCCAACCCCATATTTATATTTAAAACGACAATAATTAATTTTAAATTCCAGGCTAGTCGGACTCAACTACATAAATCCTCACAGTACATATCGCTCCATTTAGGGTCGTCCTAGACCAAATATTCAATAGCTTCAGCTCTCTAATTATAGATGTTATTTGTATATTCTACTTGGATAATTTGACCTAAAGTAAGTATACAAGCATGACTCAACATGAGTACAAGTTGAATGGTTCTTTTTTCTTTTTCTTGTGTCATATTCTTCACTAAGACTACATAAATTCCTAGAAATTGTCTTTCATTACCCTGGCTTCACATCTATGCGCAAACGGTCGACATATGACATAATTAAATTATCTCAAGCGATCTATTGGCTGTACATCCATCAAAATTTGATTTATCTAAAAACTTTTTTGTGAAAAAAAGGACCGGACTATGAAAAATATTTAGTTTTGGTTGTGTTAAAATATCAATGATTTAAACTTCACAGACCTGAAATAATTCAAAAATTTCCAATTCTGATTGTTCCTTTTCCTCTTTTTGACCCGTTGCTGAAATAAAAAAATTCACAGCTGCTCAACAGCAACATACTCATACTCAGTGTAATCCCATAAGTGGGAACGAGTGTGGAGCTTACTCAGACCTTATCCCTGCCTTGGGTAAGGTAGAGAGACTAGTAAAAAACAGTATTTCTGTACTTTTCTCCTGTAGACTTTATTTTCCAGAAAGAAATGTGGGCTATACGATGAAGAAACATTTCACTAAACCGGATACTATAACAAGATGAGAATCACTGAACTATGTACCTGTGAACAGCAGTGACAACTTTATCTGGAAAATCCACCAAATTGGCGGGTGCAACATTAAAGTGAAAACCATAACAATATGGAAACTCAAGCATTGATCAGGGATATGTTTAACAATCAGTACTTATTTCGTATTTACTGTACACAATAACATATATATTTTTGGCAAAATGGTATTCACACAGACTTCAAATTCATCTGTTCTGGTTTTATAATCCCTTACTACTGCTGGTTTCATGCCTGGGACTGTAACTTCTTGAGCAAAGATTAGGTTGTCTCATCAAATGCCATCACCTAGAAATAAAAAAATGAAGGCCAACTTGAAATTTTAGAAAAATGCTTTTCGAAACAATGTCTGTATATACATGTATTTATTTACTTGATTAAGTTTAATGACACTTTAAACATCTACTCTACATCTGCTAACACGTAACTCTTACTGAAATAAGTACTACAAAACTGAAGGATCTTCGGAGAGCTTGAATTGGTGTGTAAAATAGTCGAAGAGAAAAACAGAAATATTTGAATGTAATGCTCCTTCTACAACCTCATCTACAGCTTACATTTTTATTTTTATTTTTATGAGAAGTAAAGCAAACATGAAGCTCAAGAAAGATGAAAGGCATATTATTTCCTCCCATGACACACTAAGTGTATGCGAATCAATATTAATTGCATTGCAAAAATATTAACTGTATGACACACTAAGTGTAACCGAATCAATATAATCTCCCGAATATCCTAGCTAGTTGACTCCCTTTTCATTTTTGTTTCTCATTCCTGGTGCTTTTTTATTTTTATTTTTATTTTTTGAGAGGCAACCTAGGTTTCCTGGTGCTCTTTTTCTCTTTATTCTTGTTTTAATCCAAGCTCATTACAATTTAGTAGTTAATAGAGGGACATGCTTTGTAAATTTGTCACACAAAACAGTGCAGAACTGAAAGTACTAAACAGGTCCGTGATTCTTGGGCGCCAAATTGCAGCACAGCCAACTTGAAACTGAAATTGATAGCTCTAACTTCTACTGCCAAGGCTATAATATGAATTATCGAGTTATGACATGCATATGCGGTGCACCTCAGCAAAAAGGAACCTTCTGCTATTCGCGAGACGAGAAAAAGCGGTAGCAGGGAAAGGGCAGCAAAGCCCCTGAACAACAGGGCAAGGATAAAAAACTAAAAGATGGACTAGGGGGGAGAAGCAGCCAGAGTAAGCAATGGCAGGGAATGAGTTATACATATACTCTTGTCACATGGTGTTATAGCAACATTAGTATCAATTGAAGTGTTTGGTCTATAGAAGACCCATTGAATATTTTCTTTTTGGGTTAACAGAGCTGAAATAATGCATATCTTTTATGTTGCATGATATCAAACCTCGGTGGACATCAGAAACATATTCTGGGCCCTTTACGTGATCCTTTTCAAATTTACATAACAAAGATTTCTTTTTATCTTTTCTCTATATCAGATGTGTCAAATACCACTTATCCGTCGGGCTAAACCCTGATATAAGCTAAGAGACGGAAATTAGCTAGATTTACCAAACCTTTTCATGAATCTCATCATAGCCTTCTCGAAAAATCTACTAAAATCAACACAGTTTGAAACTTCCAATCACTTTCACACTATATCCCATCCTAAAATTCCCTAGGAACATATCTATATGCATTATCAGCAAACAGCCGTACAGAATTTGTAGATAAGCATGAAGCAGGCCTGGAATTAATGTACCTTATGAAGGTCGGACTGTTTGGCTAAAGACAACACCAGGTCAGGGTCCTCAGACAGCAGTCTGGTGCAGTTTGACTTAAAAAAGACAGGAAGGGAATAAACTGTCCATTTATACTGCCTTAACAGCCTTAACAAACTCTAAGTCCTTTCTTGAACATGCAAAATATTTAAGCCCAACCCAAGCCATGGACTAATTCGCTCAGTTCAAGCATAAGCCCAACTGTTTGCACCAAATTAGGCCAGGCAAACAACCAGAATAGTTTCCATTAGTCATCATTCACAAGTAGTTTGATTGAATACCTGAATCCATTTAGTCAACTTCACCAACAATATCTGAGACACTATCAAATGATAATGGTTAGACCAACTATGTTATATGAGGCAGAGTGTTGGCTAGTCAAAAACTCTCACATTCAAAAGATGAAAGTTGCGGAAATGAGGATGCTATGGTGAATGTGTGGGTATTACTAGAAGAGATAGGATTAGAAATGAAGATATTCCGACAAGGTAGGAGTGGCCTAGATGGGGGAAATAAGGCTGAAATGGTTCGGGCAAGTAAAGTCGAGATGCATAGATGCCCCAGTGCGGAGGTGTGAGATGACGGCTATGGATAGTTTCAGGAAGGATAGAGGCAGGCCAAAGAAGTATTGGGGAGAGGTGATCTGACAGGACATGATGCAATTGAGCTTATCGAAGACATGACCTTAGATAGGAGGTTGTGGAGAACGCGGATTAGGGTAGAAGGGTAGTAGGTAGTAGAGCATTGTCTTATCTATCCTTCCATACTAATAGTCGTAGTATTTCTCCTGTAGTTTCTTATCCTTCAATTTCTGCTACTATCTACCATCACTTGTACTTCGATTATTACACTATTTTGATGTAGTTACTGTTCCTTTTTTATTTTTCAAAATGCTTTGTCATGCTTCTTTATAGTATTTTGCCATGATTTCTTCCCTTCCGTTATTTCTTTTTTTTTTTTTTCGATCTACTTTGATATGTTTTTCCTTGAGCTGAAGGTCTATCAGAAACCACCTTTCTACCTCCCAAGATAGGGGTAAGTTCTGCGTACACTCTACCCTTCCCATACCCCACTTGTGGGATTACACCAGGTATGTTGTTATTGTTGCCTCTATAACAGAAAGTGCTCCAGATAAAGCTAGCTCCAGGCCCAGGCCTGATGGATACATCATGGCATTCTACCAAAAAAGCATATGTGGTGATCAAACATGACACTATGTGTGCTCTTCAGCACTTTCATCAATCAGGGAATATGGTCAAATCATGCAATGCCTCATTCATAACTCTAATTCCAAAATGGAAAGGGGTTGTGGAGTGAAGAGATCAAAGGCCAGTTAGTTTAATTGGTAGTGTGTATAAAAACGCCTTCAAGATTTTAGAGTGATACAGAAACTGGTTTCAGGGCATCAACATGTATTTATCAAATCAAGGTAGAACACTGATGCAGCCTTGTTAGCTAATGAGGTGTTGAATTGGAAGTTGAAATCTGAACAGCCTGGTCTTCTATTCAGGACATTGAAAGGGCCTTTGATCAGCTGAACTGGTTGTATCTTTCCTCTATTCTGAGGAAAATGGGATTTGGGGAAGGATGGCTTAAGTGTATCAAATTCAGTGTTACCACTGTTAAATACTGTCCTAATAAATGGTGGATGTGTAGGCTTTCTCTCCTCAGATAGGTCACAGGCAAGGAGATCCCCTATCCCTATACCTATCTATGTTGCGATGGAGAGACTCAGTAAAATGATTGAGATAGCCAATCAACTACATTGGTTGGAAGATTTAAAGTTGGAAATGATGCTGGGAATTCTGTCACAGTTTTCTAATCTGCTCTCTGCAGATAACACTCACATATTTTGTAGAGCTGAAAGAATACAAGTAATGTACTTGAATCTCACACTTATGATCTTTGAAGCCATACAAAGACTAATTATGAACATATGTTAAAAAGCACCATATATCCAGTTAATGTAGTCCCTGAACAGGAGGATCTATCTCAGATACTGAGCTGCATCCGGGCTCCTTCCTAACAACACACCTGGGCCTCCCACCCGGTGAAAGATACAGGTCACAGGAAATCTGGAATAGGATTATTGATAAGTGCAAGAAAAGATTGACATCTTGAAAAAATACAGTACCTATCTTTTGTTCCTACAAGCCACAGATCCACATACTTCATGTTCCTTTTTCCAATACCAATCAAAGTATAGAAGAAGTTAGATCAGCTAAGATGTGAATTTCTTGGGGAAGGAAATGGCCAGAAATCAAAATCACAAATTTCATCTGATCAAATGGCCAAGAGTCATCCTACCAAAGGAGCATGGAGGTCTGGGTATGACAGATCTGGCACTACATAGAAAAAGTATGCTAATGAAATGGCAAATCTAGGGTTGTGGAAAGCAGTGATCAAAACAAAATATGAAGAGTTGAACAATTGGTACACAAAGCAGAGCAGATTACCCTATGGCACAGGTCCTTGGAAACACATTTCAAAATTGTGGGATGAGTTTCAACTTAAATCAAAACTCAAGGTAGGGAATGGAGCACAGATAAAATTTTGGAAGGACTAGCACTTGGATCAGTGGCTCTGGAAAGTGAATTTCTGCTTCCCTATCAACTGGCATCTAATTCAGATTCCTCTATAGAACATACAGAGCAATATTTTCAGAATAACTCAATGGACTTTCAGTTCAGGAGAAATTTCCAAGACTGAGAGTTGAATGCATTAATCGAACTGTATGCCAAACTGGAGGGGACTACTATCAATCCTCGGAGACAGGATAAGTAGGTATGGGGGGATTCTATGAATCAGGCATTTTGTTGAAGGAAGCATATACATGTATGCTCCAATAAGGAATTAATAGACAAGTCGCCCTGGAAATTGATTTGGAGAATTAAACTACCTACTAAGGTGTCTGTTTCAGCTGGACAGCCTTTAATGAAGCACACCTCACCCAGAACAACCTCAATAGCAGGAGTTACAAACAGTGAATATATGTTACAAGTGTCAGCTGGAGTTGGAAAGTGTTAAGCATCTTTTTATACATTGTAGAGTAGCAGTTGATGTATGGAGTATGTTTTCCTCTCTTTTTTGAAGCATATGAAAGCTGGTGTGCGGCGTTCATGCCAAGTTGGAAAAACCATTAAAAAGTTTTTGTTAATGGTGCCTGCTTCTATTTTATGGCGCATCTAGAATGGAAAAGATTGTAGACGTTTTGATAGGATCTCCACTCCTTGTCATATACTTAAAGCCAAATGCTTACTGAATTTATTTAGTTGGCTTAATTAGGCCCCTGTATACTGTCAAATTATTTGGATTCCTTAGCTATAGATTAGTTTTTGTGCATGAGCAGACACCATCAAGCTGTAATGTAACTTTTGTTCTGCATCTTTTTGATGCTTACTAGTGACAATTCCCTTAATAGAAAGAATAGATCTTTTATTTTCTCACTGAACTTATAATCAAACAACTTCTCAAAGAAAGTTGCATGTGACATCTCCCCTTCAATAATCTCTCTCTAATGTTGTATCATCTCCAAATATTTACTAAACCTCAAGATACTGTCCTCGTTAATTGTTAATTTCTTGTTGCTCTGGCTATTGGCAACATTCTTCATCGTTCTGTTCAACTTTTTTAAGATACCAATTCCGAAAACTTAAAAAGTTCCTCAAGATAGCCACATATTGTGGGCTTCCACATTTTTAACAGTATGCATAGCAGCCACTAGACTTTGGCACCTTACCGCCAGCTCTTAAAAGAGACCCTGCAGGTTGTTAGCCAATCTAGTAGCATGGCTATATGAAGTGTCTTAAGAATAGGACAAGATCTAAAACAAACATGCACATCCAATGTAATTGTTAATGTTCCATGTCATTCTACCACCCTGTTTCGGAATAGATTCTCCACGCTTCCTCAGAATTATTCTACTATTCATCTAATGTTATTGACTTGCTTATGAGTTCTCACGGCCTAGAAATGCTACAACTTATGAAATCCTTGACATGCTTTCTCTGCTCACTTTATGGTTCAAGCTTTCGCACTACAATTGGTATTTTACCCTAAATCTTCTATATTTGACTGTAGTTCGGCTATTTTCAGTCTCACAACTGGCATTCATTAAAACAAACCTATCCTAGAGATTTCCCAATAACCTCTTTTCCTGAGTCCATTCCATACAACTATCTTTATGAAACAAAGAGACAAGAAATTTAGATATAAAGAGAAAGAAAGAAATTTAGATGTTTCCTTTTAATCTATACGAATATAATTTAATCTTTATACCATGAAGATTCCTGGAACTGCCTCCTTAATATGGATCCACATTTTAAAGATCAACAGTGTAGGGAGGATTTGTGCAGCTTCATGAAGGGATTTGAGTTGATATTTTCAGGTTATACCGGCTATATGTTGGAACTACTTGATAGTCACTAAGACAGAGAGGTCAATGTAGAAAAATAAAAATATGCAGACATTTCCCTCAGAAAGCCTGGGAACTGTGTGTAGCATAGAAGGACATATAGGATAAGCTCAACCATAACACCAAATCAAGCATAAAAAATGAGAAGGAGATGGCACATAAAATATAAATGATATCACAATTACCTTGCCACAAACTGGACAGCTGTCACTTCTTTCCATCCATTCATATATACAACTCAGGTGGAAATGGTGAGAGCATTTTGTCATTATTTTTGGATTTTCCTCTGTATATTCTGAAAGAGACAGGATCTCAGGGTCATTTTTTTTTTTTGAGAATGCATCAAG
Organism: Datura wrightii; assembly: GCA_035772735.1. NCBI lineage: Eukaryota > Viridiplantae > Streptophyta > Magnoliopsida > Solanales > Solanaceae > Datura > Datura wrightii. The sequence continues at coordinate 107,384,627 of JASDFA010000008.1, read as the reverse complement.
GTCATTTTTTCATAAGGTAAGATTACAGGATCATGAAAATTAATACCCAAAAGATACCTCGAACTTTGCTAAACAATGCCCAGAAACCATCCAATGTAAGCCAAAAAGTATGTGAATGACATACTGCCCCAGAACTATTTTATTAAGGCTTAATACTCCATCTGTCCACTTTTACTTGTCCACTATACTAAAAATAGATTTCCATTTTTACTTGTCCGGTTTAGAAAACGAAAAGATAATATATCACTTAATTCCTAATATTCCCTTATTATTAACTATAGTCATTTCCCAAAAACTTGAATATATTATCTTCAAAAGGTGACATAGTAAAATTGTCATTTTATTTATTGCTCCTTAAGGGGCGTGCCAAGTCAATACTGGACAAGTAAAAATAGATGGAGGGAGTACATAACTTGCCAATATATTCCAATTAGATACTTGAACTGACCCTTGTTTTAATTGAACACCTCAACTCCTAATAAAGTGTTCCCATTTGACACTTCCCATTCAAATTTTGAAAAAACTTTTGCTAATATTCTCATTTGTTTATTAGGTAGTTAATTTAACCACGTAAAATATCACATTTTCCTTAATTATACACATTGGCCTCAATAAGCCGTAAAACCCCAGGCATTTTCTACTTGAAGTTGATGTGTATAATTAAAGGAGATGACATATTTTATATGATTAACTTAACTATCTAATAGACGAATGAAAATACGCGCAAAAGTTTTTTTCAAAATTTGAATCAAAGTGTCTAATTGGAACACTTTATTAGGAATTGAGGTGTTCAATTGGAACAGGGCTTAGTTCAAGTTTCTAAATGGAATATACTGGCAAGTTTAAGGAGCTGGCTATGTATTAAGCCTTTTATTAAACACTGTTGTTCACCAGTTAAGTGTTTATTCTTTACCACTTGGGCCCATTACAAATGGAACACTTTATTAGGAATTGAGGTGTTCAATTGGAACAGGGCTAAGTTCAAGTTTCTAAATGGAATATACTGGCAAGTTTAAGGAGCTGGCTATGTATTAAGCCTTTTATTAAACACTGTTGTTCACCAGTTGAGTGTTTATTCTTTACCACTTGGGCCCATTACAAATGGTATTACACCACTATTGATTAGACCGAAAAACTATAACAGTGACTAGGGTAGTTTAAGTTTCCATTGTCCACTAGATAAACTAATGTCTAAGTGGGACACGGGGAATTGAAAAAGACTTTTTATAAGACTATGCAGACGGCATGCATAAACTACTTTGTTACATCCAATGAAGTAGAACATAGAACTATAAAAAACTTACCTTCAAGACATGTTGGGCAGACATCTTCATCTTCTGAATAATAATAGATATTAGTATCTCCAGAAGTCATTTTAGTGGTTGAGAATTCCACTGAAGATTTGTTGTATTCTTTTGATCCTTCTTCAAATGTAGGCTGACTCCATTTATTTACATCACTTAACGATTCAGGGTCAACAAAACTTCTTTGTAATGGTTCAGTTTCCTCATGTGAGTGGCTTGAGCCTTTCTCCCTTCTTGAGACTTGTCCATCTTGTTGCAAGCGGAAATATCTTGGATCAGCATCATAAGGCAGTGGTCTTGGAGGAGAACGGTACATGTCAGATAGTGAGTCATCAAGAGATGCTGTAGAACTCAAAGATGCTGCACCTTGATCTGATGAAGGAATTACATGTCTTTCTCCTCTATGGAAAAGTGATGCATACTGCAAGATAAGAAAATGAAGATCTGTAAATTCTATGGCAAATAAAGGAGAGTAATTACCATCTGCACCTATTCAGTGCATGAAAAAAGTCCTAATATGAAGCTGATGACGATCTAAATACAAGACTATACTCAAAGATAATATTTTGTGATAAATATACCTAAACAGATTATGCAGATAAGTTCAGCTACTGGATACCTCTCAAAAGATCTAATATTTAGTTCCTTATTTTTCATGTGTGAGATCTGGGGATGGTGAGCCTTATTGAAATAGTAAAGTTGTTTCATCATCTGATAGAAGGCAGAGAAAACCTATTTCCAATGCAAAGGAGGAATTCCAGAGCCTGAAATCAGTCCATCCTCTTGTTTCAATTTCTTTAGCAAACACAGCATGTCTAAGTGACTAAGTACAGTGCAAGAAAAAAAAACATTACTTTTCAAGCAAAATTTAGCAAAAGAAACAGCCAATACTACTCCAACTGAGTACGTAGCAAGGGGAGAGTTAAACTAACTACTCATTGCAAATATGAGCATTCCTATTTAAACAGATAGTAAATGAGTTTGAGTCTCACTGTTCAAAATACTCAAGTATCAATTTCTACCACCAAACTACTGATGCTATTGGTTCACAAAACAAGTGCCACTTACAACTGAACATTGTCCCATGGTAAAGCAACGAGAACAAGTTCAATTTGAAACTCCATAATTACTTCAGGTGGAAATGTTAGTTAATGATTAAGAGAAAAATGATTAGAAAGGTACTATCCATTGATATATGACTGTGTAAGCAGCAGTAGTGGGTTCAAAAAGAAGGAATTATAAGGTGATTATACAACAATGTCATCGAAAATCATACCACATGCAAGAAGTTCTGAACAAGAGTTTGAAGGCATATACAGTTCCTATACATTGAGCTGTTTGGGTTGGCGAAATCTTCACATTCGTCTCGCAAGCAGCAACAAACTGCACCCATTATATCTCTTTCAACCTATGATGGTACCTCAAAAACCTTTTCAAGTGTCATTGACAATCCCCAATTGTCTATTTCCGATTGTGGAAGCAAAGTTGTGGTGATTGGAACTTGGGATAACTAAATAGAGCTGAGGAAAGGCCTTCAGCAAGCAAATGAAGAAGCGAGGCAATTGGGCACCCGCTCTCTTCAGGAAACCCCGAATGAGTGAATGCCCTTTCTGATCAAGGCCTTAAGAAAAAAAGTATGATGTTCCACACCTGTAACAGCGAAGACAATTAAACTATCAGAACTAAGATATATACAGACAGATGGTATACTACTATACTTTAGAAGACACACAATACTTCCAAACTTGCAGCTCTCAAAGAGGTATACCTTACCAAACAACTCTTGTCGGCTATATGAATACTCAATATTCATTCAACTCCACTTTGATCCTTTTATTTCCAAAGCTCATAGTACCCAATACAGTAGTTAAATGTGATATCTTTTTATGCAATTGTGAAACTCAGTGAAAAAATTTACTTTCTTTGGAAATCAAGCCACTGCGTAGCACCTAATTGAGGCGGAGCATAATTTCAACTTTATTGGTTTTGGATTTTAGAATGATGACTTCAAGGGTTAATAACTGGGTTCTAAATTTTAATATGTATGAATATTTAATGAATTTTTTTAACACAACACACTGTTTGAGCAAAAGCTACTGGTTCAGCCGAACCCCTAGCTGAGCTTCTACCATGAATTCAATAAGAACTTAAAACAACACACTCTAAAGGAGAATTACAGAAAGTAGATACGATTTATCAAACTTCAAAAAATTCCAGGGATTAGAGAAAAGATTACTTTTTTTCCTCCTATTGTCTTAATGGGCATCAAGGGGTTCATTCACACAATCGTAGTAAGCAAGCAACCATAAATGATCAGCAGAAGAAGCTCAATGATCATAATCATAAGGCAAACAAGAATTGGGTAATTTTAATTTCAGATTAATCCATTCTTAGTCAAAGGAAAGAACTTTAACGCAGATATATCTGTTTATCAACGAATCCAGACAATACCCATTTGAGGTCACAAGATTTGCTGGGTAGACAATAAAGTAAAAGATCAAAGAACTAATTAAGGGGAAAAGAAAAGCACCTCAAAATTACGGAGACAGAAAAAAGGGAGAGAAAAAGCGATAGAATGGATGATTCTGTTCGAGAAAAGACGAGAGCCAAGAATTATTGAAATCCGAGGCTGGATGTTTTGGATTGTTTATTTTCCTTGTATATAAGGGACGATGTTGAAGTCTCGCCAACATAAGCACCGATACGCGTCAATAGAGAATACCTCGATCAATATAGAATAACTCGAGCCTTCAGAGAATACCTCGACATTCCTAATTTCTTTTTTTCGTAGAAAAGGTCCAAATTTGCTCAGACTATTTGCAAAAAGGTTTTATTTAACCCTCGAATTTTGGCTCAAAATTATCTTTAGCCGCTAATGGACTAATATTACATAGGGAAAATGTCCTCATTTGCTATTTTGATTTGCAAAAAGTCTATAACATTGTCCTTCAATAAAATTAAATTACGCAAATAAATCAATTCATTTTCACTACAGATTTTTTCTTACTATAACCACGTCACCCCTGAACATTTCATTGTCAACCATAATATTCGTTCTATTGTCCCTTAATCAATTTATCTTCACAACTCGTTACTCGATTTCCACCACCACCAATCAATCGTTAGTGGGCATATAAACACTGCAGCCAAAACTCTCCGTACTCCGCATGAATTTATCTATTAAAAAATAATCATACAACTTCACACTCACATCTTCTCCATAAATCGTATATCTAAAATTTGTTTCACCATTCACTATCTATCCCCCACAAATCACAACTTTCACTGCTACTCAATCGTGTGTTGGATCCATTCCATTGATAGTTATTGGCATGTGCCAAATTTACTTGATTGAAAATTGAACTTGGTGAGCAAGTAATTATTCGTGGATGACAAATAATAACTTTCTTTTTCCTTTTCTATTTTTCAACTTGGAGCCCAAGTATTCTCCTATAAAAGGAGAGTTGGTCTTCATTCACAAACATACCAAAACAAAGAGAGAAAGAAGAGTGAGACATCATAGACAGGGTTTAAGAAATAGTCCGTGAGGAAAAATAAAGAGTGTGAATGATACTATAGTGAGGTAGAAAAATCAAAAGAGGGTTATTTATTTTTTAATGTGTGTGTTCTTTGGAGTATTTTACTCAGACCTACAATTGTAGAATTCCTTGCTATAGTGATATCAGTTGCTCCTCTCGGTCCATGATTTTTTCCTTATTTAGAAGGGCGTAAAAATCTTGGTATTATTATTGCTCTTTCTTATTGTTGTTGATTACCATATCTTGGTGCTACTTTATTATTTTATTATTTATTATCGCAAATATTATTTCTGTAGCGGGTTTATTCCCAACAACTGGTATCAGAATCAGTTTCTGCTCATTTACAGAAATATTTCTTTTTGTGGTCGGACGTAATGTACTAAAAAATGCTTGGAGTAAAGTACGAGGTAGCAAAATTCAACGGTGATAGTGGTTTTTCAACATGACAGAGAAGGATGAGAGATTTGTTCATCCAACAAGGGTTGCACAAAGCACTAGGCGGCAAATCCAAAAAGCCCAAGTCCATGAAACTTGAGGATTGAAAAGAAATGGATGAAAAAGCAGTTAGTGCAATCAGGTTGCACTTAACAGCTGATGTGGTTAATAACATCATTGATGAAGAAAGTGCATGTTATATTTGAACAAAGTTATCTATATATGTCAAAAACACTGACAATAAGTTGAACCTAAAGAAGTAAATGTACGCCCTACATATGGGTGAAGGTACAAATAAGTGTGCTTAATGGACTAATCACGCAGCTAGCCAACCTCGGGGTAAAGATCGAGGAGGAAGATAAATTCACCGTGCTCTTGAACTTATTGTCATCTTCATACGATAATTTGGAAACAACCATCTTACATGGTAAGAACTCCATAGAGCTGAAAGATGTCACATCAGCTCTTCTACTTAATGAGAATGTCACACCCCACCTTGGGGGGTATTACGGGCACCTGGTGCCTGCTAGACTCTGGCTCTATTTCAAGAAACGAACCGGCTATATAGCGGCTGTAAATACAGCCCCCGGCCGGTTAGGCCTACAGCCACCTGCAATGCACAACAGCTAACCCGAACAATGACACTATAATCTGAAGCAACTGCTATTCACATTTGTGACCGACAAGGTCACTAATTATAACCAGAAGGAGGCCCCACACGGCCAACATCAAAGACTAAACACATATATACATGCATGGCCCCGCACGATCGGCTTCACCACCACAATAAACGTCAAACTGCAAGCGTTTAGGAAGTAATAATAGAATGGTCGGGACAGGGCCCCGACCTACCCAAGCTGTAATCAAAAAGGAAATAGGAACAACCTCCAAGTGTCTAGCTCCGGAGGATAGGAGCTGATAACTCTGTTGACTGGATCACGAGGGATCGACTCCTCGTCTATGTGTACCTACAGGCAAGCAATGCAGCAACCCACGGGCGTCAGTACCACAGGTACTGAGCATGTAAAGCAAACTGAAATATACAACTGAAATGGATAGCAACAATAACATGACATATAAGCAGGAAGTAGCTGAGTCTATCTGGCTGAGGCTAACTGGGGAGAGTTTACCTATTCTGAAACTAAACTGGGCTTACCTGACGACGTGTCGTCCTATTGTCTATCAGTATCTAACAGCACATATAGATATACATATAAATACACACAATACCTGACCGACCCCCATAAGCCGGAAGGTGCCAACCAACAGAACAATCTATTTACCCCTACCCGGGTCTAAACCAACCAAAAATAAGTCACTCCACTCATCTCATAATTGTGAGCTCCTCTTACTGGCCCCTTTGGGTACGTAGCTCAGGCCTTGGCCTCTGACAATAAACTGTGTCTGAGTCCGAAGACTCCTGCCTCTGGGCGCAAGCGCTCACGGGGTAATCTGCTGCTGTATCTGTGACTGAAACTGCCCCTGGGTGCAAGCACGCAACAGGGTAATTTTATAAAAATCTACATCTGAAACTGCCCCCGGCCACAAGCACACACAGAGTAATCTGCCCCTGTAAACAGGGTAATCTGGCTCTGCGCAGAGTAAACTGAACTGCCCCTGCAAGCAGGGTAATCTGGACCGTATTATTATGGTGGTCGGCCATCATCGTCCTCTAGGCTGACGACATCGCCCAGCTGGTGGCGGTATCTGAATCTGGTATTGACACAGCTATAACCCAGGGGCAGTGGGAATGCTGAAGGGTGCCCACATGCCATAACAAGTCTCAACATGCAAAACACATACACAACAAGCATGCTCAAATGAAAAATACTAATCATATTCTCTTCTTTTATTTCAAGGCCAGTCTGTACTAAACAACTGATGCTATATTCTATTTTACACTGTTTCTGATTGCTGGGCTAACTGCTACCTGACCTTTATCTGTTTATCTGATTATTGTTATCCGCGATCTGAAGCTATATCCGTTTCTAGAGCCATATCTGTTTCTGGAGCTACATCTATATCTGATTACTGATCTGATTACATCTGGATATAACTCAATAACATAGAGCATGCCATCTATTACTGGATATAGCTCAATAACATAAGATGTGCCATCTGTTACCGGATACAGTCTCAACAAATGTAATACATACTGTCTGTAATCTTGCTAACTCATTATACTACTTTTACAACTTCCATTCTGGGTATTATGTATGAACATGCTGAGCTACTAGCTGATACCACATTACTACCTAAAATCATCTGACTATCCGTTATTCTGATTATCGCATGATACGTAATGATATACTAGCATGCTTGCTGGGAATTGTACTAAAATTCGTTCCTGTACGCTGGGTATCTATCAAAAGCCTTTATTCTATTTATTTTCTAGACTGTACTTTCTGGCTTGCCGAAAGAATAGCTTTACATACCTGGTTTCTGAGTACCCGACTGACCGATGTGATTTCCGTCGGTACTTCTGCTGTTTCTCCCAACTACATTCATATACATGTCAATTAGAACTAAATACATTAATATTCAGGAAAAATTATCACTTTTGATATATATTTATCCCAAACATCGACCTTTCGGAAAACGATCGAAAACTCGTTATTTCTCGATAGTCTAGAAGGGATAAATGCTCACTGCAACGCTAGGAACACATTGATACTAATTTAAAGCAATTCTATTTACTTTACCTCGGTAGCACGACGTTTCGCCGGCCAAATTTCACGAAAACAACTCCGTAGGATTACTCTCTGCAGCTTTATACCTCGGTATCTAAGCCGGAACAGAGTTTAGACCGCGTTTCGAAGCGTAATCAGAAGGAATTATATATATATATATGATCGTGGGTTTGCCTTAAAACGGCTACCATCTGTTTTTTTCCTAGTTTTATTGATGAAGATGGTAAAAACCAACTTTCCTATTTTTTTTTTAAATCCTTAACCGACATGCCATTAGGCTATTTATTCATTTAAAATTTACGGGGTGTAACATCGAACATGAGAAAAAAACCTAAAAATCATGGACAGGTTCTCATAAAAAAAGTAGAGATAGGAGTCACCATAGGAGTTCAAGTAACTATGGTGGATCCGGAGGTCGTGGGAAGTCCAAGGTCCGATCTAAATCAAGAGCTAGAAATTGCTATAATTGTGATCAACCAGTCACTTCAAAAGAGATTGTCCAAATCTAAAAAAGAAAAAAGGTGAAAGTAGTGGCCAGAAGAACAACGACTATACAACTGCCATATTGCAAAATAATGACAGTGTTGTTCTCTTCATACATGAGGAAGAAGAACGCATGCACTTGGCAGGAGCAGAGTCAGAATGGGTAGTTGACACAACAACATCTTACCATACAACACCATTAAGGGATCTTTTCTGCAGATATGTAGCAGGTGATTTTGGTTGTGAAAATGGGTAACACAAGTTACTTAAAGATTGCGGGGATTGGAGACATTTGTATACGAATATCGGATGCACATTGATTCTAAAGGACGTGCGACATGTACCTGAGTTACGGATAAACTTGATCTCAGGAATTGTCTTGGACTGAGATGGATATGAGAGCTATTTTGCAAATAAAAAATGAATACTCACCAAGGGGAGGTCTTATCGATTAGTATTTCATAGAAGAACTCAATTATATACACTAATACAATTAGATCCGCTTTTTGGCTAAGTCTTTTTTTTTCCGGCTAGCTCTAGCCCTAGTAGATGTACGAATAAGCAGTCCAAAGTATGACTCTCTTTTATTGACCAGGACAACTCCTTTACTAGTACTAGTTATTTCTCCAAAGTCATAGATGTGCTTGACGCACAAGGAAACTATTGCTCAAGGCACATTGTAAAGGACAAATGTAGAAATATGCCAAGGTGAATTGAACACGACTCAAGAAGCATTTCTGCAGATTTGTGGCATAGAAGAATGGGTCATATGAGCGAGAAGGGACTGCAAATTCTTGCTAGGAAATTCCTCCTATATTTTGCCAAATGTACAATGATAAAACCTTGTGCTTATTGTTTATTTGGTAAGCAACATAGAGATTCATTTCAGACATTGTCTGAAAGAAAATTAAATATACTTGATTTGGTATATTTTGATGTTCGTGGTCCAATGGAGATAGAATCTGTTATACCCCGTAGGATTCCCGGCACCTAGATGACCTATTCACACGTTGGTTAAGCATGTTTGAAGGCCATACGTTCTAGGGAAAGGCCCAGGAAAAGACCGGACGAGCAATCTGTCGAACCATCGCGGGAGGAGCCGAGGCAGAGCCCCTCCGCGATGGCAGCGTGTCACGGAGGTGAAGCCTCCGTGTTGGCTCCGTGACACGTTGGCCTTGTCCGAGCTCAAGTATATAAAGCCCCACTTCGGTTTATTTTGGAATTAAATCATAAAATTTCCAGAAAACAGAGAGGAAAACCAGAGGAAGGAAAAAGAACGAAGAGGGTAATATAATTTCGTCCGATTATGCTGCCAAACGCAGTCCAAACCTAAATTAACCTCAGATACCGGGGTATTTAGCAGCAGAGAGCATTTCTACGGATTTAGTTTCGTGAAATACGGCCAACGAATTGTCGAGCTACCGAGCTAAGGTAAGTAGAATTGCTCCAAACTAGTGTCTATGTGTTTCTAGCTGTGAAGTGAATATTTCTCCCTTCTGGACTTTTGGAAAATAGCGAGTTTTTGGCTGTCTTTAGATAAGCCTAAGTTTAGGCTATAATTATATCGAAAGTGACGTTGTTCTTTGGAATAAAGCTATATTTAATATTAATTGACATATTTATGAATGCAGTTGGGAGAAATAGTTGAAGTATTGGCCGAGCCTCGTCCGACAAACGGATAGTTCGAGGATAAGGTATGTAAAGCTAGTTCCTTCGGCAAGTTAGTATCTTTAGCCTTGTATAGTGCAATAAACTCCGTAGTAGAATTCCCGGAAGTTGAATGTTAAGTATTGTGCAAAGTTCAGTAAACCTAGTTTGCGTTGTTATATCGTATTCAGTTTGGAAGTTAGAAAAGCATGTGCCCAAGGGAAGGTTAGTAGTTCAGATTCAGTACAACCTATTATGTGAATAGCAAGCATGTTGTAGAATAAAAAGGAACAGATTTTCATAATAACAGTCAATAAAGGAAGATCTGATAGAGAGATAGTTTATGGCTATAGACTAGCCATTCAGACAGATGGAATATTGGCTACAGGCTAGCCAATAGTTAAAGAAAGATTTCAGAATCAGTATAATCAGTAAAGAATCAGTTCAGTATAGAAACAGATCAGAATAAGAAGTTAGATTCCAGATAGTCTTCTCAGTTGTACATGCTTGCTATTTCTATGTGCTATTTGTTTGTTGAGACTTGTTGTGACATGTGGGCACCCTTTTAGCATCCCCACCGCCCCTAGGTTATAGCTGTGTCGATACTAGATTCAGATACCGCCACCAGCTGGGCGATGTCGTCCGCCTAGAGGACGGTGATGGCCGACCACCATGATAATACGGTCCAGACCACCCTGCTTGCAGGGGTAGTTCAGTTTACTCTGCGCAGAGCCAGTCCACCCTGTTTACATGGGCAGAACACTCTGTGTGCGCTTGTGGCCGGGGCAGTTTCAGATATAGATTTTTTATAAAATCACCCTGTTGCGTGCTTGCACCCAGGGGCAGTTTTTATTACACACCCCGCGCACACCTGCGCCCAGAGGTAGGAGTCTTCGGACTCAGACACAGTTTACTGTCAAAGGCCAAGGCCTGAGATACGTACCCAAGGGGACCGGTAGGAGGAGCTCACAGTTATCAGATGAGTGGAGCGACTTATTTTTGGTTGATTTAGACCCGGGTAGGGGTAAATAGATTGTGTGTTGGTTGGCACCTTCCGGCTTATGGGGGTCGGTCAGGTATTGTGTGTATTTATATGTATACCTATATGTGCTATTAGATACTGATAGATAGTGGGATGACACGGCATCAGGTACGCTCAGTTTAGTTATAGAATAAATAAACTCTCCCCAGTTATGCTCAGCTAGACAGACTCAGCTACTTTCTGCTTATATGTCATGTTACTGTTGTTACTCTTTTCAGTTGTGTATTTCAGTTGCTTTACATTCTCAGTACCTATGGTACTGATGCCTAGTGGGGCGCTGCATTACTTGCCTGCAGGTACTCATAGACGAGGAAGCGATCCCTCGTGATTCCAGTCAGCTATTGAGTATTCAACTCCTGTCATCCGGAGGCTGAATTCCAGAGGTGTATTTCATTTTCTTTTGTTGTACAGTATGGGTAGGTCGGGGCCCTGTCCCGATCATTTCTGTTGTTATTCCTAGAGGCTTGCAGTCTGTATATAATTCCCTGTGGTCAGCCGAGCCGGTCGTGTGAGGCCGTGCAGCTTGTTATAGTCATTTGCTATTTCTGTTCCTGTTGGCCGTGTGTGGACATAACCAGTCAGTAGTGGTGACCTTGCCGGTCACGTAATTATTTAGCATGTTGTTGTTGAGTTACAGAGAACTAGACAGCATGGTGGCCTTGTCGGCCCGCATAGGTTCCCCTGTAGTAGTATGTTTCTGGTTAGCTGTTTTCCAGGTGCAGGTGGCTATAGGCCAATTGGCTGGAGGCTATGTTTACAGCTATTATATAGCCCTTTGTTTCCAGAAATTTGAGTTAGAGCCAGCCAGGCACCAGATGTGCTTTGGCTCACCAGATAGCAGTCTAGGTCCTACTAAGGCACCAGGTGCCAGTCATACCCCCAGGGCGGGGCGTGACAAACTTGGTATCAGAGCAGGTCGTGTCACAGGGAGTCTGCAAGCCGTGCTGAGTAGAGTCTTGTCTATGGATGTGTTGTGCACCATATACCATAGGCAGGAGGCTGCGAGGCATAATAGGACAGTTACCCTTCTTTCCATACTCAGTCGTGCCTAGCATAGTACAGTATAGGGTTGGTTCTTTTGAAACTTACCACCCTCTTTGTTTACAGATAGTATGGCAGACCAGTGGCACCCAGCTACAGGCAGGATATTGGATACAGCAGCGGGCGAAGGCACCAGTAGGATGCCTCATTTACAGCCAGATTTAGCCCGGTCTGAGAGCGATACGGAGGTGTCATCTCGACCCTCCCAGCAGTCTCCGCCTCGCCAGACACCACTTGAGGCAGCACCGCCTCCCACAGCTCCTGCACCCACTTCATATGATCAAGAGCTACATAGTGCGGTGGTTATGTTGACCCAGATGCTGGCTACTCAGTGTCAGCCAGTACCACCTGCAACTGCAGAATCTCTAGGTGGGCCTGGTAGTTCCAGGGTCAGAGAGTTCTTGGCGTTGGGACCCCCTCAGTTTACAGGGTCGGATTCAGTGGAGGACCCTCAGGACTTTTTGGACCAGATGCAGAGGATCTTTAGAGTCATGCACGTAACCCCAGCAGAATCAGTTGAGTTAGCCGTGTTCCGGTTAAGGGATATTGCTGTTTTATGGTACGAGAGTTGAGAGAGATCTCGGGGAAGAGATGCAGCCCCTCCTACTTGGTCCAGCTTCTCAGAGGCCTTCCTGGACCACTATTTACCCCGGGAGGTCAGACAGGCCCGGATGGACCAGTTTTTACACTTGGAGCAGGGGGCCAGGAGCGTTCGTGAATATTCTTTACAGTTCGACTCCTTAGCCCGCTATGCTCCAGCATTTGTGGACACAATGTTGTCCAGAGTCCACTGCTTTATTATGGGCCTGAATCTAGAGTACATAGAGACGTGCATGACGACTACTTTGAGAGAGGATATGGACATAGCCAGGGTACAAGCCTTCGCACAGACAATTGAGGGCTTGAGACAGCGGCAGCGGGGTGACAGACAGGCGACTTCAGAGCAGCGCCATAGAAGCAGACCCGCTGAGATTTGAGGGGAAATCCCTAGGGGGCCGAGACCATAGTTTACAGATAGGCCACCCAGATCTTTACCTCCAGTACAGCAGCAGAGAGGCAGGTTTGTTCGCCGGAGTCAATCAGAGTTCGGTAGTAGTACACGGATAGTAGCCTCACCTCAGCAGCGGAGGGTAGAACATAGTAGATTTGCAGCTACCCCTTGTCCTATATGCCACCGACTACATGTTGGAGCCTGCAGGCAAGGCCTTCCAGGGTGCTATTACTGCGGACAGGAAGGGCATTTAATGAGAGATTGTCCATCCAGGGGACAGGGTAGCCGGGATGATTTGGATAGAGCATCAGCAGGGCCACGAGTTCCAGCAGCCTCAGCAGGGCGCAGACCCTCAGGTTCAGTAAATAGGGGCCGAGGTAGATCAGGAGCCTCTGGCTCAGGTGCAGGCCCCAGCCGTACCTATGCATTACCAGGGAGGCAGGATTCAGAGGCATCTCCCGACGTAGTCACAGGTACATTGATTATCTGCTCATACCCTGTTTATGTACTGATTGATCCAGGATCCACCCTATCGTATGTTACCCCGTTTGTGGCACGTAAGTTCAATATTGCACCAGAATTATTACAGCAGCCTTTTTCGGTATCCACACCCATCGGTGACTCGATCGTGGCTAGCATAATTTACCGGGGGTGTACAGTAGAGGTTGCTGATTTGTCAAACCATAGTAGATCTGGTTGAGCTAGAAATGATAGACTTCGATGCCATAATGGGTATGGATTGGCTAGTGTCGTGCTTTGCCAATGTTGAATGTTGGACCAAGATGGTTCGATTCCACTTTCCGGGAGAAGCAGTGCGGGAGTGGAAGGGCAGCACCGCTACGCCAAAAGGTAGGTTTATTTCCTACTTTCAGGCGAGGAAATTGATATCTAAGGGGTGTATTTACCACCTGGTCAGAGTTCAGGATATCCGAGCAGAATCTCCGACACTCCAGTCTGTTCCGGTGGTGAACGAGTTTCCTGATGTGTTTCCGGATGAGCTACCTGGTATTCCCCCAGAAAGGGAAATAGATTTTGCTATTGATTTATTACCAGGCACCCAGCCGATATCGATTCCTCCTTATCGCATGGCTCCTGCAGAACTCAGAGAGTTGAAGGAGCAGCTGAAGGACTTATTGGATAAAGGTTTTATTAGGCCGAGTACTTCACCATGGGGTGCGCCAGTTCTATTTGTGAGAAAGAAAGATGGCTCACTCCGAATGTGCATAGATTATCGGCAATTAAACAAGGTTACAGTGAAGAACAAGTACCTGCTTCCCAGGATTGATGATTTATTTGATCAGTTACAGGGAGCCAGATACTTTTCTAAGATTGACTTGCGGTCCGGATATCACCAAGTTCGAGTTCGTGAGAGAGATATTCCCAAAACGGCATTCAGGACCCGATATGGACACTTTGAATTTCTAGTTATGTCCTTTGGGTTAACGAATGCCCCAGCAGTATTCATGGACCTGATGAATAGTATTTTCAGACCTTTCCTGGACTTGTTTGTAATAGTGTTTATTGATGATATTCTGGTGTATTCTCGCTCTGAAGTAGATCACCGGACTCATTTGCGGACAGCGCTCCAGATCCTCAGGGACCGCCAGTTATATGCTAAATTCTCTAAGTGTGAGTTCTGGCTTAATTCAGTAGCCTTTTGGGGCATATTGTGTCGGATGCTGGTATACAGGTTGACACGCAGAAGATAGAAGCAGTCAAATCATGGCCCAGGCCTACCACTCCGACCGAGGTCCGCAGTTTTTTGGGATTAGCGGGATATTGCAGGAGGTTTGTTGAGGGATTCTCTACCATAGCAGCGCCTCTGACTAAACTAACGTAGAAAGCAGCAAATTTTCAGCGGACAGAGGCATGCGAGCAGAGTTTCCAGGAGTTGAAAGATAGATTGACCTCCGCCCCAGTGTTAGCCTTGCCGGAAGGTACAGAAGGTTATTCAGTATATTGCGATGCATCAGGCGTTGGGTTGGGTTGTGTGTTGATGCAGCATGGTAAGGTGATTTCATATGCCTCTAGACAGCTGAGGAAACACAAGAGGAATTATCCTACCCATGACCTGGAGTTAGCCGCAGTGATCCACGCCTTGAAAATGTGGAGACACTACCTGTATGGCGTCCATGTTGATATTTTTACAGATCACAAGAGCCTACAGTATATCTTCACTCAGAGGGAGCTGAATCTGCGGCAACGTCGCTGGTTGGAGTTGTTAAAAGATTATGATGTGAACATTCTGTACCACCCGGGAAAAACTAATGTTGTAGCAGACGCTCTCAGTCAAAAGTCCATGGGGAGCTTGGCTTATTTGCAGCCCGAGCAGCGGGAATTGGTCAAGGAGATACATCAGTTAGCTAGCCTAGCCGTTCGTGTAGCAGAAACAGAGGACGGTAGAACAGTGATTCAGAACACTGCCGTGTCATCGTTGGTTGTGGAAGTGAAAGAACGGCAATTTGAGGATCCTGACCTAGTTCAGCTTAAAGATTACATTCCGCTGGGGAAGGCGCCAGGGTTCCGGGTAACAGAGGATGGAGTGCTGCGTTGTAAAGATCGTTTATGTGTTCCCATTGTTTCAGACCTCTGCCAGCAGATTATGAACGAGGTACATTACGCCCGTTATTCCCTTCACCTCGGTGCGACCAAAATGTACCATGACATCAAAGAGAACTACTGGTGGCCAGGTATGAAAAGGGAAGTTGCTGAATTTGTAGCCCAGTGTCCTAACTACCAACAGGTGAAAGCAGAACATCAAAAACCAGGCGGGTTAACTCAGAACATAGTTGTGCCTCTCTGGAAATAGGAAGCAGTGAATATGGATTTTGTGGCAGGATTACCCCGTACCAGACACAGACATGACTTTATATGGGTAATAGTTGACAGATTGACTAAATCAGCTCATTTCCTGCCAGTAAGAACTACTTTCTCGGCTGAAGATTATGCGGAGTTGTATATCCGAGAGATAGTCAGATTGCACAGAGTGCCAGTATCCATTATTTCAGACAGAGGAGCGCAGTTCACGGCTAGGTTTTGGCAATCGTTCCAGAAGGGACTGGGGACGCAGATTAATCTAAGCACAGCTTTCCACCCTCAGACAGACGGACAGGCTGAGCGCACTATTCAGACGCTCGAGGATATGCTGCGAGCGTGTGTGCTAGACTTTGGTGGTAGCTGGGACGAGCATTTACCACTGATAGAATTTGCTTATAATAATAGCTATCACTCGGCTATTCAGATGACACCTTTTGAGGCTTTATACGGGTGAAAGTTCAGATCGCCGGTTGGCTGGTTCGAAGTAGGGGAATCAGCGATAATTGGGCCAGACATTATTCAGCAGTCAGAAGAGAAAGTCAAGCTTATCAGAGAACGCCTATTGACTACACAGAGTCGCAAGAAATCATATGTAGATGTACGGCGCAGAGACCTCGAGTTCAATGTGAATGACTGGGTATTTCTGAAAGTGTCTCCGATGAAAGGGGTGATGAGATTTGGTAAGAAGGGTAAACTCAGTCCGAGATTTGTTGGGGCTTATCAGGTTCGTCGGAGGATAGGCCGAGTAGCATACGAGTTGAACTTTCCCCCAGAGCTAGAATCCGTTCATCCCATCTTTCATGTGTCCATGCTGAGGAAATGCATAGGAGACCCATCCAGAGCAGTCCCAGTCCAGGATATCCAGGTTACCGAAGAGCTGGCCTATGAAGAGGTTCCAATAGCCATCCTAGACAGGCAGGTTCGTTGATTGAGAACTAAGGATATTGCATCTGTCAAGGTATTGTGGCGTAACAGGAACTGAGAGGAGATGACGTGGGAAGCTGAAGTATCCTCACCTATTCCAGGCCTAGTCAGGCGACAGGTATGTCCGTATTATTACTTATGTAGTACCTTATGGTTGTATATGTATAAGTGAGAAAGACTGATGTTTAGCTATCCAGTGAATCCTAAAGCATTGCGTGCAGTACCTGTGTTGGACTTTTCTGCATTTCAGGTTTTTGCTATAGTCCATAATACAGGGGAGACTCTGCCGAAAATTTTCAAGATAGTAAGTTGAGAAGTCCCCTAAATAGGAGTTCACATTCGAGGACGAATGTTCTTAAGGGGGGGGGGGAATGTTATACCCCGTAGGATTTCCGGCACCTAGATGACCTATTCGCACGTTGGTTAAGCATGTTTGAAGGCCATACGTGCTAGGGAAAGGCCTGGGAAAAGACCGGACGAGCAACCTGTCGAACCATCGCGGGAGGAGCCGAGGCAGAGCCCCTCCGCGATGGCAGCATGTCACGGAGGTGAAGCCTCTGCGTTGGCTCCATGACACGTTGGCCTTGTCCAGGCTCAAGTATATAAAGCCCCACTTCGGTTTATTTTGGAATTAAATCATAAAATTTCCAGAAAACAGAGAGGAAAATCAGAGAAAGGAAAAAGAACGAAGAGGGTAATATAATTTCGTCCGATTACGCTGCCAAACGCAGTCGAAACCTAAATTAACCTCAGATACCGAGGTATTTAGCAGCAGAGAGCATTTCTATGGATTTAGTTTCGTGAAATACGGCCGACGAATCATCGAGCTACCGAGCTAAGGTAAGTAGAATTGCTCCAAACTAGTGTCTATGTGTTTCTAGCTGTGAAGTGAATATTTCTCCCTTCTGGACTTCTGGAAAATAGCGAGTTTTTGGCCGTCTTTCGATAATCCTAAGTTTACGCTATAATTATATCGAAAGTGACGTTGTTCTTTGGAATAATGCTATATTTAATATTAATTGACATATTTATGAATGCAGTTGGGACAAATAGTTGAAGTATTGGCCGAGCCTCGTCTAACAGACGGATAGTTCGAGGATAAGGTATGTAAAGCTAGTTCCTTCGGCAAGTTAGTAGCTTTAGCCTTGTATAGTGCAATAAACTCCGTAGTAGAATTCCCGGAAGTTGAATGTTAAGTATTGTGCAAAGTTCAGTAAACCTAGTTTGCGTTGTTATATCGTATTCAGTCTGGAAGTTAGAAAAGCATGTGCCCAAGGGCAGGTTAGTAGTTCAGATTCAGTACAGCCTATTATGTGAATAGCAAGCATGTTGTAGAATAAAAAGGAACAGATTTGCATAATAACAGTCAGTAAAGGAAGATCTGATAGAGAGATAGTTTTATGGCTATAGACTAGCCATTCAGACAGATGGAATATTGGCTACAGGCTAGCCAACAGTTAAAGAAAGATTTCAGAATCAGTATAATCAGTAAAGAATCAGTTCAGTATAGAAACAGATCAGAATAAGAAGTTAGATTCCAGATAGTCTTCTCAGTTGTACATGCTTGCTATTTCTATGTGCTATTTGTTTGTTGAGACTTGTTGTGGCATGTGGGCACCCTTTTAGCATCCCCACCCCCCTGGGTTATAGCTGTGTCGATACCAGATTCAGATACCGCCACCAGCTGGGCGATACCGTCCGCCTAGAGGACGATGATGGCTGACTACCATGATAATACGATCCAGACCACCCTGCTTGCAGGGGTAGTTCAGTTTACTCTGCGCAGAGCCAGTCCACCCTGTTTACAGGGGCAGCACCCTCCGTGTGCGCTTGTGGCCGGGGGCAGTTTCAGATACAGATTGTTTATAAAATCACCCTGTTGCGTGCTTGCACCCAGGGGCAGTTTTTATTACACACCCTGCGTGCACCTGCGCCCAGAGGTAGGAGTCTTCGGACTCAGACACAGTTTACTGTCAGAGGCCAAGGCCTGAGCTACGTACCCAAGGGGACCGGTAGGAGGAGCTCACAGTTATCAAATGAGTGGAGCGACTTATTTTTGGTTGGTTTAGACCCGGGTAGGGGTAAATAGATTGTGTGTTGGTTGGCACCTTCCGGCTTATGGGGGTCGGTCAGGTATTGTGTGTATTTATATGTATACCTATATGTGCTATTAGATACTGATAGATAGTGGGACGACACGGCATCAGGTACGCTCAGTTTAGTTATAGAATAAATAAACTCTCCCCAGTTATGCTCAGCTAGATAGACTCAGCTACTTTCTGCTTATATGTCATGTTACTGTTGTTACTCTTTTCAGTTGTGTATTTCAGTTGCTTTACATGCTCAGTACCTATGGTACTGACGCCCAGTGGGGTGCTGCATTACTTGCCTGCAGGTTCTCATAGACGAGGAAGCGATCCCTCGTGATTCCAGTCGGCTATTGAGTATTCAGCTCCTGTCATCCGGAGGCTGAATTCCAGAGGTGTATTTCGTTTTCTTTTGTTGTACAGTATGGGTAGGTCGGGGCCCTGTCCCGATCATTTCTATTGTTATTCCTAGAGGCTTGCAGTCTGTATATAATTTCCTGTAGTCAGCCGAGCCGGTCGTGTGAGGCCGTGCAGCTTGTTATAGTCATTTGCTATTTCTGTTCCTGTTGGCCGTGTGTGGCCATAACCAGTCAGTAGTGGTGACCTTGCCGGTCACGTAATTATTTAGCATGTTGTTGTTGAGTTACAGAGAACTAGACAGCATGGTGGCCTTGTCGGCCCGCATAGGTTCCCCTGTAGTAGTATGTTTCTGGTTAGCTGTTTTCCAGGTGCAGGTGGCTATAGGCCAATTTGCCGGAGGTTGTGTTTACAGCCGTTATATAGCCTTTTGTTTCCAAAAATTTGAGTTAGAGCCAGCCAGGCACCAGATGTGCTTTGGCTCACCAGATAGCAGTCTAGGTCCTACTAGGGCACCAGGTGCCAGTCATACCCCCAGGGCGGGGCGTGACAGAATCGATGGGCGGTAATAAATATTTTATTACTTTTATTGATGATGCTTCACGAAAATTGTGGGTTTATATCTTGAAAACCAAAAATCGGGTGTTTCAAGTATTTTAGAAGTTTCATGCTGTGGTAGAAAGGGAGATGGGTCGAAAGCTAAAGCATCTCCGCATAGACAATGGAGTTGCATACATTTCGAGGGAATCTGAAGAGTACTGTTCAAGTCATGAGATTAGGCATGACAAGACAGTTTTTGAAACCCTACAACACAATGGTGTAGCTAAGAGGATGAATCGCACCATTGTTGAAAAGGTGAGAAACATGCTTAGAATTAGGGATAGTCATAAATACCGAAAAATTGAAGAACCAGACCGAATCTAACTAATTCGGTTTTTTGATTTTTTGGTTCGATTTTGATTTTATTTTTCTACAATTTCGGTATTCAGTTTTCAAATTTTGGTATTTCTGTTTAACTGAAAATTTTTATATATATTTTAAAAAAAATAAAATTATAACTTAATTTTATAAAAATAAAAATATTGTATTCAACCAAATCTCAAAGCTCATTTAGAGAATTATACATATAATTGACACAATATAATTGAATTTAGTGTTTTGGTAATTTAAGACTTAATACGTGATTTCTAGTTGCTACTATTTGTTAGTATTGTGTTTGGTGAATGGTGATGGATTGGGGAGTATAAAAA
Organism: Datura wrightii; assembly: GCA_035772735.1. NCBI lineage: Eukaryota > Viridiplantae > Streptophyta > Magnoliopsida > Solanales > Solanaceae > Datura > Datura wrightii. Next base: position 107,364,020 of record JASDFA010000008.1, on the reverse strand, counting down.
ATTATTGTATGATTTGAATCTTTAGTGATATAATATGATATAGTTTCGGTGATTTGAAAATGTATGTATGATGATACTTGTAAAGGTAAAGAAAAGGATAACATATAAGTCATTATAAACAACAACAAACTCTAAAAATTATTTATGAACAAGAAATGCAAACGTTTGTTGAAGATATTTGTTTGTTATTTTTTTTTTATTTTTTTACCATTGACTTAGGCCTTAGGTTGTCAAATATAATCGGCCAATCTGGCATGTTGCTTCTTCTATTTGTAGTTACTTACTTACTTGTAGGTTGAAATATTTTATGCAATGCAACTATCGATTTTAGCTTCTTGAACTGGATTGCTATAGATTGTAGGCTACAATTGCCTTTCAGCATTAGTGATATTAAAAAATAAATCATTTTGAATTAAAAAGCATAAAATAATTCATATTTTATTTAAAAAGTAACCCATTTTACAAGCAGGAAAAAAGTTCACAAGTCAAGCCCAAAAATAAAAAAATTGAATTAAATAAAACGCACCGAATAACAAAAAAACCCAACTGAATTGAACTAATTTGGTTCGATATTCAGTGCCCCTTCTTCATAACCGAACATAGAAAAAATTGAACCAAAATTTGAAAAAATCAAACCGAAAAAATGAATGCCCACCCCTGCTCAGAATGGCTAAACTGCCTAAGTCATTTTGGGGTGAAGCAGTTCATATAGCCTGTTACTTGATCAATTGCAGTCCATCAGTTCCGTTGGAGTTTGACACTCCAATGAGAGTTTGGACAAACAAAAAGGCGTCCTATTCACATCTAAAGGTGTTCGGTTGCAAAGCATTTGCACATATATTGAAGGAGAAGAGAACAAAGCTGAATGATAAATCAGTTCCCTGCATATTCATCGCATATAGAGATGAAGAGTTCGGGTATAGATTGTGGGATCTTGTAAAGAAAAAGGTCATTAAAAGAAGAGAAGTAGTCTTCTGAGAAAGTGAAGTTGGAACTGCTAATGATCTGTCAGAGAAGGCCAAGAAATAGAATGACATAGTCCCTAACCTTATTACCATTCCTTCTACTTCTAACCATCCCACAAGTGCAGAAAGTACAACCGATAAGTTGCTGTGCGGGGGGAGCAACCGAACAAGGTTGTTGAATAAGGGGAGAAACTTGGTGATTATGCAGAGTAAGTGGAATACCTTATTCAGGAAGAAGAAGAACAATATCAACCTCTGAGGAGATCATAAAGGCAAAGGGTAGAGTTATCCAAATACTCTTCCTTAGAGTATGTCATCGTTAATGATGAGGGGGAGCCAGAAAGTCTTAAGGAGGTGCTGACCCATTTAGAGAAGAACTAGTGGATAAAAATCATGCAAGAGGAGATGGAATCTCTACATAAAAATAGCACATATAAGTTGGTTGAACTTCCAAAAAGTAAAACACCGCTTAAGTGCAAGTGGGTCTTTAAACTCAAGAAAGGTGGAGATGGCAAGATGGTCAGATATAAAGCTCGATTGGTGGTAAAAGGCTTCGAATAGAAGAAATGTATTGATTTTGATGAAATTTGTTGACCTGTTGTCAAAATCAATTCTATTCGAACCATTTTGAGCTTCACAGCTAGCCTAGATCTTGAAGTGGAGCAGTTGGACGTGAAAACTGTATCTCTTCATGGAAACTTAAAAGAGGAGATTTATATGGCGCAGCTAGAAGGATTTGAAGTAGTTAGAAAGAAACACATGGTGTGTAAACTGAATAAGAGTCTTTATGGATTGAAACAGGTACCAAGGAATTGGTATAAGAAGTTTGATTCATTCATGAAAAGCCGAACTTACATAAACACCTATTCTGATCTGTGTGTATACTTTAAAGGATTTTCTGATAACAACTTTATTATCTTATTATTGTATGTGGATGACATGTTAATTGTAGGACAAGACAAGGAGAGAGTTGCCAAGTTAAAGGGAAACTTGTCCAAGTCATTCGACATGAGGGACTTGGGCCCAGCATAACAAATTCTAGGGATGAGGATTGTTCGAGAACAAATAAGTAGAAAGTTGTGGCTATCTCAGGAGCAGTACATTGAACGTGTACTTGAATGCTTCAACATGAAGAGTGATAAAGCTGTTAGCACACCTCTTGCTGGTCATCTGAAGTTGTACAAGTAGATGTGTCCTACAACAAATGAGGATAAAGAAAATATGGTTATAAATTCCTTATTCTTTAGTAGTTGGGAGTTTGATGTATGCAATGGTATGTACCAGACCTCACAACTGCTCATGCAGTTGGTGTATGTAGCGGGTTTCTTGAAAATCCTGGAAAAGAACACTAGGAAGCAGTCAAGTGGATACTTAGGTACCTGAGAGGTACCATAGAAGACTACTTGTGTTTTGGAGGATCTAATCTAATCTTGAAAGGCTATACAGATGTTGATATAGCAGGTGACCTTGATAACAAAAGATCCACTACTGGATATTTATTTATATTTTCAGAGGGAGCTATATCATGGCAGTCAAAGTTGCAGAAGTGTGTCACACTGTCTACAACAAAAGCAGAGTATATTGTAGCTACTGAAGCTGGCAAGGAGATGGTATGGCTAAAACGGTTTCTTCAAGAACTTGAATTGCATCAGAAGGAACATATAGTCTATTATGACAGTCAAAGAGTAATAGACTTAAGCAAAAACACCATGCATCATGCAAGGATGAAACATATCGATGTGATATATCACTGGAGTCGAGAAAAGATAGAGGACGGATCTATGCAGGTCAAGAAGATCCCTATAAATGAGAATCCTTTGGATATGCTGATCAAGGTGGTACCAAGAGACAAATTCAAGCTATGCAAGGAACTTGTCGGTATACACTCAAATTAAAAGATGGATGTACCTCCTTCAGGTGAATGGGAATGGAGGGGGAGATTTGTTGGATCCATCCCATAGATAGTAATTGGCATGTGCCAAATTTTCTTAGTTGAAAATTGAACTTGGTGAGCAAGTAATTATTTGTGGATGACAAACAATTACATTCTTTTTCCTTTTCTATTTTTCGACTTGGAGCCCAAGTACTTTCTCCTATAAAAAAAGAGTTGATCTTCATTCTCAAATACACCAAACAAAGAGAGAAAGAAGCCTGAGGCATCACAAACAAGGTTTAAAAAATAAATGTGAGCGATATTGTAGTGAGGTGGAAAAATCAAAAGAGGGTTATTTTCTTTTGAGTGTGTAGTGGTCTCTGGAGTATTTTACTCAGACTTACAATTGTAAAATTCCTTGCTATAGTGATATCAGTTGTTCCTCTCGGCTCGTGGTTTTTTCCTTATTGAGAAGGGTTTCCACGTAAAAATGTTGGTGTCATTATTGCTCTTTCTTATTGTTGATTAATAAATCTCAGTGCTACTATATTATTCCATTGTTTATTATCGAAAATATTATTTCTATGGAGGGTTTATTCCCCACATCATGCACAATATTTTCCTAAGGAGAATGTCACTAGCCTTTATCTTCAAAATTACTCCAATTATCACGCCTCAAAATGGAATGAGATGTGCATGACACCTGATGTCTACCAACTTGCACCTAATGAACTGATTTAGTGTAATAGCTACCCACTACGTGCTCATGTACAAGGATTAAATTAATTAATAATATTATATTATCAAAGTAAGATAATATCATAAAGATATATCACCTGGGCCTAACTCAACCCCAAAAGCAAGCTCATGAGGGGAGGATTGCTCAAGTCCATATAAGCAAACTGTCAGTTTATTTCCCAACCAATTTGGGACTCTAACCCACTCTAACACCCCCTCTTCATGTTGATGCATCCAAATGCACACATAAGCACATGTAGCTGTCAAGTAATATAGGAAGGTGAAATATCTAGATATCGTACCCATAGAGACTTGTAAGATTGTTAGGCTAATATAATTTTTATTCAAACTATTTAAAAATAAAGAAATAATTCTTGAAGAGTTGTTTATACTACTAACTAAATAAATTAAATACTTAAAAATACATTTAAATGGTTGGTTGTTTTTCAGATGATATAAAAAAATCCAGGGTCTTGGCAATTTCTACAATCTAGTTGAAGTATCAAATTGTTATATTATTCACTTTCCCAAGTTACTAGTTGCAGGTTGATATAACTCTAAGACTACTTGACTATCCTTATGCCTGTATTTCTATGGTCATAGGAAAAATAGTGAAGTGCATGTAAAATTTCGTCTGTATCAACTAAGAAAGGCTAAAGGATATATTTCTATCCTTGTTAGCGAATCGTTCTCCTTTCCCTATAAGTTTAAAAAAGAAGCCCTATTCTTTATTATTTCTCCTCGCAATTTCCTTTTTTAAGTTCAACTAACGAGTCCGATATAGTGCTTGACTATTTCATCAAATATTCAAATAATTTAGCCCAAGAAAAAATAAATAACTCTATAGCAGAAAGCTTTAATAAATATAAACAATAATGAACATACAACCTTCATATTTGTGCTAAAACCCTAGAACTATAAAGTTTAACTATTCAAAATCCCCAAAAGATGAAGGGAATTCAAGAGTTTGCAAGACAAAGATGATAGAAAGTTAGGAGAAGAAGTAACCTGTAGAGAGAGACTCATTGTGCCCTTCCTTTGAGATGAAATTTTGTCCAACACTCTCTAAACTCCCTCTAAAACATCTTATGGTTCATATATATGATTGTGGGAAAAGATCCACTTGGCCCTACTTAAGTTCAAAATAAAAAATCTAAAAATTCCTTTCTGGGGTAGCCTAGGCACGCTGTGCCTCCTCTTGCATCCATCACTTGAATTATTTTTCAATGCCACCCAGTGCATCGTCTTCTTGACTTGTATTTTTCTAAAGTTTGTGCTCTAGTGCAGTACGCCTTCCAACGCACCACCCTGCTACACTTTGATTTTTCTAAAGTAAGGCTCTGGTGTAGTGCACCAGTTTGGTTTTGTCTGGCAACACACTAAAGTCACTCCAAAGCTTCGAACCTTCCTTGATAGCTCATTCCATATCGATTTCCACCCCATTGACCTATTAAACACATATAAAATCACAACATAAAAATACAAGCATAATCCACAGAAATTATACTCGAAGAGATGACAAAAATACTAAAACGTGAGGAAAATAGAGGCAAAAAATATGTACTTTTAGCCTCTCATTAAAATCCCACACTTAGACCCTTGCTCGTCCTCAAGCAAGAAACTTAAGCTTTATACATTTTCCCTATATGGACTACACTAATTGAATAGGTCTGCTTAGGCTATAACTAATATGACCACATTGAATTTTCAAGATTCCAACACAACATGCCTTAACTTTCAAAATATGCTCAAGAAAAATCTTTTAAGATGATCTAACCTCAAGATCTGACTCAAGCTTTGTGAATATTGGCTAACAAACATATGTCACCTAATTAAGAGATCAAATATTTCACCTATCCTTTGTCAATTTTGTGCCCTCACAACAAGAGAGTCGCCCATATTTTTCTCACAAAAATATGAAGGAATCACATGTATGAGCATATAAATAAAGAAATTCACTCTCACTCTCGCAAATAATATCTCATGCAATATATGATGTACCACAGGCTTGCTCTTAGTATAAATACTCCACTAATATAACAATGTTGAAGTTAGAATCAAGTAGGACTTAGATGGTTATAATGTAGGCAAAGGGACGGGTAGGAATTATTTGGCCAGAATAATGACTAACCTCCCTAAGCACTTTAATACTTCACAATTTTTTTCAATTTTAGCACACTCTTTGATCTTCTTACTTTACTCCTTATGCCTTCCCTTGATTGAAATTTTTGCAACTTTGGTTACTAGTAGGGAGTTTTTGACAATATTTATTCTTTTCCTCTTAGTCATTCTCTTTTTTTTCCATCTCCCAACTAACATCACCTGCCTTGTTTCATATTTTTCACCTTTTATCTTTTCTTCGAACTTCCACACTTTAACTTCCCTTTTTTTCTTCACTTGTACTCCTTTCATAACAACATTTCTCTTTTTCAATTTTAAAGTACGTTAGGAGTCATTTGAATCAAATAAAGGTCAATAAAACAAAAAGTGATTTAGCTTTTAGCAAAGCTACCAAAAGAATAGGCTAAAGACTCAACATGGCTAACTAAGGATATCATGAATGGGTAGGTAATTCATAAATTAAAAGCAGGCTAATAGAAGAAATGATATATCATCTCCTAAATTCAACACCCTTCATTTCATTTAGCATACACACTGGAAAAATTCTAGATATCAATACAGAAGCACGGAATATATGTAAATTATCTCACACACACATGACACATGTTCAACACAAAACAGATTCATGTAGACCCTCAATTAGGAAAAAAATAGAAAGAATTCTACGTCAAACCAATAAAATCACACAAGAGTCTAGTAAATGAGCTTAGGTGTCTCAAAAAAGGTCATTCATTTGATCAAATTAGCATATAACCCGAGCACCTAACATTTAAATGGGTTCCTAATAACTAACTTCCTTCAAGACGGTCATCAACCATCCATCATCGGGAAAAGTCTTTTCTTCTCCTAAAAAAATAATTAAAACTGTTCCTAAAAATGAAAAAATTATCCGGTTCAAGGGTCTTCCTTTCGAAAAAAACTGAGGCTATAAGAAAATGGGTGATACATGCCCATTTTAACAATTTTCAAAGAAAAACTCATGGCATACTCACTCTTAACCACAAATAATCAGAAGATATATCCTCACCCCACACTTAAGTCATGCTCTATTCTCAGAGCATTTATAAAATAAAATAAGACATGGGTGAGAAATACTCCCTGCGACCCTCTAGGACCTAGCTACCAGCATGTTTCTTTGATCCACAGATCATACGACCCCACACTTAAGCTCAAAACATGCTCCTTAGCTTTAATTTTTGGGTACTCAGAATTTTTGTAATGACTTGTCTGTCTTTACAGGGGTGGGGTAGGGGGATAAGTTTGGAACGCCCTCTTTGGCCTAAGTTGTTGGTGGAAAGGTGTTAAGTGAGTGTTAGTTAAAACTTAAGGTTGAAGAATGATTTGTGTGCAGGGAATGGAAGCTATAGGTTACGGAGGACCACTGCTATAGGTTACGGAGGACCACTGCAGCGAGACCATTACCACGATTGGAGGCTGTAATGGACCAGGATAATAACTATCGATTCCGTTGTGGCAGCATTCTGAGTGCTATAGCCGGTCTGCTGGGGTAGAAATGTGACCATTTCAGCGGGTGACCAGAATCAGTAAGTGAGGTTTAAGTGGAATTTCAGGGGTTTACCCCATTATTGCAAAACACAACCTGTTGAGAACTCAGAGCGGTTTTCCAAGAGCAGAGCAGTTCTCCTTCCCCGAGGTAAGAAATTCAGTCAATTCTCTACACTTTTGACTCCATAACCTCGTAGAGTCGAAAGAGAGACTTCTAATGGTGAAAAATCTAGATGGAGAACCCTAGATTGGTGAAACTAGGGCTGCTAAATGAGAAGTGGAAGGTGTTGATTCCTAGGTCTAGGAGGGAGTAATGAGCATTATTTTTGGGATTGTGAATGCATGTTCATAAGGGTAGAGTAAAGGAAACCCACAATTCGATAAAATAATGCTATTAGCCCTAGAAAAGCCCTTGTGAGGGACTAGGGAGTGGGAACTCCATGACTCGGATAGGAATGATTACTATGTGAATAGAATGGAATAAATTCCTTAGTGAGTAGTAAGGGAGACCATGCTACGGGGAGAATTAGGGGGGCTTAACGGTCCCAGACCCCTTATTTGAAGAGTAAATAGTAGATTACTCTGAATTTGTTGTTGTAGATTTTGAATGTTCTGAGGCACTGAGGACAGGCAAGACTCCAGTGGAGTAATTGTTATTCTAATCCTTCGATCGAGGTAAGTTATGGTTTAGAAGGAGTTAGACTTTGTATAATGACATGTATTTGTGTGAAATGATAATATGTGTATTGTTCTCTAGACATTACTTATTGTAATAATTCCCTTGTTGAGTGATTCTAATATAATGTCCTTTTTTATGTAATATGGAAGTGGATGTTGAGAGGTTGTTCATGTTCTTTCTTATTGGCTGAAAATGATCCATGAATTGTTTGAATATTCAAGTTAAGGAAGGTAAGATGAGGCCTTCCAAATGTCAAATAAATTGATTGAGCGGTAAAACACCAAGATATGTGAATAAAAGTGGATAATGCATTTTGTCTTGAAATGAATGGCTCATGCTTGAAGGAAGGGAGTATCTGAGCGAGCGGTTACGATTTAGTAACTCGTATTTGAGGGGAGCATCTAGATGAGCAGATAAGTGGGAGTGGGTACCATGCTGGTACAATACATGGATTTCTAGAGTCCCCTGCAGATCATGACTGGAAGGACAGAATTAAGACCTTTTGGCATGTGTGTACATTGATGATTAGTTTTTGGAGTGGTTATGATGATGTGATAGAGGCGTGTGCTCAGTATATCACCATTTGTTACATTATTTGATTGAGTGTGAAGAAATAAGAGACCGATCTGGGAATGTGAGAAGAACTGAATTCCTTGCTATGTATTAGCAATGTTGATGTGTTTATGATGATTTGATAGTAATTGTAATGTTAAGAAGGGACTCATAATTAGTTGTGAAATTTTTTGCGGGTAGTCCATTGTATATTCCATGTGGTTACGGTATATTGATTATTGTACTGATGGCTACGAGTATCTTGGATGGTTGTGATGAGTAGAATATTGAAAAAGAGTTAAAAGGAATTGTAGGTATGTAGCTAAGCGGAGCTACTACGAAGAAAGTGCCGCTGCAAGGGGACCTATACCGCTGCGGCAAGATCATGGCAATGGTCAAGCGGCTGCTGTAGCGAGGCTAATCCAATAAGCAGGCCGGCCAAGTACCCTACACAAATTGAATTTTTGAATGAGTATTATTTATTGAACTTGTGTTCTAGGATAATCGCATATTATTGTTTCACTTTATATGTGTTATTATTTAAGGCTGGCTGATGATGCCTAGCAGTACTTTATTATATACTAATGCTACTCCTGAACTTCTTTTATGAGTGTAGAGTTCGATCCAGGAAGTTCATCTCGACCCCATCTTTAGAGCAAGCAATAAAGCTGATTGAAGGTGAACTGATCAGGATGGGTTGCATCGATTCCACCGCAGAAGATGTCTTTTTTTCAGACATTGACTTTTCTTTGATTTTCTTAATTTAATATTTTTAGGCAGTGTTAGGTATATGTCCTCATGTACAACGACTTTCAGGTTCTGGGGATGTATTAGACAACTTTGATGACTATATTCTTTTAACTTAATTATTGCTTCCGCTATTTACTTTCATAATGTGATATTCTTGTATTTGCTTTTGGGATTAGATAATTAGTTGGGACTTAGTGGTTCACCCACCGGGTGGGTGGGTGGGTGGGTTAGTGTGGGTGACAATCACGATCACTTGAGTTGTAACAAAGTTGGTATTAAAACCCTAGTTCATTGATCTCATTGTATGATGACAAGTCTAGTAGAGTCTCGCAGATCGGTGTAGAGACATCAGTTACTTATCTTTGAGAGGTTACAGGACTTTAAGAAAACTCCTTTCTTTCTTTTCTTTTTATGTTATTACTTAATTCCAATTGGTATCTGGTGATCCAAATTGGTATGTGACAATTCTTCTTTCTTTCTCTCATAGATGGTGAGGAACACATGTAGGCGAAAATCGAGAGAAAGCACCTGAACCAATAGTAGCAGCCACAAGTCACGGTAGAGGATGGGGCAGAGGTCGTGGGCAGAGGCCTGCTGCTCCCAGAGGAGGGGCCCACACTCCTGCTCCAATTCGGGAGAGGGCAGCATCTCCAGTGCCTCTAGCGGTTTGGGAAAGGATGTAGTGGATGTAGAGGTTCTGACACAGGGAGAGGCTGCAACCACTCCAGCATCCTCCGAGTTCCTAGGCTCAGATCCTGAATCTTCTGAACGGCCTCATGGGTAATCAGGCAACACCATCGAGTCCCACAGGGCAGCAATCGAAGATATAACATGCAACTGTTATAGCTCCACGTATAGATGACATTTTGGAGGCCATGATGTTCCCGAGGTTGTTAGCTGGACCGGTAATGATCGGAGAGGAGCATGGATTATTCTAGAGGTTCACGAAGATAAAGCCTCCCACCTTCTACCTCATTGAGTCTGAGAACAGCTATGGGTTCATCATTGACTGCCACGAGAGGCTCTATAAAATAGAGGTAGTGGAGAAGTATGGGGTGGAATTTTTCACCTTTTAACTGATTGGTGATGCTAAGCTCTGGTGAAGAGCATTCGTGGAGTGCAGATCGACGGGGTCACCACCACTGACCTAGATCCAATTCTACTCCACCTTCCTGGAGAAGTATGTGCCTCACACCCTGCGAGATTAGAGGCGAAACAAATTCACCACCATCGAGTAGGAGACCTCTTCAGTTACTGCCTATGATGTTCAATTTCATTCATTGTCCAGGTATACTCCGCCCTTATTGTCAATTGAGGAGGAGAGAATCAGGCAATTTTTTAAGGGCCTGAATGTAGGCCTTTAGCTGTCAGCCCTCTAGATGGTCTCTGCAGGTAAGACCCTCCAGGAAGTAGCTGAGTTTGTGAAGAATATGGAAGGGGTGAAGCAGGACGGGTATGCGAAGAACACCGAGAAGAAGGCTCGGAAGGTAGGTAATTTCAGTGGTTCCTTTGCTAGGACTCTGATTCCCCAGGGGCACTCAAGGCACCCTATTTATTCAGCTATGCAAGTTTCGACCGGGGGTCCGCCAGGGACCACTCAGTGACCTTCAGGTGCAGTTGAGAGTGCCAAGATAGTTCACTCAGATTTTGGGGCTCATCCTATTTTCTCTATTTTGGATCAGAAGCCAGTGATTGTTAAGGTGTGCCATGAGTATGGGGAGTATGGCCACATTCACATATGGTGTTCTAGGTTTGGTTAGGGTAGGCAGATTGTTCTGCACCCAGCACCTCAAGCTGCGGCCCCTGCCGGTAGAGGAGGTATCTCATTCAGTAGGGGTCGCCCACAACTTAGGCGGGGGCAGTAAGCCAGCGGTTATAGGGGACACCTAGCCTGGTGTTCAAACGGGCAGGGATGGTAGTCAGTCAGCAGAGAGGTTACGCAACCCAATAATGGAGGGTCTCAGGTAGGTAATCAGGCCGACTTCTATGCATTTCCTGGCTAAACCGAGGTAGAGGCTTCAGACGCCATTATCACAGGTACGATTCTTCTATATGACAAAAATGACTATTGATTTATTTGACCCTAACTCTACTTATTTCTATGTGTCTGCTTATTTTGCTATGGAGTTGGACCTTGCTTGTGATGTACTTGATATTCCTATCCATGTGTCTACTCCTATTGAGATTCTATGTTTGTAGATAGGGTCTGTCGTGCTTGTTATGTGATCTTCATGGGTATGAAACGCGGGTAGACTTGGTGATCTTAGACATGATGGATTTCAATGTGATTTTGAGAATGAGCTGGTAGTCTTCTTATCATGTCATTCTGGACTGCCATGCTAAGACAGTCACTATAGCGATACCAGGATTGTCTAGGTTGGAGTGAAAAGGGAATTGTAGCCCTGCTCCTAAAAAGCTTATCTCCTATATTTGTGCTCGGAGATTCAAAGGGCAAGGGTGTTTAGCATATCTAACCCACATTCGGGAAACCAATTTAGAGGGTCCTTCCATGAGAGTCGGCCCTGGTAGTTTGTGAGTTTTTAGAGGTATTTCCCACAAATTTGCCTAGCATGTTGTCAGACCAGGATATTGACTTCTGTATAGATTTAGAGCCAAGGACCCGACCCATTTCTATACCGCTGTACAAGATGACACCAGTTGAGTCAAGAGAACTTAAGGAGCAGTTGCAAGAGTTACTTAGTAAAGGATTTATCAAGATGAAATGTCTCTCCATAGGGTTCCCCAGTATTTTTTATGAAAAATAAGGACGGTAGCATACGAATGTGCATTAATTATCGTCAGCTAAATAAGATAACCATTCGAAATAAATACCCTATTCCCGAATAGATGCTTTGTTTGATCAGTTACAGGGGGCAACAATGTTCTTAAAGATTGACTTGATCAGGCTATCATCAGCTGAAGATTCATGCTGAGGATATTCCCAAGATAGCTTTTTCAGACCAGGTATGGACATTATGAGCTCCTAGTCATGCCCTTCAAACTCACTAATGCTTCAACAGCGTTCATGAGCTTGATGAACAGTATCTTCAAATCCTATCTGGATTTATTTGCAATCGTTTTCATTGATGATATTTTGGCATACTCCAATACTAAGAAGGAATATGAGAATCATCTAAGAATTGTATTGGGGTTGCTGAAGGAGAAATAATTGTACGCCAAGTTCACCAAATGTGAATTTTGGCTGAAGTCAGTGTCTTTTATGGAGAATGTAGTCTCCAAAGAGGGGATTAAGGTGGATTCGTAGAAGGCGGAGGTGGTCCAAAACTGGGCTAGGCCTACCATAGTGACATAGGTATGGAGTTTTGTGGGGCTGACCATCTATTACTGCCAATTATAAAGGATTTACAGTCATTTCCTCGGTGTTGACAAGGCTAACCCAAAAAAATATGCCTTTCCAATGGTCCGAGGAATGTGAAATGAGTTTTCATAAGCCCAAAACCTTACTAACCACGATACCTCTTTTGGCACTACTGGTAGAAGGTAAGATTTTGTAGTCTATTGTGATGCCTCACGATTTGGGTTGGGTGCTGTGATGATGTAGGAAGGACAGGTCATTGCTTATGCTCTGAGATAGCTAAAGGTGCAGGAGAAGAACTACTCCACACATGACCTGGAATTGAGAGAGGTGGTATTCACCTTGAAAATATAGAGGCACAACTTGTATAGGGTCTCATTGTGAGGTGTTCACAGATTATCGCAGCTTGCAGTATCTATTCTCCCAAAAGGATCTTAACCTGAGATAGCGGAGGTGGATGGAACTTCTTAAGGACTATGGTGTTACAATTCTGTATCACCCAAGGAAGGCAAATATAATGGTAGATGCGTTGAGCCAAAAAGCAGTGAGCATGGACAGTCTGACTTGTTTGAAAGCTACCTGGTGCCCGATGACCACAAAAGTTCAAACACTAGCGAGCAGTCTGGTGAGACTTACATTGCCAGAGACAGGTGGTATATTAGTCAGTGTGGAGGGCAAAGTCATCCCTTCTATAGGAGGTGAAATCAAGGCAGTTTGAGGATGCAAGGCTGAGTAAGATTTGGGATCAGGTTTTATGCGGGGAGACGACAATAGATGATAAAAGGACTTTGAGGATAACGGGGCGCGTATGTGTTCCCAGGGTTGGTGAGCTGATCAAAACTATATTTTCAGAAGCTCACAACTCGAGGTACTCCCCTGGGGTTATTAAAATGTATCATGACCTGAAGCGACATTATTGATGAGGCAAAATGAAGGGGGACATCATCGAGCATGTCGTTCAATTCCTAAATTGTCAACAAGTGAAATATGAGCATCAAAAGCCTGGGGGAGTACTCCAAAGGATGCCCATCCCATAGTGGAAGTGGGAGCGCATAGCGATGGACTTCATGATTGGCCTTCCGAAGATGTTGGGGAAGTTTGACTCCATTTGGGTCATTATTGACAGATTGACTAAGTCAGCCCATTTCTTACTTATTAAAGTTTTATAATGCTGAGAGACTGGCAAACTACATGTGAAAGAGGTGATTCAATTGCATGAGGTACTAGTTTCGATTGTCTCAAATAGGCGTACACAGTTCACCTCCCACTTCTAGAGGACTTTGCAGGCAGAACTAGGTACCAGGTTGGACTTGAGCACAACCTTCCACCCATAGACGGATGGGAAGTCGGAGAGGACCATTCAGGTGTTAGAAGACATGTTTTGGGCCTGTGTGATTGATTTTGATGGTCATTGAGATAATTTTTTACCTCTGCTAGAAATTTCTTAGAAGAACAACTATCACTCAAGCATTGGCATGACGCCATTCGAAGCTCTGTATGGGGGAAAATGCAGGTCTCCAATAGGTTAGTTAGACGCATTCTAGGTGAGACCTTGGGATACTAACTTGCTTAAAAAGTCCTTGGAAAAGGTTAGGGTGATTCAGGAGTGATTGGTAGCTCTCAAAGCAGGCAAAAATAGTATGCAAACAAAAAGGTGAGGGATATGGAGTTTATGGCGGGAGAGAAAGTGTTGCTCAAGGTCTCCCCCATGAAAGGAGTGATGAGGTTTGGAAAATGAGGCAAGCTTAGCCCGAGATACATTGAGCCCTTCGAGATTATTCGGCATGTGAGGGAGATAGATTATGACTTAGTTTTGCCGGGCTAGGACTGTCAGGAGTACATCCAACATTTCATGTCTCCATGAAGAAACACCATGGGGATGGGTCTTACATAATCCAGTGAGATTTAGTTCTGCTTGATGAGAACTTATCTTATAAGAAGGAGCCGATGGCTATACTAGATAGGGAGGTCCGCAAGTTGAGGTGGAAAGAGATAGAAGTGGTGAAGGTCCAGCGGAAGAATCATCCCATAGATGGAGCCACTTGGGAGACCGAGGCTGACATGGGGGATAGATACCCCTAGCTATTTACAGAATCTGGTATGCCTCTTTGCTCGCTTTTGTAGGTCATTTGGGGATGAATGATATTTTAATTAATATTTGATGTAACAACTTGTCTGTCGTTACGGGGCGTGGGAGGGGGGGAATAAGTTCGAAACACCCTCTTTGGCTAAGTTGTTGGTGGGAAGGTGTTGGGTGAGTGTTAGTTAAAACTTGAGGTTGATAAATGGTTTGTGTGTAGGGAATGGAAGCGACTGGTTACGGGGCACCACTGCAGCGGAGGAATAACTGCTGCAGCAAGATCGTTACCACGGTCATAGGCCCTTTGTAATGGACTAAGATAATAACCGTCGAATCTGTTATGGCGGTGTCCTGAGCACTATAGCGGGTCTACTGCAGCGAAAATGTAACCGCTATGGCGGCCGACGGGAATCAGTAAGTAGGGTTTAAGTGGGATTTCAGGAGGTTTACCCCATTATTTCAAAACATGACCTATTGAGAACTTAGAGCAATTTTCCAAGAGCAGAGTAGGTTTCCTTCCCCAAGGTAAGAACTTCGGTCAATTCTCTCCACTTTTGACTCCCTAACCCCGTAAAATCAAAAGGGAGACATTTAATGGTAAAAAAAATACCTTTAATGGTGGAATTTCTAGTTGGAGAACCCTAGAATGGTGAAACTAGGACTGCTTAATGAGAATTGAAAGGTGTTGCTTTCTAGGCTCGAAAGGAGTAATAAGCATTGTTTTGGGGGATTGTGAATGCTGTGCATAAGAGTAGAGTAAAAAAACCCATAATTCGATAAAGTAATGCTATTAGCCCTAGAAAAGTCCTGGTAAAGGGCTGGGGAGTGGGAACTCCATGATTCAGGATAGGAATGATTATTATGTGAATAGAACGGAATAAATTCTTTAATAGGTAGCGAGGGAGACCGTGTTACTGGTCGAATTGGGTGGCTTAAAGGTCCTATACCCTTATTTAAAGAGTAAACAATAGATTACTATGAATTTGTTATTGTAGATTTCGAATGTTCTGAGGCACTGAGGAAAGGCAAGGCCCTAGCAGATTAATTATTATCCTAATCCTTCGATCGAGGTAGATTATGATTTAGAAGGAGTTAGACTTTTATATAATGGCATGTATTTTTGTGGAATGATGACACGTGTATTGGTCTCTGGACATTACTTATTGTAATAATTCCCTTGTTGAATGATTTCAATATGATGTCATTTCTTATATAATGTAGAATTGGATGTTGAGAGGTTGTTCATGTTCTTTTGTATTAGCTGAAAATGATCCATGAATTTTTTGAATATTCAAGTTAAGAGAGGTATGATGAGGCCGCCTCCCAAATGTCAAATAAATTGATTGAGCGGTAAAACATCGAGATATGTGAATAAAAGTGGATAATGCGTTTTGTTCTGAAATGAGTGGCTCATGCTCGAGGGGAGCATTTAGGCGAGCAATTATGATTGAGTGGCTTATGTCCAAGGGGAGCATATGGACAAGCAAATGAGTGGGAGCGGGTACCACGCCGGTATAGTACATGAATATTTAGAGTCCCCTGCAGGTCATGATTGGAAGGGCAGAAATAAGACCCTCTGGCATGTGTGTACATTGATGATTAGTTTTTGGAGTGGTTATGGTGATGTGAAGGAGGCATGTGCCCGATATATTACCATTTGTTATGTTATTTGATTGAGTGTAAAGAAATAAGACCAGTTCGGGAATGTAAGAACTTGAATGAACTGAATTCCTTGCTATGTATTAGCATTGTTGATGTGTTTATGATGATTTGACAGTAATTATAAAGTTAAGAAGGGACTCGTAATAAGTTGTGAAATTTATTGCGAGTAGTCCATTATATATTTCATGTGGTTATGGCATATTGACTATTGTATTGACGGCTATGAGTAGCTTGGATGGTTATGATGAGTAGAATATTGAAAAAGAGTTAAAGAAAACTGTAGGTGTGCAGTTAAGTAGAGCTATTTCCAAGGTAGTACCATTACAATAGAACCTATATCGCCACGGCGAGACCGTGGAAGCGATCAAGAGATTGCTGCAGTGAGGCTGAATCCAGTGAGCAGGCCGGCAAAACACCATGCACAAATTGAATTTTTAAAAGAGTATGTGTTATTATTTAATGTCGGATGATGATGCCTACCAGTACTTTATTTTATACTGATTCTACTCCTGTACTTCTTTTTTGAGTGCATACCTCGATCCAGGAATTTTATCTCCAACCCATCTTTAAAGCAAGCAGCAAAGCTGATTGAAGGTGAGCTGATCAGGACGGGTTGCGTCGGTTCCACTGCAAGAGATGTCTTTTGTTCAGACATTGACTTTTTTTTGATTTTCTTAATTTACTCCTTTTAGGCAGTGTTAGGTAAATGTCCTCATGTACAATGACTTTCACGAATATATTATTTTCACTTAATTACTACTTTCGCTATTTACTTTCATAATGTGATATTCTTGTATTTGCTATTGGGATTGGATGATTAGTTGGGACTTGTTGGTTCGCCCACTGGAAGTTTAGTGTGGGTGCCAATCACGTCCACTCGGGTCGTGACACTTTCCATTCTTTGCACACCAAAACAAACAAAAGTAACACTATATATAAGAAAAAAAATGAAAAACTACACTATGACAAATTGGGTTACCTCCCAACAAGTGCCTGATTTAACGCTGCAGCATGATGCATCTCTTAGCTCAAGATATCCTCAAATGTTTTGTCCTTCTTTTCAGAGGTTTCTCAAATTCATTCCTTCTTCGCTTTGCTCCACCTCACCACCATTCAGCTCATGCTCTAACCCCATACCAAGTATGAGCAACTTGACAGTGTTCTTTACTGCCATATCACCATATGGTTTTTCAGCTTCCTTTTTCTCCACCCACACTTATCATAGACCACCTGTGTGATCATGCATAAGTCTTTGTAGTGTGAAGGTGTGGAGATAACTTTGAACATATAAAAGTGGCCTCCTCATCATGTACTCTCATCTTGAGCTTTCCTGCTCTTACATCGATGATGGCCCCTTCAGCAGCTAAGAATGGTCTCCCCAATATAATTGACACCTTTTTATCTGCTTCAAAATCAAGAATTATGAGGTCATCATAAATTACAAAACTTACAAACTCGAATAAGCACATCCTCAATGATGCCGTCTGGAGTGATATTAGATTTTGTCGACCAGTTGCAGGGTGATGGTAGTGGGCCTCGGTTCTCCCAAATTGAATGTATTGAACACATTTAAGGGCATCAAATTGATAATTTTCCTCAAATCACAAAGAGCTCGGCCCACTTCACTTTCACCAATTTGTATAGGGAAGGTGAAACTCCCTAGGTCTTTAAGCTTTTGGGGTTTCTTACTCAACACCCTTGAGCTGCACTCTTCAGTAAGTGCAACTGTCTCAAACACTATTAGTCTCAGCTTGCAAGCAACTACAGCTCTAAGATACTTTGCATATTTTGGCATCTAGAGCATCAATCAGAGAGATGTTTATGTGTAGCTCCTTGAAAATATCAAGGAACTTTTTGAATCCAGCCTCGTCCTTGCTTTTCTTGTTCTTGCTTTTATGAAACCTTTTCAGAAACATTGGTGGAGATCTCTCAACTGCATTTTTAGGCTGCTCAGTAGCCTTTTCCTCAACTCCTCTTTTCTATGAAGATTCTAGGTGCTAGAATGAGCCTCTGTGGAATGGTGGGGAGGCGTGCTTTCCTTCCACACGGTTATCCTTCTGCATTCTAGCTCTACTTCTAGCAACGCTTTGTCTTCTTCCTGCACTTCTTTTGGAGATAGAGCTACAACTAACTCCTTTCGATTTCTTAAAGAGATTTCCATTATCTGCTTAGGATTCTTCTCTGTATCGCTAGGTATGGTGCCTGTAGGTCTAGTATGCTACAAAGAATCCATATGTACCATCTGCCCCTCCAGCTTATATATGGACTTACACACCTTATTTATAATAACTTGCTATTGAGCTGCAACCTATTGCTGCTGAGCTACAACATGTTATTGTTATTCCATTATCTGCTTCATCATCTCCTCTAGAGAACTACTCGCTTATTGAGGTGGAGGCTGCTGAAAGTTTGGCTGAGGTCTGTAACCATTATGATTTCCACCCCATGCTTGGCTCTTTGCATTCTGATTGAAATTGTTGCCAAACTAGTTGCCTTGGTTACTATAACATCTGTTTTGTTGTCCGACATAGTAAATAGATTCTAAATTCAATAGGAAACTCATGTAAGCATGACTCTCTCCATAGAGCTCACAAGTTGTTTGAACCTGCTTAACTTGTTGAACATGTGGTACAACTACCAACTTCTGTATAACATTCACAAATTGATCAATGTCTGACCGTATGGTTGTGCAACCATCAACCTCTAACATACTTAGTCTTTTCTAAGTGGTGAATGCTTTGCTTGACTCCTGATAGTCTTGACTACCTACAGACATCAAACTTAACAATGCCTCAATTTCATCATAGCTCTTGGAAAAAATTTGCCCTTGAGTTATAGCATCTAATATCTTAGACTCTTGCCTCAGTCTTTCGATAAAGTTATGGCCAATAATTTTCTTGGGCTGCATATAATATGGACAATCTATCTCAAGCCTGAGCCAACGATTCTTCATCTTTTTGTACAAACCCCGAGATCTTCCCTCTCAACTCTTTTATTCTTCTTGAAGAGAAAATCTGTTGAGGAATTTATTTGACAAAATCTGCCAAGAGGTAAAAGATCCTGCAGGCTTACTCTATAGCCATTCCCTTTTTTCTCCAATCAATGAGAAGGGAAAGAGTGTCAATTTCACATATTCGACTGAGACATTCTGATAGTGAAAATTCACTCAGCTCACCGAATGTGACCAAGTGCTTATGTGGATCTTCATGTAGTTTGCCCTGATACTGACACATATTTTGCACTAGTCAAACTGTACCTTTTTTCAGCTCGAAATATCCTGTGATATCAGGATTCACAATAGCCTTTGCTGCATTCTCCAGGCTAGGTCCGACAAAGTTTAACATAGGAATACTCTTCAGTACTACCTCGCGAACCAATCTCCTTTCCTTGTTCTCAAAAAGGTTAGGATTATGAATTTTTTCTACCATTTGTCGCTAGTCTTTGAGTGTTCTTTCGATTTCAGGATCAAGTGGAATCAAGAGATAGCCTTGGCTCCAAGTATCTGGCATACACTAACCTGTGACCTGAGGTGCACCAAAAATAAGAAAACAAATAAAAACTGTACAACTAAATAATAATTTAAACAAAACAGATAATCTTTACCGAGTCTCTGGCAACAACGTCAAAAACTTGATGCATCCAAACGCACACACAAGCGTACGCGGTTGTCAAGTAATATAGGACAGTGAAATGTCAAGATATCATACCCATTGAGACTTGTAAGATTGTTTGTTTAATTTTAATTCTTATTCAAACTATTCAAAAATAAAGAAATAATTCTTGGAGAGTTGTATGATACTAATTAAAAAAAATTAAAGACTTAAGAACACACTTAAATGGTTGGTTGTTTCTCAGATGATATAAAAGATTCAGAGTCTTGGAAATTTCTATAATCTAGTTGATGTATCAAATTGTTATATCTATTCACTTTCCTGAGTTACTGATTGCAGGTTGATATTACTTAGTTTAGCATTATTTCGGATAACTCTAAGACTACTTGACTATATATACACCTATATTTCTATGGTTGTAGGAAAAATAGTGAAGTGCATATAAGATTTCGTCTATATCAACTAAGCAAGGCTAAAGGGTATATTTCTATCCTCATTAGCGAATTGTTCCCCTTTCCTTATAAGATTCATACACAAGCCCTATTCATTCTTATTTCCCTCGCAAATTTTCTTTTCAAGTTCAATGAAAGAGTCATATATAGTGCTTAATTATTTCATCAAATAATCAAATAATTCAGCCCAAGAAGAAATAAATAACTCAATAGCAGAAAGTTTATATATTATAAATAATAATCCCCATTCAACCTTCATGTTTACACCAAAATCCTAGAACTATCAAGTTTAGCTACTCATAATCCCCAAATAATGAAGGAAATTCATGAGTTTATAAGACAAAGATGATAGAAAATTAGGAGAAGAAGTAATCCATAGAGAGGAAATTGTTGTGCCCTTCCTCTAAGATGAAATTTCATCCAACACTCTCTAACTCCTCTAAAACATCTTAGGGTTCATATATATGGTCGTGGGAAAATACCCCCTTAGCCCTACTTAAGTTCGGGAATAAAAAATACAAAAATCCATTTAAGGAGTGGCTTAAGCGCGTTGCGCCTCCTATTGAACCTACCACTTGATCTATTTTTCTTCTAAATTTTGGTAGTAGGGGCACTGTGCCACCCAATGCGCCAGGTAGTAGGGGCACTTCACCACCCAGTGCGCCAGCTTCTAGATTTGCATTTTTCTGAAGTTGGTCTCTGGTGCAGTGCGCTTCCCAGTGTACCAACCTTCTACACTTTGATTTGTATGATGTTTGCGCTCTGGTGCAGTGCACCTCCCAGTGCAGCAACTTGGTTTTATCCGTAACATATTCAAAGTAGCTCCAAAGCTCCAAATCTTCTTTGATAGCTTATTTCGGGTCGATTTTCGTCCCATTTACGTATAAACACCTACAAAATCACAACATAGGAATATAAGCATAATTAATAGAAATGATACTGAAAGAGATGACAAAAGTACTAAAGCGCGAGGAAAATAGACTCAAAAAATGTATTTTAGCCTCTCATAACACATCCAGGCCTAACCGAAGAGTGCACGGGGAGCCCAAATGTGATGGACCTGGCTCTGATGCCATGTAAAGATATGACACTTGGGCCTAACTCAACTCCAAAATCTAACTCATGATTCCTATATAATATGCCAAAGTCAAGTGCTCCTTGAAGTAGTATAGAATATGTTCTAGAGCTGCCCAATGCTTGACCGTAGGAGCGGACATGAATTGGCTAACACCATTTACAGCAAAAGCAATATCCAGATAATTTATAGTAAGATAGTTTAGTTTACCAGTTAATCTCTTGGATCTCTCTGGATCATCGACGGGATCACTATCATCTTTCATAAGATGCTTATTAGGAACCACCGGAATAGTACAGGGTTTGGCTGCCAGTTTTTCAATTTCGGCAAGTAGGTCAAGAATGTATATTCTTTGAGACAAATAAATCCCCTTCTTGCTAATATTTACTTCTACTCCCAGGAAGTATTTCAACAAGCCCAAGTACTTCATGTGAAATTTGATACACAGAAAGGACTTGAGAGAGGAAATCCTAGCAAAATCACCTCATGTAATAACAATATCATCGATATATACAATAAGGAGGATACTACCAGTTGGTGATTGTCTATAGAAGATTGAGTGATCACAGTTACTCTTTTATAATCCAAAATCCTGAACTATCTAACTAAACTTTTTAAAATCAAGCCCGGGGACTTTGCTTCAAATCATACAAGGAATTTTTTCAAGTGACAGATTTTTCCATACTCCCCTTGAGCAAAAAAAACAAGGCAATTGCTCCATATACACTTCTTCATGTAGATCTCCACGAAGGAATGCATTTTTGATATCCAATTGATGTAAAGGTCAATGCTCAGTAGAATCTAGAGAAATAAATAAGCAAACATAAGTAAGTTTGGCAATAGAGGAGAAGGTGTCTGAATAATCCACCCCATATGTTTGAGCATATACTTTAGCCACAAGTTTGGCCTTAAGTCGTGTCACAGATCCATGTAGATTAGCTTTAACAACAAATACCCACGTCCATCCAATTGATTTCTTGCCTTTGGGTAAGTCCACCAAATCCCATGTGTGATTTTCATCTAAAGCATGTATCTCCTCAAGCATAACACTGTACCATCCGAGGTGATTCAAAGCCTCCTTTATTGTTTTAGGGATAGAGATAGAGTCTAGAGATGCAATCAAAGAGCGAGATGGAGAGCTAAGTAGTTCTAAGACATAAAATTAGCAATGGGATAAATAGATGTGCATTGACATGTACCTTTGCAAAGAGAAATAGGAAGGTCAAGGTGTTTTGGAGGATTAGGTGGAGAAGGATCTCTCGTCTCCTAGAATATACCTGAACATTTAGAGGTCTTGTTGGTGCAAAATCAGAAGGCATAGTGGTCGGTGGACATAACGCGTGCTTCCAAACACCTTTGGTTTTACAAGGAATTGTGACTTATTTGAAAAAATAACACTGTAAGGTACTATCACGATCGAGCTGAGACCCCGGATCGAGACACGGGACCTAGAACCATGAAGGATTCCAAGGTAACCGATGGCACATACATAGCATGATAAGAGATTTACTAAGAAAAAATAAAGCATGAGCATAATATAAGCAGAAGTCTACATATCAAAAGGACAAAAGCACAAACACAAATCAACAACACTGAACTGTTAATACATGATTGTTTGAAAGGCCTCTACTACTACGACGAGCTGATGGACAACACCCCCAACTAGCTCACTAAGTATGAAACTGAAAGACATGATAAAACATAAAGCTGATAATATCCTTAGAGAATGAGGACTCACCTAAGCGGGAATAAAGCTGGACTGATCAGAAGCAAGCTATCGACGAGATTGAGAAGGATCACCCGAACCTATATCATGAGACGATATATCATAGAATATGTGGTTAGTACTTTGAATGTACTTAGTATGTAGAGAAGGTAAAACATGCTAGTAAAATAATAGTATGAAGTCATGAATAAAAATCAAGATAGATCGTGAGACTAAGGACAACATGCTAAAAATCATACTTCTGAGATGTACATAATCATAAGCTATTCATCATAATCTGAATATAATGACCAAGGTTTATAAGTAGAAATCATATAGTGTGCTATGTTCGAGCTCTGCTGCTCGGTATATATTATACACCGACACGCAAGTGTACGTGGTCAAACAAGTAATAAAGTGGCTAAGTAGCCAAGTATCGATCCAAGGAGGCTGCTCTAGATATGCAAAACTGCCTAGTTTACTATATCTCTATTCTATTTCTAACTAGTTAACAATAATCCAACCAAGATTTGAGTGAGTTTTGTTTCTAAACTAATTATCTACTAAAATTAATAACTACTATTTACGTTGAGTTTAGACAATGGATATGCACATGCCAAGGTTAAGAACGAGTAATGAACTTGATAATCATGATAATTTGGTCATCTTCTTCTTCATATTGCTAGCCAAGAACGTTTGCCTAGAAATTAAAACTTTCGTATTTAATTTCACTTTAGATTCATAAACCATTCGTCTACATTTCTGTGATCAAATGCAATTTATGACCTAACACTACAATTCCGGTTCCTAAATTGACTAATACGGCTTTCAAGTATATTTCTATCAAGAAAGCACATCAAAACCCAATTTTTCCAAATCAAGTTAAGAACAATACCCTATTAATTCACAACTTTCCAATTTCATGCTCTCTCGAGTGAAATTGGACTTTTTAGATATACATTAATGGTGGCCAATCAAGAATGTAATAAGCACAAGAATTAATAGAACAACATGCAAGAAGAAGAAGAAACCATATCAATTATTACCAATATTCATTACACAAGTTCAAAACCTCAGCAAGAAAGGAATTAGCCACTCATTCTTGGATTAATCATCCTAGAATGAGTGTGAATCATGCATACAATTGAAGGAAAGAAGAAGGGAAGAGAAGAAAACTCTTATCTTTTCTATTCTTCAACTGCCACAAAACCACGTTCCTGCTCCCACTTCTGAACTCAAGCTAAAAAAACTAAAACTAAAAAACTCCCCTTTAAAAATAACCTAAGTGTGCTATTTATACTAGTGGGAAATTTTTCCCGGAATAACAAGCAACGTGTCACGGAGGCCAACGCGGAGCACTGCCTCTGTGACACGGCGTGGACGCGGACCCTCTCTGGAAATTGCATGGTCCGGATAATTAGCCTCAACGTGGCACGGAGGCCATCGCGGAGGCCTGTCTCTGTGCCACGGAGCTGACGCGCAGGCACACTGGAAATTGCCACTTTTATTTTTGCCTAGGCAGTGTGCTACCGCGATGGCAGCGTGGCACGGCTCCATCGCGGAGCCACTGTAAAATGTGCCATCCGAGGTCTTTTCCACGCTCGCATCCAAGTCCAACTCCGACATAGTTCCAACACGCATTTTAGCTCTTAAAAATCACATTATCCTGCAAAACAAATGCTAATCATGTTGGTTAGTATAAATTCGCATTTTATTACCAAATACATGATATTATATACACATTGCACAACAAACAAGGTAAAAATGATACGTTTGAGTATCACTTGGGCATATAAATCTGCCCAAGATCACTTACCCCACACTTAAATCCTTGTTCGTCCTCGAACAACACATACACAAATCATGCACATCACATCTCAACCTTTGTCACTATGGTGCAACCATTTACGTTACGGTCATACCGATTATTCGATTTTTGCAAATCATCAAGAAAACATGCTTGGTCGTACAAGACAATGACCTTAATACATCGAGGCTTCCTAGACTTTTAAGAATTGATTCTTGATATCGGCAAACTCATGCAAATCAACTAATCAAGAAATCCGACACGAAAATCAATCTGTCATCAAGCGTGTACCCTCACAACTCGAGAGAAACTTCCCCTTTTATGCTCGTGCAGCACACAAACATGCAAGTAGGGGCATATAAAAATTAATTTCACTCTCTCTCCCAAAAGAATTCACATGCATCATGTCATGACCCATAGGCTTGCCCTTAGTGTATTACTCCACTAATATAAAGAAATGCAGTGTAGGATCAAATAGGACTTTCAATGGGTTGTAACTGGGCTATGGATCTAGTATATATATATTGGATTAGCCAATAATAGTCGCTAGCATTCTTAAGCGCCTTTTCAACTCATTCCCATCGACTCATGGACATTGTTCCTCTCTTTTCTCTTTTTCTCCCATTCATGCTGGTTTACTTTCATACAACCCATTTCATCAGGCACACTTGACCCCAAACGGAAGGTTTTCATGTACCCTCAATTTCATTTAATTACAACTAGTGCCTCTTCAACATCATCTTTTCCTTCCTCACTTTGCTTTTCTTTTCTTTTCACTCTTTTCACTCTTTAACACTTTGGGAAACAATTTTCTGTTCTTTGTAAGCGCTTAAGAGCTTCTTATAGACTTTAAGGCTAATGAAAAGAAGGAATAAAGCTTAGTTCATACAATTCTGGACAAAAGAAAGAAATCGGCTAAAGGCTCAACGGGCTGACTAGGGTATACAACATATAAAAAGGTGGAATTTGACAAGAAAAAAATGGAAACTAATGGTTAAAACAAAGAAATGACTACATCCTTTCCGACACTACACCTCCTTCATTTCGCTTTGTACACACGCCAGACAAGTTCTAGACAATTCACAATGACATGGAATAGCAAAACCTCACTCACACTTCATGCACATGCTCGAATCAAGATGCATTCACAGACTCTTTAATTAGTCAATTACATGAATTCAAGATTAAGCCTCAATCATAATGAACCAAATTCTATAGCCTAGGTAACTCAACATATTTACACAATTACATGCTTTCAAACGAATCACTTTCACATTTCGAACATCAATTACACACGCAATAAAATTTTAGCAACCATAAGCAACTACAGTTTATTGATGCAATCCACCAAAGAAACTAAAAACAAAACATCTACTCCTATCGACTACATTTCCCTTAAGACGGTCGTCATCCATCCATCATAGGGAATGTTCACTAACTATGACATCGGTTCAATGGGACTATTCTCGGTAAAAGAACCGAAAACAAACTCCGAGAAACCCAAAAATAAAACTTCAAAATTTTTGCAACACATCGATCATTTCGATGAAAAAAATATTTACAAAATATGTTGATAAGTGCAACATCTTTTCGCAAAAATTTTGAAAAATATCGATCATATCGATAGAGAAAAAATATTTACAAAATTTACAAAATATTTACAAAGGCAACCATAACTTTTTAAAAACACACATCATTAGCCACAAACAAATATATACACATCATTCACAAATCAGTTCACAACAACAGTTCACAACAACAGGGAAAGCACAGACATACATAAATGTCAAGGAAGAATATACAGCAGATTCAGAGCCTATGACCCAACACCTAACTACTCCCCACCCCACACTTAAATCGAACACTGTCCCCAGTGTTCACAAAAATACAAAGCACAAAAATTTGGGTGGTGAAACTCCCTGCTCAGTCGAAATATTCGACTTCCTCATCCGGTGCTGCGGCCTCGTCGCCCATATCTGAATCAGCTCCCTCGCCGTCATCGGACTCCACATTAGAGTCCTCACGACGTGTCTCCTCATCAGTAGGGACGTCGTCGTCAGTCGGCTCCACAAAGGCTGGCCCCACCTTGCATAAAGCTCTGGCGTTCTCGCCAAAAGGGTAGTCCAGCTCCAGCTGCCATAATTCATCCTCGGTGGCTGGTCTCCCACCTATCCGTAGCTGCAGCATCTGCATACCGAACATACGGGCCATATACTGGTCGTCACGAGCATGTCGCTCGCCCAGAGTCAGCACAGGTCCGTGTGTAGTGTCGGGGGCCTTGGTCTTTGTCACATCAAGGGCCCTCCGCTCCAACTGCGGAATGTAATCCAAGGCTTCTTCCTCAACGTCGAGGCCTCGGAGGAAGGTGGTGATGAGTCCGCCAAACTCGTATCTGTGGCCCTGGTGTAGTCTGGCTCTCTTCATGGCAGATATTATAACCGCCCCCACATTAATCTCAAGCCCTTTCATAAGGGCATACACCAGGCAGACACGGTCCCGGGTCACGTCTGTCATATGTACTCCCGGGATCAAACACGAACATACAATTTTTAGCCAGATTCTGGCCTCCCTGTTCATCTGCGAATAAGGCAGAGTCTGGTGGTAACCCCTCTCTTTGTGTCTACTCCATCGGGCTGTGGATCGAGCCCCACACAACGTACGTCTGATGTCGGCGTACGGTGGGGTGATGTTGAGCTGGCGGAGAACGTGGGCGTCTGTGTCCCGCGCTCCAACGATGGCATTCAGCTGCTGGGGTTCCAGAGTGGCAATCTGCCCTCTGATTTTAATAGTGTGGCTTCTGATGGCCGGGTTCCAGTTGGCATAAAATTTCCGGACCAAGTGAAGGTTGCACTCCTTGGGCTCCTGAAAAATAAAGCTGAGCCCAGCTGCTTCAATCCTCTGTACGATGCGAGGGAACTCCTGTGCGAGTGGTTCCCTTGCAATATATTCCTCCGGGAAGTACTTGTTCTCCTTATGCTTTGCGTACCATTTCTTCCCTTCATCGGTGACCCATCGTGTCCCGTATCGGCGGTGTTGACCGCGTGGAACAGCAGGTGCAGCTGGGACAGCAGTGCCCAGTCTCATTCTCTTTCTGCCGGTGCCTGAGGTTGAAGCACCCTTGCCTTTATCTTGTCGGCTGGCCATTGTACCTGTCAATTTACACAAACAAGCACAACGTTAAGCTAAAAACTTGCTAGCTTCGGCTAAGGTCGGGTTAAACAAAATTTACCCCACACTTAGTCTTTAACAATATTTACAACATGTTAGCAAGGATAGCTCTATTTACACCCCAAACACAATCACTATAAACATATTGCTTAGTGCGTTCACAAAAATTCGACAGCATAACGGCTAGCGAACTACTCAGACTTCATATAGCTAACCCAATCCTACTATCGACAGCTATTCACCCATAGCACTTAGCAACGATAACAACAACAAAATAGAAATAACAATACAAATATTTTATATACACTAATCTAAGCAATTCAACCAATTCACATTTTACGCAATGTCCCACAAAAATTTGAGAATTAGTCGTCTTTCACCAATTATACAATATTTACCACGACTTATCTCAAATAATAAACACACCCCGGCATCAATTTCGTCAAACTATCAAGTTACCCAAGTTAAAATTCAACAACCCCAAGCCCTAGAACTCAATTCGACAATCAACAATGAATTATTCAATCAATCGATAAGTTTACCCGTCAACTACAACAATCCGAACACAATCAATCGCAAAATAATTCACGTCATGTTTAATTTCTACCTAGGGTGATATATCTCACCTCACATGCTCAAAATTGACAAAAATCGCCAAAAATTTGAGATAGACGATGAAAACATACCTTGGAATTGAAGAATCGATAAATACTTGACGTATTCCTTGCCTCTTAACGTGGCACGGAGCTTGGGGGTAGGGGAATGGGTGTTTGGTCGCGGAGGGAAGAGGGAATGGGGAAAATAGGGGCGAAATTGGGGGTTTTTATTAAGAAAACACGCGGGTCACCCGGAAACCCGGTGTGACCCGGCACTGGGATAAGGGCAACGTGTCACGGAGGGTAACGCGGAGGCCCTCCTCCGTGACACGGAGCCAATGCGTTGGCTTACTGGAATTTTAAAAAATTCCAGATTTGCCTTCAACGTGTCACGGAGGCCAACGCGGAGCATTACCTCCGTGACACGGCGCCAACGCGCCAGTGCTCTGTTTCACTATCAAATTTTATTTTTCATACCTCGCCTCGTTTTCTCGATTCCACGTATTTTTCCTCCGGTATACCTGAAAATCACCTCACTAAACAAAAATTGGTTAAATGACTAGATTCCCTACTAAAAAAAAATAAAAATTACTAATTAAAATGCACATCTAAACCTAGTCAAGAAAAAGAAAAGAAAATAAAATAAAAGAAAAACTTTACACTAAGGAAAAAGAAAGAAAAATATTTTTCACGGGTTGCCTCCTGTGCAGCGCCTGGTTTAACGTCGCGGCTCGACAGCCTTTACGCTCAATTTTCTACTAGGGAGATGGACGATTTGACCCGATCATGGTCATCTCCCCAGTAGTGCTTGCATCTCTGCCCATTTACCAAGAACGTAGCACTCCTATCTTCCTGCCACAGCTCTACCGCTCCATGAGGGGTCATTCTCACTACTTCAAACGGTCCAGACCATTTAGACCTCAGCTTACCAGGAAACAATTTTAATCTTGAATTAAAAAGCAAAACTTTCTGTCCTGGTTCGAAAATGCAATGCACCACATGCTTGTCATGCCATCTTTTGGTTCTTTCCTTGTAGTACTTCGCACTCTCATAGGCATGCCAGCGAAATTCATCAAGTTCGCTGAGCTGCATCAATCTCTTTTTACCCGCCAGCTCTAAGTCCATATTTAACTTTCTTATGGCCCAGAAAGCTCGATGCTCTAGTTCAACCGGGAGATGACATGCTTTGCCGTAGACCAATCGGTATGGTGACGTTCCAATCGGTGTCTTATAAGCAGTTCGGTAGGCCCACAACGCATCATCAAGTTTGCCAGACCAATCATTCCGTTGAATGTTCATCGTTTTCTGAAGAATCTGTTTTACCTCCCTATTTGACACCTCTACTTGCCCACTAGTTTGTGGGTGGTATGCTGTGGCTACTTTATGGCGCACCCCATACTTAGCCAATAATTTCTTGAAGCTTGCATTGACAAAATGAGCTCCTCCGTCACTGATAATTGCTCGGGGTGTCCCAAACCTTGTGAGAATGTGTTTCTTCACAAACTTCGTTACTACCTTGTTATCATTCCTGGGGCAAGCTATTGCTTCCACCCATTTTGATACATAATCTACAGCTACCAAGAGTAACGATTTCCAAATGACGGTGGGAATGGACCCATGAAATCAATGCCCCATACATCAAAGGGTTCAACTTCCAGTATGTTCTGCAAAGGCATCTCTTGTCTTCTGCCACTTGTTCCTGTCTGCTGACATCTATCACACATTTTGACATACTCCATAGAGTCTCTGAACAGGGTCGGCCAAAAGAAACCTGACTGAAGAACCTTATGTGCTGTTCTCTCACCTCCGTGATGCCCTCCATACAATGAAGAATGGCAGCCCCGTAGCACCTCTGCTACCTGACTCTCTGGGATGCATCTTCTCATCACCTGGTCTGGTCCCTGCTTGAACAAATATGGCTCGTCCCATACATAGTATCGGCTGTCATGCCTCAATTTTCTTCTTTGCTGGTCTGTTGCTTCAGGGGGGTAAACTCCACTCACTAGCAAGTTGACTATGTCAGCATACCAGGGAATTTCTGCTTCTCCCACTGCCAATAGTTGCTCATCTGGGAAGTCCTCATTAATGTCATCACTTTCCATCACATGCGACCGACTCTCCAGTCGTGATAAGTGATCTGCTACCTGATTTTCACTCCCCTTTCTGTCTCTAATCTCAAGGTCAAACTCCTGTAGCAATAAAATCCATCTGATCAATCTGGGCTTAGCATCTTTCTTGTTGAATAGGTATCGAATATCTGCATGATCAGTGTACACCACCACTTTCGAACCCACCAAATAAGACCGGAACTTGTCAAATGCAAACACCAGAGCTAGCATTTCTTTTTCTGTGACTGTGTAATTGCTCTGAGCCGTATTCAGCGTCTTGCTTGCATAATAAATAGAGTGAAAAACTCTATTCTTCCTTTGTCCCAATACAACTCCCACAGCCACATCACTGGCATCACACATCAGCTCAAATGGTTGTTCCCAGTCCGTAGAAGTAAGTATGGGTTCTTCTATCAATTTCTGCTTCAACTTTTCGAATGCTACAACACACTCATTGGTTAATTCAAACTTGACCTCCTTTTCTAGCAGCCTGCATAGCGGTCTAGAAATGTTGGAAAAGTTTTTAATGAATCGTCTGTAGAATCCTGCATGTCCCAGAAAACTGCGTACACCTTTCACGGATACTGGTGGTGGCAATTTCTCAATAACCTCAATTTTAGCACGATCGACTTCCAACCCCTTTTTAGAAACTTTGTGGCCCAGGACAATCCCCTCCTTCACTAAGAAGTGGCATTTCTCCCAGTTTAGCACGAGGTTGGATTCTTCACATCGAGCCAGCACCCTGTCAAGATTCTGCAAGCAAGTAGCAAACGAATTACCAAAAACAAAAAAATCATCCATAAATACCTCAACAAAGTCTTCAACCATGTCATGGAATATAGCCATCATGCATCTCTGGAATGTGGCGGGTGCATTGCATAACCCAAACGGCATTCGCCTGAAAGCATATGTCCCATAAGGACAGGTGAACGTCGTCTTCTCTTGATCCTCAGGAGCGATGGCTATTTGGTTATAGCTGGAGTACCCATCAAGAAAGCAATAATATTCCTGCCCTGCCAACCTGTCAAGTATTTGGTCAATAAAAGGAATGGGGTAATGGTCTTTCCTCGTGGCTTCATTTAGTTTTCGGTAGTCCATACAAATTCGCCAGCCTGTGACAGTTCGTGTGGGGATTAACTCATTTTTCTCATTGGTGATTACAGTCATCCCCCCTTTCTTAGGAACACATTGAATGGGACTGACCCACTCACTGTCTGAAATTGGGTAGACTACACCTGCATCAAGCCACTTAATTATTTCCTTCCTTACCACATCTTTCATTGCTAGATTAAGTCTCCTCTGTGGCTGAACAGTTGGCTTGGCTTCTGTCTCCATAAATATCCTGTGCGTGCAGAAAGCTGGATTTAAACCCTGAATGTCGGACATTTGCCAACCCATTGCTTTCTTCCTCTTCCTTAAGACCTCCAAAGCTGCCTGTTCCTGTTCCTCTGTCAAGTCTGCAGAGATAATAACTGGTAACGTCTCTCCCTCCCCCAAAAAGATATATTTTAAATGGGGAGGCAATTCTTTCAGCTCCAATTTCGGTGCCTCCTCAACCGACTGTTTCGGCAACGGCTCTAGTGATCTCATCAAGGACTGAAATTCCTGTCTTCTTGGATATTTAGGTGCTCCATCCAACAATTGAACCATTCCACAAGCTTCTCCATCCCCAAAATGATCCGAATGCGTAAGCGCTCTCTCCAATGGGTCTTGAGATTCAACAGCCGGCGTACTTTCTACATGTTCAACCACGCTGATTTCCGAAAGCTCCTCATGTATAGCCGGTAGCTTCATGGCTTTTAACACATCAAATACCTCCACCTTGTCATGTGCTTGCATTGTAAGTTTACCCGCAGCTACATCGATCAATACCTTTCCGGTTGCCAAAAAGGGTCGTCCCAAAATAAATGGGACTTCCGCATCTGGTTCAAAATCCAGAACAATGAAATCTACCGGAAAAATGAGGGAGCCCACCTGCACTAGCACATCCTCAACAATGCCATCCGGCTTAGCTAAAGACCTGTCTGCTAGCTGCAAGATCACTGTTGTAGGTCTAGGACTCCCTAGTCCTAACTTTCTGAATACCGAAGATGGCATCAGATTTATACTTGCCCCCAAGTCGCATAACCCACGAGCTCGGATACTTTTCCCAATCGTCAGCTGGATAGTAAAACTTCCAGGATCCTTCAGTTTAGTGGGCAACCTGTTCTGAATACGGGATGTGCATTCCTCCGTTAAAGCCACCGTGGCATACTCGGTCAAGCGACTTTTGTTGGCCACGATGTCTTTGATATACTTTGCATATTTTGGCACACCCTGCAAGACATCAACAAGAGGTAGGTTAACATGTACCTATTTAAGTACCTCCATGAATTTCTAGAAACACGCCTCCTCCTTGTGTTTCTTAAGTCGTTGAGGGAACGGGGGTGGAGGCCTTGTTGGTTCAGCTTCTTTGGTCTTCCCCGTATCTGAGGTTTGTTCTCCCTCAACATCTGCTTCTCCTGACTTCTGAGGCGGTCTTTCCGGTTCCACCTCCTTTAATTGTAAACCACTCCTCGTGGTCACTGCATTTACCTGCTTAGGATTGGGATCCGTGTCGCTAGGTAGTCCTCCCCTTGGTCTAGTATTTTGGGGACTAGCAAATTGCCCAAACTGATATTCAAGAGCCTTGGTTGCCAATTGATTGTTCTTTACTTCGGCCGCCAGTTTGACATAGTCAGCCTGCAATTGTGCCTGGTTGGCAATCATGGTCTTGAACATTTCCTCAATAGTCGGTGATGGTGGTGGAGGAGGGGCATTGTGATTTCTAAACTGATTCTGATAGCCTTGTTGCCCTCCTTGGTTTCTGTGCATACCCTACCCTGAACCCTGGCCTTGTTGATTGTTGCTAACCCACGAAAAATTTGGATGATTCCTCCAATTCGAGTTGTAGCCACCACCAAACTGCTGTTGATTCCTCTGTGCATTGCCCACAAAGTTGACAGAATCAGGATTTGCACCACAGCATTCAGCTGAATGCTCACTACTACCACACACTTCACACCACATCTATTTGACTGAATTGACTGAGGCTGACGGCTGGTTCAAATTCATATTGCTGAAGTGAGTGTTTAACTAATTTTGCAAAGCAGCTATCTGAGCAGCGATAGCTGTGAATCCATCCACTTCAAGCACTCCCGCTGCTTTCCTTGCTCCACCTCTTGAAGAATCTGCATTCCATTCCGGATTGCCTTGTGAAATTTGGTTGAGCAAAGTGTACAGCTCCTCATAAGTCTTCTCCAGCGCTTGCCCTCCAGCTGCTGAGTCTAACAAAATTTTAGTGTGGGGTTCCAAACCCTCAATAAAAGTATGGACCAACACCGCATTTGACTGATGATGATGAGGACAGTCCCGCAACATGGAATTGAATCTTTCCCAGGCTTGATAAAGATTTTCTCCTTCCCTCTGTTTAAAACTTAGAATCTGACTTCTAAGTTTAGCTGTTTTACCTGAAGGGAAAAATCTGATCAAGAACTTCTTTGCAAGATCCTCCCACGTTGATATAGAGTTGGGTGGTTCAGCTTTTAACCACCTCTTGGCTTCACCAAGTAAGGAAAATGGAAATAAGGTGAGCCGAACATAATCAGGTGACACTCCAGCGGGGATGTAAGTGTCACTTATCTCCAAAAAGTTCTGGAGATGTTGTTGTGGATCTTCGTGAGGGAGACCGGTAAACTGCCCGCTAGTGTGCAAAAGTTGCACCATATTTTGCTTTAACTCAAATCTCCCCCCAGGCTCTGGTTTGCGGATGCTGGAATGTACATTATTAGCGTGTGGGATTTCCACCTCGCGAACCGGCCTGGCTGCTACTTCCTCGGGCACTAACACTGCCCGCACAACTGGTGGATTGGGTTGCTCTATCATAGACTGTTTGAGCAACTGCAACTTCTTCCGAAGAGCTTCTCTACGTTGACTGTGCAATTCACGTTCTGGCTCTAAGTAAGATTCCACCAGCTCCTTGTCCCTTGCCAGTGTTCAAAGAAATAAAAATCTGCAAAATACAGGCTAAGACCAAGTTGTTAACACTTAAGAAAATAAAAATACAAATACAGTAAATTTATACTAAACAAAATTTTACAAATCGCCTAGCCTCCCCGGCAACGGCGCCAAAAACTTGTTCGCGCTCTGCTGCTCGGTATATATTATACACCGACACGCAAGTGTACGTGGTCAAACAAGTAATAAAGTGGCTAAGTAGCCAAGTATCGATCCAAGGAGGCTGCTCTAGATATGCAAAACTGCCTAGTTTACTATATCTCTATTCTATTTCTAACTATGTTAACAACAATCCAACCAAGATTTGAGTGAGTTTTGTTTCTAAACTAATTATCTACTAAAATTAATAACTACTATTTACGTTGAGTTTAGACAATGGATATGCACATGCCAAGGTTAAGAACGAGTAATGAACTTGATAATCATGATAATTTGGTCATCTTCTTCTTCATATTGCTAGCCAAGAACGTTTGCCTAGAAATTAAAACTTTCGTATTTAATTTCACTTTAGATTCATAAACCATTCGTCTACATTTCTGTGATCAAATGCAATTTATGACCTAACACTACAATTCCGGTTCCTAAATTGACTAATACGGCTTTCAAGTATATTTCTATCAAGAAAGCACATCAAAACCCA
This sequence comes from Datura wrightii, assembly GCA_035772735.1. NCBI lineage: Eukaryota > Viridiplantae > Streptophyta > Magnoliopsida > Solanales > Solanaceae > Datura > Datura wrightii. The sequence continues at coordinate 107,328,581 of JASDFA010000008.1, read as the reverse complement.
ATTTTCCCAAATCAAGTTAAGAACAATACCCTATTAATTCACAACTTTCCAATTTCATGCTCTCTCGAGTGAAATTGGACTTTTTAGATATACATTAATGGTGGCCAATCAAGAATGTAATAAGCACAAGAATTAATAGAACAACATGCAAGAAGAAGAAGAAACCATATCAATTATTACCAACATTCATTACACAAGTTCAAAACCTCAGCAAGAAAGGAATTAGCCACTCATTCTTGGATTAATCATCCTAGAATGAGTGTGAATCATGCATACAATTGAAGGAAAGAAGAAGGGAAGAGAAGAAAACTCTTATCTTTTCTATTCTTCAACTGCCACAAAACCACGTTCCTGCTCCCACTTCTGAACTCAGGCTAAAAAAACTAAAACTAAAAAACTCCCCTTTAAAAATAACCTAAGTGTGCTATTTATACTAGTGGGAAATTTTTCCCAGAATAACAAGCAACGTGTCACGGAGGCCAACGTGGAGCACTGCCTCCGTGACATGGCGTGGACGCGGACCCTCTCTGGAAATTGCATGGTCCGGATAATTAGCCTCAACGTGGCACGGAGGCCATCGCGGAGGCCTGTCTCCGTGCCACGGAGCTGACGCGCAAGCACACTGGAAATTGCCACTTTTATTTCTGCCCAGGCAGTGTGCTACCGCGATGGCAGCGTGGCACGGCTCCATCGCGGAGCCACTGTAAAATGTGCCATCCGAGGTCTTTTCCACGCTCGCATCCAAGTCCAACTCTGACATAGTTCCAACACGCATTTTAGCTCTTAAAAATCACATTATCCTGCAAAACAAATGCTAATCATGTTGGTTAGTATAAATTCACATTTTATTACCAAATACATGATATTATATACACATTGCACAATAAACATGGTAAAAATGATACGTTTGAGTATCACTTGGGCATATAAATCTGCCCAAGATCATGCTATACTTAAAAACATAAGTGAGAACTCAACAGTTGATCAATGGTACAAATATTCTATTAGACATATTATCAAAAACATGAACATGCGTAACTGAAAACATGAGGAACAATGGGAGGCTTCGTCATAACCAACACTATCGTGATAGAGTTTACATGATGCCCCAACTATCTCACTCAAGTGGACAGAGTCGTCCTAAGCCTTGCCAGGCAAAGAACGATAAGACGTGATATCACTCGTGAGCCCCATCGGGCTGGGGGAAACACTCTCTGGTGAGGCCCTATACATGAATATATATACCTATGGTAGCATGTAGTTATAAGGTTAGGGATTTTCCTGAACCCCAAGCCTACTTGGTGTTAGACACTACTCCCAAAATATGCACATGGCTCATAATCATCATCGTGAAAATATACTTGATCTCGCATGGGCTAGTTTAAAATCATGAAATCATAATCATACTTGTCATATGTGAACTATCCATGAAAATTAATGCCACAATTGGTCATGATACATAAGCTTGATTTCTCATGAAAGCCATGCATACTTGAAAAATTACCATATCTTGGAATTCATAAATTCATGAAGGGTTCTTGTGGAAATCACGCATCATGATCATAAAACATAATATAAAACTTGAGGAACTTGAATCCATAAGAGAATCATAGAATCTAACTCAATTCAAATATAACCCTAGGGTTTCATAACCATGCTTGAAATTTAAAATTAATAATTTCATGAGAGACTTGATAGAAACATGAAACCCTAATCATAGGAACATGCATTGAATAAAGGAGTGGCTAATTTCATAGATGAACATGAAGGAATTTCAACAACATCCAACCCAACCCTAAAATTTCGAATTAGGGCATCGGTATTTAGGCAAAATCGTAATTCCAATTAAAAAGAAACATGAGGGTTGAAGAAATCTCTCATTGATAACCCCACATAACTGGGCTTGAAGAATTCTTGCTAGGATTTGATACTCAAGAGATATTGAAGAGGATGAAAATGGGGAATCCTTGCTTACTTGAGAGCTTGATCTTCTAATGAGAGTGTTCAGAGTAGAATGAGGGCTTAGGATGAATAAAACCCTAAAAACTCTTCTTCTTATGCTCAAAACAACTTATTTTATGAGTTAAAAACTTAAAAAATTATGAAAATGCCCTTGATGATCTGACAGGAAATTAAGACTGTCAGACCCAACGACTCGTAGCAAGATCCATCGGGTCAAGTAACAGATCATTGTCTGACCCATTTCCATTGGAGCCAAAACCTATTCTCTGATCTTCTCTCACTCAACGAGTCACTTAACAGGTCATCATGGGACTTAACGACTCGTTCCTCAATCTGTGAAGTATCCTGTAAATCAACATTTTCTCTACCACTGCACACTTAACGGGTCACTCAATGATCCGTCAAGTGACTTAACGGGTCACCTGACGACTCGTTTTGTGACTTGTGCAGATTTTCCTGTTTTCTTTCTTTCAGTCCTTGGATCTGAGCTTAGGGAGTTTTGGGTGTTATAGGTACACCACCTTTAAGCACAGTAGATGGCATACGGTTAACTAAGAAATAAGTTTTAGAGACTGGATCTGCCCAAAACTGTTTAGGGACCTTCATATGAAATAAAAGTGTCATTGTTGTATCAAGTAAATGCTTATATTTCCTCTCAACAACTCCATTTTGAGAAGTTATATCAATATAAGATGATTGGTGAAGAATCCCTTGTTGTCTCATGTAAGAATGAAATGATTCTGACATATACTCTTTAATATTATCACTCCTTAGTATGCGTTGTTTGGGAGTTTGTTGGGTATAAAACTCACACGCAAGTGCACATGGTCGAACAAGTAGTAAAGTGGCTTAAATAAGCCAAGTATCGATCCCACAGGAACTGGGATGAAGTGCAATCTGCTCAAGTGTGCTCTATTTCAATTCTAACAATACAGACAACAGTGTAACCAAGAGTTTGATATTTTGTTTTATAATTTTTATGCTAAAGCTAAAACAACTATCTAATGTGAGTCTGAACTATGAATGAGAGCATGCTGAGGTTAAACGAACATGTAATGAAATTAATTATCGACATAATTTGGTTAGTCTTTTCCTCCAGTTGCTAGTCAAGAACTATTGCCAAGGAATTAAAACTCTCGTATTTAACCCCACTTAAGAATCATGAACCATCCACCTACATTTCTGTGAATAAATGCAATTCATGTTCTAGCCATTCAAACCTGGTTCCTAAATTGACTAATACGACTTTCAGGTATATTTCTATCCTGGAAGTAAATCAATTCTCAATTTTCCCAAACCAAGTAAAGATCATATCCTATTAATTCACAACTTTCCAATTTCTTGCTTTCTCGAGTGAAACCGGACTTTTTAGATGTACATTAACGTAGGCCACACATTAATGCAGTAAGAACAAGAATTAATAGAACAACCATGGAAGAAAAGATGAAAAACCAAAGAATCAATGATCACATTTCATTACAAGTGTTCATAACCTCAGCAAGAAGATGAATTAGCCACTCATTTGCGGATTAAACATCGTTAAATGAGTGTTAAAGATACAAGAAATTGAATACAAGGAGAAGGAAAGAGAGAAAAACCCTGATAATTTCGTCCCCTCAACTGCCTGTAACCCACGTTCTTGCTCCACCAAGTCAGAATATTGAAAAAATGAACCTAAGTGTTCTATTTATACTGGTGGGAATTTTTCCCGAAATAACGAGCAACGTGTCACGGAGTGCATCGCGGAGCACTGCCTCCGTGACACGCTACGGACGCGGACCTTCACTGGAACTGGTGGTCCAGGAAATAAAGCCCAACGTGGCACGGCGTGCAACGCGGAGCCAAGCCACTGTGCCACGGACCCATCGCGTACCCTCTCTGGAAATTGGGCGAAAATTCCCTATCCAGGAAGAAGGCCTCCGCGATGGCAGTGTGACACGGCTCCATCGCGGAGCCCCTTTATTTTATGCTTTCCAATGCCTTGTCCCTTGCTCGCATCCAAGTCCAACCCCGATATCCTCCAACATGCATTTTAGCTTCCCGAAATTACATTTTACCTGCAAAACAATACTAATCATGTTGGTTAGTATAAATTCACATTTTATTACGAATTACATGAGAATGTATACACATTGATAGATAAACAAGGCTAAAATTCCACATTTGAGTATCACTTGGGCATATAAATTTGCCCAAGATCATGTACAATAGTATCAAATTGGGTTTTAATTTCAACACAAAAGTTACAAAAGAGAGAGAGAGTACTTCAGAATGGTTTTTCATAAAATAAATTTAAGTTATTCGAGAAAAATCATCCACAAAAGTAGCAAAATACTTAAACCCAAATTTAGACACAACTAGACATGGTCAACATACATCAGGATGCACTAACTCGAATGTGATGTTAGGCATATTTACACACTTATTTATCATATTTTGCCCATATTTAATTATATTTTGAGTATATATAATGTGTGATTTCTTTGGTTTTGTATGATATTTATGGAAAAGAGGTAACACACATGATTAGATATTTGCAAGATGAAAAGTGATGGATTTTGATTTATTTGGTACTTAAAACAACACTTGTTGCAAAATTGGACTCAAAAGGAACAAGTGTCACAACTAAAGGGAGGTTGGAATCGTGCAACACCTCCATTGCATTGAGCTGCGCGACGCAGAGCAATGCCACTGCGATGGACCGCGCAACATGGACCCCTGTTGCCCGACTCAACTCCTGAAAAGTTGAATCCCAGTCCAAGTAGGAAAAGATGCAGACTTATTCTACTACTATAAATATAATTGTGAAGAGAAACATCAAGTTATTGTGACTCTATTTAGCTTTCAAAATTTGTCAAATAATTTCATACTATTTCAAGTAATCATCATGACTTCTTATAAATATTATGTTATTGTTTCTTCAAGCATGAGCGGCTAATTTCTATAGCTAGAATTGTGGGAATATGATGGGCTACAGAAGTAGGCAAATAAAATAGTGATTCTTGAATGGTAAATTGAGTGAATTGTTATTCTATTTATTTTAATTAGTTTTAGTGGTTGCAAACGTTGAAATGTGCATGTATCAACAATTTGCTTGACCAAAGAGGTTGAAGTTAGGAAAAAAAATAACAATGAAAATTTGAGGCAACCAACCCTCATCTAATTAACTCGAGTTTTAACCGAGGATAGTCAATCCAATACATATAACGAGGGCAAAATTTTAACACCTAAAATCCAAGAGAATTTAGAGTGAAATTTGTTTATGTAGGTTGAGAGCCGTTAGATGAGCTTAATCATCAATCTTACATAAAATTTACCAGGATTGATCACTAATAAAATAAGCCTACTATATTATAAAATTATGGGGAATACAGTCTTAGTTTCTTCTCATAAATTTGATACAAACAAACTCAACTTAAAATATTTTTTCTCTTATTGCGACCCCCCTCCGAAATACTAACCACCAGTTGATTTACTCACTGTTAACATATTATTTTTGACCGATTCCCTATGAGTTTGACCCCAATATAGTTAGATTACTATATTTATTAGCAACCTCTTTATACTCTATTGCAAGATGTAATTTGGGCATGATCAGAATACAAATTTCGCTCGTTTATTGACTCTAGGACCTAACAAGCTACAATGATGTATTATGAACCGATAGGACTCATACTCTAATGAAGAAACACTCTAGAACTGAGGACAGAACTTCTTTAAGGTAGGTAGAAAAGGATTTCCTAAGTGGCAATATGCTTCCAATGGAAACATGACACTAGAGCAGGCAATAGACTGAGATACCCATTCATCAAGGATATAAAGATCGTCAGGTACATGTCCTTTACCAATAATATGTTTCATCATAAGATCCTGAAATAAATAATAATCAGAAAAGAATAAGATGAAACGATTTAGATCTTTGGTAAATCTATTCACAAAGATCAAATTAAAGGAAAATTTTAGTAGACTTAATACAGATGACAGGATAATAGAGTGGGCTGGTTCAACTGTCCCAAATCTAGTAGCATTGTAGGTTGACCCATCAACTGGTCACAAAAAAGGGTGTTATGTTGGGACGAAAGCTAACAAAGGTGTTAGAATTACCTATCATGTTGTTTGTAGTACCAGAATCATTCTTTCATTTGTTTGAGGCAAATACAAGACATGTTTTACCTGACTCAGCAACAACAACTAAAGTAGATTCCTTTAGTGATTCCTCAAACTAAGAAAATTTAGCAAACTTCCTCAGCTGAGACAAGAATTGTTTTACCAAAATATGGGCTAGGAGTAGCTGCATAATTAACCTTTCCTCGAACGTCATCTTGATTACAATTCTGCATTTTCTTATAGTTTCACTTCCAGTGACAAGGCTCATGGCAATAGTGACAAATATCCTTGTTGGAATCTTTTGTAGATATCATAGTCTTATTTCTTCCTCCCTTGTAATTAGTTCTTCTTCCCAGATCAGTGCCTCCTTCTAAACAACAAGAATATTTTGTCGAACACATGCCACATTCTCTGTGTAATACCCTGAAACTTTCCTAGACTAAATTTAGACGTTGCATAAAAACTATAGAAAAATTAGAAAATTTTCTATCTCAAACGACCCCCACAACGGACTGTTGGTGGAACCAACGGACCATTGTAAAGGATCATGGGTTACAACAGGTTCCTTCCAGGGAGAAACAACGAGGAAGAGGATGACCCATTGAACCTAACAATGAGCCATCCTATCGTCCATTGAATCCCGAGTTCAGAGGATTGTCGGACCTTTCCCTAAGACAACGAGAGGGAACAACGACCCTTGGGTACTACCAACGAGCTATTGCTACCACTTGTCGTCCAGTTCTAGACCCCGGCAGTGTGGACCATGAGTGGATACAACGACCCATTGGTTCTTCCAACGAGTCGTTGTGATGACTCGTTGCCTCCATGCCTAGTTGTCCTACCTGTTCTAATGGAAGGTGTCAACGGACCTTCCTTTGTTCCAACGAATCATTGTATCCTCCCGTGGGTCTTTCCAGTGAAGTCAGCTTTAGAAACCAGAACCAACGACAGCTTTCAATGGGCCATTGTTTGAACCAATGACCCATCTTGAGTTCCGTTGTTCAGGGTCGGGCAGTTTTCAGTTCTTTCTGCCAGGGGTATTTTAGTATTTTTCCATCTTTTTAAACTTGAAATCACATCATTTTGGGTTCATATAGGAGGGTATTAAAGTGTTAGAATGACCCATTTCCTCTCAACTCCCTCAAGAACAGAATGTAAGAACTTCTCTGAAAGCACAGAGTAGGAGCAAGGGTTTGATATTCTTCCCAGTTCTTCTCAGGAATTTTCACTAGGGTTTCTTCTACAGGTATGTGGAAATTCAGTAAGGAGATTGTTCTCCCCTTGCGTCCCCCAAAATTCTCTCTTTTTCCACTTTCAGTCCTAGCCCTGAGATTGCAAATTTAAAGATATTGTTATCGTTCTTTGATTAATTCATGTGGAATCCTATCCTATGTTAATTGTAGCTATTTTCCACCAGTTTTTAACTAAGATGATTCTTGTTCCAATGAATTAGAAATTTAGCCCTAGATCTTGAAAAGTCGAAAACTAGAATCCTGTTTAAGCATTGAATTTTTGAGAATTGCTTGCATCTGTCAGAGTTAGGGGCTCCTATAATAATTGTATGTGTTAGAAACTCAGTTACATGTATGTTAGTTAGATTCAGTCAGAAAGTCTATATACTCTGTATTTTTCAAAATTGTCAGTTCAATTTCTGTCAAAATACTAGAATATCCAGTGTTAGTCAGAAATGTCAGCTGATCAGTTTGACCATAGAAATTCTCGAGGTGTCAGTGGTGCCTCTCGGTTATTAGAATCAGACTCATATTATAGTTTATTGGTCCATTAGGCGGTCATTACATTTCATTTATATACATTTACATCTCTGACCAGCCCCAAGACCCCAGTTCAATTTACAATTTGTTCTTAGACGGTTACGACGTTTCCAGCTAAGCAGCTCTGACTAGTCTAGAACCCAGTTTCAGAATCTGGTCCAATAAGACTCTCAGGGTAATTTCAGTTATATGTCCCTGACTAGTCTTGGACCCCAGTTTTGAGCTATCAGCCTAGCAGTTCAGTATAGGTTTCTAGTGGGAGAAGGACTTAGCACCGAGCGGACTGGGGTTCCAGCGTAGGTTAAAGTTACAGATTATTGGCCTAATTGACCCCAGCCTTTTGTGATCACCCAGTTCATGCATTTATACCCTGGTAAGGTATATTGGGTCCTACTGGTGGGGTGTATACATTGGACTCCACATCTAGCTCACGTGGTTATATGTCGGTTATAGACGTTCCCACTAGTCAATCCAGTCCTGTTTTAGAATAAGCAGCTCAGTTTAGTTTCAGCTCTAGCAACTCAGCTCAGTTTAGTATAGTATCTCAGACTCAGAACTTTCAGACTTAGGGCATGTCTTTGACCACCATATAGGGTCATCTTAACCATCTCAGTTTACTTCAGATTGTTCAGTTCAGTTTATCAGTTGGTCATTGCATGTCTTTTCAGTTCAGTCATCTATATATTTATCATTATGCTTCTCTCACTTACTCAGTACATTCAAAGTACTGCACATACTTTTATGCTGTATCATTTTATGATACAACCGCAGGTTCTCAAACCCAGCGCCGATAGTCAATTTCGTTCGGATCTCTCTATCAGCAGCAGCAGTGTGAGTCCTTATATTTTGAGGGCGTTATTTCATTCATTTCAGTTTTATTTATCATTATCAGTTAGAATTAGAGTTAGCTGGGGGCTTATCCCAGCAACTCCTCTGTTAGATGGCTTTCAGACACAGACTTGATTTCAGATTCTTAGATATTTTAAATCTCTATATTCAGTTTTTTTAATTTTTTCTAAATGCTATTATGTATTATTCTAATTTTTTGTTGTGCATGATTACTCAAAAGACCAGTGTATGATAGACCAGGGGTTGACTTGGGCCACTTGTGGCTTCAAGTACCATGTTACGTCCAGGGTATAGGCTCAGGGTGTGACACTCTGTATATAGCACCCTACCGAAGACATCTTTAAGAGATCTAATTTCAGAGCTAGAAAGAATTTGAGATTTAGTCGTCTAAAATTCAGAAGGGGGAGCGGCTAAAAAACTCATTATAGCTATTTATTCTCTTTGAATTTGTTCCACCTTAATATCGGTACTCAATGGCAAAAATATATTTAATTCCTTATAAGTATATTCAAAAAGCAGCGAGAGATTTATCCCCTTTCTTAGCATGATAAAAACTTTCACATATCATAAATAAAGGATATATTTCCTTTATCAAAATATAAAAACTCTAGATAGTCTCTTAGTTCTTTGACAAATTCACGATGAGTAATCAAACCAACAACTTCACTATCAATAGAGTTTCTAATTTTCAAGAATAATCTTGCATCATCTCTCATACAAGCCTTTTTTTATTTCATCAGTAAGAGGTTCTTAAACTAAATGGTCATATTTTTTAACACTGCGTAGATACACCCGGATAGTCTCACTCCATTCTAAATAATTAGAACCATTTAATTTATGTATAGTGATTCAAGACATGGCTGGAATAATTTCAGTCACAACATTCTTAGTTTCAAATATTTTCACCAATATTTAGACTGCCAAGATTTTTATCAAGTTCACAGTGGAATAGAAATAAAAATGCAGCAAAACAAATCAACAATGTCCAAAATAATTTCACAATTGAAGAATGAAACTTTGACCCAAAAGAGACCCCCTAACAACTTTGATTTAAAACTGAAATACCAGAAAAGCAAAAGAAATCGAACAAAGAATGGAATCAATGCATCTAAAACCTGAGAACAATCTCCGAAGAAGCAGGTCGGAAATTAGTAGTTGTATTCTCCTGGTGACACAGAACAGTCCTATTTTAGGGTGAACCCTAATATCAAAATCTTTTTTTTTAAATTAGGAGAAAAATGTTCTAACTTTGTAAAATCTTAAGCCTTACGGATCTCTACCATGTAACCAAAGGTAAAAGAATTCTTGATATCTTATTCCACGATCAATAAGTATAAATACATATACATAGGGTCCTAACTATGGAAAGAATTTAAAAAAATCCTATAGATGTGGTATGAATCCCTACAATTATGCTATAAATATGATATCAATCCATACAATTATGCTGTAGGTATGATATCAATCTCTACAACTATGCTATCTATGTATAAGACAAGGAACATGGCTACATCCATTCTTTAACACTCTCCTCAAGCTAGAGCATAGATAACTAACTCGATTTCATTCAACACTTTTATAAGCAAATCAGTCAGTTGTTCTCCTGTCTTCATGTAACTTGTGAAAATCAAGTTTTCCAAATCTTCTCATAAATAAAGTGACAATCAACCTCAATAGTTTCTTCCTTTCATTACACCAGATTTGATGCAATATGAGGAGCAGCTTAATTATCACACCAAACTGGTGTAGTATGCTTTAACCCAATTTTCATGAGAAGGTGGTGTATCCATATAATATCCCATGTAGTATGTGTCATCACTCTATACTCAGATTCTGCACTGGATTGTGATATAATATTTTGTTTCTTACTTCTCCATGATATCAAATTTCCACCTACAAAGATATAATAGCCGGCAGTAGACCTTCTATCAATCTTGCAAGAATAATTGTGCATTAATTCTCATTCAAGTCTTTTTTTGTTTCATTAGTTGAAGGTTTTTGAATTAAATGACCATCTTTTTCGGTGCTTCATAGATACACCCGAATAGTCTTACTCCATTTCAAATAATTGAAATCATTCAATTTATGTTCAGTGATTCAAGATATGGTTGAAATAATTTCAGTCACAACATTCCCAGTTTTAGACATTTTCACCAATACTTAGCTGCCAAGCTAAGTGCATAGCGGAACAGAAATAAAAATACAACAAAACAGATCAACAATGTCTAAAATAATTTCAGAATTGAAGAATGAAATTTCGACCCAAAAGAGACTCCCAACATCTTTGACTCAAAAGTGAAATGCCAGAAAGCAAAAGAAATCAAACAGAGAATGAAACGAACACACTTGAAACCTGAGAATAGTCTCTGAGAAAAACAGGTCGAAAATTACCAGTTGTGTTCTCCTGGTGACACAAACCAGTCACTCTTTTAGGGTGACCCAAATATCAAAATCTTTTTTTTTAACCGGGAGAAAAAGGTTGTAACTTTGTAAAAATCTTGAGCCCTATGGCTCTAATACAATGTAAAGATATGGCACTTGGACAAATCCCAAATCCGTATAAGCAAATCGTCAGTCCATTCATCAACTAATGTGGGACTCTAAACCATTCTAACAAATATGAAATCAATATGCATGTTAATCAAATGATAAAATGAAGATGTAATTCATAATGTCAAATGGTATGGTAACACAAAATATATACAAGTTTATCTACAAAGTATTTATGTCACGATGAATGAACATATGAAAGTTGTGGGGCTTGCTCGAAATATACAAAAAGAAATGAAAATGTAATACGTGACTCATGATCTCAAAGTGGGCGTATCAAATAACTAGGAAAGATGTAGGATCCTAGCTCACATGCGGACTATCCTGCTGTTGATAAACTCTCAAATCTGACATCATAAAAATGATGCTCGACTATTAAAATACTCCGTATGCCTCATAGCTATATCACCTCACGACAGGGAAAAAGTTATACATATAAAATATATTAAAATACATAAGAGAGTGTTAAGGTAAACGGTTTAAATTCAAATGAAATCGATAAATTTATGTAAGCATATTAAGTTTAAATGAAATTAATTATCTCAAGTATGTATCTCGGTTCATCAAGTATTAATGTAAGCACAAAAATATTCTCTAACATAGTTATATTCTTAAAAGTGTGACGAGCAACATTAAACCATAATCTCAAAGCCTGCATCTAAGTGTATCACAATCATAAGTGATGAAATACATCGGGTACCATCCGCGATGACTGATATACTCTCCCTGCAAATAAGCTATAAAAAATTCAGGTAATAGTGATATAATGCATCAGGATACCATGATTGACGTATTTAATTTTGCCCAACTGCTGGGCTAGTAATGCATCAAGGAACCAAGAGGTTTGATCTACTTTCAAATTGGATAGAAAAAACGTATTTCATCAAAATTATGACTTGTAGCAAAATATCATTCTTTTTGTGATATATCAAAGATCCAAGAAGTCCAATATAACCCAACAGATAGGCAACACATAATTGTCATTGCACTGTTTATTTTAGTTCATAACATTTTAGCCGAATCTTTTTTTTTCCCCTTCAATTAACTAGTTCTTCTCATTACTTTGATGAAAACAGGAGGAATTAAGGAGGTGCAATGATCAGGAGCGAAGCTATAGTTATGGTTTAAATCATGTATTTTATCTTACAATATTTATTAGATATGTATATAATTATTATGTTAAGATTCTGTAACTTAGAAGGACGAGAATTTCAAGCTCATAAGCTTGAAATCTTGGTGTCGCTTTTGATGGTAATATTATTCAAAATATTCAATGAATTTTGAAATCAATAATTCATGAGAAATATCCAATAATGCAGTGCGTTGCACAATAACACAAGCACAGTATAAGATACATAAACACTTTTTATAAAACTTAAAACTCACAAAATAGGCGATTTTATTATTTTAAATCAAATTATGAAGTAAATCATGTAAGGTTGTTTCACACGTGCATGAAATCCCATTTTATTCACTAGTTCCAAAGCATGAAGTAGCATGAAAGTTCACCAGATAATTTAGATGTCGACATACCTCAATGTAGACTTTATATTACCAATTATTAGCTCCAAATGTCTAATTGACAATCAAACTTCTCCAACAAAACAAAACTACATTGCATATTAAATATTCATCAATAACGACCTACAAAATCAGTTTATTCAACTAAGTGTCTTACACTTGGGATTAATTTCAACAATTCCATAATTCTTCTATTTTGATGAAATCTTAGTTAATCACCTTCAATCTGTATTCAAAAACTTCTCATCACAAATAACTCATAATAATTTCAATTTCATCGTCGTTGTATTTTTCCATTTATATCCATATCTATTTAAGATGTGATGGTTGTGATGTTGATAGATAATTAACGATGACAAAGATTGATAATTGTGATGAATGATAGTGATAACGAATAACTGACCAATAGTTTCGGGAGTAGTACAAGATTGATACGTGAGAATTTGGAGACTGCTCTTTCAGTATCAAAGCTAGTTGGATAGCTGATTGCATTGATCGTACAATCTCACACCCTCAGAAGCTAGAGGCTTTTCTCGATTTTTTGGTAGGTGAGAAAGAGATGAATAGAACTTACTATAATATGGATTAGTTAGATAAATTTCCGGCTGATATACTCATTTAAGTTACCAATTAGTAAAATGGTCTTCTATTATTTTTCCATTTCAAAATTATTTCTTTTACTCTTCTTCTTCTTTCACTCTCGATCTATCTCCTATGCACATGATTGTGAGTTATTAAAGTCCCTCGTCTCTTTTTGGTGAATTCAATAATTTCTTTAAAATTTTAGAGAAAGGTGGTATTAAAGTTTGAAAAAAAAAATTGTAATGCTCAAGTTAAATTCAATTAGGTTGTTTGTAATTAATAAAAGATGAGAATTAATCTCATATAATTAATTAAATTTTATCACAAGTAAATTAGGATTGGGTCATTTTACTAAGAAAAAATGCTTATAACTTTTTAAATTAGATAGATGTTGTAAAATATGAGTAATGTAGAATAATATTAAATAAGATATATTGGATAAGAAATATAAAAAGAAGGAGAGAACTTTTCTTCTATTTAGTGTCTACTTCATGAGCCAAAGTTCTCTATTTATAGTTATAAAGATATATCCTCAGATACAAGAATGAAAAGGATGATGTTGTATATTGTGAAGATATATTTTAATGTAAGCAAATTCATGTATGTGATTTAAATGGACAATCCACTTCTATTCTCATCCATTGTATTCATGCCACTCCCCCTTGAACGTCTATAGGTAACGTGTCTTATTAAAACCTTACTAAGAAAAATCTTGTGGAAAAAAATCTCTAGTGAAGGAAAAGGAGTACACATCTTTAATACGCCTTGAGTGGTGCCTCATTAAGAATCTTACCAGGAAAGCCCAATAGGGACAAAACCGGGGTTAAATAAAAAAGAGTACAACGCGTATTTCATTCTCCTTGATGAAAACTTTACTTGATATCTCGGAGATGATGCATTCTAATTTTATATCTCAGCTTCTCAAGTGTTGATGTTGGCAATGTCTTGGTGAAAAAATCCACAAGATTATCACTCGAATGGATCTGTTGAACATCTATCTCACCATTTTATTGAAGATCATGTGTGAAAAAAGAATTTTGGTGAAATGTGCATCGTTCGATCACCTTTGATGTGTCCTCCCTATAATTGAGCATTGTAGGAAGTATTATCTTCATATAATGCTGTTGAAATCTTTATTTGTAAAGAAAGATCACATAATTAAAGAACATGTTGAGTCATTGATCTCGATCATACACACTCTTGGCTGGCTTCATGAATGACTATTATCTCAGTATGATTTGAAGATGTAACAGATAGAGTTTATTTTGTTGATCGTCGTGATATAGTTGTATCTCCATAGGTAAATAAATAGTCTGTTTGAGATCGAACTTAACGTGGATCAAACAAATAACTTTCATCTGCATAACCAATTATTTTTGAATTGAAATCATTAGAATAAAATAATACCATATCAATAGTTTCTCGGAGGTATATATTTGAAAATATGCTTAACACTGTTCCAATGACTTTTTGTTAGTGAGAAGCTGAATTTTGATAATCAGCTCACTGCAAAAGCTATATCTAGCCTTGTGTTATTAGAAAGATACATTAGTGCCCCAATTTCACTAAGATATAGGGTTTCATTAAGGAGTTCTTCATCTTCTTCCTGAGGTCAAAATGAATCTTTATTGATATCAAGTGATCTCACAATCATCGGAGTGCTCAACGGATGTGCAATATCCATATAAAACCGCTTTAGTATATTTTTGACGTGTGTAGACTGATGGACATATATTTCATTCTTTAATGATCAATTTGTAGGCCAAGACAAGATTATATTCCCAAGATTTTTTATTTCAAACTCTTTCTTTAAATATTCTGTTGCTTTTGAAAGTTTTTCAGTAGTTCTAATGATATTTAAATCATCAACATAAATAGTTGTGATAAAAAAATTAGTTCTAGACCTTCTAACAAAAACACGGGAGAAAATAGGATCATTTTTGTATCCTCCTTTTAGAAAATATTCGCTAAGGTGATTGTACCACATTTTTTCTGATTATTTCAATCCGTATAAGAATTTCAGAAATTTTATTGAATAAGTTTTTTAAGAGCCTTTGTATGCTTCAGACATTTTGATTCTTTTAGAAATCTTCATAAAAATTTCATTGTCTGTTGAGCCATATAAATAGGTTGTGACAACATCAATCAAACGCATGTCAAGTTTTTCATGCACCGCCAGACTTATCAGATATCTGAAAATGATTGCATATGTCTCCATATAATCTGTTATACCCCGTAGAATTTCCGGCACCTAAATGACCTATTCGCATGTTGGTTAAGCATATTTGAAGGCCATACGTGCTGGAGAAAGGCCCGGGAAAAGATCGGACGAGAAACCTGCCGAACCATTGCGGAAGGAGCCGAGGCAGAACCCCTCCGCGATGGCAGCGTGTCACGGAGGAGAGGCCTCCGCGTTGGCTCCGTGACATGTTGGCCTTGTCCAGGCCCAAGTATATAAAGCCCCACTTCGGTTTTAAATGATAAAAACATATTATAACTTCCAGAGAACAGAGAGCAAACGCAGAGAAAGAAAAAGGATCGAAGAAATAATATAATTTTCGTCCGATTACGCTGCTAAACGTTGTCCAAACTCAAATTAACTCCAGATACTGAGGTATTTAGCAGCAGAGAGCATTCCTATGGATTCAGTTTTGTGAAATACGGCCGACGAATCGTCGAGCCACCGAGCTAAGGTAAGTGAAATTGCTCTAAATTAGTGTCTATGTGTTCCTAGCTGTGAAGTGAATATTTCTCCCTTCTGGACCGCTGAAAAATAGCGAGTTTTCGACCGTCTTTCAATAAGCCTAAGTTTAGGCTATAAACTATAACGAAAGTGACGTTGTCTTTTAAAGTAAAGTTGAATTTAGTATTGATTGACATGGTTATGAATGCAGTTGGGAGAAAATAGTTGAAGTACCGGCTGAGTCTCGTTCGACAGACGAATAGTTCAAGGATAAGGTATGTAAAGTTAGTTTCCTCGGCAAGTTAGTAATCTTGGTACAGTACAGTAATTTAAAGGCCGATAGAATATTCAGAAGCCATGTTGACGTTTATTATGAATGATGGTACGATACTAGCAATGTTATGTTATGTTCAGCGCGAGACTTGCTAGCACGATATAAAATTTAATACAAGTATTAGAGACTGCACAACATGCTCAGTATGTGATATAATGCGGAATGTTAGGGTATCATTGTATTCAGTTAAAGTCCAGTAAAGCAATGTAATATCTGTAGGACATCTCAGAGATAGAACGACAAGTTAAAATGAAGTTAGAAAGCATATTAGAACTAGTAAATCATGTTACTATAGAAACTCAGTATACAGCATGATGTTCAGCAGAAATACTATATCCTGTTCAGTATTAGCCCCCGAACAGTCTGGCGGGAGATTATATTCATATGTATATATTTACCAGCCTCATCACGTATTAAATACGTACAGATTACTATCACTAGCTCAGCATGTAATATATACGATACTTCACCCCTATTAGCCTCAGCATGTGAGATATGCAGACAGTATTGCTAGTTGAGACCGTTGTATTGTTTGGGGTTGGACTACCTAGCATCCATGACCGCCCCAGGGTTGATAGCTGTATCGACTCGTCCGCCAGAGGACGAGGATACGTCGCTCTACGGAGTGGCATGCCATCCCACAGGGGACGAAGATGGGATGCCAGTTTTCCCCATATTATGCCTTGGTCGGCTTTGATACACCCCTGTCGAGCGGATACGCCCGGGTGTTGATTCAGGAGTCCTTCGGACTCAGGTACAGTTATAGTCAGGGGCTCAGCGAGCCCAAGTGCATACCCAGGGGACCGGCAGGATGCTTACAGGGGTTATAGGAGATGGGATAACCGGGGTAGGGGTGTAGATTCCGTGTTGGTTGTACCTCCCGGCTTATGGGGGCCGGGTAAGGTTTGTGTGTGCTATGTTATGTTATGTTATGTTATTCCATGTGACGTTAGATACAAGTAGATCAGCAGTAGAGTGATACGTCTCCAGGTACGACCCCTATTTTCTTCCCAGTATATATATGAGAGAAGGTATGACTCACATTATTAGACAGTTAATCTATTTCTTCTTACTTCAGTTTCATCAGTTACATTGTTGTTTTCTAGATTTTGCTTTCAGTTATTGCTTTACATACTCAGTACTAGTGGTACTGACGCCCGGTGGGGCGCTGCATTACTTGCCTGCAGGTACTCATAGACGAGCAGGCGATACCACGTGATTCCTGTCAGCGATCGAGTATTCAGCTCCTGTTATCCGGAGACTGAATTCCAGAGGTGTATTTCATTTTCTTTTGGTTGTATAGTACGGGTAGGTCGGGGCCCTGTCCCGATCATTTCTATTACTATTCCTAGAGGCTTGCAGTCTGTTTATATTTCCCTGTGGTCAGATGAGCCGGTCGTGTGAGGCCGGCAGTTGTATAGCTGTTAGTACTCTTTCTTTCTTTTATGTTGGCCGTGTGGGGCCATAGTTTGCCAGTAGTGGTGACCTTGCCGGTCACGTAGCTTTCTAGTACTTCAGAATTGAGTTATAGATAACTAGACAGCGTGGTGGCCTTGTCGGCCCGCATAGGTTTCCCTGAATTGATATGTTTCTAGTCAGCTGTTAGTACAGGTACAGGAGGCTATAGGCCAATGGGCCGGGGGCTGTGTTTACAGCCGTTATATAGCCCTTTGTTTTCAGAATTATGAGTTAGAGCCATCCAGGCACCAGATGTGCCCAGGCTTAGCAGTCCAGCAGTTCAGGTCCTAATAGGGCACCAGGTGCCAGTCATACCCCCCAAGGCGGGGTGTGACATAATCAAACTCCAAATTTTGAAAAAATCCTTGTGTCACAAGTTGTGCTTTATATCTAAGACTTCATTTTTCTCATTACATTTTCGCACAAAGATCCATTTGTATCCTATTGCTTTACACCTTCAAGTATAGGTCCAAAAGCTTTACGTTTTTCAAGTGAAGATAATTCTACTTCAATGGCGACTTCCCATTTCGGCTAATCGCTCCCCCTTATATATTTATCAGTAGACTCCGGTTCAAGATTCTAATCATCTTGCATAACTTTGATAGAAACATTATATGCAAAGAAACTAAAGATATCAACATCGTTTCGATTCCATCTTCGTGGAAATATAACTTATTGAGATTTCTTCATTATTATGTTTTTCAGGAAAGTAGAATTTTTCTGACGAGATCTTATCAGTTATTATGCCTTAAGGCTCTTATGAGTAACATCATCCTTTTGATCGGCTTGATCTTTGTTCATTTCCTTTTTTCAAGGATTTTTTTTGAACCGATAGGTCTACCACACTTCATGTGTGTTTTAGACTCATCTGCACAATTATATTATTTTGGCGGGACATCAACTCAACTTGGTGTATTTGCAGCTAGAATAGTAATTTAGTAACCTTTGGAAGGTTAGTAAATATATCTGAAAACTGATTTGCTTTATTTTGAAAATAAATGATCTTTTAAACCTCTTATTCACGCTGATTTGTATGAGGATCTAAATAAGATAGTGATAGTGCGCTCCAGTCTATCTCTTTTTATTTCTTCTTATTTTCTCCTCTTAATAATAGAAAAACTAACTCATCAAAGTGACAATCAGCAAATTTGACAGTAAACAAGTCTCCTATCATGGATTTCAGATATTGGATAATAGACAGAGATTCATAACCAGCATATATTTCCAACCTTCTTTGGAGACCTCATCTTTGTGTGTTTAGGTGGAGGAATTGGAACATATACCGCACAAACAAAAATTCTAAGATGGAAAATATTTGGATCCTGACTAAAAGCAAATTATAATTAGGAGTTTTTATGATAACTTGTTGGCCTTATGCGTACAAGAATAACTGCATGCAAAATGACATGTCCCCACACTGAAAAGAGAAGTTTGTTTTTCATAAGCAACAGTCGAACTATCAACAAGAGCCGCTTAATGAATCATTTTGTTAGATCATTTTAAGTATGAATATGAGCCACATTATGCTCAATTGTTATCCCAACTGCCTTACAATAATCATTACAAGTCTAAGATGTAAACTCACCATCATTATTAAGATGAATTGTCTTAATTGCATAGTCTGAAAATTATGCTCTTAATCTTATTATTTGTCCAGCAACCTTGCAAATACCATATTACGATTTGATAACAAGCACGCATGCGATCACCTTGTAGATGCATCTATCAGAATTATATAATACTTGAATGGTCCACATGAAGCATGAATGGGTCCACATATATCACCCTGTTTATATTTCAGAAATGCAAGGGATTCAATCCCAACTTTTTTTGCTCATGGTTTAATAACCAATATTCCTTGGGAACAAGCAGCACAAGAGAATTTCTTAAATTGAAAAATCTTCTGTTACTCTATCTAGTATTCTATATGTGTTCCTCGAGTTAGTGAGCTAATCAAAACTATATGTTCAAAAGCTCAAAGCTCAAGGTACTCTATACATCATAGAGTTATCAAGATGTATCATAACCTGAAGCAGCACTATTGGTGGAGCAGAATGAAGAGGGACATTGTTGAACATGTTGCCCAATGCCTAAACTGTCAGCAGATGAAATATGAGCATCAGAAACCTGAGGAAATACTCCATAAAATGCCTATTCCAAAGTGGAAGTGGGAGCGGATAGCTATCGATTTCGTGGTTGGCCTTCCGAAGATGTTGAGAAAGTTTGACTCCATTTGGGTTATTATTGACAGTCTACCCATTTCTTGCCTATTTAGATGGCTCACAATGTAGAGAGATTGGAAAAACTATATGTGAAAGAGGTGATTCAGTTGCACGGGGTGTCAGTATCAATTGTCTCAGATAGAGGTATGTTGTTCACTTTCCACTTTTGAAGAACCTTGCAGGCTGAACTAGGTACCAAATTGGATTTGAGTACAGCCTTCCATAGCAGATGGATGGACAGTCGAAGAGGACAATTCAGGTGTTGGAGGACATGCTTTGGGCATGTGTGATCGATTTTAGGGGCTATTGGGATAAGTTCTTACCTTTGGAGGAATTTGCATACAATAACAACTATCACTCAAGCATTGGCATGGCACTATTTCAGGCTCTATATGAAAGAAAATACAGATCCCTTATCGACTAGTTCAATGCATTTGAAGTGAGACCCTGGGGCACTAATTTGTTAAAGGAGTCCTTGAAGAAAGTCGGAGTAATTCAGAAACGACTATGGCTTCTCAAAACAGGAAGAAGCAGTATGCAGATAGAAAGGTGAGTGATATGGAGTTCATGGTGGGAGAGCAAATTTTGATCAAGGTTTCCCCCATGAAGGGAGTGATGAGATTTGAAAAGCAGGGCAAGCTTAGCCTGAGGTACATCGGGCGTTCGAGATTCTTTGACGTGTGGGAGAGGTAGCTTATGAACTGGCCCTACGGCCAGGTTTTTCCAGAGTACACCCGACATTTCATGTTCCTATGCTAAATAAATACCATGGGGATGGGTCTTATATCATTCGATGGGATTCAGTGCTTCTTGACAAGAACCTATCTTACAAGGAAGAGCTTGTGGCTATACTAGATAGGGAGGTCCACAAGTTAAGATCAAAGGATATCGTGACGGTAAAGTCCAACGAAAGAATTGTCCCATAGTGGAAGCCACTTGGGAGACCGAAGTAAATATGTGAGAGAATACCCATAGTTGTTTGTGGAATCAGGTATTTTCCTTTCCTTACTTCCTTGGGCCATTCGAGAATGAACGATATTTTAATTGGTATCTGATATAATGACCTGTCCATCATTATGGGAAGTAAGTCAACAATATCCTATCTCGCTTAAGTGTAGGTGAAAAGTGTTAGGTGAGGATTCAATTTGAATCTAGGATTGAGTAATGGAATGTGTGCACGTAAAGTGGGCTACGGTTAATGGGGGACCACTGTAGCGATGATAATTCCATTGCAGCGAGACCGTCATGATGGTTGAAGGTCCGCCATAGCGGGGTCAAAAAAATAACCATCGGGTCCGTCGTGGCATGGCTCTGGCCACCGTAGCGGGTCTACTGTAGGAGAAATCTGACTACTGCAGGAGAAATCTGACTACTACAGGAGAAATCTAACCGTTGCAACAGACGACGGAAATGTAATACCCCGGAAGAGCCTAAAAATAGACCCGGGAGTTGAAGTTGGAAACTGCAGAAAAACCTAAAATTTTGCACCAGGACAACTCAAGGTACGAATCATGGTGAGGACCTACGACTCGTGACTCAAGTCGTGATGAAGTTCGGGAACCTGAGGTCATATCACGAGTGGTCCTACGAATCGTGATGCGTAGGTACGACTCGTGGTTAGGAGTCGGGGTGAAATTCTCTGTGGTGCCAGAATGAGTCATCACGGGTCATGCTATGACTCGTAGGATGTATCAACGAGTCGTGATGAGGAGTCCTGGTAAGTCGTAGTTGGCATGGATGGATGATACCACGACTGACAGTACGACCTGTAGGATAGTACTACAAGTCGTGGTATGCGAGTCGTGGCTAGTTTCGGAAGATTGAAAAAAAAATAGTGAGGTGACCACGAGTCGTGACTTCATGGTACGACTCGTGGTACGAGTCATGATCGGGGCCAGAACTATTTTCAAGGGAAATTTCACTAACGGAAAATTCGACTTTCCTATTCTTTTGGACCCTAAACCATGTCATTTTAGCTTCAGTTTTAGATGTTTTAGTGGGGGGTAATGGGTTATTTCCCTCATTCCTGTCACGCCCCACCTTGGGGGGTATGACTGGCACCTGGTGCCCTACTAAGTCCTGACCTGCTGAACTGTTAAGCCTGGACGCATCTGGCGCCTAGCTGGCTCTAACTCAAATTTCTGGAAATAAAGGGCTATATAGCAGCTGTAAATACAGCCCCCGGCCCATTGGTCTATAGCCTTCTGTACATGTATTACAGCTGACCAGAAACAAGGTAATTCAGGGGAACCTATGCGGGCCGACAAGGCCACCATGCTGTCTAGTTATCTACAACTCAAGCATAACATACTGAAAAGCTACGTGACCGGCAAGGTCACCACTACTGGTAAACTATGGCCCCACACGGCCATTACAAAAGAAAGTAGTAGTAAAGGCAACTATACAACTGCACGGCACCACATGACCGGCTCATTTGACCACAGGGAATATATACAGACTGCAAGCCTCTAGGAAGGATAATAGAAATGATCGGGACAGGGGCCTGACCTACCCATACTGTATAACAAAAGAAACTGAACTACACCTCTAGAAATTCAGTCTCCGGATGACAGGAGCTGAATACTCAACCGCTGATGGGGATCACGTGGTATCGCCTGCTCGGCTATGGGTACCTGCAGGCAAGTAATGCAGCGCCCCACTGGGCGTCAGTACCGCTGGTACTGAGTATGTAAAGCAACTGAAATAGTATAACTGAAAACAACATCTGAAAGCAGTAACATGACTAATCGAGCTGAAGTAGAAGGAATAACTTAACTATCTGATAATGTAAACCTCATCTACACTTAGTCTTTACTGGAAGGGACAAGAGTCATACCTGGAACATATCGTGCAACTGCTGATCTACTGGTATCTAGCATAACATGACATAACAGGAAATAACATAACATAGCACACACAAACCTTACCCGGCCCCCATAAGCCGGGAGGTACAACCACCACAGAATCTATACCCCTACCCCAGTCATCCCATCTCCTATAGTGGCTGTAAGCATCCTGCCGGCCCCAGGGTATGCACTTGGGCTCGCTAAGCCCCTGACTATAACTGCATCTGAGTTCGAAGGACTCCTGAATCTGCACCCGGGCGTATCCGCTCGACTGGGGTGTGTAAGGGCCGATCAAGGCACAAATATGGGGAAAAACTGACATCCCATCTTCGTCCCCTGGCGGGACGGCATGCCACTCCGTAGAGTTACGTATCCTCGTCCTCTGGTGGACGAGTCGATGCAACTATTAACCCTAGGCGGCCATGGATGCTAGGTGATCCAACCCCAAACAATACAATGGTCTCAACTGGTAATACTATCTGAGTATCTCGCATGCTGAGGCTAATAGGGGTAAAGTATCACCTATATTACATGCTGGCTAATAGTAGTAATCTGTACGTATTTAATATGTGCTGAGGCAGGTAAAGATATATAAATATGAATATAGTCTCCTGCCGGCTATACTGGGCAAATACTATATAAATAATGTTTCTACTGAAAGCTCTGCTGTTTACTAAGTTTCTGTATATACTATATGCTGGACCCGTGATAGAAATAAGTACATACTCCATACATGCTGAGGCTGCAAATACTATAGATGTATGTACGAATATAATCTTTCTGCTGAACTACACGGGATACTGGCTTTCTATAGTAACATGATTTACTACTCCTGACATGTTTTCTGAACTTTATTTTAGCCTGCTATTCTGTTTCTGAAGTACTTACGGATACTGTACTACTTCACGAGGCTTCAGCTAAACACAACAATATCTTAACATGGCATATTACATCATATACCGAGTATACTGGGCAATCTTAATCACTTACGTCTGAATCTATATCGTACGGATGGGTATCGTACACGTTACAACCCAAAACTTCTCATCTTGCACCAATATTCAAAATAACACAATAATCGATTTCTGAACATTCTACTGGTCTGTAATTTATTACACTATACTGATATTACTTAACTTGCCTAGGAAACTAACTTTACATACCTTATCTTTGAATATTCGTCCATCGGACGAGGCTCGGCCGGTACTTCAACTATTTTTCTCCCAACTGCATTCATAAATACGTCAATCAATACTAAATACAACATTATTGTAAAGAGCGACGTTACTTTCGATTTAATTTATAGCCTAAACTTAGGCTTATCGAAAGACGGTCAAAAACTCGCTATTTTCCAGCGGCCCAGAAGGGAGAATTATTTACTTCTCGGCTAGGAACACATAGACATTAATTTGGAGCAATTCTACTTACTTTAGTTCGACGGCTCGCCGATTCGTTGGCCATATTTCGCAAAACTAACTCCGTAGAAATGCTCTCTGCTGCTAAATACCTTGGTATCTAGGATTAATTTGGGTTTGGGCAGCGTTTGGCAGCGTAATCGGACGAAAATATTTAATTTTCCTTCGTTTCTCTCTGTTTGCTGCGTGTTCTGGAAATTTTCAGGTGTAATCTGATTTTGGACTGAAGTGGAGGCTTTATATACTTGGGCCTAGACACGGGCAACGTGTCACAGAGCCATCGCGGAGGCCTCACCTCCGTGACACGCTTCCATCGCGGAGGGGCTCTACCTCGGCTCCTCCCGCGATGGTTCGACAGGTTTCTCATCCGATCTTTTCCCGGGCCTTTCCCTAGCACGTATGGCTTTCAAATACGCTTAACCAACGTGCGATCAGGTCATCTAAGTGCCGGGAATTCTACGGGGTATAACATTCTCCCCCCCTTAGGAGCATTCGTCCCCGAATGTATACTGCTGTCTAGAGAGCTGTTCACTCTAGTTTTTGGGAAAATTTTGGCAGAGTTTCCCCTGTAATATGGACTATCGCAATGACCTGAAACGCAGAAAAAGTCCAATACAGGCACTGCACACAATATTCTACAATCCACTGGACAACTAAATATCACTTCTTTCTTTATCATTTACAACATACATACTAAAAAGTACTGTGTAAATAATGATACGGACATACCTGTCATCTGACTAGGCCTAAAATAAGTGAGGATATCTGGTTTTCATATCTTCTTCAGCCTCCCACGTCATTTCTTCCCGATTTCTGTTACGCCACAATACCTTGACAGATGCAACATCTTTAGTTCTCAGCCTGCGAATCTGTCTGTCTAAGATGGTTACGGGAACCTCTTCATAGGCTAACTCCTCTGTGACCTGAACATCCTGGACTGGAACTACTGTAGAAGGGTCCCCTACGAACTTTCTTAACATGGAAACGTGGAATACTGGGTGTACTGACGCTAATTCTGGAGGCAAGTTCAACTCGTATGCCACGCGGCCTATTTTTCACCGAATCTGATATGGCCCAATAAATCTGGGGCTAAGATTGCCTTTCTTGCCAAACCTCATTACCCCTTTCATCGGGGACACTTTCAGATATACCCAGTCGTTTACCGAAAATTCTAGATTTCTGCGCCGTCTATCTGCGTATGACTTCTGGCGGCTTTGAGCGGTCAGTAAACGTTCCCGGATAAGCTTTATCTTTTCTTCGGACTGCCGAACAATGTCTGGGCCAACTAATGCTGATTCTCCAATCTCAAACCAGCCCACCGGCGATCTACATTTTCGCCCGTATAATGCCTCGAAAGGCGCCATCTGAATAGCTGAATGGTAGCTGTTATTATAAGCAAATTCAATTAACGAAAGATGTTCATCCCAGCTACCCCCAAAATCTAACACACACGCTCGTAACATATCTTCGAGCATCTGAATTGTACGTTCGGCCTGCCCATCTGTTTGAGGATGGAATGCTGTGCTCAAATTAATCTGCGTCCCCAAACCTTTCTGAAACGATTGCCAGAATCTAGCTGTAAACTGTGCTCCCCTGTCTGAAATGATAGATACCGGCACGCCATGCAATCTAACTATTTCTCTGATATACAATTCGGCATAATCCTCAGCTGAGAAGGTAGCCCTTACTGGCAGGAAATGAGCTGATTTTGTCAGCCTATCAACTATTACCCAAAAGGAATCATTTATGCGTCTAGTACGGGGTAACCCTGTTACAAAATCCATATTTATTGCTTCCCATTTCCACGTAGGTATCATTATTTCTTGCGTCAAACCACCCGGTTTCTGGTGCTCTGCTTTCACCTGCTGACAATTAGCACATCTAGATACAAATTCAGCTATTTCAGTTTTCATACCTGGCCACCAATAGATGTCTCTGATGTCGTGGTACATTTTTGTCGCCCCGGATGAAGGGAATAGCGAGCGTAATGTACCTCGTGCATAATCTGCCCACGAAGGCCTGAGACGTTCGGGACACAAAGGTGGCCCTTGCAGCGTAGTACACCATCCTCGGTTATCTGAAAATCTGGCTCCTTACCCTTTTGAACTCTATCTCTGAGCTGGACTAAATCGGGATCCTCATACTGTCGTTCTTTTACCTCTGCAACTAACGATGATACTGCAGAATTCTGAATTACGGCCCCATTATCTCCTGTTTCCATTACTCGAACGGCTAGCCCAGCTAACTGATGAATTTCTTTAGCTAATTTCTATCTCTCGGGTCGCAAATACGCCAAGCTCCCCATTGACTTTCGACTTAGAGCATCTGCTACAACATTAGCTTTTCCCGGATGGTACAGGATGTTCACATCATAATCCTTCAACAATTATAACCAGCGACGTTGCCGCAGATTCAACTCCCTCTGAGTGAAAATGTACTGCAAGCTCTTATGATCTGTATATATATCAACATGGACGCCGTACAGGTAATTCCTCCACATCTTCAAGGCATGAATTACTGCGGCCAACTCTAAGTCATGGGTGGGGTAATTCCTTTCGTGCTTTTTCAGCTATCTGGAAGCATATGCAATTACTCTACCATGTTGCATCAATACACAACCCAATCCGACACCTGACGCGTCACAATAGACTGAATAACCTTTTGTGCCTTCCTGCAGTGCTAATACGGGAGCGGAGGTCAATCTATCT
Organism: Datura wrightii; assembly: GCA_035772735.1. Taxonomy (NCBI): domain Eukaryota; kingdom Viridiplantae; phylum Streptophyta; class Magnoliopsida; order Solanales; family Solanaceae; genus Datura; species Datura wrightii. The sequence goes on along the minus strand of JASDFA010000008.1, from coordinate 107,301,572 downwards.
TTCAGTTCCTGGAAACTCTGCTCACATGCCTCCGTCCACTGAAACTTTGCTGCTTTCTGTGTCAATTTTGTTAAAGGTGCTGCAATGGTTGAGAATCCCTCAACGAACCTCCGATAGTATCCTGCCAACCCCAGAAAGCTACGAACTTCAGTCGGGGTGGTAGGCCTAGGCCATGACTTAACTGCTTCTATCTTCTGCTTGTCTACCTGTATACCAGCGTCTGAGACAATATGCCCTAAAAAGGCTACTAAGTTAAGCCATAATTCACACTTCAAAAATTTAGCATACAACTGGCGGTCCCTAAGAATTTGGAGCACTGTCCGCAAATGAGTCCGGTGATCTGCTTCAGAGCGAGAATACACCAGAATATCATCAATGAATACTATCACGAACAAGTCCAGGAAGGGTCTGAAAATACTGTTCATCAGGTCCATAAAGACTGCTGGGGCATTTGTTAGCCCGAAGGACATAACCAGAAATTCAAAATGTCCATATCGGGTCCTGAATGCTGTCTTAGGGATGTCCCTCTCACTACTCGGACCTGGTGATATCCGGACCGCAAGTCAATCTTAGAAAAGTATCTGGCTCCCTGTAACTGATCAAATAGGTCATCAATCCTAGGAAGAGGATACTTATTCTTTACTGTAACTTTGTTTGGCTGCCGATAATCTATACACATTCGGAGCGAGCCATCTTTCTTTCTCACAAACAAGACTGGCGCACCCCACGGGGAAGTACTCGGCCTGATAAAACCTTTATCTAACAGGTCTTTCAACTGCTCCTTTAATTCTCTGAGTTCTGCAGGAGCCATACGATAAGGAGGTATTGATATTGGCTGAGTGCCTGGTAGCAAGTCAATAGTGAAGTCTATTTCCCTTTCTGGGGGAAGACCAGGTAACTCATCAGGAAATACATCTGGGAATTCAATTACCACTGGAACAGACTGGAGTGTCGGAGATTCTGCTTGGACATCCTGAACTCTGACAAGGTGGTAAATGCACCCCTTAGATATCAACTTTCTCGCCCAAAGGTAGGAAATAAACCTACCTTTTGGCGTCGCGGTACTGCCCTTCCACTCCCGTACTGTTTCCCCCGGGAAGTGGAATCAGACCGTTTTGGTCCAACATTCAACATTAGCAAAACATGGTACTAACCAGTCCATACCCATTATGGCATCGAAGTCTATCATTTCTAACTCGACCAGATCTACTGTGGTCTGGCGATCAACAACCTCTACTGTACACCCGCGATAAATTCGACTAGCTGTGATAGAGTCACCGACGGGCGTAGATACTAAGAAGGGCTGCTGTAATGATTCTTGTACAATACTAAACATCCATGCCACAAATAGAGTAATATAGGACAAGGTAGACCCTGGATCAATTAGCACATAAGCAGGGTGTGAGCAGATAGTTAGCATACCTGTCACAACATCAGGCGATGCCTCTGAATCTTGCCTCCCCGGTAAGGCATATGTGCGTCTTGGACCCGCACCTGTACTGGAGGCCCCTGATCTGCCTCGACCCCTGCCTGCTGAAACTGGGGGCCTGCGCCCAGTCGAAGATGTTGTAGCTCGTGATCCTATCGATGCCCTATCCTGTCTGTCCCGGTCCTCACGACCTCTGACTGGGCAATCTTTCATCAAATGGCCTTCTTGGCCACAATTATAACATGCGGTGGAGCCATATCTGCATGCTCCAGGATGGCGTCGACTGCATATAGGGCAAAGTGGTAGGGTATACCTGCTCTGCTCTGCCCTCCTCTGTGATGGTGAATCTGCCATCTGCGAGCCTCTACCAGTCCCTGACTGCCCCCTGCGGCTGGATCTACCCCCCTGTGATTGTGGCGGAGGCGGGGGCCTGGGCGGCCTGTCTGACATTCGGGGCCTGGGTCCTCCCCGGGCTTCTCCTTGTGATTCAACTAGCCTGTCCCGGCGACGCTGCTCCTGATTAACCCTTCTGACCTCTCGTTGCCGCTGTCTGATGCCCTCAATATTCTGAGCAAATGCCTGAATGCGAGCAATATCCATGTCCTCTCGCAGTGTGGCTGTAGTGCAAATCTCAACATATTCTGGATTCAGGCCCGTAATGAAGCGATGCACTCTGGATGCCATGGTATCAACGAAAGCCGGTGCATATCGGGCTAAAGAATCAAACTGCAAAGAATATTCCCGAACACTCATGGCCCCCTGTTCTAGATGTAGGAACTGGTCTACCCGGGCCTGTCGAATCTCCCGCGGCAGATAATGATCCAGAAAGGCTCCTGAAAAGCTGGACCAGGTGGGAGGGGAAACATCTCTCCCTCGGGACCTCTCCCAGCTTTCATACCATAGCACCGCAATATCTCGCAACCGGAATGCGGCCAATTCAACTGACTCAGTAGGCGTAGCATGCATAACCCTGAAGATTCTCTGCATCTGATCCAGAAAATCTTGGGGGTCCTCTGTTCGGTCCGTACCTGTGAACTGTGGGGGATTCAGGGCTAAGAATTCTCGGACTCTCGAACTACCGGGCCCTCCTGATGATTCTGCAGCTGTAGATGGCATTGGTTGACGCTGAGCAGCCATCATCTGTGCTAACAAAACTACAGCACTCCTAACCTCCTGATCAAAAGGAGTCAATATAGGGGCTGCTGAAGGTAATGTCGCCCCAAGTGACTCCTGACGTGGTGGAGACTGTTGAGGAGGCTGAGATGAAGCCTCTGTAGGGCCCTCTGATCGGGCTGTCTCCAAGTGAGGGGGAGGCATTCTGCTAGTGCCTTCTCCTGCTGCAATGTCTAAGTTCCGACCGGTAATAGGATGACGCTGGTCTGACATTAGCTGTAACCAAAGAATATGGTAAGATTTTTGGAATTCAACCCTATACTGTACAGCTCTATAGCACGACCGAATTAGAATAAAAGGACAACCATCCTATCATTCCTTGCAGCCTCCTACCCATAGTATGTGGTGCACAACACATCCATGGACAGGACTCTACATAGCACGGCTTGCAGACTCCTTGGGATACGACCTGCTCTGATACCAAGTTTGTCACGCCCCACCTTGGGGGGTATGACTGGCACCTGGTGCCCTACTAAGCCCTGACCTGCTGAACTGTTAAGCCTGGATGCATCTGGCGCCTGGCTGGCTCTAACTCAAATTTCTGGAAACAAAGGGCTATATAGCGGCTGTAAATACAGCCCCCGGCCCATTGGCCTATTGCCTTCTGTACCTGTATTACAGCTGACCAGAAACAAGGTAATTCAGGGGAACCTATGCGGGCCGACAAGGCCACCATGCTGTCTAGTTATCTGCAACTCAAGCATAACATACTGAAAAGCTACGTGACCGGCAAGGTCACCACTACTGGTAAACTATGGCCCCACACGGCCATTACAAAAGAAAGTAGTAGTAAAGGCAACTATACAACTGCACGGCCCCACACGACCGGCTCATATGACCACAGGGAATATATATAGACTGCAAGCCTCTAGGAAGGATAATAGAAATGATCGAGACAGGGCCCCGACCTACCCATACTGTATAACAAAAGAAACTGAACTACACCTCTAGAAATTCAGTCTCCGGATGACAGGAGCTGAATACTCAACCGCTGATGGGGATCACGTGGTATCGCCTGCTCGGCTATGGGTACCTGTAGGCAAGTAATGCAGCGCCCCACTGGGCGTCAGTACCGCTGGTACTGAGTATGTAAAGCAACTGAAATAGTATAACTGAAAACAACATCTGAAAGCAGTAACATGACTAATCGAGCTGAAGTAGAAGGAATAACTTAACTATCTGATAATGTAAACCTCATCTACACTCAGTCTTTACTGGAAGGGACAAGAGTCATACCTGGAACATATCGTGCAACTGCTGATCTACTGGTATCTAGCATAACATGACATAACAAGAAATAACATAACATAGCACACACAAACCTTACCCGGCCCCCATAAGCTGGGAGGTACAACCAGCACAGAATCTATACCCCTACCCCAGTCATCCCATCTCCTATAGTGGTTGTAAGTATCCTGCTGGCCCCAGGGTATGCACTTGGGCTCGCTGAGCCCCTGACTATAACTGCATCTGAGTCCGGAGGACTCCTGAATCTGCACCCGGGCGTATCCGCTCGACTGGGGTGTGTAAGGGCCGATCAAGGCACAAATATGAGGAAAAACTGACATCCCATCTTCGTCCCCTGGCGGGATGGCATGCCACTCCGTAGAGTGACGTATCCTCGTCCTCTGGTGGACGAGTCGATACAGCTATTAACCCTGGGCGGTCATGGATGCTAGGTGATCCAACCCCAAACAATACAATGGTCTCAACTGGTAATACTATCTGAGTATCTCGCATGCTGAGGCTAATAGGGGTAAAGTATCACCTATATTACATGCTGGCTAATAGTAGTAATCTATACGTATTTAATATGTGCTGAGGCAGGTAAAGATATATAAATATGAATATAGTCTCCTGCCGGCTATACTGGGCAAATACTATATAAATAATGTTTCTACTGAAAGCTCTGCTGTTTACTAAGTTTCTGTATATACTATATGCTGGACCCGTGATAGAAATAAGTACATACTCCATACATGCTGAGGCTGCAAATACTATAGATGTATGTACGAATATAATCTTTCTGCTGAACTACACGGGATACTGGCTTTCTATAGTAACATGATTTACTACTCCTGACATGTTTTCTGAACTTTATTTTAGCCTGCTATTCTGTTTCTGAAGTACTTACGGATACTGTACTACTTCACGAGGCTTCAGCTAAACACAACAATATCTTAACATGGCATATTACATCATATACCGAGTATACTGGGCAATCTTAATCACTTACGTCTGAATCTATATCGTACGGATGGGTATCGTACACGTTACAACCCAAAACTTCTCATCTTGCACCAATATTCAAAATAACACAATAATCGATTTCTGAACATTCTACTGGTCTGTAATTTATTACACTATACTGATATTACTTAACTTGCCTAGGAAACTAACTTTACATACCTTATCTTTGAATATTCGTCCATCGGACGAGGCTCGGCCGGTACTTTAACTATTTTTCTCCCAACTGCATTCATAAATACGTCAATCAATACTAAATACAACATTATTGTAAAGAGCGACGTTACTTTCGATTTAATTTATAGCCTAAACTTAGGCTTATCGAAAGACGGTCAAAAACTCGCTATTTTCCAGCGGCCCAGAAGGGAGAATTATTTACTTCTCGGCTAGGAACACATAGACATTAATTTGGAGCAATTCTACTTACTTTAGTTCGGCGGCTCGCCGATTCGTCGGTCGTATTTCGCAAAACTAACTCCGTAGAAATGCTCTCTGCTGCTAAATACCTTGGTATCTAGGATTAATTTGGGTTTGGGCAGCGTTTGGCAGCGTAATCGGACGAAAATATTTAATTTTCCTTCGTTTCTCTCTGTTTGCTGCGTGTTCTGGAAATTTTCAGGTGTAATCTGATTTTGGACTGAAGTGGCGGCTTTATATACTTGGCCCTAGACACGGGCAACGTGTCACGGAGCCATCGCGGAGGGGCTCTGCCTCGGCTCCTCCCACGATGGTTCGACAGGTTTCTCGTCCGATCTTTTTCCGGGCCTTTCCCTAGCACGTATGGCTTTCAAATACGCTTAACCAACGTGCGAACAGGTCATCTAAGTGCCGGGAATTCTACGGGGTATAACAATTCCCCACTCAGAGTTCCAAAAAAAAATACGCAGAGTTCCTCTCAAAGCATTTTAGAGCAACAGCTAGGGCAGCCTTTTCTTCTCAGTTCCTCAAGTAAATTCTTCAAGTTTTCACCAGGTATGTAGAAATTCAACAAGGGAATAGTTCTTCCCTTGTGTCCCTAAAATCTTCGTTGTTTTTCCTCTAACAGTTTAGCCTTGTGGATTCGAGATGTAGGAGATTTGTCAGACCTATATCTTTAAAATTTTGAGTAGAATATTTCTCATTATTTTTACTGCTTATTATTCCCTATTTCTAGGCATTTATAAGAATTGTATCCCGTGGAATAATTTAGCCCTAATTTTCAGTTTAGTAGAATTTAGGATCTTGCTTGTTGGACTAGTTTTCCTGTAGCTTGATTCTAACAGATTTGAAATTCCCATATTATCAGTTTATGTGGAAATTTTAGTAGATAATTACATGTCCAGTCTCAGTCAGATTATTAGACTCAGTGTTGTCCAAAAATGTCAGTTGATCAGTTTGACTCCAATTTTCTTTTCGAGGTGTCAGTGGTGCCTCCCAGTTATGAGACTCAGATTCAGACTACAGTTATTTGGTCCATTAGGCGGTCATGAAATTCCAATTATACCTCTAACCAGCCTCAGACCCCAGTTTAGTTATCAGTTTGTTCTTTAGACGGTTACAACACTTCCAAATAAGCAGCTCTGACCAGTCTTAGAACTCAGTTTCCAAATCTGGTCCTGTAAGACGTTCAGGAAAACTCTCTGACAGTATCCCTGGGTCAGTATAGTCTTGGACCCTGTATCGAGCTATCCGCTTGTCAGTAGTAGCAGTAATAAGATTATCCAGTGGGAGTAGGACTTAGCACTGAAAGGGCCGGGGTTCCAACGCACCCAGGTTCCAGAACTACGTTGCCATCGTAGGTTTTATTTACTTGGACTAACGGCCCCCTTTTGACAGTGATTTTCACAGTCCATGCCTTTATACCCTAGCAAGGTATATTGGGCCCTACTGATGGAGTGTGTACATCGGACTCCACGTCTAGCTCACGTGGTTATATGTTGATTATAGGCTCTCCCACTAGTTAGTACAATTTACTCTAAGATTCTTCAGCCCTGATCAGTTTAGTGCAGTATCTCAGACTCAGTATTTCAGACATAGGGCATGTTTATGACCATCAGTCAGGGTCATTTTTGACCATATTAGTTTTATATCAGTTGATTTAGTTTTCAGCATTTCAGTTGGTCATTTCATGTCATGACAGTTCAGTTACTAGTTCTTTCATGTCATTCATGTTCCTCTCACATACTTAGTACATTCAAAGTACTGACGCATACTTTTATGTTGTACCATTTCATGATACAACTGCAGGTTCTCAAACTCGACATCGTTAGCCGTTGCGATCCAGATACTCCTCTGCTGCAGCTGAAGTGTAAGTCCTCATCATTCGAGGGTCTTGTTTTACTTTCTTTCAGTTGAATTATTATTTCAGTTAGACTTAGAGTTAGCTGAGGGCTTGTCCCAGCAACTCCTCAATTAGATGGTTTTTAGAAAGACATGGTTTTCAAATTTATCTGTATTATTTAAATGTTTTGAACTTTATGTTTTCAGAATCGTCCTTCATAAATGTTTTATGATGTTATTTTAAAGTTCCGCTGTGCATGTTTACTCAAAATGCTAGTGACTGATAGACCAGGGGTTGACTTGGGGCACTTGTGGCTTCAAATACCGTGTTACGCCAAGGTGTAGGCTCGGGACGTGCCAGAAAATCAAAATGAGGGTTTAAGTTAGAATTTTAGGGTTTCCACTCCATTACTCTAAGGCACGAACTCTAAGAGCAGAAGGGTGATTTTCAGAAGGCAAACCATTTTCTCCTCTCCAAGGTAAGATTTCTGGCTAGCTTTCTTCTCATTTGATTCCCTAATATGCTAGAATCACAAGGGTAGCCTTAATGGTGGAATCAAAACCAAGAACCCTAGGGTTGTGAAAACTAGGGTCAGGGTTAGAGGAATGACCTAGCAATGATTCCTAGGATTAAAAGTGGAAAATGATCAGTTCTTAGGGGAATATGAAAGTAAGTATGTTGATTTCATGGTGGTTGAGATTCGGGTATTGACAAAATTGAGACTCCTACCATTATTAACTGCCTAATAAATGGTTTAGGAGTAGAAACTCCATGGAATAGGTAGAAATTACCTACGCAGGGGGTAGAACTTGATGAATTGACTCTTGAAATATTGTCTTGATCATAATTCAGGGGATAATGGGGTAGAATCTAATTTTTATGCCCTAAATGAAGTGTTAGGCAATTGAATGTTGTTTATTTTCTTGTGTTTAGATTTTGAACATTCAGAGATGCTACCAAAAGGCAAAGATCCTACAGAGTAATGGTATTCTCTTTTCCTACAATCAAGATAGGTTACGGTTTTATAAGGAGTTATACCCTATATAATGTTGTGTATGTGTATGGAATGATAACGTGCTTGATTGGTCCGCGAACACTAATTGTTTAGTAATATCCATGTTAATTTAATTTGGTGATGAGAAATTTGACATGACGTTGATACCCATACATTGTGTGCATAATATGGAAGTATGGAGTGTTATGTCTTTGTAATTGTCACTTGAGTTGACGAGGCGATAGCCCGAGGAAGGGCAACCGATGAGAGTGAAAGAAAGAGGGAGATAAAGCCCACAATTGGTAGGATTACACAAATAGGTATTATACGATAAGTTCATACGACTGGGTATACAGGTGAGAGTACACAGACAGGTATGATACAATAAGTTCATACGGCTGGGTGTACAGGTGAGAGTACACCGACAAGTATGATGTGGTGGGTTCATATGGCTGGATGTACAGTACATGAATTTCTAGAGTCCCCTATAGATTATGATTAGAAGGGAAAAAATAAGACCCTCTGGTATATGTGTATAGTGATATTCCATGTGAGTGTGTACGAAGATATGATAGAGGTGTTTGCTCGGCACATTATCGATGACATGATATCAAAGAAAAGTTGAAGAGTGAGGATTGATTCGAAGATATAAGAATCATGTAAGATTGTGATGCTTGAATGTGTAGTTACTTATAAATTCAATATTGATGTATTTGTTATGAATTGTTGTATCTTTACAACTATATGTAAATTCGTAGAGAGTTGATGAATTAAGCGTTGAGAAGTCACGTGTGAATCCAATGTGATAAGTTGATGAGTTGACCATGATATTTTTACTATACATGTTTCTATTTTATGAGTTGATGGATTGATTAAGAAAAATCGCTAAGTGTGGAACTTAAGATTGACAGCTCGGTCGAGCTACTGCCTACGCAGTACTGCTGCAGCAAAACTCTTACCGCTGCAGCGAGATCGCTTCTGCAACCATATCCTCGTTGCAACGGGCCTAATCCAGTGAGCAGGCTAGCTAAGATCTTATTCTGAATGATGATAGAAATAAGGTTATGTAATGATTAACTGTATTCATGAATATATGTTGTTGTTCCATTTGTACATTCATTATTATTTAAGGTCGGCCCATGATGCCTACCAGTACTCTATGTCATACTGATACTGCTCCTGCACTTCTTTTCTGGGTGCGACTGCGATCAGGAGGCTCCTCTCGATCCCATTTGTAGTAGCAGCTGAGAGACATCTGAGGGTAAGATGATTTCTTTGAGCTGACACAACTCCTCCGGAGGAAATGTCTTTTTACTCGGACATGGATTATTTATTTTTTTGTTCTTCCTTTAGACTGTACTTAGGTAAATTTCCTCTGTACGATGACTTTCAGTTCTTGGGTTGTATGTAAGGAGGTTGTCAATTATTCTTTTAGTTTTATAAGACTTCTGTATTTTATTTCATGAGTGCTTAATATAAAGGATAAATGTTGCAATGGGATGATCAAGTGGGACACGTTGGTTCGCCCATTAGAGGAAATATTGTGGGTGTCAATCATGGCTACTTGGATCATGACAGGGGGAATATCCATATTCTGAATATGAAAGAAAATTGACTAACTTAAGGAGAAGATAATCCCGGTTTAAGATCTCAATTGGTTAGAGATACGTGTTATTAACGTGTTGTAAAATATGAGTAATGTAGAATAATGTTAAACAAGATATATTGGACAAAGAATATCGAAAGAAGGAGAGAAATTTTCTTCTATTGAGTGTCTAATCCATGAGCCAAAGTGCACTATTTAGAGTCCCAAAGATACATCCTCAAAGACAAAAATGAAAAGGATGATGTTACATATTGTGTAGATACATCTAAATATAAGCAAATTCATGTATGTGAATTAAATGGACAATTCACTCTTATTCCCATCCATTATATTCATAACAATAGAAAACTTGAATGGACCTTGCCAAACTTCATTTAGATTTGTTACTTGAGGTCAATTAACTTTTGATACATATTTGACTTTTTTTGGTCAGTTGTTGTTGTTTCTTTTATAAGTTTTTGTATGGATTGCAATTATTTTTAAGTGATTTTCAATATTTGTTGTTTAAATTTGTGATCTTTAGTTTTTGTTTTTACTCCTTATTTAATAAAATTTTATGAGTAAAAATATCTTCAATTATGATCTAATTTCACTAGGCAAAATTTATTTTGTAAGACAATTTTTTAGAGAATGTTTGTCTTGGGGCATAAGCTCTGTAATATCTTATTCGCAGCGCAAGACTTTTTAGAGAAGTTTTTCCTTGGGAATAACTTCTCGCGCTAAACTTATGTTATGTCGTATAACTTGTGGCACTGAACTTATGTCTTGGGCATAACTTGTGCCACTGAACTTATGTCTTAAGGCATAACTTGTACCTTGAGCTTAATTTAGTTTACCTTCAAGTATAACTTATGTCACTGCACTTATGCCTTGTACATAATTTTTTTGTCTTCGAGCGTAACTTGTGCATTTGAACTTATGCCTTGGGGCATAACTTGTAGCACTGAACTTATATCTAGGTATAACTTTAAGTGAACTTATGCATTGCAAATTTCTTTTGTCTTGCAATTTTTTTCACCGTCAGGGGCATTTTCGGCTAATTTTTTTGTTACTTAAAGCTTTAAAAGGCAAAAGTTAAAGACCAATAAAAGATAAAAATTAAAGCTCACCTCAAAGTAAGGATATTTGTGTGAATGATCCTTCTTCGTTGAATTAAATTAAGCTCCTTTGTTAGGTAAAACAAGATTTTCTACTGAAAATATCCAATTGGTCCGTGATATTCTAACTCATTTAATTGTTGCGATGTCATTTGGTTCCAAATATGACATTAATTCTAGTTTGAAATTTGTGTTTTATAATCATCTCCGTTGAAGCTAGAATTTCTTATCGATCAATTTAATTTGATTTTGAATATTATCAATTTGAACATGCTAAATTGGTGATTGAACTATTAAGATAATTATTGATTATCAATTAGCAATTGTTAACGGTTCGATTATTGATTTATTCGATATAGATTAAAAGCTTATATTTTTCAAATACCTGCAAATTGCAATAGAATATAAAAGAGAACTTGTGATACTCATTCAAGAAGTAGTCCATTACAAGCATAACTGCTAGTGGAGAGAAATCAGTGAAAAAATTAGTTGATTATATTTTATTGGTAAAATTAAAATTTGTACATCATATTCAAAAGCTAATATCGTTATATATATAGAGAGAGAGGGCCAATGCAGATCTAGGTGAAGGTCAGAGGGTCCACTCAAACCCCCTTCATCAAAAAATTACATCTATATAAGGTAAAATTTGAAACCCCTTGAAATGCTTAAAAGTTTAGTTTAGTGGTTAAGAGCATTCAAACTTTTCCAAGGGTCGTTGGTTCAATTCGTACCCACAATATTGCTTTTTCCTTTTTTTATTGCTTTGGTTTTTTCATAGAAAAGATGCAAATCGGGCTAAGTTTGCAACTATTTTTGGCTCAATTTTGAGTTCAGAATCAAAACTCACTGAAAAAAACTCATTATTTTTGGGTTCAATTGACAGATTTACTTTTCTTTTTTCGGTTATGTTTCTCTACTATATATTTCTCCTTCTCAACCTTTGTTCATATTTATTAAGTACATTTCTTTTTATTTTTGCATTTTATTCTTCTAATCTCTGCTACTCATTTTGTTTCCACGTAATTCTCTTTCATGTACTAACTCGAATAAACTATTTAAGAAAATGATGGATTATTATTGACCGTGAAATTGAGGTAGAATTTTTATTTTAAAATAAGGTAAATTAAATTTAATTGAATTAACAAATTTAAAAGTTGTGAAGATCCTTTTAATAATATCTATTTAATTGAATTTACTTTCTTTGATTTTGTAGTATATCTTTTCTTCTTTTTTTTTCAATTGTATCTCAAGAGAGGAAAACTAAACTAAACTAAACTTATTTGATTTATTCATTTTTTTTTCAAATGAATAATCCAATAGATTGAATTAAATGAACTCAAAAGTCGGTGATACCATTTATTTATATTATAAATTAAATATGTATTATAATAATTAGTAGCTCAATCCTTGTACCTTTTTAAAATAATATATTACTAATGAATTTGTTCGCACTTTGCGCGATTAAAAAGATGATAAAACATAAATAATTTTATTAAATATAATATAAATAGAAGAGATATTCACAGTATATATAATCAAAAGAAATTATGAACTTACGATAATCAGAAATTCATATAAATACTAAATAAAGAGAAATCACAGAGAACATACAAAAAATAAATAATACAATATCATTCTTACAACTTTAATCACTAAAAAATAAAAATAATAATACAAAATTAATACACAATCTTCTGAACTCTTGTCAACATCCACTCCCACTAAGTCCATCACCATTCAATAGCCTTCATCTTATTTTTTAAGTCAAATTAAAGCATGACTCTATAATGTGATCATTTCTACGAAGCCTTACAATATTTTTAGTTATAGGACTACAATATAAAATACCAAATAATATCATGAATATGACTATCAATTATTATAAGGGTTATGATAATGAAAAAATTACAGGAGTGATAAAAATAAAGACTATTATATTTTACATTAAAGAAATTTAAAGAAATGATCTTTTAGTTTCTTAATATTTCATATAATTAAGAGAGTTAAAAGAGTGATTTTTTAAGTTTTTTAATATAGCACATAAATGAGGGAAAAAGTAGAGATTTAAAAAAAAATTATGTTTCTTGCCCAAATGGTGTCACATCACTTTTTCTATTCCTAACGTTATTATTATTCTTAGTTTTATATATATATATATATAGAGAGAGAGAGAGAGAGAGAAATACTTAGAAAAGTGTCATATATATATGGATTATTACGAGTAAAAATTGAAGATATATGAGTATGAGTAGTTACTCTTTGTAAATATAACTAAAATTAAAAAAAATACTTAAAATGAAATATGTCATATCATCCAAAATAGAGTGAAAGGAACGAAAGAAATTAAAAAAGTAGTGAAAAGAGCCCAAAAAATAAATCATTGACCAAAAAGAACTATGCCACGTTATCAAATATCCTTTAGACATGAAAATATGATATCAAATCTATATTATTAAATCATTACCGACTTCAACATTAGCTCTATTACTTCTCTTTAATATTTACAGTAAGATTTTACAAAAAATAAAGAAAGCAAGAGATGGTAGCTAGGTTCATTGTTTCACTTTAGTTCCTTGAGCGTCTAATAAGCGATAACATTACTTTAAAAACTTCCTCCATAGCAGCTGCTTATAAAATTATGATATTGAAATATCATATTGTCGTGACATGGATCTATGTAAGGGATTAAAAATAAATGTTAAAAAGAGCAGTTTGTTAGAATATAAGCCAAAGATCATCTTCAATCTTCTCTGCTATTTCCACTTGAAGAAGTCGTGATGTTGCCTTCACATTCCATCACTTCCACCAACATCTCAATGATGGAGATTTCACCCACCATTTCACTTTCTTAAATTTTGTGCCGGTAAATATACATGATTAAAAATATGTTTTTACATTTTGGGGAAGTAAGAAGCTATCATAAAAACTAACTTTTAACAATATTCATGGATTCATAAATACAATACAATAAATAAGAGGAAGTTAAAAAAACGTTTTGGAGAGTTACAACTTTTCATTTTTCATTGTAGTAAGTAATTGTCTTCCTCTTTAATTGAGTAATTATGTAGATATTTAACTTTTTAAAATTAAAATAAATAAAAAATAAAAAAGAAAAAAAAATATATTTCTTATATTTACTTTGACTTGTTCACTGTGTTAGAAATACACTCACTTTTATTTTTGTCATTTTTAACATATTAAAAGAAAAATATATATGTTTTCATATATATAGAGAGAGAGATAAAATTGATAAGAATATAGTGGGCTGATAAATGTCATTAGTGAGACTTTAAGAGAGGAAAAAACATAGTGTATTGGGCTTATAAATATTATTAGTGAGACTTTAGGAGGAAAAATAGTGCAGTATTAATTATTCTGCCATTTAATGTTATTACAAAGATAATTTAAAAAATTAATAGGAAAATGAAGAAAAATGCTTTAAAAAAAAAAGATAAATGGGAATGGAGTCTTTAGAAGCATGTCACATAAGCACATCTAATATATATATTGTATGAACACTAATTTTTTAAATAATATATTATTGTATGAATACTAATTCGAAATTAAAAAATTAAAATAAAGTAGAACAATGCAAAGTAATAGTAAAAATATATATACAAAAATTTTTAAGGCTCAATGGAATAGGATAAAAGTAGGAGGAAATGCTAAACGGATCATGACAAAAAAAATTAAATTTAGCGGGTTAAGCTAAGTTAATATTTCTTTTGTCCATCTTACTCAATTTTTCATCCTGTCATTTTCACGTATTTAATTACTTCTTTATACTTTGAACCCTTTAATAAAAATTTTATCTCTACCTAACTCCCTACCCACCCTCCAAAACAAACACATCCTAAGTTGTTTATGTCTTGCAAGTTTAATATTTAATTATGAGGCATTGTTATCCGCTTAAGTTATAATAGTTTATATCTAAAATTTTCCGATAGTGTCTACTGACATATAGAGTGATTTCATTCTCTTTATAGCGCATAGCAGTTGAGAAGCGGGGAAAAAAAAAAAAAAAGCATACATGTGACATACCTTTTTTAAAAAAAATTAATTTTCTGATTTCTTATTTGCTGTTTTTTTCTTTCTTTTTTTCTTATTATTTTGTCATTCTTCAAAACTCTACATCTTTGGCTAACATTTTCTTCCGTACAATATAATTGATGTAACAATCACTTTATAAAATTTATCTTTAAGTTGTGGTGACACTTTTTTTATCACACAAGACATTAGATGCGATTCTTCATTTTATCCACCCTGCTCTAATACGATGTGACATTTTCTTTAATGTCACCATTTTCTTGGATTATAAATCCAAGATACTTAAAACGTTCTCTCAAGGCGATGACCTGAGTATCAATACTTAATTCCACATCTGCTTCATAGGTAACATCATTGAACTTGCATTCTAAGTATTCTGTCTTAGTCCTGCTCAACCTCAACCTTTTAACTTCAGGATCTATCTCCGAGCCTCCAGCTTATCATCAATCCCGTTGAGGATCTTATCAATCAATACTATGTCATACTATGACACTTCTTCTTAGATATGCCTCGTCAATATATCTATCACCAAGGCAAATAAAAATGGACTAAGCATTGATCCCTAATGCAATCCTATCACAACTAGAAAGGACTCCGAGACACCTCCCACTATACGTCCTCACCCATTTCTGGATTCCATTGTACATGTCCTTAATCATATACTACAAGCGGCAGGTGGCCTCCAAACATCGCCATAACCCTTCCCCAGAGACTATATCATATACTTTTCTAGGTCAATGGACATCATATGTAAGTCCCTCTTCCGGATCTCCCTATACTGCTCCACCAATATGCTTACGAGATGAATGATTTTTGTAGTTAAATGCCCCAACATGAATTTAAATTGGTACTCAATAGTTGACACACCCTTCACCATTCTCATCTCCATCACCCTCTCTAAACTTTCATGGCAAGAAGAAAGAACAAATAAAAAAGTGTTCTACGCTTTAATATTGTTCAATCTTTTTGTTTGTTAATTTTTTGGTATTACCACTATTTTAGATATCTTCTTTAATTTAGTTTAATGTTATGATAAAATCAAATCATGATTTTCAATCAAATCTATTCTTTTTTTAAATTATTTTATTTTGATGTTATTTTTATTTTAATGTTATGAGTTTTAACTAGTTTACTGTTATTAGCAAAATTTCCAGACATTTGAAGAAAAACAACAACAAGAAGAAGAAAAGAAGAAAGAAAAATAAGAAATAAGAAATAAGACAAATTAATTTTTTGAAAATGAATGTTACATGTGTATGGGAGGACAAACAGCTCAAGCCATAAGGCATGATGGAGAATAAAAAATGTGGTATTAACAAAGAAATGGTAAGGATACGAGTTCTGTAGGATTACCTAGTTTTAAGAACGTGCTCACAAGAGAACAATTCAGAAATTTTCCTCGGTTACCGGAGAAGATAATCTTCGGAAAAAGGCAGAAATTTGAGGTCCGGAAGCGTTTGTGGGACCCATGTCCCCATAACATTATACATGAGACAAAAAAAATGAATATATCATGATAGCTTGTAGTTTTGCAAAAATAATTTTATATCTCATAAATAAATTTTAACATATTCTTTATTCTTTACTAGCCATTAATCATCTCTAATCCCTTTATAAATGACCCATTAATTAGCCATTTATCACCTTGCGTTTGCAACATATTCTTTGTTAATCATTATTAGCCACTAATCCTTTCCAATCGTTTCTTTAGTCTTGAGATTCAATTATGTTGAGATGGTTCTATATATTCTAATATATAATAAGTGAAACTTTCATACAACGACGAATGTTACTTTTGAAATAATATTACTTTTTAGGGGTATTTTGGTATTTTGCTTTTAATTCTTTAATTTCATTTTTCATTTCTTGTGAACAGGTGTTGGTCTTCATTCTCATCCACCGACGTTCACACTTCCAAACATCTCCCTCCGCTCTTCCTCTTACCTCGAAGCATCTCCTGTTGTTCCTCATCTTGGCTTTATCGTTCCATAGATTTTATTTTAGGTGAGCATATTTTCAGTGCTTCTTCTTGCCGATTTATTCCAGAAATTTTATGGGGTTATCTCTTCTGCTTTCTGAATATGTTTTCTCGCTGCGTTGGGATTTTATAGCTTCTTCCTATTTCGGATGACTATATTTTCCGTTGGGTTATTCCTGCTACTTTCTAAATGACATTTTTTTTTTGGGGGGGGGGGGGGGGGGTTCCAAGAGCTTTAGTGTACTACGAAGGGTATTTTCGGAATGCTCAGCATATTTTATAGCTATTTTGGTATTTTACTTACCTCAAGCAGATATCTGCTTGTAATTACCACCTGGTGAGCTTCCCACATAGATTAGAGATTAGAAAAAACCCTTCGTTGCCTTTTCCTTTGCCCCAGTCCTTTATTCTTCTTTTTGCTTGCTTCGCCCTTGTTGCTTGCTTCGTCCTTCTTGCTTTTTCCGCTTTTTTTCAGGTCAGCTGTAACTGATTTTTGCTATGGTGGGTTTTTACTTTCTGTTAGTTTTGTTTAGTTTGTCCGTGAGATTTTGTTATTGCTCCTTTTTTATGTATTTGTGTGTCTCTCTTGAAATTGCTTTGTTGGACCTGAGACATAATATCGTTCATATGTTTCGAAAATGATTTTTGCGACATCTTAAATTTTATCGGTAAATTCAGAAGCAGTTCGTTGATATCTTTTCAAATTTATCTAATTTTTATTCGCTGCTCTATGTGTTGTATGTGCTGGAATTTGGTAATTTAGAAAAATAAAATTTACCTCCTCAGTACAGGTCAATAAATTTTTCGGATTTTACTCCTGCATATATTGTTGCCTTTACTGATTACTTTTTATATGGTTAAAATCTTTGTTCCCAGGTAGAAAATAAATATTCAATAGACCAAAGGAACTTGAGAGGTAAAAAATACTAATTCTTATTAAATCTTTATTTGGAGTAGAAAACAAATACATAAATAGCTTTTCCTTTTGATTTAGCTATGGTTTAATCTTTCCAACGAAAAAGCAGTTAACGTTGTCCAATTTCAATATTTGACATTATTGATTTTAATGGTCAACCATTTTGAATTTCACAGGCTCTTCAAAGTCAGGTTCTTGATCCAGCAAAGAAAGGAGGAAAATACTATTGACTGTTAATGGTAAGTTTCTTCAGTTTTTTTGTTCCACATACTAGCCGTTCGTTTCAGCCGTACTGGAAGGTGCGGCTGGATCACCTCCTTTTCAGGGAGAGCTAATGCTTGTTGGGTATTTTGGTTTGACACTGCTTCACACCCCCCAAAAAAAGAAGGGAGCTACGTCTGACGTGTTCTTTCTCTTCCCCTGAACCTAAAAACATAATTCCTGGGTAAGCTTGTCATTCGCACAAACTTTTGTTTATGTACGAATAAATATACCAATTATACAAAAGAATAAAATTGAAGACACGAGATTATATGATATATTCCTAATAAGTTCATTTGCATACTCTCTTGCTTTTTCTTTTTTGATAAAAGAAAATCTTACAAAAATAGTTGCCGAGAAGTGTTATAATAAAAATACAGCCTGCTAAGAAAAGTTAGACGGGTTAACTGAAATAGAAGGGTTACAATGATATGCGTGAGTTCTTCTATGACTAGCAAACTCAGAAATAAGTGTTTTAATTGTCTTATAGAAATATACATAGAGATGTGTCCCACTATTCTTTGTGTTAGGTTTAAAGGGGATTAAAACGCGATTGAAGAATATCAGGGAATTAGACATAAGGTAAGATCTATCAGAATATCTCGAGAGGCAGCAGGCATAAATACTTCTTAATTGTTCATAGAAGAGTAGTGGTGAAGAAAATCTGAGCTATGATTGGTTCTTTGCAAGTATAAGAAAATTTAATAAGTAATAATTAATGTGCCAAAATTCAAGGAACAAGCTTCATATCTAACTTGTCGCACATAAACTGATGGTAAAATCCATATCAATGAGCTCTTTCTTCAATTTTATTCTCCAACAAAATAAGTTCAAGACATAATTTTCCCCTTCTAATTGTAAAAATTTTGTACTTTTATTAGTTTGCACCAATACTAATGCATAAGGATTTCTCTATTCTGAAGGCTACAAATTGTTCTCCGAAAACTAATAAAAGGTAAAAGTAAATATTCTTCAGGCCACAATAGTGAATAACAGAGTATATGTTACCTTTAAGATAAAGGTAAAAATTATCAGTTCTTTTCCCTTGCTACCGATGACGTGCCTTGATGTTGCTAGGTAATTCTGTCACTTGGCCACCGGACATGGCTGCTCGAGCTTGCTCGAAAAAGGGAACTTGAGCGACTCCCCTTAGTGGAAGCAATTCATTTTGTGCAGCATGCATGCAAACTTCCATTGATAGTTTCTTGCAGTATAACATCCTGCACAGGCGCTTTCTTTCACTCTTGTTCAGGTGTGGATGCCCCTGCATTTTCATTACAATTTAAGTTATGTGCACTAAATCAGTCATTGATCACAACCAGGATTCCTCACAAAGTTAAGGATTAGTAATCCTTTTTGAAAATTGAATGGAGCCGACGGCTTAAAAAGTATATATATAAAATCAGGTCAGCTATAAGATAATTATATAAGTATTTGATAAGCTTCTAACATTGGTTAAACTACGTTAACCATGTAAAACTCTTCGCACTGATAGTCAGTGTATATAACTTAAATCATTTTCTCATTATAATAACGAATTCATCCTGTGTGGTTTCTTCAAAGTCATTTTATTTTTTAATGGTCTCGGTGATGCAGCCTGAACATGCCTGACTCTATAAATCAGAATTAGAGCTTCTAATTCTAACAGAATATTGACTTGGGAATATTCAGACGTCAAGGAGTTGGTTATTTGCTATCATGCTAATACCCCACATTCTAATTTTTAACATTTAGGACATGTGCAAAGGATTCTTTCTACAATTGATGTAACATTTTTGGTTTCTTTAATTAAATATAGAAATCCCAACAGTATAGTTGAAGATGTTATCTGTAATATTACCTTGAGATAGATGTCAATGGCTTTGTAAAGATCATCATGGTCAAGCCTGGCAAACTCTGGAATTGCTTCAGCAATGGATATGAATTTTTACAGAAACACATTTGAGTCACTGGCAATTTCTTGAAGATATCCATCCACAAGCTTAGCTACCTTGAGTTTTGAGTTGTGATACTGAAGAAGATCTTCTACTTTCTTGAAATTCAAGGTCAATATTCTCAGCGGACCGAGACCTTCTTCTCTCAAAATCTCCTTTTCCTTATATTCAAATATACGATTATGGATTGTTATATGCTAATTGAAATATACGATTATGGATGTTATAATCATGTCTGAACAGTTTAAGACTACCGTCTAAAGGACAATGGTTCTTGTTTTCATTTTGAATGTGTTCCATTATGCATTTTGTAATAGTGTTTCCAGTGGTGGTGGATAAGGAACTCCAGGATTGTATGTGGATCCGTTCCCTAACTTAACTTTTTCAGATATGTGCAATCTAATATAAATGATTGGCATAAAAATTATAGCAGTAGAAGTGATAAGTTTATTTTTTTTTGGCTTCATACTGAAAAACGCTGGAGGCATTCTGGAGAACCAAAATCATATTTGAATATGAGAACCCTCTAATCCTTCATGTGTTTTCAACATAGGATTTTCTATTCAAAGCTACATAAGTATAGTGAATGATATCACAGAGTCATGTCACGTAACACATCACAGGATTTTAGATATTTTTGCAGTGAACCAAAATTATGAT
Source organism: Datura wrightii (assembly GCA_035772735.1). Classification (NCBI taxonomy): domain Eukaryota; kingdom Viridiplantae; phylum Streptophyta; class Magnoliopsida; order Solanales; family Solanaceae; genus Datura; species Datura wrightii. The sequence goes on along the minus strand of JASDFA010000008.1, from coordinate 107,280,967 downwards.
GTCTATGTGGCCGAATGTCGGATAATGTAATTCTTTTCGTGTCATGGTCTCAATTATCTTCTGAAATTTGTTGCAGGATGGTGGAGGCAGAGGGAAATCTTCAGGGCAACCAAAATTTAGTGGAGGTGCATTTTATACCACAGTAAGTTGGATATACTTTTCTCTATCCTATCTGTCTATCTCAGTCTGTTTACATCAGGTCATGAAATCAATTTTCCTTATTTGTTAAAGAGATCAATATTTCTACCTTTACAAATTGCAGTTGTATCTGAACTAGGCATTGGCTTATACTTAATCACTTTATATTCTGTGACTAACCTTTTTTGGGGGGTGGGGGTGGGGTGGGGGTGGGTAGGTGTGTAGGTAAAGTAGAAAGGAAGAAAGAAGGATTAATAGTTGTATTTGCTTCTTCTATTAAGTGTTTGAAGTAGTTATTATGTGGATAACATGTTTTGCCAAATCCTCTTGATGCATTATCTTAATCATTTTCCTTTTATCAACTTTTCAGTCTGGAAGTGTGCCTCCAGCAACAAACTCTAGACTTTCACCCCTTCCACCAGAACCAGTTGATTTCTATGATCGTAATGCATCAATTGATATTCCTCTTGATAGTGTTGCGGTAGCTGGAACTTTCTGAATGTTTGAAAGAACATTGCATATCTGTTATCTTTATCTTATTTGACATCAATATCTATGATGGTTTTTAACTGAACTTAATTTGAATTACAGGACCTGAAAAAGAAAGAAAAAGAATTACAGTCTAAGGAGAATGAATTGCGGCGGAGGGAACAGGTGTGGAATAATGAAAATTTGAACTAATGTTTAATAATCACACTTTTTTTCTTACTTTGCATATTTCCTTTGTAAGATGGCGAGATTTGTTAGTTTCCTTAGTAAATTCAACAGAATTATCTTGTTTCCTCCTCTCTTTTTCCTTCCAAATATTGTGTTTTCTGGATTTCCTTTTGGGGCTTTATTGTGGTTAATCTCTCTTATTTAGAATTGCGCTTGATTATACCACTGATGAACATGGATGAGGTGCAAACTTGTTCTTTAGTATATTCTTGAAAATAAATGGGAGCTTTCCTAGAGCATCTGCCATTGAAAATGTGGTTTACTGTTTGCGGTATTGTTATGCTTGCAGCCAGGGGGTTTCTTTCTGCCTTCCTCTTCTCATTGTCGTGATGTAATGGAGAAACTGGTTGGAAACATTTTATTCTGATATCTGAAGATAAATGTGGAAGATGCTTCAATCCACGTAATTAAAAATTATACGAGAGGGATAGGAGGTCTGTAGAGTGCTTTCTGTTACTCCCCTGTTCACAAAACATTGTTCCTATTCTCCGAGGGTCCTTACTCTGATAATCAAATCAAAAACTTGTTCAGGCCTCTACTTGTTTTGAGCCAGAGGTTGTGGGTTATCTACTTTTCCTTAGATTTTCTTTTAATTCTATGTCCCCAAAGGGATCCTTACATATAACACAAGACTTTTTATAATGATTCACGTTAGATTGGTATTTCAGATCTATTATCCTTGAGAACAAGGTACAACACAAGTGTACGTTAAAGTCATTGAATTACATCATGTACCATGTGTCTTGTTTGGTGGGTCTCTAGGCAGGATGAAAAATGATATGTGTAAGATACTGAATGCTCAAATTGTTCTTTTGAAATAGTTAATTTAATAATGAAAAATATGGTGCCTGTTACCCGTGCGTAGCACGGGCACTTCATCTAGTATTTTTTCTAAGCCTTTCTTCTATGGAGAAAACGAGATTAAGATAGAACACATTAAAATATCTTCTTTCTCTTATATTTCAAAGTGTTGAGTTTTCCTTTTTGTGAAACTTTATTAATTTCTGTACTCCTAACTTTATAGTAGAAGAATTTATTGAATCTTGAAAGATACATCTATATCGATGGAATATCTTTAAGGATAGTGTTTTTGACCCGTCTCAAACTTTCAAACATTCTCGACAGATTTCGTGATCAAGTACTTTTCATAGAATTTTTAATAATTTTAAAAATATCTCTTCAACTATATTCTTGCGGAAAATAATGAAATTCTATTTCGAAAGAAACAAATAATTCTAATATCTCAAAAAGAAGTACTTCATATTTTTATCTAGATTTATTCCTTCATACCTTACTAATAAATATTTCATATGTTAATTATTTTATAATATTTTAATATTGGTTTTAAAGCTTAACAGATAATTTATTACTATATTTCATTTCAATAGCCTTACAGTAAATATTAACTGCCAACAAAAGTTAGCTTTTGATAAATGATTTCTGATCATTTAATGACTTCGAATATTTATTAAATGATTTCTATAGATATGTAATAGTGTATCCGTTGAAAAATAAAGATGAAGTTTTTGATATATTTTAATATATGAATTTGTAAATTACATAAAAAAAAATTTAGAAATTCTACAGACCGTGAAAAAGTTGTTCCCTTGTTATAAAATATTTGAAAGTGTGGAAGTATTTTGTCAAGGTTGTATTACATGATTCTAAAAAAAAAATTAAGATTTTTGATGGTATATATATTGATACAATGTTGCATATACAGATTTCTTTTGATATAATTAAAAATAATTTGACTTTGTGAAAAATTAAAGAGTGATAATATTTCTCATGCTGCTGATATTCGCAATGATTTTGAGAAATGACGATATCAAGAAAAAGAACAAAAAATACTTTTGATCATTTTTATATTTTTATTGGTGACAAGTTCTATACTTTATATTATTTTGGAAAGAAACTACTAATGATATATGAGAGATGCAAATAAAGTGAAATTTTTGTTATACTAGAGGGTACAATGATACAAAGTGAATATCGAAATTAGTAATGAGGTTGATAGTTAAGAGACTTCTTAGTGAGTATTCTCTAATAGGAATAAAATCAATGATTTGTGTCTATATATTGTGGTTGTCATGACTGTAATAATAATAATTTTTTATGACAAAATAGACACATTTATTTGAGAAATAATATGCAGTTGATGGGTGATGAAATATTTTACATAAATTATGTGAAGTCAGGAGTGAATCTTATCAAATCATAGACTAAAAAGAAACATCGAGGGGAACGAGACTTTTTGTCGATTTGAGAAGAACAACAGTGATGGTAACCTTATCTATATGATTGGAGATCCCATGAATTAGGTTCATATGGGTAATAACAAGTCACTAGTCGATCAAATATGCACTATGAAATTATGTGTCTCCTATCATGTGTGAATATAGTGCAATACTGCAAAGCAAAATTAAGTTAAGTTAAACTCTTAATCTAATTTGTATCCTCTATAGGTGGTATATTGCTCTGCAGAATACATTTGATGATTCAACCTATATGAGTGTGGAGTGGTGCCGCTCCTATGAAATTGCGATAAATTTCTAGAGCATTCATGAATACTAGGACATGCGCATGGCATCTAAATACAAAAATGCGTTAATGACAAAAATTATGCGAGTATAATTTGATAGAATAAGAAGGCTTACAAAAGAATTTTTGGTGCGTAAAAGTTCTAAACTTCACCAATTATTCTATAAGTTTAATCTTGTTTATCTAAGTTTGATTCATAGTCTTTGAAATACGCATTATATTCAAATATAAAAACCTAGCGAATCTTTTTATTTCGTTATATTCTTTAATATTATTTTTGAGATATATAAGGAATTATTGAAAAAATAATCTTATATCTCAAAAATAAACTTAACATGTTCTTTATCCTTTACTAGCCATTAATCATCTTTAATCCCTTCGGTAATAACTCATTGATTAGCCATTTGTCACCTTGCATTTGCAACATATTCTTTACTAATCATTATTATGAGCCATTACTCCATTTCAACCGTTTCTTTGATCATGAGATTCAATATATATATATATATATATATATCTAGTCCTTTCTTCTATGGAGAAAAAGAGATTAAGAGAATACATTAAAAAAAAAATTCTCCTATATTTCAAAGTACTGGGTTTTTCTTTTTATAAATCTTTGTTAGTTTATGTGCTCTTAATTTTATATTAGAAGAGTTTGTTGAATCATGCGGGATACATCTATACCAGGTGAAATATCCTTAAGAACAGTGTATTTGACACGCCTCAAGCTTTTAAAAATTCTCTATAGGTTTCGTGGTTAAGTATTTTCATAAAATTTTCAACACTCTCTGTCAGATACAGAGAAATATTAGCTGGCACTACTAACGCTATTTATAACACGTAAATGACGAGCATTGAATAGGACGTCCTAGGCTTACGTGGAGTTTTTTGATTAGTTAGTCTATTATTCTTGTATAGTATAAATAGTATCTTTGGCACAATTGTATAGGCATCGAATTCTGAACAATACACAAAAAGTAATATACTACGTTCTTATTTTTCAAGCTTTCATTTCTCATTAAGTCTTTATTTTATTTATCTTTATTTTCGAAATCGTAATCAAATTTGCAGCTAATTAACTCAAAGCTTCAACATCACCGGATCCGCCATCACTAGACTATTTTTAAACTCATGGATCACATTTAATTGATATTTTGCTTGCTTATATAGTTTTTGTTTTTCGGCCGCGCTAAATTAAACGATATTCAAACTGTTTAATAACCAAACTTAAATGCGTTATAATGAGATGTTTGTCCTTAACCTCTTATAAAATTCTAATTGCACTGTTTTTAGGGTAAACAAAATTTCATATGAATATTTTTTGGCCCATTTTCTAGATCTCACTACAAAGAGAGTTAAAACATTCTCCATGCCACTTTGCAGAAATTTTTAAATAGAAAATGTTATAATTTAAGGGTAATAACAATGCTCTATAATTTAAGTTTTAAACTCATAAAATATTGATAGTTTAAGAAGATTTTAAAGTATTAATTCTGTATTTATACGGTCAAACAAACCCCAAGGTTGCGTTTGCATGACATTTCTGCAATTTTTTGGCAAGTTGAAACTGCCATCTCAACTTAATTTGAAGATTCTTAAAGAAGCTAAAAGATGACTTGATAATGTTTATCGATCCAACTAATTATACAAATTAAACAAAGCTTATTTAAGAAGTCTGCATTGGCAACAAAGATCGAACCGCATAAAAAATATGACCAACCACACAATCAACTCGTGACAAGGGGGACAAATCAAACCTTTCTTTTCGATTAAGAAATTTCATACGTGCCGTTAATTTGTACAGCTTCAGAACTTAGGTAGAGTATTCCTTTTTAAAATAATTCATATTTACTTCGTTTGGAAGTAATTTAAAATATAAAACGAGTTATGATATTAGATCGATACAACTTATGCAAAATTTTCTTTATGTTGGTGGCGCGGTGATGTTCCAACAAAAATATATGTAAACTATATTATTTATCTTACATTTAATATCTTTAATTGATCTATTTTTTTTAATCACTTTGAGTGTAGTAATGTGTTTTTGATGTGTATGATTAAAATGGAGAAGTTTAGAGCTAAAAATAGTGATTTGAGACTCTGAAGCCTTAAAAGTCTAAGAAAACGAATCAGAAAATCTGGAATTCAATAATAGAAAGTACACGCAAATACAAGGAAAAAACGATATTGGCCATGTGCAACGCGTGCGCGATAGGAACCGTGCCTGCTGACGGCCGAGAACACTGGAAAGAGTGTCCTATGCAACGGGCCGCGCCAGGGCAAGCGACCGATGACTGATTTTGTGCATTTTAAGTTTTTAAGGGTGTTTTTGTTCGGGGTTTTTTTGGTACTTTATATAATCATCCTAAACACATTTTTGAAGGAAGATATCACACTTTGGACACAAAGCAAGGGCAAGAAGGTTCTTTGAGGGTTATTGTTTTTTTTTAATCTTTATTTTCATCAATACATCTTGCAACATTCATGAATTCTTATCATCATATGACAATCATGATTAGCTAAACTTCTTAGTTCTAGGGTTTTGACACTCACATAAACGTTGATGTTTGAAGATTATTTATATCTGTTGTTTGTTTCAATATTGAGTTATTTATTTATTCTTAATCTCAATTATTTAATTGTCTGATCAACTACCAAATACTATATATGGCTTGTTAGTTGACTTGGAAGAGAAAATTACAATTGTAATAAAAATTAATAGAGCTTGTTCGTGAAACTCTAGATTGAGATAGGAATATACTTTTTTGCCTCACTCAGTTGAATATAAAGATTTAATTGTATTCTTCTATTTTATGATGACCACGGAAATATAGGCATTGGAGCTGTTTGAATAGACCGGTGAGCAATTCTTTTCTTTTTGTAAATTTTCCAAGTTGTGTTGGGATGTTGTATTTCTTTTTTTTTTTTCCAACTCAAAAACAGTGGAGTTCTTTCATTGCTCAAAAAAGGACAGAGAACTGTTGTATTTCATTTATTATTAAGGAAACAAAAGGAGGGGTGTAAGCCTGACCTCGTGAAAATACAACACAAGGATAAGATATCCTTCAAAAGAGTCCTAATCCGGGTGCAAAACATCACAGCCCTGACAGGATAAGGCACCAAAACGTATAGCAGTTAGCTTACAAAAATATAATTAGACTTGTCATATTTAAGCTCTAATACTAGGAAGTTGATCCTTGTCTAATTGGAAAGGTCCCTTAGCACCTTTGGGAAGATGAATAGAAGAGAAGAAAGTTGCCGAAGCCTCAGAGGAGGAGGCTGTTTTGGCTTGGTAGTGGCCTCCCTGAAACAATGAGAGACTTGGAGCTGATATTATTTCATCCATGATATGGTTCCAAGTTATAGAAGCTAGACTTGTTATGTTGAAACATATCTGAGACCAAAAGAGAGTTCACTTCAAAGGTGAATTTCGAGAAGCCATTCAAAAGATACTCATGAAATAATATCAGCCTAACTGAATTAGTAAAATTTACAATTGTTGATCTTTCAAATAGTTAAAATCAGAATTGAAATTAGACGATTAATCGTATATTCAAATCTCAAATTAAATAATCAATTCTATATACAAATCTATGTAAAAACGATATCTAAACTATCAAATTTATTATTACTTGGACGATTGCGTATATTCGTTGGGCCGCAAAAGTGAAAAACGTACCGATGAGACAAATTAAACACATATCGAGTCAAATTTAGCAGGCGGGGAAAACGTGGAGATCGTATATCTTTCATCAAAAAAAAAGGGGATAAAGTAATAACCGACTCCAGATTACTAGTATATGTCACATTTCATCCGTGCATGTAAGCCAGCAGTTCAGGCTGAGTATCAGTATTTGATTTCTTGCTTATTTAAAGCCCATTATCTTCTCAATTCGTTTATTCACTAGAATATATTGAGGACACAATTAAAATAAAATGATGGAGAAATTCAAGTACTCTCTAGTAGTCTTTTTTTCACTTTTGGTGTACGCTCAGTCAGTCAAATCAGAAATTCCTCTAGCACCAGCACTATATGTTTTTGGGGATTCAATATTTGACAGTGGAAATAACAATCTTTTGCCAACTTTAGCTAAGGCTGATTTCAAACCATATGGTTTGAATTTCAATGGAGGCCGACCTACTGGAAGATTTACAAATGGGAAAACTGTTGCTGATTTTATTGCTGAATTTCTTGGATTGCCGTTTTCTCCGCCTTACTTGAGTTTAAGAGGATCAGTTAAACTCACAGGGTTAAATTATGCATCTGGATCCTGCGGTATTTTACCTAATACAGGAAACTTCATCGTAAGATTCATATATATACTACTCAATGCATTCGTGTTAATTAATTAACTACTTGTTTTGTTTTTTTTTTGTTTTTAGAAATATAATGATTGAATATCTTCGACTTGATAAAAGTTTCTAGTGTAATGATAAAGGTGGTTCAAAAAATAATTTTTAAAGTCACTCGATTCAAATCCCAGTTATGGTAATTTTACATTTATTTTTGAATTCATTTTGTCTATTGAATAGTTACCTACCGATAATATATACTCTCTTTGATTCAAAATTGTTGTCATCTTTAATTTAATTATTTTCTAAAGTTAAATTAAATTAGATTAATTCGATATTTTAAAATTAAAATTTAAATATTTAAAAACTAAACAGAAAGTATTATAAATTACAATTATTCTTATCATACTCATCTTAAAATGTTAGATTGAAATTTATACCTTTTGACTCTCAAAAAAAAATTGTGATTAAGTATTTTAAAACCGAGGGAGTAAGCGGAAATAGTTATTTTGAAAAATAAGACGCGTAACATGTTATAACATGTCAATTACAATAATATTACTTTATAGAAACAAATATATTATTAGTATATAGAAATTAAATCCTAATCCAAATAGCCTTAACTTATAATTATCTTATATTTTCTTGGTTTTTGGCAGGGGAAGTGCCTGCATTTTTCTGAGCAGGTTGATTTATTCCAGCGAACGGTGGAGAAAGAATTGCCTAGACAATTTGATGATTCTGAGGAGTTTTCCAGCTATTTGTCAAGGTCGATTTTTCTCATATCTATAGGCAGCAATGACTACGTAAACAACTATTTACAACCAAACTTGTATGCTACGAGCAAACACTATAATCCTGAGTCATTTGCCAAACTCCTCATTGATGCACTTTCTCAACAATTTCAGGCAAGTATATATTTATTATTTTACACTATACATGTAGGATTTTCATTGATAAAGAATTTGCAGGCATCCATTTATGTTTGTTCAAAAAGAACTTACTAGCAAAATCATAGCATAAACAATATTTAAATAATTAGATCGTTTGAAAAGTAATCCCTGATAATTATATTTATAGCATGTTTGGTCAAGATTTTAAGAAGTCAAGAAGCTTTTTTCTTTTTTTCTCGAAAGCACTTTTTAGAAAGTTTGGCTAATTAAGTTATTATAATATTAGCAAATGTATTTTCAGATTAATTAGTCAAACACAAACTAATACTCTTCAGAAGTACTTTTTCGAAAAGTTAGTACTTTTCGAAATAAGCATATTTTAAACGGGAAATTACACCTTAAAAGTGGACGATTTTAAATTTAAATATCAACTCTCGCTTGCTCCATGGTCAAACCTTCAAGGTCAAAAATTGTTACACTTAAAGTTTTGTCTATTAAACAAGAGAAATAAAAAATTCAAGATCTGCATCCATCTCCAAAACTATTTTATAAATCACTCGATTATTAAAATTTGAAAGAAATAAAACTGTTAGAGTAATAAATATTTATCGATAACTTATAGTTTTCCATAAATTATAATTACCATGCGATAACAAATTATAACTTGCTATACTAATTATTTAAATTCATATAAGTATTTGACAATGAATAGTATTATTATTATTATTATTGTTATTTTCTGTGGGCTGTGCAGAGGTTATATCGACTAGGAGCAAGAAAGGTAATAATGTTCGAAATAGGACCAATTGGTTGCATTCCATCACTTACAAAGCAACTTGGCCACAATGGGCTTTGTGCCGAAGAATATAACCGTCTCGCAGTAATCTTCAACAACCAGCTCAGTGACATGCTCAAAAATCTCAGTTCCACCCTCCATGGCTCCGCGTTTATTCTTGGCCATGCTCATTGGCTCGGCTACGACGCCATCATTAATCCTTCTATTTACGGTAATATATATAGTCATGAGAAAGGATTAATTTTACGAATGATCATTTAAATATATTATTTGCTAGGAAGAAAATTTTTAAATAATATTTTTTGTGTTTGTTAGGTTTAATGGATCCAACTAGTCCCTGTTGCATCACTTGGGGAAATGGGACATCAGCATGCATACCAGAACTTTTGCCGTGCCGAGACGCAAATAAACACTACTTCTGGGATGGTTATCATCTTACTGAAACAGTATATAGGGTTATTGCCACTAAATGTTTCAATGACACATCTGTTTGTATTCCCAACAATATTAAGGAACTTGTGGAAGCTTGATATATAAAACACTTTTGTTTTTTGTGTTTTTGTACTTAATACTAGAATGGTTATCAAATTAATTTGATATGGTATAGTATTTTTAAAGTTTGGCTTTCAGTATTTTGTGACGGCGGTAAATTAATAATTACTGTTTATTCGATTTTAATTTATATATATTTATATAATAGAGAATTATGGCTTTGGCTTTTTAAAAAATGTCTCAATTATGTCATATTAACATCTTACACATATAGAAATAATTTTTAAAAAAGTATTACATGTCACATTAACATGTAATTTCTTTTTTAATCAATTATACAAATCGAACATTTTAATCAAAATAGGGTAGTTAAAGTTTTACTTTTAAATAATTAATTTTATATTAATACTATTTTATATATTTGTTATTATTATACTAATATGTATGAATTTTATTGTAATTATGCATCTCAATATAATATTCAGTATTTTAATATTTTTCTTAGATATACCAAATGCCGTATTGAAATTTTTTTTCATATATTATACTAAATACTATATCTCAAAATAACAATATTAAAAAATTTAATATATTTTTATATAATATTTAATATCTACACCGTACTATATCTACCTACTTCGAAAAATTTAAATGGGGTTTCCCATATCTATCCAACCGGCCGGTGAAATTTTGTCCGGTAATGTTCAATACTATTTTTGATTCTTGCCATTTGTTCATCCAAATCTTTGATGGCTGAGATTCATCCAAGCACTATACCTTTTTTTCTTTTTCTTTTTAAGTATGCGTCATTTAGGGGCCTTCATTTTATGTGAAAATTATTTTTTTTAAAACCTGTGGGAGTAATTTTTTCAGTTAACTTCGTTTCTATTATTTGCGTAGGTACCTATTTGTTTAAGCGGTTTTATATGTGCACGAAATTCTTATTCCTTTTCTCATGATCATAACCAAATTAATATTAATGAAGGTATCTATTTTTATTTTTGATATAGATATTCCTCTAATTGTTAGCCCATATACTTGTTAGCAGATGGGCCTTAGGGTTTTAGGTAGTCTTATGCCTATATATATAGGCACCCCCTTCCCCATTCTAGATCATTGTCTTCTATTCTCTTATGTACCTTTGCAGTTAGCCTTTTGACTCTTTCCTTTCTTGTTCTTCAATAAACTTTTGTTATATATCAACATGGTATTAGAGCCAAATAAATCGATCCTCCCCTATTTGTAGCAACCACCCGTTGCGCGGATCGAACTGCTGTTCTCCTGGGTTTGCTGCTTCCGCTAGATCCGTTTAAATCTACTATTCGTAGGGTTGGTTTGTTGCTTCTGCTGGGTTCTTGTTTTGCTGTTTGTACTCTATTGTTGTTGCTGTTGGTGGTTTGGTTTGATTTGGACTAGGGTAATTTGTCAATGTGGCTGGAAAGGATGATTCTCTCCAGTCCATTAACACTCAATTAGATGGCAAAAATTATGCGTATTGGAGTTATGTCATGAAGAATTTTCTTCGTGGCAAGAATATGTGGGGCTATGTCACTGGGGTTAAATCCAAACTTAAGGATGAGAAGGCTGAGGATTTTGTATTGTCGGTGGATTTATGGGAAACTGCTAAGTCCAAGGTTATCACTTGGATTAACAAGTCCGTAACTCAGTCAATTGGTATGCAATTGGCTAAATATGACACAGCAAAAGAAATCTGGGATCATTTGGAGAGACTGTACACTAAGTCTAATTTTGCGAAGCAGTACCAGTTAGTATACGATATTCATGCTATTCAACAAAATGCTATGAGCATTCAAGATTTCTATACTGCTATGTCTGATTTGTGGGATCAATTGGCCCTTACTGAATCTGCAGAATTGAAAGGTTTTGCGTCGTATATTGCTAGGAGGGAAGAACAACGTTTGGTTTAATTTTTGATGGCATTGCGTTCTGATTTTGAAGGACTACGTGGAACAATCCTTCATCGATCTCCCCTCCCCACAGTTGATTCAGTTGTCCATGGACTGATTGCAGAAGAGACTCGTATCAAGTCTCAATTGGATAAAGGGTCGAAAATACCTACTACTCCTGCTGTGTTTTCTGCTTCACCGGATCCGTCTAGACCACACCGTTCTCAAACTTCCAATCAATCGCGACGATCTCCTAAAGTTGCATTTGATGAGTGTGCATTTTGCAAGTAGAAAAATCATTGGAAGGCTCAGTGTCCGTTGTTGCTCAACAAGGCTAAGTCTGGTCAGCAACAGAAGAATGGACAGCCACACTCCTTTGGTACTCCTCCACGTCCTCCACAGTTCGCTGCTGCTGCACCATCAGTAGATGCTGAGTCTGTTAGCACTGTGCCTCCTTCGGCATTGGATCCCCAGGTGTTCGAACAGTTCAGACAGTTTTTGGCCTCCAATCCTACTGTCATGTCAGCATCCAGCTTCCTCTAGTACATCAGGTATTCCCTCATCCTTGTGGATTCTGAATTCTGGTGCAACCCATCATATGTTACATTGTTTGTCATCGTTTGGTTCCTTGTCATCCATTTCACCACTCTCTGTTATGTCTGTCAGTGCTACATCTATGCCAGTCGAGGGTGTTGGTTCTGTTACTACTTCTCACATTGTTCTGTCTAATGTTTATTATATTCCTAAACTTGCTTTTAATCTTACTTCGGTCAGTCAGTTGTGTAGGACTGGTCATTAGGTATTCTTTTCTGATTCTGTTTGTGTTGTACAGGACCAACACACTCAGAAGGTGATTGGGATTGGCCGTAGGTTGGGGGAACTCTTTGTCCTAGAGAGTCTCAAAGTGTCTGCTATTGCCGCCTCTAGCATTGATTTGTCTTCTTTTCGTTTGAGTCCTTTGTCTTCGCAGATTTATCTTTGGCATTCCCTCTTGGGACATGTATCAGTGTCACGTTTACGTTTTTTAGCCTCTACTGGTGCTTTAGGTCATTTAAACACTGCTGATATTTCAGATTGTAGTGGTTGTAAACTGGCAAAATTTTCTGCCTTACCTTTTAATAAAAGTGTGTCTTATTCAGTTGCTCCTTTTGACATTATTCATTCTGATGTATGGGGACCATCACCATTATCCACTAAGGGTGGTTCGACCTATTATGTTTCGTTCATAGATGACTATCTCGATATACCTGGGTTTATCTTATGAAGCGCAGGTCTGACTTCTTTGGCATTTACAACAACTTTAGAGCCCTTGTTAAAACGCAACATTCGGCTGTGATAAAGTGTTTCAGGTGTGACTTAGGGGGTGAATATACCTCCAATGATTTCACTCAGTTACTTGCCTCTGATGGTACCATACACCAGTCATCTTGTACAGATACTCCTGAGCAGAATGGTGTTGCCGAAAGGAAACACCGTCATATTGTTGAGACAACACGCTCCTTACTGAGGTTCCTAGTAATTTTTGGGGAGAAGCAGTCCTAACTGTTGTATATGTGATCAATCGTATTCCTACTGCATTGACTTCAGGGATGTCTCCGTTTCAGAAATTATATGGTCACATGCCAGATTAATCTGCATTACAAGTTTTTGGATGTACTTGTTTTGTTCTTCGTCCTCATGTTGAATGAAACAAGCTGGAGCCAAAATCAGCTATATGTGTATTTTTGGGGTATGGTGTTGGACAGAAAGGTTATCGTTGCTATGATCCTGTCAGTCAGAAATTATATGTTTCACGGCATGTCACCTTTTTGGAGCATATTCCTTTCTATTCAATTCCAGCTAAATCCCATGATGTTACTAAGTCAGATCTTCGGCGTATTGATCCATTTGGCATTGACACAGAGGCTCCAGTTTCAGATTTAGCTGTGCCACCCGATGTGCCGCCTGACAGTGCTTCAGCCCCGCCTGTGTCTGAGTTTGATCCTGAGACTGGAGATCCACCACCTCTGAGGAGGTCTACTCGTCAGAGTAAGTCCACCAAACTACCTGATTTTGCCTATTTTGCCTACTCACCCCCATTTGCTTCCTTTATTACAAACATACATCAATTGTCTGAACCTGAGTCCTATAGAGAGGCTGTGTCTGATCCTCTTTGGCAGAATGTTATGGCTAAGGAACTCACTGCTCTTTATCAGACACACACATGGGATTTGGTTACCCTACCACCTGGTAAACATATGATTAGCTGTCGATGGGTGTATAAGATAAAAATAAAGTCTGATGGGTCTGTTGAGCGATACAAGGCTAGACTTGTGGCAAAAGGGTACTCACAAAAATATGGTATGGACTATGAGGATACCTTTGCCCCGGTGACAAAGATGACAATTGTTCGCACTATGATTGTTGTTGCATCCGTTCGACAGTGGAAGATATTTCAAATGGATGTCAAGAATGCATTTCTGAATGGTGATCTCCATGAGGAAGTGTATATGACTCCTCCACCGGGTATTGATCACCAGTCGGGTGAAGTTTGTCGGCTTCGAAAAGCCCTATATGGTCTCAAGCAAGCCCCTCATGCTTGGTTTGAGAAATTCTCCACTGTGATTACTTCCGTTGGCTTTGTCCCGAGTAACCATGATTCGGCGTTGTTTGTTAGAAGTACGAGTGCAGGGCGAATCCTTTTGTCCTTATATGTAGGTGATATGGTTATAATTGGTGATGATCATGATGGTATTGAGTCATTGAAGCATGATTTGGCTCATCGGTTTGCTATGAAGGACTTGGGCCTGCTACGTTATTTTTTGGGTATTGAGGTGGCTCAGTCTAAGAAAGGATATCTTCTCTCTCAAACGAAGTATATATCTGACTTGTTTAAACGGGCGCGCCTTTCTAACAACAGGACTGCAGATACTCTACTTGAAACCAATGCACGGTACTCTCCTAGTGATGGTGTTTTGTTAACAGATCCGAGTCTTTATCGGACTGTTGTAGGTAGCTTGGTATATCTTACCGTTACTCGCCCGGATATAGCTCATGCAGTTCATGTTGTTGGCCAGTTTGTTACTGCTCCTACTACAGTTCACTGGGGAGCTGTACTTCGTATTTTGAGATATCTTCGTGGCACCCAGTTTCAGAACCTCTTGTTTCCCTCGACGTCATCTCTCGAGTTGCGATCCTATAATGATGCTGATTGGGATGGCGATCGCAATGATCGAAAATCCACCACTGGCTTTTGTGTGTTCCTTGGAGATTCTTTAATATCATGGAAGAGCAAGAAATAAGATGTTGTCTCTAGATCTTCCATGGAGGCTGAGTATCGTGCTATGGCAGTGACTACATGTGAGATTATTTGGTTACGCTGGCTTCTTGCAGATATGGGGGTTCACATTTCTCATTTCTCTACTTACTCCCCTACATTGTGATAACAAGAGTGCGATGCAAATTGCAAAGAACTCTGTTTTCCATGAGCGGACGAAGCACATTGAGATTGATTTTCACTTCACTCATCATCATCTCCAGCTCGGGACCATATCGCTTCTGTAACAGCCCAGGTCACCGCTTGTAGATATTGTCCGCTTTGGGGCTCGCCCCTCACGGTTTTAAAATGCGTCTACAAGAGAGAGGTATCCAAGCACTTATAAAGTACTCTTCGTTCTCCTCCCCAACCAATGTGGGATTTGCCTAAGTAAACCAGGCGTTACGTATCGCCGTCCCTGGTGTTACCCCCCGTAGGGACTCAGTGTCCTCGCTGAGGTTTGCCCCACCACCGGCCGGCACCGGCTCTGATACCACTGTAACAGCCCAGGTCGCCGCTTGTAGATATTGTCCGCTTTGGGGCTCGCCCCTCACGGTTTTAAAATGCGTCTACAAGAGAGAGGTATCCAAGCACTTATAAAGTACTATTCGTTCTCCTCCCCAACCGATGTGGGATTTGCCTAAGTAAACCAGGCGTTACGTATCGCCGTCCCTGGTTACCCCCCGTAGGGACTCAGCGTCCTCGCTGAGGTTTGCCCCACCACCGGCCGGCACCGGCTCTGATACCACTGTAACAGCCCAGGTCGCCGCTTGTAGATATTGTCCGCTTTGGGCAGCTAGTCCCTCACGGCTTTAAAACGCGTCTACAATGTAGAGGTATCCAAGCACTTATAAAGCACTCTTCGTTCCCCTCCACCACCGATGTGGGATTTGCCTAAGTAAACCAGGCGTTACGTATCGCCGTCCCTGGTTACCCCCCGTAGGGACTCAGCGTCCTCGTTGAGGTTTGCCCCACCACCGGCCGACACCGGCTCTGATACCACTGTAACAGCCCAGGTCGCCGCTTGTAGATATTGTCCGCTTTGGGCAGCTAGTCCCTCACGGCTTTAAAACGCGTCTACAAGAGAGAGGTATCCAAGCACTTATAAAGTACTCTTCGTTCTCCTCCCCAACCGATGTGGGATTTGCCTAAGTAAACCAGGCGTTACGTATCGCAGTCCCTGGTTACCCCCCGTAGGGACTCAGCGTCCTCGCTGAGGTTTGCCCCACCACCGGCCCGGCACCGGCTCTGATACCACTGTAACAGCCCAGGTCGCCGCTTGTAGATATTGTCCGCTTTGGGCAGCTAGTCCCTCACGGCTTTAAAATGCGTCTACAATGTAGAGGTATCCAAGCACTTATAAAGCACTCTTCGTTCCCCTCCACCACCGATGTGGGATTTGCCTAAGTAAACCAGGCGTTACGTATCGCCGTCTTACTTAGGCAAATCCCACATCGGTGTTGGAGGGGAACGAAGAGTGCTTTATAAGTGCTTGGATACCTCTACATTGTAGACGCGTTTTAAAGCCGTGAGGGACTAGCTGCCCAAAGCGGACAATATCTACAAGCGGCGACCTGGGCTGTTACAGCTTCCTTTTGTTCCATCGGCCTTGCAGATTGCTGACCTTTTTACGAAGGCTCAGTCGGCGTCTCGATTTCGTTTCTTGTGTGACAAACTCTCAATGCTTATTACTGTCGCATTGTGAGTTTGAGGGGGAATGTTAGCCCATATACTTGTTAGCAGATGGGTCTTAGGGTTTTAGGTAGTCTTATGCCTATATATATAGGCACCCCCTTCCCCATTCTAGATTATTGTCTTGTATTCTCTTATGTACCTTTGCAGTTACCTTTTTGACTCTTTCCTTTCTCGTTCTTCAATAAACTTTTGTTATATATCAACACTAATAACGTGTAAAAAATATTTATATTTGACCACCAGACCTTTCCAAAAATTAATTAATTAAGGAGCTCAAACAGATAAAAGTTTAATTTGATTTACAATAATTTTATTTTTAGTTGATTTTAATTTTTTGTAATTATTATATTGGACATGAAATTTAAAATTATCATATATATAAATTTAATTATATGAACATGAATATATTTTTTTTGATATAATTACATTTTTTAAACAATTTTATATAGATGAATCTCATTATTCAAAACGTCTTGTGTCAAACATAAAACAAATGGTACTTGCTTTTTAATGTGTTGTTCGTTAAATTACTTTTCCAAAAGATAGGAAAAGATGATTAAAAGAACAAGAAGGTGCTTTAATAAATTTTGGAGTGCATAAAGCTCTAGATTCATTAACCAAAAAAAAGAAAAAAAAAAGTTTAAAAGCTTCACTATAACATCCCAGGAATTTTTTTTTTAATATGACATCATGTTGGCCACACATGAAAAATGAGAGAGATAAAATGTAACAAGCACGTTAGGGTATAAACGGTTGCCGTTAGGATAAATTAAAAAATATAACCATCTAATTTAATTTATTTCTAATAATCACAAAATAATTATTACCGAACCGAACAAAATTTCACCGAAGGAGATCCTTTCTTTGGGATAAAAGTGTTGGGAATAAACCCGCCACAAAATAATATTTGCGGTTATAAATTACGAATAATAAAATAACACTGAGATCAAGTAATCAACTAGAATAAGGAAGTGCAATAATGATACCAAGATCTTTATATAGAAACCCTTCTATATAAGGGAAAAATCACGGGCGGAGAGGAGCAACTGATATCACTATAGTAAGAAATTTTACAATTGTAGGACTAAGTAAAATACTCCAAAGACTATCTCACATTCAAAAGAAAATAACAGTCTTTTGATTTTTCCACCTCACTACAATATCACTCACACTCTCTATTTTTTCTCACAAATTATTTCTTAAACCCCCGTCTGTGATGCCTCATTCTTTTTTCTCTTTTTATTTTGGTGTGTTTGAGAATGAAAACCAACCCTCCTTTTATAGGAAAAAGTACTTGGACTCCAAGTTGAAAAATAGAAAAGGAAAGAGAAAGTAATTATTTGTCATCCACTAATAATTACTTGCTCACCAAGTTCAATTTTCATCCTAGTAAATTTGGCACATACCAATTACTATCAATGGGATGAATCCAACAAATTTTTGCCTCTAGTCTCATTCACCTGGAGGAGGTAACACCAAGCTTTTAGTTTGAGTGCATGCCGAAATGATTTATTCAAGAACTTGGATTGCATCAGAATATGTATATCCTTTCAAGATTGGATCAGATCTTCCAAAACACAATTAGTCTCTTGCGGTACCTCTCAAATACCTGACTATCCACTTGACTGCTTCCAAGTTTTCTTTTCCAGGATTTTCAAGGAACCTACTAACAACACCAACTGCATGAGCAATGTCAGGTCTGGTACATACCATTGCATACAACAAACTCCCGACGGCTGAAGAATAAGAAACTTTGGCCATATTTTCTTTTTCCTTATTTTTTGTAGTACATATCTGTCTGCTCAACTTCAGATGACTAGCAAGAGGTGTGCTAACGACTTTAGCACTTTTCATGTTGAAGTATTCAAGTACACGTTCAATGTACTTCTCATGAGATAGCCACAACTTTCTGGTTGTTCGTTCTCGAAGAATCTTCATCCCTAGAATTTGTAGTGCTAGGCCAAGTCCTTCATGTTGAATGACTTGGAAAAATCTCCCTTCAACTTGACAATTCTCTCCTTGTCCTGTCCTACAATTAACATGTCATCCACATACAACAACAAGATAATACAGTTGTTATCAGAAAATCTTTTGAAGTATACACATGAATTAGAATAGATCTTTTAGTAAGTTTAACGTTTCATGAATAAGTCAAACATCGTATACAACTGCCTTGGTGCCTACTTCAATCCATAAAGACGATTATTCAGTTTACACACCATGTGTTTCTTGCCAACTACTTCAAATCCTTCTGGCTGCTCCATCTAAATCTCATATTCCAAATCTTTGTGAAGAAATGTAGTTTTCATGTCCAACTGCCCCACTTCAAGATCTAGGCTAGCTGCTAAGCTCAAAATAATTCGGATTGAAGTCATTTTGACAATAGGTGAGAAAATTTCATCAAAATCAATACCTTTCTTTTGTTTGAATCCTTTTACCACCAATCGAGCTTTATATCTGACCAGCTTTCCATCTATATCTTTCTTGAGTTCAAAAATCCACTTGCACTTAAGCGGTCTTTTACCTTTTAGAAGTTTAACTAGCTTGTACATGCCATTTTTCTATAGAGATTCCATCTCCTCTTGCATGGTTTTTATCCACTGATTTTTTTCTGGATGGGTCAGCACTTCCTTAAGACTTTCTGGCTCCACCTCATGATTGATGAGGACATACTCTGAGGAAGGATATTTGGATAACTCTACCCTTTTCCTTTTCGATCTCCTAAGAGGTTGAAATTGTTCTTCTTCCTGAGTAGGGTACTCCACTTTCTTGGTAGAATCACCAAGTTGCTCCCCTTACTTAAAAACCTCATTAGGTTGCTCTCCCTCTCTCGGAAACCTCTTCAGTTATACTTTCTGCACTTGTGCGATGGTTAGAAGTAGAAGGAATGGTAATAAAGCTAGGGACTATAGCATTCTGTTTCATGGCCTTCTCTGACAGATCATCAATAATTCTGACTTCACTTTCTCAGAAGATTACATCTCTGCTTCTAATGACCTTTTTATTTACAAGATCTCATAGTTTGTACCTAAAATCTTCATCTCCATATCCGATGAATATGCAGGAAACTAATTTATCATCCAGCTTTGTTCTCTGCTCCTTCGGTACATGTGCAAAGGCTTTGCAACTGAACACCTTTAGATGTGAGAAGGACACCTCCTTGTTCATCCAAACTTTCTTTGGGATGTCAAACTCCAATAGAACTGATGGACTGTGATTGATCAAATAACAGGCTATTTGAATTGCTTCATCCAAGAATGACTTAGGCAGTTTAGCCATTCTAAGCATGTTTTTCACCTTTTCAACAATGGTGCGATTCATCCTCTCAGCTACACTATTGTGTTGTAGGGTTCCAGGAACTATCTTCTCATTCCTGGTCCATGACTTATACAGTACTCTTCAAATTCCCTTGAAATGTACATGCAAGCCCTACTCTCAGATTCTCATCTTGATTATGTTTCATATTATGCATGTTTTAATGATTTTACTTACTTAAGCGGTTTTACTTACCTTGCATACTTGGTACATTCCACGTACTGACTACATACTCTATGTTGTATCATTTAATTATACAGGCTCCGATCTTCAGACTCAACCCATCACTAGCCAGTTTCAGGAGTTAGCATCTAGTCGCAATTGGTGAGTCCTCATCTCCTGAGGACCATTCCTTATCAGTTATCTTTGTATTTTTAGTTTCAGACTTAGAGAGTTAGTTGGGGTCTTCTCCTATCAACCCATAAGAATTAGAGGCTTTTTTCAGACATAGTGTATAATCAGCTTCATATTCGTGTATGTATTCTGGTGTTATGTTATGTTTAGACTTCCGCTATATTTATTATGATAAATCTTCCGTTTTCATTGATTGAGTTAGATCTATGTTCATTTCATAGGTCGACCTGGAGTCTCTTGAGGATTCGTGTCCCGTATCTCAATCTGAGCCTATGTTCGGGTCGTGACACTGAATAAGGAGGAGGTCACCTTTAATGTTTGCCGGTCAATGAAGAAACCTAATGAGTTCAGGGTTGTATCAGCAGTCGAGGATGATTTAGAGTCTCTTGACAAATTCTATGTAGTCAGCGAACTTGCATCATGTCGCGATGTTAAATTAGGCACTTCTTGAGAGGCAATCCATGAGGTGGTTTGGTGAAGTCTGTGTAACCAAACCACTTGCATTGTCCCATGATGTTAAATCAAGAACTTCTTGGAAGGCAACCCAAGTATCTTAACTTATGTGTGTTCAGTGTGCAGATGAAACAAAACTGGTGGTCTAAAAATTGTATAACAAACCTGTACTATGAGCCTCAGTATGACTCATAAGATAATTGTATAGCCGCAGTATCATCCGTCGTGAAAAGCAGAAACATGAGTTCATAAAGTAATGACCTGCGAGACACAGTAATGGTAAAGCATGCTAAGTATTGAAGTGCATAAAGTAATGACCTGCGAGACACAGTACAATTCATTCCTTCATGGTACGATTCATACCATGTACTCATACATCACCAGTTATGTTCCTAAAATATTTTGCTACAAGTCCAAGGGACGAGCCATAGGTCAAACATATGACTCGTGGTATGAGCCGTGATGGGTTAAATTAATGAAATTTACCTGACTCAACCCGGATTGGTAAAAATCCGCCCTAACCTATTCAAATCAAAATCACTTAGATTTCAACCTATGATAATTTCCCACGACCCTCACACCCGTAACTCAAGCTCAAATATGTGTACGTGCATCTGTGCGAGCTCATTAAATTCTTACCCCAAAACTAAAGCAAGCTTAAAGTCGAGCAAGAACTTGAAAAACAAAAGTAAGTGAATGTGTTAAATTTGAAAATCTTGCTATGTGCAAACTGAAAGAACACTATGATTCCTTAAAATCCATGAAAATGGGGAAGATGAAGGTTATGACTAGCTTGTTGTGCCAATGTATTGAATGGGTAGGAATTCAAAATGCTCAAACAATGAAACTTGACTAAAGCAAATGAGTTACGGGTGTGTAGCATGTTGGGGGTTAGCTGGGTAGGTCAAATTGACAAAATTGCTTACCTAGGATGGGGAATTCTGAGTACCCATCAAAGAACATGTTCACCTGAACTGAACCAAAATAAGGTGAGGATAGGCTTCACAAGCCATCCTACGACTCATAGTCTAGTACTACAACTCGTGTGATGGCTCGTTGGGACTGTCCTAATACATTGAAAGTGAAAAATCCTTGTACGAAACATATACAATCAGTGGTATCCTACTACGAGTCGTACCTGGTTATCGTACCATGACCCTGCAAGGTTCAAAGTTCAAAAGTAATAGTATGACCCCTTTTATGACTTGTAGGATCTAATCATGATCCGTAACTTGAGTCGTAGAAAAATGCAGTACATCATAATTCTAGGGAAATCCTTATATGACTCCTAGTACGAACCATACCAACCCGGTATGAATCATACCAGAAGCACTAAATATTACGAGTCTTAGTATGAATCATACCTCCTAGGTATGTTCCGTACTGTAGACTCATGGAAAATTTCATAGGACATTTTTCTTATTTTCTTTTCCTCAGATCATACATACTAAACTTTTTCTCCATATGTATAATGACATTCAAAATAATATCAAAGAAGAAGCCCTAAGACAAGCGGGTTAAAGATGAAATAGCTGTTTGGAGGGCATTGAGAGATGAGCCCTCTAACTCTGATCAAGTAAGAAACACCCCTAGGGGTTCGAGGGAGGAATACCAAGTAGATACGACTAACACTGATGAGCCACGGACCACTATGACACAGGACAAGGGTCAGGCCAAAGCGACATCCATTGCTCTAGCAGCTGCTCCCCAGTCTGAGGAGGGTGTAGGTGATCAGACCCAAGAGTTCGAGAGCGGCTCTAATGAGGAAGAAGTGTCTGAGGGGGCCCATTTTGGAGATGGAAATGATAAGGCCAGGTCTAAGGAAGAAGCTACTAAGGAGGAAGGTGACAAAACTCTGCCCCCGGAGAACCGCACTATTAGGTGGAGAGTGCCCGGTGCTCAAGAAATTTATTAGCAAGTTCTCTCTCTCACCTCAAAGAATCATCCAAGGCGGAGTATACAGGAAGAACTAAAGATCCTCACCAGTGCCTTGAATGAGGTTGAGGAAATGAAGCGGATTTTTAGCTTCTATGGATTCGACTTGATGGCTAGAACTTCGAAGAAATACAGTGTCGAGATGGTTTAGGAGTTCTGCGCCAATTATTTGGCTACAATGGAGCAGAAAGCAAAAGGTGGGAAAAATTGAAAGAATATCCCAAGCTTGAGAGTGTGATGGTTAGGGGATAAGTAGTTGACATCTCTGAGCAAACCACTGCATGGATATTAAAGGGGCCTCAGTTCATAGATCAGGACACCGTAACTGAGTTCGAGTACCGAGTAGAAGCTCTAATAAAGGTAAAGTAGCAAGATTTCAAGGAGATCCAGAGCCAAGTGAAATGGATAGTTAGGGTTCTAGCCGAGGATAAGGAGGAAGTTTATTGGGTGGCTAGTGGGAAGTCGGTCACCAAAGCCTCGCTGAACATCATAGCGAAGGCCTGCTGGACACTAGTCCACCATAGATTGGTGCCGAAGGTCAATGACAACACCCTGAGCATAAATAGAGTCGCGTGTATCATGTCGTGATTTGCCATCAATATTCTAAGGATCATAGCATAGCAGATCTGAGACCGGGCTATGGGACTAAGCACTACTATCCCATTCCTAATTCTTATAAATAGGTTAGGCATGGTGGCGGACCTTAAGGCGATATAGGTAGAAGATTGGAGGCCATAAGACTGGAGACATAGGCCTTATACGGGATGACATGAACTCGGTTAGTCAAGTTTGACTTCCTACTGCAGTCCCACTACCACAGGCATCCAGGGGTGAGCATGTTGATACCCCCACTTTAGTGGAGCAGGGAGAGATGCTGGCACAGAGGCCGGCCACATAGATGCAACTCCAAGTACTTCCTCCACATCGCCATTGGTCATGTTAAGCCAAACCCCAGCTGGTTACATGTTGGTCCCACTAGAGTTCCTCCAGAAAATGGCCAAGAGGCTGAGAATAACCGAGAAGAAGATCAACTCAATGATGCAAAATGTCAAGCCTTGGGTGAAGTCCGAGATTAATGAGGTTGTGATATTATTGCACTGCCAGTTAGATAGTTTTGAGTGTCACCTTAATGAGCGTCTGGCTGAGCAGACATATAAGGGCAGCCTTAGAGAGGAGTTGGGGGATTTGTGGAGCCAGGTAGCCAAGTTGTTGTCTAGACAGCCGAAAATATAATTAGCCCCACCATCCCAGAGTTAGATGCTTAGATCGAAGAGGAGCTAGATTTAGAGGAATACTAGGCTTCGACAGCGACCGATGGAGTAAAAGGGAAGAAGAGGGTCTTGTAGGAGGTTGAAGATGAGTCCTCAAGAAAGAAGTGAAACAGGCATGAAAAAAAGGAGAGCTGCAGGTGAGAGTTGTTAGTATGCAAACTCATGACGAGCATAAGTCAAAGTTGCGTCAGTGAGCCAGAGGAGCCGGGAGCTCCACCACTGCCTTTGGAGATCTTACAGGTGGAAAGGACCATTTAGGGGAGCCACATTCAGCACAAGTTATTGATGAGGTAGCTGAGGCGACCGATCTAGTTAAGAGGGTGACCATTGTCGAACCTGATGTCTTATTGAGTGCGCTGGCCACCATTAGTGCCACTATTAAGCGGAGATACAGCATCTATAGGATGACAGAAGTGCGTAGACAACCACAGGTATGTCCCTTTCTTTTTTCGTGCATTTTATGCTTCGTGGACGCAACATGCTTTTGAAAAAGGGGGTGTACTTCAATATTTGAGATTTTGAGTTTCGTTTCAGAGTTTTTGTTGTCGTGTTTCTTTTTCTTCGGACATGTTATCTAGTAGAACCGGCATGTTTAGGATTTTATTTTGTGCTTTATTTAGCTAGAAGTAGTTAGGAGTACTTTACAACCAAGAAATGCACATAATTTAAAATGTTGAAAAAATGACCTTGTCTGAAAAAAATTTGGTTGTCTAGATGTGCATGTTAACTGCAATGCATGATTTCTGTGGACCTTTGTATGGCATTTAGTCTATTAGTATGTGTAATTATATCTTTGTTGTGCATGAACTGGATAAGTAGAATTAATGCAAACCTGTACTGTGAGTGAGTGATGATTTATACTCAGTTCAATACTACATTGAGGAACTAGAACTTGCCCGGTTTGTCTTTACATAGGTTATAGGATAGATAATTAGGAAAGAATCATAGGTTGTTTTTAATTTTAGTCACTTTAGTTTAAACGACCCAACAAAATAAAAGTGAATCCCTTGAACCCGATTTTGAGCCTTAAATTGATCATTTTTCTTTGATTACCCATTCACCTTTCCAATTATTTATAATGAACCTATTTGGCCCTGGTCCCTCTCTGGACATTGTAAACCTCGACTCAAGCAAAATGCCTAAGTAGAGGGTGGCTATAGTAGAGGTGCCTAAATTGTGAGGAGGTGGAAAAGAAAGAAAAGAAAATCAAAGAAAAAGTGGGGTGTGGTGTGAAAAGAAAAATAAATAATAGAAGAGCTGACATGAAAAGGAAATGAAATGAAAAAAAGATGAGAAAAATATACTACACTCACACATTGCATTTAAGCGAAGAAAAAGGGAGGAGCAGTGTTGAGAATCTTAATCGTTCCATGGAGGGTTTATTCACTGAATTCCATATTTAACGTACCCAACCCGAAGCCTACATTACAAACCGAGAAAAGTCCTACAGTGATCCTAGCCTAACTGTCCAAAAACCGAAGTAGAGAAAATAAGGGAAAGACTATGGTATCCGATGTGCAGTAGTCGAGACTTCGTTGTGAGAGTGAAAGTCTTGCTTGCTTAGCCCCAAGTTTCATATTTCTATATATTTGTGAGTTTTGGAGACTTTATTCGCTGTGAGGATACTTAGTTTGTATTATATTCTGCCTATTGTCTATGTGAATAGCACTAGTGATAGCTTGATTCTCTGTTGACAGTTAGATGTCATATCTTGATCCCTGTATATCATGAGTTGTAGTTGCATTACTACATAGCTGGCTTGGTTTGAATGAGAAAGGGGCCAAAAGCTTATTGTGGTTTCTGTGCATATCTTGGTGATGTTGGTTGTAGGTCTTCTAGTTTACTTTGTAGTTAAGAATCATTTTATAGTGTTGTTTTTTTGCCTGAGGACATGCAAAATTCTTATGTTGAGGTTGTTGATGTGTTGTCGGTTTACAACACTTTCGACGCTTAAAACTGATGAAATAAGCATGGACTTAGGTATGTTTATACAGATATAATGCACCTTTACTTTGTTTTCATGGAAATGAGGTGATGCAATTGAAATGTACAAAAGCAGTAAAAAATTCAGAAAAAGTGCTAAGTATGGACCTCAGTACGAGCCATATTGAGAATTGTAGAAATGTCCAGAAGATGTGCTGAACCAAAGAGTCAAAGTATGACTCTTGGTACGAGCCATGTCGCACGTCCTTCAAAACCAATGTGCATGCGACATTCATCTTGATACAAATGTCTCTGATTCTGGTAATCTTTGAGAAATTTATGTTACCCATTTTTACAGTGCAAAAATTACCTGCTACATATCTACAAAAAAAAATTCCTTATCGATGTTGCACAGTAAGATGTTGTTATGTCAACCACCCATTCTGATTCTGCTCCTGCCAAGTGCATGCATTCCTCTTTCTCATGTATGAAGAGAATAACATTGTCATTATTTTGCTCGTGGCAGTCATATTGTTGTTCTTCTTCTGGCCACTGCTTTCACCTTTGCCCCTTTTTAGATTTGGAAAATCTCTTTTAGAGTGACCTGGTTGATCATAATTGTAAAAATTTCTGGCTCTTGATTTAGATCGGACTTGAACTTTTCACGACCTCCAGATCTACCATAGTTACTTGAGCTCCTTTGGTGATTCCTTCCTCTACTTTTTGTTATGAGAGTTTGTCCATGATTTTTAGGTTTTTTTTCTCATCTTCTCATTAAGCAGAAGAGTTGATGTGATATCTTTCAGCTCTATGGAGTCCTTACCATATAATATGGTTGTTGCCAAATTATCGTAAGAGGATGACAACGAGTTCAAAAGCGTGATTGCTTTATCTTCCTCCTCGATCTTTACCCTGAGGTTAGCCAACTTCATGATTAGTACATTAAGCACATTTAAATGTGACAAAAAATTTGTACCTTCACCCATATGTAGAGTGTACAACTGCTTCTTTAAGTAAAATTTATTTGTCTATGTTTTGGACATATATAGAATTTCTAACTTTGTCCAAATGTCATGTGCACTCTTTTCGTTGATAATGTTATTGACCACATCATCTGTTAAGTGCAACCTGATTACACTAGCTACTTTTTCATCCATTTCTTCCCAATCATCAAGTTTTATGGATTCAGATATTTTGGATTTCCCACCTAGTGCCTTATGCAGCCCTTGTTGGATGAGCAAACCTCTCATTCTTCTCTGTCATGTTGAAAAATTACTATCACTGTTGAAATTTTCCTACCTCGTACTTTACTCCAGACATTTTTTTCACCGAGTATAGTACTACCAACGGAAAAATACTTCTGTAAATGAGCAGAACCTGGGCTCTGATACCAGTTGTTGGGAATAAACCCATAACAAAAATAATATTTGTAGTAATAAACTGCAGAATAGTAAAGTAGCACTAAGACAGGGTAATTAACTAGAATAAGAAAGAGCAATAATGACACCAAGATTTTTATGTGGAAACCTTTCTGAATAAGAAAAAAACAAGGGATCAGAGGAGTAACTGATATCACTATAGCAAGAAATTTTACAATTGTAGGTTTGAGTAAATGTCATGCCCCACCTTGGGAGGCATAACTGACAGCTAATGCCATACTGGAATCTGGGCTGACCTGGCTGGGAATAGGAACCTCTGTGCCTACTAGCAACTCAAGATCAAGAAAACAAAGTGTTATATCTCGACTGTAAACACAATCTCAAGCTAACAAGTCCACGTAGCACCTGTAAGAGAAAACAGCTAACCCAGCCAACATATCCTTAATAGGGATCCTGTGCGGACCGACAAGACCACCATGTTATCTAGTTATAATAGGAATGATAACAGACAACTAAACGGCCCCACATGGCCAATATGTAGAATAAGAAATACATACGCCCCACACAGTTAGCGACAACCAACTAACTGAAAATCATAGTCTGCAAGCCTCTAAGAATACAAATAGTGGTCGGGACAGGGCCCCGGCCTACCCAAATACTATACAAATAAAAGATGATAACCTTTACGACCTGGCAACTCCGAATGAAAAGAGATGGCCAAACTGCTGACTCTGAATAGCTGTTAGGAGATCTCACAACCTATCTGTCTAAACCTGCAGGCAAATATGCAGCGCCCCATGATTGGGCGTTAGTAAAATATGTACCGAATATGTAAGACAGTAATGAAAAGCTGAATAAATGCTGGTAAAAAACTAAAAGTGAATAATAAGAAGGGGCAAAACTTAACCTGAAAGCTTTCTTATCCATAAGATGCATCTAGTAAAGCACTACATGTATATGAGCTAAGACTATATAATTATATATTTATAAATTATAACTAGCAGGCAAGAATACAAACAAGAATCTAACCTTGCCCCCATAAGCCTGGAAGGTACAATCAACACCAAATAACCCGCTCGGGGCCCCCATAAGCCTTGGCGAGCACACTTCAAGCTATATACCCCTAACAAGATCAATCTGAGTCACAAGTAACTATAGCCAATCTACGTATCCCCTGGATCTGCAACTGAGCCCACTCGGCTCTTGATCTGTAGTTGTGTCTGATTTCGGTGGACTTTTGATAACTACACCCTGGGCACCAAGCTTGACGAGGATCAGTGATGCCGATGCGGCATAAAAATTATTAGTCCAGCCATGGAATGGATTGTAATATAGCTCTTGGGCCTCTACATAGTTCCTTGGGAGAACATCTGGCTCCTTTGAGTGATCATATAGCCCCGAAGGCAATAACACAACTAGTAACCCTGAGGTTGGTTAACGGAAGGCTATCCTAGGTGGGGTCAATCCCAATCGGTACACTGCAACTTAATCTCAACCTGCCCACTCAAAAGGCGTATATGGCTCATAAGGTCTAATGCAATCACTACTCGCCCCTAGAGTAATCTGCATAGCTACTAACAAGCACACCCCGTGTGCCTATATCTGATCAGAGGATCCTGATAGTGCTCCTAATCTCTAATGGTCTAGATCGAATAGGGCGAGATCGAGAGTGGCCTAACGATACTCTGAATGTCATGCTAGGATAGTAGTAACTCATAGACGAACCATAATGTCACGGACAGTCAACTGTTTAGTTCTTTTATTAAGGACAATTGTAGGGCCGCCACTTAATCGGACCCGCTCCTGAGCAGTCAATCCCTAACCTTCCCCAGTCGGTTTTCTATTACTCCTAGCCTGAAGGTAATACTACACTACTATAGTTCTAGGCCCTTGGACACTGACTTGGTCTGTTTAGATTCCCTATGTCTTTGTTGGGAGATTCTTAACATCGTAGGTAAGTCTATCTGGACTTAGCCACTCACGGCAACCTGTAACTGAGTATCTTATAAGAACAAGCTGGAGCATTGGCCCCGCATTCTACTACTGATAAGATTCCCTCCTTAGGGTACCCATGGGTCTATCTGACTTGTACATTTGGGGTAACATCCTGGCGACCTGTATGACAAGCACTAAATTGACTGCAGCTAATAACCTCTAGTAGTTTCTAACTATATAATAAGTCGTCACCTTCCCCACAGGCAACCTTGGTGTTGCTGACTCTAGGTTGGGACTATATTATTCAAATTATGGCCCTGGAGGCACTAAGGTGCGTCAATGGCCTCTAGGCGAGCGTCAATGTCTATTCGGCTGTCAAACTACAGTTTATATCGCCTCTCTACGTCCTAAGTTGTCCAATTTATTGAAATAGGCCCAACAGCTGACCCTAAGCCTCTAAGGCCTTGGCATGGTAGCAACACATTAGAATTCTACTAACACAATGAAAAAAAGGACAGAGGGCATACTATAACGCTTCTAGCATGTGCCACACCTAACTTGCTCTTTCCCGACGAGGGATACTATAATCTATCCTCGATATATTTTCTAACAGCTAACAATAGCATATATAAGCATTATATTCAAGTAGCAGCTAATACAACACATGGGATTGATATCTACGTTCAAAAGCATAAGTTGTATCATTATACAACGAGAATAACTTGTCGAAGGAATAAGCCTTAACATACCTCGAATGTCGATTCTCATTTATTCAGTTAGTTCCACCTGTAGCCGGCGATTTCATTCCATTGAAGCCTTTATACAGAGAGACTGAGACTATTTCAATAATAAGAATTGGTGAATAATGATATCCTTCAATAGGTTTAACTACAACTTCAACTTCGTTTCATTCGGCCGAAAACTTACAATTTCTCGAAAGTTTAGAAGGGAGAAATGCTTACCTATTGGCCATGGCTATTTAGAATCTAATCTGGAACAATTTCGACAATCTTTATTCAGCAGGGTTCCAGATTATCGAGCGAATGTTTGAGAAATAACTCCATGGAAATGCTTCCCGTAGGCTTAGGACTTGTTACTTGAAGTTAATTTGCGTTTGGACGAAGTTTGGCTACGTAATTTGATAAAAAAAACCAATGAAAGTTATGTTCTCTCTCGGTTCCTGGTTGAGGATGTGTTTGAGAATGATTTAAACCATCAAGAAGGGGCTTTATATATTAATAGGACGGTGGCCGGGTGGGGCGCGACGCACCACCTACCGCACCAGATAGGAGTGTGCGACGCGCCAGCCATAGTGCCAGCAAAGGGTGTGCAACCCGCCGCTCGAGGCGCCGAGCTGGCTGGCGCGACGCGAAGCCCAGTGCGCCTAGCCTCCGACCCTAGTCTCCTGCTCGATCGATTCTGTGTTTGTATTTTCTTTCCCGAGCCCTTTTCTGTACGCGTCTTATTCCCAAAACTCTCAATATACGTACGCATGCATCGGTTAATCGACAGAAACTCATGGGGTGTAACAGTAAAATATTCCAAAGACCACCACATACTCAAAATAAAATAATCCTCTTTTGATTTTTTTACCTTATTACAATATCGCTCACACTCTATTTTTCCTCACAGACTATTTCTTAAACCCCATCTGTGATGTCTCACACTCCTTTCTCTCCTTGTTTTGGTGTGTTTGAGAATGAATACCCAACCCTCCTTTTATAGGAGAAAGAACTTGGGCTCCAAGTTGAAAAATAGAAAAGGAAAAAGAAAATAATTATTTATCATCCACAAATTACTTGCTCACCAAGTTTAATTTTTAACCAAGAATATTTGGCACATGCCAATTACTACCAATGGGATAGATCCAAAAAATAAGGGACTATTATATATATACACATATATATATACATTATACAACATATATATATTACTTAGTTACAGACATAGATGTTAGTTTAAGATCACTATTATATTTAGTGATTACGGAGGGTTGTCAAAACTGACTAACTTATTACAAGTTGACCTAGAACTATCTTAGTGGATATTGCTCCGTCTTAATCTGCCTTTACTTGTTTCTAAACAATAGCTGGTGGAGAGAACACCGTGTGGGTCTCGTTACTATTTGTTAGCTTGGAGCCTATCTAGCCAAAAAGTCTGCTACCTTATTTGCTTGGTGGAAGCTATGTCGCAATGAAGGATTCTCTAACTTCCTCAAAACCGATCTGCAAGATTAAATAATTAATGTAAAAATTGGATAAAAATATTCAAAGGATTCTAATACTTCAGTGAAATCCGTTTCAATTTAAATCTCAATCGGGAATAGTTTATAATTATGCTAATTGAAGACCAAGTTCTGTGCTTGCCATGTCATGGTTGTGAGTATTGCTTCTTTTGAAAAATCCCACGATTGTTCCCATTAGAATTTCTAATGATACCGCCTGTACCTCCTTTTTCTTTTCCTTCCGGAGTAAGTTCCATTAGTATTAAGTTTGAAATTATTCACTGGTGGTAAAGTCCATTTGATGCAAGGGCTAGAAATAGTAGCATTGGTGGTACAATAAGTGAATTCTAAGGTTCTAATGTTCACCTTTTCGGTGGGGAGAAACTTATGATTCTTTTTTGAAAAATATATTGTCGTTGCGGTTGAGCCATAGGTGCCATAAAGCAAAAGGAAAGAATTCTTTTCAGTCGTTACGGAAGTTGTTTTGGTTAGGAAAATTGTCTTTTAAAAGCTTCCAACAAATAATTTTTCCCATGGAATATAAGAACAATGTGGAGCCCTAGGCTGAGACAGAATTTTTTGGCTATGTAGCAGTTGAAGAAAATATATTGAATATAGTGGAGATGAGTATTAGTGGGGAGTCTACTATGTGAATAAAGCGATATTAAGAACTTAATCTTATTGAATGTATGAAGTTTTCAGATCCAAGCAAACGACTAGGGGTTGTTTGTCTCTAACGAAGTAATAAGATTATAGACCAATTTAGTGGTAAATATTTCCTTTTTGTTAATAGCCCAAAAAGGTTTATCTATTGCCCTATTTCATTGTTAGGTTTAATAGTAAGCCTTTTGGTCTTAATTTCTTGTGAAAGAGTAAGAGAGAGTCTAGACCAATTTCATTTTTCTTCATCCCATAAATGAGAGAGCTTATAATCTTCTTTTTCTTTGTTTAGGGGACCCTGGATAATATTTCTTAAAGGGGAAGAGTTAGGGATCCATCGATGGTACCACAAATTAATTGCTTGGCCATTCGCAAGGGCCTATGCTATATCTTTGGAGTAGATATCCCCACCTATTAGAATACTTTTTCATATTCAAGAAAAGGAATTAGACGTGTAATTTTTGGCACTATATTTCTTAATTAACGTTTAGTCCAAAGGAAAGTATTAGTCCATTTGAGCAAACTTTTAAAATCAATTTATTTTGAAAAGTATTTTTTCAGTATTTTTCAAAAAAGTACTTTTGATGAGAAGCAGTTTGTGTTTGGCCAATAATTTTTTAAAATGTTTTTCAGCAGCAATTAATGTTTCGCCAAGCTTGTTGAAAGTGTTTCTAAGTGTATTTTTTTCAAAAGTGTTTTTCAAAAAAGTACTTTTAGAGAGAAGCTACTTTTTTTAGTTTCTGAAAAACAGCTCTGCTACTCCCCAAAAACATTTATTTTCTTCCAAAAGTTCGGCCAAACACCTCACTTTTTTAAAATAAGCACAAAAAAAATATTTTTTTTGGCCTCCCAAAGCCTGGCCAAACATGCTACAAGTCTAATTGTCTATATGTGGTTGACGTTTTGACGATTTTAATTTTCTTTGCTAAGACATCCATCCACTCTTCAATCATTTGCCCCTCTGATTTTTGAAGGGTTGAAAATTCTATTTAGAGTTGTATTTTTTGTGTGTATGAATATTAGACATGTGAAATGAAAGAACTTTTACAGTTATGAAACTTAAACATGTTAAAATTTTGTAATAGTGTTAAAGAATAATAGAAGATTCAAATACATTCATCTTGCGATAGTAGAGAGAAATTTATTGATTCCTAATGTTCTCTGTTGATTTACTACTATTAATTTATTATTAGCTAGTTATAAATGAAAAAATTAAATCAAACCAACAAAGAACCAAACCGATGATTTATATTTTATTTGGTTTGATTTAGATAGGAATCAGCCATTGGAATTCGGTGATCAACCATATCTTGAAGAAGAAGAGTTTGGAAAATTTTCACTATTTTATTGATTGAATAATCAAGGATAGAGTACAAGCTAATATATATAATTATCACTAACTAACTCTAATCGTCTTAGCTACTTAATCTGGTACTAACTTCTAAGCACACTAATTGACACCTCTAACTAATAATATATACACATTGGTCCCTACATTAGACACTATGTGAAACTCCCATACTTCAATACGCCCCCTCAAGCTGGAGGGTGGAGAATATTCAACACACCAAGCTTGCCAAGAAGAAAATTATGTTGACTAGAACTTAAGGCCTTGGTGAGGAGAACAGCCTGCTGATCAGTAGTAGGAATATAGTGTGTTTCCAAAAGACCCTGCTTGATCTTCTCTCAAATAAAATGACAATCAATTTTGATATGTTTAGTGCGTTCATGAAAAATGGAATTGGCAGCAATTTGCAAAGCCGACTTACTATCACAAATGAGAGGAACTGGTTGAGTGATAGAAACCCCAAGATCATCAAACAACCAAGTGAACTCAGCCACTGCAAAAGTCATACTCCTAAATTCAACTTCAGAACTGCTTCTAGAAACTGTCACCTGCTTCCCGGACTTCCATGAGATCAAGGAATCACCAAACTTCACAGCATACCCACTCATTAATCGTCTAGTAATTGGACATGAAGCCCAATATGAGCCACAAAAATCACTCAAGGTATTTATATGATTTGTAGATAAAAAAATACCCATCCCTGGAGCAGACTTGAGGTATCTAACCACTCTCATGGCTGCAGTCATACAGGACTCCTTAGGACTCTACATGAATTGACTGAGAGTTTGAACAGCATAGCTAATATCTAGCCTAGTGATGGTCAAATACAGCAGCTTGCTGATCAACTTATGACAACCAGTGATGTCTTCCAATAATTCATCACCTGTAATCCCAACTATAGCATCATATGTAGCTGGTCTGAGCTTTGTATTCAGCTCCAAAGGTGTAACTGCAAGTTTGGCACCATTAAGGCCCAACTCTCGATTAGCTCAAGAGTGTATTTTCTTTGATTGAGTAGAATCCCTTCCTTGGATCTGAATACTTCAATTCCCAGAAAATACTTCAGCTCTCCTAAATCCTTAACCTTGAACTTCTGCTGTAAAGAAACTTTTGCCTCTGCTATTATTCCCTTATTATTTACAATGATGAGAAGATCATCTAGATATGTTAGGATGATCACAATATGCTTCCCACACTTTTTGGTAAATAAAGAGTAGTCATGAGCACTTTGGCTAAAGCCACTTTGATCAGTGCCTCAATCAACTTGATGCTCCATTGCCTTGATGTTTGTTTGAGGCCATAGAGAGATTTGTGCAACCTGCACATCTTATGAGTTCCCTGATATTGTAAACCTTGAGGTAGCTCCATATACACCTTTTCATGAAGATCTCCCTATAAGAAAGCATTATAAACATTCATCTGCCAAAGATTGCAGTTTTTTTATCCTGCCAAAGCCATCACTGATCTAACAGTCACCATCTTTGCCACAGGTGAAAATATTTCATGGTAGTTTAGACCTTTTTGTTGGCTATATCCCTTAGCCACAAGTCTATACTTGAACCTATCAACTTCACCATTAGCTTGATATTTGATCTTGTACACCCATTTGGAGCCTATGGCAGTCTTGCCTTTAGGCAAGGGTATAATAGACCAAGTATCATTATCCTCCAATGCCTTAACTTCCTATTTCATAGCAGAATCCATTTCTAATCTTTGCTAGCCTCCCTGTAAGTTTGAGGTTCTTTCAACACTAAAAAAGCATGCAAATAATCTTTGTACTTCTTTGTAACCCTGTGATAAGACAAGAAGTTAGAAATGGGGTACAATGAGGCATTACCAGCTGATTTGTCTTAACCATCAACTACATAGTTTTTCATCCAAATTGGTGACCTTCTAGCCCTAGAGGATTTCCTCTGACCTTCACCCACACTATCTGTGTTAATAAGCAAGTCTTCTGAATTGGGAATAATGTGAGGCAACTGAGCACATGGAACATCATTAGAAGGAATTAATACTACTGGTTGTGAGACAACTTCAGGTGACTAAATAGATGGAACAGCATTAGAAATGTCACAGGACACTTCCCCAGTGGGAACATGCACCTCATTAGGATTCTGGAAGGATGGATGATATTGTGGACCATGATCAAAGTTATCAAAGTCAAAAGACTCAAATTGACATTGAGGGAAAGAATCTTGTTGCAAAGTTCTGAAAGAGAATTCACTTTCCCCGAATGTTATATCCCTGCTAACAAAGAAAGTGTTAGTGGAGGAATCATATACCTTGTCCTCCTTTTTTGTAGTGGAATATCCTATGAACACTCCCTTTCTCCCCTAGCTAAAAATTTATCACCTCTCACCAGGTTTGTAGCAAAACATAAACAACCAAACATCTTCAAATGAACAAGAGAGGGAATCTTGCCATACAACAACTCATATAGACTCTTCCCATTGAGAACTTTAGCAGGCAATCTATTGATTAAGTAAACTGTTGTCTGTGCAGATTCTCCCCAAAAACAAGTTGACACCCCAGCCTGAATTTTCAATGTTGTAGCTGTATTTAAAATATCCCTAGGTTTCCTCTCTACTACCCTATTTTACTGGGGTGTATAAGTACAACTGTTTTGATGAATAATGCTACTGGAATTCAACAAGGAATCTCATTGGTTGTTAAAGAATTCAATGCCATTGTCTGTTCTAATCACCTTAACAGTAGTATCAAACTGATTCTTAACCATACACAAGAAATGTTGAAAATGCATAAAAGCTTCATTCTTCAATTGCATCAAGAAAATCCATGTGGCTCTAGAGTAATCATCCACTATTGTAAGAAAGTAATGTTTCTCATTATGTGTTGGAGTCCTGTGAGGACCCCAGACATCTAAATGAACAAGCTAAAAAGGCAAAGTACTACTACTTTCACTGAGAGGAAAACTAAGTCTTGACTGCTTAGCTAGAGGGCAAACATCACATTTATTATGCATTGCAACATCAACATCTACTTTATTCCTGAGGAAAGCAATATGTTTCATGGTTGTGACTGAAGGATGACCAAGCCTCTTACGCCATAAGTGGCTATCTGTTGTGCTTCTAGTTCCAACATGCACATGTCCAGTTACCTTCTCTTCTTTCATCCCTTTTATGATGTAAAGACCATCATATTCCTTACCAATTCCCTTCACCCTGCCAGTGTAAAGATCCTAGAATATACATAATTCAAGCAAGAAAAGGGCAGAGCAACATAAGTCCCTAGTCAGCTTGGAAACTAACATTATATTGAATTCAAATTCAGGGACATGATATACATTATTCAGCTTTACATCATCTGAAATAAATGCTCTTCCTACATGTGTGATGTCTGTGTCCATCCTTGTAGGCAGTCTAACTTTTTCTCTCGTATGTAAGTCTATCATCCTTACATCATTCAGTGAATGCAGTGAAAAACTAATGTGATGTGTAGCACCTGATTCTAAAATTCATCTGTTAATAGGGATATTGGAGGATAAGGATAGGACCGTACCTGCCAAGTTAACTTGAGAGTCATTACCTTTTACTTTCACGTGTGAATCAGTACTTCCTCCCTCCTTTTGAAGTAGGTGGAGAATCTGTTGATATTGTGCATTGATAAAGAAGTGGCCACCCTGCTTTGAGGAGGCTGTGTGTAATTATCTCTCAGGTATGTCAACATTGTTAACCATTCCTCTAAGATTAGTCTTCTTCCTTTTGTCTCCTACATATCCAATAATTTTCCAACATTGATCCTTCATGTGACCTTTCCGTCACAAAAGTCACATTTCAAATGTTGCTTCTTGTTCTTATAAACTTGATTCCTGCTAGTCTGCAAGGCCATCAAATCCATTCCATCATTCGCAACACTCACTACCACTTTCTGTTTAATTTCATCCTCCACTATTATGGCATATGCCTGATTCAAACTAGGTTCCATGGACTTCATGAGAATTTACTGATGCATCACAAACATCATTGAGTCCACTCAGAAATTGAAGTAGACATTGTCATTGAATATGTTCGATGTAATCCTTAGATTTGTCTTAGTTACAATTCGGTGAAGGCACAATAACATCATATTCTGCCCATAGCTCCTTGATCTTTGTGAAATACGCACACACGGAACTAGCACCCTGTGAGATAGTTGTAATTTCTCTATGCAACTGAAAACTTCGCACTCAATTGACCTTATAAAAATGTTCACGAAGATATTCCCGAACTCGGTTTGCACTCAAAGCATGGACTATGCCACTGAGCAGTTCCTGCGATATTGTGTTCATTTTCCATGAATGAACAATTGCATTGCAGGTATTCCACTCATCATGCAGACTTTTGTCAAAGAACTCCTTCTTACATGTACCATTCACGAAACCTAGTTTTCTCTTTGCTTGCAGTGCAATTCGCATCGATCTACACCACAGCCCATAATTTTCAAATCCTGTTAGCTTTACAAGTGTTAGAATCGAGCCTAGTGTATTAGATGGATGCACATGAAGTAGATAAGTGTGATCGATCTGAATCTGAGCTGGAACCTCTATTTCCACTATCACGCCCCACCTTGAGAGGCATGACTGGTACCTAATGTCATACTGGGATCTGGGTTGACCTGGCTGGGAACAGGCGCCTCTAGTACCTACTAGTGACTCAAAATCAAGAAAATAAACTGTTATATCTTGGCTGTAAGCACAGCCTCAGCTGATAAGGCCACGCAGCACCTATAAGAGAAAACAGCTAACCCAGCCAATATACATCAACAGGTATCCTATGTGAGCCAACAAGACCACCATATTGTCTAGTTATAACTAAAAGGGATATAAGCAGCTATACTAGGCCCCACATGGACAACACATAGAATAGGACATACATGGGCCCCACATAGCCAATAACAACTAACTAAACTGGATATTGTCGTCTGCAAGCCTCTAAGAATAGAAATAATGGTCGGGGCAAGTTCCCGGCCTACCCAAATGCTATATAAATGAAAGAGTGTAATCTCTACAACCTGGCAACTCCGAATGAAAAGAGCTGGCCAAACTGCTGACTCCGAACAACTGCTAATGGAGATCCTGAACTCTGTCTATCTAAACCTACAGGCAAGTAATGTAGCGCCCCATAGTTGGGTGTCAATACAATGTATACCAAATATGTAAGGCAATCATAAAAAGTTGAATAGAAGCTGTTAAAGACTGAAAGTAAGTAGAAAGAAGGGGCAGAAGCATTAACATGTAAGCTTTCTTATTCATAACCTGCACCTAGAAAAACACTACACGTATATGAGCTAAGACTATACAAGTACATATTCATAAGCTACGACTAGTAGGCTGAAATACAAAAAAGAACCTAACCTGGCCCCTATAAGCCTGGAAGGTACAAGCAACACCGAAGTAACCTACCAAGGCCACCATAAGCCCTGAAAAGTACATTTCAATCTATATACCCTAACCCGGGTTCCTATGACTCTACTGGTGCTATAGCCAACCTACCTATCCCCCGGGTCTGCAACTGAGCCCACTCGACTCCTAATTTGTAGCTGTGTCTGAGTCTAGTGGACTACTGAAAACTGTACCCTGGGCACCAAGCTCGACGAGGGTCAATGATGCCGCTACGGCATAAAAATAATAGTCTAGCCATGGAATGGACTGTAATATGGCCCTTGGGCCTCTGCATAGTCCCTTGAGACAACATTTGTCTCCTTGGAGCGATCATATAGCCCCGAAGACAATGACACAGCTAGTAATCCTGAGGTTGGTTAACGGAAGGCTATCCAAGATGGGGGCAATCCCAACCGACACACTACACTAGAGTCTCAATCTAGCCACTCAAAGGTGTATTTGGCCTTTTGGGCCTAACGCGATCACTGTTTGTCCCTAGAATAGTCTGTATAGCAACTAGAAGGCCCACCCCGTGCACCTGCATCTGATTAGAAGATCCTTGTTATATCCCGTAGAATTCCCGGTACTTAGATGACCTATTCGCACGTTGGTTAAACATATTTGAAAGCCATACGTGCTAGGGAAAGGTCCAGGAAAAGATCGGACGAGAAACCCGTCGAACCATCGCGGGAGGAGCCGAGGCAGAGCCCCTCCGCGATGGCAGCGTGTCACGGAGGTGAGGCCTCCGTGATGGCTCCGTGAAACGTTGCCCAGGTTCAGGCCCAAGTATATAAGCCTCACTTCAGTCGAAAAATTATTTCTTATCAGTGAAATTTCCAGAAACGCAGCAAGCAGAGAGAAACGTAGGAAAATTAAATATTCTCGTCCGATTACGCTGCCAAACACTGCCCAAACCCAAATTAATCCTAGATACCAAGGTATTTAGCAGCAGAGAGCATTTCTACGGAGTTAGTTTTGCGAAATACGGCCGACGAATCGGCGAGCCGCCAAACTAAAGTAAGTAGAATTGCTCCAAATTTATGTCTATGTGTTCCTAGTTGAGAAGTAAATATTTCTCCCTTCTGGGCCGCTGAAAAATAGCGAGTTTTCGACCGTCTTTCGATAAGCCTAAGTTTAGGCTATAAACTATATCGAAAGTGACGTTGCCTTTTGAAATAAAGTTGTATTTAGTATTGATTGATGTATTTATGAATGCAGTTGGGAGAAAATAGTTGAAGTACCGGTCGAGCCTCGTCCGACGGACGGATATTCAAAGATAAGGTATGTAAAGTTAAGTTTCCTCGGCAAGTTGAGTAACAGTGAAGCAGTATAGTAATTTACAGACCAGTAGAAGGTTCAAAAATTGATTATTATATTATTATGAATATTGGTGCAATATGAGGAGTTTTGGGTTGTAACGTGCACGATACCTATCTGTACGATATAGATTTGGGCGTAAGTGGTTAAGGTTGCCCAGTATATTCAGTATGTGATGTAATATGCCAGGTTAAGATATTGTTGTGTTTAGCTGAAACCTCGCAAGGTAGTACAGTATCAGTAAAGCATTCCCGATATAGAATAGTAACTGTATATGGTTTAGAAAGCATGTTAGAAATAGGAAATTATGTTAACACAGAAACTTAGTGAACAGCATAGGCTTCAGCAGAAACACCCGCTTGTATAGCCTTTGCCCCAGTACAGTTAGACAGGGAACTATATTCACATTTATACTTACCTGTCTCAGCATGTATCAGACACTTACAGATTGCTATTATTAGCCCAGTATATGATCTATATAATACCTTACGCCTATTAGTTTTGGCTTATAAGATACACAGACAGCATGACTAGTTGAGACCGTTGTATTGATTGGGGTTGGATTACCTAGCATCCCTGACCACCCAGGGTTAATAGCTGTATCGACTCGTCCGCCAGAGGACGAGGATACGTCACTCTACGGAGTGATATGCCGTCCCGCAAGGGGACGAAGATGGGATGCCAGTTTCCCCATATTGTGCCTTGGTCGGCCCTTATACACCCCCGTCGAGCGGGTACGCCCGGGGTGTTGATTTAGAGTCCTTCGGACTCAGATACAGTTATAGTCAGGGGCTCAGTGAGCCCAAGTGCATACCCAGGGACCGGCAGGATGCTTACAGCCACTATAGGAGATGGGATGACCGGGGTAGGGGCATAGATTCTGTGTTGACTGTACCTCCCGGCTTATGGGGGCCGGGTAAGGTTTGTATGTGTTGTGTTATGTTATGTATGCTATGCTATGTTATATTAGACGCGAGTGGGTTGGTAGTAGAATGATACGCCTCCGGGTATGATTCCTACTTCCTTCGGTATCAGTAAGAACAGGTACGATCTACTTCATCAGACAGTTAAGTTATTCCTCCTACTTCTGCTTCATCAGTCATATTATTGCTTTCAGATGTCATTCTCAGTTACACTATTTTAGTTGCTTTACATACTCAGTACCAGCGGTACTGACGCCCAGTGGGGCGTTGCATTACTTGCCTGCAGGTACTCCTAGACGAGCAGGTGATTCTACGTGACTCCCTGTCAGCGGTTGAGTATTCAGCTCAAGTCATCCGGAGGCTGAATTTCAGAGGTGTAGTTCAGTTCCTTTTGTTGTATATAGCATGGGTAGGTTGGGGCCATGTCCCGATCAGTTCTATTACTATTCCTAGAGGCTTGCATTCTGTATGAAATCTCTGTGGTCAGATGAGCCGGTCGTGTGGGGCCGTGCAGTTGTATAGTTGTCTTTACTCTTTCTTACTTCTATGATGGTCGTGTGAGGCCATAGTTGTCAGTAGTGGTGACCTTGCCGGTCACGTAGCTTCTTTTTGTGCTTTTTGATTAAGCAGCAGATAAATAGACAGCATGGTGGCCTTGTCGGCCCGTATAGGTTTCCTTGAGTTACTATATTTCTGGTTAGCTGCCAAGACAGGTACAGCAGGCGATAGGCCAATGGGCCGGGGGCTATATTTACAGCCGTTATATAGCCCTTTATTTCCAGAAATCTGAGTTAGAGCCAGCCAGGCGCCAGACGCGCCCAGGCTTAACAGTCTAGCAGGTCAGGTCTTAGTAGGGCACCAGGTGCCAGTCGTACCCCCCCCCCAAGGCGGGGTGTGACAAACTTGGTATCAGAGCAGGTCGTATCCCAGGGAGTCTGCAAGCCGTGCTAAGTAGAGTCCTGTCCATGGATGTGTTGTGCACCACATACTATGGGTAGGAGGCTGCAAGGTATGATAGGATGGTTGCCTTTTATTCTGATTCAGTCGTGCTATAGAGCTGTACAGTATAGGGTTGAATTCCTAAAATCTTAATATGTCCTTTGGCTACAGATAATGTCAGATCAGCAACATCCCATCACAGGTCGGAGCTTAGACATTGCTACAGGGGAGGGCACCAGCAGGATGCCTCCCCCTCATTTGGAGACAGCCCGATCAGAGGGCCCTACAGAGGCTTCATCCCAGCCTCCTCAGCAGTCTCCACCACGTCAGGAGCCGTTTGGAGCGACAGTATCTTCAGCAGTCCCTATACCGATGCCTTCCGATCAGGAAGTTAGGAGTGTTGTAGTTATGATAGCACAGGTGATGGCTGCTCAGCGGCAGCAAATGCCATCCACAGTTGCAGAAGCATCAGGAGGGCCCGGTAGTTCGAGGGTCTGAGAGTTCTTAGCCTTGAATCCCCCACAGTTTACAGGCACGGACCGCACAGAGGACCCCCAGGATTTTCTGGATCAGATGCAGAGAATCTTCAGGGTTATGCATGCTACACCTACTGAGTCAGTTGAATTGGCCGCATTTCGGTTGCGAGATATTGCGGTGTTATGGTATGAAAGCTGGGAGAGGTCCCGAGGGAGAGATGTTCCCCCTCCCACCTGGTCCAGCTTTTCAGGAGCCTTTCTGGATCACTATTTGCCGCGGGAGATTCGACAGGCCCGGGTAGACCAGTTCCTACATCTAGAACAGGGGGCCATGAGTGTTCGGGAATATTCCTTGCGGTTTGATTCTTTGGCTCGATATGCACCAGCTTTTGTTGATACCATGGCATCCAAAGTGCACCGTTTTATTATGGGGTTGAACCCAGAGTATGTCGAGACTTGTATCACGGCCACACTGCGAGAGGACATGGATATTTCCCGAATCCAGGCATTTGCCCAGAAAATTGAGGGCATCAGATAGCGACATCGGGAGATCAGAAGGGTCAATCAAGAGCAGCGTCGCCGGGATAGGCCAGCTGAGTTACAAAGAGAGGCCCGGGGAGGACCCAAGCCACGATTGTCAGATAGGCCGCCCAGGCCTCCGCCTCCACCGCAGTCTCAGGGAGGTAGATTCAGTCGTAGAGGGCAGTCAGAGGCTGGTAGAGGTTCGCAGATGGCAGACTCACCGTCACAGAGGAGGGCGGAGCAGAGTAGGTATACCCTACCACTTTGACCTATATGTAGCCGACGCCATTCTGGAGCATGCAGGTACGGTTCCACCGCATGCTATATTTGTGGCCAAGAAGGCCATTTGATGAGAGACTGCCCAGCCAGAGGTCGAGAGGACCGGGACAGACAGGATAGGGCATCAGTAGGGTCGCGAGCTACAGCATCCTCGACTGGACGTAGGCCCTCAGTTTCAGCAGGCAGGGGTCGAGGCAGATCAGGGGCCTCCAGTACAGATGCGGGTCCAAGCCGCACATATGCCTTACCAGGGAGGCAAGATTCAGAGGCATCGCCTGATGTTGTGACAGGTATGCTAACTATCTGCTCACACCCTGCTTATGTGCTAATTGATCCAGGGTCTACTTTGTCCTATATTACTCCATTTGTGGCACGGAAGTTTAGTATTGTACCAGAATCATTACAGCAGCCCTTCCTAGTATCTACGCCCGTTGGTGACTCTATCACAGCTAGCCGAATTTACCGCGGATGTACAGTAGAGGTTGCTGATCGTCAGACCACAGTAGATCTGGTCGAGTTAGAGATGATAGATTTCGATGCCATAATGGGTATGGATTGGTTAGTACCATGTTTTGCTAATGTTGAATGTTGGACCAAAACGGTCCGATTCCACTTCCCGGGGGAGGCAGTACGGGATTGGAAGGGCAGCACGGCGACGCCAAAAGGTAGGTTTATTTCCTACCTTCGGGCGAGAAAGTTGATATCTAAGGGGTGCATTTACCATCTTGTCAGAGTTCAGGATGTCCAAGCGGAATCTCCGACACTCTAGTCTGTTCCAGTGGTAAATGAATTTCCAGATGTATTTCCCGATGAGTTACCTGGTCTTCCCCCAGAAAGGGAAATAGACTTTGCTATTGACTTGCTACCAGGCACTCAACCAATATCAATACCTCCTTATCGTATGGCTCCTGCAGAACTCAGAGAATTAAAGGAGCAGTTGAAAGACTTGTTAGATAAAGTTTTTATCAGGCCGAGTACTTCCCCATGGGGTGCGCCAGTCTTGTTCGTGAGAAAGAAAGATGGCTCGCTCCGGATGTGTATAGATTATCGGCAGCTCAATAAAGTTACAGTAAAGAACAAGTACCCGCTTCCTAGGATTGATGACCTATTTGATCAGTTACAGGGAGCCAGATACTTTTCT
Organism: Datura wrightii; assembly: GCA_035772735.1. Taxonomy (NCBI): domain Eukaryota; kingdom Viridiplantae; phylum Streptophyta; class Magnoliopsida; order Solanales; family Solanaceae; genus Datura; species Datura wrightii. Next base: position 107,236,426 of record JASDFA010000008.1, on the reverse strand, counting down.
AAGATTGACTTGCGGTCCGGATATCACCAGGTCCTAGTACGTGAGAGGGACATCCCTAAGACAGCATTCAGGACCCGATATGGACATTTTGAATTTCTAGTTATGTCCTTCGGACTAACAAATGCCCCAGCAGTTTTTATGGACCTGATGAACAGTATTTTCAGACCTTTCCTGGACTTGTTCGTGATAGTATTCATTGATGATATTCTGGTGTATTCTCGCTCTGAAGCAGATCACCGGACTCATTTGCGGACAGTGCTCCAAATTCTTAAGGACCGCCAGTTGTATGCTAAATTTTCGAAGTGTGAATTCTGGCTTAACTCAGTAGCCTTTTTAGGGCATATTGTCTCAGATGCTGGTATACAGGTAGACAAGCAGAAGATAGAAGCAGTTAAGTCATGGCCTAGGCCTACCACCCCGACTGAAGTTCGTAGCTTTCTGGGGTTGGCAGGATACTATCGGAGGTTCGTTGAAGGGTTCTCAACCATTGCAGCGCCTTTAACAAAATTGACACAGAAAACAACAAAGTTTCAGTGGACGGAGGCATGCGAGCAGAGTTTCCAGGAACTGAAAGACAGATTAACCTCTGCCCCAGTACTAGCACTGCCGGAAGGCACAGAAGGTTATTCAGTCTATTGCGACGTGTCAGGTGTCGGATTGGGTTGTGTGTTGATGCAGCATGGTAGAGTAATTGCATATGCTTCCAGGCAGCTGAGGAAACACGAGAAGAATTACCCCACCCATGATCTAGAGTTGGCCGCAGTAATTCATGCCTTGAAGATGTGGAGGCATTATCTGTACGGCGTTCATGTTGATATTTATACAGATCATAAGAGCCTACAGTACATTTTCACTCAGAGGGAGTTGAATCTGCGGCAACGCCGCTTGTTGGAGTTGTTAAAAGACTATGATGTGAATATTCTATACCACCCCGGAAAAGCTAATGTTGTAGCAGATGCCCTGAGCCGTAAGTCAATGGGGAGTTTAGCGTATTTGCGACCTGAGAAGCAGAAGTTAGCCAAAGAAATCCATCAGTTAGTTGGCCTAGCCGTTCGAGTAATGGAAACAGAAAATAATGGGGCCGTAATTCAGAATTCTGCAGTGTCATCATTGGTTGCAGATGTAAAAGAACGACAGTACGAGGATCCCGATTTAGTCCAGCTCAGAGATAGAATTCAGAAAGGTAAGGAGCCAGATTTTCAGATAGCCGGGGATGATGTGCTATGTTGTAAGGGCCGCCTCTGTGTCCCGAATGTCTCAGGACTTCACGGGCAGATCATGCACGAGGTACACTACGCTCGCTATTCCCTTCATCCATGGGCGACGAAAATGTACCACGATATCAGAGACATCTATTGGTGGCCAGGTATGAAAGCTGAGATAGCTGAATTTGTGTCTAGATGTTCTAATTGTCAGCAGGTAAAAGCTGAGCACCAGCAACCGGGCGGTTTGACTCAAGAGATATCAATACCTATGTGGAAATGGGAAGCAATAAATATGGATTTTGTAGCAGGGTTACCCCGTACGAGACGCAGAAATGATTCCATTTGGGTAATAGTTGATAGGCTGACAAAATCAGCTCATTTCCTGCCAGTAAGGGCTACCTTCTCAGCTGAGGATTATGCTGAATTATATATTAGAGAAATAGTTAGGTTACATGGAGTGCCGGTGTCCATCATTTCAGACAGAGGGGCACAGTTTACAGCTAGGTTCTGGCAGTCATTTCAGAAAGGTCTGGGGACGCAGATTAATCTGAGCACAGCATTCCATCCTCAGACAGACGGGCAAGCTGAACGTACAATTCAGACACTCGAAGATATGCTACGAGCGTGTGTGTTAGATTTTGGGGGTAGCTGGGATGAACATCTTTCGTTAATCGAATTTGCTTATAATAACAGCTACCATTCAGCTATTCAGATGGCGCCTTTCGAGGCATTATATGGGCGAAAATGTAGGTCGCCGGTGGGCTGGTTTGAAGTAGGAGAATCAGTGTTAGTTGGCCCAGACATTGTTCGGCAATCCGAGGAAAAGGTAAAGCTTATCCGAGAACGTTTACTGACTGCTCAGAGCCGCCAAAAGTCCTATGCAGATATGCAGCGCAAAAATCTAGAATTTGCGGTGCATGACTGGGTATACCTGAAAGTGTCCCCGATGAAAGGGGTAATGAGATTTGGTAAGAAAGGCAAGCTTAGCCCAAGATTCATTGGACCGTATCAGATTCGGCGAAGAATAGGCCGCGTGGCATACGAGTTAAACTTGCCTCCAGAATTAGCATCTGTTCACCCAGTATTCCACGTTTCCATGTTAAGAAAGTTTGTAGGGGACCCTTCTACAGTAGTTCCAGTCCAGGATGTTCAGGTCACAGAGGAGTTAGCTTATGAAGAGGTTCCCGTAGTCATTTTAGACAGACAGATTCGCAGGTTGAGAACTAAAGACGTTGCATCTGTCAAGGTATTGTGGCGTAACAGAAATCGGGAAGAAATGACGTGGGAGGCTGAAGAAGACATGAAAATCAGATATCCTCACTTATTTCAGGCCTAGTCAGACGACAGGTATGTCCGTATTATTATTTACACAGTACTTTATGGTATGTATGTTGTAAATGATAAAGAAAGAAGTGATATTCAGTTGTCCAGTGGATTGTAGAATATTGTGTGCAGTGCCTGTGTTGGACTTTTTTTGCGTTTCAGGGCGTTGCGATAGTCCATATTACAGGGGAAACTCTGCCAAAATTTTTCCAGAAACTAGAGTGAACAGCTCTCTAGACAGCAGTATACATTCGGGGACGAATGTTCCTAAGGGGGGGAGAATGTTATACCCCGTAGAATTCCTGGTACTTAGATGACCTATTCGCACGTTGGTTAAACATATTTGAAAGCCATACGTGCTAGGGAAAGGTCCGGGAAAAGATCGGACGAGAAACCCATCGAACCATCGCGGGAGGAGCCGAGGCAGAGCCCCTCCACGATGGCAGCGTGTCACGGAGGTGAGGCCTCCGCGATGGCTCCGTGACACGTTGCCTAGGTTCAGGCCCAAGTATATAAGCCTCACTTCAGTCGAAAAATTATTTCTTATCAGTGAAATTTCCAGAAACGCAGCAAGCAGAGAGAAACGTAGGAAAATTAAATATTCTCGTCCGATTACGCTGCCAAACGCTGCCCAAACCCAAATTAATCCTAGATACCAAGGTATTTAGCAGCAGAGAGCATTTCTACGGAGTTATTTTTGCGAAATACGGCCGACGAATCGGCGAGCCGCCGAACTAAAGTAAGTAGAATTGCTCCAAATTTATGTCTATGTGTTCCTAGTTGAGAAGTAAATATTTCTCCCTTCTGGGCCGCTGAAAAATAGCGAGTTTTCGACCGTCTTTCGATAAGCCTAAGTTTAGGCTATAAACTATATCGAAAGTGACGTTGCCTTTTGAAATAAAGTTGTATTTAGTATTGATTGACGTATTTATGAATGCAGTTGGGAGAAAATAGTTGAAGTACCGGTCGAGCCTCGTCCGACGGACGGATATTCAAAGATAAGGTATGTAAAGTTAAGTTTCCTCGGCAAGTTGAGTAACAGTGAAGTAGTATAGTAATTTACAGACCAGTAGAAGGTTCAGAAATTGATTATTATATTATTATGAATATTGGTGCAATATGAGGAGTTTTGGGTTGTAACGTGCACGATACCTATCTGTACGATATAGATTTGGGCGTAAGTGGTTAAGGTTGCCCAGTATATTCAGTATGTGATGTAATATGCCAGGTTAAGATATTGTTGTGTTTAGCTGAAACCTCGCAAGGTAGTACAGTATCAGTAAAGCATTCCCGATATAGAATAGTAACTGTATATGGTTTAGAAAGCATGTTAGAAATAGGAAATTATGTTAACACAGAAACTTAGTGAACAGCATAGCCTTCAGCAGAAATACCCGCTTGTATAGCCTTTGCCCCAGTACAGTTAGATAGGGAACTATATTCACATTTATACTTACCTGTCTCAGCATGTATCAGACACTTACAGATTGCTATTATTAGCCCAGTATATGATCTATATAATACCTTACGCCTATTAGTTTTGGCTTATAAGATACACAGACAGCATGACTAGTTGAGACCGTTGTATTGATTGGGGTTGGATTACCTAGCATCCCTGACCGCCCAGGGTTAATAGCTGTATCGACTCGTCCGCCAGAGGACGAGGATACATCACTCTACGGAGTGATATGCCGTCCCGCAAGGGGATGAAGATGGGATGCCAGTTTCCCCATATTGTGCCTTGGTCGGCCCTTATACACCCCCGTCGAGCGGGTACGCCCGGGGTGTTGATTTAGAGTCCTTCGGACTCAGATACAGTTATAGTCAGGGGCTCAGTGAGCCCAAGTGCATACCCAGGGACCGGCAGGATGCTTACAGCCACTATAGGAGATGGGATGACCGGGGTAGGGGCATAGATTCTGTGTTGACTGTACCTCCCGGCTTATGGGGGCCGGGTAAGGTTTGTATGTGTTGTGTTATGTTATGTATGCTATGCTATGTTATATTAGACACGAGTGGGTTGGTAGTAGAATGATACGCCTCCGGGTATGATTCCTACTTCCTTCGGTATCAGTAAGAACAGGTACGATCTACTTCATCAGACAGTTAAGTTATTCCTCCTACTTCTGCTTCATCAGTCATATTATTGCTTTCAGATGTCGTTCTCAGTTACACTATTTTAGTTGCTTTACATACTCAGTACCAGCGGTACTGACGCCCAGTGGGGCGCTGCATTACTTGCCTGCAGGTACTCCTAGACGAGCAGGTGATTCTACGTGACTCCCTGTCAGCGGTTGAGTATTCAGCTCCAGTCATCCGGAGGCTGAATTTCAGAGGTGTAGTTCAGTTCCTTTTGTTGTATATAGCATGGGTAGGTCGGGGCCCTGTCCCGATCAGTTCTATTACTATTCCTAGAGGCTTGCATTCTGTATGAAATCCCTGTGGTCAGATGAGCCGGTCGTGTGGGGTCGTGCAGTTGTATAGTTGTCTTTACTCTTTCTTACTTCTGTGATGGTCGTGTGAGGCCATAGTTGTCAGTAGTGGTGATCTTGCCGGTCATGTAGCTTCTTTTTGTGCTTTTTGATTAAGCAGCAGATAACTAGACAGCATGGTGGCCTTGTCGGCCCGTATAGGTTTCCCTGAGTTACTATATTTCTGGTTAGCTGCCAAGACAGGTACAGCAGGCGATAGGCCAATGGGCCGGGGGCTATATTTACAGCCGTTATATAGCCCTTTGTTTCCAGAAATCTGAGTTAGAGCCAGCCAGGCGCCAGACGCGCCCAGGCTTAACAGTCTAGCAGGTCAGGTCTTAGTAGGGCACCAGGTGCCAGTCGTACCCCCCCCCCCAAGGCGGGGTGTGACAATCCTGATAATGATCATAATCTCTAATGGTGTAGACCGGATAAGGCGAGTTGGAGTGTCCTAACAATACTTTGAATTTCCTTCTCAAATAACTATAACTCATAAGCAACTTTAGGGTCACAGACGACCAATTACTTAGTTTCTTTGCTTAGAACGACTGTAAGGTTGCTACAAACCGAACATGCTTTTGAGTGGTCAGCCCCTAATCCTCCACAGGCAGCTTACTAAAATTCTTAGCCTGAGGGTAATAATGTACTAGCATATATCTAATCCATTAGACCTTAAATTAGTCTATTCAGATCTTATATGCCTTCTCTACGTGATTCCTAACCTGGCAGGTAAGTTTTATCTGTACTTAGCCATTCCCGACAACCTGTACCTGAGCATCTTATCAGAGCAGACTGGGACGTTGGCCCCACATCTAACTACTAACAAAGTTCCCCCTCCCCCCCCCCCCGCCCCGTAGGGTATCCACTGATCTATCAGACTCGTATCAACTAGAATGGCGTCCTAAGCAACTGGTACGACACGCACCAAGTCAACTGAAACTAAGAGTCATTGATGATAGCTAACTATATGGCAGGTTGACCCTCAACTTACTAGGCAACTCTGGTACCACTGACTCTAGAATAAGACCATTATATCCATTATTCTAGCTCTGGAGACATCAAAATGTGACAATGGCCTCCTGGAGAGTTTTACTAATAATACAGGCGCCAAACTGGTAGTTATAACACCTTGCTACGCCTATATTATTCAACTTACTGACTTCGGCCCAATAACTATCCACGAGCTTCTAAGTCCTAGGCCTAAAAGTAAAACATCCAATTCTACTAACATAGCGAACAGAAGAACAGGGGAGTTTCTATGATGCTTCCAGCGCAAGTCACACTTAACATATTTTTTCCCGACAAGGGATACTGCAATATATTCTTCATACGTTTTCTAGTAGCTAACCACAACATATGCAATCGTAATCTACTGATAGCAGCTAATCACAAAATACCTGATCCTTATATACTTGCAGCATCTAAATACAACATATAGAATCATTATCTACATTCAAAATATAGGTCATATCACCGTACGACGAGAATAACTTGCCAAAATAATAAGCCTTAACATATCTCGAATATCGATTCTCATTTAACTGGAAAATTCCACCTTGCAATCGGTGGTTTCTTCCAACTGTAACCTTTATGCTAGAGAGTAGGACTAATTTCAATACTAAATTCGGCAAAAAGCGATAACTTTCAGTAATAATAATAGCTATAATTCAACTCCGAATAAATCAGCTAAAAACCTATAATTTCTCGAGAGTTCAGAAGGAAGAAATGATTACCTAATATCTGTGACCGTTTAGAATCTAATTTGGAGCGATTCCGACAATCTTTACTCGGCGGGGTTCCGGTATGCCGAGTGAATTTTCAAGAAATAACTCGGTAGAAATGCTTCTCGTAGGCCTAGAACTCATTACCCAAAGTTAATTTGCATTTTGACGGCATTTGGTAGCATAATCGATTGAAAAAACGATAAACGGTGTATGCTCTCTCTAGTTTAGGTCGAGGGTTCTTTGGAAATGATTTGAAAATAAGTGAGGGGCATATATATACACACATGGACGGTGGCACAGGGATGCTTCATGCCGGCCATAGTGCGAACCCTTGTGTCGCGCCGCGCCTCTCAAGGCGGCAGTAGGCCCGTCGCGCTGGCCCCTCGCGGCTTAGCCTCTCCCGAACCAACTTCTGATGCTTTTTCCACATGTATAGAGCTTTCTTACTTGTCACAAATCCATGCATACGCCTACTAATCATTAATATTTTGCGGGGTGTAACATCCTCCCCCCTTAGGAATATTCATCCGCGAATGTCATCTTTAGCCTTACAGGAGTTAACTCTTTTAAGCAACACTTAGAAAAATTTCGGCAGAGTATTCTCTGTATTATGGACTATCCGAAAATATAAAACGCAGAAAAGTCCAACACAGGCGCTTTACAGGACGCTATATACAACTATTCCACCACAAAGAGGTGAGCAGCAAAACAGTACTGATAACATAAACAGCAAAATAACAATTGAAAACAACATCACCTTGATTGCATAATCTGAATCAATCCTGGAACAAGTAAGGATATCTATACCTCATGTCGTCCTCAGCCTCTCAGGTCATCTATTCTCTATTCATGTTCCTCCATAGTACTTTAACAGAGGCTACATCTTTAGTTCTCAATCTTCGAATTTGCCGACCTAGCATGGCAACTAGAACATCTTCATAGGCTAACTCCTCAGCAACTTAAATGTCCTCAACTGGCACAACTCCAGAGGTAATTCTAGCCTATATGCCACTTTGCTTGTCCTCCGGAGGATATGATCCCGGCCAAGGAACCTAAGGCTAAGCTTGTCCCTTTTTTCAAACCTCATGACACCCTTCGTTGGCGAAGTTTCTAGGAACACCCATCCGCTGCTTCAATCCTTAACTGCCTACACCATAGTTAGGGTCAGACTTCCAACGACCCTGAGCTATCGGTACCTATTTTCTAGTAAGTTTAACTTATTTCGTCTGTTTTATATAATATACCCTGGTTCAACTATCCCTAATTTGCTTGCTTCAGGTCATCATATAGGGGGCCTACATTTCCACCCATAACAGATCTCTAGGAATCTGAACTGTGTGCTTGCTTGGCTATTCGTTTGGCGCGGAAAAGCCATTCTCTAAATTAACGTGCACCCCAATCTATTCTAATAGCTTTCCAGAACCTAGTTGTGAGTTGTGCCTCTCACACTTGGGATCCACTTAACCAAACTACTTCTTAAACATTTATCTTGGCATGACATTTAGCTGAAATATAATTCTCTCTGGCGAGACATGAGTTGATCTCATTTGCCCTTCTACACTGACTCAATGAGGTCAATTTACACCTGTCACGAGATAACCCTATAATTGTATTCATGTCAATTACTCTCCACCCCTTGCAGGCACAACCATCTCCTGAATTGGCCTACTTAGTTCCTGTTGTCCAGCCTCCCCTTACTGGTCATTGGAGCTCTATATTATGACTCCATAATATCTTACCTCTTCCCATGTCATCAATAGGCCTCTCTTTACGACCATATGTGCTTTCATTAAACTCTGGGTGGAAGGGGTAATGGACATGGTGCACCTTGGGCATAGTCTGCTAACGGAGTCCGGCCACCTTTGGAATGCAGAGTCTACCGTTGGGTCTCATGACTTTGCCCCTTGTTATCTTAAGGGTCAATAGCTTCCTACTAGGTCTTGTCTCTAGGAGGTACTAGGTTAGAGTCTTTGCATCACCACTCCTTTATCTCCACAACGGGTTTTGATATTGCAGCATTCTAGGTTACAATCTCACTATATCTTAAATGTCAGCCTAATGCTTATTTCTCGACATTCAGCGGTGGTCCCATGCTATGTCAATTTAGTTTAACCTGGAGGCGATTCTACTTCCCTCCAGAGTTAGATACTCGTGCCTTTTCCCTTTCTTCCTTAGACTGAGATTTGAGGTTCGTTCCCTCTACCTCATATTGTCAAAAATATTACTGACCAAGCCTACTAACCTGTATCCTTCTGACCGGCACTCGGGCCTATTTCGTCCATATGACCTCTCTGTCCTTCGACATGAAAAACTAGGGCCATATCCACTATTCTGCAGGTATACCCTACCGTCATTAGCACGCTGCGGCTGAATCAGCTTATTTCCTAACCTGAGCTTTACTATTGTTGGGGGTTTATCGCTGATGAACTCTCTCACATGCACTTGAGTGCTACTGGCAATATTATCCACCCTCTTGATTTACTACTGTAAAGGTCTAGATAACTTATTTAAACACTAGGGGTCTCAACCACCTGCTAACATTTTCCAAGAGTCAATGAATCTAGCCCTCCTTTACTATTTACTCTGGGCAATATTGCCTCAAAAGTTACACTCTTTGTTATATTGAAAACAAAATTGGGAGGCAGAAGATATCCATTTCTTACTACAATAGAATTGAGGTATGGAACTGTATAACATCCGAAGGGTTAGAGGTAAGAATCCCGAAATTCCCCCTTCTTTCGTATCCTTCAGGTAATCCAACGTTAAATGTCGCCCTTGTCTGATCCTATATATCTAGTAGATAAGTCAACTCATATATATACCATCCTCCTAACCTCCTACTCTAAAGCTGTAGAAAGAACTGGGGACGGTGCTGGCATATCCATTACCTTATGAAGTTCCTGGTGCCCCAGGAAGATACTGAGAAGATTAAAAGACATCCGCCTTCGTCCTCAGGCTGGCTGTCCCCCAACTATAACACCGCACTGGTACCCTTTCCTACTGCTGCAGCTAACTGGCGGCTGACTGGAGTCTGTCTTTTATCAAACCTTATTCTAGATGGACATAGCAATGAATACTTAAGGACTCAATCCTATATGAATCTGCTCTATAGCACGATCCGAGAAGAAGAAGGGTAACCATACTATCATGCCTCGTAGCCTCTTGCTTATAGAATGTGGTGCACAACACATTTATAAGCAAGACTCTACTAGACATAGCTTGCAGATTCCCTAGGATACGACCTACTCTGATACCAAGTTTTTTACGCCCCACCTTGGGAGGCATGACTGGCACCTAATGCCATATTGGGAATAGGCGTCTCTAGTACCTACTAGTGACTCAAAATCAAGAAAATAAACTGCTATATCTCGATTGTAAACACAGCCTCGAGCCGACAAGGCCACGCAGCACCTATAAAAGAAAACAGCTAACCCAGCCAACATACATCAATAGGGATCTATACGGGCCGATAAGACCACCATACTATCTAGTTATAACTAAAAGGGATATAAGAAGCTATATTAGGCCCCACACGACCAACACATAAAATAGGACATGCATGGGCCCCACACGGTCAATAATATCTAACTAACTGAATATTGTAGTCTGCAAACCTCTAAGAATAGAAATAATGATCGGGATAGGGATCCGGCCTGCCCAAATGCTATATAAATGAAAGATTGTAATCTCTACAACCTGGCAACTCTGAATGAAAGGAGCTGGTCAAATTGCTGACTCTAAACAGCTGCTAATGGAGATCCTGAACTCTCTCTATCTAAACCTACAGGAAAGTAATGCAGCGCCCCATAGTTGGGCGTCCGTATAATGTGTATCGAATATATAAGGCAGTCATAAAAAGCTGAATATGAGCTGTTAAAGACTGAAAATAAGTAGAAAGAAGGGGTAGAATCATTAACCTATAAAATTGCTATTCATAACCTGCACCTAGCAAAACACTACATGTATATGAGCTAAGACTGTACAAGTACATATTCGTAAGCTATGACTAGCAGGCAAAAATACAAACAAGAACCTAACCTGGCCTCCATAAGCCTGGAAGATACAAGAAACACAGAAATAACTTACTGAGGCCCCCATAAACCTTGGCAAGTACACTTCAATCTATATACCCTTACCCAGGTTCCTATGACTCTACTGGTGCTATAGCCAACCTACCTATCACCTGGGTCTGCAACTGAGCCCACTCGACTCTTGATCTGTAGCTGTGTCTGAGTCTAGTGGAATCCTGATAACTGCACCCTGGGCACCAGGCTCGACGAGGGTCAGTGATGCCGATACGGCATAAAAATAATAGTCCAGCCATGGAATGGACTCTAATATGGCCCTTGTGCCTCTGCACAGTCCCTTGGGATAACATCTGGCTCCTTGGAGCGATCATATAGCCCCAAAGGCAATGACACAGCTAGTAACACTAATGTTGGTTAACGGAAGGTTAACCTAGGTAGAGGTAATCCCAGCCATTGCACTACACTGGAGTCTCAATCTAGCCACTCAAAAGGTGTACCTGGCCTTCTGGGCCTAACGCGACTGCTGCTCGCCCCTAGAATAGTCTGTGCACCTACAAGCAGGCACACTCTGTGCACTTGTATCTGATCAAAGGATCCTGATAGTGATTATAATCTCTAATGATCCAGACCGAATAGGGCGAGCTCTGAAGTGGCCTAACAATACTCTGAATATCCTGCTCGGACAACTATAACTTATAAGAAACTGTAGGGTCGCAGACGATCAATTACTTAGTTCCTTTGCTTAGAAAAACTACAGGGTTGCTACCAACCGAACATGTTTTTGACGGTCGACCCTTAATCCTCCACAAGCAGCTTATTGAAATACTTATACTGAGGGTAATACTGTACTAACATGGTTCTAATCCTTTAGACCTTAACTTGGTCTGTTCAGATCTTATATGCCTTCTTTGTGCAATTCCTAACCTCGTAGGTAAGTTTTATTTGTACTTAGCCGTTCCCGGCAACCTGTACCTGAGCATCTTATCAGAGCAGACTAGGGTGTTGGCCCCACATCTAACTACTAATAAAGTCCCCTCCCCCTTAGGGTATCCATTTATCTATCAGACTCGTATCAACTGGAATGGTGTCCTAAGCAACTAGTACGACACGCCTAAGTCAACTAAAACTAATAGTCACTGATAATAGCTAACTATATGGCAAGCTGACCCTTAACTTACTAGGCAACTCTGGTGCCACTGACTCTAGGGTAAGACCATTATATCCAATATTCTGGCTCTAGAGACATCAAAATATGTCAATGGCCTCTCGGCGAGTTTTACTAACAATACAGGCGCCAGACTGGTAGTTATAACACCTAGTTATGCCTATGCTGTTTCAACTTACTGATTCCAGCCCAATAACTATCCACGAGCTTCTAACTCCTAAGCCTGGCAGTAAAACATCAAATTCTACTAACATAGTGAACAGAAGAACGAAGGAGTTTCTATGACGCTTCCAGCGTGAGCCACACTTAACATATTTTTTCCCGACAAGGGATACTACAATATATTCTTTATATGTTTGCTAGCAGCTAACCACAACATATGCAATCATAAGCCACTGATAGCAGTTAATCACGGCGTACCTGATCCCTATATACTAGCAGCAGCTAAATACAACATATAGGATCATTATCTACATTCAAAATATAGGTCATATCACTATACGACGAGAATAACTTGCCAAAGGAACAAGCTTTAACATACCTTGAATGCTGATTCTCGTTTAACTGGCGAGTTCCACCTTGCAACCGGCGGTTCCTTCCAACTATAACCTTTATGCTGAGAGAATAGGACTAATTTCAATACTAAATTTGGCAAAAAGCGATAACTTTCAATAATAATAACAGCTATAATTCATCCAAATAACTCGGCTGAAAACCTATAATTTCTCGAGAATTCAGAAGGGAGAAATGCTTGCCTAATGCCTGTGGCCGTTTAGAATCTAATTTGGAACAATTTCGACAACCTTTACTTGACGGGGTTCCAGTATGCCGAGAGAATTTTCAAGAAATAACTCCGTAGGAATGTTTCTTATAGGCGTAGAACTCATTATCCAAAGTTAATTTGCGTTTGGACGACGTTTGATAGCGTAATCGGATGAAAAATCAATAAACAATGTGTGCTCTCTTTAGTTTAGGTCGAGGGTTCTTTGGAAATGATTTGAAAATAAGTGGGGCATAAATATATACACATGACCGGTGGCACAGGGGTGCTTCGCGTCAGTCATCGCACCCACCCTTGTGTTGCGCCGTGCTGGCCAATGCACAGGCCAGCTGGCGTGTTGCGCTGACCCCTCGCGACCTAGCCTTACCCGACCCTGCTTTCAAGATTTTTCCCACACGCGTCGAGCACTCCTTACTCGTCACAAATCCATGCGTGCGCCTACTAATTATTAACATTTTACAGGGTGTAACATCCACCATGGCTGATTACGAAGTTTCTCGTGAAGAAACGTTGAAATTAAGTAGATTTGCAAAAGCTCGAAAACAAAGCAAAGTCCACGTAGTCACTGGATTAAACCCGCTCTGATACCAAGATAGGAATCAGCAATTGGAATTCAGTGATCAACCATATCTCGAAGAAGAAGAGTTTGGGAAATTTTCACTGTTTTATTGATTGAATAATCAAGGATAGAGTACAAGCTAATATATATAGGTATCGCTAACTAACTCTTACCAACTCAGCTAATATAACCGACTTAGCTACTTAATATGGTACTAACTTCTAAGTACTCTAATTGACACCTCTAACTAATAATATGTACACATTGATCCCTATATTAGACACTATGTGAAACTTCAATACTTCAATATGATTTGATTGTAAAAATTTAAAATCTGATTAAATAATTTAATTACTTTTAATTAAAAACCGATTCAAACCGAACCATGAAAGTCCTTATCAATCTTAATTTGTTAGCATGAAAATTCAACCAAATAACTTGTTTGGACGAATTAATATCTAGTGATAATGTAAAGTTTATCCAAACATCTCCAAATTTATAATTTTTAATTAATTTTACTTTACAATATTTAATACTAATAAATTAATTTAATCAGCTTAAAAGCTTGCCATCTGAAGTCTAAATCATATTGTTAAAATAGTAACAATTGTGCTACAAGCCGGTACAAGGGAGAGTAAAATTCATAAAATAATTATTCTTAAATTTTAATAACTAAATAATTATTATTATTTTACATTCACAAAGTAAACGCTATGACAATAATTTCAGTTAAAAAAATTTAATAAACCTTTCTATCTCAATTTATAATTTATATGAGACAGTTTACATTTTAAGAGTTTAATTCTTCAATTTTAACATTTGAAACTCTCTATTCTCGTTATTGCATACAGGACAAGCAAGTTATCTAGAGCTCTTTATTCCAGTCATTTGAACGTGCGATTTCATGTTACGATTTGAAATTTATGAGATGAAATTAACATAATTTTAAATCATGAGATAAATTTTAAATTCATCAAAAAGTTTAATTTGGAACTTCAAATCGAGAGATGGGATTTTCTAAATGCAAAATTTAACCCACAAGTTTATATTTTATAAAAAAAAAATTATTATTTTATATATACTAAATATATTTACCAATCATTTATTTAATAAATATAAACAGTCGTTATCAACTATTATACTAGACATAATAATTTGCCAACCATTTATGATTCTATCGCGCATAGTCAAACAATCCCTAAAAGGGATAAAAATGATGCAATCTATGGTGCGTCCAGGCATCCAGCCGATTCTTACACTTCCAAGTGATAATATTTTTGCTCACGAATTCACATTCGACGAATCCTATACTTATTAGGGAAGGTTTTAATTCTTTGCTCAGTTTAGATCGCAATTGAAAACTCTCCGAAAAGGAAAAGTCAGAAATGAATTCTCTGACGGCTGAGGAAAAGTTTTCTGAGCCAGCATCACATCCTTGGAGGATGCAAATTAAATTACAGAAAAAAAGGTTCTACTCGACAAAGAGTTCCCAAGTGTTCCCTAGGCCTAGCGGGAGGGTTTTGCACTGAGAATGTATGAATGATCACATATAAATTTTTAAAAATTTAAAATATATTTATATATTTAAACATAATAATAATAATAATAATAATAATAATAATAATAATAATATAAATCACAATAATTAATAATTCATAATAAGACAAAAATTAATTTAATTCGCAAAATCATAAAATAGATACCAGCTCCTTTCCCTGACGCGTGTCAGACAAAACCACCACCCAAATTTAAAAAAAGGAGATCGTTTTCTCCAAATTTTTTAAAAAAAAAATTTGTTTTCTCCGTACAGCTCCCATACGTCTCCACCCCTCATGATTATCACTCGCCGGAAACCTTACAAACCATATGCATAATTTGTGTATTGATAGCCGTATTTAATTTGAACACAAACCTTCGAATTTGCAGGATTGTCCAAATCGTACACATATGTAATGTTCGTATACAATTTAAACATATCTCCTGGGAGTGATTTTTAGATGATTGATTCTCTACCCAAAAGAAAATTATAAAGGAAGAGGGTGTTTAAATAGTTTCGGGTATGATGAAGCAGCTATTCGGGTGATTCATTGAAACTTTTTTAGGGGGGAGCGATGGGAGCTGTAACGTCGTCTATGGCGGCAAAGTTTGCATTTTTTCCGCCTAATCCGCCGTCATATGGGGTGGTGGTGGAAGAATCGACGGGAAAACTTAAGATGACAGAAGTGATGCAAGGGGAAGACGTGGACATTTTGAAGCTAGGGACGAAGAAGGGGACGGAGATTACGGCCATGTATGTGAAGAATCCGGCGGCAAAGCTGACCGTGCTCTACTCTCACGGCAACGCCGCAGATTTGGGGCAGATGTACGATTTGTTCACAGAACTCAGTCTCCATCTCCAGGTCAATTTGATGGGGTATCCTTCTCTCTTGCTCCTTCAGTATATAATGTATTAGAATTTAATCAAGCCCCAATAGAGGAGAACGAATACGGAGATTCAATACTGAAAATTTAGACACACACATACATATTAAAAGAAAATTTAAAATTCTATATATTCGTGACAGTGGGTTACATAATCAATCCTGAATCTGGATTAGCATCTGTTCCTGACTGTGGATGACATAATATGTGACTCTATTTATGTATGTGCTTGTCAATTTTAGAATGAATTAGCTACCTCCAAGCCTTATGAGGTGCATCTAGTGAATCAGGGATAAGCCTGTGCTTGCTACAGGGAAAACTTTTTGCATCACAATACATGTGTCTACAACCATGACCCTGATGTGATATCTACTATTCTTAATCGTTTTGTATGTGTTCTTTACATGTGAAGAGAAGGCTAGTTGATAACTGATGTCCTAACTTTTTCCCTCTCTGCAAAGTTGACATTGCTGGTATACTTTGAACGGTTTGGGAATTTTTCTTTCCAATCTGACCTGGTCGATTAGGCATTAATGTTGAAAAAGTATGTTTCTTTTGTTAAGACATAAGCTTTGTTTTCTCTTGGTTGTGTGGTGGTTTATACAAAGTGAAACAAACTTAAATTTTGACATATGCCATCTCGGGATTATGTCGAACTCCTCAGAAAAGATATGATCTTGAAAATCTAATAGATGCTCAGTTTCCTGTCCCATTTGATTTCTTCCTCCTTCCCTTTAAACAAAGTACCAGATTATATTTTAATGAATTTTGGAGGAAGAGATGCCGCGAGGTTTAGGGAAATTTGCTAAGTCTTCTGTGAAGCAATAAAACTTGTGACTTCATATCCGATCCCTAACGTCACAGTTGAAAAAACAGTGGAAAGGGACGCCAAAAAGGATGTACATATTTGAAGTTCAACTCACCTTAATATTTCTGAGCTTTCTCTTCTTTCTTACAGGTATGACTATTCAGGGTATGGACAGTCCACTGGCAAGGTATGAAATATTTCTTTAGATGATTAGATTTAGGGCTGTTGGAGATGAAAGTATTTGACTCTGTATTCTTATTTTTCTATAGCCAAGTGAGCAGAACACTTACGCCGACATAGAAGCTGCATATAAGTGTCTTGAAGAGACATATGGGGTGAAAGAGGAGGATATAATATTATATGGACAGTCTGTTGGTAGTGGACCAACACTAGATATGGCATCCCGCTTATCAAGATTGAGGGCAGTGGTTCTACACAGCCCGATACTCTCTGGAGTTCGTGTCTTGCATCCAGTTAAGCGGACATACTGGTTTGACATATTTAAGGTTAACATTCTGTTTCTGGAGCTCTATTTGACCAAATCTTAGTCTTCATTCCTTTTTCTTGTAATTACCTGTTTATCTTTCTTTTCCCCATGCAGAACATTGACAAGATACCATTGGTCGAATGTCCAGTCCTCGTTATTCATGTGAGTATTCATATTCCCATCATAAATATATCATATTACCTTTAAAGTGTTTTTTTCTTTTGTCATGGATTAGTAACTGTTGATAAATCAATTCACTGGTTACTCACTGAGTTTGGTTACAGACAGTGAAGCACTTTCATTTCGCGGTTGATTGTTTCGTGGGGAACTAATTATAGGTCGGACTAATATTGTGTATTCTTTGCTATTCTGCCTTCGGTTTGACCAAGTTAACCTCCCAATGGAGAAGGTTTTAATCTCAGGAGGGATGTAACAATCCAATTTACTCCCTTATTCCGTTTCCTCCTACTCGTAACCACTGTTTTTTGGGAATGTCTTTGTTCATCTTATTTTCTTTTCCTTGTATCATTTCATTGATAGAAGTCTTCTTTTTAGCCATGAAGAAGGCCTATAGTTTGTATAACAGTAGAAAAAAATTATTCTATGTCATCTAGCTATCCTCAGGAAATGAGTAAAAACCAGAGGGAATGGTAGAGATAGAAGGCCTGTAGCATGTATGAATTGACTCCTTAGGATCGAGTGCTACAATGGGGACACTTGATTCTACAATTGCCAGCTGACATCCCCATATGAACTTCTTTGACATTTCAGGGCACTGCAGATAATGTGGTGGATTTTTCCCATGGTAAGCAGCTGTTTGATCTATGTAAGCGAAAATATGATCCGTTGTGGGTTGAAGGAGGTAATCATTGTGATTTGGAGCTCTACCCCGAGTACATAAAACATCTGAAGAAGTTCATATCAGCTATTGAGAAATCGACTGTTTCTACCAATGGAAATACACGAAGTATGGACCAAATAGATAAACCTTGAAAAGTCATGATAGCACAGATTGTAGATGCAAGCGCCATGCACATACCAGACAGAATTCTAGATCAAGTACAGCAAAAGAGAGTGAAAGCATACCAGAAAACACAGATAGGAGAGTTATATCAAGAGCTAGCATGGACAGGAATGAAAAGTTTAGCAAGAATATGGATCCATAACTACCAAAGAAAGCAAGAAACAACATTGATCTGTCATATTATATTAGCTGGCTAAGAGTGTTTTGCATCTTTTGTTTCCTTGTACTAATTAGCATGATCTTGTATAAAATGTGATCACTATAACAAATGAAAGATGCTACTGGTGGCAATTTCTTGTTGATATTATGAGATCAGCCGTATTATGCAATTTCAACTGCTTCAAGAGTGTAGAATTTTCCAGTTACCTCACTTGTGAAAATTCTTTCTCCAGTTACCTTAATTGTTTTGTAGTCAGCTTCCATCACTTTTTCAGTGAGCTATCGGAGATTTGTTTTTAACAACTAATCATGTAGAATACATTTTGTTAAATCATGAACATGATGTCCGTGTTTATTTAAAATAGAACTTAATCATCTCACAAGAGGGATCAGAGAGCACGTTTTATTTTTAATTAACAAATCCTGCTATTTGTTTAATAGTAATAAAAACTTCAATATTTGAGAAAGCATTTAACAGTTAAAGACATATGTGTTCTTTGGCTCCCTTCATTTACACCTTAGGGCCACACCATTTCAAGAAGCATTGCAGCAGACGAGAAGTGAGAGCACTAGATTTATAAGAAGAGTAAACACATTATCAGAGAAAAGATTTAAAGAAACTAAAAGATTCATATAAACAGCAAAAAGATAACAAGCAAACCTATGGTGTAAAAGATGCATGAACTTAAACTCATTCAAATATCCTCCTTCCGTTTGAGATAAAATGGTGGGTAAATTCTTTTTCTTGTTATCTATATAGCGGTTGCTTGATAACATACAAAAATCAAGTTTGATTCAATACAGGAACAACTTTTATGGTATTGCAACGGAAACAAACAGAAGATAAGAACCGTTTATTCATGATGGAGGAATTTGGTAAGCAGATTGCACTTTGGATTCCAGTAGAGAAACATACTTATCAAGCATCGAAATTACAGCTTCAAATTCTGTAACTTGCTGTTCTATTGTGTCAATCTGTTGAACATACTCGTCAAAGCTGCCACTCTTAGACTTTAATTGCTCCACAAAGATCCTCAATCCTGAAGCCACATCTCCAAAGCCTTTATATTCTTCAGCTACTCTTGTATTCATTTTCTCCACAAGTCCAAGTACATTGTTGGTTTCCTGAGATACAATGACCAAAGCAACATAAGCTTGTATTAGGCAAAAGTAGTTTCTAAAATAGTAAAGGCGGTAAAAACTATGAAATAAAGTTTCCAAGTATTTTGTCCAAGCAACAAACTGTTATACCATTAACTGATCATTTCTGAACTAAACATCTGGTCAGACTCTTCAAAAAGCAATCTTCAGCTTCATTTGTGCAAATTATCTCTAAACTGCCTACTAAGGCCTAAGGGAAACTGCGGGATGGCAATATTGCAGTATGATTTTTTTTTTAAATTGAAGAAGGAAAACACATTCATGTATTGCAATATTGCAGTATGATTACCGTGAGAACTGAGAAGCATGTGCGAGGAACACGTAAGGTAATTTCCTTTGAAAGTTGCTAGTGTCACTGCAACACTAATTGCTTATTTAGTAAGACATAAATGTATGACGACATACGAGAAGGAAGAAAAACTAATTTCTACAGAAGTTTATCAACTCCAGTAAATGAGAACCCTCTCCTCACATCCCTTATAAAAGAAAAAGGAATTAACAATATACAAAGCAGCAATTCTAAAAAAATATACAAAAAAACAAAAACTTTCTTATACCTGGAGTTCACCTCTAATCATCGTGGAAACATTCGTGAAAAGGTCATTGAGCGACTCAGCCAAGTGGTCCTGCTCCATCTTTTGCAGCAGTTCACTGTTTAGGAGCCTGAGGGGTGAGAAAATTTGGTTAATGTGGGTAGATATACTGTTAAAGTTGCTCTGTCTTTTCACGAAAATTATAACCAACCAAAAACAGAAGATATGAAACTTGGTGTCGGAGTTCTGTAAGCAAATAAAATCAACAAAATAGATTTTCATATTCCGGCAAAAATAAAAGAATGAAATTTTTAATTAGAGATTGATGTAAAACAATTATGTCCGAAGGGGTAAACAAGCAAAACATAATAACTAGGCAACTGCAGACAAAACTATGAAGGGTACATTTAACCGCCTTCAACTATTGCTGGAGAGCTGATGATACAAGATCAAAAAAGGAATATCGAGATTGAGAAAAATTACTGGCAAAAGTCAAAATTTGGAGCACAAGTAGAGTAGACTAGGAAAATACATACTAAAGCATCAAGATAATATGTATAGAACAGTTATTGCTACCATTGTACAAAGTTTGCTCACGTCCTGAAGCCACCATTGCTCAATACAAGCAAAATAATAGCTAGGATGTCAGATTTAGAAAGAGTTGTCAAGACCAGGAAATTGGAAGTCTAGCCATGTGGACTTGTGGAGTGGTTATATGAAGGGGTAGATACTTCAAGATGGAACAGTGATAGACAAGAAACATTTATAGCGAAGGCATGTTACAACACTCTGTCCAAGCATGATATTTTGCCTTGCATATGCTTTTGAATATTAGAACTCCACTTAAAGTAGCTTGCTTGGGTTGAATTGTGTTGCATGATGCTTGCCTAACAAAGGACAATTGAATTAGAAAAGAGTTGGAAGGTCTAATCAATCTCCTCTTGCTGCTCAATAGCAATGGAGAATTGGAGCATGCTTATGAATCTATATGGTGCCTAGTGGGTGACTTATAGACACTCCATTTGGATGGAAAGTAAGAAAACTCAAATAGCAAATATATATTATGATCTTAGGGATACGATTAGTGTTGAGGGATAGGAATTGCAGTAGTTTTCAAGGAAGAAGAGAGACCCTACACAAGTTTGATATTTAGTACTGTAAATTGTTAGTTTATTCTATGTAATTTAGAAGTTGTAAATGATAAAGTTGCTTTAGTGGATTTTATTAGTCCCCACATAGCTACATTGGGGAAGAAACTTTTGTACCTATATTACTTATCAAAGAAAGAAAAAGATTGTATGTCAAGAATAAAATTGACTGAAGAATGGAGGAGACAAGCAGAGGCGTAGCTATGTATGCCGAAGGGTGGTCAGTTGAACACCCTTCGGCGGAAAATTATGTTATACACTCAAATGTTACTTTTCATACCTATATATTAAACCTTGAAAGTATTCTTGAACACCTTTATTGAAATTTTTGACTTCGCAACTAGAGACAAGGCAAGCCACACAAGCACATTTTTACCTTCAGGAGTTTGAGATTGGAGAAGGACATAACTGACCACCCTTTGGCGGAAAATTATGTTATGTGTATAAGTCAAATGTTACTTTTTATACCTATATATTAAACCTTGAAAGTATTCTTGAACACCTTTATTGAAATTTTTGACTTCACAACTAGAGACAAGGCAAGCCACACAAGCACATTTGTACCTTCAGGAGTTTGAGATTGGAGAAGGACATAGCACGGATTAACTAGACTATTGGTGTAAATTTAATACACAAAAGACTTTTGTTTCATGTCTCAAAGGGCAATAAAACATGAACCAACTTTCTGTAAGTATCCTGTGTCATGAAACTATGATATTAACACCTCTCCTTTCAATTTACGCAAGAACATAAACTAAAGCAGAAGATTGACACTAACTCGTTTTCGCTTGGCAATCTGCTATGTCAGGCATGGACACCATAGATTCTAGAGTCAAACAGAAATATTAGTTTATCCCACTAGATAGAGTGAATATTATCCAAAGACTCTAACCCCTTTCCAAGTTGGAATCTTAGACTTTACCTCTTTTCAAGTTGAACCAAAAAAACAAAAAGAGGAAGTCTTTTGCTTCCTGTGAAACCATGAGCTTCCAGTTAGTATAGATGACTGGATGCTATAGTAGGTTCTACTTTTTGTATATTACTTGTATACAGGGAAAATTTCCTATTTAACAAATGCAATTATTAGTTGTAAATACATTCTTTAAAGCAGATTCCGCAACAAATCAGCACATCTCACAAATACTATTTTCAGTAACCTATGTACAGGAATACAGGTCAACTATCAAACCCATATCTGGTTTTCATGAATTACAGGAAGCAGACTATTTTTAGTGTATTTTACTAACTAGGCTATTTTAAGGCCCGTGCACGGGCCCAAGCAATCGACCTACAACAGCCCAAGCCAACATACATGTCCCTTCTAATCTGAGTTTAGGTGTTGATTGTGATTTTCATGGCTAATATAAGCAGGCTGATACATTTTTCATGGAGCAAACTCACAGGATCATATTACGAATTCATGAGTCTAAGACATATGTAAGTCCCTGAACTTAAAAGAGACTAACAATAACATGAATGAAATACAATATGTAAACAGATTTAAAAAGATAAAAGGATAATTGTTCCTAAGATATTTTCTTCAAGTTGTATTTTTTTACTTAAATCAGAGAGGATTTTTACCGGAACAAACATCTACATAAATTAAGCTCGCAAAGAAAAATAACTTACTGAACCAATGTAGCCTCTTAACCCATTGCAGGGAGATGTCCTAAGGTCCTAGCTAGTGCAATTGCAAATGAAGAAGTCCCCTACTACTTCCTCTATTAAATAACATATAATTCTTTTTCAGTTTTATGTGTTATTAACAAATATACAATAGGAATAGAATCTACTAATTACCTAAACTGGTTAGGATTGGTGAAAAAGTCTATCCTTACTCTTTTATACATTTTTAATACTCATTCTCGGTTACAAATTTCCACATTATATTAAATGTGTGACCAAACATAATAAACATCAAATTGCTTATCTTTGTTGAGGCTTCGACTACAGAAATTTTGCTCTATCTATTTATTGAATAAGAGAAATCCGTAAGTTGTTAACACAAATTCTTTTAGTTTGCTGCACCTGGTAGCTTTACCTGTCAAAGAAAACCTAAATGCGCTGTGACAACATATCTTTAAGCATACAAACATGTAAATGTGAAGAGACAACATAATTCAACTTCCTCAATGCTCAAAACATACAAATTGTTTTGCCCATCTCCTGTTTTACTGAAAGTTGAAGGCTTTACCAGAAGAAATAATGGACAACACTAAACAATTAAACCTTACATCCACCAAAAGACCTCAATTATACAAACGCAAGAAATTTCCAAGACTTCTCCAAACTCTGAAGTAAGTCAAACATCAATTTTTATCAACTACTGCAAGTTGCCTTAAAGCTTCAATGATTTCAGATGAAAAACAAAACCTAGATTCACACTACATACATTTTCGTGTAAAGAAATCATATGAGATTCTGAGTATATGAAGATAAAATGGGTAAATGCTAAACCGACAAAATACTAATTAAAACATAAACAACACTTACCGGAGATATATAAAAGGCGAGCAAGTGAAAGAGAGAAGAAAGATTAGGGTTTTAACCAATAAAGAATAATAACAAGAGGAACGATGAAAGAGAAACCAAGAGAGAGCAAATAAATTTCACTTGGATTTTGCTATTATTTTGTTCATTTGAAAAAAAAAATAGTTTTAAATTATTAATATAAATTATGAAAATATTTATTTTTTAAATTATAAAATATTTAAAATAATTATTTATTTTAACCCATATTATAGTTATTATCTCTTTAGTCTAGTCTTTTTTATTAATTTATTTTTTGGCTTCTTCCTTTCTCTTTTCTTTTTCTTTTTCACTTTTTTTTCAGCTATTTCATTTTCTTTTTCTGCTTCGTGTTCTTCTTCTCTTTTTTCTTTTAATTATTTTTTGCTGCTGTTCTTTTTTCTCTTTCTTCTTCTTCTTCTTTCGTTCTTCTTACATTTTGGCACGACTTTTTTCGTTCTTCTTATTTTTTTTACTGCTTCTGTATTAATTTTTTGCTTCTTTTGTACTGCTTCTTTTATTCATTTGTCTGTTTTTTTTATTTATTTTTATTTATAATTTTTATATATTTAAATTTATAGAGATTATGTATAAATTTGATATTTTTTATTATTATAAATTTAAATATTATTTATTAGATGAATTAAATTAAAAAAATTAAAACTCTATTATTAAAAATTTTAAAAGTTTGAAATTTTATAAATGGGTTTTGAATCTATTGAAAATTTTAACAAATTTAATAATTGTGACTGGTAGTGTCATTTCAAAGTTATGATTAAAATTTAAAGTCATTTGATAAAGATTTAACTCATTTCGAATGGAATTTCGTAGTTGAAGTTCGTATGAGATCAATTTTTTTATATAATTTTAATTTTATATAACAGCGTAAAAGTGTGTATAAACACTCCTTATACATTTTTTTACATTTTTATATAAGGATTTATACATTATGTACAATAAGTATATAATGTTGTATAATATTGTATAATTTTGGTATAATGTTGTATAAATATGTATAAGCACTATTGCGAGAAAAAAAAAGGTTATACGGGTGTAATATAAAAATATAGACTATGTGAATGTATTATTTTATACAACTTGTATATTTTTGTAAAAAATTCCTTTTACTATCACATAATGAATGTATAATCAAATTCGAAGATAATTTGATTGTTAAATTTAATAGAATGATATAACAATTGTGAGCATTTATTTTAAAATATATTCTTATCAATGTTAATTAGTTATGTAATTTTTCATATTATAATTATAATTTTTTTTATATTTTTTTTAAATTGTAATCCGCTTAATTATTTTATTTTATTTTTTGTTAATTAAGTAATTTTATTTATCAAGAAAATAAGTATCTATAAGTAAAGTAAAGAAAAATTCATTTATTTCTCTAATTTTTAATAAGTTATATATTCAAAACATGATCAATATAATAGTTTGTACTTAAATTTCTCACATATAATGTTTTATAAAATTTCTTTAATATTTTTTAAAAGAGATAATTTTCTTAAAAAGAAATTATTTTTCAAATTTTGTTTAGATTTAAAAAAAATTAGCCATATTAAGAATTAACTGATAACTTGAAAATAAAGTAAGTAATATATTATAATTAATTAAATTTTAATTTGATTAATTTAAAAGTATAAAGATATCTATTGTCAATATACTTAAATTGGACTCAACAAATACTTATTCTTTTTATTAAAATTTGATTTGATACTTTAAAATTAAATCAAACTTACATTTGAAACTAATATTAGTTCAAATATTTAAATCAATTTCAAATATTTAAAATGAAATAAAATACAAACTTGATCCTCTATTTAAATAAAGAATTATTATTTTAAAATCTAATAAACACCTCTATTTCAATTTTAATTTAAGTATTCTATCCGGTTTATTTTATTTATCATGTTATTTTTTGTGCTTTAATAAATATTAAAAATAATAATTTAATAAACTACCCTTATTTATTCTTTGATCTCAATTTAATATATTATTCACTTTAATGCATTGTTTCTATATTTTGTAGAATAAAAATAAAGGTAAAAAGATAATTAATTATATTTTAAAATTTAAAATAATAACTTTTTAAAATTAAATTAGTTATTTTAATAATTATTATTAATACAATATATGTTATTGAAGAGAAAAAAAAAAGCAGAATAGAGCAATTAAATTAGATATTACAGAAATAAAAGAAAAGAAAGTACATATGGTCTTTGAAAAT
Source organism: Datura wrightii (assembly GCA_035772735.1). Lineage (NCBI taxonomy): Eukaryota > Viridiplantae > Streptophyta > Magnoliopsida > Solanales > Solanaceae > Datura > Datura wrightii. The sequence goes on along the minus strand of JASDFA010000008.1, from coordinate 107,210,679 downwards.
AATAATAATTAAAAAAAAATCTCATAATCTTTTGATGATTAAAAAAAATGGGACTCACATTCTTTTTAGATGTACATAGCATTTTTTTTACTCTTCCAAAATATGAAAGTCATTAGAACTTTCAAGAAGTTGATTGATTTTTTTAAAAGTTCAATACTCCTTGCATGAAGTACAACTATTTTAAGTTAGATATTTTGTTATAATTTATATTATTTTAATAGAAAAATAGAAATAGAAAATATAGATATATTTTAAAAAAAGCTAGTATATTTATGATAGATATTGAACCACATAAAAAAATTTAAAAATAAGTACAATAATATAATATAATAATATATATATATAGATTAAATTAAATATAAAGTAAAATTATAGTTATATTCTTGATCATCCCTCTCTTCGCTCTTCTATATAATAAAAACTAGAGAAAATTGTCAACAAACAGCCCTTATAAGCATGAGAGTTCCACTTCCCCCCTTCCCCTCCCTCCCCCTTAACTTTTTGTCGAAGAATGTGATTTAGCTTTCAATTGGGTCCAATAATCTTCATCAAATGGATTCAATTTGTGGTTTGATGAAAGACAAAACCCTTAACAAATTGAGACAGGATAGAAAGCTTAAAGTATAGATAACTTGCTGAGAATCGGAGTATAAATAGAAGGATGAGGAAATCAGCACAATAATAATGATCGCCAAAATGACAAAGAAAGAAGTATCGACTTATATTGGGTTCGCATCTACCTGACACATAATATTTTTTATAAGTTATTATATACATAAAACTGGAGAGGAGCAATATTTTTCCATTATTATTCCAATTTAACATGAAGTTCTTATTTTATTTCTTTGATTATTATATTAAATTTTATTAGTGTATAGAATAATGTATTATTGTACATCACCTTAATTATATGTATAAAAAGTTTATATATTGTTAGTGGCCAAACTTTAAAATAAAATAATGTCTATGATGATTATGCATATCACAAGTTAGTCGTAATTCGTAAGTTACAACTTTATAAGTATTAGACTATTAGATAAGCATAGGTTAATTCGAAATTATAATGATTAAAAAATTAAGTTTGTTTTGAATTGAAATAAAGAACATAATAAATTTAATAATGATTCATAATTTAACCGGGCATGTCATGATGAGCTATAACATTCTCAGTAATTATAAAAATCATGACAAATTTTCCAAAATTAGTTGATATGTGCTAAAAAAAAATATTAAGTGTGACATAATTTATCATGTTAATATAGATTGAATCAAACAGCAAATATAATTTTACTAATCTATTTGACAATTTAATTTAAATCATCACTGAAATCGTCCTTAGTACAATTTATCTATATATTATAAAAAAAAGGATAATGAACCTTGAGGTTAAGCCAAGTAATGAATTGAGAACTAGCTACGTGAAATTTTTACAACAAAAAAATATTGCATCTTATTGTAATATGAAAAAAATATAAATCTATTAAATATTTTAATAAATAATATTAATATTTTTTTTGTTGTAAACAGAGATATGGTAAAAGAAAAAATCATAGCCATAATTAGAGTTATTTTATATTCTATGTATTTATCATTTAAATTATATAATTATGACGTTAATATGATGTATATGGAAAAAAGTTATTTGATTTACAGTAATATAATATATATGGAATATATCATATCATAATTAGATTATCTCAAAATATTACCATATGAAATAAATAAATATTATAAATTTTTTAATAAATAATACTAATATTATTAAGTTTATTATATATCTATATATTATTAAAAAGATGGCAGTATAGCTTGATAATAAGTCAAGTGGCATATTGAGAATTAGCCACTTGACATTTTTACAACAAAAAATTATTTCATCTTATTATAACATAGAAAAAATATATATTCTAATAAATATTCTAAGAAATAATATTAATGTTATTATATAGATTATATAGATATGGTAAAAAAAAACAAGCCATAATTAGAATTATTTTACATTCTATATACTTATCATTTAAATTATATAATTATGACGTTAATATAATATATATGAAAAAATATATTTGATTGACAGTAATATGATACATATAGAATAAATCATGTCGTAATTAGATTATTTCAAAATATGATAATATGAAAAAAAAAATATTATTAATATTATTATGTTTATTATATAGATTATATAGATATGGTAACAAAAAAATCACGCCATAATTAGTATTATTTCATATTTTATATTTTTATCATTTAAATTATATAATTATGGAATTAATATGATATACATAGAAAAATATATTTGATTGACAGTAATATGAAATATATGAAACACATATATTATAATTAGATTATTTTAAAATTAGCATGACATTGAGAAAATAATATATTATTAATATTCTAATTCATAATCAGCATGATATGAAAAATAATTTGTATCTATATATTATTAATATTCTAATATGAAATACATGATTTATATGAAAAAAATAATTACGTCATAATTATAGTCACTGTAATAGAAAAGATTCCTATGACATATTCTATATATTTAGGAGGTTTTTCGTTCAACACAATACAAACGGTTCATAGTATCTATGATATAGGAAAAAATGCCTATATTTTTTCATTACTTTCTTCAAAAGAAATGTCTACTAAAATTGACTTTATCAGTGAGATATCAGGAACAAAGATGCAATAATGGTTGAAAGTTCGTGTTGTGCGATTATGGATGGTTTCTGATCGCGAAAAGACAGATAATCCAATTTCAATAGAGATGATACTGCAGGATGAAAAGGTTTTGTCTCATTTATTATCATTATAAATACATATATTGACTACTCTCTTATGGATATAATATTAAAATTTTTTGTAGGGAGATCGTTGTAGACGGTTAAATTTGATCAAATTTAAATCCGTAAGAAATTTGGATTATTTTAAATTCAAAATATATTAATTCAAATAAATATTATGAATTAATATAGTTAGATTAATCATTTGAGTCTAATAAATATGGATTTATTAATAGTCCAATTTTATTGGGTTAATCCATCAAATTGGGCTATAAATGATAAACCCATTTTAAGGAGCCCAAGATGTCTTTTTTTTTTAGAGGCCCAAATTGGTGCCACATGTCAAATAACGTGTCACGCCAAGTCAAATGAAAAAGCCAATAGGATCATGCCACATGTCAAAATGACACAGCATGCCTACTCAAATCAAAGGCCAATGAAAATGCGCCACGTATATAAATGACATGTTCCGACCAATCAAATATCGACATGTCAACTTAAATTTGATTGGTTGAAAGAAGTTCGCCCTTATCGCAACTCTTCCATCCTACAACTATAAATAGGGGTCCCATAATTCAGAAAAGGGACCGGAATTCCAACAACAAGCCAGAGAGAGCTCGTGGATCAAACACTGCAGATTTCTCTACAAGTTATAAGCATTCAGGTACTCCATTTTTTTTCTCTACAAGATTCAGAGATCAAGACGAAGATTCAAGAACAAGCTTCAAGCCCTTGAATTTAAACACGAATCAAGATCGAGACCACCAGATTCAAGATCAAGTTCAAAAGCCCTTAAATTCAAGTACAAGTCAAGATCAAATCCATCAAATTCAAGATCAAGCTCAAAGCCCTTGAATTTATATTTGAAAGGAAGAATCAGAGGATTTAATAGAGATTGTAACACTCATATTCATAATAAATACTACGATTGTTGCGATGTTTTTTCTGTCTTGATTATTTTTCTCTCGGCGCGAGATTTTACTGTCTACAATCGTATCCACACAACTATAGTTAGATATGTTATCCGCTTGTTCAGAGGAAAAATAAAAGAGTTGGGATTGTACACCATGAAAAATTTTGTTGTAGGTCCAAATAACGAGAAATATAAGACCAATAAGCACACATTGTCTAAAATTATTGCAATATCTTTTCTTTTTAATGTAGGAATAAAACTTTTGGATTGTTGCGACCATCGTTCATATAGAAGTTAAGAGTCAGTGGTCATATATACGTTGCAAAAGGTGCCCTAAAAAGGTTGATAAAATCGGAAATAAGTTTCATTGCAAGGAATATGATTGGGTCGATCATTCTGTTGCTCTGACCATAAGCATAATATTCTAAATGACTATTTAAAATGCAACTTCAGAGTTTATAAAATATTATTGCGTTTCAGGTACAAACTTCAAGTACGACTAATGGATGGTACTGGCTTTATTTCTTTATTATTTTGGGATCGCGTTTCAGGTACAAAATATTTTGCTGCTCATAGGGAAGTCTGCTTCTCAATTAAATGGACAATTAGAAGGGATATGTTATTGTTGTGCGATTATTATTTTTTTTCATTTTTTTATAATTTAAATAATTAATTTATACCGTGGCGTCCCATTTTCTTTTACTATTAGTAATAATTGATTGCTTAAATATTGAGTTAAGAAAATGTCGAAGTCTATTTGGTGAAAAACAATATTTAGTTATAGTTTTTACTTCATGTGTTTATATTATATTAAAAATAACTATGATTGTTTTAATTCAGTATCACTCCTTTGCATCATTAGCTTAATAGCTTTACTGCAGAAATCTCTAAGTTTTAGTTCTCTTTATATTAAATGTATATGTTTTTTAAAACTTTATTAAAGGCATAATTAGTAATTAATATTCACCATATGTTTTACCGCATTTAATATTACTTTTGTTTTTTAAGACTTCTGACATCGTTGATGATGATGCTTATCCATTGGAGTTTGATACTATTTTTGATAAAATGACCCTGTTTAAAGTGGTTGTTAAGAGAAGCAAGATTGAGGTGCATGAAGTTTATACTGTTATTAAGATCAGTGATGATGAAGATCTTATCAAACAGTTTCGTCATTCTCACAATGAAGATACAGTCACAGTATATTACATCTGTATATCTATTTGATAACACATCATTTTTATTGTTCGATGTTAAATTATAAATTATTGGATATAATTGCTAACTTTAATAATATTATGATTTCATAGGATCTAGATATCAACTGTGGACAAGTCTCAGATGAAAGATAAGAAGATCACAGTGATTTCATTGCTACCTTTTATAATCGATATAATTTAATTTGAACAATTCTTTATATAGTTGCCTTTTGCAAACAATTCAAAAAAATATCTTCTTTCATTTTGTAGGATTCCAATCCTGATAATGATATGATTACTCCTATAAATACCTCTGCCAAGAGAAGTATATTGGAAGGTTGAATTGTGTGTTATTGAAGTTAATGATGATTTCAGTACACAACTCTCAAACAATAAGTTTAACAAAGTGCTTAAAAGGAGAAACTTGTACGAGTTGTTGCAACAAAAAATGCTTGAGGACAATAATTAGACAAATGACTTTTTTTTTAATTTTGAAATTTAGTTTTGTTTTGAATAAGATATTTTCCATTAATACATGTTCTTCTTTGGTTCCAAGGCTTAATTATTATGAATTAGCTGTTATGTTTTATTTCGGAAAATTATTTTGTTATGAACATGATGTTTTCAATAAGACAAGTTATTTGATTCTTTTGATTGATTATTATGGATTACACGCTGTTATGATTATCTATCTTTTATGGAGTACTTTAGAGATTTTATACACAATAATCACATTTTTGCAGACTAATATGCTGAAATGTACTTTTTGGTTGTTAGAATTTGTAAGGTTATAAAATCTTCAAGAGGTCTGGACTAATTAATTAACTTGAATTTAACTAATTTAGCTTAACTATTTTTGTTATATTATAAATACTTGCATTTAACTAATTTTAAGTATAATTACAAGAATTGTTTTACCAAACAAATGATTTAATATCTAAAAATATATTAAGAGTCATTCTAAACTTAAAAAATTCTACGAAAAAATTCTATATATTATATAGTTCGATATCCTACGATTATTAATTCGAGCCTAAAAATATGCATAACTATAAGACATAATATTCATATTTAACTAATTATAATCAATCAATTAATATTTTTAGACAAGGAAAGATTATGAAAAATAATTGCAAAATCAGAAATTATGGTAATGATATACTTGAATTTAAATCAGACTGTTGTTATAAAAAAGTTAATATAATTTAGAATATATAGATTGAAATAATTTTTATAATACATCCATAGTAATGTATAATTATTTGATTGAGAGTAATACGTGTGTGTGTGTGTGTATGTAGAAAAATCACGCCATAATTAGAGTCATTCTATTAGAAAATATTCCTACAATATATTCTATACATTTATAATTTAAATTACTGTAAAAGAAAATATTGTAAAAATTTATTGCTTAGAGCTAATTATGGTGTGACTTATTTAAATTTAAATCAGACACTGCTATAATTTGAATTTAAATCAAAGTTATAGCAGTGCATCGTTATTTGATTACCAAGAGTCATTCTAAACTTAAAAAATCTTACGAAAAATTCTATATATTATTTAATTCGATATCCTAAAATTATTAATTCAAACCCTAAAATTACATAAAATTATAAGATGTAACATTCACATTTAACTAATTATAATCAATTAATTAACATTGTTAGATAAGGAAAGATTGTGAAAAAATTATTACAAAATTACTAATTATGGTAGCGATATATTTGAATTTAAATAAGATACTATTGTGAAAAAAGTTAATATAATTTAGAATATATAGATTAGAGTATTTTCTGTAATACATCCATAGTAGTATATAATTATTTGATTGGCAGATATGATATATGGGGGGTGGGGGGGGGGGGAGTATCACGCCATAATTAGAGTCATTCTATTAGAAAATATTCCTACAACATATTCTATATATTTATAATTCAAATTATTTTATTAGTATAACTATAAGATTAAAGAATGTGAAAATTTAGTTCTTAGAGCTAATTCTGGCAACATATATTTGTGTTTAAATTAGATATTGCAGGAAATAATATTGATTGGATGTGAAAGATCTCCCTCCAAGCCGTACATACGACTTTCATCGAATATATCTTATATATAATTATTTGATTAACAGTAATATGGTATATATGGAATACATCATGTCATAATTACAGTCATTCTATTAAGAAAATATTCCTATGACATATTATATACATTTATAATTTAAATTATTTAATTAGTATTACTATAAGATCAAAGATTGTGAAAATTTAATGTTAGAGCTAATTCTGGCAACATATAATTGTATTTAAATAAGGTATTACAAGAAATAATATTAATTGGATTATTTCCTATAATTAGAGAACTAGCTATATGTAATTATTTGATTGACAGTTATATGACATATATATGAAAAAGAAATCATGCCATAATTAGAGTAATTCTAACAAAATATATATACATATGTTGACTACCCTCGCAATGGATATACTATAGATATTGGATTTTTTGTTGGGAAATCTTATCCACTCAACTGTGTCCGCATATTCAGGAAAAATAATGAGTTGGGACTATATATCATGAAAATTTTTAATGTTTGTCCAAATAACGCGAAATATACGACTAATAAATACAAGTTGAGGTTGACGTTTACTAATAGAACAACTATGAATAAAATAAATGATTCAAAATTCACCTTGCACATCTTCAATCTACAATCTTATGAGCAGTTGAAAGACTAATTTGATGTTGACGAGAATGACTTATTTGATAATTATCAATTTTGCTTTTTATTTATATTGATCTATTTTAACAAACTGATGAGTGTTTCTTTAAATGAACTAGATACTAATAGGAGAGCTTGTTAGTCACAGAGAAGTGCAATCATACGAGCAAGGTGGTAAAACCAGTATTTTTATGAATATGGAGCTACAAAATCACGAGTAAGCTTGCAAACATGATTAGAATTAGCATATAGATTTCAATGTCATCATTTTTCAAGTAGGATGAAGAATATTCCAGCTACCTTTTGGGGTGAATTTGTAGAACAAATTATGTCATACTTGAAAGGATCTAACTATACCCTATTGTAGTGGTTATTCAAAAAAACACAAGTCAAAGGAGGTGTTGCACCTTTAAAATCACCTACTAAACCATAAAAAATTGGATAAAGTTAGCGTGATATATATTATCATTAGCTAATTTTATAGGGAAAATTACATAGTATAGTAATTTTATATGTTTACTCTTATCTTATTTAAGCTTGGATTTTTAAATCTAAATTTGTTTGAATTTAGTTTATTATTACTCTGTCTTTCCAAAAACGTTGGATTTGTAAATTATAGTATTTTTCTTGTACAGCTCAGACCAGACAACGACGTCTAACAGATCAGTCTCTATAAACTAGAAGGCAAGAATAGATCATCATTTAAAAACTCCCATCTCTCATCACCAATGAAAGAAAAAAGACAACAAATACTGTACTTGTATACAACTGGAGCATATCCAAGTCACTAACTGGCTGTTTTCTCATTCCATTTTACAAACATCATTTATATAAAATATAACAGAAAACTCGATAGCACATGAATGCAAAGATTTGATACATCTTGAGCAGAGCTACTCAAGTTTTGATATCTAGTAATATATATAAACTCATTAAATCACGAACCAGCAACTTCAAGAAAATGCACTATCTCCTGCGAGATAATGATTCCATCTTTCCCGGGAATACATGTGATGGTTCCATCTCAATTATTGCTAGCAGGCAACATGAGAAATCACACACTTGATGATGAATTCTTCTTAATCAATGAATAGGCATCACTATATATGGCCACCGCGTTCGAGAACACAGCAAGGACAATCATAAATATACACAAGATCTTGTCCTTCTTTGTTGCTATGCCATATCGATCTCTGGAACATGAAAGACAGCGGCTAGATCAGTAAATGGTTGACAATATGCATCCTGGGAAGGAGAAGTATTCGGGAAGGAGGGAGAAGAAGACCTATGGGAAAACTAAAATGACAAGTAAACATGATCCTAGTAGATCTTGAAATTCTGACAGTTATAATATTTGTACATTGAATTATAAGTGAACTTACTTGATCATCAGCAGTACACCAACCAAAGCCAAACCTCAGAAATTACAATACCAAAAACTCTTTCCCTTGTTTATGAAAGTCTAAGTAAGACAGTTCAAGGGCTTAGCAGGTAACATTGAGAAAAGAAAAGGATAGGAAAGGGAAACACTTTTTGCATGCAATATTCTTTAGCTTCTCTGTTCACGGAAACCTGTCATAAGTTTGCCAAATTCTCGTCCTCTCGATGGATTTAAAAAATGGACAAAAAAGACTACATTCTACTAGCATACATTTCTCCAGACGTGCAAGAGTAAGCAGGAACCTTCTAAACTTAGTAAATATCCATTGTTTCCAAGCCAACTCCCTCCCATATAGAAGTTGGATGCATATGTTGTTATTATTCCGATTTACCATTTCAAAAGGGAGACGAAGGTGCATGTAAGTAGGAACAACTAGCTCCGGACTTAATGGCTTCCATTGCAGGATGACAGATAAACTTGTTACAACCTGAAACTATAAGTTTATCAAATGCACTAGTAAAGTCATTAATTAAATTTTATCAGTCACTCTGCCACAGGGTGATGGTAAATATGCCACCACCAAAATTTCCAAGGATATCAAGGAAACAATGAAGCTGTTCTTCTATTTCCATTACATAAACTCTAGTGAATGTTTAATTCCAATATGTGGAACTTAGATTCGCTCTTGATGGAGCATCCTTATGTTCCGACTTTCTCTTTCGGTCTGGCTGAGGGATCTATGCAACATTTGAATCCGAGCTTTCGGATAAGAAAAATATTAGAACAAGCAAACATCCTGGAATAAATTCTATAATAAAAATGTTTTTACCTGAGAGTAACAGCAGCAGGAAATATGAACCCAATGCAAACAGCAGCAGTTGCCCCAGTGAATTGAAAAGCATCCCAGATGCTTGGGATGAAATTTGCACCCAGAAAGATGATGGCTATGAGCCCACTGCTGATTGTTGCAAATCTCAAATTGTCAAAAGTCAGAGGCCTTGCAGAAGGAAAGAGTAGACCATCCAAGTTGAGCCTCAATGGATAAAAGACAATGGGAAAGACAAGCATCAGGTGGGCAGCATAGCTGACACGAACGACATCATTGAGCAAGGAGCCTAATGGAATTCCAAGATTGATATCGAAGTTGGAAAGCACGTCATCAAGGGTTGCATCACCAAATAGGAGAAAACCAAACAGGCTTGTCAACACATACACACTTGAGCAAAGAGCAAGCGAGCTTTGCACCACTGGTCTGATCTGTGTGCTGTCTTCAAGTTCATTTTCTATGGAGTGAACTGCAAAACTTTCTCTTTCAGAAAACAAGCATTTCTTAATGTTGCATTTCTAAATGTATGATGAAGAGTTAAATCTCTTTTAACTATAAAATCTTCCAATCCGACTAGCATTTCAATCAAGGAAGAAAAGTGAGACAAATATTACATTGAAGTCAGAGATGCGTAAGATTAAATATAAAACGGAGTAGTTGGTTGAATGAATGTAGATTAAGACCAAAATAGCACCTGCAGGATTATTTAAGTTAACACTAACTTTTCAAGATGGTATGTATTTTGATTAATAGACAAATAAAAATACGGAAATAATAGGATAGACTAAATGAAAAAAAATAGGCAATCACATTAATGCAAGGATTTTATTGAACTTAAAAGATGAAATATCCTTGATGATAGGCTTTGATCATCAAGGGTTAAAATGCAACAAATAACCAGAATTCTGGAATAATTGAACTTTCAATACAATAAATCCCATCTGTACTTACATTTGAGCAACACTTTTGTTATAAACTACAAAGACTATGGTAAAGCATGTAAGATTTACTAGGGGCAACTAATGAAGATATTGTACTAGAAAAGCTTCACGTAACTTTTTCTAATTTCGCAGAGAACTTTTTATAGCTTTTCTTTCAAAGAAGCATAGAAATGGCAATATATGTATAAAAATATAGTTGGGATACCGGATTACATACCATTATAGTGGCATATATATGCAGTAACGAGTACAGGAACAACTGTAAAGAGCTTAAGGAATGATGTCATATCATACACATCAGGAAGCAATCTGGGCATAAGAATGGTTCCATTCATTAGCTTGAATATGGTAATTCCCAGAGTCACAACCAGGAATACAACAGCCAAGGCGACTGATAATGCAGACGTATATCTCAATGAATCTGCAACGCAAAATGAGGAACTTAAACTTGCTACACTACATCCTTAAATTCAGGAAGACAGTACTATTGATAATGAGACTACTGCTGGATTGCTCTAAATAAAAGGATATAGGAACCTGAGCATCAATTCAGAGGCCGATATCATACATATCTGATGTGATCGTACTCCACAATCAACATATACATACATACATACATACACACACACACACACAAATATATATATATATATATATATATATTATACTTTAGAGAGAGCAGAGAGATGATTGTTGAAGCATGTCATTGCAAGCTCACAATACACACCTCAAATCTTAATGCTTGTCAAAAACTTCTTATGTTGATTTAAAGAAATGAAAACTGAATTCTACACTTACTTTTTGCCTTCATATTTCTTAAAAAAGAGCAGGACTCCAGCCACAAGCAAGACGACAACAAACCCAATGTAATCTCAAGGAAAGCAAAGCCCTCGACTACCTACAAATCTTCTATCCTAATCCTCAACCTTCACACCCTCCTATCTATGTATTATGTCAAGATTAATTAAGTGCAACAAAATTGACCTTAATTAAGGCAGCATTTATTAAGAGGTAAAAAGTGGGGTTTTTAATAATGAAGGAAGTATGATAACGCATAAAGCTAAAAATACAAAAATGGGATAAGATATTAATAATAGAAGAAATGTATAGTTATGAATTTACTAATAAAGATATACTGTTAGGAATGCCTTTTTTGGAAAAATTATACCCACATACTATAACAAAAACACATTGGTGGTTTACTACCCCATGTAATAAGAAAATAGGAGCAAAAAGAGTTAATAATAAACTAAGAAAAAACACACCATGGATAAAGGGAAGTGAAAAGATTACCCAAAAATTGGAAAATATAACGCCAAGTGATAATAAAATAGAAATTATAATATTTACGATAGATAGAATACAAGCATTACAACATAAGATAAATTCATTATGTAATGAAAATCCGTTACAAGGATGGGAAAAACATAAAACAAAAATAAAGATTGAACTAATAAATGAAAATAGCATAATAACACAGAAGCCATTAAGATATAATTTTGATGACCAAAAAGAATTTCAAATGCATATAAAAGAATTACTTGAAAACAAATACATACAGGAAAGTAACAACAAACATAATAGTCCAGCATTTATAGTAAATAAACATAGTGAACAAAAAAGAGGAAAAAGTAGAATGGTTATAGATTATAGAAATTTAAATGCAAAAACTAAAACATATAACTACTCAATACCAAATAAAATACTAAAGGTAAGACAGATACAAGGATACAACTATTTCAGTAAATTTGACTGTAAATCAGGATTTTACCACCTAAAACTAGAAGAAGAATCAAAACAACTAACAGCATTTACTGTACCACAAGGATTCTACGAATGGAATGTATTACCCTTTGGATATAAAAATGCACCAGGTAGATACCAACATTTTATGGATAACTACTTTAATCAACTAGAAAATTGTATAGTATACATAGATGACATATTACTTTATTCAAAAACAGAAGAAGAACATATAAAATTATTAGAAAAATTTATACATATAGTAGAAATATCAGGGATAAGTTTAAGCAAAAAGAAAGCAGAAATATTAAAAATTCAAATAGAATTCTTAGGAATACAAATAGATAAAAATGGAATAAAAATGCAAACGCATATAGTACAAAAAATAATTAATTCTAAGGAATTATTAGATACTAAGAAAAAATTGCAATCCTTTTTAGGATTAGTTAACCAAGTACGAGAATATGTACCAAAATTAGCCGAAAATCTAAAGCCACTACAGAAAAAATTAAAAAAGGATATAGAATACCATTTTGATGATAGGGATAAAAACCATATAAAAAAGATAAAAGATATGTGCAAAAATCTACCGAAACTATATTTCCCTGATGAAAGCAGACAATTTAATTATATAGTAGAAACAGATTCCAGTAATCATAGCTATGGAGGAGTACTAAAATATAAATATGAAAACGAAAAAATAGAACACCACTGTAGATATTATTCAGGATCATATACCGAATCACAAATAAAATGGGAAATAAACAGAATGGAATTATTTGCTTTATATAGATGTTTATTATCATTTGAACCATATATTGTCTATAACAAATTTATCGTCAGAACAGATAATACGCAAGTAAAATGGTGGATAACTAGAAAGATACAAGATTCAGTAACAACAAAAGAAATAAGGAGATTGGTTTTAAATATATTGAATTTTTCATTTACAATTGAGGTTATCAGAACTGAAAGAAATACAATTGCAGATTACCTCTCCAGATACAAAAATTGAAGAAAGCAAAGAAAAGATGGAACAGATACTCGGACTCCTAACTACACTTTGTAAAAAAGTGGACAGTATGGAGGAAGAGATACAACAGCTGAAAAGCAAAACTAATAGTCAGCAGCATGACTCTAAAAATGCGGAGCTACGTCGATCGGAAGACGTAAAAATTCCAGAGCTACAAGGTGACGTTGGGAAACACCGAAAAACCCAATCTAACAATTTACCTAGTGCAGCTGCAGGAACATCAAAATCTGCAGGAGAAAGAAGAGATATCATCAAAAACAAGCTATTCGACAAACCATTTACAAAGAAAAATATAACAATAGCTCTCACTCCACAAACTACAACCTACAAAGAAAGCCTGAACCAGGCCAAACAAACCTACAACCATATATCCAACAGATACATACAGAACATCCACAGGATACAAACCTTCCTGAACAAAAACCCAAGATCTACCAACACAAACAACCCAACAGAGGACTACGTAACCCAATATCTACAAGGATACAATAAACTTATTGCACAACCCAAAACAAATGCCAATCTAGTAAGAACCTGTTACGATTACGGACTACTCAGTACCGTATACACGGCAACAGGAGACGAAATAGCTACAATACCTGAGATATACAAAGCATTTACTATATACAAAAGGATAACCAAAGGAACATTTTTCTATATAAAAATATATTCAGCACCAGCAGAAATATTACATAATGAGATAAAACCTATCATACAAGTTGTAAAGATAGGACTGATGAAGGAGATGATAATCCCTGAAAAAATAGATCAACAAGACGAGATACCATGCACAGAGATACCTGAGTTCTATTCAAATAAAAGAATAATAGGACTCGCCACTATATTAAGTGAACTAGCTAACAACTACCTAAACGGAAATTCCATTTGGAGTTATTATTCACGAGATCAGACAATAATATACGCCAACTCCAAGGAATACAAAGAAGCAGATATGGAAGAACTAAGACAATGGATAATCAGTCTTCTAAAACCAGAAGAGATACCCACTACTAGATCCATACGGAAGAAATCTGCTTCTTTGTATTCCTTGGAGTTGGCGTATATTATTGTCTGATCTCGTGAATAATAACTCCAAATGGAATTTCCGTTTAGGTAGTTGTTAGCTAGTTCACTTAATATAGTGGCGAGTCCTATTATTCTTTTATTTGAATAGAACTCAGGTATCTCTGTGCATGGTATCTCGTCTTGTTGATCTATTTTTTCAGGGATTATCATCTCCTTCGTCAGTCCTATCTTTACAACTTGTATGATAGGTTTTATCTCATTATGTAATATTTCTGCTGGTGCTGAATATATTTTTATATAGAAAAATGTTCCTTTGGTTATCCTTTTGTATATAGTAAATGCTTTGTATATCTCAGGTATTGTAGCTATTTCGTCTCCTGTTGCCGTGTATACGGTACTGAGTAGTCCGTAATCGTAACAGGTTCTTACTAGATTGGCATTTGTTTTGGGTTGTGCAATAAGTTTATTGTATCCTTGTAGATATTGGGTTACGTAGTCCTCTGTTGGGTTGTTTGTGTTGGTAGATCTTGGGTTTTTGTTCAGGAAGGTTTGTATCCTGTGGATGTTCTGTATGTATCTGTTGGATATATGGTTGTAGGTTTGTTTGGCCTGGTTCAGGCTTTCTTTGTAGGTTGTAGTTTGTGGAGTGAGAGCTATTGTTATATTTTTCTTTGTAAATGGTTTGTCGAATAGCTTGTTTTTGATGATATCTCTTCTTTCTCCTGCAGATTTTGATGTTCCTGCAGCTGCACTAGGTAAATTGTTAGATTGGGTTTTTCGGTGTTTCCCAACGTCACCTTGTAGCTCTGGAATTTTTACGTCTTCCGATCGACGTAGCTCCGCATTTTTAGAGTCATGCTGCTGACTATTAGTTTTGCTTTTCAGCTGTTGTATCTCTTCCTCCATACTGTCCACTTTTTTACAAAGTGTAGTTAGGAGTCCGAGTATCTGTTCCATCTTTTCTTTGCTTTCTTCAATTTTTGTATCTGGAGAGGTAATCTGCAATTGTATTTCTTTCAGTTCTGATAACCTCAATTGTAAATGAAAAATTCAATATATTTAAAACCAATCTCCTTATTTCTTTTGTTGTTACTGAATCTTGTATCTTTCTAGTTATCCACCATTTTACTTGCGTATTATCTGTTCTGACGATAAATTTGTTATAGACAATATATGGTTCAAATGATAATAAACATCTATATAAAGCAAATAATTCCATTCTGTTTATTTCCCATTTTATTTGTGATTCGGTATATGATCCTGAATAATATCTACAGTGGTGTTCTATTTTTTCGTTTTCATATTTATATTTTAGTACTCCTCCATAGCTATGATTACTGGAATCTGTTTCTACTATATAATTAAATTGTCTGCTTTCATCAGGGAAATATAGTTTCGGTAGATTTTTGCACATATCTTTTATCTTTTTTATATGGTTTTTATCCCTATCATCAAAATGGTATTCTATATCCTTTTTTAATTTTTTCTGTAGTGGCTTTAGATTTTCGGCTAATTTTGGTACATATTCTCGTACTTGGTTAACTAATCCTAAAAAGGATTGCAATTTTTTCTTAGTATCTAATAATTCCTTAGAATTAATTATTTTTTGTACTATATGCGTTTGCATTTTTATTCCATTTTTATCTATTTGTATTCCTAAGAATTCTATTTGAATTTTTAATATTTCTGCTTTCTTTTTGCTTAAACTTATCCCTGATATTTCTACTATATGTATAAATTTTTCTAATAATTTTATATGTTCTTCTTCTGTTTTTGAATAAAGTAATATGTCATCTATGTATACTATACAATTTTCTAGTTGATTAAAGTAGTTATCCATAAAATGTTGGTATCTACCTGGTGCATTTTTATATCCAAAGGGTAATACATTCCATTCGTAGAATCCTTGTGGTACAGTAAATGCTGTTAGTTGTTTTGATTCTTCTTCTAGTTTTAGGTGGTAAAATCCTGATTTACAGTCAAATTTACTGAAATAGTTGTATCCTTGTATCTGTCTTACCTTTAGTATTTTATTTGGTATTGGGTAGTTATATGTTTTAGTTTTTGCATTTAAATTTCTATAATCTATAACCATTCTACTTTTTCCTCTTTTTTGTTCACTATGTTTATTTACTATAAATGCTGGACTATTATGTTTGTTGTTACTTTCCTGTATGTATTTGTTTTCAAGTAATTCTTTTATATGCATTTGAAATTCTTTTTGGTCATCAAAATTATATCTTAATGGCTTCTGTGTTATTATGCTATTTTCATTTATTAGTTCAATCTTTATTTTTGTTTTATGTTTTTCCCATCCTTGTAACGGATTTTCATTACATAATGAATTTATCTTATGTTGTAATGCTTGTATTCTATCTATCGTAAATATTATAATTTCTATTTTATTATCACTTGACGTTATATTTTCCAATTTTTGGGTAATCTTTTCACTTCCCTTTATCCATGGTGTGTTTTTTCTTAGTTTATTATTAACTCTTTTTGCTCCTATTTTCTTATTACATGGGGTAGTAAACCACCAATGTGTTTTTGTTATAGTATGTGGGTATAATTTTTCCAAAAAAGGCATTCCTAACAGTATATCTTTATTAGTAAATTCATAACTATACATTTCTTCTATTATTAATATCTTATCCCATATTTGTATTTTTGTATTTTTAGCTTTATGCGTTATCATACTTCCTTCATTATTAAATCCAGTAACTATTAATGGTGTTTTTAATTTTTCCCATCTATTTTCTGGTAAACAGTTATTTTTACACAGATTTGCTCCTGCTCCTGTATCTATCATAGGTGTATAGTATCTATTATAGTATCCTTCTATTATAATTTTTGCTAATATATAAATTTTTGTCATTATTTCATATTAAAGTTCTTTTAATGACTATCTTTTTGTTTTCGTAATGTATTATTAGTTGTTTTTCATCTAAATTGTAAGGTTTTACTGTTTCCAGCCATTTTATTCCTAAAGTAATATTATATTTTCCTTGGTATACCTTAAATTTTATTTTTATTGGTATTCCTCCAATAATTAGTTCTTGTTTTGTACTTTGTTCCATATTGGTCAATATTCCTGGTAATTCTGTATTTATATTTTCATTTTTGTCGATTTCTTCTTCTTTTACTAATTCTCTTGTAATATAGTTTTCAATTTGACCTGTATCTATTTTTATTAAATATTTTCGTTGGTCTAGTATTCCTGTTATATAATATTGGTAGGGTTGTATTTCGTCTATTTTTTGTTCTAATAACTTTGGTTGTATTTCATAATCTATCCTTCTTGAGGTACTACTTCTTGATGATGATGGTGTATCATAGTTTATTCTTTTTGATGTACTTAATCTTTCTTTTACTATTTCTAAATCTTCTTCAATATCTATTTCTTTATAACTGTAATCATTATTATCAATGATAGTAACTATTTTGTCAAAAGGATTTTCTATCTTAATTCTTTGAATTTTATTTCTAGCCATTATCTTATGTTTTGTTGTCAGCACATATAAGTTTTTGCATCTAGCTGTAAATATTTTACTGCCTGGTGCTAGCTCTATTCCTGACATTTTCCAGTATAATACTAGTGATTTATCTATATTTCTATCGTCCAATGCTACTGAATAATTTGCGCTTATTATAAATTTAAATTTTTGATATATTAGATTTCCTTTTACTGCACTTATTATACTTTTTTCTATAGGGTGAATTATTTTATCATCTGCCAAATATATTTCTATTGGTGTATCTATTCCTTCTCTGAAACATGCTTTTATTAGTATTTCTGTTCCTCCTAGGTGTACGTATTTTATTGGATTCTTAGCTTTTATTTCTTGGATTTCTTTATTTATTATCTTTTTATTTATTATAGGTATTTTAGCTTTACCTTGAGTATATTTACAATCTATTATGTGTTCCTTTTGGCTTACTACATAATATTCTTCTTGTCTTAATTTCTCAATTTAGGTACTTCTAATATTTTATCTATACTTAAATCTAATTCTTTTCCTTTTATTTGTTCAAACATATTATTATCAAATATTATTTTTTGCTCTGTGCTTTCACTATCTTGGTGTTCTTCTTTACTTATAATTCTTATATCTGTCTCAGTCATTATCTGTTTCGTATTCTTTTAATTCATTTTCACTATCTGTAATCTCATATTCTGTTAGTTCGTATATGCTATCATCATCGTTTAAATTGTAGTCTATGTATTCTATTTGTCTGTATTCTTCATTTTCTATTATTACTTCTGATACTTGTTTTTTAGTTATGTTCCTAGGTACTTTACAGTCTATAGCTAAATGTCCTAATTTGCCACAGTTGTAGCATTTACATTCTGTTATGTTTTTCTTAGTTCTATGGGGTCTTTTTTGTTTGTAATTTTTTATATAATACCTTTTTCTTGGTTTTTTATACTTGTATTTTGTTCTAAATGGTTTGTATTTTTTGGTTCTTTTCTTATATTTATATTTATTTGTGCATCCAAATTGTGGTGTTGTTCTAGTTGTGCAACATGCTAAGTTTTTTACTAATATTTTTTCCATTTTCATATCTTCTTTATGTTTTTCACATAACTCTGTAAACCATTTTTGTAAGAATTTTACTCTAGATCCTAGTGTATCTACTAGTCCTGATTCTTGTCATTCTTTAGTTACTTTTGAACTAAATGGTTCTGGTAATTTTGCATAGTATAATTTTCTTATTTCTCTACTTTCTTCATACGTATATAATCTTTTATAGTAATATTCTTTAAATACACATGTATATTCGTCTATATAGCTCATTTTACATATACTTAATTTGTTCATTAGATTTCTCTAACCTTTGTATTTCTTTTATATTTTCTAGTGCATATTCTAAGTGTTCTAGATTTCTTTCCCTTATGTAATTATTTATATTAGTTTCTAATAATATTGTTGTTAGTCTTATTTCTTCTATAGTTTCTAACCAATATTCCATATATTCGTAGTTTATCATTACTAGACCGAGTCTTTATCTAGTTTTCTAATTTCTGCTATAGTCATCTCCGTCCATCTTTGGTTTACTAATTCTATGGTTTTATTGAGTTCTGTTATTTCTTGTAATATCTGAACTAAGATTTTTATTATACATAGGATAAGTATCTTATATCTATGATCTTTACCTGGTAGGTTTGAATTCATTTTTTGAATATTTTCTAAACATAATATTCCCTCTAATCTCTTTAGGTATTATTAGGATTTATCCAGTTATTATAGCGTTATTTTGAATAGTCTCTTTCGGTCATTACTATGCGTTTTCAGCCTTGATCAGTTACCCTAACAGCGCCTCAACACCGTGTACTCCCCTAAAACGGCTCTCTTGGCCTCACTGGTTTCCACCTTAGGATGGCATAGTCTGGGCTTACTTACTCGCAGCTTACTAATCACGTACATAGCAAACTTAATCAATCTTTCATCATAACGATATAACAAGAAGATAATATCATATAATACTTAGGAGATTATAAGGAATATAGAAGTTTAGCTATTCATATTCATGAATTTCCATACCTTAGTTTGTAGATCTGCATCGTTGCTAGATTTCTCCATAGATGAATATTTTTAAATAGATAGTTTTTATTTTTTGTTTATAGCTCTGATATCAATGGGGGTTTTGGGGAATTGCGGAAGTGAGAATGTAAGAGAGTTATGTGGAATGCGGATGCCTTTGGCTTCCGTCTGCCTTTCTATTTATAAACAAAAATTTTACAAACGACTCTTTACAAATTGACCCTTACTATTCACAAATGACCTCTACTTTGATTTTTCTTTCTCTGTTTGCCTATTCTTTTTAGATTGCCAAGTAATTGCTTCATCCTTCATTTGGTTCCATCAAAATGATTGAATAAAAACAAACTAGTTAAGTGTTTAACCAGTGAAAAATTAAATAAAACAAATTATACGATTAATGAATTTACTATGTTTGCATGGTTCAAAGTAAAAGGAGAATAAAATGTTACGTTGATGCAGTTAATATTTTCGTAAATTAAATTGATTTTGTGAATATTTTTCACACTAAATGGAGTAATAGATAAAACTTAAATTTATTAGTTGTCACTTGTAGTAGAGCTATTCCTTTTCTTTCCTTTTTTGGGTAAAGGTAGTAGAGCTAGTTGGCAGCTGCTATGTCTTGTTTCCTCCGTCCCAATTTATTTGACATTTTTAAAAAAAATGATATTTTTCTATATTTAGTAACAACTTAACATTAAACTTTCTAGTTTTACCCTTAATGAGATGATTTATAACCACACAAATATATACAATTTATTCTAATCCATAAATTAACAAAAAAAATTATTTTCAAATTTTGTTATCACTCAAACACATTCACATGAATTAGAACAGGGTGAGGAGTACTTATTTTGTTTGTAGTAAATTGTCATTGTTTCTGCATGGTGAGTGCTAATCTGGGCTTGTGTCTCTAAAGAGTCAAATAGAATTCCATTGAACTCACCAAACAGCAACCAGGCATAAATACCCAATTGACTAATTAATTCTCAGATTCGAGTAAGAAAAATAGCATTAAAGGTAAGGATTTGGAAACTGAAGTGTACTTTCAGGAACCTAAGATACATCTAGAAAGAACTCACCTATACGCTTCAACGAAGCCAATGGTGCAAATATGCCAAGAGTGGTGACAAGAAGAATAAAGAACCGACTATTCCACCAGTGAGCCCCAAACCACCCTTCCAGGACACCAGCATGGTGAACTCCGCTTGAATTTGTTCCAGAGAGCACATCACCTTTAAGTGAACAATATGAAGAGTGATTACTATAACTATTATGGATTAAAAGGCGAAAGAAACAACCTTAAATACAGTTTGAAAGTTGATAAATAAATGTAAGTCTGAAAGGGGTTGTTCAGCTTTTTATCTATACCTACCTATTATAATCATGTATACAACAAGAACACCAATGTTGTTTACAAGTATACATATTTGGAGCAACATCTTCCCATATTTTCCAAAGGTGTCACCCATAAGACCTCCATAAGAAGCTGATTTAGATGTCCTGCTAAATCTAATCAACAACTCAATAGAAGCTTCAGTCAGAAAAGCCATGAACATAATCATAGCAATCCCAAGAATAAGACCTAACGACTTCATAGTCGCAGGCAAGGCCATGATTCCTGCACCAATAATTGTGGTTGATAAATTAAATACAGCCCCACTAAAAGAAGCTCCATCGAACTCATCGAATCCGGCATCTTCCTTATGCTTAGTAGGCAACAACGGTGATTGCTCATCAACCACTGCTTGTTTGTTTTTTCGTGATTTCTTCTCTTTTTCTTGTTTAAGGCTTCCAATCGTCATATTTGAATTCAGAAACTCAGAAATTGAGGATTCCAAATTTCAGAGACTTATACACACAAGCTTTCAGTTATTGGTTTCTTAGAAAATATCTGCACATCGGAAATACCAAATATCAGCCATTATTATCAGAGAGCACAACAATAACAACACTTCAATCTCAACCTAACTTTGGTTAGCTTAAATAGTATCAGCCATTAGTATAAAATTCTAATTTACAACAATACTGATATCAGATACTTCAAACCACTCTAACAGGGAATTAAACTAGTGAAGCTCCAAGAATACCACACTAGTTCATTTTCCCAAAATAAAACTATATGTTAAGGAACAAAATCAATTCTTTAAAGCCCAAATATGCCATTCATACCAATCACCATCAATGATATTGAGATACGGTCAATAAGGATCAGCGTCTTTTTTTTCATTTTTTAATGGAGAAACCAGTAAAGCAATTAGCACTAGCCATAATTAAACATACCCCAAAACAGAATCCACTTGATCTGCAACCTTTAAATTAACTTAGTAAAACCTACCAGAAATAGATGAAATTAAAAACAAAAAAGCTGGGGAATTGAGATAAGGTCGATAAGAAAATCGAACAGAAAATGAAATACCCAGAACAGAATGAATCGAGAATCAGTAGCCAATCAGGAAATAGTAAAGATGAAGAACCATACCAAGATGAAATTGATTTCAGTAAAAAAAAACAATGGCTTTCGTCTTCTTAATATAAGAGGCAAGATAGAGAAAGATGGGAAACGAATTATTGTACTACTATTGTTATTATTCATATGTACAGTTCCATTTGACAAAGACGTTAACCAAAAAAAAGGATTAAAAAACAAATCAGTAGGCCATAAAGATTTCTGATTTTGAAGATGACAACAAAAAAAACGTGTGGCACTGAAAGGGCTTGAGCAAAAATCCATTTTCCACAGCAGTAATATATAAGAGTTGTATGTACATTCGTATTGGGAAAAAGGGTATAAATATGATGATACCTTTTAACATGAGAAGGGGGTCTCCATTAACAAGCAGTTAATAGATCCCCACCCTTCTTCTCGAGGAGATAAGAATTGAAGGTTTTTGCTGCTAGTGATCTTGACAAACTGCCAGATTATATCTGAATTCCATAATTCAATTGGAAAATAAAAGGACTAAAAAATCCAAAATTCATTGGGTTGGATTTATTTATTTTTACTTTTATTTTTTTGCAGTTACCTGCTCCCTTTCCCCAAAAAAGAATATTTCATTGTTTTATATGAGGATATGATTCAGTAATTCACTCCCCCATTTTTTTCCCCTGCTCTGTTTAAAGAAAAAGCCAAAAAATGATATTTTATTTTCTAATTGCACAATTTTAGATTAAATTTTTTTAAAAAAAAATTCTTATATTAGTTATAGTAATAAGAATTATTAATTTTTTGCTTATTATTTACACTGTATCAAACTATCTAATTCATAGAATTACGTATTAAAGTAAAAAAAGTATATTGCACTTAAATGGTATGTGCATTGCACTGATTAATTTTGCACAAATACTATGTGTGAATATTTCTTTTTTCTTGTGATACCTGCTACTACAATACCTGACAGAGTTTGCTTTTTTTTAAAATGAACTAAAAGAGGTTAATTGTTTTGAATAATGTTCTGATTTTGTAAAGCTATAACTGTTGAAAGTTTTGCATTTGTTTGAAAAAACATAATTCTGTAATTAACTCATTCAAAACTAAGACAATTTACATTCATGATTTGATCTTAAAATCATTTTCAGAAATAATTTCTCTAAACTCAAATCTAAAAACAACTACTAATTTATGTCCCTGTTTGACCATAAAATTTTATTTTATTTTTCAGATTTTTTTAAATTTTATTTAAAAATAAGTGTATTTAAAATTTGAAAAACACCTCAAACCCTATTGTCACTTTTTCTCTCACTTTGTAACAGTTATTTATTTATTTTTAATATTGCCTCAGTTTTTTTAAAAAAAAAAAAACAATCCCATTTATTATTTGTTTAGCTAAAATTCAAAATGTTAATAAACCAAAACTCATTCAGTTTCAATTTCAACATATTCTCTCTCTTTACAAACTTAAATAAGATCTTTATAATTTTACTCTTATTTCATATTTATTGTTATTTTATTTATTATTTCTTAATTTCATTTATTTACTTTAGTAAATAAGTGAGTTTAATCAATCCATAATTTGATTTAGTTTGTTTTAAAATCTTGATGTGATATTTACAGCAACAACTAATGAATTCTTTATTTCATTTTAAGAAAATGCTGCAATTGGTGGAA
This sequence comes from Datura wrightii, assembly GCA_035772735.1. Lineage (NCBI taxonomy): Eukaryota > Viridiplantae > Streptophyta > Magnoliopsida > Solanales > Solanaceae > Datura > Datura wrightii. The sequence continues at coordinate 107,186,458 of JASDFA010000008.1, read as the reverse complement.
CACATGTAAAGGAGAAGTCTGGAGGATAATAGCACAAAGTAGCTGGTACAAGAGAGATTCAATACATGACATTAAGTGTATGTGATATTATTATTTTAAAATAGATTTTATTAATATTTCAGATAAATTAATATTTTATTAGTTTTTAAAAATTATAAATATAAATTATATTTTTTTAAAATATATTTTACTATTACTACTTATAAAAAATACAATCAAACACAATTTTAATTTAAAAACCTTTTAAATAAAATAAAGAATATTTAATTTTCATGATCAGGCACCTAATATATATATATATATACACACACTTGTTAAAGACACGTAGTACCATTTTTAACCAAAATCAATGTAATTAATTGGTAGATTTATAAAGTGGGTCCCGTTATTTATTTGAATGATTAGATGAGAGAGAGTTGTGCAATGCTAGTCCCAAGTGACTTTTGTTTTTTTTTCCCTTCTTCTTTGTTTACTTCGTTTCAAAATACTTAGGTATTTTTTTTAAAAAAATATTTTTTAATTCATTTATATTTAATATATTTTAAAATAATATAATTTTTTAATATTTTTTAATTATATAAAAAAGTATTTAAATAAAAATAAATTTTAAAATTAAATTTAAAAAAATAAAATATTATTTATTTTAAAACAGAGCAAGTGATGACATATTTTTGACAATTGATATTTTATTTTTACTTAAATTAATAAGAGACAATATTTGTAGGCTGTGATTTGATTCAAAAAGATTCCAACATTTGATGGAATCCAGCTGTTGTTCCAAATTTGCACGAGGGCACCCTTTGTTCTCTGCTTTTGTTTTTTTTTTAACCCTCAATTTCACCTAAATCTTTTTTTTTTCCTTCTTTACTTTTACATGGTGAGTAAATAAGCAAGAAATATCTATAGCCAGTTTAACTGAGTTTTTTAAATCAGTTTATTTTAAAAATTATTTTTTAAAATTTTTTATAAAAAAATATTTTTAAGAAGAAAAAATTTATGTTTGATCAATAAATTAAAAAATATTTTTAAGTAATAATTAGTGTTTGACCAAGTTTTTAAATAATATCTTTAAGTGTATTTTTCATAAAATATTTTTCAAATAAGTGTTTTTAGGGAGAAGCTACTTTTTTTAGCTTATGAAAAATAGTTTCTACTACTCCCTAAAAACACTTATTTTCTCTCAAAAACTTGAACAAACACATCATTTTTTTTAAAATAATAGCCTGTTTGGCCAAACTTCTGGAAGGCCAGAAATGCTTATTTTTTTTGAAAAGTGCTTATTTTAAAAAAAATGAGATGCTTGGCCAAGCATTTGGGAGAAAATAAGTACTTTTAGGGGGTAGCAAAAACTGTTTTTCAGAAGCTAAAAAAAATAGCTTCTCCCAAAAGCACTTGTTTGAAAAGTACTTTTCTGAAAAATACACTTAGAAGCAGTTTTTAAAAACTTGGTCAAACACTAATTGCTACTCAAAAATATTCTTTAGATTTATTGGCCAAACACAAATTGCTTCTCATCAAAAGTACTTTTTTGATAAGCACTTTTAAAAAAAACATTTCTCAAAATAAACTGATTTGAGAAGTTTGGCTAAACAGACTATAAATTTTTTTAGAAAGAAAAAGAAAAGCACTTTTGGCCACCCAAAAGCCTAACCAAATATGCTACTAATCATGTCGAGATTGTAGGGATGCAAATTTATACTAAGACATATATTTTATATTTATTTATTCAGATTAAACGTCGAATTCATATAAGTATTTTCTCTTCATTTCGTGATCTCTTTTTTGAAAAAATAAACTTCGCTTGAATTTTTTTTATTTTATATCAAAACTATGATGTCATGTTTCAAAAAAATTAATTATATTTGAGATAATTTTAGAAATCTCTCTCAATATTTTTCTACATAATTGTGATTTATAATATTATATTTATTGTCTTTGTTTTGATTTCTTTATAATAATCTTAACTTATTATCATTAATGTAAATTATATAATTTTACTATTTTGCTCTTATTAATATACTCATTTATTTTAGTGAATTTCATAAACACCTATTTTAATTAGCAAAAGATTTGTTCTTAGAGATTCAAAGAATTCAATAACAAACATAAAATTTACGAGTTTGATATGGTCAATGACTTTAAATTGTTATAAAAAAATAAAAGAAGGTATATATAATTTCACAACCGTTTGGAGAAAACTCTCTTAAATTAATTCGTTATATTTTATATGTGCCTATTGAGTTAACTAGCAATTTTTAAAGTGTCATATCATATTTTTAATATAAAATAAAACTTAAGGTGAAATTCATTTTCAGTTAATTTGAGCAAAATTAGTTATTTATGTGACTAAAAAATCAAAAAAAGTTGTATAACTTTTGTATAATACATTAAATAATTTTTTATATGATGTAAAGCAAAAAAGTATTTTGTTGTGTAATAAAAATAATTTTTATATATTAAATTCAACATGAAATGACCATGGATTAAATTTCACCCTCGTTACCTAATCACCTTTGTCCTCCTCATCCCTCTTTCAGATAATAAAAAATTGTCAATTTCAATTGACAGGACGGAGGACATTATTATTATCATTATTATTTTAATATAAACACATGGCTATGGTTGTGACAAGCAAGAAATTAGTGAGTAGATTAGCAAGTATCTACGTAAGTTATTTCATTGGCTACCCGTGATTCATCAACTTTTTCGGATAAAAAATGACCACATAGAGTATATTTGACGGTGCTCCTTTGTTTGACTATTATATTTTCAAATATCTCAAGTATATTTAAATGATGATTATTATATTTTATCATAGCATTATTAAGTTCGCTACTCTTTAAAAAAAATAAAGGTGTACGTGAATGTGATCAAATTATATATATATTATATATATATATATATATATAGCTTTCTCCAATTATAAACATCATGCATCATTTAAAGAATTAAATTATTTTACAATAATTTTTATTTTTGTACAAGAAATTAAAGAGTTGTGATTTATTATTTATTAATATATCTTAATGGTAATTAAATAAAATAATAATAAATAATTAAAAATTCAAAAACCAGTTATTTTAACATGAAATATATATTTTGGCTTATAAAATAAAGACCGAGAGCAAGGGTGAAAAAACTAAATTACTATAAAAGCAAATACTTGGGATACGAACTAAAAGTGCAAAAAAATAATATATACCACATACATAAATATAATATGTATATGCAATTATAAATTTTAAATTAATTATTTTAATTATTTTTTACTTAAAATCATAACCAAATCAAATTTCATTGATTCTAAAAATTAAAAATTAAAATCAACTCAAATAAAAAAGTGTTGGATTTTTTTCATTAGTTTAATTCAATTTTCAGTTTGGTTCTATTTTTTTATTCCCCTCGAACACCCCTTGGTTGTTCCCATGATTAACATTTTAGGAATCGTTTAGTAGCTGGTTAGAGTTATGCAGACATTATTAATACACGAATTAGTTATGAGGAAATCTATATATTATCTTATGCATGTTAAGTTATTCATGTATTACTTATTTTATTTTTTTACCCTGCATAAAATAATAACAGATTCCCTCATAGCTTATACATGTATTAGTTATTTAGTTATGCGAATTTGTAGATTACAAATCAAACACCTTATTAATTTTATATACGAATAACTTACCTCCTAATTAACTGTCAAAAATAATATTATTTATGCAAACTTTTATACTTATATAATTCATATCTAAATGAGCAACTAAATGATATTTTATACTATTCAAAAAAATATTCCTATTATTTATAACCAACCAAAATTAGAATATTTGTAATACACTCATCATTGATGTGACAAACTGGCGAACTAACCGAAGACATGTGGTATTTCAAGTCTAAAATAATGATTAAAAAAGAAAAATTATTTTAAAGCCAAATAAGAAAATAAGTTGGCATTTAGACATGAGATTTCATCTCATAATTTGAAATCATGAGATAAAATCGGCATTTAGATAAGCGATTTCGTCTCATAATTTTAGATTATGAGATGAAATTCCAAATTAACCTTGATATGGAATTTCAAATCATGAGATGGACTCTTTTAAATATAAAATTTGACCTACAAGTTTATATTTTATAAAAAAATTACTATTTCATATCTACCAACCATTTATTTCAAATATAAATAAAATTTATTGTTGATATTATTACTCTTATCAATCTCTGACAATCATTTATATCAAATATGTGGGAGAATTATATTAAAGAGTAGCACATTACAATTCATGTTTAATTTTACTTTTTTATTAAACTAAAGTTCGATTGATAAATATTATATATTTTTTTAGAATGGCTTTGGATAATATTTTGTATTTTGTTATGAACTTTTACTTATTTGGTAAGATTGTATAAGAGTGAAGATATTTGGATGATTTTTACAACTTATGAGATTTTTATGTTCATAAAAGAAAAACAACTTAAAAATTTTAAATTGCATATCCAAATAAAACTTCAACTTTATTTCATATGATCTCATATTATAATTTCATCCCATATGTCAAACGGGCCCTAAAAATTCAAACCATGCGACACCTAATTGACCCTCCCTCCCCCCTTTCTTCCGATGGTCAGAAAATTTACGTGTGTATAAACTAACGTTATTAAAGATAAAATGGAAAATGGCCAAAATTGCCCCTGAACTATGTGAAATGGACCACATATACCCTCTATTATATTTTGGTATAAAAAATGCCCTTCCCGTCCAAGTATAAGAACACAAATGCCCTCACTTTTAACAGATTGTCACTAGATCCTACTAGGCAGCTCATTTGGACCAAAGTTTGCTGACATGCCTATCCACATAGATAGCCAACGTGGATAAAATGCCCATTCTTTAAATCATGTTTCTTCCCCCACTTAGAACCCTAATTTCATATTTCTTCCCCCATTTTTTTAAAAGATTTCTCCCCACTAAATTTTGAAGCAAGGTCGGAAGGCTCTATCAATTCACTCGAAACTAGATTTGCGGGAAGATATTATTGTGGACTCAATGCTCTAAATGATCTTGGAAAGACACAAAGTAGTCACCATAATCTGTCATTTCTATTTTTCTTTTTTATTTGTATTCGGAGAAATTGGGCATGACATCCTATAGCTACCCAAACAGAAGCTATCACCAAATTGCGGAAATGGAGAAGAAGAAGTCATAATTACCATTATCTGTCAATCTAGTTTTCCTTTTTATTTGTATTAGGAGAAATCAGACATGACATCCTCATAGCTATCCAAACAGACACTATATAAATATTAAATTTAGAGCATTGAGTCCGTAATAACATCTTCTCGCAAATCTAGTTTCGAGTGAATTGATAGAGCCTTTCGACACAACTCCAAAATTTAGTGGGGAAGAAATATTTTTTTTAAAAATAGGGGAAGAAATCTGAAATTAGGATTCTAAATGGGGGAATAAGCATGATTTAAAGAGTGGAGTATTTTATCCACGTTGGCTGTCTATGTGGACAATCATGTCAGCAAACTTTGATCCAAATTAGCTGCCTAGTAGGATTTAGTGGCAGTCTGTTAAAAGTAAGGGCATTTGTGTTCTTATACTTGGACGGGAAGGGCATTTTTGATACCAAAATATAACGGAGGGTATATGTGGTCCATTTCACATAGTTCAGGGGTAATTTTGGCCCTTTTCCGAAGATAAAATAAAAATATTAAAGAAATAGTGCCTCACATATATAAAAACAAAACATGAGAGTGAGTATTACACCTCATTACTTTTAAGTATAAGTTTTTGCATCAATTGCTTTTATTTTGGGGTCTTTAATTTTTATCATTTAAATAAGTGGTCTTTAATTTTTACCCTTCAATATTTTAAGTAATAACAAGGGGTAAAAATTACCCATAATATTTTTTTTTAAATCACAAAACAAACAAAATTCACGAGACATAGGTTAGCCCTAAAAGACAGAAGTTCAGTAGCATGAGCTTCTGCCTTAAGACACAAGATCATGCTACTGAACTTCTGCCCATAGGCACGAGTTCCCTACTGAACTTCTATTAAAGGCACAAGTTTAGTAGACAGAAGTTCAATTGCACGAACTTCTACCCACAAACATAAGTTTCCTATTGAACTTGTGCCTAAGACATAAATTCATGTAATTGAACTTGTGTCTATGGACAGAAGTTAATGCAATCGAACTTCTACCTTTAAGTATTGATTCATGCTACTGAATTTATGTCCAAGACACGAGTTCATGTTACTTAAGTTATAGTTGAAGGCATAACCTGTGTGAATTTATTTCTTAAACCATAACTTGGGCAAAAACTTATGCCTTGCGGATTTTATGTTTGGCTTGTGATTGTTTTTTTTTTGAGGCTGTTAAAGATATTTTTGACTTTTTCTATTGTCAGTTAAAGTGTTAAAGAGCAAAATTTAAAAATTCTTAAAATGTCAAAGAATAAAATTTGAAAATTATAAATTTAAAGAGTTAAAATTAAAATCATAAATTAAAAGATAAAAATTAAACATCACCTGAAGGCTCAAAATAAGGGCGTTTGTGGGAATGGCTCTTTAAGAATCTCTATTCTCCAACAAACTACAAACTGGGCTCAACTGGCCCTTTAAGAATCTCTATTCTCCAACAAACTACAAACTGGGCTCAACGGTAAGTGTTTCTTCATGGGCTGGCTTAATAGCAGACGAGGCGCTCAACGGGCCGAACATGTCAGTCCACAGAGCAGTCCTTTTCCGACGGCCCAGTATAAACCTTTCGGCTAAAGCTGACAAAAAAACACGTGGCTACCAGAGTTTCTCACGTGTATACTATTGAAGTGAAGATTATGCAGCAGTATAAAGTACTAGGAATAAAAACTCAAGTGAGCAAAAAAAGTAAATCAATTTTGACACTCAACTCTTCTAACCCGCGTATTTACGAGAAGGTACGGTTCTGGTATATGACTTCTCACCTTCTGTAATCTTTGCTTAGTAACGTCATCTCGTAGTTGATACCCGTATACTTCTCGAGTAATATGCAAATTTCCGCTAGTTTTCTTGATCCTGTAAAGTTATTTTTTTTCTTGATCCTGTAGGGTACTTTTTTTTCGTTAAAACTTTCATATTTCGCTGTGTTTGATTTATTTTACGAATTATTGAGATGGGTGTTGAAAAGTTCTATCTTTGAAGTCTCTTTGGATTGTTCAAAGAAGTTCGGGAGTTAAATTTTTCTAATTTGGATTAGGGGTTTCTCAGATAATGTGAATCTTGTGTGTTGGGAGGTGGAAGTATGAAAAATGAATTGGGTGGAAATGTTTTCTTTTTTCTTGGAATGATTTACGGTTTCCTTTTAGTTTATTTTAATTAATTATTGTAGTACTGTAATGTATGAGAAATCTCTAATTTCCACTGTTTAGTTGGGTGTAAAAGTAACTAATATTAGGTAGTAGTGTATAGGTGATAAATTTTGAGTATTAAATGTTGACAAAGCAAGTAATATGGAGTATGATTTGAGATATTTGTTAAAGGAAAATGACTTCAAGTCATTTCTGTTTTGGTGGAAAATATCTTTAAACACATTTTCAATAATTCAAGGCAATACACAGAAGGAAATGTTTTTGTCAAGAAGACATTTTATGGGAAAAATCTTTTGCCATGCCAAACAAAGGGAAAAGGAAGAGGAAGAACAGAAAACATGTATTTTATTTGGTTGAAACTGCAATGAACTGTTAAAATGAAAGAGATAAATTAGGAACAGTCTAGAGGCAGCAAAGTGGGAGAATTATTACAAGCACATTATATTTATGCTTTTGCTTACTTTTTTTGGAGTTACGAACATTTGAAAGCCAGTATTTCATTCTAGGTCTCTGCCCAATGCATTTCAAGCATCTTTGACGCTCTATCTGCACTATCTGTAGCTTGATTACATGACCAAGTACACTTACTAAAAGGCGTGACAAGAACGTTTCTAGCTTCATTCAATATTGAGGGAATAGCTTTCATTTTTTAAAACTACGGATAAACGCTCTTATAGATTTGTTACCAAAGCATGTATATTCTCTCTTTTCTCTCAGTTATAAGCAAAAATATGTTCTTTTAGCATTTTTATTTCAAAGTCTCTGACATGGCCTTTAGCTATATTCGTAACTATACTGGGATGCCTTAAAGCTTACTGTTTATTTGTTTTCTACCATGTAAGCTCCATCTCACACTCCGCGGTAATCAATTCGTTCTTCTGGCTCTCCTATGCGTGTGGTTTCTCCTCCAACAATTGTGAATAATGGTTCAAACTGTTCGGTGTAAGAGTAAATTTTTCTGAAGGTTTCTTACATATGTTGTCTTCCTGTAACTTCTTATCCCTTTCCCTTGGATAGTTATTGAAGCCACACAATTGGTGTTAACTGTTAATGTGTTCTAGCTTCATATCTGTGACTCGTTATACAACTTTTAACACATAAGAATTGCCTTTGTACTTGTTAGGATTTGTCCTGAATTTCCTACCTTATTTGAATTCTACCACAGTTGTGTTTTACTTCAAAAAGGTTTTCTTGGTAGAAAAGAACTCTTTTAGAGCTATCCTTTTCTTGAATGAGAAGATTTAGATTTCTATGAACGGAACATCTTTTTTCTCATACACAACAATATAACATCCACAATGTAGTCGCTTAACTTGTTTAGGGAAAGATTATTCTCTCAATAGTTTTATACTTTTATATTAATTTTTCCAATATGTAGGTCAGTTGATGACCAAATCATATTAAATAGTATGTTTTTATTATAATTTTCTTTCTCATATGATTTATTGCCATTAAGGTTTGCAATTATTAGCTTTCGCATGACACCTTCATTATTTCGATCCCAACAGTATTGCTGTACCCAATCTATCTCAATTAGGTGCATTTATGAGTGCTGATTTCAGAAAGAGTATTGTGAACAACTTATAGCTTTAACTGCAGTGGGAGTATTTGCACCCTCACATCCTTTAACCTTCTGGCTTCTTCCGGTTCTTCTGGTTTTAAAGAGGACATGCTCACCAGAGTTTTATTAATCGTGTATTCATCTGTGTTATTAAGTGCCATGACTAGTCCCTTAAAGCCATGAAGCGATGCGAACAAGATGGTATCACTCTATGCACTTCTAAGGAGTGAGACTAGAAATCCCAACTAGAAGTGGTCAATTTTTTGGATCTTACTTTAAAAGATGAGAAAATAGAAGAGGAAAAAAAGAGAGGAAAAATGACATTTTTCTATTTGAATAGTAGGGTCCATCGAATGTATGTTTCAACATTCTCTTTGTTGTCATTATGTTCTTTTTCTTCTTCTTCTTCTTATCGAGTTTGTAATGCCTATCCATCTATTTTTTCGGTTGTAAGTAATGCCTATCCATCTGCTACTTATGCTTTTTTACTTCTTTGGTTTCTGTTCTTTCTTCTTCATTTTCTTCAAATAAAGGACTCTTTTTTCTTCTAGTATGCACATCCTTTTTCTCTGTTACCTTTTAATTCTGGGCATCTCTTTTGCCTATCTCCTCTACTCTCGTAGTACAATTACTAAGTAACCAGATCTGAAATTGGGTGCTGCAAGTTAATTTATTTTCTGGTTGATTTATTAAAAATGAAAATTTATTTAATGAGTGGAGTTATCTTTTGATGGGCTTGTTGAATTATATTGAATGATGTTTCTGAGGAGTTGGATTAATATCGTCATTACTGTATATTGGATGCTGATATCAGTAATTTCAATTGTAATTTGATTATTGTATGTACTGAAAGTAACCATCTGGTTTCACTTTTTAGTACTTCTTTATTTTCGATAAACTGTGCACCTAAATCAAAGAAGCGTGCATGCTACTTATTTCTTTTTACCTCTTTAAGTTTCATGGACCTTCTCACCTTTTTCTCTTAAAAATATTGGTATTGGTTCATTTTTCAGGTTCAAACATCTGGGTTTGACTAATGGATGCTGACATAGTGATTAATGAATCTACTTCCGTTGAAGGTGTTCATGCCAGTGAAGTGGAGGCAGAATCAAATACAGTTGACTCTCTAGAAGTTTTGTCATCCAGTGGTAGTGTCATGCAAGAAGTTGCAAGTGTCGGGGAGATTTTAACGAGGCTTGAACTAAACTTGGCGTGTTTCTCTGAGAAACTAATTAATTTAGATGTACTCGTGATGCATGTGGCAACAAGAGAAAGTGACTTTGAGGCTTTTGCCTCTGAGAAGGAGCACACTTCAAATGACATCGTTGAGAAGGCGATAGAGTTTGATCTCTTATCTGGGTTTCTGGATTCAGAGGTGAGGGAGCTAGGTGGTTTATTATCCTCTGTTGCAATGGAGATTGACAATGTGCGGAAGGTCGTTTCTTCATATGAGCATGTGGATGAGGCTTTCATTTTAATAGAAGAGAAGTTACGCGACAGTGAAAAGTCCCTCAAGCAGTCGCAGGACCACCTGTTAGAATTAAGGGCGCAATGTACCAACATCCATGGAATTATCCTCACCTCCCAGGGGGACCAAAATTGTGAGTTAATTTTTATTTTATGTTAATTTTGAAGGGAGGGTTTCCTTACATCCTGCTATCATTAAAAAGTTCTCTTTACATCCGGCATAATGCTGAATAGCTTTTGAAGCTTCAGTTAAAAGAATCACTCTTGAGTTATGCTGCCAAAATCCACTGTGGTCAGTCCATTTCAAAGCAATCAAAGATGGGCTTTGGTGGAACTAATGCAAAGTGAATGGATTGCTGGAACTAAGATTCTACTTAGATGTTCATGCATCATGGATACACGTTCTTATTATCATATTTGTTGTTGTTGTTATCGATAAGTGGATGCGTGTTAATTTCGTGTTTGAGCAGTATTTAGTGTTTTATGCTCTTTGCAATTTACTTATCCCAGCAACCTTCTCCCAAGCTGACCACCCCTTAGGATAGTATATGGAAAAGGGAAGAGAGAAGAAAAGCAGAATATCTGCAAATATTTAATGATTTTATTTCTTTTTGCCCTGCATGTCTGGACCATGAAATGTGGATTGCTGCTCTCTGCACGAGGCATTTTGTTGCTATTATGTCCTTGAATTTAAAACAAGTAATTTGTGGGACATCAATCGGCCTTTATCTAAATCAGACTTCATGCTGATGCATCTTGACAGGGCAAGATGGCGAGGCAGCGGACTACTTCAACATTGATGCACTTTCAACTCCAAAGACAAAGATAAAAATGCAGACCGTTGAACAGCAGAGACACATTCTGCGGATGCTGGAGAAGTCTTTGGCCAGAGAGTTAGATCTAGAGAAGAAGCTTACTGAATCTAGACAAGTCGAAGAAGAATTAGAAGTCAGGTTGCAGCAAGAAGCTTTCTGCATGGAGGGAGAAATTGAAGATGCTTGGCAAAGGTTGTTTGAGGGAGAGAATGCTGCTGAAGTCCTCTTAGGAATTTCAAAAGCACTACTGGGTCGACTCCAGATGGCACATTTTAATCTGAACGGTACTGTTCAGAGAGAAAGCTACTTGCAATCTAAACTTCAAGAAATGGAGGAACGTTTAAAGGGAAACGACAACTTACTAGGGAAGTCTGAAGGCACTTCTAAAGAGCTCAGGGACAAGGTTAAATCTCTTGAAAAACAGTTGGATGACTATGAGTTCCAGCTGTCCAATTATACAGCATCTGCAAAGAAAAGTCAGGAGTTAGAATCTGAGATCCTTGAAATGGAAGACATAATCAATACATTAAAGGAAAAGAATTCGGAAGCAGAGAGAAGAATTGATTCAGCGGGTACCGAGTGTAATATATTGAAAGAAGCAAATGTGGAACTTGACAAAGAGCTGAACCTCCTGAAAAGCAGTAGTAGCATTACTTCTGAGAGGATAAATTTGCTTGAAAAGCAGCTGAGGGACTCTGAGCTTCGACTGCAGCATGCTGTTGCATCTGCTGAAGCTAGTCAAGAGAAGCAAATCCTGTTGAATTCTACAATCAAAGACATGGAAGATTTGATTGAGGATCTAAAATCAAAGGTTTCAAAAGCAGAAAGTTTGATGGAGAGTGCTGAAGAAAAGTGCATTATCTTGTCAGAATCTAACTCACATCTCAATGAAGAATTAGCTTTTGTAAGGGGTAGGTTGGCATGTTTGGAGGCATCGTTATGCCAAGCTGAGGAAACGAAGAAGGCTACTGCCCGAGATATTAACTTCCGCAGTAAATTGATAACAGATCTAATTTTGCAATTGGCTCTTGAAAGAGAGAGACTTGAAAAACAGGTTTGTAACTGCCTACCGACTCTTATTCCTGTTAAGACTGGAATTTTCTTGATAATATTTGCGACTTTCCCTTTCCTCCACTCTACCCAGTTATTTTGAGTTTTTTGACTAATTGACATGGTCAATGGGCTTAAATGCGGATTGAGGACTGTGTCTAATTGAATACTAGTTACTAATCTGAAACAGCCTAGAATTACGTCTAACAATGAGATGACATTTGGATAACATCAACATTTTGTGTCAAAAAGTATAATTTTTATTCATGAACTTTGTTGGAACCTTAATGGCTTCTAAAATGCAGTTGTTGTGTGTGCAAGCTTGTTTATATAATTGATGTGTTTTGTCTTTTTCCTTACTTCAGCAACAATAACTGTTCACTCGGTCGAGTTTTTCTTTCTATGGATTTGGTTAACTTTTCAGAGTCTTGACCATATAGCGCACACTGTAATCATTAGAGGTATTTCTTACTGATAAACATATATGGATAGACCCCCCCCCCCCCCCTCTCCCCATACACATACATACTATTGTTTGACAAAAAAGTGTTTTAAATGTCGTGTATTTTTAGAGTTCCCAAGGGTACCGCAGGCTCACAGATGCAAGCTCTATCCTTCCTATAATATTAATCCTTGTACCACTTTCAGTGGCTCCTTTCACTGAGCAAGAAACAGTTAAGGTTAAGAGAAAGCAATGAAAATGGGCTAAAGTAGAACGAGATTGTGCACACCTGAAAATATTAATGGTATTTATTGATTAATTAGTACCGCTACCTTCCATTGCAACATTTGCTCTTACTGCAGGATGAAATTAGCTGAAAAGGAAGAGTTGAAAGAGCTATACAAGATGTTATTGAGCATTATCAATAATATGTGCTTGATATAAAAATTAGTTAGTCAGTCTTTGAAATAGTTATTTATAAGTAGATCTGAGACGTGCTTAGCTGTGACAAGTTATTCAGTTTCCAGCTTGGCCTTTTGTGGTTAAAGTTAGTTATTTATTTTCTTTGCCTGTGCATGACTTCTTCATGGAAGAGAATTCACTTGGACTAAATGCTAGAATAAGGGCATTGTTTGAAGAAAATGTTGTTATGGGGCATAATTGTATAATTTCTCATTCAGATTAGTGTTTTTGCTGCAAAAATGTTCAGATAGCTTTGTTGATGATGGAAAATAAGGCCCAGAAGAAGCTTTTTCAGCAAAAGGAGGATAAAGTTCCTTCCCTGTCTCCACAAAGTGATGGTAAAGATACCGGGGAATCCATGCGTCCCAAGGCTGAGTTTTCTGCTGTAACTTCTCCGAATGAATGCAAGGAAGAAAAAGCTAACTTCTCATCAATAACTAATGCGGTATGTGCTTTATTCGGTCTTATGCTATCGTGTTCTGTTTATTTCAGTAGTTTGATTGACTATTTTATATTCCAGTCAACTATTATTTTCTGCTGCTGTACATCCTATTATCAACCAAATAACTTAGCTGTGCCTATAAGTGAAAAAACCTTGAGTACTTTGTGTTTACCCCAAAAGCTAAGGTTATTTGGTTTACAAGTTAACAAAGAAAAGGCGCCTAGCTCCGTTGTGACCCTGTTGTTTCTTTTTGTTCATTTTCAGGAGGAGAATGTTTCTGGAGACTTATTGATGACCGAGTCAAAAGAGGAAATTACTGATTCTTCAACTGGACTTGATGCCTCGCGGGACATAGATGCAAGGCAGCTTAATTTCAAGTATGTCCTCATAGCAGTTCTCATGTTTTTGATATCCGCAGTGATAGCCGTTTTCGTGCAGCATCAGAGTAGCCACCTTTGACAGTGCTCGCGATTGTTGTTACTTAATCAAGAGACCCCCAGCATTAGGCACTTCTCAGAAATCTTTAGCCCTTCCTTCATTGTGTCTCCCCTCATTGCTTGTCACCAGTAGATATTACTGTGTAAAGTAATGTCTTGGCCGCATCCAGTTCATATGATGAGTGTAATTTTGAAGCCTGGAAGAGAAGAGGCTGGAACTCGCTCCTCCATACTTTATGAGTTTCGTCCCCTCTTCATGACTAAATATCAGTTTCTCGCACATGCATAGTTTTGCCATTCAGATTTTGTCAGCTTTACAAATTAGTGTTCTGTAGAAGTTTGGAAGTACAACCAGTGCCTCAGCCATCCAACAGAAAACTACAGAAGGGAAAAACCGCTGTAATAGGCAGTAGTTGCTGGGCGGAAGAGGGCCTTCATTTCCATCCATGCATGGAAAACTTCTGAGGCGTCTCATGCTTTACTTTTCAAATCATCTGTTTGTTGACATAATTTGCCAATGCCATCTTGGTACTGTTTTGCTATTGAGTGATGAAGGTGAGTAGGTTCTACTTACAGTTTTATTAGCAGTCCAGAAAACCTTACAATTGTACACATTTATAGGCTTCTTGTTCCTCTCTTCCTTGTTTCTTGCCAGGTGCCTGAAGATCATTTCTTTATGTTATTAATCCACCTAATAGATTAAGGGGCCAACTGGTTAATGGGCACTAAATGTTGGCTATATTTAATGTCGTTTTGAAGCTGATTTGCCTTATTGAGTCCTCAGTGTACAATTTGCCAAATAGATACAGCTCAGAACCGGTTATATGAATTTTCATTGATTTTGCGACTTCATGCAAATTTCTCTCTAATGTACAGGTTGAAACAATAATTATTGTCCAAATACGTGCAAATTTTATCCATCTAATTCTAGCAGTCATTTCGTAATTACTACTTTCATTTCATTTAAACTGATCATTTCGTAATTACTACTTTCATTTCATTTAAACTGATCTTCAGGGTGTTTGACCAGCTTTTAAACTAATTTTAATTTTTTTTGAGTTTTTGGTAAAATAAAAAAGTATTTAAAATTACTTTAAAAAGTCAAAAGTCAAAAGTGACATCCCCCAATTTTTTATTTTTTAGCTTAAAAGTCATTTTTGTTTGATCTAGAATTTTACCTTTTATTTTTTCTAATTTCTAACACCATCTTTGTTACCATAAAATTCTAAAAGTATCTATCTTTTTTTATTTTCGTTAAGGATATTCTAATTATTTTAATTAAAAAATGTTATTAAATAGGTCATTTCACCCTCCCAGAGTCATGTGAAGTCTCTGTTTTTGCAGTTAATTTCTCTCTTTGGTATAATGCACTTTTATATCATAACTTGAAGTACTTTTGTAAAAGTGCAGCGAAAGAAATTTTTGAATTTGGTGTCTTTCATCACATACTTTTATCATGGAATAAGTCAATGAAGAAGGCCCATGGAATTATCATTCATGAAATTGGTTCTTTTCCTTTGATCATGCTTTCAAAGTACACTTCGAAGGTGTGCAAGAAAGAAGAAAGTTAGTAAATGCAATTCAAAACGACTTTGAGGTTTTCTTTGAATACCTGAAGATATTATTTTAAGATATTTTTATTATTGCTGCAATTGAAGTTGCTTGCTTTTATTGAACTACAGTTTGTTTCCTGATGTTATATACTTGTGTTGTTTTCCACAACATCAATGACATGGACTCCCACAAATTCTATGTCAAGAATCAAATCTAACAATTGTCATCAGATTTTTCCTTGTTCTATTGGTTAAGTTGGGACGATGTAGGTGGGTTATATTTTGGGTTTATGAATTTTATTTTATAAAATGGATAATTTGATGTGATTTGAAAATTTTCATTAAATAAGGGGTAGACGTGAATAATTTGATGATGGCGGGGGAAAATATAGCCTCATAGTATGATGAAGGGTAAAATTAGCTATTAAATTAAAGTAGAGAGGTAAATTTGACCCTTTTTTTTGTTTTTGCAGCTTAACCAGATGGTAAATTTTAGAGACTACAACCTCTCCTTCATCCAAACTTAAGTATCTTATTATTGAGAGTAATGAAGGTCGTGCAGTGCAGACAAAATTGTTGGTTCAAACTTGTTTGACTGGATGGTATGCAGGTTCATGGACACTTCTTAGGAACTCACTTTATATGACAAATTGGACTTCAAAATGCAAATTCATTTCAACTCGATTTTCTCAAATGTGTAGGCGCCTCACCACCATTATACAAATATTGCAAGCTCTCTTCCTAACCTGAATCGTCACATAGTCCAAGGAGAAATACATTGGGGAGAGACAGTAATATTCGGGGGTAGATATTGTCATATTTCAGGACATTGGGAGTGGGCTGAGAATACACTCGGTAGAAGTCAGGAAGTCTTAGTTGCCGCAGACATTTATGACGCCGTTTATGCCTCTCTTTTCACCTATGATCGAAATTCAAATATATTACAAGCATTTTGTGAGACGTGGTGCTCGAAGAGGAATATACTTCTTACATTCGTTGGTGAACTATGTATTCAAATGTATTTCTTTTTGAGACTTATATATCCTTAGAGGCTTGCCAATTGGAGATTCATTTTATGAGGAGGTCATTACCAATGCTACAAAACTCACATGTATTAATGTGAAAGACTAGAGATATATTTCTTGAGTTTGCGTGTACTTGTTCACAACTTTTCATTAATTAAAAGAGAGAAAGACAGACAACTTAAGAATCTCTTTGAGAAAGTGGATAGGATTTTGGTACAAGAAAACTTTAAAATACGAACCTACTCCACTGAGGAGGGAGAAGAAAATCTCACACTTAAAATCTATGCACAACCCTACTGGGGCTAGGGCTGGCCAGCTGGACGGGACGTCCCGGTTCGTGTCAGTTCTAGGTCCCGATAGTCCCAGCCCGGCTAGCCCGGCCAATTGCGTGGGATAGTGGGATCGGGATTATCGGACGGGACGGGACGAAATTTTTTACCGCTAGTATCGGTACTGGCCCGTCCCGTCTCGGTTTCGGTCAATTTTTTTTTATAAATTTTTTTCAAAAATAGTACTAGACATTTTCAGCCATTAGGGTGGGGCCTCCCAACGACTATATTCCCTAATTCAACCTCCCCTCCTCCCCCCCTCCCCCCTCCCCCCCCACGCCCCCAACCCCAACCCCAACCCCCTTATTTTTAATTTTTTTTACACCCCTTAGTTTTAAAAATTACACTTTGGTCTTTTTAAAAACTATAAATATCCCCACATTTTCACAATTTATTCACAATTCATCTCTTCTCTTCTCTAATCTCTACTACACGCTCATTCTCTCAAATATTATCAATTATCAATTTCTCTCAAATCTCCCTACAATCTACATTTTCTAATTCTCCAAATTTCAAAATTTATAATTTTTAAATTCAAATTGTGTTAGTTATTTTAGTTTCAAGTCTCAACTCTCAAGTTGCTAATTGCTAGTTTTGCTACATCAATTTTCAAATTTCGAGTTTCTGACAATTGGTTATAATCGTCTGGCTTTTACACAGACGTTTGGTGCATTCGTTCCATAATCCATACTTACTTCTGTTATTTATTTATTTTACGGCTTTATGCATTTAATTTTTCTATCTTATTTATTTAAATATACTTGTGTTATATTTATTTAGTCATAAGTTTAGTAGTGTTTTATTTATTTATTCATAAATTATAATATGAATTCTGGAAAAATAAATTCTGAAAATGAAAAGGGTGTTATGGCCAAGGTTACAGGTGCGCTAGGTATTAGTATTGGTAAACAAAGTACAGGTTCTAGTTAACTGCTAAAAAGATTGGTGGTTCTTCTTCAGTCCCTAGAGTTAAAATTAATAACGAAGATTGTACGCAATTTGGTAGTACTCCTATTAATATTAATTAGGATACTCCATTAGATAATGAAGTTCTGGAAAGAGTTTATGGTAATTTATTAGAGGAAGAATTAGATGAAGAAGTAGAAGTAGAAGAAGAAAAATTAGATGATACACCTATTAGTCCCGTTACCGAAGCTCCAACTCAGGATACTCCTCAGTGTGAAACTCAACTTCCTCCTTTGCACACTACTAGGGGTAAGACTAGGGTTCAACGGGCTAAAACTTCAGCTGTTTGGCAATTTATGCATCAAAATGAGGAGCGAATGAAAGCTATTTGTAATAAGTGTAAAAAAGTATTTAAGCATGAACACGGCGGAAGCAAAGGTGGAACTAGGGGGTTACATAGATATTTATTACAATGTTCCAAAACTCGAATATTTGGCGGCTAAAGAAGCCTCTAAAGCCGTCGGTTGTGATGTTCCTATTGGATCGAAAGGGGGTTCCAATATGGTTCACGACCAATTAAATCCTTCAAACTCAAGTGGCCCTGTTACATAACGGAAATATGATAGGGATAGAGACCGTGAAAACATCGCAAAAATGGTTGCGATCTGTGGTTTTCCTTTTAGTTTTTCCTCCATCCCTGATTTATTATGTATATTCAATAAACACATAATCCTTCTTTTGAAGGTTTTTCGCGAAGCATGATTAAACGTGACCTTTTTGAATTTCAAGCAAAACATGCTCATTATCTTCGTTGTTTATTTAGTTATTTTGATGGTAGATTTTCTATTACTTCTGATATGGGTCGTAGTGTCAATTCTATTGATTATTTAACTATTGTTGCACATTGGATTGATCATAATATGAATTTACAAAAAAAAAATAGGTTATAAAATTTGTGAGCAGAGAAAAACTGTTACATATATAGCTGCTACTATACTTGAAGTTTTATAATCTTTTGACATTTGTGATAAAATATTGAGTGTTACACTAGATAATGCTTCTTCTAATACTAGTGCCGTTAGTATGTTAAAAACTCGATTATATCCAATTAATAATGTTGCTTTCCATGTTAGATGTGCTCATATATTTAATTTGACTATACAAGATGACATTAAATTATTTGATACTGGGTGTTCTAAAGTTGAATTAGCATTTTTTTGGATTTTTCAAATGAATAAAAGTTCTAGAATTCATGAATTTAAAGAACTTTGGAGAATATGTGAACTTCTATATAGAAAAGTTTCAAAATATGTAAAAACTAGATGAAATTCATTATACAAAATGCTAGAAGTTGCATATATTTATAGAAGGCTTATCACTATGTTGTATAATGCTCATAATTCCGAACCTGATTTGAAACTTGATGATAATGACTGGGAGGAAATAAATGAACTTACTCAATTTTTAAAATTATTTTATCATGCAACAAAAAATTTTTCTGGCGTGTATTTTTCAACTATTTGTGAAGTTTTAATAAATGTATGTACTATTACTACTAAATTTGCTGAATATAAAAACAACAAAAAATTTGCACTGGCTATTGAGGTTTTGATTCAAAAGTTTAAAAAATATTTTTTTCTATCCCTCAAATTTATTTAACTGCTATTTTATTTAACTGCTATACTTTTTAACCCAGAATATAAAGAACGAGGTACAAGAGGAGTCGTTAAATTTTTTTATAAAAATTTAGAAATAAAAGATAATGAAACTCTAACTTTAAAAAGTTGTAAAAATAGTATTAGAGTGCAGGATAAAATGATGTATCAGACTATTGACCATTTGCATAGTGGTAATTCCGTTAATACTCCTGGAACTTCTAGGGTCCGAGTAGATAGTACCCATGGATATGTGCAAAGTACTACTGGTCTTGATTTTTCTGATAGTTGTGATTTTGATAACTATCTTTCTTCAGCTAGGAAAAGTGTTACAATTTCCGCTGACGACACACCAGACATTCTGAGTTGGTGGATTGCTCATGGAAACGTATTTTCAATGCTTAGCAATATGGTTCGGGACGTACTAGCTATTCAAGCATCATCTGTTGCTTCGGAGGCCGCTTTCAGTGCGGCAAGATTTCAACTTGGAGATCATCGATATTCACTAGCAGAAGACAACTTGGAGGTATCTATAACTTTTAGAGATTGGATCAATGCGGAGCAGAGAAATCACGGGCTACTGAAGTTAACTTTCCAAAAAGAAGCTTTTTTGGATTCAGCAATTAATAGTGATGATGACATGGAAGCGCAAGACTGACAACAATCTATGCCGGTGCCAGAAAATATTTCGGTTCAACAAATAGAAGAATTAAAAAGGGATTTCATAAAGATGTACAGATATTAGTATTATATTCAACGCTTAATCCAAACAGAACCCTTCCTTGAAGGTGGCTGCATAGATTAGGCACTCTACTAATATTTGTAAATTGTATATAAATTTATATGATATTATTTTAATTTTTATATGAATAAATTTAAAGGTTTTTAGCCTTAATTTTCAATTTCATTATCTGTTGTATTATATCTTAATTATTTACAAACATATCTATAAGTTATAGATACAAATAAATATTCAATAATTACTTCATATTTCAAAAATCAAAATTCAAATTTCAAATTTCAAAAATTAAAATTTCAAACTTTAAGTCTTTAAATCTTTAAGAGTTAAGACTTAAGACTTTAAGTCTTTAACAAATTTTATAAATTATTTTAGCCTTAAAATATTAAATTCTTAATTTAAATTTATAATTTATAATTTTTAAATTAATAACTAAATGTTTACTTCATATTTCAAATTTCAAACTTTAAGTTTAAAACTTTAAGTCTTTAATAAACTTTAGAGTTTAATTGAATTCTTAGCCTTAAATTTGTATTTCAAATTTAAAATTTTAAATTTCAAGTTCAACTTTGAATTTTGAAGTTCTTTCTTATTTATAAATTTTAACTTCTAAGTTTCTAAGTTCTAAGTTCTAACTTCTAACTATTAGCCTTAAAATTGAAATTCTTATTTCTAAATATAAGACTTTAAGACTATAAAATTTTTAAAAATATTTAAATTTTAATATTAAAAAAATTTTTAAAAAATTATTTTTATCCCGTTTGTCCCATTTATCCCATCCCGACTCGTTAATATAGTGGGACAGGACCGGACTATCGGTTCGTCCTGGCCCAACTTCCCGTCCCGCTGCCCCTCGTCCCGTCTCGTCCCGCCCAAATGACCAGCCCTAACCGAGGCTATACTTGAAATATTTCGATGGTCAAGAGATGAGAAACGGGTATTTTGTAAAATTGGGGTGAGGCCTGTAAAGAATGAGGAAGTATATCTTGCAATATTTTAGTCATGTTGGTTGTGTTCTTTCGTGCTTCCTTCTGAAGAGGGCGACTTCATTTGACTAGGGACTTCTAAAATAGCATCTATGATGGCTGCCAAACAGAAGATTAGTCTTGCAGTGCCTATTTTAGCTAGCATCTATAATGGTCTTAATAAGATTTCTCGTTCGTCACAACTTGATCTTATCAGAGTTTGCTATCCCACCCATTATGTTTATGGTTGGCTTGCTCACTATTTCAAGACTCATTATGCAATTCCAAATGGACCGTCTAATCCACTTATCGTGACATTTTTAGGAGAGGATGATGCATGATACTTTGACAAAAAGAAGCAAGAAAATGCATCTATCAAGGAGATAACATAGCTTGAGCTTCTACTACATTAAAAATTCTGAGCCCTATAACTATGTAGGCAATAATGATGCACTAGAGTTGGAGTTGAGTTATTTCACGGGTATCCGCTTTGGCTATATCTCTTTAAGAAATGAAGACTTAGTCATTATCGAACCATATATTCCACATCGGTTTAGTCGTCAATTTGGGTTTTATCAAAGGATTTCGGGTGCTTCAGCATATGATAATCGTAGTGTTTTGTTAGCTGAAGGACTCAGATATTGATAGATTTGCAGGTTGCATCAATTGATGTTCCCTGCGACTGCTCCCCTCCAGTACACCTAATGTGGAACTCTTTTGTAACACCCCGGAAGGACCTACATTTAGACCCGAGAGTTGAAGTTGAAAATCATAGAAAAACTTGAAACTTGCACCAGTACGAATCGAGGTATGAGTCGTGGTGTGGACCTACGACTTGTGACTCGAGTCGTGATGAAATCAGGAGCCTGAGGTTTTGTCACGGGTAGTCCTATGAACCGTGGTGAGAAGGTACGACTCATGGTTAGGAGTCGTGATAAATATCTCAGTGGTGCCAAGAGTGAGTCGTCACGGGTCATGGTACGACTCGTTAGTATGACTCGTAGGATGTAGGAACGAGTCGTGGTGAGGGGTTATGGTTAAGTGGTAGTGGATTGGGTGGATGGTATCACGGTTGACAGTATGACTCATAGGATGGTGGTATGAGTCGTGGTATACCAGTCGTGGCTAAATTCAGAAAGTTGGGAAAAAGGATGAAGTGACCACGAGAGATAACCACGAGTCGTGACTTGGTGGTATGACTCGTGGCACGACTTGTGGTCGAGGCCAAAACTGGTTTTCAGGGAAATTTCAGTAAGGGTAATTTCGACTTTTCTACTCTTTTGAGCCCTAAACCACATCGTTTTGAGGTCAAAACAGGGTCTTTAAGGGATGAAAACTCTTGTTAAGTTCATTTTAGCAATTATAAGTGTTAGAGAAGAGGAGTGGGAAGGGTTTCAAGCTATTTTCTTCAAGTTCTTTAAGCTTTCACTTAGGGTTCTTTAAGGGAATAGGAAATCATGAAATTTTCAGGTATGTGGGATTTTGAATTGGTAGTTTAGTCCCTACCCATGCCCAATTTCTCCCTAATTTTATGTTTAAAGTTACCAAAACTTTATAGGTCTTTATAAAATTTCATGATTTCTTTAAATTCGAAATGAGCTTATAGTAACATGTCACACTTATGAATTTCGAATTTATTTGGGTTGATTTTACTTGTTTATTCTATATTTCATGATTTAAATCTCTACAAGTATGGATGCCCAATCATGGGGAAATATTTAGTGAATTTCATGGTCAAGATGATTCCGAAAGCATAAACAAGTTTCTCTTACATTTTTAAGCATGTCTTCAAATTTTAATTTCCCATGTTAGCATGATCATTTTCTTATGATTTTAAACATGTCAAGTATGTGTGAAACTATGGGCAATGACCACATGTCGTTTATGAATTATACTACGATTTTGGCCGACTCACGGGCCCAATTCCATGGCTAGTAATATAAATTCTCAGTATGTCATGATTCCCATGTTTTCACTAGCCATGCATGTCATGTTATGAATGTTATGAACACATTGCATGTTTTGGGAGTATTACTTAACACCGAGTAGGTTCGGGGCCTAGGTTACGCCCTGAATCTCAAAACTACGTGCCACCATAAGATTATGTTTGGGACCTCCTCAGTGACTGTCCTCTATGCCCTACGGGGCCTTCATGAGTGATATCACGCCTTTCATGGTTCATACCCTTGGCAAGGTATGAACGACCTCCTGAATAGGTGTACAAGTCAGACTTCATGTGTGCTCATGTGAAGTATGCCGGTTATAGAAATCTCCCATTGTTCCTCATGATTTCAAAATGTGTATGATTATGTTATTTTGGCTCAAGTTACAATTTATGAAATATTTTCTCCGCATGTTATGACTTGATGGGTTTAAGGATATATTATTAAAATATTGAGTCTTACGATATACTTATGATTTCAATTTTATGATCATGATGTCCCCACTCCTATAACTTCTATGTTTTAAGCATTGCTTTGCATACCTTACATACTCAGTACTTTTCGAGTACTAACCCCTATATTTTTAGGATCTGGTTCGCAGACTCGGTATCGTCCCTAGTTCGTGCTCAGTTCTCCAGTGGTGAGTCCTCATGATCCGAGGGCTTCATGTTCGGACTTGTTAAATTATCTTATGTTTTCAGAATGTTTGGGTTAGTTGGGGTCTTGTCCCTTCAACCCGTCTTTTATTATTAGAGGCTAGTGTAGTATTCAGTTGTTTATATTTGGATCTTGTATCGTTGTTTCCTTTTATCTCTCATGATATGATTTTCAATTAGTTTACGATTTATGAGTTAAGTTTTTCGCTATATATGAATGAATTAGTGTTACGCTCACGCCATGGGTTGACTTGGGGTCTCTCAGGACTCCTTGTCCTGTGTCTACGATCCGGGTGTACTCTCGGGTCGTGACATCTTTGCAAATGACTATAAGACTTGGTGGTCGAGAATACGTGGGGATTTTCTTGATGGCTACTTGCAAACCTTAGTGAATGCAGCTGAGCAAATTTGTACTAAGATTTCATAGGTTGCACATCCTGGATGTAGCAATGCAACCCAAAGGACCGCCAATCTCTCAGTTTTAATTGTCGTGTTATCCGAGCAATGCAAAGGCAAAGGACCTCAGTTACTTATAGAAGCTCCAACTAAATAAGCATATGATCAAGATAACCAAGATGATAATGGCTCTTTTTCATTAAGTGTAGTTGCTCATGATTCTAAAAAGTGATCATCTTAGGCTGAGAGTGCTAGTAGTCATGAAGATCGCTGTTGAAGAAAAGTGAGGTCATGTTCAGACAAATCAGGAGATGCAGATTTAACAGTGCTTGAGGTTCCCGATAGTGTTGATAGCCCTTAGAGGACCTTGACCGTTCTTTTTAAAGAGATATGATTAAAACATGTCATAGTGACTTTAACTAATTATTTGCTTTACCTCTACAGTCAAATTGTGTTGGAGCATTACAATAAGGAGGGTTTCGAGAGAGTGGTGAGTCTGTTTCTAGTCTGAACCCAATAAAATCATCTTCTTCAGTTTAGAAAAAGAGGCAAATTTATTCCTCGCGATGGAGTGAGAACGAGGCTGAGTTCTGATTTTTAAAAAAATTCAATAGCTGCAGTGTCTGTACTCGACGGAAAGAAGGTTGTCCTAAACTATTAAAAGATATTTATTTTTGAACTTTGGACTGTGATTCAGGTTAAGCTTTTGGGAAACGATGTAGATTGTGCTTTCTCTCTTAAAGAAGAGGTCTAAGTGATTCTCGAGGAGATGGATGAAAAAGATATGGATGTTTTTCCTTTGATGAAATTAATAATTTTCTTTTTTTGAGCTTGCTGCTTTATATGACAAGGAACGATCGACTCTACATGATAAGGATATGGAAGCTTTAAGAAAAGAATTATTCATAACAGCTAGAGAACGTCTTTCAAATGCCATATTTGAAGAACACGATAAGATTGAAAAGGTTTCATCTAGCCGTCAATCTCTAAATTAGGTGAAAGATAAAATAGAAAAGCTGCACAGAAAAGAGAAGGATTTAGAAGTCCCCTTAGAAGCTACCGAGAAAGAAGTTGAAGAAGCCAAATAAGGAGTCTTAACTGCTGAAAAGGAGTTTGACGCATACTATAATGCAGACTTGTTTAATACTGATGACTTGACTGATTTAGAGCAGAAGGAGCGCTTGGAAGCTATGCGCCAAGACGTAATCAATTACAAATTATGTTTAGATTACTCTAAAGGAATATTTTGTTTGCTTTTTTTCCCTTGCATTCAATTCATCAGTGAATATTCTTATTAAGAATAAAGTCTATTTCCTTTTTTGCTTCAAATAATTATTTTTATTTTTGAAATAAACTTTGAACGACGATATGCTGACAGTTACAAATCTGCGTGCGTATACCAAAAAAATGTATCTTGATGCATGAATGTCAGAATCACAATTCCTTGAATTTGTCAGAAATTAAATTTCTCAATCTAGAACATATCTAAAATTTAGATTTTAGAACCATCAGGAATAGCTCAGATTAATTTTTTAAAATCGGCTTTGAATGCTGGCAAGCTAACAACTTCAGATTTGTGCGGTTTCACCAAAAACTTGTATTTTGACATAGGAATGCCAAAACTACAATCCATTTGATTCTCTAAGGAATAGACTTCTCATTCTAGGACATATCCAAAAATACAGATTTTAAAATTATCAGGAATGTTCTAGATTAATTTCTTGAAATCAACTTCGAATGCTGGCAAGCTGACAACTCCAGATTTGCGCGGCTTCGCCAAAAAAATTATATCTTCACAAAAAAATGCTGAAATTACAATTTGTTTGATTCTTCAGAATCTAGACTTATCAATCTAGAATATATAAGAAACTTAGATTTTAAAATCCTTGAAAATGTTCCGTATGAAATTTTGATCAGCTTCGAATGCTAGCAAGCTGACTGCCCCAGATTTGTGCGGCTTGCCTAAAAAATTATATCTTGACATAGAAATGTCGAAATTACAATCTGCTTGATTTTCTAAGAAATAAACTTCTCATTTTAGAACATACCTAAAATTCAGATTTTAAAACTATCGAAAATATTTCAGATTAATTTTTTGAAATCAGCTTCAAATGCCGGCAAGCTGACAACTCCATATTTGCGCGGCTTCACCAAAAAAATTATATCTTGAGATAGGAATGCTGAAATTACATTCCGCTTGATTCTTTAGAAATTAGACTTCGTAATCTAAGAAATATCTAAAATTTAGATATTAAAACCATCGGTAAGATCTCGAATTTATTTTTTAAAATCAACTTTGAATGTTGGCAAGCTAACAAATTCAGGTTTGCTTGCATAGTGGATTTGAACCTAGAATTTAAGGGTTTTGCAATTTTGAAGACCCGACTTGCAAATTTGACAACTTACTAAAAGATTTAGTCATCTTATTGGGAAAACTGATTTTTCATGGAGCTTTGCCCCCATTATGTTGAGCCATCAAAGTTTGATGAAGATTCAAAGTTCAAAAGAAAGAACCCCTGTAAATATAATCTTTATGTGTTGGTCAGGTGAATTTTATCTCATCACCTATTTCTTGAACATCAATTGGGATATATCTTTTTAAACTCATGAGACTAGACTTAGAATAAAACTCTAAACTGCCTACGTACCTCGATATAGAGGATCAAGTCATTCTGTTATTAATAAAGAGTGACTTTTTTTTTTAAATTTTTTTTGGTGTCCTAACTTTTGCTTAGGCCGCTTCTTTAGAGGTTTTCAACCTAGCGGATTTTTTTGTTGAACCATGCACAGTTTATACTCTTGTCGGCCAGGAGTGACATGCAGTTTATGCTAATGCCTTAAGGAACACACTTCTTTTTCTTCAGGGATAGTACCTCCTCATAAATTTCCCATTGATGGGGCCAATTTGTAAACCTCTGAGTCGACAAGATTGTAAGATCTACTTGAGTATACTTCATGTACGACATAGGGCGCATCCCATTTAATAGAGAAGTTGCTTCTAGATCGACAAGATGTAATAATGGGTCTTCTTACAACAAAGTCTTGATCACCCGTTTAGAAGCATATAAGACGAATTCTTATTGAAATATTGATATAGGAGGGCTTGATAACATTCCAAGCTTTGTTGAGCTTCTAGTCTTTTTTCATCAAGAGCTTCCAAATCTTCAAGGCGTAATCGAGCATTCTCCTTATCGGTGAGTCCTTCTTGAATAGCAAGTCGCAATGATGGAATTTGACGCTCAAGTGGGAGGACTGCTTCAACTCCATAAACAAGTGAATAAGTGTTCGCTTGCGTTGGTGTGCGATATGTGGTCCTGTATGCCCAAAGAGCTTCTTCCACTCTCTCATGCCAATATCGCTTAGACTCAGAGATAACTTTCTTCAACAAGTTGCAAAGTGTCTTGTTAAATACTTCAACGAGGCCATTGCAACCACATAATACATAGAGGAATTGTGTTGCTTGAAGCCAAAAAGTCAAATATTTAGTCATCAACTTGTTGTTAAATGATTTACCATTATCTATCAATATATATTGAGGTATGCTAAAATAATAGATAATATTGACTTGGATAAAGTTTGCTACATTCTACTTTTTTACTTCTTTAAGAGAAATAACTTCTTCCCATTTCGAGAACTACTTAGTTGCAGCCAGAATATAAAAATATCCATCAGAAGACTTTGGCAATGGTCCAACAACATCCAAACCCCAAGCTTCAAACGGCCATGAGGCAAAGTCGGATGCAATACTTCTGGAGGTTGATGTATGAAATTTATATGAAATTGACAAGATTTACACCGTCGGGCATAATCCAAGCAATCTTTCACCATAGTCTACCAATAATACCTTATCCTCTTTATATGAAAGTGAAGTTTTGCCCCAGATTAATGCGCTCCACATACGCATGAAAGTGCTTCTTGCATGGCTTGAACAGATTTATTAGTTCCCAAACAACGTAAGAGAACTCCATCAAATGATCTTCTGTAGAGTATATCCTTATAATAAAGAAAGCAAGGGGCTCATCGTAGGATTTCTATCTTCCTTCGAATATCCTTTGAAAATATCCCATAGCATAAGTAATAAATTATTGGTTGTCACCAGACTTCAATTTCAACCTTAAAGGTTGTGATAACACGCTCAACTTCTTCATGTTTATTTGGTGGTGGTGCCACCCATCTTCGGCAAATAAAGACTTGCATTTGATCGGGCGATACCAACGTAGAAGCTAAAGCTGCTAATGCATTAGCCCTTTTATATTCCGTCCTAGGGACATGCTTTATAGT
This sequence comes from Datura wrightii, assembly GCA_035772735.1. Lineage (NCBI taxonomy): Eukaryota > Viridiplantae > Streptophyta > Magnoliopsida > Solanales > Solanaceae > Datura > Datura wrightii. The sequence goes on along the minus strand of JASDFA010000008.1, from coordinate 107,157,981 downwards.
CACCTCTCCAAACCAACTTATCATCTTTTGAGCATAATTGTGATACAAAAGCAATTTGGGATTTCTAACCTCATAACTATCCAAAACTTGATCGATCACCAACCTGAATCTCCAAAGACTTGTAGCTGCAATTTTTTCATCTCAACAACCATTTCGAGTCCAAGTATGAGTGCTTGATATTCAGCAATATTGTTGGAGTAATGTTGTGTTAGAGTGAATTAAAAAGCAAAACTTCTATAGAGGAAGTGATAAATACTATTACTTCATAATAGGCAGCGCCGTCAAAGTATATCTTCCAAAGGAGTTGAATTTCTATCAACATCGCTTCTTCATCAAGTTAGTTCAATGAATAATTCCCAATAATTCAAAATTGGATGATCGCCCAAGAAATCTACTAGCAGTTGTCCTTTCACTGCTATTTGAGAGATATACACAATTTTAAATTGTTGAAACTGAAGGTACCACCTTGCTAGTTGATCACTTAAGATGGGCTTGGACACGAGGAACTTGATAGAATTTGCTTTTGAGATGAGTCGCATGACATGAGCTTGAAAGTAATGCTTCAACTTTTGAATCGAGAATATGAGTGCCAGATAAACTTCTCGATAGGTGAATACTTCATCTCATTCGATGTCATTATTCTGCTCATGCAATAAGATGCATTTTCATTCCCTTCATTATTATTTTGTGCTAGAAGAGCTCCTACTAACCTTTCTTGTGATGTAATATATATACCAATGGTTTTCCAGGTATAGGAGCTATAAGAACTGGAGGCTTCAATGTGTAAGATTTTATGTTCTTGAACTCATTGAAAAGGAAGATCTTTCTTCATAAGACGATTGAATGGTCGACATCTCCCAACTAAATGAACCTCCTAAGGTACAATCTTTTAACTCATAAATATCTTTAGGCTCAGGCATCTTCAAAATAACATCTACCTTAACTTGATACATTTCGATTCCTAGACGTTGAACAATAAATCGTAGGAACTTTTTAGAAGTAACTCCAAAGGAGCATTTCAAAGGATTCATTTTGAGTTGTTACCTTCACAGTCGTTCAAAAACTATTCTCAAGTCATGCAAGTGGCCGTCTTTTTTTCTTGATTTCATCACCAAGTCGTCAACATAACACTCGACGTTTTTATAAAGTATGTCATCAAAAGTATTCTGCATGGCTCTTTGATAAGTAACAACAACATTCTTCAAACCAAAAGGCATCACCTTGTAGCAATATATACCTTTAGGAGTGTGAAAGGCTGTGAGTACTTCATCTTTGGTGCCATGAGAACCTGGTTGTACCCAGATGAACCATCCATGAAAGATATTACCTCATACCCAGTCGTGACTTCAATCATAAGCTCGGGGATTGAAAGAGGAAATTCATCCTTAGGGCATGCATTGTTAAGATCCCTAAAGTTAACACAAGCTTGGATATGCCCATTCTTCTTTCATACAAGTACAATGCTTGAAATCCATGTGGGATACTTGAATTCACAATTAAAACCTGCCTCGATGAGTTGTAATACCTCGAAAATCCTAAGATCAAACCCGGGAGTTGAAATGGAGAAAATAAAAATTTTTGCACCAGGTTATAGGACGAGTCGTCCAGCCCGTCATGAACACCACGAGTTGTTAAATGACTCATGGGGAGGGGTTTGACTATGATTGAAAATTCAGGTTTGAGGTGACCATGGGTGTGACCATGAGCCGTGGTCAACCCCATGATTCGTTAGGTCAACCATGGTCAAAGGTGGTTTGAAGGATAAGGGGAAGCAGATAGTGTACCTAACGGGTCATCACCACGAATCGCCGGGTACACCACGAGTCGTGGTGTCCCTCATAAGGGATTTGGCAGTGCAGACAACGAAAGGTGACCATGAGTCGTGTTTAGGAAAGACGAGTCGTCCAGTCCCTCATTCGTACTGGCAATGTGTTTTTTCCTGTGAATTTATTTAGGATTTTTCCGTAATTCCTATGTTCCTAAGGCCTAAACTACATCGTTTTAAGCTCAGAATAGAGTGGTTTAAGAAGGGTTAATTCATACTAAGCCTATCCTAATTCATGCATGCAAGTTTAGAGGTTTGAGAGGTGATCAAGCCTACTTTCTTTAAAGTTCTTCCTCAATTCTCTTTGGGCAATCAAGGAAGTCATGAAATCAGATTTCTTCAGGTATGTAAGGCTGTGAATGGGTGCAATTGTCCACACCCATGCCCAATTCTCTCTCAATTAATGAAAATTCTAATTGATGATTCTATGGGTGTCATGCCCCACCTTGTGAGGCATGATCGGTACCTAGTGCCAAACTGGGATCTGGACTAATCTGACTGGCCTGGTGCATTTCTAGTGCACGTCTGTAACTTAATTCAAAAAATCGATGAGCTATATCTCGGTTGTAAATATAGCCTCTGGCCAACAAGGCCACTTGTAAAAGAAGACAGCTAACCAACAACAATGCAAATAATTGTGATCCTATGCGGGTCGACAAGACCACCATGCTGTCTAGTTATAACAGGAATGAAAATAGATAGCTTTACTAGGCCCCACACGGCCAACACGTAAAATAAGATATGCATGAGCCCCACACGGCTAACATCAACCAACTAACTGAAGACTGTAGTCTGCAAGTCTCTAAGAATGAGAATATTGATCGGGATAGGGTCTTGGCCTACTCAACAGTTATACAACAAAAGACGGGTAACTTCTACAACCTGGAAACTCTGGATGAAAGGAGCTGGCCAATCTGCTGACTCGGAATAGCTGCTAATGGAGGTCCTAATCCTGTCTGTCTAAACCTGCAGGCAAGTATGCAACGCCCAATTATTGGGCGTCATATATATCGAATATGTAAGATAGTAAACGAAACTGATTAAAACTGATAAAGGTCTGAAGGTAAACAATAGTAAGGGCCAGGAGGTAACCTGTAAGCTTTCTTATCTATAAACTGCATCCAATAAAACACTACACGTATATGAGTTGAAATTGTACAACTATTTATTCATAAACTATAGCTGGCAGACAAACATACAGAGAAGAACCTAACCGGGCCCCCATAAGCCTAGAAGGTACAAACAAAACAAAATAACATACCTGGGCCCCCATAAGCCCCGGGAAGTACAAACAATGTACACTTCTGCTATCTGGCCACTAAAGGTTCATACACATACTGTGACTCAGGAATACTCATTCTCTGAAGTTGTATCCAGACCTGATAGGTTTCCTGTAGCTGTACCTATGGCTGAGTCGTCTGGACTCCTATAACTGGACCCCGAGCCTTGGCTCGACTGTGGGTCATTGTGTAACTGCTATGACTAGATATCGAGCCTTGGCTCGACTATGGATCATACTGTAGCTACTGTAACTGGGCCTCGAGCCTTGGATCAACTATGGGCCATAATGTAACTATTATAGCTTGATTCTGAGCCTTGGATCGACTATAGGTCATAATGTATCGGCTGTAGCTGGATCCCGAGTCGTGGCTTGACTATGGATCATAATGTATCTGTTGTAATTGGATCCCGAGCCTTGGCTAGACTATGGATCATAATGTATCTACTGTAACTTAATACGGCTCTCACAACCTCAATCTATTCCTTTTGAACATCATATTGCCCCTGCCAGCATGGACCTATAGGCAACAAAACATCCAACATCCCAAATATCATATACAAAAATCAAGTTGGCTAGGGTTAGCTCTGACGAGGGTTACTATATCATCGCTATCACCTCAATTCAATTCATAACAGCTGACGATAATAGGCTTACTCTAGAATACTTGTCTTCTGCGTGGAACAACTATGGGGCTGCTACTAACCGGATATGCTCTTGAGTAGTCAACCCTAACCTCCCACAGGCAACTTATTATAACTCTTAACCTGGAGGTAATGCTATAATACTGGGGTCCTAGTCCTTTAGGCACTAACTGAGTCTATTCATATTTCATATGCCTTCTCTGGGCAATTTCTAACCTCGTGGATGTGTTTATCTAGACTAAGCTGTTTTCGGCAACCTGTACCTGAGTATCTAATAAGAGTAGGCTGGGGCGTTGACCCCGTATCTAGCTACTAACAAGGCTTCCTCCTTAGGGTATCTACTGCTCTATCAAACTGGTAACAACGGGGTTGGTGCTTCTGACTAACCTGTATGATACGCATCGCGTTGACTGAAACTAACTGTCACTAGTGGTAGCCACTATGTGGCAGACTGACCCCCAACTCACTAGGCAACTCTTATGCTGCTGGCTCAAGGTAATACCATACTAGTATAATTCTGTCCCTGGAGGCATCAAGGTACGCCAATGGCCTCTGGACGAGCTTTACTGCCAATACAGACGCCAAACTAATAGTTATATTGCCCGGCTATGCCTAAGCTGTTCAACTTATTAACTTAGGCCCAACTACTATCACCAATTCCTGAAGCCTAGGAACGATAGCAAAACATCAATTCTACTAACACAGTGAATAGAAGGGCAGAGGAGTTTCTATAACACTTTTAACGTGAGTCACACTTAACGTCTTCTTTCCGGACAAGGGATACTGCAATATACTCTTGATATGCTTTCTAGCATCTAGCCTCAACATATGTAATCATAATCTACTAATAGCAGCTAATCTCGACATACATGATCTTTATATTCTAGCAGCAGCTAATTACAACATGTAATATCGTTGTCTACATTCAAAAACATAGGTCGTATCATTATACGATGAGAATAACTTGCCGAAGGGATAAGCCTTAACATACCTCGAATGCAGATTCTCATTTAAATGATTAGTTTCAACCTGTAACCATTGGTTCCACTCAACTGCAATCTTCATACTGAGAGAATAGGACTAGTTTTAATACTAAATTCAGCAAATAACGATATATTTCAATAACAATGTTAACTATAACTCAATTCTATTTAACTCGGTCGAAAACCTACAATTTCTCAAGAGTTCAGAAGGGAGAAATGCTTACCTAGTGCCTGTGGCTGTTTAGGATTCAATTTGAAGTGATTCTGACAACCTTTACTCGACGGGGTTCCAGTCTGCCAAGCGAATTTTCAAAAAATAACTCCGCAGGGATGCTTCTTGTAGGCCTAGAACTTGTTATCCAAGGTGAATTTGTGTTTAGATGGCGTTTGACGGCGTAATTTGAAGAAAATTAGGTGAAAATTGCGTGTATACCCTGTTTTAGCCGAGGGGAGACTTTATCTAATGAATCAATACAACTAAGAAGGACTTATATATATAATCGATAGTGGCAGGGAGGTGTGCGGTGCCCCCTCCATCGCGCTGCAAACAGGGCACGACGCGCCAGCCATTGTAGAGGAGGGAGATCCACGACGTGCAGGCCCTAGTGGCCTGCCTCCGATCTCTTTCCTCCTGCTTTTCCCTGAGCCCTTCTACATATGCATCGTATTCTGAAACTCCTGACATACGTACGAAGTAATCAACTAAATGATAGGGACTTACGAGGTGTAACAATGGGATTTTTACCCAACATGTGAATTCCTTAAGTTTCAATTATGGGTATGATCTAAGCATGTTTTCAATGTTGAATTATGATTAGTGGGAAGATTTTGTTTTTAAATTATAAATTATGTTTTTAAGTTTTCTAAATTATGATGCCCATCCATGAAAGTTCATGAAAGTTGAGATCCATGAATTATGTGATCAAGTATGATGAGATGTTTATGAAGAAAGTATGATTTTAAAATACCATGTATATGTTAATGTTTTCGAATAATTAAGTCTATGTCAAGCATTCTTAAGTACTGGGCAAGCCCATATGATCAAATATGATTCACGATTTATCTAGATTTCATGTATTGGCTTACCACATAGTTTTGGAGTTTAGACTCCCACTATTTTCAGCTTGTGATATAGTTTGAGCCAAGACTTCTCATGTTACGATTTTAGATTTATGTATGTATGTTATGATGGTTCAGCTTCATTGAAAAATGATGGAGAGAATATGCATGTTTTTGGGCTAGTCTAGCGCCGAGTAGGCTAAGGGTCAGTCAACCCTATGACTCAGAACTACGCACCAACGTAGGTATGTTCAGATTATTTAGGACCTCCCTTGTGAGCATCCCCTGCCCCAAGGGGCCTTCATCTTGATATCGATATCATGGTAGCATTCTTAGCCTTGGCAAAACTTTGGACGACCTCTGACCATTTGAGTGTGATAGTCGGGACTATGTAAGCTCTATCGTGGTAATGTCAATTATATGATGAGTCTCCCATTGTTCCTCATGATTTCAGTTATGCATGTTCATCAATCATGATATTATGTGTTTAGTAGATTTGACCCAATGTTCAGTTTTACTTATGATTATCAGTTTTCAGCTTTGGTTCATTCGATTCGGTTATGTTCAGATCATGATTTCATAAAATAGCATGCAAGCCCTGCTCTCAGAATCTTATCTTGATTATATTTTATGATATGCATGATTTATGATTTTTTCTTACTTAGCGATTTTACTTACCTTGCATACTTGGTACATTCCACATACTGACCACATACCCTATGCTGTATCGTTTCATGATATAGGCTCCGATATCCAGACTCAGTCCCGTCGCTAGTCAGATTCCCAGTATTAGTACTTCTTGATCAGAGTTGGTGAGTCCTCATCTTTTGAGGACCTTTCTTATCAAATATGTTCTGAATTTTCAGTTTTCATACTATAGTGAGTTAGTTGGGATTTTTTCCCATCAATTCATCAGTATTAGAGGCTTTTTGGACATAATTTGTGATCAACTTTAGACTTATGTATGTATTCAGATGTTATATTATATTCAGGCTTCCGCTATATTAATTATGTTGTTCTTCCACTTTAATATGATTGAGTTAGATGATATATTCATGCCATGAGTTGACTTGGAGCCTCTCGTGGTTCTTTGTCCTGTGTCTCCAGTCGGGCCTATGTTCGGGTTGTGACATGAGCTTGTTGACTTCAGTTTCAATCAAGGGAACTAGTTCAGGTCTAAATTAACGCTGAGCTTGTTTAACTGGACGAGTACCTCATTTTACAGTGAGATGATGAGCTTTGGGATCTAATTCTGACATCTCCCTATAAATCCAAGAAAATACATCTCTAAACTCCATAAGCAACTCAATATATTTATTTTCTTCATCATCATTCGGTAAGGCACTTATATATGCGGGTCTTCGGTCTTCATCAGTCCCAAGATTGATTTTCTTTAATACAATAACAATACTTTTCACCCCCTCCTTAAGCTCAGGCGATGCATCTTCAACGTCTTCATCTTCTTTAGGATCACCATGGTTGAAATATATGTGATAATATGCATGAATATCAGCAAACCTTGCCTTAATGTCTACATGAAGGGAAGTACTTTCCTCGTCACAGATTGTGATGTGGCATGATGATCTTACTCTTTTATCATCTTCATCTAGCTCCTTAGTATGGATTATATTATGAGTTTTTGCTTTGAGGACATTTTCACATGAAACTACGAGTTTTGTTTCTCGCTTTATTCTAGAAGGAATCAAACTTAGGCAATTCTTTCGAAAAAAATTTGCTTTCTAGCATAAACCAGTGCTTCTTCTCTTCTATTATTTGCTTGACACTTGTGTTTCCCTTTTAATGGTCCCAAACTATCAAAAAATGAAGTTCTTGGAGTTAGGCTCGTAAGCCGCTCGCACACAGAAGGCCTTTTGTTAGACATCGCAGACTCTTCTTCAATAGTAATATAGTTGCTGCTTGCACTTCTTATAGAGATACAGATTGGTGATGGTTGTTTGTAACCCAAAACTTCATGCAGTTGTTTGAAAATATACCTTTCTCTATCATCAACTTTTGAGTAAGGTTTAAGCCATGGTTTCCCTTTCCATCAGCTTTTGGTGAGAGCTTTCCTAGTTTAGAAGATTCATTGTGATTATACCCAACTTTTGCCAAAGTTTAGAAGGTTCATTGGGATTATACCCAGCTTTTGCCAATAACTTGTATGCATTTGGGTCAAACCCCCATCTGTGCGTTTTTTAGAAAGTATCTCATGTGAACTATAGTTTGATGATTTGCCCAATCCTTTCACTTGTTTTTAAGATGATTTGATTGCATCAATTTATTTAACAGGAAAAGTTAACCTACCAAAAATATTATGTTGCAACCCAAAAGGGGGGCCCTCAACCTTCTTTATCTTTGGGACATAGTGAAGAACATGAGTCACTTCTTTACTTGAAGATACAAGATTTATCTTGGGTACTTTGTTCATATCAGAAAGCACTTGATCCTTTTCAACTATAATCTTCGTATCTCCAACCGGGACATTGGCCTTCTTTGCAATATCAACCTTCTTGATTGGCACTGTGCTACCATATCCAACTTTTTTTGAGATACGATTCTTTAGGTAGAATTTTGCATTTGCAAAGTGTGCTTCTGTCTTAGCAAAAGGTTCATCATCATCAACTATCTTCTTTTGAACCCTATTTTTAAAGTACTCAAAGCATTGATGGTAAGTGGATGGAACCACTTTGTTCTCATGTATCCATGTTCTTCCTAGCAAGATATAGTACGAATTCTTTGCATCGATCACATGCATCCACGTTATCGAATACATATCTCTCATACTGATTTCCAGTTTGACAATACATATGGCTCTTTTCCCCCTTGATTGAATACTTAAATCCTCAGACAACTTTCAGATAGTTCATCTACTGAGGTCCTAAGCTCTTCCACAAAACGAATAGGGATAATATTGACTCCAGACCCATCATCAATTATAATTCTATTTACTTTATGCCCACACACAAATACTAGCATATATAAAGGACGATTATGCAAGGTTTCACCCAACATTATTGGTGAATGTGATTTTTGCATCACAAGTGTCCACTTCTTTAGAGAGGGACTTGACAACCTTTTTATGCAATAAAAGTGGAGATAATGATAAGACTTCATTTTGTATCCCTTCTTTATCAATATTACAACGTGAAGCCTTGGCATCACAATGAGAAATATTCCAGTGAAACCAGCTTGGCAAGAATTCCCCCAATGTTACTGGACAACGTGGCCTTTGATAGTGATTCACATCAATTTTTGCTTTCTTCACATACTTCTTCATGCTTCGATTTTTGGATTTTTTTGTCGTCTTTGGTCTTGTTAATTGTTTACTTGGCGCTCTTTGTAAGCTTGTTTTGCAATGTCTCCATCGTGTCACCAAAATCCATCCTTCATCATCGATATAATCACTACGAGGTTGGATTCCCTTTAGAGATTTCTCCTCTATTATTACTTTATTCATCATAGGAAGGAGCAATGACGCGCTAACATCAATTGGTTCAAGGTTACCAAATTTAATCATCTTTGTTGGTGATGCAGCTAGGATATCACCACCTTCATGCACTTCGACAAAATTACAAAGAACAACCGTATCAAGCGAACCAAAAGTGACCGAGACTTGATTCGAACTTTCTTTCTCATCCTCTAGCAATAGTTTTCCTTTGCCGGCCAAGTCCATGACCTTTTCCTTGAAGATGAAACACTTTTCAATGGGGTGATCCATCAATCGATGATATTTACAGTAATTTGGATCATTAGTTCTCCCACCTTTATTTGGACTCTTCATTTCAGGTAGCTCAAAGAGTTTCAATGCAAGGAGTTCTTCAAAAATTCTTGGAATATCTGAGTCTAAGAATCGATAATCTTTTGCTTGCATTTCCTTCAAAGTTAACTTTCGGCCGACGTTATTTTGAAAAGATGTAGTCTTCACACCATGCTTCTTTCTTAACTTTGTGGTGACCTTTAGTGTTGGGGTATTAACATTCATTGACTCTTTATTCTCAAACTTTGACGCAGACTTTCCCCCTTTCTTTACTTCTAGCTTGTCTTTCCCTTTGCGAGGCTCATAAACATGTGGTCCTTGATTTTCGTTTGAGGACATGTTTAACATATCATGAGCACGTGTATGTAATTCTTCAAAAGACTTGGGCTTGATGCCTTGCAGGATATAAAGAAGTCCTCAGTGCATTTCTTGGATATACATTTCTATTCCAAAAGCTTCGGCTGAGTCTATCTTTGCAATTGAGGCTAGCATTCCTCCATTGATTGATGAAATCAATGACAGGTTCTTCCACTGACGCATATTCGTGAATTCAACCATACTCGCAATATGCCTCCTGCTATAAAAATGATTGAGAAATTCATGTTCAAGTTACTCCCAACTATTAGTGGAACTAGCTTCGAGATCTGTATACCAATCAACGGGATTTCCTTGCAAGGAGCGCACAGATTGTTTAACAAGATAATCTCCATAGGTTCCAGCATTATTTCAAGTCTCAACAAAGTGTGCGACATGTTACTTTTGGACTCCCCTTACCATCAAATTGTTGAAATTTTGGAGGTTGATAAAACCTGTAGGCATCTTCAAGCTATCGATTCTAATAGTATATGACTTCGAATATATAATGGAAGACTTGGCAGCAATATCATACTTGTCTTTGATAGTTCTCATAATGAAGTCTTTCAGTTGATGAATTAGAATTAATCCTTCAGGGGATACTTGCAGTTCATCAGCAACATGCACTTGCTTCATTGATGAATCTCCTTTGTCTTGTGCCATAGGAAGCTTCTCAGGTGCATGACTTGAATCCCCCCTTCATGACACTTTAAACTATGTCAGTCAACTTGATAATTCGATTATCCTGATCTTGCACATATTTCGTTAAGCATTCAATTTCCTTTGTCAAGCTTGCAAGCTGTTCTTCAACCGTTGATATGTTAGTCACCATCGCTTGGATAGTCGCTGTAGATGATAGTGCAAAACATGGATTCTCCCTCGAATTGAACTTTGAATAAAATAGGTCATGTGGAATAATCGGGAAAGATCTGGTAATTAAAATATCATCATCGCTTTAAATGGTGGAATTCTTAATCTTACATGGGCTGAGTCGAGCCAATGTCTTTTCAACCGTCTCAGTGATATCATATCCTTCTTCCAATTCAATAGGAAAAAATCTTTCCCCATTTGAGGATCGAAGATACAAGACAGGAATTGGTGCAGACGGAACTTGAAGTGCTTGTTGTCCTAGCAAGTTTTCTTTGTTCCTATTGATGGGCTCCACACTTTCCGTAGTAACATCCAGTATGCTCTCCACCTCAATGGAAAACTTGAAATCAGTAGCTTTAGCAGCAACAGATATAGAGTCAACTTTCTTAAATGTCATTTTTTTGTGTTCTTGAAACTTGGTGCTTAATATGGAGAGATGAGAGGTAGATATGGTCCCATTGGGCGTGTCATAATTTGTAGATGATAAATTTTGAGTCGATAAAAATAATAATCAAGATAAAAAAATCATGTAATAAAATATAGTATATGATTCAAGTAAGATGAGTGTTACAATCTCTATATAATCCTCTGATTCTTCCAACAATAATATGAACTATGCTGAACTTGAATTTGATTTAGATTCAAGGGCTTAAGTAGCTTGATCTTGAATCTTCGTCTTTGAATTATTTACCAGGAACAAGTAATTTGATCTTGAACACCTTGATATTTTCTTTTGTTCTTGAACTTGATTGCTTGAGCTTGTAGCTTGAACTTGTAGCTTGTGAAAAATTTATAGCCTTTAATCCACGAGCTTTCTTCTTGCTCTTGTTCTTAATTCCAGTCCCTTATGAGTTATGAGGATCTCTATTTATAGTTGTAGGGGTGATGTAGTTGTGTGATTTGATTGGTCAGTTCATGATGTCCTTTGTTTATAAAGTATTTGGTTATTTGTTTAATAATAGCTTCCGCTCAAGATTCTTTTGTAGTAGTTTAATCATAGTATAATTATACTAAGTCATAGGTTAGTTTGGAGCTATTCATGGTTCTAAGCACCGTGTCACATGCAGAGCATGTCACTTACACACTTGACATGATTTTAGTGGCTCATTTATTTGACTTGAATTACCACCTCATTTTGACACGTAGCATGATTTTAATGGCTAATTTATTTGAATTGGATTGCCTCCTCATTTGACACGTGGCATGAACCTGGACTTTAAGATGGTCTAATAGCTATTTGGACCTTGGGCTATTAGAGTGGGCGCATAATTTGGAGTCCGATTATCTGGACTAGTCCAAATTAAATTATTTATCTAATTATATTAGCCATATTACTGCACTATTTTCTTGAATTTAATATAGTTCAAATAAATTTATGAATTAAATCCAATAAAGATTTAATATTTACACCCTTTTTAGCTCACATTTTAATTATTATCTCTTTAACCAAAGTCTTTTTTATTAACAGTTTTTTTCCTTTTCGTTCTTCTTTACTCCTTTTCTTTGGTTGCTTTTTTTTCTTCCCTTTTTTCTATTATGTCTTTCTATCACTTCTCCTTTCTTTCTTTTTCTTCTGTCCTTTGTTTTTCTGTCGCTTTTTTTTTTCCTTTCATGATGTTTATATTTAAATTTATAGATATTAAGTATAAATTAATGTCTTTTAATATTATAAATTAATATTAAATTATTTAGTGAATTAAATTAAAAATTTTAAAATTTTATTGTTGAAATTTTTAAAAGTTTGAAAACTCATAAAATGAGTATTGAATTTGTTGAAAATTTTAACAAATTGATGATTTTGAATTGTTAATGGTGTCATTTAAAAGTTGTGGTAAAAATTAGATAAAAATTAAGTGTTGCTTCTTTAATTTCTTGGTTCCTTTATTTTATTGATTTGAAATAATATTGCATAAAAAAGTATAAACTAGTTATTATAGTAAATTAGTCGATAATATATCAATCTTCATAATTTTGTATAATTTTATGTAATCATGTAAACGTGTGGATAAATATTTTTCATACACTATTATATATTTTTATATAAAGTTAATATATTGTCCGCAATAACTGCATAATGTGTAGAATATTATATAACATTGTATGATGTTGCATATTGTATATATAAACACTGTTGGGGAGTTTTTTTTTTATGCGAATATAAATTAAAAATATAATTATGTGAATGTAATATTTTATATTATTATATATATTTTTTAAAAATATTCCTTTAAATATGTAAAAAAAAAATATTATTCAACTATAAATAATTATCGCCGAAAGAAATAAAAAGTTTATGTTACATTTATTTAAACTTTAAGAGGGATAATAATTTAGCGTCTAACTTGGTGTCAGTAATTTTCACCGAAGAACAAGAGAATTAGTAGTATTATTTTGAAAAAATTACATTACATATCATAATTATGAAACTATTTACATATAATAACTATAGTTTTAAATTTTTTTTACATATTATGATTTTATTTTATTTATTGTGCCTTTTTTTTACTTTATATTTTTTTTTACCGTGTCCATATTCAATGCCCAAAAATCCTCCAATAACTGCCGAACCCCCCTTCCATCTTCTCTCTCACTCATTCTTCATCATCAACTCGATTTTTTCTCCTATCAAACCCACGATTTTCGCCATTCTCTTTTTCTTGTCTCTAAAATCCATTCAAATCAGGTAAATTTCATTCATGATTTTTATTTATTTTTTAATTTAAAATATGTATTTTTTATATTATAGATAAAATTCTTTAACTGTGTAAATCAGTGTTTCTTTTGTAATCAAATCTTTATGATATTTTAGAATCTCAAATAGATTTTAGAAAATCCCGTTAATTGGGATAAGTTATTTTCTAATTTTGAAAATCATATTCGTGTATGTTTATAGTTTATGTATTATATTCAAATACATAATCCTTTATGTCATTTTTAGAATGTTATATATGCATATACATATAAATACAAATATATATTTTTGGTTTGAATGGTTATGTGTTCACCAGTAGACAACATTTATTTTAGTCCTTGCATATGTGCTTTGTTGAATAGTTATGTATTTATTAGTAGAAACTTATTTTAACATAAATATACTTCAGTACTTTTTGATACATTCAAATCCATAATCCTATATGTAGTTTTTTAGAATTTTACATATAATATATATATATATATATAATACATACTATTCATTTATTATTTCTTTATTCTTATTAACTATTATGTAACAGGAAAAAAATATTTTCGTATTTTTTTATTTTTATTTTACAAGTTGTTATGGTAAATAAGAATTCTATCCGTTATTAGAATCCTTTTATTTAAGGAACGCAATAATTATCAGTTGAGTAAAAAAAATAATTGATTATTTATGTGAAACATAATCTCTAAAATTACTTACCTAATCAAATTTTATATTTATATTTTAATACATTTTACGATCAATAAATATAAATATGACACATAAAACATTACCATTTTATATAAATAAATAAATACTGCTACTTAAACCTATTTTCTTCCGAATTATTTTCATTTCATAAATTTTCTCTATTTTTTTTCACCGAACAAAAGAGAAATTAATTTGCTTGTCTACCACCCGAAGTCAGACAACGGGTCGAGAGAGCCGAAAAAGATTGTGAAACCAGCAAAAATTGGATCAATGGCAAACTCGCAATGCCCCCATTTTCTCTAAAGATTGAAATTTGAATCTTCACTTTGTTTCTTCAATTCAATGGCGGAAGCTTCTGGAATCCACCGTTTCCACCTCCCGACAACCATCTACGCTACCGTCGCCGATGTGGATGATGATGAAGAGTACCCACACCCGTTTGCTTTCGATTTCGACTCCCTTTCTCCGCCTAATCACACCCTTTTTATCCATTCTGATAATTTCAACTTCCGCCCCAATCCGGAATCCTGTTCCCGAGATTCAGATTCGGATTCTGATCACTCGGGTTTGCTTGCAGATCCGAATTCCTTTATCGTTGATGAAGACCAAATGAATTTTGTTACGGATCTGTTCGTGACCCGTGATGGAAACGTTACAGAAGATCCTGATTTTGATAACGGGAATCCTAATTCTAGGGTTCCTCTAGAGGATGTCTACGGCGATTTTGGATCTGATTTTGATGGGGTTATCCTGCCCTCAGATTCCAACGGGCTTGATACGGGTGATGGGCTTCGGATTGTGGGTATAGAGTCGGAGTCTGATTCGCAAGAAATGGAGCTGAATGCCGGGGATATTGATCAACATGGTGACTTGGATGTGAATGGTTTTTGGAATTGTCTTCGGATTGATGATCAGGGGGATTTGAATGACGATTTTGAGTGGGAAGAAGTCAATGAAAGAGGCGAAGATAGAGACTATTTGAGTTCTGTAATTGGTGGAATTGAAGAAATATCAGTTTCTTCAGATATTTCCTCTCCTGAAGGAGGGAACTCTAATTCAAATTCAGTAGATGGTGGAGATGAGCCGATGAGGAATTTGGAGTGGCAAGTTCTATTGGCCGTTAATAATATTGAAAGAAGCCTCGAATTTGATGGAAATGATGATGATGTCTTTGATACGGAACACGATGCCTTGTTTGGGCAATTTCTGGGAAGTGGAGGGACTTTGAAGGGTAGTCCACCAGCAGCTAAATCTGTTATTGAAAATCTTCCTTTGGTGGCTTTGAAGGACGAAAAGAACAAGACAGCATGTGCTGTTTGTAAAGATGAGATTTTGGTTGTGGAGAAGGTGACCGAGCTTCCCTGTTCCCATTATTACCATTGGGACTGTATTGTACCATGGTTAAACATACGTAATACATGCCCTGTTTGTCGCCAAGAGTTACCCACGGATGATGCTGATTATGAAAGGAGGAAAATTGGAAGGCGTACTTGTACTGATGCTCAACTCATTAGTGACTTTCAGGTTAGATACAATTTTGAAATTGTCCCTTGAGACTTTTTCGTATTCATATACAGATTTCGTAGGATGTGCATATTCCCTTAGTAGTGAGTATGTTGATTCTTTTTATAGGCTGTTCCTTTTAATTTTTACTTTGGGTACAATGTATGTTTGTAAGATTTCCAGTTTGTATGACAGTATAAAACTTATACTTGCTGTTTACCATTAGACAGTGCGACAAAGTAAAAGGATTATTGAATCATTAATACTACTATAGAGATTGATGAATGTTTGAAATAATTTGGGCGCATTTTGAGTTTTGATTTTATGTTCCCAATAACTTGTTCGTATAAATTAGAAGGAAGATTTGTCTTTCTGAGCTCTCTTTGAGATATTTGAGTCATACTCTTGAAGAAACAAAAGAAAAAAAAGAAACAAACAAATGGCAGAATGGGCTCCGTGTTCCTTAGCAAGGATTCATCGATCATCCCCATGTCCAGTGAAGTGGTGGTTTCTCTGTTATAACCTCAGGCTTTAGTTTTGTGCATTATTACGTGAGCCTGTTCTAGTCTCAACTCAATTAGTGGTGTGTTTATGACTGACTAATGTAATGGCAGCCAAGGGCGGAACTAAAGGGAGGCAAGGGGGTTCAATTGAGTTGCAGAAAACATTTCTGTACATGAATTGTTGAATCCCCTTGTGTTATGTCAAGGGAGGATTCTAGTAAAGTGGTAAAAGGGGGTTCAAGAATTGCTTTAGGTCATAGATTCTAATCCTAAGTTTGACACTACTATTTTTTGAATCCCCTTATATAAAGCCACTGCCGACAGCAGCACCCTGTGAATTGCTTATAGTTCTGTGAATAAAACCATGCTATACACATACTACACAAAAAAAGATAACAGAGCATAATATTGAAGTGGTGCAGGATATGATGAAATTTAGAGAAACTCTATTCCTTATTTATTTCTACTCGGATAAAATAATCCTGCTGAAGGATGATGTTTTAGTCTTTGCTTTTAGTCTGATCCATCCTGGCCTTTAATGTATAACTAAAGATGGCCAAATAATGAGTTGGTGGAATATGTGGGTTCATTTTACTGTATGGTTTGTTGAAAAAATCCCTAATCTATGGATGTAACAGATCCTGAGAGCATAGTTGGTCAATGTTGGGGTCTCATATTACCTTGTCCACACTTTATATGTCCTACCCTGAGCGTGTGACGGTGTTAAGAGTTTCCCCTGTTTATTAAGGGAATATCTGACAATCTTCACCTCATTAGCTAAAAGTAGTTATCTTTTAGAGCTCAGTTAAACCCAAGGTGCATCTTCTTAACAACATCTCACTTACAGAGATAATACTAATCCAAACATCCCACGAATCTCACTGCACAAAAAGATGATGTGAAGCCTCTAGGGGAAAGACTGCTGCGGGGAATAATGAACATTGTGTGCCACTTTATTTAGCAATTTCATGTGTACTTACTAATTAAAATGTTTCATTTACGACCTTTCAACTGTAGTAATTATAAAAGGAAGAACTTTATGAGTTCTTAAAATAGTGCTTCATAGAGTGAAGATGATTCTTTCATCAATTTGGTATGAAAGGTTATTGGACACATATTTATTGTACGATCTAACTTGATAGATTTTTATGAATTTTCTGTCAAAAGAAAGAAATATAAAATGGATATTTAGGTGGATCATTTAAATATGATAAATATTAAGCATGATAATGAGCTTATAATGAAAATTTGTGTAGCACGTATGAATGAATATAGTCTATTTTTTGATGAGAATATGACTTATGATAAACATTGTGAATGTAAGACCAATTTCTAAAAATGAATGCGGTATTATGTGATAAAAAATTATGGATAATGGCGTCATATGTATTCTTTGATGAATATCACAACTCATCTCCAAGAGAAATTTAAGAAGAAAAAAAAAAATTAATAAATATTGATTTTTCTTAATTTTTTTCGTGTGTTTTCTTTTGTATATTTTAATTTCCTTTAAGGAAAATATGAGTTGGGAAAATTATGTTAAACATTGGAAGATTACCTTAGCATTTAAATTTGTTGTAATATAATTACATGATTCCGGAAGAATATAGGCTTTATATTTATTAGTGGAAATGAATTCAGCCTGTTGCAACGGGAAAAAAGGTTTTGATATTATGAAAAATATAATAAATTAACGGGGGATTGTTGAATAGTTTGTTATTGATAGGGAAAGTGGGTGAATCCCATACCGATGGCTAAAAGCCAATTCTTGGGCTTGCACTTGGGGCTTGGGCCGGGTCGAAAAATAAATCATTGAGAAACTTACATAGTTATTTTATCGGAACAAAACATTTAGAGCAATTTTTATAAATAGCATTACATAGTAAAATAATTACATAAAATAGCGTGATTTATTAAAATTATAAAAAATAATATATTTTTCTATTTTCTGATACAATTTACTGTAATCATTATGATTGTCTCTAAATTTCAAATCCTGCAATTCCTTCTTAATTTTGTTCAATTTTTTCTTAATTGGTGTTTTGTTTTTTTAAAGGGAAATTGCGTAATTAATAGGAGTAAATCACTCTTTTTATGATCTTAGTTATTTTTTTTCCATATCTAAAATTTTAAAACCAAAATTTCACATCCGTGTAATTTATAAATCTGAAATCACAGATTTTGGAGAAATTTTCTTTTTCTTTGTGTTTATTATCATTGCAGATTTGAAATTTTTTTCTAAATTTATATTGATACATGTATCAAAACTTATCTATCTAAATGGAAGTTATGTATTTCACTAGAAATATTGATACATACTAATAAGTATAAAAAAAATTAATACATATACAAATATAATACATAAAAACAGTATCATCAGTTTCAATAGTCAATTTTTTTTTCAAAAAAAAATTGATACACAATCAAAGAATCTATAATTTGTAGAATTCTATAACATTAAATATTTTATAAAAAATCATACAATTGTCACACATTGATGAACATTAATGGATAATTTTCAATTTGTAATTTATTCAAGATAATACTGATACATGGTCAATAAATCAAATAATTGGCACAATTTTTCTAAATTGATACACAAAGTAATATTGGTATTTTATATTCATGTATCACTGAAAATATCGATACATGCTAATAAAAAATTGGTACAATATATTGATACACACAAAGCAATACATTACTACATAACAATTCTGAAATTATCAGAAATCTGATACTGATACATGTATCTATTCCGCATTGATATACAAAGACAAAAACTTAAAAAAATGCAGTGTATCAATCTGTCATTGATACACAAAGAAAAAAGCTTGAGAAATCCGGCAATAATAGATTGTTAATAAAATCTTTTGCTTCGATTTCTTCGGCATTGGTGAAGTAAAGACTTCTCCCATCAGAAAGATTGCTAATCAAATCTGGAGTTTCGACAATGGTATCTCCGGAGTAGTTAACGGAGAAATAAGGAGCACCCACCCATCGATCTGGTACAGATCAGAGAATAGACCCGATAGACCAATGGGAAATTATAATCCTCTGCATATTCTTCACCAAAAATTTTTAAATCCTTTAATGCTTTCTCTAGAAATCTGCAATTTTCTGCATCCATATCGCCATGACTGAGAGAGAGAGAGAGAGGAGGGGGGATCGACAGAAATAATGGAAATTTTGAAAGAGGAAAAAATGGTGATGAGGGAGAAATAGGATGAAATTTTGGGGGATTTGTGAGAGAATTTTTTGGGCAGTAACAATGAGAGAATAAACGGATTAAAATAGAGAGAGACCGTAGTAAGTTGGAAAGAGAATATAGAAAATTTGATTCAATAGTAATCATTTTAAAAAAAATGGTGATTCACTATTTCTGTAATTATTTTGCTACTTTTTTTTTGTAATTTTTAATAGGTTTGCTAATTATTGTAAATAACTAGTTAAGTTTGCTAGTTTACGTAATTTTTCCAAATATTTATATGGGTCTACTCTTTTACTTTCATACCTTCTTAATTATTTATAGAAAGTACCCGATTTCGCAATATTTAATGATACCATTATAGTATATCCATATACTACCATGATGTTACTAAAGATGAGCAGTCTTTCAGGAATAGTGAGTATGACTCCTCAATCCTTCATGATACCGTCATAGTCTATTTATATATTATCGTGGTATCACTGAGGAATACGCACACTCCTTAATCATGCATGATACCATCACAGTATATCCATATACTGTCATGGTATACTTCATGATACTGTCACAGTATATTCATATACTGTCATCTTATGCGTGAAAAGCCTTCAAACTTATAGCTGAACAAGAATTGTAATTATTTTGTGTCGATCGGGTATTACGAATAATTAGCATGAAACAGTCCAATTTTTATGTAATGCATTTAGTTTTTGATATATTTTCTATATTTTTCCCTAAATTAATTATTTTATTCTATTTTTATAACTGAAAATCAGTTTACTCCAATTTAAATTCAAATAAACAAACATTTATTTGTGAAATTAGTGTCCCTTCGAAAGAGGCTTGATTGTTGCCCTATAAATTATTGTGAGTTCCTTATAAAGTATTGTTAGTGTCACGCCCCGCCTTGGGGGTATGACTGGCACCTGGTGCCCTAGTAGGATCTAGACTGCTAGCTAGTGAGCCTAAGCACATCTGGTGCCTGGCTGACTCGAACTCAGATTCATGAAATCAACGGGCTATATGACGGCTGTAAATACAGCCTCCGGCCGGCTAGGCCTATAGCCACCTGTATGAAACTTCAGCTAACCAGGAACATACTTACAAGGGGAAAACATATGCCGGCCGACAAGGCCACCATGCTGTCTAGTTATCTATAACTCAACAATGAAAATACTGGACAACTACGTGACCGGCAAGGTCACCACTACTATCAAACTATGGCCCCACGCGGCCAGCATAAAAACAGAGGTACTAAACAACTATACAACTGCACGGCCTCACACGACCGGCTCAACTGACCACAGGGAAGTATATACAGACTGCAAGCCTCTAGGAATACTGGTAAGATGGTCGGGACAGGGCCCCGACCTACCCATACTATACAACAAAGAAAATGAAATACACCTCTGAATATCAAGCTCCGGATGACAGGAGCTGACGACTCTACGCTGGCTGGATCACAAGGGATCGCCTCCTCGTCTATGAGTACCTGCAGGCAAGTAATGCAGCGCCCCACTGGGCGTCAGTACAACTTGTACCGAGTATGCAAAGCAACTGAACATAATTGAATGCAAATAACATAACTAGCAATTCTGAATAGCAGGGGGTAACTGAATCTGAAGAGCTGATAGGAACTAGATCAAACCTTTCTGCACTGATAGGCAGGAGCGTGTCTGTAGTCACGGCGGCCTGCTGTCTATTAACCAGTATATATATAAAGCACATAAATACATATACATTTAGCAAGCAAGAGCCAATACCAACCCCCATAAGCCGGATGGCGCCAAGCAAGCAAACAATCTATATACCCCTACTCGGGTCAAAACCATCCAAAAATAAGTCACTCCACTCATTTGCTCACTTGGAGCTCCTCTACCGGCCTCCTGGGTCTCCGGCTCGGGCCATAGCTTCCGATATAAATAACCGTGTCTGAGTCTGGAGGACTCCTGTGCAGACAGTAACAGATAGGGTCTGGTTCCCTGGAACTCTCCTCAGGGCTATCTGAAACCGGAGCTGCACCTGTAATAGGATTTGTAACTGTAACTGTATCTGAATCTGTTCCCTGGGCGCTTGCACACAATAGGGCTATCTGTACTGTAATGCTGATCAGCCTGATATGGGGAAAACTTCATCCCATCTTTGTCCAAACTGGGGACAGCATGCCACCCCTTGGAGTGACGTAAACCCACCCGCTCAGTGGGCGACACGATTACCAACCCAGGGGCGGCGAGGACGCTCAATAAGGTGCCCTCACGCCACATCAAGTCTCAACAAACAAATGACACTTATAAATAGCAAGCATGTATAACTGAAAAAGACTATCTGAAATCTAATTTCTTATTTTGATCTCTTTCTGTATTATACTGATTCTTTACTGATTATACTGATTCTGAAATCTTTATTTAACTATTTGGCTAATCTGTAGCCGGGATACTATCTTTCTGAATGGCTAATCTGTAGCCATAAAACTGTGTGTCTATCTGATTTTACTTTGTTAGCCTTTATTCTAAAAATCTGTATCTTTTATTCTACAACATGCTTGCTAATCATACAATAAGCTATACTGAATCTGGAATGCTAACTCGCCCTTTGGCGCATGCTTTACTATCTTTCGGACCGAATACGATACGACAACACAACTCAGAATCTGTTAGATTTACTTAATTCTCAACATTCAACTCCGAGAGTTTCAAATACGGAGTTTACTATGATTTACCAAGCTAAGGCTTACTAACTTGCCGAAGAACAACTTCACATACCTTAACCTCAAGTTATCCGACTGTCAGACGAGGCTCGGTCAGTACTCCAGCTATTTCTCCCAACTACATTCATATATACGTCAATTAGTACTAAATACAACACTATTCTGAAAGAAAACATCACTTTCGATATAATTATAGCCTAAACTTAGGCTTATCGAAAGACGGTCGAAAACTTGCTATTTTTCAAAAGTCCAGAAGGGAGAAGTATTCACTTTACGGCCAGGAGCACATAGACACTAGTTTGGAGCAATTCCACTTATTTTAGCCCGGTAGCACGACGATTTGTCGGCCGAATTTCGCAAAACTAAATCTGTAGGAATGCTCTCTGCTGCTAAATACTTCGGTATCTGGAGTTAATTTAGATTTGGACTACGTTTGGCAGCGTAATCGGATGATAATATGTTAACCCTCTTCGTCTCTCTCTGTTTTCTACGTTTTTCTGAAGTTATCAAATGATTTAAATGAAAATAAACCGAAGTGGGGCTTTATATACTTGGGCCTGGGTAGGCCCAACGTGTCACGGAGCCAACGCGGTGGCCCCGCCTCCGTGACACGCTGCCATCGCTGAGGGGCTCTGCCCTGGCTCCTTCCGCGATGGTTCGACAGGCTACTCGTCCGATCCTTTCCCGGGCCTTTCTCTAGCACGTATGGCTTTCAAATATGCTCAACCAATGTGTGAATAGGCCATCTAGGTGCCGGAAATCTTACGGGGTATAACATTCTCCCCCCCCCCCTTAAGAACATTCGTCCTCGAATGTAAACTTTTATCTAGAGGATTTCTCAACTTATTTCTAAGAAAATTTCGGCAGAGTTTCCCCTGTAATATGGACTATCCCGAAAACCTGAAACGCAGAAAAGTCCAATACAGGTACTGCACACAATACTTTAAGATTCACTGGATAACTAAACATTAATCTTTCTCATTTATACATGCACAACCACAGGGTACCGCATAAGAAATAATACGGACATACCTGTCGCCTGACTAGGCCTGGAATAAGTGAGGATATCTAGCTTTCATATCTACCTCAGCCTCCCACGTCATCTCCTCTCAGTTCCTGTTACGCCACAATACCTTGACAGACGCAATATCCTTAGTTCTCAATCTATGAATTTGTCGGTCTAAGATGGCTACTGGAACCTCTTCATAAGCCAGCTCCTCAGTAACCTGGATATCCTGGACTGGGACTGCTCTGGATGGGTCTCCTATGCATTTCCTTAGAATAGACACATGAAAGACCGGATGAACGGATTCCAATTCTGGAGGCAAGTTCAACTCATATGCTACTCGGCCTATCCTTCGACGAATTTGATAAGGCCCAACAAACCTCGTACTGAGCTTACCTTTCTTGCCGAATCTCATCACCCCTTTCATCGGAGATACTTTCAGAAATACCCAATCATTTACATCAAATTCCAAGTCTCTGCACCGCACATCAGCATATGATTTCTGGCGGCTCTGTGCAGTCAGTAGGCATTCTCTGATAATCTTTACCTTCTCCTCTGACTGTTGAATAATGTCTGGCCCAATCAACACCGATTCCCCTATTTCAAACCAGCCAACCAGCGATTTGCACTTTCGCCCATACAAGGCTTCAAAAGGCGCCATCTGGATGGCTGAGTGATAGCTATTATTATAAGCAAATTCAATTAACGACAAATGCTCATCCCAGCTACCTTCAAAATCTAGCACACACGCTCGTAGCATGTCCTCGAGCGTCTGAATAGTGCGCTCAGCCTATCCATCTGTCTGAGGATGGAATGTTGTGCTCAAATTAATCTGCGTTCCCAGACCTCTCTGAAACGACTGCCAAAATCTAGCCGTAAACTGTGCTCCTCTGTCTGAAATAATGGATACTGGTACTCCATGCAACCTGACTATTTCTAGGATATACAACTCCGCATAATCTTCGGTCGAGAAGGTAGTTCCTACTGGCAGGAAATGAGCTGATTTTGTCAATCTGTCAACTATCACCCATATAGAGTCATGTCTGTGTCTGGTACGGGGTAATCCTGCTACAAAATCCATATTCACGGCTTCCCATTTCCAGAGAGGCACAGCTATGTCCTGAGTTAGCCCTCCTGGTTTCTGATTTTCTGCTTTCACCTGTTGGCAGTTAGGACACTGGGCTACAAATTCGGCAATTTCTCTTTTCATACCTGGCCACCAGTAGTTTTCCTTGATATCATGGTACATTTTCGTCGCACCGGGGTGAAGGGAATAACGGGCGTAATGTACCTCATTCATAATTTGCTGGCGGAGCCCTAAAACATCTGGAACACAGAGGCGGCCTTTACAGCGTAGCACCCCATCCTCAGTTACCTGAAAATCTGGCGCTTTACCCTGCTGGATTCTGTCTTTGAGCTGAATCAGGTCAGGATCCTCATATTGCCGTTCTTTCACTTCCACAACTAATGATGACACGACGGTGTTCTGAATTACCGCTCTACCGTCCTCCGTTTCTGCTACACGAACGGCTAGGCTAGCTAACTGATGTATCTCCCTGACCAATTCCCGCTGCTCGGGCTGCAAATACGCCAAACTCCCCATGGACTTACGACTGAGAGCATCTGCTACAACATTGGCTTTTCCCGGGTGGTACAAAATATTCACATCATAATCCTTTAACAGCTCCAACCAGCGACGTTGTCGCAGATTCAACTCCCTCTGAGTGAAGATATACTGTAGGCTCTTGTGATCTATGAAAATATCCACATGGACGCCATACAAGTAATGTCTCCATATTTTCAAGGCGTGGATCACTGCGGCTAACTCCAGGTCGTGGGTAGGGTAATTCTTTTCGCGTTTCCTCAGCTGTCTGGAAGCATACGCAATCACCTTACCATGCTGCATCAACACACAACCCAACCCGACGCCTGATGCGTCGCAATACACCGAATAACCTTCCGTACCTTCCGACAATGCTAACACTTGGGCGGAGGTTAATCTGTCTTTTATTTCCTGGAAGCTCTGCTCGCATGCCTCTGTCCACTGAAACTTTGCTGCTTTCTGCGTCAGTTTAGTCAGAGGTGCCGCTATGGTGGAGAACCCTTCAATAAACCTCCTGTAATAACCTGCTAATCCCAGAAAACTACGGACCTCAGTCGGAGTGGTAGGCCTAAGCCATGATTTGACTGCTTCTATCTTCTGTGTATCAACCTGTATACCAGCTTCCGACACAATATGCCCTAGAAAGGCTATTGAGTTATGCCAGAATTCACACTTGGAAAACTTAGCAAATAATTGACGGTCTGTGAGGATCTGGAGTACTGTCAGTAAATGAGTCCGGTGATCTGCTTCAGAGCGAGAATACACCAGAATATCATCAATAAACACTATCACGAACAGGTCCAGATATGGTCTGATAATACTATTCATCAGGTCCATGAATACTACTGGGGCATTCGTCAACCCGAAGGACATAACTAGAAATTCAAAGTGCCCATATCGGGTCCTAAACGCCATTTTAGGAATATCTCTTTCACGAACTCGAACCTGGTGATATCCGGACTGCAAGTCAATCTTGGAAAAGTATCTGGCCCCTTGTAGCTGATCAAACAAATCATCTATTCTGGGAAGCGGATACTTATTCTTTACTGTAACTTTGTTCAACTGCCGATAATCTATACACATACGGAGCGAGCCATCTTTCTTCCTCACAAATAGAACCGGCGCACCCCATGGTGAAGTACTCGGCCTGATGAAACCTTTATCTAGCAAATCTTTCAACTGCTCCTTCAACTCTCTGAGTTCTGTAGGAGCCATACGATAAGGAGGAATTGATATAGGCTGAGTGCCTGGTAATAAATCAATAGCGAAATCTATTTCCCTCTCTGGGGGAATACTAGGTAACTCATTCGGAAACACATCAGGGAACTCGTTCACCACCGGAACAGACTGGAGTGTCGGAGATTCTGCTCGGACATCCTGAACCCTGACTAGGTGGTAGATACATCCCTTAGTTATCAATTTCCTCGCCTGAAGGTAGGAAATAAACCTACCTTTTGGAGTAGCTGTGCTGCCTTTCCACTCTCGCACTGCCTCTCCTGGAAAATGGAATCGGACCGTCTTGGTCCAACATTCTACATTGGCGTAGCATGGCACCAACCAATCCATACCCATAATGGCATCGAAATCAATCATTTCTAACTCTACCAGATCTATTGTAGTTTGGCGGTCAGCAACCTCCACTGTACACCCTCGGTAAACTCTGCTAGCTATAATAGAGTCACCAACGGGCGTGAATACTGCAAAGGGCTGTTGTAATAATTCTGGTGCAATATTGAACTTTCGTGCCACAAATGGGGTAATATATGATAGAGTGGATCCTGGATCAATCAATACGTAAGCAGGGCATGAACAGATAGTCATCGTACCTGTCACTACATCTGGCGACGCCTATGAGTCGTGTCTCCCTGGTAGTGCATAAGTACGGCTTGAGCCCGTACCTGAACTGGAAGCTCCTGATCTACCTCGGCCTCTGCCTACTAAACCTGAAGGCCCACGCCCCGCTGAGGCTGCTGGGGCTCGTGGCCCTGCGGATCCCCTATCCTGACTGTCTCTACTCCCCTGACCTCTGGTCGGACAATCTCTCATCCGATGCCCCTCCTGTCCGCAAATATAACACCCAGTGGAGCCATATCTACAAGCTCCGGTGTGAGGTCGGCCGTAATTAGGGCAGGGTGGGGGTGTAAATCTGCTCTGCTCTCCCCTTCTCTGTTGCGGGGACTCTACTGTTCTGGAACTGCCACTGGGCTCTGACTGCCCTCGTCCCACATATCTACCTCGCTGCTGCTGCTGCTGTGGAGGAGGTGGGAGTCTAGGGGGTCTATCTGATAGTCGAGGCCTGGGTCCTCTCTAAACTTCTCTTTGCATCTCGTCCGATCTATCTCGGCAGCGTTGTTCCTGACTGGTCTGTCTACTACTCTGTTGCCGCTGTCTAAGACCCTCAATGGTCTGAGCAAAGGCCTGTACTCGGGCGATATCCATATCCTCTCATAACGTAGCCGTCATACATGCCTCAGTATATTCCGGGTTCAGACCCATAATAAATCTGTGAACTCTGGCTGGCATAGTATCAACAAATGCTGGAGCATAACGGGCTAAGGAGTCAAACTGTAAAACATACTCGCGTACGCTCCTCGCCCCCTGCTCCAGATACAAAAACTAATCCATCTGGGCCTGCCGGATCTCTCGCGGCAAGTAACGGTCCAGGAAGGCCTCCGAGAAGCTGGTCCAGGTTGGAGGGGTAACCTCTCTCCCTCGGGACCTTTCCCAACTCACGTACCATAGTACTGCTATGTCCCGCAACCGGAACACTGCCAACTCAACAGACTCTGAAGGGGTCACATGCATTACCCGAAAGGTTCTCTGTATCTGATCTAGAAAGTCCTGAGGGTCCTCTGCCTGATCTGACCTAGTGAACTATGGAGGACCTAGTGCCAAAAACTACCTGACCCTGGAACTACCTGACCCACCTGAAGACTCTGCTGCTACAGGTGGCACTGACTGGCGCTGTGTGGCCATCATTTGTGCTAACATAACTACAGTGCTACGAACCTCCTGATCTGATGGCGAAGGCACAAGAGCTATCGGGGGCGGTGTAGTGCCCAACGGCTCCTGATGTGAAGGGGACTGCTGAGAGGGCTGTGATGAAGCCTCTATATTGCCCTCAGATCGGGCTGACTCTGACTGAAGCTGAGGCATCATGCTGGTGCCTTCTCCTGCTGCTGTGTCTAATCTCCTGCCCGTGGCAGGGTGTCGCTGATCTGCCATTCTTATTTGTAGACAAAGGATACGATAAGTTTTAGGAACTCGACCCTATACTGTACTGTGCTATGGCACGACTGAGTATGAAAAAAGAGTAACCATTCTATCATGCCTTGCAGCCTCCTACCTATAGTATGTGGTGCACAACACATCCATAGACAAGATTCTACTTAGCACGGCTTGCAGACTCCCTGGGACACGACCTGCCTTGGGGGTATGACTGGCACCTGGTGCCCTAGTAGGATATAGACTGCTAGCTAGTGAGCCTAAGCACATCTGGTGCCTGGCTGGCTCTAACTCAGATTCATGAAATCAACGGGCTATATGACGGCTGTAAATACAGCCTCCGGCCGGCTAGGCCTATAGCCACCTGTATGAAACTTCAGCTAACCAGGAACATACTTACAAGGGGAAAACCTATGCGGGCCGACAAGGCCACCATGCTGTCTAGTTATCTATAACTCAACAATAGAAATACTAGACAACTACGTGACCGGCAAGGTCACCACTACTATCAAACTATGGCCCCATGCGACCAGCATAAAAACAGAGGTACTAAACAGCTATACAACTGCACGGCCTCACACGACCGGCTCAACTGACCACAGGGAAGTATATACAGACTGCAAGCCTCTAGGAATACTGATAAGATGGTCGGGACAGGGCCCCGACCTACCCGTACTATACAACAAAGAAAATGAAATACACCTCTGAATATCAAGCTCCGGATGACAGGAGCTGACGACTCTGCCCTGACTGGATCACGAGGGATCGCCTCATCGTCTATGAGTACCTGCAGGCAAGTAATGCAGCGCCCCACTGGGCGTCAGTACCGCTGGTACCGAGTATGCAAAGCAACTGAACATAATTGAATGCAAATAACATAACTAGCAATTCTGAATAGCAGGGGATAACTGAATCTGAAGAGCTGATAGGAACTAGATCAAACCTTTCTGCACTGATAGGCAGGAGCGTGTCTGTAGTCACGGCGGCCTGCTGTCTATTAACTAGTATATATATAAAGCGCATAAATACATATACATTTAGCAAGCAAGAGCCAATACCAACCCCCATAAGCCGGATGACGCCAATCAAGCAAGCAAACAAGTTAGTATTGAAATATATTTCTTTAGTATCGAAATATATTTCTCAACTTATTGAGAAATATAGTACTCACATGCCCTAACTGTCACGCTCCACCTGGGAGGTATAACTTGCACCTGGTGCCCTACTGGTCTGAACTAACCTGACTGGACTGGGGCGCGTTTGACACTTAATTCAAGAAACGAATGGGCTATATCTTGACTGTAAACACAGGCCCCGATCGACAAGGCTGCAGAGCCACCTATGAAAGGAAACAACTAACCAATAACAGGCGGTAAGAGGGGACCCTATGCGGGCCAACAAGGCTACCATGCTGTCTAGTTATAACTGAAATGAAAATCAGGCGACTTAGATATACTATAGCCGACAAGGTCACTATCCAACAACTAAATAAGGCCCCACACGGTTGTTATCACGAAATAAAATATACACCTGGGCCCCACTCGGCCAATAATACACTAACCACAGGGAACTGTACATCTGCAAGCCTCTAGGAGTAGAATAGTGGTCGAGACTACCCATAAATTGAACAGTCAAAAGAGCAGACCTTCTAACTATTAGCTCCGGAGGAAGGAGTTGATTGTATTGCTAACCCTGGCTGGAAGCTATGAAGGTCCTGGTCTGTACCTATCCGCACCTGCAGGCAAGTAATGCAGCGCCTAGGGAGGGCATCAGTACAATTTGTACTGAATATGTAAGGCAGTAAAGTAATAACTGAATGAGAGCTGAAGAACCGAAATAATCATACAGAAGGGCAAGAGTTTAACCTGAACGATCTCGCTATCTGTAGTATTTAATTAACAAGGTACACATATTTCGATACTAACTTGTTGAGAAATATATTTCGAGGACTTCCTATGGTGAAATTTGCTCAGAATCAACTATGTGATGCTTGTGTCAAAGGGAAACACACTAGGTCATCATTCAAGAATAAAAAGGAAGTGACTACCTCAAGACCTTTAGAGTTACTCCACATGGACTTGTGTGGACCTGTTAAAATTACAAGCCGTGGAGGAAGGATATTCATCTTTGTTGTTGTTGATGACTATTCAAGATACATCTGGACATCGTTTCTCCGCTCAAAGGATGAGACATTCTCCGTATTTGAATCTTTTGCAAACCAAATAAAAGTGAAGCTGAATTGCAACATTGGAGGGGTCAGGTCCGACCATGGGACTGAATTTGAGAATACCAAATTTGATGCCTTTTGTGTTGCTAAAGGGATCAATCACAATTTCTCTGCTCCCAGAACTCCGCAACAGAATGGAGTGGTGGAAAGGAAAAACCAAACTCTTGTGGATATTGCTAGAACTCTACTTATAGATGGAGGTTTGGCTATGTCCTTTTGGGAAGAAGTAGTCAACACTGCTTTCCATGTGGTGAACAGATGTCTAATCCGATCTTTACTAGGGAAAACTCCCTACGAGCTATTAAACAAGAAGAAGCCAATGTTGAACTATCTCAGAGTTTTTGGGTGCAAATGCTTTGTGCTGAACAATGGCAAGGATAATCTAGGAAAATTTGACCCTAAGAGTGATGAGGGAATTTTCTTAGGTTACTCCTCAGACAGCAAGGCATATCGAGTCTACAATAAGAGAACTCAATGTGTTGAGGAGAGCATTCATGTTATATTTGACGAGACCGGCAAGCTGAAAGATGCAAACATGATCAATGATGATGAGGTTGAGGAACTATGGCAAACTCAAAGAGATGCAATTGATTGTGACCTACCTGAGGAACCAGTAAAATTTGATGAGAAAAGTGAAGGCCAACTTGTGAAAGACCCAAGGCAGGATGAAAATCATGTTCCCCAAATGATGCAATGGAACATGTTAGCGTAGAGGTTCCACAAGAGAGGACAAATGCAGACAATAGCCCAAAAAAGAGACCAGGTTCAGAAGCTGGAGAACCCTCCATAAGGAGATCCAACTAGAAACACAGATCATCTCATCTATTGGATAACTTACTATCACCTCTGCACTCAAGCATGCAAACTAGATCAAAGACTCTACACATGTTTGCATCCTCAGCATTCGTATCACAGATTGAACCCAAAAACATTAAGGAGGCCCTGGGAGATATTGAATGGGTCAATGCAATGCAGGAGGAACTTCATCAATTTGAAAGAAATAAAGTTTGGCATCTGGTTCCAAGGCCAATCGATCGAACTATTATAGGGACCAGGTGGGTCTTCAGGAACAAGCTGAATGAACAAGGTGTCACCACTAGAAACAAGGCTAGATTGGTGGTTCAGGGATACAATCAGGAGGAGGGAATTGATTATGATGAAACTTTCGCCCATGTGGCACGAATGGAGGCTATTCCAATACTGATTGCTTTTGCCTCCTTTATGAAATTCAAACTATTCCAAATGGATGTTAAAAGTGCCTTTTTGAATGGATACTTGAAGGAAGAAGTCTATGTGAAGCGGCCCCAAGGTTTTGTAGACATTGATCGACCTCATCATGTGTACAAACTGGACAAAGCATTGTATGGATTGAAGCAAGCCCCTCGAGCATGGTATGAGAAACTATCCAAGTTTCTTCTTGAAATGGGTTCAAGAGAGGAAAAATTGATAACACTTTTTTCCTCAAGTCCAGAGGGAGGAACCTGCTCATTATTCCGATATATGTGGATGATATCATTTTTGGAGCCATTCTCAATTCTCTATGTGAAGATTTTGCTAAGCCTATGGGGAATGAGTTCAAAATAAGCATGATGGGTGAACTCAACTTCTTCTTGAGTTTACAAGTCAAGAAGGACAAAGTTGGTAACATGATCAGCCAGAAGAAATACATCAAGGAGCTTCTTACAAGATTTTAAATGGATAATGCCAAGCCAATTGATACACCCATCAGAACTGCTTCAAAACTGGATAATGACGAATCTGGCCCTCTGGTGAATGAAACCATGTATAGAGGAATTATTAGATCACTTCTATACCTAACAGACAACATACCAGATATTGGGTTCAGTGTGGGTATGTGTGCTTGGTTTCAAGCCTGTCCCAAGGAATCTTATTTGAAAGATGCTAAGAGGATTCTCAGATATATCAAAGAAACCATTGACTTAGTGTTGACTATGCTGGGTACCTAGTTGATAGGAAAAGTACCTCTGGGATGGCTCATTTCCTAGGCCCTTTACTAGTTTCTTGGGGTTCAAGGAAGCAAAATTCAGTGGCACTCTCTATGGCTGAAGCAGAGTATGTAGCAGCAGCATCATATTGTGCTCAATTATTGTGGATAAAGCAGAAGCTGGAAGATTTTGGAATTCTAAATGAATGCGTGCCACTAATGTGTGACAACACAAGTGCTCTCAACATGGCCAAGAATCCTATGCAACACAAGTGGACCAAGCACATTGATATTCAACATCGTTTCCTAGACAATGTGGAGAAGGGGCACATTCGAGTGGAGTTATGTAGGACAGAAGATCAGATTGCCGACACCTTCACTAAAGCCTTGAACAGGGACCAGTTTGAGAGAAACAGACTGAAGCTGGGGTTGATTAAGATGAATTAACATTTTATTCTTTTTTTTCCCTTCTGAATTAAGTTTTCCTTTCTTGGCTATGATCAGGCTGCAGGTATCCTAGTAGGGTTGCAAATGGTGTATTTAACTTAGTTCTATACCCTCACGGGTATACACGCATGGTGGATGTGAGGAAACAAGAGGTTGACAAGACATAAGCTTGGCACACTTGATTTGAATTCAAGGCGGGACCAAGTCCTACCTACAGGTTAGCATTACTTCTTCACTTATGAACGTATATTAGAAATAGTCTATGAATTACCTATGCTTTATTTTCCCGCTTATTCCATCTGTACCCGGTCACTAGCACCGTCTCTCTCTTACCCCTTAAGTCCAAACGTTTTCTTGATTAGACATGTCGTTCCCTCTCTTTAAAACCCATCAATTATCATCACTTTTCATTTCAAATCCTCCCTTTTCAGAAGAAAACTAGACTCTCTCTCTCTCTCTCTTTTGGCTCTTCAAAAACCCTC
The DNA here is from genome assembly GCA_035772735.1 of Datura wrightii. Lineage (NCBI taxonomy): Eukaryota > Viridiplantae > Streptophyta > Magnoliopsida > Solanales > Solanaceae > Datura > Datura wrightii. The sequence continues at coordinate 107,124,966 of JASDFA010000008.1, read as the reverse complement.
TTTTTCCTCTCAGTAATTTCTCTCTTCCTCTCCACTGTAACCATGTCTCTATCTCCCTCTCCTTCCAAACAAACTGAAAACCCAGTCTCATCCTCCCCTATTATAATTGTGGAATTGACACCTTTCTCCATCCCCTTTGAAAACCCCTTTTCAAAAACCCCCATGAAAGCCCCTCAACCCCCTCTTGCTAACCTCAACATTGCTTTAACCTTGGCTTCTGACCCCTTCGGTCCTTTCAACAAAGCGACAGAGCCGACCCTCAAAAACCCCATTTCAGTTACTCCTCTCGCCACTCAAGAACCCGGTTGTAACCGCTCCCCCCCCCCCTTTCAACCTCTATGGTTGGGACATCTGAAAAGGACCAATCTGGGGATGCAATATCAGAACCCATGCTGGAATTTCCTTCTCCCTCTGCAGCCTCCATTGAGATTCCCTCTTCTCCTAAATGGGATGGGACTCCACAGAATCTCTACGTACTTACAAACCTTGATGTTGGTGAGGGAAGTGAGAATAGTGAGGATCAGTAGTCTCTCTTATAGAAAGTTCGAAAGATTGACTCTCGCCCCAAAAGGCCCAATCAGAGGACCCAGTTTGAACACACTAGACCAGAGCATCCGCAAAGAAAATCTTAGACAACACCCTGAAGGAGAGTCAAGTTCAGACCGCAAAGCAAAGGAAGCTGAAACATAAAATGGTGACCGAAGAGGAGGACATTCAACCTCATATTGTTGTGGATCAAGAAGAAGGAGAGACGCAATGAAAGGGTACTGGTGAAAGGGGAAGGCTAAGAGAGCTGTGGGAAAGGGAAAAGGAAAAGTCCCCAGTTCAAGTAGGAAGGATACTCATTTAGTCTCAAAAGGGAAGGCGATTGTTGCTCAGAAAAGGAGAAAGCATGCACAGGTTGCATCAGAAGTTGTTGTGGAAGATCATACAAAGGAGGACTCTCCATTGATTCCTCAAATCAAAATCCATTAGACAAGAGGACCTGGTGCTCCCTCCAGAGTCAGGTCTCAACCTGAGTCTTCCCTGTGTCTGACTAGGGAGGAAAGACAACAAATCCTGAAGTCACAAAAGGTGTTGCGTGGAAGAGTTTTTGATCCTGAAATTGTAGACTTGAATGGTATGACTGAACTGGTCGAAATGGTGAACTTTCAATCATAGAGGCACTTGTTTGTTCCTCCATTTCTTGAATTGCATGAGTTGGAGGTCAGAGAGTTCTATCATGAGATTAAGTTTACAAAGAATGAAAGGGAGCTCTACGCCAAGGTGAGTGGGTTGACATTTATGCTAAATGAGCAAATACTCAGTGTCATTCTCAATGTGTCCGCTGAAGGGATCCGGTCGGTAGACAATGAATGTGCAAGGAGAAAGTTTATCTCTCTCATCTTCAAGTTGGAAAATTGCACTGGTGAACGCATATCGAAAAAGAAGATGAAAGGGGAATATCAGTTGATGTTTGAGTTTGTCAACAAGGTTCTCCTTCCAAGAACTGAGAAAAGAACCATTGCCGGTGTGCCTGATTTGTTCATGATGGAAGCCCTCAGTACGTTTCAGCCAATCAACTTGGCTGCTGTGATGATTGAGCATCTGCACAAGATAATGACTGTCAAAGATGGTAAACACGGTCTCGCGTATGGGTTCTTGCTGAATAAAGTTTTTGAGTTCTTTAAGGTTGAATGTGATCGGGGAATTGCTGGGTCCAAAAAACAAATGTTCTTACTCACGACTCTTGAAGAGTCTGAGTGTGTGTCCAGACAAGCAGGAGTAAAGGGACAATCCCTAGTGTCTGATCTGATAGCCTCCCAGGAAAAATCCACTACGAAAATCGAGCGACTCACTGGTTTAGTCACTCAAAAAGAGGCAGAAATTGTGCGACTCAAGGCCAACCCAGTGGAGGAACCCGGTCTAGTCTCTGGTTTGCGACAGGAGAATAAAGCACTTAAAGCAAAAGTCAAGGTATTAACCAAAAAGTTGCTTCAAGCCCATGAGACCTTTAATGATCGCATCTCTGCTCTCTTACCCAAGCTATTCGGACCGTGACTACCTACCTCTCCCCATCCCTTCCTTCCTGGTGTTTTGTTGACTGTTCCCCAAACCAATCCTCCTCTTCTCTTTGTTATGGCAGGCTATAGAATTGTTTCTACTTGTTTTTGTTCTAAGTGTCTTTTGTAATGCTAACTGAATGAATGAAATCATATCTTTTGTCCAGTGTCTATTGTCTATCTCTTTACTTATCTTATATCTCACTCATGTTAGTGTTGCCCCAGTGGTCATGAGTTATCATATCTTTGCTTCTTTGTTTTGGTTTACTGTGGTGCTTTTTAATGATGCCAAAGGGGGAAGACTCTCAGTTGGGAAGAAATGGTTGTTTGGAGAACACAGGCAGGGGGAATATACACAGGATTAACAAATTATGCTTTTGTTAATGAGGTATTGATCCTCACTGTCAGGGGGAAGAAATTTTGGAAATTTTGGTAGATATGGTTGTCATCATTAAAAAGGAAAAAATTATTAGATTGTTAGTTTTGATGATTGATGGAACCATATGGGACCTGCTCCCTCGTCTCGATCCTCCATGAAGGACATGTTTGGATGAAATTGGGGGGAATCCTCACCAGCTGTCAACAATACTTTTTCTGCACAAAACTGGTGGGTGTGCAGTACCAGTGGCAACCTTGTCCCAACATGTCAAACGTACTAGACCAATGGAATTGGTTTCTTGTTTTGAAGTGTACAATACTTATCCTAGTTTTTGGACAATCAAAAGGTAAGTTTTCAAAAAGCAAGAACACACACACTCCTCAAGCATATTCTCTACTCTCAAGAACAAGTGACCGGTTGATAGAGTTGATGTTTGTTTTTGATTGTTAGGAACATTGTTAGAGTTGATGCTTGTGAGTTGTACATCTAGATATCATGGAGTTTGTGTAAGTCTCATCTTTGATAACTTGTCGAACAATTCTAGATAAAGTGTCAACTAGAGTTAGTTGAAGTTTAGCTAGAATTGCTTTTGCTTTCCAGTTAGAGTTAGCTGGTCTTCTAACTATATGTTAGAATGTTGAAGTCTTGTAATAGAGTTGTTGCAGGTAGGAGATTAAGAGCTTAATCTCTTAGGATTACAAGAGTCTGTAATCTTTGTTGCTCAGATCTAGTAGAGCTGTGTGAAATCCTACGTGGTAGATCCTGGTTTTTTCTTCCCTTGAGCAAGGAGGTTTCCACGTAAACATCGTGTGTCACTTTCCTTGTTCTTTTACTGTTCGAATGTTCTTATCTTGTGCAACCTAATAAAAGGACCTGGTCCTGAGTACGGTGATGGACTCATATAATTTATCAAGTACAATAAACAAAAATCTACAAGCTATCGTATTAGTGGTTTATTGCATTCAAAAGAAGATTATCAACATTTTCTCCAAATCTGTATACGGGCAATATCTTTTTTAAAGAAAGTCGTCCTCACGCCTCAACTCTTCTTTAATTTCATTCTCTATTTTATTAATTAATATTTTCTAACACAATTTACATGTTTAATATTGTGTGGATATATCTCAGGTGGTCTACTGGGAAACTTTTAGAAATACTTAGACTTTCAAATTTGATGAATCCAATGGGAGATATGATCTGCTGCATAAAGTGTCCTTTTCTCTTTTTTTTTAGCAAACACCACCTAAACTCACCAACCAAAAACAGAAATTGTGTTTGTGGCTGTGGGTGCTACAGAAAAAGCAGAACTCATTCTGTTCAAATGTCTACTATCTACGTCTCCTACCCCCATTATTCACAGTACTAACTACTAACACGAAAATGATACCTTTGCTTTTATAAAAATGATGCATTTGCCTGTTTTGCCTTTTGCCAATTGACTCTCTTTCTTTTCTTTTTGCCCCACTTTTCTTTGTCATCATCTACTCATTCTTTTATTCATCTAAGCATCCATCCAACATCTTCCTCTCTTTTTCGCGGACGGCTCGCCGCATCCCTTATTCCGGGTACCACAAAGTATATAATTAGTGATGGATTTAAAATTTTCGTTAAGGAAATTAAAAAAATAAAAAAATAAATATAAAAAAGTCGGGGGTTCAACATATACTATATATATATATTTTTTAAAATAATTTTAACCATCACATTTTTGGGATGAACTTTCTCGGCCCTATCTAACTCCAACCCAGTATACAACATAACAACAAATCTAATGTGTTCTCATAAGAAGGGTCTAGGAAGAATAGGATGTATGCGAACCTTATCTCTACCTTTGTGGGATAGAGAAATTGCTTCTAATAGATTCTCGACTTAAAAAAAGTATTTGACATAGAATTATAGGAAAGGAGAAAGCAAAATATCAAGATACAAATCAAATACAATAATAAATATACACAATGAAGAATAGGAGACATTATTTCAATTTTTTTCATCTGTTTTGAAAATAATGATATTTTTGTATATTTGACAAAATTTTTAAATTTAAGTTTCTTATTTTATTGATAATGACAATCTTTTATAATCATAAAAATATTATAACAAATCTAAAATCACAGCCCATAAGTTTTAGTCGGGATACTTTTAATATGTAATAGAATTATTTCTTAAATTATTTTATATTGTCAATATAAAATGAAAAGAAAGAAAGGAGTATACTACGAGTATAACTTTATTTTGTATTTACGAAAATATTATCAAATCTTACCAATGATTTTTGTTTTTCCCTTCCCAGCTGAAAAGGAAACAATACAACAACAAAAAGAAAACCCCCTCCCACTGTTGAAATCCCTCGATAATGTTCCTCTTTGCATGTTCATTCAACGGAATTCTAGGTAAATAGACATTTATTTACCACCTCATTCTACATCAATATGTAAGTTGCTTTGTTTTTTTTCCCTTTCAATTTATGTACTTATTTTTCTTTCTAATTTATTTTTTAAAAAAAAATATCGCATTTTTATATTTAGTACTACATTAGTTTGTAATTTTTATTTTCATTTTATATTAATAACGCTAATGAAGCTGATATATTTAAGAGCATAAGATTCAAAAATACTTATTTTTTATCAACAACAATAATGTTTATATTGATCAATGAATTTGGAACCGTGATTAAAGAAAAATGATGATTCACTAGAAGTTGCAAAACATTTATTCTGCTATATATATGTATTAATTCGTCAAAAACTGATCAAACATCAGCAAGTCCACTTACTATTTCTCAAAATTCTCTCACATTTCCCGAGCAAACACAAAGAGAAGTCCAAATTACGGGACACGGAGCTAGCAAAAATTTTTCTAGTAACCAAAGTTAATGGATCGAACTAGAGCCACTACTAAACTTAAAAAAGGAGGGAAAATTGAGTCATATGACATACGAGATCATCATCTCGACTCACTTCATTTTGACCTACACAAATTTCACGTTAATGAGATCATGATCCGTTCATTAATTTAACCTGTGTTGATCAGCCTAAATATAATCTGACTAGCTCATTTATCACGTTGAAATCAAAGATGAAGAAATAGGAATTGCGAGGTGGGTAGGTTTCTGATCACCGGCCATGATGACGACGATCTTTGGAGTCATCTCCTCATCATGAGTTGTCTTGTCATCAGAAATATATGCAGATTTTTCCTCGTCCGTAGGAGAAGAAGAAGACGACGAAGACGACGGACGTTTGTGGAAGGAACAAATTAGGAAGACAAGTGCTACGGTAATGAGCGTTAACATTAACGCTAAACTTCCGAAAAGGTACGGAACTGGAGATTTCCAATGCCAGAATGAAGAAGTAATACCACTTGAACTCATACTACTACCATTGGAGATGGAATTTGAGGTTGTGGCTATAGCCCTCATGATTATAATAATTTTCTCACTTCTTGCTAAGCAGATGACTGAATTAAAAATCTCATGTTGGGTTTTATAAAGGTAGCAAACAAGTTGCAAAGCACTGTGAGATATGAAATTGCTAAAGTGACACTAGTGTAGGATCCAAATAGATTCTCCTGTTGCTTTAGTTTGCAAATTGCACGACAAACATTTGGATTTTGTTATTTTCTCCATCCACTTTAACTTATTTATTGTATTAAAAATAAATATTTTTTTATTTATTCCGTTTAAAAAATTAAAATATAATTTCTTTTTATAATTATTTTTTAAAATATTAAAATTTATAATATTTTAAAATAATATAATAAAATTATTATTTCATTTATTATTACTTGAGATATATATCAGATTAATATTGAACAAATAAAAATATAAGAAAAGTTTATAAAATTATGATGTTTCCACAAAATTAATTCGGGTGGATAGTGGTGAATGGTGATCCCCGCCACTTCTGTTTTCCGCTTTATTAGAAGAGGCGATGGATAAAGTTTCGATGGCCATTATTTTATTTAATACTCCTAACTTTTAATTCACTGTTAGCAAGAAAAAAGGCGTTCTGTATATAGTATTTACTGTATAATAACTCACTACTTTTCAATAGGCTAATCAAAATAATGTATCTAAAATTTCTTATAATCACTTTTTCAATAACGAAAACATTTAGCCTTTTCATATAGAATTCTCAACTGATGAAAAAAAAATGAAATTGCATGATCTAAACGTATGCAAAGTATTGAAAAAGAATGAAATTACACGAGAAGTATTGAAGGGGAACAGAAAAACTTTACCTCCGTATAGAAAAAAGGAGCTAGCATCCAAGTTGACTAAGAGAGTTAATTAAGATAAGGAAAGACATACATACATGTACGTTATGCTATAATTATTAAAAGGACCCTAAAATATAATATTAAGTTTTCGTTTGTATTGGTCCTTTGATTTCATTGGTTATCTGGGAATAAAAAATCACACATAAAATTAGAATAGAATAAGTAATAATATTTATGAGGAACAAATCCTAATATATAATCCCCCGGTCTCATATTATTTGTTCATACTATTAAAAATATTTATTCTAAATTATGTGTTAATTTATAAAATCAAGTTAGAATTAGCTTTAAAAAATTCATTTTTCTCTTGAAATTAATTTTCTTAAAAGTATAAATATTGAAAGTTTCAAAAATAAATTTTCCTTTATATTAATGGATAAGACATATTTCATATATATAAAGTGTATTTAAAAAAATATAAGAATAATTAGTGTAAAAGATAACGTAAATAAGTATGGAAGGGGAGGGAATAGTAGACGTTGGGACTCTTTACTCTTAAGCATACAACAAATGAGGTCCCTTGCTACTTAATTAATTAGCTGCTACTGTTGTTAATTAATGTTTTTTCAGATATTGGCGGAAGGAAAGCATTATTGGCACAATGTGTTTGCCACTAATAAAAAAGAGAGATGATAATTGTGGCAACTTGTTGAATCTGTATGCCGTACCTCTGTATAGCTTTCCCAAACTTGTTTTTCTCAAAAAATAAATAAATCGTCTTTTGTAGTTGTAGTTGTCCTTCTTTTGAAAAATATGAGTTCCTCCTTCTTCTTCTTCTTTTTTTTTTTTTGTAAAGCAACAACTTTTCAATTAAAAAAAATGAGTGACTCCTTGCCATTCTTTATATTTTAAGTTCTTGAAGCACTTTACAAAAATATTTTCTTCTCTATTAAAATCTAGAATGTGTTAATTTTCTGCACAATGTTTTTTTTTTTGTTTTTTGAAAGTGTGTCTTCTCAATTATTATTCAAATTAAAAGCGAATATATATAAAAATAAATAAAAGATGATGAGACAGACCCCCGTTCTATTAAAACAACCTTCAAAAATAAAAAATGATGAGACAGACCATCACTCTATTGAAACAACAGTCCTAGCTAAAGTATGAATATATATCTTGATTCGATTATTTTCTTATTAGAGAAATGAACACGAGTTGAAAACCTTTCATTAGTGTCTTGCAGTCACAAATAAATGAATCAAAATAAGAATTATTTCAAAGATTTTCTTCGAGAACTTAATGAACTAGCTTATTATCTCTTAAAGTTTTAATATCCTTTAATGTTACTTCCTCCGTTTCAAAATAAGTGGTGTTTCACATTATCAAAAAGGCGTTAACGATCTTCTTTCAATGTTACCCTTATTTAAATGAAGAGGGATTTATAAACTACTCTACTAAAGAGCTAAATCTTTTTCAATATATTTATTAAGGGTAAGTTAGTAAAAATACATTTTACTTTCTAGAAATGAGTAGTTTCTTCATGAGCATGTCCAAGTTAAAAATAAACTTACTTTGAAACGGAGGGAGTAATATTATTATGGTCGGGTAGTTAGGATGAAAATTTTACAATATTGAAATTCAACATTTTTATTTTAACGATTTTTTAAAAAAAAAGTATCATCCTCTTAAATGTGGATCTAGAATTTTAGTTTATAGATACTGAATCGTAATATTTTTTTCAAAATTGTTGGTCCCAACATTTTCAATGTGCTCAAGTACCTTGCGTCCAATTATGTTTCCACTTTTTTTTCCAATTTCCACTTCAAAAAACGTTACATTTCCGAGCCACCACGTCCCTCCCACCAAGCCCATCATGGATACTAATCATAGATTTGGAGACTTGATTAAAGCCTCATTTATGTGTTCGAGTTATTTTATAGTTTAATTGATATTAGAGAAGTGGGAATATATATCACAGAAAGTGATATCAAATAATTAATAATTCATTTCGATGCCTTCCACCAAATTATTAGAAAAAGTGGATTTGTTAGGTTTGCTTAATTGATTTACTAACCCACATATTTTCCATGAAATTCTTACTGCCTTTTTACTTTATTTTCCATTTCGAAATTCCCTCCCTACTTTTTCTAACACACATAAACAGGTCATCGCCCATTAACCTAATCCATCATCGCTCTTTAATTTATATATATATAGTTTGTCAAATTTTGGGGCATACATACTTCAATTATATTAGTAAAAGGTTAAAGACTTATAAGTTACTAGCTAGACACAACATTGTGGTATTGATGCATATAATCCACAATAATCTTCGGAAATGATTGGAATAATTTTTAAATGAAGTTGATTTTACCGATGGGTGATTATAATAAAGTTTAACAGTGATAATTAAAAAGAAAAAAAATAAAAGGAGAAACAACCAACAAATTCCGGTAGCGCCCTGCTGCCTCAATCGACTCATCATCATGAATAGTTTCTGAATTAGGAGATACAGCTCTGATACGACTAGGAATGGCAACGGTGTGGGGCTAATTGGGTTAAAAATAAAAAAATTAAGTGGAGCAGGTTTGTGCAGGACGAGGCAAATTGACAATAGTAAAAAATATTATATGGAGGTGGAGCAAGATGAATTTATATTTTTGCGGGTTAAGCTCGACCTGCAATTGCCTCGCCCCATTGCCACGTGATGATATATCATCTGTAATAACCCAAAGTTGCAATTAATTAATGTAGGGTTCGTGCAACGCCCAATTACTAGTATGAACATAGTGAGTCTAATTAACATGCTAAAATATCAATCTTGCTTCATCTAAAACGACTAAACGAATTATAAGTATTCATTTATTTGTATTTAATGAAAATTTTGATTTTAATTATTTAAATTTTGATTGTTCGATGTGTTTATATTTTATGTCTCACTTTTATATATCATTATTTTAATTTTTTCTGCTTCACCTAAACAATCAAAGAAGGAGGATATAAAATTAGCGTCATATAAATGTCAAAATCGAACAAAATAATTAATCAACTCTCATTAAACAAGAACCAGAGATTATAATAGGGATCATAGTGAGACTTTGCTTTAAATTTCTCAGAACTTGAAATAACCTGCCCTCTAGTTTAAGTTTTTATTTTCATAAAATCGTACGTGAAAATATTTAATTATAAATGACCTACAAAATCAATATTCTTCTTAATTTTGTGGTTTGCTTTATTTTTTGATCCATTCATATTGAGTCGTAGCAGATCGTTTTGTACGTTTTCTTGCTATATATATTTTGGACCATGTTAAATTTAATACGAGGCGTAACGAAGATATTACTCTTTCAATTTTCTTTATATTAATTAAGTTCTATGAACAGAAAACACAATGCGATAAATTAATTCAAGCTGAGAGATTAAGAAAAATCAAGCGTTATTAGTATTAAATAAAATGAAAGAAGTTAGCAATTGTCATAACATTATTGCACTGACACAGCTTCTTCCTCCTCCTCCATCAAATTAGAAACATAAAACATCTTAATAATACTCAAATCTAAGTACCTAAATTCAAAATTCAAAAAATAAAATTAAAAAAAGTGTAGAGCTGGCAGCCTAAACGTTGAAAATAGATGTCTATGACGTGAGATGCACATTTTTCATTTGTTCATGCCAGTAGCATTTTTAACTGCATCTGCTGCCCCTTGTGTTGTGGCCTTCATTTGTTGTCCCGCCTATAAAAATAACATCAAGACACGAATATTATACGATATTGGTGTATATAAATTAAATTCGATCCAGCAAGATAAGTTAATATAAGTAATTAAATTAAAGAGAAGTGAGAGTTTAGTTATTTGATTAATGTGTAAAACAACAAATAATTAATGAAAAAGGTCAAAAAACCTCCTGCATTGTTTCCTTTGCAGACTGTGCAGCATTGCCAGCCCTTTCCATCATCTGGTTGCCCTTTTCCTGATGGATAGATAATAAGCTCTTTAAGTTTTTTTGCACTGACAATATAAAAAATATTTACATAATCAAATTACTTAAAACGATAAATACATGTATCTAATGGTATACATCCTATAATAAATAACAAGTGACATTTTATATAACAGATAAAAAATATTATTTGTTTAATTATATTGATGATGTATAATGGGAAGGGAGAAGATGCAGGAAGAGCAATAACGCTGACCTGAGCTTGGCCTTTGGCCTGGCCAGCTTGGTAACTTATGTTCTGAGAATTATTCATATTTGGTTTGCTTTTAAAATTGGTAATATTTAGTTTGGCTTGGTTTGATATACCGTTAGTTTAAGATGTTGTATTTATAGCTGGTGAAACTCATTCAGTGCTTGACACCTGTAAATATGTATAGGTTGAAAATGCTTGGGCAATAGTAAAGTATGATCTAACAGACCTCCAGACTAGGAGGAAGTTGCATCTTGCTACTAATTTCTTGTGTTGTTAACTCATGCTATATAAAAAGTTTTCTAAAGAAAATATTTTGGTTCACAATATTGTTTTATTTGGCATCTCATTCTTTTCGTTAGGGGAATTTATGGTTTGATAAAAAAATTGATTCAAATCAAATTCATATTTGTTTGAATTTAGTTTGGCTTAAAATTTAAATATGTCTCATTTGATTGTATTGACCAAAAATACTTTTTCATTAAAATTTTATTTTTATTATTAATGGACTTAGCCTTAAGCCTATTTCTTAAAAGAAGGTCATGAATTCAAAACCATTTATATATTCAAAGAAATAGCTATGAGATTTACTAACTAGAATTTTTAAATATTTCTTATAAACTTAAGTCACTTGATTACTTTTTTTCATAGTCCATAATAAAAGGGTAATAATAGATTATGAGTTTAAGAATGTTTTTTTTTTAAATTCTAGGAAAAAAACAAGAGAAGAGAAATGTACCGTAAGGTTGCTTTTTGTATTGCTTTAAGATCTGATCCCCTACAATTTTGCTAAAACTATTATTTTTATGCAACAAAGGTAATACATCAACCAATGAAAAGGCTCCACATAAGTCCTAAAGTTTCACGCCCAATAGCTGCTTGTCGTTAGTAGTGCCACCTAATATTCTTCTATACTTTGCAGGAGGTCGTACAAGCAATAATAGTATATCTGTTCTTTTTGTCCCGTGTGCCACGTCATCTGGACACGAGTCTTTTACTATCTTCCAGCCATAACTTCACTCTCGCTTATGGATAATGATCTTCTCATACCCCAAAAACGTACTGAATGAGCTCCCCTGAACATATCTCTTAGGATTGATCATTTTACTGAAATTGTTTTCTTGAGTATCTCTTGTTCATGCCATATGTACAGGTCATTTTCACCCATACAAACCTGCCCTCTGGCTCAATTCTTTATTTTTCATAAGATCCTACATGAAAGTACTTTTTTTAAATCAAAGATGAGACATCGGTCTCTATATTAAAAAAATTGGTCTACAACAAATGTATATGACCAGGCCCAAAAGTCACCCAGTCCAATTTCATACTATCTGCCGACAACAAATATAACAAAAAAAGACAAAGCAATTGGATTTATGACATTCTCGATGACTCTGCACCCTTCCTCTTCCTGTCTCCTATCTTTCCTCTTTGAGATACACGGCTTTTGTCCATGGCTTCTAGGTCTAATCTCACCTCTGTTACAGTGTGTGTCATCCCAGGTCGAGTTGGATACTGTGTACGTCGAGGTCCTGTTGTTGTGGTCATCCGATGGTTGTTCCAACCTGAGCACTGCCTTGTCTTTAGTGGTGGTATCTTCACTCTCATAGATGTCTTCTGCTGTTGTATATTCTGGATTTCCTTCCCTCCTGCTTGAAGGCTAAGTATTTTGGATCATCTTCTTTAGCTTGCTTATTTTTCCTTAACCTCTAGATCGATGGATTAAACCTCCTTAAGATTGATACCACCATCAGATCTACAGATGTAAGAAAAAACAAACAATTTAAGTTCTCAGCTTTTCTAACTTGTAGGCTCACTATAATTTTTGGAAAGGGTCAGAATTAGTACTCTTACCAGAATCCCATTTCAAAGTCCTAGATTAGTATCACATGAACACCCTAAAGCTCTCACTGGGTGCATGATACTTAACCCAAACGAAATTCCTTTAGACTTTGATTTAAGATAGATTCTTAAGACAACTGATTTGGCCTGTTAATCTGCTTTAAACACTGCTCTGGATACTGCACTTTTGTATTTTATAGTCCATTGTGTTATTCTGTTAATCTTCTCTTTAGATGTGTGTGCCAGATTTATCTAAATTTATGATTTTTCTGCCTTCTGTTAGTATGTCCTGAAATCGATTGAATTGAAAATTACCTGCAAAAGCAAAAACTAGGTTAGCAAAATAATAAGCAAGAGTATTTCTTTCCCGAGGGGAATGTCGTACTCTTGTTGTAGTAATCCTTCTCCTCAACCTATTAATGGTGTTGACCTCCATTGTCACACACCAAGGTACCTCCCATCTCCCTTCTAGAATATTTATCATCGAAAAGTTAGCTTCAAAAATAACATTAGATAATCCCTTTTCAATGTAGCAGACTGAACCTTCTCTTGTAGCTCTTGCTTTAACCATTAAATTATTAGAATCTACCATTTTCACTTCTTTAGCAACCAAAATATTCCCTTCCTGGTCTCTAATATAAAAGGTTGCAGAACTAGAACCCCAGTTTGGCTAGTTTTTGACACCTAGATCCCATTTGAATCTCACTTTAATCAATTTCAGGAATATATCGGTGATCTCCCATGTAATCTTACCCATTGTATAAGTTCCTCCATGTACAATGGTGCTTCTCTTTTTCCATAAGAACCAAAGAATTAACATCGGAACAACCTAGTATTCAATCATTAATCTAGTGTTACCTCTTTTAGACCACCACTTCTTCACAGATTGCTTGAGTTGCACAAGCGGACCTGTGACGCCTGCTGCGCTTATAAAATAGCTCCAAACAATACTTGCCACTTTGCCTTTTAGGAATAGATGCTCTATGGCTTCCACCTCAGGAATAGCATAACACCTGCATAATTGTGAGTTGTTTGGGTCCCATGAATGCAATGTTGCACCTACTAGAACCTTATCATGCCAAATCCTCCAGGCAAGAAAAGAAAATTTAAAAGGCAGTCCTTTCATCCATAACTACTTCAAATCTTCCTTGATGTCATCTTTTTGCCTCACCAGATTCCAAGCATTTTTGACACTAAACTTACCAGAGCTTGTTTTTGTCCACCAGGGTTTATCTGCTTGGTCATAAAGCTGAGCAGTACTCAAATTTTGCTTAGCATGTTTTATCATATAATCCGGAACATACTCTTTCATGCCTTTAAAATCCCAGCCTTCTAATGTCAGGAATTCTCCAATATCTCTCAAAGGGTGGCATGTATGTGCCTTTGACTGGTGCAAATAAAGAAGCCTCAATTGTCCAGTTATCATACCAGATTGATGAAGTGCCACCCTTTGATTCCAACCACAATGATTGTTCTATGATCTCTCTATTTGTAACATGTGTTTCCAAATCTGGGAGCCCCCTTTCCATTTAACTAGTGTAGAAATTCATTTTTTACAATATTTATTCCATAAGAAATTAGACCACAAGCTATTATGTGTCCTAAACCTCCACCATGTTTTAGCATACATGGCCAATGACACATAGCCATAGATCTAAAACTCAATCCTCCTTCCTGTTTAGAGAGACAGAATTTGGCCCATGTAGCCCAATGTTTACTCCTACCTAATTCCTTGTTACTCCAAAGGAATTTTGCCAAAATTCTATGAATCTCCTTTATCACACAACTTGGAGGGTTTATAGCAGATAGAGTATATACAGGAATACTCTGAAGTACACTATTAATGAGAACTTCTTTACCTCCATAGAACAACATCTTTTCTTTTCAGGCTTGAAGCTTTCCTCTTATTTTGTCTAGTAATTCTGGGTAGTGCTCCTTTCTCTTCCTTTTATATTGATTGGACAACCTAAATATTTCAAAGGGAAATTGCCTCTCTTTATCCCTACTGTTCTACTTGCTGGGATATCTCTGCTGCCACCTTGTGGTGAGATAAAAGAAGCTCTTCTCTTTGTTAACTTTCTGTCTTGATTGCTGCTCATATTCCTTCAGAGTATTCATAATCTTCTCCAATGAGTCTACATGGGATGAGGCAAATATAATGGTATCATCAACATAACAGAGATTATTTATATCAGAACTCCACTTTGGCATCCCATATCCGACATACTGATTATCCTCAAATAAAGAGTTAAGAGCTTTAGTGAGAGCCTCTAAAGAGATAATGAACAGAGTGGGAGAGATTAGAACTTTCTTTCTTAGAACTTTCATCAAGAAGAACCACGATACCTTATCATATGCTTTGGTCTTGTCCAGATTTATGACCACATTCACTGGCTTCCCTCTTTTATTAATATCTGTTATCATCTCCTGTGTTAGAATTACATTTTCACTAATACTCTTTTTTGTTTACAAATCCAGATTGATTTGAGGATATCAATTTTAGCAAAATGCCTTCCAGCCCATCATGAACAATTCCAGACAGAATTTTATTCATAAAATTGCTCAGGCTAATAGGCCTCATGTCAGTGAACGCTTGAATATTATCCTTCTCAGGGATAAGCACCAAGTTGGTATGGGTAATAGACTTTGAAAGGGTACAACATAATAGAAGTCCTTCACCATTCTAATAATATCAAGACCAACTATTTCCCAACAAGAGTGAAAAAAATCGAACAGTGAGACCATCAGGACCACTAGTACTATCACCATTCAAGTTGAAAAACTATTTGTTTCACCTCTTCACCAATAGGACTGACACCCAGAGCTTCATTCTCTTTATCAGTAATCAGATTAGGAATATGTGATAGTAGAGAGAAGCTAGTAGCATCCCTGTCCTGCTCAAACTATTTCTGAAAATGATGAACTGCCTCCTCTGCAATTCTGCCTTCTTCCTCTAACCACTCACCCTATGAGTTTTGAATTCTACTCACTTTCAGTTTTGCCTTCTACCCTTTACCAGACTGTGAAAAAAATTTGTATTTCTATCACCATTTTCAAACCACTCATATCCTGCTTTTTGTTGTCAGAACGTTTCTTCAAACTTTAAATACTTGTTATACTCCGCTTTTGTTCTCTACATTACAGCTTTATTCTTGGTATAAGGCTGCTCTTTAAATAATTTTTCCTTTATTCTCTCAATTTCCTCCCTGATGATAAATTGCTGAAAAATGTCCCCAAAGGTCTGCCTACTCCAACTAGATAGAGTAGATTTAACTTTCTTGATTTTTACCTTAAAATCCTAAAAGGGGTTTAAAGTACAATTAATATCCAATTTTGTCTCACCACTTCTTTAAAGAATGGGTATGCTATCCAAAAATTAAGAAACCTGAATGGTTTCTTATAACATATTGACCTGTTTTCACAAGTGAGTAACATGAGAGCATGATTAGATCCTTTTCTTAGAAGGTGATCCACCTCTACATGAGAGAAACCATTAAACATTTCAGAATTGATTAAAATCCTATTCAATCTTTCAAAAATGCAATCACTGCCTGCTCTTTCATTCCACCAAGTAAATAGACTCCCCTTGTATTACACTTTTGTTAAATCACACGATTTAATTCAAGTTTTAAAGTCTTCTATATCTGCATCAACCACCAGAAGGCCCCCTATATTCTCCTCACCTCTATACACAACATTAAAATCAGCCCGTATGATCCATGATTCATTCATTACATTTTCTAATGAATATATGCCTTCCCATAGTTCCAATATCTGATAGGTGTCACATTTGGCATACACAATCGTAACATGCAAACTTCTATTCATTGCTTGATCATGTAGAAAAATAGTCATCAGTTGATCTGAGTTACTTATCACAGTCACATCAAAATCATGACTCATAAATAGTCATATCTTCTCATTATAATCATGCTGACCCATAGGCATTTTAAGGCTCCTGCTATATCTGCTGATATGTCTAATATGCTCAAAAGGTTTCAATAAAGCCACAAAAGCGAACTTGATATTTGTGCAACATTTGCACTCTTTGAAAAGCTTTCTGTGGCTTAACTGACCGAATATTCCACATAAGAGCCTTGATCATCATCTTGAATATTGTGAGAACAGCTTCCTCTTTGGTTGCACTCTGATAATCTGATTTGCATTTTTATTGGCCTGCTTCTTTCCCTGCTTTGTTGTCTTTCTTGTTTTATTGCCACCTGTAGGTACCTCCGCTTTCTCCCGATCCTGCTCCTCTTGCCTTTCTGTTAGATTAGTGTCAGCTACTTTCTCCACCTTTGTCTTGCCTGGGTTTACTTCATCAATTTTATGGGTAATAATGTTATGTAAAGTTGAGTTTGGGGACTCTGTATACATCAACAAATTGGATTCATATGTTTTCATTATAATAGGCACTACAATTATTGCCATGTTGTTATTACAACCATCATCTTGCTTCTACACTAGTTTATCGTTGTCGCCCCTTTGCTGGATCTAATAGTGCTCCATTACTGAGCATTTTTCTCCAATTTCTTCATCTGCTTTATCATTGTTTTGATCCCCCTTTTGGCTTTGTGCTTCGTTATTATCCATCTTATTTCTCACTGTTACTATCTCCCTGCTCTCTGCTGGAACTTCTTCTTCTCTTTGTGGTGAAATAAGCACCCCTAGAGACTGTAAAGTTGCTGTCTATTTATTATTGGGCACCTCTACTGTCTTTTGATTTGCAGCAGCTATAATTATTAGCTCCTTATTTGCTGAAGCTTTCTCTGAATGTCTGTCTATATCTATCTCCTTTTGTTGTTTACCTTTCCCTAACTGTTGATTATGTTCATTAATTATTGCCCCTTCCTCATTGTTTATGACTTCAAATTTATTATTGATGGGAATCTCTCCATTGCCACCAGTTAAGGCTTGGGAAGCCCTTCCATCTTTAACAATCTTCCATTTCCCTGGGTCCCCCACCACTCTTTCATTAGACAGGATTGCTTTGCCTTTCTGCATTTGTTGGTATCTAATAACTTCCTTCCCCTTATCATTATCCTTACTATCACCTTGCCCTCTTTCCTCTGCTTTTCTTTCATTGCCATTTAATATTTGCTGCTCTGGAAGCAATACCCTGCACTCTATCTCATTGTGCCCCTATAATTTATATTCCTTACAATATTTAGGAATATAATCATATCTGATGTGAACTGCTACAAATTGACTATCACCTGTTTTCTCATTTTCTATATCCATAATCACTTTTTTGGTAGGTCTAATCAGAGATACACCAGGACTCTCACTCTCGCACAGCTTGGACGAGTCTTGTTAAATGTCACCTGGTCTAGTTGCAAAGGGGTTCCCACTGCTGAAGCGAGAGAGAAAAGGGATTGCTTCTCAAATAAGGTTGGAAGCAGATTCAGGAATGATATCCAAGCCATGGATTTGGATGTTTCTTCCTCCACCCTAACCTTTGAATCATATATTAAAGTTCTCATTTAATATGAGTATCCTCCATTGCAGTACTCCTTTTGATATGATGTTGATAAAACCTTCATAGATGATAGACGAATAAGAATATGCATATCTCGTAGTAGGCTAATTGGGCACTCCCCCTTGATTCCTCATTATACTGGAATTGATTTTCTCAAAACCTCTAACTCTAGCGAACCATACGAAAATTTACCAATAACGGCAAACTCTAGATTATGCTTGACGTTCATTTGGTCCACACTTCTGCCTCTATCCATTTGATTCTTGGGACTCCTCAAAACCATTGAACTGGTTTCCTTGGTATAGACTCAGTATTTGAGTTTTGTCCATTCACTGGTCTAATCATATCCGCATAAGAAATTTTGCTAGTGGGATTGTTATTGTCATCTCTCTTCTCACTTACTTCGCTATTTCGTGTAGAAATCAAGCCAGTCACTGGCCGTGACTGGTTTCCGGCCACCGTGGTCATTACTTAGGTTTGGCGGCGTAAACTTACGTGAAAGTACTTAATTTTGTCGTTTGCTTTATTTTTTGATCCATTCATATATATGCACTCACCGCTTCAACATGAAATGAATGAATATATATTCAAATCTTTCGGTATAAAAATATTTAAATTGACCTCTTAATATTTGACTATGGCTTACTAACCGATAAGAGTTCAAGGATGAAAAATGAGATTTTCTCCTAATGGCACGACAAGGTAATTTTTGACCATGTTAAATTTCATACAAGGTGCCCTGAAGATATTATTCTTTCAGTTTTCTTTATATTAAGTCCTATGGACACAAACCATAATGCGATAAAGTAAATCAAGCCGGGAGATTAAAAAAAAATCAAGCGTTATTAGTATTAAATAAAATCAAGAAGTTAGCTATTGTCATAACATTATTGCACTGACACAACTTCCTCCTCCTCCTTCATATCAGAAACATAAAAATCTTATAATACTCAATCCTAAGTAACTAATTCAAAATTCAAAAAATAAAATAAAAAAGGGTAGAATTGAGAGCCTAAATGTTGAACAAAGATGTCCATGCATGACGCGAGATGCATATTTTTCATTTGTTCATGCCAGTAGCATTTTTAACTGCATCTGCTGCCCCTTGTGCTGTGGCCTTCATTTGTTGTCCCGCCTATAAAAATAACATCAAGACACGAATATTATACGATATTGGTGTATATAAATTATATTCGACCCAGCAAGATGAGTTAATATAAGTAATTAAATTAGAGAGAAGTGAGAGTTTAATTATTTGTTTAATGTGTAAAACAACAAATAATTAATGAAAAATGTCAAAAAACCTCCTGCATTGTTTCCTTTGCGGACTGTGCAGCATTGCCAGCCCTTTCCATCATCTGATTGCCCTTTTCCTGATGGATAGATAATAAGCTCTTTAAGTTTTACGCAATGACAATATAAAAAATATTTACATAATCAAATTACTTAAAACGATAAATACATGTATCTAATGGTATACATCCTATAATAAATAACAAGTGACATTTTATATAGCCGATAAAAAATATTAATTTATTTAATTATATTGATGATGTATAATGGGAAGGGAGAAGATGCAGGAAGAGCAATAACGCTGACCTGAGCTTGGCCTTTGGCCTGGCCAGCTTGGTAACTTATGTTCTGAGAATTATTCATATTTGGTTTGCTTTTAAAATTGGTAATATTTAGTTTGGCTTGGTTTGATATACCGTTAGTTTAAGATGTTGTATTTATAGCTGGTGAAACTCATTCAGTGCTTGACACCTGTAAATATGTATAGGTTGAAAATGCTTGGGCAATAGTAAAGTATGATCTAACAGACCTCCAGACTAGGAGGAAGTTGCATCTTGCTACTAATTTCTTGTGTTGTTAACTCATGCTATATAAAAAGTTTTCTAAAGAAAATATTTTGGTTCACAATATTGTTTTATTTGGCATCTCATTCTTTTCGTTAGGGGAATTTATGGTTTGATAAAAAAATTGATTCAAATCAAATTCATATTTGTTTGAATTTAGTTTGGCTTAAAATTTAAATATGTCTCATTTGATTGTATTGACCAAAAATACTTTTTCATTAAATTTTATTTTTATTATTAATGGACTTAGCCTTAAGCCTATTTCTTAAAAGAAGGTCATGAATTCAAAACCATTTATATATTTAAAGAAATAGCTATGAGATTTGGTAACTAGAATTTTTAAATATTTCTTATAAACTTAAGTCACTTGATTACTTTTCTTCATAGTCCATAATAAAAGGGTAATAATAGATTATGAGTTTAAGAATGTTTTTTTAAAAATTCTAGGAAAAAAACAAGAAAAGAGAAATGTGTCGTTAGGTTGCTTTTTGTATCGCTTTAAGATCTGATCCCCTACAACTTTGCTAAAACTATTATTTTTATGCAACAAAGGTAATACATCAACCAATGAAAAGGCTCCACATAAGTCCTAAAGTGTCACGCCCAATAGCTGCTTGTCGTTAGTAGTGTCACCTAATAGTCTTCTATATTTTGCAGGAGATCGTACAAGCAATAATAGTATATCTGATCTTTTTGTCCCGTGTGCCACGTCATCTGGACACGAGTCTTTTACTATCTTCCAGCCATAACTTCACTCTCGTTTATGGATAATGATCTTCTCATACCCCAGAAACGTACTGAATTGAGCTCCCCTGAACATATCTCTTAGGATTGATCATTTTACTGAACTAGTTTTCTTGAGTATCTTTTGTTCATGCCATATGTACAGGTCATTTTCACCCATACAAACCTGCCCTCTGGCTCAATTCTTTATTTTTCATGAGATCCTACATGAAAGTACTTTTTTTAAATCAAAGATAAGACATCGGTCTCTATATTTAAAAAATTGGTCTGCAACAAATATATATGACCAGGCCCAAAAGTCACCCAGTCCAATTTCATACTATCTGCCGACAACAAATAAAACAAAAAAAGACAAAGCAATTGGATTTACGACATTCTCGATGACTCTGCACCCTTCCTCTTCCTGTCTCCTATCTTTCCTCTTCGAGATAAACGCTTTTGTCCATGGCTTCTAGGTCTAATCTCACCTCTGTTACAGTGTGTGTCATCCCAGGTCGAGTTGGATACTGTGTATGTCGAGGTCCTGTTGTTGTGGTCATCCGATGGTTGTTCCAACCTGAGCACTGCCTTGTCTTTAGTGGTGGTATCTTCACTCTCATAGATGTCTTCTGCTGTTGTATATTCTGGATTTCCTTCCCTCCTGCTTGAAGGCTAAGTATTTTGGCTCATCTTCATTAGCTTGCTTATTTTTCCTTAACCTCTAGATCGATGGATTAAACCCCCTTAAGATTGATACCACCATTAGATCTACAGATGTAAGAAAAAACAAACAATTTAAGTTCTCAGCTTTTCTAACTTGTAGGCTCACTATAATTTTTGGAAAGGGTCAGAATTAGTACTCTTACCAGAATCCCATTTCAAAGTCCTAGATTAGTATCACATAAACACCCTAAAGCTCTCACTGGGTGCATGATACTTAACCCAAACGAAATTCCTTTAGACTTTGGTTTAAGATAGATTCTTAAGACAACTGATTTGGCCTAATAATCTGCTTTAAACACTGCTCTGGATACTGTACTTTTGTATTTTATAGTCCATTGTGTTATTCTGTTAATCTTCTCTTTAGATGTGTGTGCCAGATTTATCTAAATTTATGATTTTTCTGCCTTCTGTTAGTATGTCCTGAAATCGATTGAATTGAAAATTACCTGCAAAAGCAAAAACTAGGTTAGCAAAATAATAAGCAAGAGTATTTCTTTCCCGAAGGGAATGTCGTACTCTTGTTGTAGTAATCCTTCTCCTCAACCTATTAATGGTGTTGACCTCCATTGTCACACACCAAGGTACCTCCCATCTCCCTTCTAGAATATTTATCATCGAAAAATTAGCTTCAAAAATAACATTAGATAATCCCTTTTCAATGTAGTAGACTGAACCTTCTCTTGTAGCTCTTGCTTTAACCACTAAATTATTAGAATCTACCATTTTCACTCCTTTCGCAACCAAAATATTCCTTTCCTGGTCTCTAATATAAAAGGTTGCAGAACTAGACCCCCAATTTGGCTAGTTTTTGACACCTAGATCCCATTTGAATCTCACTTTAATCAATTTCAGGAATATATCAGTGATCTCCCATGTAATCTTACTCATTGTATAAGTTCCTCCATGTAGAATGGTGCTTCTCTTTTTCCATAAGAACCAAAGAATTAACATCAGAACAACCTAGTATACAACCATTAATCTAGTGTTACCTCTTTTAGACCACCACTTCTTCACAGATTGCTTGAGTTGCACAAGCGGACCTGTGACGCCTGCTGCGCTTATAAAATAGCTCCAAACAGTACTTGCCACTTTGCCTTTTAGGAATAGATGCTCTATAGCTTCCACCTAAGGAATAGCATAACACCTGCATAATTGTGAGTTGTTTGGGTCCCATGAATGCAATGTTGCACCTACTGGAACCTTATCATGCCAAATCCTCCACGCAAGAAAAGAAAATTTAAAAGGCAGTCCTTTTATCCATAACTACTTCAAATCTTCCTTGATGTCATCTTTTTGCCTCACCAGATTCCAAGCATTTTTGACACTAAACTTACCAGAGCTTGTTTTTGTCCACCAGGGTTTATCTGCTTGGTCACAAAGCTGAGCAGTACTCAAATTTTGCTTAGCATGTTTTATCATATAATCCGGAATATACTCTTTCATGCCTTTAAAATCCCAGCCTTCTAATGTCAGGAATTCTCCAATATCTCTCAAAGGGTGGCATGTATGTGCCTTTGACTGGTGCAAATAAAGAAGCCTCAATTGTCCAGTTATCATACCAGATTGATGAAGTGCCACCCTTTGATTCCAACCACAATGATTGTTCTATGATCTCTCTATTTGTAACATGTGTTTCCAAATCTGGGAGCCCCCTTTCCATTTAACTAGTGTAGAAATTCATTTTTTACAATATTTATTCCATAAGAAATTAGACCACAAGCTATTATGTGTCCTAAACCTCCACCATGTTTTAGCATACATGGCCAATGACACATAGCCATAGATCTAAAACTCAATCCTCCTTCCTGTTTAGAGAGACAGAATTTGGCCCATGTAGCCCAATGTTTACTCCTACCTAATTCCTTGTTACTCCAAAGGAATTTTGCCAAAATTCTATGAATCTCCTTTATCACACAACTTGGAGGGTTTATAGCAGATAGAGTATATACAGGAATACTCTGAAGTACACTATTAATGAGAACTTCTTTACCTCCATAGAACAACATCTTTTCTTTTCAGGCTTGAAGCTTTCCTCTTATTTTGTCCAGTAATTCTGGGTAGTGCTCCTTTCTCTTCCTTTTATATTGATTGGACAACCTAAATATTTCAAAGGGAAATTGCCTCTCTTTATCCCTACTGTTCTACTTGCTGGGATATCTCTACTGCCACCTTGTGGTGAGATAAAAGAAGCTCTTCTCTTTGTTAACTTTCTGTCTTGATTGCTGCTCATATTCCTTCAGAGTATTCATAATCTTCTCCAATGAGTCTACATGGGATGAGGCAAATATAATGGTATCATCAACATAACAGAGATTATTTATATCAGAACTCCACTTTGGCATCCCATATCCGACATACTGATTATCCTCAAATAAAGAGTTAAGAGCTTTAGTGAGAGCCTCTAAAGAGATAATGAACAGAGTGGGAGAGATTAGAACTTTCTTTCTTAGAACTTTCATCAAGAAGAACCATGATACCTTATCATATGCTTTGGTCATGTCCAGATTTATGACCACATTCACTGGTTTCCCTCTTTTATTAATATATGTTATCATCTCCTGTGTTAGAATTACATTTTCACTAATACTCTTTTTTGTTTACAAATCCAGATTGATTTGAGGATATCAATTTTAGCAAAATGCCTTCCAGCCCATCATGAACAATTCCAGACAGAATTTTATTCATAAAATTGCTCAGGCTAATAGGCCTCATGTCAGTGAACGCTTGAATATTATCCTTCTCAGGGATAAGCACCAAGTTGGTATGGGTAATAGACTTTGAAAGGGTACAACAGAATAGAAGTCCTTCACCATTCTAATAATATCAAGACCAACTATTTCCCAACAAGAGTGAAAAAAATCGAACAGTGAGACCATCAGGACCACTAGTACTATCACCATTCAAGTTGAAAAACTATCTGTTTCACCTCTTCACCACTAGGACTGACACCCAGAGCTTCATTCTCTTTATCAGTAATCAGATTAGGAATATGTGATAGTAGAGAGAAGCTAGTAGCATCCCTGTCCTGCTCAAACTATTTCTGAAAATGATGAACTGCCTCCTCTGCAATTCTGCCTTCTTCCTCTAACCACTCACCCTATGAGTTTTGAATTCTACTCACTTTCAGTTTTGCTTTCTACCCTTTACCAGACTGTGAAAAAAATTTGTATTTCTATCACCATTTTCAAACCACTCATATCCTGCATTTTGTTGCCAGAAAGTTCCTTCAAACTTTAAATACTTGTTATACTCCGCTTTTGTTCTCTACATTACAGCTTTATTCTTGGTAGAAGGCTGCTCTTTAAATAATTTTTCCTTTATTCTCTCAATTTCCTCCCTGATGATAAATTGCTGAAAAATGTCCCCAAAGGTCTCCCTACTCCAACTAGATAGAGTTGATTTAACTTTCTTGATCTTTACCTTAAAATCCTAAAAGGGGTTTAAAGTACAATTAATATCCAATTTTGTCTCACCACTTCTTTAAAGAATGGGTATGCTATCCAAAAATTAAGAAACCTGGATGGTTTCTTATAACATATTGACCTGTTTTCACAAGTGAGTAACATGAGAGCATGATTAGATCCTTTTCTTAGAAGGTGATCCACCTCTACATGAGAGAAACCATTAAACATTTCAGAATTGATTAAAATCCTATTCAATCTTTCAAAAATGCAATCACTGCCTGCTCTTTCATTCCACCAAGTAAATAGACTCCCCTTGTATTACACTTTTGTTAAATCACACGATTTAATTCAAGTTTTAAAGTCTTCTATATCTGCATCAACCACCAGAAGGCCCCCTATCTTCTCCTCACCTCTATACACAACATTAAAATCAGCCCGTATGATCCATGATTCATTCATTACATTTTCTAATGAATATATGCCTTCCCATAGTTCCAATATCTGATAGGTGTCACATTTGGCATACACAATCGTAACATGCAAACTTCTATTCATTGCTTGATCATGTAGAAAAATAGTCATCAGTTGATCTGAGTTACTTATCACAGTCACATCAAAATCATGACTCATAAATAGTCATATCTTCTCATTATAATCATGCTGACCCATAGGCATTTTAAGGCTCCTGCTATATCTGCTGATATGTCTAATATGCTCAAAAGGTTTCAATAAAGCCACAAAAGCGAACTTGATATTTGTGCAACATTTGCACTCTTTGAAAAGCTTTCTGTGGCTTAACTGACCGAATATTCCACATAAGAGCCTTGATCATCATCTTGAATATTGTGAGAACAGCTTCCTCTTTGGTTGCACTCTGATAATCTGATTTGCATTTTTATTGGCCTGCTTCTTTCCCTGCTTTGTTGTCTTTCTTGTTTTATTGCCACCTGTAGGTACCTCCGCTTTCTCCCGATCCTGCTCCTCTTGCCTTTCTGTTAGATTAGTGTCAGCTACTTTCTCCACCTTTGTCTTGCCTGGGTTTACTTCATCAATTTTATGGGTAATAATGTTATGTAAAGTTGAGTTTGGGGACTCTGTATACATCAACAAATTGGATTCATATGTTTTCATTATAATAGGCACTACAATTATTGTCATGTTGTTATTACAACCATCATCTTGCTTCTACACTAGTTTATCGTTGTCGCCCCTTTGCTGGATCTAATAGTGCTCCATTACTGAGCATTTTTCTCCAATTTCTTCATCTGCTTTATCATTGCTTTGATCCCCCTTTTGGCTTTGTGCTTCGTTATTCTCCATCTTATTTCTCACTGTTACTATCTCCCTGCTCTCTGCTGGAACTTCTTCTTCTCTTTGTGGTGAAATAAGCACCCCTAGAGACTGTAAAGTTGCTGTCTATTTATTATTGGGCACCTCTACTGTCTTTTGATTTGCAGCAGCTATAATTATTAGCTCCTTATTTGCTGAAGCTTTCTCTGAATGTCTGTCTATATCTATCTCCTTTTGTTGTTTACCTTTCCCTAACTGTTGATTATGTTCATTAATTATTGCCTCTTCCTCATTGTTTATGACTTCAAATTTATTATTGATGGGAATCTCTCCATTGCCACCAGTTAAGGCTTGGGAAGCCCTTCCATCTTTAACAATCTTCCATTTCCCTGGGTCCCCCACCACTCTTTCATTAGACAGGATTGCTTTGCCTTTCTGCATTTGTTGGTATCTAATAACTTCCTTCCCCTTATCATTATCCTTACTATCACCTTGCCCTCTTTCCTCTGCTTTTCTTTCATTGCCATTTAATATTTGCTGCTCTGGAAGCAATACCTTGCACTCTATCTCATTGTGCCCCTATAATTTATATTCCTTACAATATTTAGGAATATAATCATATCTGATGTGAACTGCTACAAATTGACTATCACCTGTTTTCTCATTTTCTATATCCATAATCACTTTTTTGGTAGGTCTAATCAGAGATACACCAGGACTCTCACTCTCGCACAGCTTGGACGAGTCTTGTTAAATGTCACCTGGTCTAGTTGCAAAGGGGTTCCCACTGCTGAAGCGAGAGAGAAAAGGGATTCCTTCTCAAATAAGGTTGGAAGCAGATTCAGGAATGATATCCAAGCCATGGATTTGGATGTTTCTTCCTCCACCCTAACCTTTGAATCATATATTAAAGTTCTCATTTAATATGAGTATCATCCATTGCAGTACTCCTTTTGATATGATGTTGATAAAACCTCCATAGATGATAGACGAATAAGAATATGCATATCTCGTAGTAGGCTAATTGGGCACTCCCCCTTGATTCCTCATTATACTGGAATTGATTTTCTCAAAACCTCTAACTCTAGCGAACCATACGAAAATTTACCAATAACGGCAAACTCTAGATTATGCTTGACGTTCATTTGGTCCACACTTCTGCCTCTATCCATTTGATTCTTGGGACTCCTCAAAACCATTGAACTGGTTTCCTTGGTATAGACTCAGTATTTGAGTTTTGTCCATTCACTGGTCTAATCATATCCGCATAAGAAATTTTGCTAGTGGGATTTTTATTGTCATCTCTCTTCTCACTTACTTCGCTATTTCGTGTAGAAATCAAGCCAGTCACTGGCCGTGACTGGTTTCCGGCCACCGTGGTCATTACTTAGGTTTGGCGGCGTAAACTTACGTGAAAGTACTTAATTTTGTCGTTTGCTTTATTTTTTGATCCATTCATATATATGCACTCACCGCTTCAACATGAAATGAATGAATATATATTCAAATCTTTCGGTATAAAAATATTTAAATTGACCTCTTAATATTTGACTATGGCTTACTAACCGATAGGAGTTCAAGGATGAAAAATGAGATTTTCTCCTAATGGCACGACAAGGTAATTTTTGACCATGTTAAATTTTATACAAGGTGCCCTGAAGATATTATTCTTTCAGTTTTCTTTATATTAAGTCCTATGGACACAAACATAATGCGATAAAGTAAATCAAGCCGGGAGATTAAAAAAAAATCAAGCGTTATTAGTATTAAATAAAATCAAGAAGTTAGCTATTGTCATAACATTATTGCACTGACACAACTTCCTCCTCCTCCTTCATATCAGAAACATAAAAATCTTATAATACTCAAACCTAAGTAACTAATTCAAAATTCAAAAAATAAAATAAAAAAGGGTAGAATTGAGAGCCTAAATGTTGAACAAAGATGTCCATGCATGACGCGAGATGCATATTTTTCATTTGTTCATGCCAGTAGCATTTTTAACTGCATCTGCTGCCCCTTGTGCTGTGGCCTTCATTTGTTGTCCCGCCTATAAAAATAACATCAAGACACGAATATTATACGATATTGGTGTATATAAATTAAATTCGACCCAGCAAGATGAGTTAATATAAGTAATTAAATTAGAGAGAAGTGAGAGTTTAATTATTTGTTTAATGTGTAAAACAACAAATAATTAATGAAAAATGTCAAAAAACCTCCTGCATTGTTTCCTTTGCAGACTGTGCAGCATTGCCAGCCCTTTCCATCATCTGGTTGCCTTTTTCCTGATGGATAGATAATAAGCTATTTAAGTTTTATGCACTGATAATATAAAAAATATTTACATAATCAAATTACTTAAAACGATAAATACATGTATCTAATGGTATACATCCTATAATAAATAACAAGTGACATTTTATATAACCGATAAAAAATATTATTTGTTAAGAAATTTATTACATTAATGGTGTATATAATGGGAAAGGAGAAGGTGCAGGAAGAGCAATAATACTGACCTGAGCTTGGCCTTTGGCCTGGCCAGCTTGGTAACTTATGTTTTGAGAATTATCCATATTTGGTTTGCTTTTGAAATTGACAATATTTGGTTGCTTGAGATGTTGTAATTATAGCTGGCGAAACCCATTAAGTTTTTGACACCTGTAAATTTGTATGGGTTGAAAATGCTTGGGCCATATTAGAGTATGATTCAACGACCCTTAAGACTAGGTGGAAGTTGCATTTTGCTAACTAATTTCTTATGTTGTAAACTAATGCCTTATAAAAAGTTTTCTGAAGAAGATTATTTTGGTTTACAATGTTGTTTTATTTGGCATCTTATTCTTTTGGTCAGGGGAGTTTATGATTTGGTAAATAAAAAAAAATTATCCAAATCAAATTCTTATTTGTTTGAATTTACTTTGGTTTAAAATTTTAAGAAAATTAATGATGTTTAGTTTGATTGTATTGATTAAAATAGATCGAATAAAAAATCAAATCAAATCAATAAATTATATGCATAATTAACATATAAATTGATTTTTAGTTTTAAATAAGTCAGATATTTTTTATTAAAATTTTATTTTTATTATTATGGACTTAGCCTTAAGCCTATTTCTTAAAAGAAAGCCATGAAGGCAAATCCATTTATATATTCAAGGAATAGCTATGAGATTTTACATAGCTAGGTAGAACTTTTAAATATTTCTTATAAACTTAATTCACTTGATTAAACTTAAAGATTTTAAGATATTTCTTTTTATAATCCAAAAAAATTGTGGTCACCACAATAAAAGCGTATTAATTAAAAATTCTTCTTTGGGGGGAGGGGGTAGCATTAAGTTGCTTAAAATCTAAAAATTCAAACCAAACCAATAACAATCAAATGGATAAATGTGCATTATATTTTATTTGATTTGATTTTAATAATTATAAATTTAACTAGATTAATTATGATTTTAATTTTAACCAAAAATCGATTCAAATAAAATCATGAACGCCCTATTTTGGTTGCCAAATTTTCTTGGTGCAGGACATTTATCCGAATCTCAATAAAATATGCTTGTTTGTTTTTCCCTACATGATTTCTAATATTATTATTTCTCTCGTACTTATTTATGTGAGTTAGTTTATTTTAAAATAAATAAATAAATAAATAAATATATTTATATATATATATATATTAGATAATTTAATTTTAAATCTTTTATTTTATTTTTAATGAAAAGTTTTTAAAGCCATACAAATATTATGAAAAATTTAAGAACATAATTATATTTAAAAAAATTAGACTATGTATTGGGTCAAACTACATAATATAAATTAAAATATTAGAGTATTAACTTTAGTATATATTTTTTTTAAAAATATTGAGAACTATATATATATATATATATGAAATATGCATAATCGGTGTATTTATTTTGTATGTTTTAATTAGCATCCGTAATTTATTTCGACGGACGGGCCAAAATGAAAAAAAATCCTTTTAAATAAGATGAAGCCTTTTAGAAAAAGAAAAAGTACATTAAATAGATCAAAAACTAAACTAATTATATCAAAATAGATTATTTTATACTAATTACCCGTAATACTCAATCGGATCACAATAATTACAATTTGTGTTCTATTATGAATTTGAAGATTTTTCGCACATAAGATATCATGGTGTTATATGAATATATTGTGATGGTATCATGATATATACCATGTCAGTATATGAATATATTATGATAATATCATAAAATATATCATGTAAGTATATGAATATACTATGATGGTATCATGCATGATTAAGGAGTTTATCCCTAAGGGCTGCTCATTCCTCAGTGATACCATGATAGTATATGAATATACTATGATGATATCATAAAGGATTGAGGAACTTTGCGCGCTCTACTATTGGAAAATCTGCTGGACTGTTCATCCTTTGTAATAACCCGTCTGATCGTTATAGCACCCTGACGACCTAAGCGTGGGAAAAATTAAAATTTTTGCAAGTTAAGTCTCTGGATTTAAAGGATTATGTGACAAACAATTTTGAATGGGCTAAGTTAAAATCAGGTGGACCCAGATGTAGGGCCGCCACGACGAACTGTTTTCGCTATAATGGGACCGCTACAGCGGGTGGCATGAACCAAAAATCCATAATTCTGTCCAGGTTGGGATTTAAAAACCTATTTTCATAAGGGTTGGTGAATAAAAATGCCCAGAAACAAAAATTAGGATTTTCAATAAGGAGAGAAATAAGGAGATTAGAGGAGGCAAAATTTTACCCTTCACCACGATACTTTTTCAACAAGAACTCGAAACTTGAGGCGAGCACACAGTTGGGGAACTTCTCGACGATAGCTTGCGCCCAGGTAGGCTATGGCTTACCTATATGTTAGACTTTGGTTAGCAAATCTTATATGTGCATATGCTTGATATGCCGTTGATGAGTAGGGAGAATCTCCACGTTAATCACTATTAGATAGACTATAATCAGCAAGTATCTATGATACGAATTTAATCAGAAGAAAATAGAAAAAAGGTGATGAAATCACCATAATATGAAATTTCATGGGTACGAAGAGTCTTGAACCTAGACCGTCAGAGATTTCTATCTTAGTTGGGAAACCGTAAAGGCTATCTCTAAGGTATGCCCCGAATAAGGGACCGGAGTATGGTCATGGGCATGGGTACCGGGTAGTTCATGCGTTCGCATGAGTTAATAGAATAATGATTTTTCATTTATATGTTTATGGGTTATGATTGTATGGTTCGTGTTGAATTGATTATCGTTACTTGAGGAAGAAGGGTAAATTGACAATAGGAATTGATTGATGAAGTCTATGCATAATAGATGAGTTGATTGCAAAGAATCATTACGAAAGGAAGCTAAGTGGAAAGCTGGGTCGAAGTACTATCAGAGCAGTACTGCTGCAGCAGTGCTGCAGTTGCTGCAGCGAGACCGCAATGACGGCATGATGTTGTTGCAGTGAAGCTCAATCTCGCGAGCAGGCCAGTTTGCACCTCATATCATTGAATTTTGGGCATGGGGGATATAATGAACAATTGATAATGAATGGCCCTGGTCCATGATTGTGTTATAACTTGTAATGCGTAATTTTTATTGTGTATGTGACTTGTTAATAAATTAAATGGTGATATACTATTCCAGAAATAATAGGTGTAATCCGTGATAACCAAGTGAGTAAATGAAGTGGCATGTGAAATGAAAAGTGAGTCATCTGCATGTTGGGAACGAAGGGCTCGTGTTCGAGGTAAGTATCCGGATGAGCAGGTCAATATGATCAAGCATGTGACTGAATACTTGGATATGAGTGACTCATGTCCGAGGTGAGCATTCGGGCGAGCAGTATGAACGGGTACACAAACAGGTATGACTAAATGTTCATACGGTTGGGTGTAGGGGTATGAATATACAGACATGTATGAAGAGAGGTTCATATGGCTGCGTGTATAGTACATGGATTTCTAAAGTTCCCTGTAGGTCATGATTGTAAAGGCAAACATAAACCCTCTAGCATGTGTATACAGTAATTTGACGGAGGCATGTGCCCGGTATATCACTGATGGTATGATTGTGAGATAGAGATTTAGATTTTATGCAGGTATGGTATGATATACATACGGATGTGATGACAAAGATGTATAGATATACAAGTGTGATATGAAATATACCGACATGATTCATGCATGATGTGAGAGACACAGTTGGGAGGTAATACATGATGATATGATATAGGTATGGTACTACATGACATGAATATGGTGTAGAGACATAGTGTGAAATTCGGGAGAGACAAGTATGTACATGTACTTTAATTGTGGAGGACTTAACTCCATCGATATGGTTTGATATTTTTCTTGTGTGTACTTGAGTTATTTAATTATTGTTGTGATTGAATTCTTAATTAATGTGGTTTTTGGTTATATAAGGTAACATGATGGATTTAACAATGGTAGTGAATTACGAGGAGATAGGTTGTATAGCCTTATTGTTAGGGTGCGGATAAAAGAGTAAAAGCGATATTAAATGAGTTAGTTAATCCTGTGAGTAAAGAAATAGGTCATTAAATAATAGAAACGGACTTGGTTAGTGATAATGGAAGTGTAAATGAAGTAAACGTGTTAATAATGTTTATATGGTGGGGTGAAAGAGAAAAGGATCAGTGAAATCGGACTACAGCCTAATTGGGGTGGTGCTACAACGGGCAAATTACCTTTATTGTGAGACCACCATAGCGGTTACAGTATCCGCTGCAACACGATAAGAAAAACATAATAGAAGTTGTAATTGTTGACTAGAGTTGGAGGGTTGCATATGAATATTGTTGAGTTATAAGAATTAATGAGATAGTTAATGAACTTATTAGGTTATAAATATAAATTGGAATTGTTGTTAAAATTGAGTAATCAATGGCATGCTAATAATATGCTATTACATGAACTAATCTTCGTCGGTTGATGATATCTATAGGTACGTGTGGTGTACTGATACTATCTTGCTACACCTTTATGAGTATAGGTTGTGGAAGGTTTGAAGTTTCATGAATGACGTGAAGTACGCAGCATCAGCTTCTGCATTTTTTTCGCAGATGAAGTTGTGTTATTTTCTTTTGTTGGTACTCTGTTAGAGCTCTTGTACCTATCTAGACTGGATCTTGGGGAGGTCATGATTTGGGAGGTGTTATTTTAATTTTAGAATCATTTTGTATTCATGTAAGTTTAGTAGTCTTGAATTTATTTCATTCGTTGGTTAAGAGAAGCGTTCTCCTATCGATCTAGAATCGATGTAGGTGCTTGTACGACTCGTCCATTTGGTTTGTAGTATCTTTAGTGATATCATGGCAGTATATGTATATATTATGATGACATCATGAAGAATTACAAGATAGGCTTTTTATGTAATTAATTAGGGGGATGTGAAGGTAAAGGGGTAGTAAACTGTAAATAGTTTGCTCCGATGGGGCAATATGTAATTTTTCTTTGAAAATACTATGTGAGTTTGGACCATTATATCATTTTAAGAGTGTTCTGGGCTTATTAAGTCAAATAAATAGTATCAAAGTCAATAGTTCTATGAAACAATTATAGAGATAGCAAAATGATTGTGTGAGGCTCGATATACTATATTTACCATGCCAAGGGTATTTTGGATATGCACACATAGAAAAAGAAGCTAACATAGGACTTTCGTGATCATAAATGTTCGGTCATGTAGGTGACATATGGTAAAACGCAAAAAATAACCTATAGGTCATAGTAATAGTCCATGTGAAATTTAGTTCAAGGAAAGAATTGTTGGGTGAGCAAAGAAAATCCAACGTTGATAGTTGAAAAGATTGAAAATTAATTTATAATTAGGTGTAGGATTACTACCAATGAAGTGAAATCTCTAAAAGAAAATCATGTGAATTTAATTCAAAATGAACAATATATTAGGAGTGTCTCTGAATTGCTAAAATCAGTAATTTGGACTCTAAAATTAACATTTTTAGTTTTACGTTTTAAAACAAGCAACTGAAATTCATGAGTTCACTTATCAATTAAGGAGAGAACCTCACATAAGTAGTCTTGGTTAACACAACACTGAATTTCTTTAATAGCATCTGCAACTTATCTTATATTTTGAAGGTTATTAATTTCGCTTATTACTGACCTTTAGATAATTATAAAAATTTATTTTCATTGTTAGTTATTAGTAATTTCGGATAGTACAGAAAAAAATTAAACATTGAAATTGTCAATCATAAGGACAAAAGAATCACGATCCCATGAAAAATAAAGAATTGAACTAGAGACAACGAGGTTTATAAGTTTTTGCTTTAGGCTTTTAAAATTTCGAGACTCATAATTTTTTAAGAAAAAGCGGCTTAGAACACACTCTAACTTTGCTCAGAATTTTTGTTACATACTCTGTTAACGAAGTAAGGTACTTCCCTCGAGAAGATGTACCTCCTCTGGATATTACAGATTTCTTTTATTCTCTCTTTGGTTAAACATTCTAGAACTGTAGTTAGACGTTGAGGTGCATAACAATCAAGTCTTGGGATTATCGTTTTGTTTATTTTAAGAAGAACTTATTCGTTTGATGATTCATTTTGTTTTACTATAAGTTTTATTTCTTTATGAATGTTGGATGTCGAGTTAAGTTTTGGAGATTACTGGTTCGTCAACCGGGGGTTAGGGTGGGTGTCACTCACGGCCATTTTTGGTTGTGACATCAAAAAAGTTAAACTAGCATAGAATAAATGTCTATAACACTATTTCTAGCATGGAAGGATGCTCAAATAGTCTTGCAACAAGTAAAATATGAAAATATACATGTCATGTCATAATACCTAAACATATATCCCGTGATATCCTAATCTCGTTAACAGAGTATAATATCCGAACTAGAATTTTTGTTACACACTCGAGACTGCAAACAAACAACCATCTCGTTAACAGAGTATAATATCCTTACTTAACAATTATCACAGTTTAATACCACATCGTGTCTACATTCTTTCAACTAGTTATCAAATATAAATTCTCGCAACATATGATGTCCAAAACCAACCGTAATCAATATTATACACAATGTATATGCTATTATATAGGATTTAATCCCTCTAACCATAATCTACCTCGATTTTGGATCCGAAGAATTAGTTACTCCACCGAAGTCTTGCCCTTTCTCACTGTTTCAGAATGCTCGAAATCTACAACACAACAGAAAGTAATTCATTACTCACTCTTTAAATAAGGGTTTTAGAAGATCAAACTCTCCCCATCAGGGCACTTTCAAAGTGAACCCCAATTCTACTTAGTCCTAGGTCACAATTCTCGCGTAACCCTCGTTCTCAAATAAATAATCCTAGAGGAGTGACCAATACTCCTCAAACATCAAATCAAATCACCCCAAAAACTCCCCATAATTCAGCCCTAGTCTAATAGCCTAGGGTTTTCTCCGCTCAACAATCCACCATTAAAGCTACAAGAATTCTAGGATCAATAATACTCGTTGTAAATGTAGGAAATCAAGAATCTTACCTTGGGAGAAGAGTTCACTGCTCTGGAGAAAATTTTCGTTCTCTAGCCCTTCTAATCGTGTTTTAAAAATAAAGGGGTAAAAAACCCGGAAATCCCACTTAAATCCACTTTCTGATTTCCGTCTTCTATTGCAGCGTCACATTTTCGCTGCAGCAGACCCGCTACAACGATCAGGAAATCGCTATGACGGATCCGGCGGTTAATTCTCCGATCTTCTACGGCGCTGCTGCAGCGGTCCTCCAAATCAGTAACTGCCCAATTTCAATCAACTTTATACTTAGATTATTTCACGGTTGTTCTATCCCTTTCTTAGTCTGTTTCTCGCGCTCTGAGTTCTTTCTCTTCCCCTAACGACATTCGGGTCGTTACATATGAGTTATGCGCATGCTAGATTACATGTTTGTTGTTAGTCATGCACTGCTTGTATATTTAATAATTGCATATCTAATTTCACGCATTGATATGTTTATGCCACGTGAATTATCCTGTGATTATGATTTGGCATGTGAGTTGTCCATGCAACATATGGATATGGATGTATTCTCATGAGTCATTGTATCACCTGGGTCACTCGAGCAATGTGCACGTAGGATTATTTTGTTGGAAATGCTGGTGAGAGTAAAGATCGAATCCTTATCATATTCTCCTGATTCATAACATGTGTTTAATTTGATGCATTTTTTTATCTGTCATATATATTGTATTTGTACGTAATTATTTGTATCATATATCTACTGATTGCTCCGGTTATGTAGTAAGTATTTTTACTACTTTGTTTAAAGCAACTTATGATACTTACTGAATATGCATTGTTATTGTACTCTGGCTAGTAGATATCTCCTTGCATCAATGAAGCTCGATAGTGGACTTAGGAGCTCAACTGAACACTTCAGGATAAATTGTTTGGCTAAGTTAGCAATAACGTGGACTCCTTCCTTATCTTATCATTATTGTTTTCTTCGTTTCAGACAATATTATTTGAGACTATTGAATTAAATCTGTATTAGTGGCTCAATACTTGTAACACTAGACTTCGCGGATAATTCATTCTTTTCGCACTGTTTGGAGTTTTGAA
Organism: Datura wrightii; assembly: GCA_035772735.1. Taxonomy (NCBI): domain Eukaryota; kingdom Viridiplantae; phylum Streptophyta; class Magnoliopsida; order Solanales; family Solanaceae; genus Datura; species Datura wrightii. The sequence goes on along the minus strand of JASDFA010000008.1, from coordinate 107,088,197 downwards.
CTTATATTATTTTGTTGTCTTCCTTGATTTGACTTATTTATGTCTGTTGAATAATGAATGGATACTTACATGTCTTTCGGGGCCTCCTAATGAGCTGAGTGTTAGGCAATTTAAATCGTGTCAAAATATTACTTATGATAACTAGATTTAAATTTAGATTTTCTGTTGAATCACTAACTCGAAGCTCATATCTAACTGGCGACCTTTGATTGATCTCTAAAATGTATTAAAAATGATAGAGACTACAAATTTAGAGCAATCTTGACCTTTATACTCCCTCTATAATAGAATTCTTGAATAATCAACTTGATTAGTACTTCATTACTTCACTTTTTATTAATAACGATTCTTTGATTATTTTTTTTTTCAACCATATATGATAAATAGTCGTGACAAATTTCTGCCTGAATATTTTAACACCCAAACTCTTTCCTTTGGCATGCTCAATTGTCCATTTTAATTTCCCCTTCCATCCCAGACAACTTATGGTTTGTCATTTTAGTAGTTTTTTCCACACTTGAGCACTCTATATTGAGAAAAAAATATTTTTTTTCATGCTACTTTCATTTATTGGTAAGGACACGTGATTATAAAGGATATGTAAAATTATTAAACTTTTAGGTTTTAGTATTTTAGTTTGAGATAAATTTGTGATATGAATTGATTTGTGCTGATAAAAAAAACCACAACTTGATTGTTTTGATGACTTTATGAATAGTTGGGATTTAGTGAGATGAACTCAAAGTGGTTGGTGATGGGAAATATGCATGCAGACTAATTGTAGTCATTGGTGTTCCCCAACATAATTGAAGCATTAAATTTTTTCGAGCTAATATTTTCTTCGATCATGATTTGATTGGAATTTATTTTTTCTATTTCAAAGAAGAACGGGGATTTAAGTATATGATATTTTATTATATTTGATATTTTTTTTATTTGATTTTTATGTAATTTGGGAGGTGAAGATTTTCAACTAGTGCTAATTATGAACTTCTTTCACTATAGAAAATTGATATGATGAATTAAGGCATTTAGAACAACATTTGAAAAATAAAATTGCAGCTCAAGATTTTAAGGAAGCGGTGTTAAAACGTCAAAACATACGTAGACAGAGTTGATGAAGAGCTGAAATCAAAGGCTTAAACAATCAAATTCTCGTTAAAGCATAAATTTGCACGAGTGATACCTAGACAACAATTGAAGGTCGTTCTTTTAACGCGCACGAGGAAGAACTGAAGTGAAAAATTGGAGCATGTTTTAGCACGAAAACAATGAGGCATGATTGAAATAAAAAGGTCATGATTTAACGCCAAAATAAATTGGGAAGAACTATAATTTCGAGTTTATTTCACCATTTTTAAATTTGGAAAATTCGAATTGAGACGATTTTTGAGGACGTGTGAGGTAAAATTAAAGTGAAAAATTACAGCGCGTTTTAGCGCGAAAAAATTCCCAGACTGAAACCCAACGAGATTTGGGAAAGGATGTTTTTACCCCGATAACATATATAATCTAATAACTCAGTTTTTAGGTAATTCTACCTACTTCAAAGACAAGTAAACACGGGAGAGCAAGAACACTCGCTATAGAGTTCTTTCTTTTTCAATTTCTTATATTTGATTTTATGTATTTTTATACTTTATTTGAGATTTCTACCATGACTATGTGTAGCTTAACTCATTATTTTATGAATTTTCGGAATGCCAACATGAATATTTATATTTTGATATTATTTTTAGAGATACATTAATCGGTGTGGTTATTTATTTATATTTAGTATTTAATTTATTTATTTGTTCGATCAATAATTAAATACATATATACGAATCTTGAGTTAAGTTTGAAAGGGAGAATTTTCGATTGTAATATAATTGAATAGAGGGTGTTTATGAAACTACAGATTAGGAATAAAGATAGACATATACTTATCCATCATGCTTAGCTAAATAGTGTAGAGATTCGTAAATGTGATTTTTCTTTTCTCTATGATCATAATTACTATATATATATGTATATATATATATAACAAATTCAATAGGTGAAGAGAAATTAACGAATTTTTATGATTGCAGGCTAATAATTTAGATAAATTAATTAACCAGACTAATTGAAAAATTCAACAGAATTGATGAAATACGTCATTACTGTGGAATATTATCTTTCATTGGACTTCAAGTTTTTATTGTAAGTGTGTTTGTTAATAATCACATTTTCTTTTAGTTGTTAGAATTAATCACTTAATCACCAAAATCTGAAAATATGTTTCTTTGCTAGGTAAAATGAAAATAGCTTAAGTTAGTGATAAGTTAATCATAAGCCCCTGTGAAAATGATGCTCTACTCACTTTTATTACATGATTGATCGGATTTACTTACGTGTGCATTTGGAAGCAGTAACAAAATTATTTTTATATCCACTTCTGATGTCGTTGATTCGAATACAATCAATATTTACAAAGTAACTGAAAAATAGTAATACATATATATTAACTCATAAAAGAAACAAAATAGTACATATAGAAAAACAAAATGTTTGATAGGAACCAAAATAGATCATTTAGCAACAAGCAAAGCAACTTCGAAGAATGAACAATCAAAAAACTTTAGGAATTGTCAGAACTTCGAGTAATGCTTCTTGAAATTCAAGACATTATTTGAGTTTTCTTTTTGGTATTTATTTTGAATATTAGAACACTATCTTAATGTTTTCTTTGCACCAATTCAAATTTCAGAAAAAATTGTCAAAGTTAATGTGACTATTTTAAAACTAATTTGTTGCATTTTTAAGTCTTGTCTATTACAAAATTACTTTGTAAAAATTTGACTTTATTTCAATTAGCAATTTTAAAAGTATCTATCGCTGGATAAATCATCACCTCTCAATTTCTCTTAATGATTATACCATTGAGATCAATGATACACAATAACTTCATTTAAATACAACTTTTAGCTATTGTATCAATTTTATTTATACTATATTAAAAGTGTGAAGTCCCTTATAAATATTGATTAAACTTTTTACCCTTTATTAAAAAATTCCGCAATAGATAAAATCGTTATTTGCTATTTTTCTTAAATTATTATCTAAAATTATTGTTTTAAATGTCATTTTACCATTAAATTTTCTATTTTCCCTAAAAGATTTCCACCACCTTAAATTTTCTTTTTGGAATATAATTATAAAGAATATTTTTTTATAAAAATTTTCATTTCACGTTATTTTAAAGTTTCCATGCCCACTACCTAATTTTTTTTCCTCTTATATTGTAAAAAATATTTTCTTCAGCCGCCAAAGCACTGTATATATACCATTAGTTCAAAAATAAATTTTTACGGAAACTTTTTTTCCTTTTTAATTGTAAAAGAAAACTCCATAAAGATTTTCATTACTTGTTTGGAAACTTTTTTCTCTACCGATTTTTTTTTTTTTGTTAACCACGAATTTTTTTCATAATTTTTTTATTTTTGATAGCAGTGCTCCATTCCTATAAAAGGATTTATAATTGCATAATTTAATTTATCAAATCTTCTACATCAACACCTTTGATTCAATCTCCAACTTTTTGTGTTTTTATGTCTTGTTGTCTTTAAATCTATCTTTTTTTATGTTCCTATTTGAATTTGAAGAAAACAATAGTAATTGTTATGCCAACTCAAATTATTTATATTCAAAATAATTTAACTTAGATTGTCTCCTTTAATCGTGTCTAATATTGATATTATGTTATCTCATTTAATTAAGTCTTATATTAATGTTATGTGATTTAAATTTTGTGTTATTTGTAACTGACATTCTTCATCTACTCATACATTCACAAGTTTCACTTATTCAGATAGACTAATCTCTTCATCTCATAAAATATTTTTTTATAAAATTATAAATTATTATAATTATAACGCATGTGTATAATCTATTTTAGATAATCTTGCATTGGAATCTGAAAAGAATTTCGTGAATAAAATTGTGCCAATTAATAAGTTATAGCGATACGATTCTCATTTGATAATAAAAATGTTACTAATTGGAGCAGAATTAGTTAAAAAGTATAAAAAGGAAACAAAGACCACTCGGATGACTATAACATAATTCATTTTTATATTATATATTCTATATTTATGTTTTATATATATATATATATATATATATATATATATATATATGTATGTATGTTTGAGTTCTTATTATATTATATGTGTGTGTGTGTGTGTGTGTGTGTGTCGTTTTTAATTATTAAAGTTTAACTTTTTACAGGGTACAAAAGTTCATGTTATACTTTTCAATAATTATATTAAAAAGTGAAAAAAAATATTTATAACAAGACAAGATTTGTCACATCATAAATGGACTCATTACTGTGTTAATCCTAATTTTATATCAGTGAACAATTGAGGTTGGACTCAATGATAACACTATAGTTCAGGAATTAAACAATCACTTTTCTACTATTAGTTTTTCAAACAATTTTGTTTCGTTTGAAAATGCAACACAATTTTTCAATGGAATAATTTTTTGTAATTTCTTTAGATTCCATCAACTAATATATCCTTTAAACGCTTTCATATCTTTCCTATCTCTAATTGGACCTCACAGATTGACGTGAGCTACTTTCTTGGAATTATTTTATTTTTCACTAGAGAAATTGTCCGCGTTTTGCACGGTTGTAAAATTTTATATATATATATATATATATATATATATATATATATATATATATATATATATATATCACATTTATATATTATAATTTTACAAATTGATAGTTTTAAATTTTAATGAAATAGTATGTAACATCTATATTTAGGTCAGTGGGCAATGTAGATCTTTATTTTCATCCCGGACATGATATATTCTTTCATTTTTTTAATATGCAAAATAGATATAATTTGCTTCTTTTTAATACACATAATTCATATGTATAGTAGAACAATTTCTTTTAAAGTGTATGAATGGTGAAGTAAATGGAGTATCGGGTCATATTTTAAAATATCAATCTATATTTCTTTAAAAAGCTTTTGAACTTCTTTATTATCTTTCTATTATTACATTTATTTACTAATAATCATTTACATATTAAATAAGTATTTTTAAAAATTATGAAATTAGAACATATAAGAGTTATAAATAATTTAAATGTACAATTTTATATTAGGTATTAAATATATTAATTATTATGCATTAATTTTATGTATAAAAATAAATAAATAAATAATGAAAATGAGTAGAAAGTCAAATAAGAAAGAACAACGATAAATGCTTAGCTTCATAAGAGATGTGTCATATTACTATTTCAAATACCTTAATTATATAATATATAGATATAGATTTTTTTAATTAAGTTGTTAAGTCATATAATAAATAATCTACATCATTACATATAAAGTAATTAAAAATTAAAAAATTATAAATACACTTCAGGCAAGAAAAGAACAAGACAAAAATAAATTATTGCACACACAAAAAGATTACAATGACAACATAAAATAAATTATTTCATCTTTTAATTTTCTTTGTGAGAATAATTAAAATGGAAATACTGATCATAATTCTTTTAAATAAAATAAGATAATTATATAAATTATGCTTCATAACAAAAAGTAGGATCGTAGAGCACCAAATAAGTAGTGTTGTAAATATGTATATCTAAGTTAATATTTTAATTAGCCAAAGTAAAAAAAAAAAAATCTTTAGCAAAAGTATTTCTTTATAATGCTTCAAAAAAAATTCTTCTAGTGTCTTCCTTTGCAAGTAGATCCACCATCATATTGTGCTCCCTAAAAGATATGTCAAAACTTTTCATCATATGTTACCCATTAAAAAAAAAAATTAACACAGTTATAAATATATAAAATAAAGTTTTTAATTATAATAACATAAAATACACAAAAAAATGTAGATAATCATCTTTAAAGCAAGTATAATAATTTTCTACATTATGACAATGGACCACATATAACATATATGTAATAGATATTCTAATGAGGAGCTTCTACCCTGCCCAATAATTTTTTGTCTTTATCAATACTGAAGATTATCATATTACCAGCATATTTGTGGCCAACAAAACTTGAGTTTATATAGGCAAAATTAAAGAATATCATTAGGCATCACAAACTTACAAATTAAAGTTTGGAGGTTATGAATATGAAAAGTCTGAAAGTTATAGATATTATTAAGAGTATAAATTAAAGATGTGTGAATTATGAGTAGCTACTCTTTGTAAATAAATTAAATAAAAAGAGAAAAATATTTTAAATAATAGGAGATATTATTTCATTTTATAATTAAAAGAAGATAAAAAAAAAGTTCTTTGGTATATATATATAAGTTTTCAAATTCTTTGCCGCTTGAGATTAACTAAGAAATTTAAGGCATTGTCTTTTGAAATATCCAATTATGTATAGATTTTAAAATAGAGAAAATATTTAGAAAAAAACACACACACACAAAAAAAAATAGGAATAGAGGTCATAGAAGCATGCTACATAAGCATGCATGTAACCTCCTTATATATATATATATTCGACGAGGAAATGTTCGATTTTTTCTTTTGAATTTGTTGGTTAGTTTCTACTTTGTAGTGGTATCTTTCAATCAATCACTATTTCCACGATATTTTTGTTCATTGAAATAAGTATTAGAACAAATTGAAAAAAGAGACTAGATCAAACTCTCAAACATAATCATTTATCAATTTGAAATTTATATTTTTTTTTCTAAATTTTTATATTGTTACACAAATACATTTTTTAAATATTATTTATGCTATTTTTAAATATTTATTAGTATTAATATGAAAAACATGCGGAAGATGCATACATTAATATTAGTAAAAAAACAACTTGAAACCCACTTAATAGCCTTGGTCTGTATAATAAAGCTAGGGAATAGTGCACTAGCATCCAACTTTTTGGGTCGTTTTAAGATTTATAGCATATTTAGCTAAGTTTTTTAAAAATTAAAAGTGTTTCTCTAAAGTACTTATTTTAAAAAGTTTAAGTGTTCGGGCAAATTTTTAGAGAAAAAATAAATGTTTTTGAGTATTAAAAACTGTTTTTTAAAAGTGAAATATATTAATTTTTTCTCAAATATATTTTTGAAATATTTCGCTAATTATAAATTGCTACTCTAATATTGAAAAAAATTAAATAAAAATTGATTAGCCAAACACAAATTACTGTTATTCATTTAAAAAAAATTCACAAGCAAATTTTAAAAATTTAATTAGCTAAACGGAATTACTCAAGATTTGCATAATATTTAGAAGTATAGAAAGCATAAGGGCATTGTTCGCTTCTCTTCCTCTCCTCTTTTAGCTTTTTCAGTGTTTATACTATTTTTTTTCTTCTTCTCTTCTTGTTTGCATGAAACAAAACAAAGTGAATGCAAGATAGATAACACATCAATCTCAAACTCAACTTAAATTAATTTTATTTTGAAACAATTTAATCACTAATAATTGAAAATTCACTTGTGCGCTTATATTATATTTTTTTCTTTATTCTTTTCTTGTTTGTACAAATAAAAAATGAAAAAAAAAATCAAATTTATTTCTTTACTTTAATTTAATAGCTAATTTTATCCTCCGTCATACTATAAAGATTCATTTGCCCCCACAGTTATCAAACTATTCACTTCTATCCTCATTTAACATAAATATACAAATCACAATAAATTATCCATTTTTAAAAAATAATATTCATAAACCAACAATATGACCCGCCCCGCCCGCCCCGCCCCAACCTAATTTAATCAAAATGTACCTAAATTTCTAATTCGCCGGATCCAAGGGTACATCAACCTTCCCTAGCAACCTCCCAGAGTTCACACCTCATGTGGAGCCTCGCCGGCCAATGTAAATTGAGATTTTAAGGTAGAATCTCCCGCCGCCGAAGAGAGATTTTGCAACGAGTCTTCGAGATCGGACTTATTGAGTGAAAGCTCGTCGCATGGCTTTGTACCTGTCCATCGGGAAACTGACTCTCCGGCAAAATGTACGATGCAACTACCATCTGAAGAAGAAAATTCTTCAACTTAATTTTATAAAAATACGATGACGGCGAAGGGTGCACGACGGAATGAGCCGACTTCGAAGCAACCGGAATCTTTAATGCTAATTGCACATAGTGAGTATCACCAAAGGACACAGATCCATTACGGTCAAACCAAAAAAAATCGAAACACCACAAAACTCTCAGTTTCACCAAGTTCTGTAAAGCTTAAGAAAATTGAAGAACTAAGTGAAGTGAGGTTTAAAAGGAAAAGTACTATGCGTTGTTGTGGAGGAAATTAAAATAGAGTCCATAGGGATTTGTGCACACAGAGAAAAGACGTATAGTGCGCACCCTTGGAATTGGCTCCACTCCAAATTAACTATGTTCTTATTAGGAAGAAGACGACGGACTCTAATAAGCCCTTTTTTAGGTGATGTAAAAAAAATAAAACGGGCAAGTTGGGTCAGGGTCAGGAGGGCGGGTGTGCTTATGAGTTTTATTTTTTAAAATAGATAATTTATAATGATTTGAAAATTTCTGTTAAATGAGAGATAAAAGTGAATAGTTTGATGACGACGGGGGTAAATATAACCTTATATAAGGGTGGCAAATCGGTGGGTCGAGTCGGATATGGGTGAACGAAAAATGAGTCAGGTGAAAATGGATAAATTATACGACTCGCTCATATTTGATATGGATAAAAAAAGGTAAACTCATGGATAATATGGATATTCATCTTATTCATTACTTCTTATTAGGTAAAGAAATAAGTACTTCTAGATTAAAAATATTTTTTCTTTTTTCTTTTTCTACTTTTAAGGTGTGTTTGATATGAAGAAAAATATTTTTATGTTGTCATAAAAAGTATTTTTTTTTAAAAATAAGTGATCCTGAGTCGGGGTCGGGAGTCAGGTCTTGGGTTGGGCTCGGGGTCGAAAGTCGAGTCTCATGTCGATGTCGGGACTTGGGGTTGAAAGTTACAATCGAGTGTCGGGTCGAGGTGGGGGTCGGAGTCTAAAACCGAACGTTGGGTCGAGGATTGTGTCGAAAGTCGAAATGAAGGTCGAGTCGGATGTCAGGTCGAGGGTCGTGGTCGAGTGTCGATGTCGGGGTTGAGGTCGAATATCGGGGTCGGGTGTCAGATTGGGGGTCGGGGTCAAAAGTCAGAAGTCGTGTCGGGGGTCGAAGTTGGGTATCGGGGTTGGGTTTGGGGTCAGGTGTCTGGTCTGGGGACGGTGTCAAAGGTCGGGGTAGGATGTCGAGGTCAGTAGTTGGGATTGGGGATCAGGGTCGGGTGTCAGGGTTGGGGGTCGGGACGGAGGTTGGGGGTCAAGGTCGAAATTTTGATCGGGGTTCGTGGTCGGGACCTATTTTGTGATGGTGAGGTTTAAGGAATGTTTTGAAAAATATTTTTCTAACTTTATGTAGAGAAGTCATTTTTCTAAAATTAGAGGAAAATAAGTCAATTTGCCAAAAAAAAAAAAATCAAAACATTTAAATTAACCAAACATGAGAAAATTGAAAAATATTTTTCTTCGTACCAAACACACCCTTATAAGTGTACATTTTGTGGGCCTTATATTTTTTAAGGTGAGTGCAATTGGTTGATACCTATGGTCTTATCCATATTTTATGATTTTTATGATGGATAATATGAATTGATCCATATTTGATTCATTTTAAAATGATTGGATACTCAACCATTTAAAAAAGATTGAATCAAGCGGATAAGCATAAATTTTATCCATTTTGCCACCCCTAGCCTCATAGTATGACAACGCACAATATTAGTTATTAAACTAAAGTAGATGGATAAATTTGATCTTTTTCTCAATAAAAAAAAAGCAAATATAGAAACAGTGCATTATCAATCTCAACTTAACTTCAATTAAATTTAACTTAGGACAGTTCAACCAATAGTAATTGAATATTCAGGACAATGTTGAAGTTCTAATTTCACAATCCAGAACTTCAAGATAACGTGTCTTCAAGTTGAGCTTTTTCAATTCAATCTACAGAGTTTTTGCATTCTCCGCATTACATATGATATGTTTTCTCTTCCAATATAATGTCAAGATAAATATAGAGATCACGCTTTTATAATTTAATTGTATGATTTGGATAATACAGAATTAACATGCAATTTGAAGAAAAAAACTTAAAAACACAAAAATTGAAATTATGAAGTATAAACTAAAAAAATTGAATTATTCCGATCAATAATTATTAGTGGTACTCAATTACAAAGTTCGGAGGATATTTCTAGGGCACGAAAGAAAAAGATAAAACCAATTAATTTCATGATTTCAAGAGTGCAAAATGCTTGTACAGTGGGTTTGCAGGGTTGCGCTGTAGAGTTAATTGGATTGGAGGAAATCAGCTGCTTAGTTAATACGTTCTAATTCTTGCAATTGAGTCCACTTAGATAGTTAGCTTTATTATTTTAAGTTCTTCTTATTCCAGTTTAGTCCCTGGCTCGTAATTTTCGTATATTGTACTGTGCTTTGCCCTTTCAGAGGCAATCAATGGAAATATTTTCTAGTTAGCCCTAGTTCTTCTCTTCTCTAAGCTTAGTGTAGCTTTATCTTCTTCTCCTCCTCTTTGAGATTTGCATCACTACACCGAAAACCCTCAAGATACACAATCAACTTTCGTCCTTCTCTCTTCGTGTCTGAACCTATTCGTTTATCTCCTCTCTTAGCACTTCAAAAGCCCTAATTTTTAAGATTGCTCCGATTCGAAGGTGAAGTCGAAGCCCTAATTGAATCAGGTTTGTTCAAAGGTAATCTAAGGCTGATTGTCAACCCTTATTCTCGGAAGAGCCTTTTACGTTTTGTAATTATAAAACCTTGTACTTGGACAACCTTTGGTTTAAGTAATGTAGAACTTTTTGGTGTATTGTGTGTAAAATCGGTTATGCAGTTATGTTTAGTTTAGTTATTGAAAATTTTGTTATGTTGTTTGTATAGTTTGGTTGTTAGTTATCATTTACCATTGTAGCTGTCTTGTGCATTTGAATTGTGAATTCTGTTGCACTTATTTTCAACTTTACTACATTCATTGATGCCTTCTTTTAAGAAAAAAAAATCTGGAGCATTTGGCGCATAAATATGGGTGAAAAATCAGGTGCCTTTGAGTGAAAAATTTGGTGCGTTTGACCCATAAACTGCTTTATTTTTTTGGTAATCAAGAGAAAGTCATGAAGAGACAGCTTCTCTACAGAATTAGGGCATGGGGTTTATCCACAAAAGCATAGATGTTATGAGTAATTTCAGTAATTGCAATTATGATGAGTGCTTTTGACTGGGAATAATCTTTACAGATTATTAAGAGTACATATATCAAGGACTGAAATAAAGTAGCCCCAACACATTAAGGACTATTTTTGTTATTTTCTTGAACAAATTATCAAGTATAAGGACTGTGTTTTAGTTAATTGTATTGTGTGAAACAATGCTTGTCAATCTGACAATGTGGATGTCCTGTTTTGCTATTCACACCTGAATAGTGGAGTAGTATCTTTGGATGGTTGATTGAACTAATTTTCCTCAACCTTATACTATGGAACTTGGAGCTATAAAGATGGTTTTCAGAACTCCCCCCCCCCTCCCCCCCCCCTCCCCCCCTGGAAATAGGAAAGGGATTTATGAGGAATCAAAGTCGCATATGATTTTGTGGCATTATTTCTCAAGTCATGGGAATGTAATAGTTTGTCCTGGAGAATTGTTTGCTTGGCCTTTTGAAGTAATGGGGATGTAGCATGTTGACTATTAGGATTTTGGCGTTTTTGAGTTTTTGGCCCTGCTAACATGTCAGTAATGAAGGGGCAAGCTACTTGCTATAGAAAAAGAGAAAGAACAAATGCAGTGTCAATTCTCTAGAGGAACTTTCGATTTCAAGTGCTCCATCTTTTTTTTTTTCTTTTGAAACCACGTGGCAATGCTACTTTCTTTTCCTGCATTCTATCATCTCCAACATATCTCGTGAAACAAGTTTTATCTTTCTTGATTGTATTTGATAGACTGTATTGAAGTTTGTTACTCTTTTGGATGCCTTCTATATATTTAGAAATTGTACTTCTTGTTTACAGGTTCCTGCTCGATGGGAAGCAAAGGTCGAGGGCCACCTCCCAACCTTAGGCGTCCACCTCCTGGCCCCGGCATGGTGTATCCTGATTCTTTTGGTCCTCCTATGCGCAATCCACCACCAGGTGATTTCCCTCCTTTTGAAAGGCTACCTCCTCCAGAGATTTTGGAACAGAAGATTGGTGCCCAGCATCTTGAGATGCAAAAACTTACTACCGAAAATCAGAGGCTTGCTTCCACCCATGTAACTTTGAGGCGAGAACTAGCTGCTGCACAACATGAGCTGCAAATGTTGCATGTTCAGATAGAAGCAATCAAGGCCAACAAGGAACAAGAGACTAAAGGCCTTAATGATAAAATTTCTAGGATAGAGGCTGAACTTCAAGCTACCGAATCTATCAAAGTAGAATTGCCGCAAGCACAAGGTGAAGCTCGCACTTTGTTTGCAGCAAGGCAGGAACTTCTTGCTAAAATGCAACTGTTGACTCAGGATCTTCAAAGGGCTCACGTCGATGTGCAACAGATTCCTCCTTTGCTGGCTGAGCTGGAGACCCTGAAAAAGGAGTATCAGCAGTGCCGGTAATTCTTTGGTAACTCTCTTTTTTATTGATCTGAAATGCAACTTAATAAGAAAGGATCTTCTGACGTAATTAGAGCTGTAATGGATGCTCAGGTCCTGGAGGAAAAGCTACCCCTGGTGCTAAGATACATTCATAGTACACTATCCTTTAGAAACCTTTTAGTGTACACCATTGGTTACTTCCTTCGGGAATTTGACAAAGTAAATAGTTGTATATGTCTTTTTTCAAAAGTAGTGCTCTATGACTCTCTTTTCGGACAATATCTTTAAAGATTAATGAACTTCCAATCAATATGCAGGTTGATTTAGGGACTTCCAAAATTTTAAAACATCTAATGCTCGTCCATTTTCTATCTATTAGTTGTGAACTTATATATATTTCCCTGAAACTGGTAAGTAGTGATATTTTAAATGAAAACAACCAAGCACTAAGACTGTGCTTGTGAATTACTCCCTCTGTTTCAATTTGTTTGGCTTGATTCGGAGTACAATGGGTGAAACTAACTAATATTCAGTGTGAATTCTAACATATAATCTTCAATTTTTTTAAAATAAAATTTACATATTTAAAAACTACATAAAAAGTACTATAAGTCACAATAGTTAATAAATCCAAAATATTTAAAAAGTATTTGAAAAAAATGTGATCAAAGAAAAATATCCTTTGACTATCCAAATAGTAATTAAGCCAAACACATTGAAATGAAGTACATAAAGCCTTATATACCAGTGGAAAATTGCTCTCTCTCTTTCTGCGGGGCCCATGACCCGCTTCACTTCACCCATCCAGCCCGTGTGATATGGCTTGCTAGTTTTGCAACTTCTATTTTCAGTCCGAAAGTTAATGTGAGCAATTTTATCCACTCGTGCTACTCCCTCAAGGATCATGGTTCAGAATTAGCCATAGTTTTTTCTCCTACCAAGCCGACATCATAATCATGGATTCGATTCCCTCCACTAAATTGGAACATAATTGTTCCAGTTGAAAGACGCGACAAACCAATCATGATGAGGTGAGTATCTGTAGAATCAAATGTATATACGAAGGAACTGCTCAGATCTCTCACTGTAGTAGTCGCTACACGAATTTGATTAAAGGATTTACTCCGTGTGTGGCTAGTTCATTTTAGATTTATAGCAGGTATTTGAGGTTAAATCATTTAGGAGACACTTTAAGGATGTCATACACATAGCTTATCATATGCAAGCATTGGAGAGGGGAGAGGAAGTAATGTTTGGTAATGCTTTTCAATGACTGCTAACTTCTTGTTTGATCAAGCAATGTTTGGTATTCTGTAATTCGGTTGACAGGACTACCTATGAGTATGAGAGGAAATTGTACAATGATCATCTTGAATCTCTTCAAGTGATGGAGAAGAACTACATGACAATGTCCAGGGAGGTGGAAAAGCTTAGGGCAGAGTTAACGAACACTTCTAACTCTGACAGACAAACAGGTAGAGCATCTGTTTAACCATTTCTCTCTCTCCTTTTTTTTTTAAAAAAAAAATTGTACTGGCCACTGTAGTTGCTGAAAAATTTAGTATTACATTATTGTAACATATATGCAGGTGGGACATATGGTGGTTCAACTGGATACAATGAGAATGATGCCACTAATAATTATGCTATTGGACAAAACATCTATGCAGATGGCTATGGAATTTATCAGGTTTTAATCTGTAACTCTTCATGTATTCATTAAAACTATAATGGTTCCCTTTGAATTGAGGAAGTTGAGAAGTTGTTATGTGGTTTGCTATCTTTTTATGCTTAAGGTTCTTTAAATATGTTCGTCATGATTGAGCTGATGGATATTGGTACTATGCGAGTAATCATTGTGCTCTCTTTTTGAGCAAAACTGTAAGTTTGAAGATACAAAGCATGGGTGAACAGGGGAAAAGAAAAAAAACAAGGGGAATAAATGTAAGTGAAAATTTTAATAATTAATTTACCTTTACCCCTCCTCAAGCCCTCTGGTGTCAGTCTCTCACACCTCCTCATTGGTGCGTTTGTGCATCTTCTCTTGACATGCTCGAACCATCTGAGTCTCGCCTCCTGCATCTTGTCCGCCACGGAGGTCACTCCCACCTTGTTTCAGATATCTTCATTCCTGACCATATCTTTCCTAGTAAGCCTACGCATCCATTTCAATATACTCATTTCCGCAACTTCCATCTTCTGGACAAAGTGTTCACATTAGAGTTCTTGATTGACCCATAGTCCACCCCATATAACAAAATCGGTCTAACCATTACTCTTTAGAACTTATCTTTAAGGGGCCCGTTTGGCCATGCAAGCTGAGATCACAATATGAGATCATATGAGATGAAATTAAAGTTTTGTTTGGACATGCAATTTGAAATTCTTAATATTTTTTTCTCATGAACATAAAAACCCCATAGTTGTGAAAACTATCAAAATTTTTTAATTCTTATACAACCTTACCAAATAGGTAAAAGTTCATAATAAGATATAATACAGTGTGTCAGAAAGCCATTCTAAAAAGATACAACATTTATTGATTGAAGTTCAATAAAAAGTAAAATTGAACATGAGTTGTAGTGAACTACTCTTTAATATAATCCAACCACATAGTTGACAAACTTATATTCGATATAAATGGTTAGCAAAGTTGGTAAGAGTAATAATACCAACAACAAATTTTATTTACATCTAAAATAAATGGTTGGTAAATATAAAATGGTGATTTATTTTACAAAATATAAACTTGTGAATCAAATTTTGTATTTGAAAAAGTCCATCTCATGATTTGGAATCCCAAATCAAGTTTTTTTGAGAATTTGAAATTTCATCTTATGATTTGAGATCATGATATGAAACTGCATGTCCAAACGCTAATTTCATCTTATAATTTGAAATCGCATGTCCAAGTACCTACTAAGTCTTGGTGGCACTTTCTTATCAGACAAGACACCAGATGTTATCCTCCATTTCAATTACCCTGCTCCAATGCGATACATGACATACTCACCAATTTCTCAATTACCTCGGATAATAGCCCCAAGGCACTTGAACTTCCTCTCCTGGAAATGACTTGAGAATCCTACCCCACTTCCACAAGGATAATATATGTAGCATAACTTAATTATCTTTTTCTTTTTTGCTTTATTACAAAAAATGACTGGTCTTGATATGTTTCTATGCGTTGAGGTATTTGTTATTAAATAGTAACTCAATATTATTTAATTTTAAATTTTACATTTGTCACTTATATTTTTGTTCTATAAGCTGTAACTTTAATCTTTTCATTCCCAAATCCCAAATCTCTAAAAGACCAAAAGTTTCAAATTTAAATTTGTGTAATTTCACAAAATTTTGAAGATTTTGTGTTATTTGTTTTTTCAACGTCAGAGCTCAAGTAGATTACTTACTCCTAAGGAAGGGAGATAGGGTCCTATGTAAGGACGGCTAGGTTATCACGAGTGAAAATCTTACTACACAACATAAGCTTTTGTCAATGGACTTGGAGATTAAGAGGGAGGGGAAGAAGAGGACTTCATATGACTGACCAAGGATCGAATGGGGTGGCTTGACGACTAAGAGGTTAATGGCGATGGGGGCTTGGAAGTAGTGGAGATGCGAACCATATGTGGGATAGGACAATTAGTTGTATCGGGAAAGCAACTAGAGAGGTGTTAGGGGTTTCAAGGGGTAACTTTTGGTGGCCATCGAGGGGATTGGTAGTGGAATAGATAAGTCCAAGGCAAAGTCTTATACAAAGTTGATAGAGAACAAGGACGAGGAGGAGAAATGAATGAATACGGAAAGGTATAAGGCGACGAAGGAGGCGAGTTAGCGGTTACTGTGGCAAAAACGGTTGTATGTCGGGTTACGGGACAAAGGCGGTGATTAGAAGTTGTATAGATTTGCAAAGGTGAGAGAGAAGACTCGAGACCTGGATCAACTTAAATGCATTTAGATGAGGAAGATAAAGTGCTAGTGGAAGTGGCTCACATTAGATGAAGATGGCAAGTATACTTTCATCAACTTTTGAATGAAGAAGGGGACAGGGACATTGTGTTGGGTGATTTGGAGAACTCAGAGAGTCGACGGGATTTTGGTTACGGTAGGTGTATTAAGGTCGAGGAGGTTAAGGGTCTTATGCGTAGGATGAACAGGGGTAGAACGATCCGACTAGATGAGATTCCAGTGGAATATTGAAAGAGCACAGACATGGCAAGTTTAGATGGCTGATTGGGTTGTTTAATGTCATTTTTAAGACGGCTAAGATGCCTGACGAATGGAGGTAGAGTATAATGATTCTGTTGTACAAGAACAAGGGTGATATTCTAAACTACAACAGTTACAAGAGTATTAAGCTGCCAAGTCACATTATGAAAGTTTGGGAGAGGGTGGTGGAGATGAGTGTGAGGAGGGGTGTGTCCATTTTCGAGAACTAGTTCAGCGTTATGTCAGGGCGGTCAACTACTAAAGCCATTCGTCTTGTGAGGAGATTGGTGGAGAAATAGAGGAAAAGAAAGAGGGACTTTCATATAGTGTCCATTGACCTAGAAAAGGCCTACGACAAAGTCCCAAGAGAAGTCTTATGGAGACGCTCGGAGGCTAAAGGTGTTTTGATGGCTTACATTAGGGCGGTGAAGAACATGTATGATGGAATCAAGACCCGGGTAAGAACAGTGGGAGGAAACATGGAACATTTTCCAGTCGAGATAGGGTTGCATCATGGATTAATGCTTAACTCGTTTGTATTTGCCTTAGTGATGGATGAATATTGATGCGACATATTCAGGGTGAGGTGTCACGGTGTATGTTATTTGTAGATAACATTGTTTTGATTGAGGAGATTCGTGGCGAATTTAATGCTAGGTTGGAGGTGTGGAGACATACCCTGGAGTCTAAAAGGTTCAAGTTGAGTAGGGCAAAAACAGAGTATTTGCAATGTAATTTCAGTGACGCGACGCATGAGGTAGGCGTTGAAGTGAGACTTGATACACAAGTTGTCTCCAAGAGAGAGTTTTAAGCTAAGTTGCTCAGACTGGGGTGCGGTGTTTGATACGGGTGCGGATCTAGAGGCCAGATCCTTCATGATCTAAATTTTAAGATTTGGGGATATGGATCTAGATACAGATTCGGGTGCAGGGATTCGACTAAAAATAATTGAAATATCTAAAAATAGAGTTATATGTCTAAATTATGAAACATTACGTGAAAAACTTACACGATAATATGAGAAAAAAATTATTGATCAAGAGGAGAATCTTAGAAGGTTATACATGGAAAAAAACTGACATAGAAATTTCTATATACAAGGTACACCATTTTCTTCAATTTCACCTTAGAATTTGTTTTGATTACAAAAATCATCGTATCTGTTCCAAACTTATCCATTTATTTTGGTCAAAGTACCCAAAATCGGTTGATTAAATCTGGTAAAGATTCCACATCCACGCCCACACCCACACCCACGTACACGTCGCGTGGACACGGGTGCGGCACCAAAAGTGAAGTGTCCAAGCAACTTAGATTTCAAGTATCTTGGGTCTTTGATCCAAGGAAATGGGATATCGACGATGATGTCACGCATCATATTGGTGCGGTGTGGCTGAAATGGAAGCTTGCATCAAAAGTCTTGTGTGATAAAAAGGTACCACAACAACAACAACTGAACCAGTGTATTCCCAAAGAATGGGGTTTGGGAAGGGTAGACTGTATGCAGATCTTACCCTTACTCGGAAGCAGAGAGGCTGTTTCAAATAGATCCATAAAAAGGTACCACCAAAACTTAAAAGCAAGTTCTATAGAGTTGTAGTTAGACCGGCTATGTTGTATGGGTGGAGTGTTGGATTGTCAAAAATTCTCATGTTCAGAAGATGCAAGTGGCGGAAATGAGAATGTTGAGATGGATGTGTGGGCATACTAAAAGCAATAGGATTAGGAATAAGGATATCCTAGATAAAGTAGGAGTGAACTCCGTGGTGGACAAGATGAGGGAAGAGAGACTGAGATAGTTTGGACATCTGCAGAGGAGATATGCTAATGCCTCAAAGAGGAGGTGTGAGAGGTTGGATATTGTGGATACGAGAAGAGGCAGAGGCAAGCCGAAAAAGTATTGGCAAGAGGTGATTAGACCATATATGACATATCTTTAGCTTATCGAAGACATGACCTTAGATAGGAAGGTATGGAGGTCACGGATAAGGGTAGAAGGTTAGTAGGTAGTTGGACGTTGTCTTGCTTTTTGACGAGATAGTATTTGGCGGTAGTCTAGTCCGCCTGTAGTATAAGCATTATTCTTATAGTTTCAGGCTTTTGTTATTTGTTATCATTTGTTGTTTACTGTGTTTAGATTGTCACACTATGTTATTGATGCTATGGTCCCTTGCATGTATGCTCACACTGCTTTCTCCATTGTCATTTTTCCTTTTCATAACTACTTTGATTTGTTACACTTGAGCTGAGTGTCTTTCGGAAATAGCCTTTACTTCTTGAGGTAAGGGTAAGATCTACATACATTCTATGCTCGCCAGACCCCATTTTGTGGGATTTCATTGGGTATTATGTTGTTGTTTTTAGTGTCAGGTCAAAGAGATAACATCTTTCATAAAATATTCTATAGAAGTCCTTAGAAATCACTATAAGCCATTGGGGGGGATTTATGTGGAGCAGGATTTTATTCTTTTATTTGAGCTACTAGCTGAATGGAATAAACATTTGTAATTTTCGGGGACTTAATTTTTTTTTTTCATAACTCAAACACATCATCTAATACTACTTCCCCGTCCCAATTTATGTGATGTAATTTGATTGGCATGGAGTTTAAGAAATATGGGAAGACCTTGTAATGTTTCAAAATTACCTTTAAAATAAATGAATTTTTAAATAGAAAAGTTATCAAATAAGTGGGACCCAACATGAGTAAAATATTGATAGTGTTGTTAAACATGTGTCAAATAAAGAAATGTGTCATTCTGTTTTGGGATTGACTAAAAAGGGAAGCGTATCATATAAATCGGGACCGAGGGAATATTATTTATATAATTTCTTAAATTATGTATTCATTAATATAGGTACACGTGCAAAGTGCGTACCCAAAAACTAGTTACATATTAAAGAGGAATTGAAGTCTCTTGTTTCATCGGAACTGTCTCCTGTCCAAATTCTGGATTAGATGAATGTTCTTTATTATTATTTGTTGTGAGTGCCAAAAGCTGACCTTATCTCTACATTTTACATGGCAGGGCAGAGGTTCCCTACCAACTGGGACTAATGTTGGAGGAGTTGCTGCGGTTACATCTCCACAAGTTGGAGCTCAGTCTGTGCCTCCTTCAAACAGGCCCCCCTATGATACATCAAATATGTCCGGTTATGATGCACAAAGGGGAGTCAGAGGACTCGCTGGACAAGGTTATGAAGCACAAATGGGAGCAAGTGGTCCTGGCTATGATGCACAAAGAGGATCCAGCTTAGCAGCTTATGAAGCTCAGAGGGGGCATGGATATGATACAATGAGGGGAGCTGGGTATGATTCTCAGAGGGCAGCAGGTTATGAAGCTTACAGAGGGCCTGGCTATGATGGATATGGGGCACCTGTTTATGATGCTCAGAGAGGATCTGGTTATGACGTGCAGAGGGGAGCCAATTATGATCCCACCAAGACCTCTAACTATGACGTATCATCCAAAGGCGGTGTTGCAACTCAAGGACAGGTAGCACCTACGGGAAATACTCCTCATGGGCCAGCTACCTCACCTGGTCATGTTGGTCCTGGATATGATGCATCAGCACAAGGATCAAATCCAGCACGTAGATGATTTCAGCTCCAGTTTTGTGTTATTTCTTGAGGAATATTATTATCTTGAGCATTTACTTCAATTTTACTATTAGCAGTCTCCTAAAGATCTATTTCACTGCATCAAGTGACTTGAGGCTGGTGAATGTAAAAGATGGAAATCTTGCTTCTTGATGAGCTGCGTAATAGGCTCAAGTTAACTATATTTGATGTTTCTATTAGGGGTCCCTAAGAATTCATATTTCACGTTTGGAAATATTGTTTAGTAGACTAGTCGGTCTAATTTGAGGTTGGTTTACTTGCCGAAAAAGTTAATAGAAGCTGATGGTGTGCCTCAAAAAGTCTTGAACTGAAAATGGAAGCTCTTCTTGGACATTCTTTTAGCACGTTCTCTTAAGCATGACAGGGTGTTTTGAATTGAATGACATTGAGTTTTGCTTGTGGATGATTGGTATATTTGACTTGCATATCTCTAGTTGCTAGTCTTGGGAAATATAATGAAGTCTCCAGCTACGGATTGGCAATCAAATTGGAAAGACATTGCAGTACGTTTGTGTTCGTTACTACTGTCCTGAAAGTTTTGGTCAGAAATTTGTTATATATTTTCGTGTTGCCATTCGTGCACCGATCCTTTAATGTGAATGGTGTTTTTATTCCCCATAGAAGAATTGCTTTAAGAAATTCTTTCTGAAGAATACAATAAATGTACAGCCATTTATCCTTTATTTTCACCAAACATATGATTTAAGTCCCCCCGTGCACGAGTTTAATATAACTGATTAGTTATATATAGAGAAAACTTATTTTTAACTATTATGTTGTTCATTTTTAAAAAAAATAATTAAAAAGTTGTTCATAAAAATATTATATAGTATTTTGATCGTTAATTTATTTGTCTCAATCAAAACTTTAGCATAAATAAAATGTTATAATAAAATAATTTAACTCCTGAATATTTTCAATAATTATTATTAATTATGGAAACATTTATTTTTTAAGTTGTAAAACACTTGGGATCGAATATTTAATTTTCATTTTACATAATGAAATAAGTTTATTAGAATTCAAAAATAATTTATTTGTTGGATCTAATAGAATAATATAATAACTGTGAGCTTTTATTTTAAAATTTATTCTTATCAATGATAATTGATTATGTAATTTGTCACATTACAATTATGAATTTCTTATTTTGGTCATTTTTTTCTAAATCATAATCCGCTTAAATATATTTACCTTTTTTGGCAATTAAGTAATTTTATCTATCAAGAAATTAAGTATTTACAAGTGATGGAGCATGAATATTACTATGCATGTGTTTTGATGATTGACAAACCTGACGAGAGACCAGGTTCCTTGGTATCAAAGTCAACCTTCACATCTGTAAAGCTGCTACCACAATTGTAAAGCTGTTTTCACTTCAACTGAGGCACAACAGCAGCAGAACTGCTGGAACCAGATACGAGGGAATTGGTGAGAGACTAGGTAGACTATTGTTCCTTATTCTCGGAGTCAACCTTTACAGCTGTAAAAGTTGTTTTACAGCTGTCACTGCCACTGCAGCAAAGCCACAGCACAATAGCAGACTGTTGTTGTCCTAGCTCTTGTCCAATGATCAATGACTTCATCTCTCTTTCATCCTCTCATATACATTGAACAAGACAAAGAGAAAGACTTGAGTTTGGCAAAGCAAAAAATATTAAGCATCTTCTACATCTGCAAAACAGCCTCTCCATTCAAAGACAAAGCTGCAACAACTTGAAGAACTTGTTCCTTATCAAGAGTTATGCCTTATGTTCTAGGTTGTTGAGTCTTTGTCTTTTTGATCCTTACTTTGTAAACCTACTCCTCATATGAGAAGCCTTTGTAGGTCATTTTTGTTTGTATTCGTACCATTTGTAATAGGCTAGAGTTAGCCTTAGTTGTCTTTGTAGTAGAGTTATTACAAAGAGGTAGCAATAGAGGTATTACAAAGGAGGAGGGATCAATAGTTTAATTCCTAGATTTGTAAGAGTTTGTAAATCTGAATATTGCTCAGTTGTTAGTGGAGTTTGGAAAATCCGACAAGGGTAGGTCGTCGTTTTACTCTCTTGGGCAAAGAGGTTTCCACGTAAACATCGCGTGTTCTTTACTTTCTGTTTTTAACTGTCGAACCAGGTAACGGACCTGGTTCTACATATTGTTCGGTGGAGTCACGCAAATGATCAATTAGTATCAGAGCAGGTTCTTTCTAAAAGGTTAACACCTAGAAAGGATCTACTAAATGGTTGCTCCACCGAACCTGAAAGAAGGACAATCTACCACTAGGCCACCCAGATTCAACGACAACCTCAAGAACTACGAGCTAAAGAAGCAACAGGATCTTGAAAGAAGAGAGCCAAAAAGGGAGAAAAATCTAGTTCTTAAAGCTGCTGAGAGTGATTCTAGTGAAGAGGAATCTTATATGACTTATCTCACCTGGAGATTTCAAAGAATGGTGAGAAGGAGTGGCAATTTTGTAAAGAAGGGAAACTCTAGTAAGTACCTAAAAGGAGATGATTATTGTCATAAATGTAGAAAGCCTGCACATTTTATTAAAGAATGCCCTATGCATAAGCAGGATCAACACAGAGGCAATGCTGAAAGGACACAGCAGAGGAACCAGGTGCAAGATCGATACAAAAAAAGAGATGTTATATATATGGTGGTAAAGCAAGCAATGACAGCCTAGGGAGATACCTCCAGTATATTTGAGGAAGGATGAGATGATCAAGAGGATATCTCACTGTTTGTTCAAGAAGATAAACCATCTAGCTTCGACTTAATTTTTGCTGTCATGGCCAATTCTGATAGTGATGACAATGATGAGGTAAATTTTCTTGACATCTAGAAGAATCTCAAAACGCTTTTACAAAAGAAGTTAAGAGCACTTGCAAACGTGTTAATTAATATATATTATGGTATGGTTAGTGAAAGAGACACTTTAGCATCTGAGCTAGATCAATCTGAAGGGGTTAGAAGTTCATTGCGTGATGAGAACATTAGGTTAAATGAAGAACTTAGTGAGCTAGTTAAAGAAAACCTGTCACTAGATGAAAAGCTCATGAAATGCACGAAGAGTGAAAAAAAAAGGGAGAAATCTCTTACTCAGATTCAAACTGAGTTGGAGGTTGAGTTTGAAAACAATAAACTAAGCCTATCAACTTAGCTTGAGAGAAATGAGGCTCTTAAGAAGGAGCTAATAAAGTGAAATCTGATCTTGACAAGTCCCTTAAGTGGACCTGGTCCTCTAAAGCTTTGGCTTTTGAAAACATTAGATCAGGGTGGCCAAAGGCTGGTATTGGATTTCGAAAAGCAAAAGTCCCCTATGATCCTCACAGTAAATATGTGTCTAATCCCGACAACTGATTGTGCACCCACTGTAGAGATAATGGGCATTACAAAAATTCATGTGGAACTAGGATAATTGCTGTTAAAAATAATTTGAAGTACTATGCATGTGTTTTGATGATTGACAAACCTGACGAGAGACCAGGTTCCTTGGTATCAAAGTCAACCTTCACAGCTGTAAAACTGCTACCACAACGGTAAAGTTGCTGCCACTTCAGCAGAGGCACAACAACAGCAGAACTATTGGAACCAGATACGAGGGAATTGGTGAGGGACCACTTAGCCTGTTGTTCCCTATTCTTGGAGTTAACCTTTACAGCTGTAAAAGCTGTTTTACAGCTGCCACTGCCACTGCAGCAGAGCCATAGCGTAGTAGCAGATTGCTGCTGTCCTAACTCTTGTCCAATGGTCAAAGACTTCATCTCTCTTTCATCCTATCATATACATTGACCAAGACAAAGAGAAAGACTTGAGATTGGCAAAGCAAAAAATATTAAGCATCTTCTACATCTGCAAAGCAGCCGCTCCATTCAAAGACAAAGCTGCAACAACTTGAAGAACTTGTTCCTTATCAAGAGTTATGCATTATGTTCTAGGTTGTTGAGTCTTTGTCTTTTTTATTTTTACTTTGTAAACCCACTTCTCATTTGAGAAGCCTTTGTAGGTCATTTTTATTTATATTCGTACCATTTGTAATAGGCTAGAGTTTGCCTTAGTTGTCTTTGTAGTAGAGTTATTACAAAGAGGTAGCAATAGAGGTATTGCAAAGGAGGAGGGATTAATAGTTTAATTCCTAGATCTGCAAGAGTTTGTAAATATGAACATTGCCCGGTTCTTAGTGGAGTTTGGAAAATCCTACAAGGGTAGGTCGTGGTTTTACTTTCTTGGGCAAAGAGGTTTCCACGTCAACATCGCGTGTTCTTTAATTTCTGTTTGTAACTGCCGAAGCAGGTAAATGACCTGGTTCTACATACTGTTCGATGGACTCACGCAAACTTTCAACAAGCAAAACAAAATTTATTTATTTCTCTAATTGCTAATAAGTTATATTCAAAATTTTATTTTATTAATTTTTGCTGCGAATATAAAGGTTGTGAATACTCAAATTCCTCAAATATAATATTCTTATAGAATTTAGTAGTATTTTTTAAAAGAGATAATTTACTTCAAAAGAAATTCTTTTCCCATTCTTGTCTAGATAAAAAGAATAGCAATATTAAACATTAATTGATAACTTAAAAATAAAGCAAGTAATTTGTTATAATTAATTAAATTTGATTTGATTTATTTAAACGTATAAAGATATTTTATTGTCAATGTACGTAAATTTGACTTTAGAAGTACTTTTTCTTTTAATTAAAATTTAATTCAGACTTATATTATTTCAAATATATTTTAATTTTAAGTGTTTCATTTGATTCACTCTATTTATCATGTATTATTTTACGCTATAAAAAATATTAAAATAATAATTTAATTAGATTATCCTTATTTATTGTTTGATCTCAATTTAATATACTATTCTAATTACCACATTAGTTTATTTTTATATTTTTTAGAACAAAAATAAAGGTAAAAATATAATATTATATTTTAAAATTTAAGTAATAACTTTTTATATTAAATAATTTAGTAAACTTTATGAATAGAGAATATGTCATTAAAGTAAAGAAATTGTAAGATAGAGCAATTAAATTAGACACTATCAATAGCGGATCCATGTTAAATACTTATGGGTGCTTGAGCACCCATTACATTTTAAAGTCTACACTATTATTTATATATGCAGCCTAGTAATTTATCCAAACATGTTAACTGAGCACCAAAGTTTGATTGCAACTCTAAATTAGAAATAGTTGAGCGCTCATAACTTAAAAATTCTTGATATGCCATTGGACAGTACACTAACCTAAGAAAATAAAAGAAAGTGTTACTGCATTAAAAAAAATAAAAATAAAGAAATATAGCTTCTCTAAAAAGCTTTTGAAAATAAGAAATGGACCTCATATTTTTAGATGTACACATAATTTTTTTTACTCTTCCGACACATGGAAGACATTAAAATTTTCTGAAACTTGATTGATTTTTTTAAAAATTAAATATTATATTTGCATGATGTATAACTGTGTTAAGCTGAATATTTTATTAATTGACAAAATTGTCCTTGGTCATCATAACTCTTTTGTACAATTGTTTTCAATTGTGGTTGTATGATCACAGGCAATAATGACGCTAAAAGAGGTCATGCTAGAGTCGCTGAAATTAGAAACGAATATTGATTCCATATAAAATGTTACAACGTCATTTCATAGATGAAAATTAAATGAATTACTGGAGTTAAATTGGAAAAGAATGGCGTGAAGTTGAGAGAAACATAACGGGAGCAGAATGATGTGCAAAACAAAAGAGATAGAGAAATGATACTTCCAGAATTATGTTGAAAAAGAAACTTTTTTGATTGAGTAAATTGACAGTTTTGCCCTTGGTTGTTCCACACTTGGCTCTTCTATTTCAAAAAATTCAATTCCATCATAATTTCTTATCTTATTATAATTTTAAAATTAGATATACTCACAATTCAAAGTTATACCTTAATGTTTAAATCTTTATCATCAATAACCATATCTTATATAGTGCATTAAATTTCAAATAAGAGATTATCTTTCGTCTAATATAATTTGTATTTGGTCTATAAACTAATTCTAGTGAATTTTATATGTTTATTAGTCGAAGTTCATGATAATAATTTTTGAGCTAAAATACAATTTTAAAAGTTCTGAAATTTGAAAATATAAATGTAGAAGCACAATTTGATGTTTAAAACTATTGCATTTTTATTGAATGCACCATTCTATTAATAATAAATAATGAGCGAAATAAATTATTTTAAAAAAAATGTAAAAAAACATAACATGAATGAAAATTGGTAATAGTTATATATTTTAAATTTTATGAGGTTGAATTTATATATAAAAAAAATACTAAGCTATTATAATTACATGTGTTTAAAGATTATTGGTGAAAAAATAAAACAAGGTAAAATACATAGTACAATTTATATTGCTTCTTGTACAACTCTTATAGCCATGATTGTACTTTCATGAGTCTTCTATATAATAGAACATCCACCCGAAAGTATTACAATCTTTAGTTAATTATAAATATTTGATCCAAGACATATTAAACGTACTTCTCAAATTTCCTTTCAAGCTCCTTCAACTTTTTTTTTGTTTTTTTGTTTTTGGAAAGTCTAGTGTATAATTTAAGCTCATTCTTTATACATGATTAAATGACAATTTTAAAATTGATAAAGGAGTGTAAACAATATAAATGGTAGATAGAACGATTCTACCCAGGACTTAGTGAAATCTTCCAGCACCAAGCCAAAATAGTTACCTGATCATTTTATGGTACTCTATTGAGAAAACAAAAAATAACACCATGGGGAAAAATATAATGAAAAAAAGTCTTCTAAAAAGGTCAGACCATGAAAAATATCCAGATCCGACCCGAAACTATTTTTATGCTTTTATTCAAAACCGCGTGCTTACAAAATCTACAAATTCAAAAAAAATTTCCCATTTCCCGGTAAAGGCATTATACTTGCAGACCTTCCATGGAAGAGGAGGATGCGAATCGACGGCATAACAAAGGTAAAATCACCTTCTGTGAATCAACAATTATCTGCTATATACAGGGTTCAATTTTAGGGCTTTCACCGTTTTATGCCGCAGACAATATTTCTGAAATTCATATTCTTTTTGGTACTCAGAGCGCGGGCTTTTACCTATCCGAGGCATGGAATCGGTGATAGCTACAGTCAGTGGATACCACGGTACGGAGCGGTTTAATCTCATCAAGTTGATAGACAAGAGCGGTGCAAGTTATGTCGGTTCAATGAATCAGTCGATCACTCATTTGGTATGTGAGGACTTCAAAATCCGAATTCAATTGTTAAACAGTAAAATTTCATAATGTTACTCTCTTTGTTATGTAAAAAGCTAGAAATTCTATTGGACTCTGCAAAGAATTGAAGAAGGTATTAAACATTTCATATTTCGATAATAGTATAAGACAGCCTAGCATTTTTGGTTCAATAAATTGAGACACTGAAATCCCCGAAAAAGGTATGGATGGTCCAATGTGCAAGAAGCCATAATTACTACCACGTGTCACGAGATCAATATCAGTGACTATTATTGCCTGATTTGGGCCTTCACTATATGTGAGGTAAACCATCTTTAAAATAAATCTAGCTATATGTATAATCTGCCTTGGTTGATTTTTTGTGCTAAACCTGGAGCTTTGATGGTTTTGTTCACCTTGCAAGATGCAACAGATAGCCATCTACCAAAAATTCAGACAACCATTCTGATTTTCTTGTCTACAAGATCAAATGTTCTGCCAATTGGACTATAAGAAATATCACTAAGTTTCTGCTGCCTCACCTTCAATTGTCATGTCCTTTGGGTATTTAAATGTCAACTTCTTTTTATATAAATTCTGTATTTTCTGCCAATATGGTGCCATAACGGGAGAGCCATTCCCCGAGATAATGATTAAAGTTAGACAAGTTGTTTGGTGTATCCATGTGTTGTTAATGTGTATGCTGCTCCTGTTGGTTAGGTGTGTTGGAGATTTGAAGGGAAGAAATATGAGCTTGCCAAAAAGTTCAAAATGTCAATAATCAACCATAAGTGGGTTGAAGATTGTATTAAGGAAGGAAGACGTCTTCCAGAGGATCCCTATACATTTCAATGGTATACTCCCTCTATTCCACTTTGTCTGGCACTATTTCCTTGTTAGTCCGTTCCAAAAAGAATGAGATATTCCTATATTTTCTTAATGAGTAGCTTTTGTAGCCATACTAATTTTATGACATGTTTAAAACCACAAGTTTCAAAAGTTTTATAGCCACACATATGTTAGGCATATTTAAGACCACAAGTTTCAAAAGTTTTCCTTGCTTTATTAAACTTGTGTCAAGTCAAACTATGACAAACAAAATGAATTGGAGGGAGTTTAAATACTAGCTTACTGGTTATTGCAATCGTTTTTTAAGGCTCCCTTGGTTTGCATAACTAGTGTTTGTCCTTGGCAAACTTATTTGGACTGGACTTGACCTTTGTGGTGCCTGATGCAGGAAGGTGATCCTCATAACAAATGCAGGCACCTTCAGTTGAAGAGAACTAGATAAAATAATATGAAATTTTGATAGAGAATGTATTCATTCTTCCCCGAAATCTAGAATTACTGTTGGACAATTATGTGCATGTTCTGCTGATGCTGTTTATTTGATGAAATTTTTATGCTTCTGGATTCCTACTGACATAAATATAATTGTGTAGTCATCTAATGGCTGTGAATCAATAAAAGACAAAAAACTAGCTAATCAATTTTTATTGCGCTTATAAAGTTCTGAAGAGAAAATGTATATGCATGACTACGTTGTCCTTTCCAGCTTTCTCTCGAAAAGTCTAGCTGCAGTATTATTTGTTTCGTTCTTCTCATGGCAGCAATCTTAGCTTGTATCACAGTCATTCATATTTCTTACTTCTGAAGTACACAAGTCACAGACCGAAATGTCTTAGAATTTATTGACCAATGTTTAATTTATTAGCAGAATGTAGCAATTCTTTTCTTTGTAAATATGCCTGTCTGATAGCTGCTGTATTGCTCATTTGAAAGGTGGTTGTATATCTTGCTTTACTATCAATTATACCTTGGTTCTACAGCTGGAATCTTATTCCTTGACATTCAATTATTTGCAGTGGGCAAGAAGTGGGGCCGTTAGTATTGGATATTACACTTTTTACAAACACTATACAATTGAATCACTCTAAAAAACCAGCTATTCATATTGAACCTGAAGAGGATTTCAACTCTTGGACGGATTCAGCTTTGTTAAAAGAGGTGATTCATTTTTCGTCAATGCTCTTTATCATTTTCAAAAATAGTCTCGCACTTCAAAGAGGTAGTTCAGATTGCATTTATTTAACAGTTCAAGCTCAAAGATGTGCCTTCGGGTTGACAAATAATCCACATTGGCCCGTTCTTCCTGGATTTATGTATCAATTTTTGCAGTGCAAACTTCATCCTCTAGCTAACTTTTGTCCAGTACAAATTTTTATCGATGTACGCCGTAGATGTTGTATGCCTTGGCTAGTTATTATTAAAATCTAGGTCATTTATCAAAAACAGGTAGTGCGGTGCAGGTCAGAAGTTGATCATGCACTAGCCTCACTTCAGTATGTGCTGAATTTCAAAGCTCTTGTGCCCTTCCAACAACAACAGCAACAACGACGTACCCAGTGTTATCCCATAAAGTGGGGTCTGATGAGGGTAGAGTGTACGCAAACCTTACCTCTACCTCAAAGGTAGAGAGCCTGTTTTTGATAGACCCTTGGTTCAAGAATAAACAAAAGCAAAGCAATCCAGAAAAGGAATTAACGGATAGAACCAAGCATGTCAATCATTATCTGAAGTACAAATAATGCGATACACAAAGTTCAAGCAACTATAGATAATTGCAGAAATTTACGGGCAAGACAGAATCGGAGTAATACTACGGCTACTAGCATGGGCGGAACTCTTGTGCCCTTCCGATTTGAATATATGTCTCAATGTGTTGTGAAATGTGGGGTTCATTCAGTGAGATGGGTGAGAATTAACAAATGCAGTGATCAAATAATGTAGGTAGGGATAGGAACAACTCAACAGTTTATAATAAATTGCTATGTAATATCAAAAAAGTAAATTGGTCTAGTGGTGCAGCTCCACTATTTTGGTAAATTGTGTACTAACTCCGTAAAAGAACTTTTGCTTTCTTGGAGTAGCAGCCATCTGGAACAACTAACTCTATGTTGCTCTTCACTTTTTTCCTTTCTGCTCAGTTCTCTTGAAATAAAACTAGTCCCCTTAGTCTTTTATGTTGCTTTTCGTTTGTCATTGCCTTTTTATTTGGGCTCAATTATCCACTGTTTATATACTATCTTAATGGCTTTCTTGCTAGAACATTATGTTTTTGGCCTTTATCTGGCTGATTACATCATTCTGTTGCTTTGGCATTTTCACGTAAAATAGATTTGTGTTTCTGAATAGAGATGTTCTTACTTTTCTTTGTTCCATCTATTTCAAACGACTCATACAAGTTTCAAGTTTGGTGTTGAGTTTGGTCTGATTGAGCAGTAGACAAAAACTTTCTTCTTTCAGTAAAAGGAGCTGAAAGATCACTTGCCAAAGAGTAAAAAGAAATTGGAAGAATTTTCTTTGAACTAGCACCTGAATTTTTGGTAATTAAGGGAAACAACACATTGATTCAATTTAAATCAAACGTGCATATCTATTCTTAAAATTGGATTCTCAATTTTACAATTTTTTTTTTTTATAGAAATGTTCGTCCAAACTTCTCCATGACTCTAGGTATTGGATATATATTATACTGCAAAATGTGTGCTGAAACACATCTATGTAAAAGAATTATAAAACACAGCTTCATTTCTTGCTTGTATGCTACTGGTTACAGAATTTGTTTCCTGAGATGGGTAAATACAAGGATAGGCCAAGGAGAAAATCGAATGCCAATATTACGAATGTGGATCACCCCTCCAGCAGCAAATATTATTCCGATGAGCACTCTTTACAAGTCTCACATAGGATAGAGGTAATAACATTTAGACTGTCATTATTTATTGCATTACTTTTGAAACTATAGTTGATAGTCTTCTTTTCCTATTTTTTTGTGTAGATTGAAGAACCAAATTTTCCCTCTTCAGCATCACTTAAACCCAAGAAGAGAAGTTCTGAATTTTCTGAAACTTCATGCAGAAGTCGTAGATTGGTGAAGAAGAACATTAGTGGGGATCTTGTGGAGATTATTTCTGGTTCCGAGAAACAGAGTTTACGAATACAAGCTCATCAGGAACTTGAAACTTCAGCACAATTTTACAACTTGGATGTTGAAATGCCAGAAATCTCTGTGAACAACAGGCATGGATCTGGTTTTAGCTGCTATCAGTCGGAGCCAAGAAGATTAGACCTGCATGGTATTGAGGAAACTGAAGTTAACAGAATTCTTGATAATGGTGATCAGAGTTTACATGTAGAAAGTGCCTCATCTAATCTTACTGGAAATCGACAAGAGCCATGCCCAGCTGTTGATGAGGTACGAAATGAGACTGATAATACTTTCAAAGTGTCTACATCAACCGCATTATCCTGTGTCATATGTTGGACAGATTTTAGTTCATCCAGGGGGGTGCTTCCATGTGGTCATCGTTTTTGTTTCTCATGCATCCAGACGTGGGCCAATCACATGGTAAATCTTCACATCTGTCTTTTCAATTTTGTTTGGTGGAAGTTTCATTTTCTGTTATCTCCAATAATGGCATGTTATCGTGATGAGATGTATGATTTCATCTATGCGTGCAAGTGTACTTTTTGATTCTTGGATGTTTCTTCTTGTTTCAATTGATATTTACCTTTCACAATGCCCTCATCATAGGCATCAAACAAAAAAGTTTCAACATGCCCTTTGTGCAAGGCTAGTTTTGTTGCCATTAGAAAGGTTGATGATGCAATTCCTGCTGATCAAAAGATATATACCCAAACTATTCCGGAGCACAATCCAGAAATGGACATATATATACTTCCCGAGGATGTAACACCAAGGTTCCCTTCTAATGTAAGTTCAATGGCAGTTTTCATTCTATTCTGTTGTGTGGAGAAAAGCACTTCCTGTTTGTTTGTGCTGTGCATTGATGTGAATATCTATATCTCGTCATTGTCACCGAAGAACATGTATTACCATAATAAATATTGGATACCTTTTCTGCATCCGTGGTCTTTCTCTTCCCTCAGGTGCAGACAAAGGTCACAATTGAAGTATTATCTAATTGCCTTAAGTTGGATGCATGAATAGCCTAAACATTTCCCCTATTTGGTGTGATGAGTGGGACTGGGACATATGAGTTGCCTGTATCAAGCTATTCAATTTTATAGATCAAAGTTGGTACTTTACTTCCACAACTTCTGATGCTCATCCGATTCTTCATATTTAAAGAGTTGCCCTCACACTGTTGTTGAAGCATGATTACTTATAGGAATACCTGTCCACAGCCGACTTAGGGATGTTCCTCTTGGTACTGTAAACTTTTCAAAAACCAGTAACCAAGAAAACAATTGTACAGTTGAAAACTTCCATCTAGTTAATATAGGTTGAACCCAAAGACCTAGGTTAAAGTATCTCACTTGAGAATATGGAACGAGATCGCGCCGAATGTTGGAGGTCACACCTGCCTTGAGTTCCATATGTATTGTTATTGTCTATCCTTAATGGCTGTTGTGGTTGAAATGTGCCTTAAATAAAACGAGCAACAGAGTGGTACATCAAAAAGGTGCTCTTTAGGGCTAGTCTGGGTAGTATTGAATGGCAAAACAGCTTCGTTTATTTATTTCAATATGCAATAGAGCAACATGAGAAGACTCTTGAGTAATTTGTGTCAATGTGTTGTTTATTCAACATGTTCTGATGATTTGCCTGAGTTGCTTTTAACTTTTTTCACTAAAACTTGTATCTATAGAAGAATAGGGGTGAAATATGTTATGTGTTTGCATCTTGTTCAGTTTTCCGAGCTCACTTTTTTTTCTCTCTGTTATTTTTGTTTATGTAGTCATCAAGAACTCCGGTATGTTGTCAATGCTCTTTTGGAGGACCAGAGGACCTACTAGTCAAATGTCATCTCTGTGAGACTCTCTGTATTCATTCTTATTGTCTGGATCCTCCATTGTTTCCATGGACATGCACACACTGCAAGGATCTACAGAGGCTTTACCGTCGTGGCTGGTAATTTGCATGCTTGGAGCTAATCATAAGCTGATCCTAAAACTAGAAGATACAGTAGGAAAAAAGAAAAGGAAAAACAAGGTGTCAACCTCCCCACTCTAGGATGTATATGGGTAGATTGATTCGAGGAGATGTGGGCTTCATCCACTTGTAACACTAGGAAAGATGTAGAAATCATTCGATGGACAAAGCTCCCGAGCTAAGGCATCGTTTTTATAATTTAACAACACTTTTCTCTCCTGGAGTCTAATACTAAAATCTTAAACCGTTGGTTCATGATATTAAACTCTTTTTCTGCGCAATGACCAAACCTTGTTATTTTGCTCTGAAACTAATTTCATCAAATAATCAGCAGATTACTAAATAGGCTCCAACAGGCTACAGGCTTCATACAGTTTTTTGTACGTAAATCATTTTTCTCATTAGCTGGTTTCTTTTCCATATTTTTTGAACTCGAGAAACTTTGACACTCTTTACAATTTTATGCTCTTTATCTATCGATCTATCTATATATTCCTGTACCTACTCAGTCAATTAACTAAGGATTAACCAAATTAATTAGGATTTGCTTTATGAATCTTTTCTATCTGTATCGCTTTTCATTACATTATTAGTTTGTCTTTAGGTTGTCTTATAAGACTATCAGACGTGTTCAGAAACCTGACTCTTTGTAAGCGTAACAACAGCTGAGTTCTCTATTTAACCGTATATATGGAAGTGTCTTCAATTGTGTCTGATCTCAGTTTAGTCCGCATGATTTCAAGGATATATTTTCATCGATTTTGAGAGACAAAAAGGTCTTTTGAAGCAGTTAAAGTCCATGGTCCAACTGGCTATAACATTTGAGCAGGGGTGGCAAAAAGAAGGTGGCCTGAGTTGAATATTGGTGAGTCAAAAATGAGTGACGTAAAAATATTACAAATATTTTATGTTTTTCTTTTTCTTTTTCTACTTCTAGGGTGTGTTTGGTATGAAGGAAAATATTTTCATAAAAAATATTTTTTTCGAAAATAAGCGGTTTTGAGTCGGGTCTTGGCTCGGAATTGGGATCGGAAGTTGGGTCTCAAGTCTTGAATTGGTGTTAAAATTTGGGTCTAAAATCACGTGTTAGGTGTTGGGTTTTGGGTTGGTGTGAAAATTTGAGGTCGGAAGTCATGGTCGGGGAATGGGATCAGGAGCTAGGATCGGGGTCCTGGTCGGGTGTTGGGGTCAGAGGAAGGGTGTTAGGGTTGGGGCTTGGGAGTCGGACCTCGAGTTCGAAGTTGGAGGTCAGGTCTCAGGCTGAGAGTCAGGGCCAAGGTTCAGGTATCAGGGGTTGGGATCGAGAGTCGGGGTAGTGGAAAGGGTGTTGGGGGTCGATGGCCAGGGTTGAAGGTCAGGGATCGAGATCGGGGGTGGAATCTTGGGTCGGCAGTTGGGGTTGGGGTTGGGGATCGAGTCTCGCATTGGGAGTCAGGGTCGATGTAGGGAGTTGGGTCGGGATTGAGGTTGGTTCTCGGGATCTGGGTCAGGGGTCGTGGTAGTGGTCGGGTCTCAGGATCGGGATTTGGGTCGGGGAAAGGGTGTCGACTTCAAGTCTAGGGTCTGGGGTTGTTATCATATATAAGGGTTGGGTATTGATTTCGGGGTTTTGGTTGATGTCGGGAGTCGGGTCCCGGATCGAGTGTTGGGGTTGGGGTTGATATCAAGAGTCGGGTCTTGTATCTCAGGTTGGGGCTGAGACTTGGGTTCCGACAGGTCTCGGGTTGGGACCCGTTTCGGGGTGGTGAGGTTTGAGAAAAATTTTGAAAAATATTTTCCTAACTTTATGTAATGAAATCATTTTTTTTATATCAGAGAAAAATAAGAGAAAAAAATAAATTAAAATATTTAAGCTAACCAAATATGAGAAAATTAAAAAATATTTTTCAAATATATTTTTCTTTATACCACTCTTATAAGTCTACATTTTAGAGGTTCCTATACCCTTATATAGTTTAAGGTGAGAGTAATTGGTGGATATCCATGGGTTATTCATATTTTATGATAAATAATATAAATTAATCTATATTTTATCCACTTTTTGAAAGATTGGATGTCAAGTCATTTAAAATGGATTGAATCGAACGTAGAACTATAGAATTTACCCATTTTTCTACCTATTTATTGGATTTTCTTGACAACTCGTGATTTGAAATGTGACATCTTGGCCATAAAAATAGAGTGCTTAGCTGGCAACACGAGACTAAAGCGTCATTTACAAGATTTATGGTACTAGAAAGGATAGTAACCTTTACTTTTGGGGGTGTACGTGATTTTGAGAATTTGTTTTAATGTCCCTAGACTTTTAAGAAATGGAATAGTGTTGGTATCCTTTAAGAGTGAGTTTCGTTTCTACCCCTGCTATGATCAAAGTGGCTCGAGTTGGGCTAATGAGGGAAATTTGCAAAATTCAACCATTCAAAAGAGAAAATGATGAATGAGAAAGGGTTGAATTAAGGCATAATTGGTACTCAGCAACTTGCAAAGGGGACCACCCAATTTGTTTATTTATAGAAAATGAAACCACGTTTATCTCCTTTGGATGAATCCAGTAGTAAAGCAATTCTCTCAGACATACGTTATTCCAACTTGTTATCATGAATAAGAGCCGGATAAATTGGTATCTCAATAGTCTTAAACTTCTTATCATGAACGTTATATAATAATATATATACACACACACTAAAAAAAAGGTTCATATTAGGCAATATCTATTCATCGGATTTCATTGAGTCGAATATTTTAAAATTTATCATTATAACCCATGTCAAGAAATATAACAATGATGAAATAAACTAAGCAATTAGCTAACGGATTAGAAATGATTATTTGACGTTTAGTGATATAATTTGTTGGGAGGATACGTAATATAACTTTTTAAAATGCTAATTACAAAAGTTATAACTATTTTCTAAATTACATAATATATAATATATACCTTATAAATGAGTAAAGGGATAAATACTTTAAATATGGTATTATTTCTATAAATGAGATAACTAATTATTTCTTCCATAATTTAAGTAAATTAAATATGAAAAATATTTAATATTCCCTACTAATTCTTTATTCTTATCTTTTAATAAGCAAACATTAATATCAGATCCTGCAATTATTCTATTAATATATAATATATACCTTATATAATATTATTCTTATGTATATTATATACAAGTATTATCTCTTATTTTACAATGTATACCTTATATAATATTATGTATCATATATTAAATATTACATAATATATATAATATTATTCTTATGTATATTATACAACAAGTATTATCTGTTATTTATTTATATTTGTATAAAATAGTTATTAAATCGCTAGCACCGCATAAAACTATACCCCTAGAGTAGTTGTTAATACGAATAAGAGAAACTCTGTTATAACCTTGAGCATACATTATTGTATTCATATATTTGGTATATTGAAGAAGCAAATACATTATTCATATATTATTTATATATATTTTTATACTATATTTCAAATTTAAATTTACATTGAGTTTCTAAAGTTATACAATAATGATGGTACAAAAATTCTTGGGATATTTAAAAAAATAAAAATAAAAAAGAGAGAGAATCTTAAAAAATAAATATAGAGAAGAGAGAAATTTATAATTACCATTTTTTAAGAATGATATTTACGTAAGATCTCTAATTTATTCGTTGTGTATTTTTTTTTAGTGGTCATATAAATATGGTAAGTTTGATCATGTCAAGTGATATTCCTCTCTCGAGAATTGATTGAAAGAGCAGTTTAATAAGGAAAGTTCATTTTTTTTTAAAATTCTATCAACACAATTTAATTAGACAAATAAAATTGTTTATCTATTTTTCATGTTATTTATGAGAAATTGTCTTATAAATCTAGATTAATTTCATTTAAAAATACAAAAAATCTATATCAATATATAAAATATTAAAGTCATTTAATAAAGAAGCACTACGCACTAACTGGACCACAAATGGCTCTTTCCTGAAAAACAAAACAAAACCCCTCCTATTGTCTCTTTTCTTGATTTCCACCATTCATTTACTTCATTCAATTATCAAATTATTGAAGGAATTATTTAATAGTATGTTACTATTGTTGAAGGAATTGATTGGTTGGACAGAAAAGGAATAAATTCTAAAAAAATCCTATCTTTCTTACATTCTGTTTTTCTTCTTTCAAATCTTTATTTATAATTTAGTGTTATGAGTCAGAATCCAATTACTAAATAACTATATGAGTGTAAAGGTGGACCTTCTTTACTTCTCAGTTAGTTGTGCGCCCCCCCCCCCCCCCCCAACCCCCAAAAAAACAAAAAAAAAAAAAGAGAGAGAGATTAATCAAACTGATCTTTAGCTTTATAAATAGATGGAATAATAATGTTTAAATATGCAAAAAAGAAAGTGGAAATGCCCATATGATCTCTTTGTTCAACCAAAAAAAGATTAACAAAAAATAAGCCATGATAATCTGAAGGCTTAACACCATTAGGACTGTGCCTCTAGTAGTGAATAGTGGGTGTTCCTAATTCCTTCCTTTCATATATATGAAGTCATTGATTTCTTAGCTAGTCTGTTTACAAAGCAATATTTTTTACGTTAAGAAAACTTTTATTTTTTAAATTTAATATTGTTTCTTTAACGAGATATTCTTATAGTTATAAAAATATTATGACAGG
The DNA here is from genome assembly GCA_035772735.1 of Datura wrightii. NCBI lineage: Eukaryota > Viridiplantae > Streptophyta > Magnoliopsida > Solanales > Solanaceae > Datura > Datura wrightii. The sequence goes on along the minus strand of JASDFA010000008.1, from coordinate 107,049,857 downwards.
TTTAAAGTCATAAATTCTAAAAATATTTTTAGCATATAACAGAAAATTCTTTACCCTCTTAAACTCTTGTTTCTAATAGAATACCAGCGTGTAAATATTTGAAGGAAAAGGAGGGAACTTATTTTTGGGAGATCTCATTTTATAACTTTGTTTTAAATTTTTATTTTTTTAATTTGTAAATGACTTATAAGAGATTATTTTCACCGTATTTTCTGCTAGTATATAAAACAACAAACATGTGACAATCTCAAATATTAGAAGGAAGGCTGTTATATAACACGGGTTTCCTGTCTTAACCCTTATTGTGTTACCTTTTTTTTTTTAAGTCAACACACGGCCATGATCATTTGTTAACGAATTTAGCAAAATATGCACATTAGCAACTTTATAAGCTCTTTTTTCCCCTTTCTAATAATATTTCTTCTTCCTCCTTTCCTTCCTTCTCTCTTTCCTTCTCCATGAATTTCCAAGATGTTGAGATTTCATTAGGGAAACTACAAACACGAAAGAAAAATGCTACAAAAATTGCCCCTTTCGTGGCCCTTGCTATCTTGTTCACTCTCATCCCTATATACTATCCTTCTATGCACCCTAAAAAACTCTCTCAAGTTCTTTCTTCTTCTTCTTCTTTGGGACCACTTCCAGATAACACACTAGTACACCAGTCCAACATTAGTAGTAGTACTACACAAGAAAAGATGATAACATCATCACCACCACCACAAGTTAACCTGACCAAAAGTAGTCGTGATGATGACGAGGCGCGTCAAGTTGGAATTAATGGTACTGATGAAAAGTGCGATTTATTTTCGGGGGAATGGGTACCGAATCCAGAAGGGCCATATTATACAAACACGACATGTTTTGCAATTCAAGAACATCAAAATTGCATCAAGTATGGGAGGCCTGATAGAGATTTCTTGAAGTGGAAGTGGAAACCGGATGCCTGTGAGCTGCCAATATTTGAGGCACATCAATTTCTGGAACTTGTAAGGGGAAAATCACTGGCTTTTCTTGGAGATTCAGTTGCAAGAAATCATATGCAATCATTGATATGCCTATTGTCCAAGGTAAACTTCTCATCTCCAATATCTTTTTTGTCATTTACTAACAAATTCACTTTTTTATTGGGGGAGAGGGGGTTGAGGTCGGTTGGTTAATTTACTATTCTCTCTATTTAGTTAGGTCCAACAACTTTTATATTTTTAATTTTTTTTAAAAAATACACTTGACCTTTAATTAGTGGTAAAGTTAAAAGGTGAGAAGGGTTCAATTAAATCTCAATCGCTTGAAAAGTACATTGCAAAAGTAGGGTATGAACAAAAGTTTTTGTAATATAAATGGTTGAATTCTCTAAATATATATTTCTTTTCATCTCAATTAATGTGATTATTTTACTGAACGCAAAATTTAAGAAAGAAAATAAATTTATTTGAATTTTATAATTTAAATAAGCTTTATACAGTTATATTAAGTGAAAATACAAATTGTAAAATCAAACTATTCGAGACACTAAAAAAAAAAAGTATAGTGTACCATATAACTTGAGACACAAGTAGTACAAGAAAATTTATGATATAGTAAAAAAGATTATTCAAAAATTATTTGAGCTGGCATACCCTAGCTAACAATTTTGTATTTATTGCATCCTCTTAATAAAATTCTTTACTATGCTATTATCCTTAATTACTGAATCGTCGTGGAGTGTTTAAGATTAGAAAATTTAAATCCATTTTTAGTAGAGTAACATTTATAGCAAACACCACTCACGGAGAGATTGCAGTTCATTCATGCAACTTAATTCTTTCATGTTTCTAATTTAAGTACTTTTCCATATATTGTCTGACCTTTGACCTGACTTATTGCTTTGACAATGAGTATTAATTAAACTGTTAATTCCACGTGGTTTTGGAGTGTATTTATCTCTTAATTTCACATGGCATGAGGGTTTGATTAGCGTTTTATTTTATGGGAAGAAATAAGATCTAAAATTTTGCATCTCAAAACTTCGTCTCATATAGTAATTATTAATTTCTTAGGCTGCTAGATAATGGGGAAATTGAAGATTAATTGGGTCTTTGTAATTAAGTAATACTTTTCCATCTCATATTAGTGGCTACACTTTTCTTTCACCCGTCTTTTAAGAAATTATAAATAAAAAGTGGCCTTTTTACTAATTTATTCTTAGCTCTTTTCAACATAACTAATATATTCTTACTTTCAAAATCAATTAATTCTAAAGATAATTTGACAACTAATATAGGATGGTGGGAGTATATCATTTATTGGAACCAGAAAAGAATAATACTATCACCGTTTCTTTTAAATTGTTAGATATGTGCTAAAAATAATTGTTTTAAAAAAATTATTAGTTTCAAAATTTAAGAAATAATTGATCATTTTTTTTCAACTCTACTTTTAGTACTTAAGTCACTTTAAAATATGAAAAAATAATTATTGTACGTTTCCAATAAAAAACGTTTATCACTTAATATGATTATATTAATTAAATTATAGTTTTAATTAATTTTTTTTAAAGAGCGGTTCGATTTTATACTAACAATTAACAAAAAAAACAGAGGGAGTAATTAGAAAGTCACTTCTACATTCAAACTTGGTGTGCTTGTGGTTGGCTTTTCATTCGAGAAATTGTGTTCTCCATTAAGTTACATATTTTACGGATCTATAATGTTTTTCTTTTCTAACTTCCACATTACTACTACTACTAAGTATTACCAAGACTTCTCTTCACCAACATTTTTAGTAGACATTCACTCTCAGTATATTGTCCAAATTTCCTCTACCTATAAAAAATAAAATATACCTATTGGGCTCACACATTAACATTCCCTCTTATTTGAAGTAAAATTTACATATTTGTTAAATTATAAGTGGATAGATTTAAAGCATCAATGGTTTAGTGATACTAATGTATCCTATCAGAATAAAAATGGGAGTTGGAATCTCAGATGATTGCATTTTATTATTATAACGTTAGAAATTTAAAAAATACATTAAATACCGTGTCATAATTTTGGTTTCAGGTTGTGTATCCTGTAGATGTTTCAAATACAAGAGACCAAGAAAACAGACGTTGGGAATACAGAGATTACAACTTCAACATGTCTATATTTTGGGCACCCTATTTGGTAAAAGCAAATAAAACCGAACCCACTAACATATATCAACCGTTCAATTTATATCTCGATGAACCTGATGAATCCTGGACCACTAAAATTCAAGATTTCGATTATGTGATCATCTCAGCTGGCCACTGGTTCTTCCGTCCGACTATGTTTTACTTGAACCACACCCTCACCGGCTGCCTTTTCTGTTCACAACCCAATATTAGCCAATTGACATCATTTTTCAGTTACCAGAGGGCTTTTCAGACGGCGTTTCGGGCCATTAATAGGTTGGAAAATTATAAGGGCGTAACGTTTTTGAGGACATTTGCACCGTCTCATTTCGAAGACGGGGTTTGGGATAAAGGAGGAGATTGTGTTAGGACGACACCGTTTAAGAGGAACGAGAAGGTGTTGGACGATTATAACCTGGAGTTTTATAAGATTCAATTGGAAGAACTTAAGGTTGCTCAAAAAGAAGGGGGAAACAGAGGTTTGAAATTTAGGCTATTTGATGCAACACAAGCTATGTTGTTGAGGCCAGATGGTCATCCTAGTAAATATGGACGGTGGCCCAAACCGAACGTTACATATTCAAATGACTGTGTCCATTGGTGTTTGCCAGGCCCAATTGATGTGTGGAATGATTTCTTACTTGAACTGTTGAAAAGGGAGGCAATAGATAGATAATTTGCGTAAGCACTATATTATCTTTTGGATTTGCCATTTTTCTAAAGGAAAACTTTTTTTACAAAATTATTATTCAGAATTGTTACTTCGTTGTGGTACAAAAAGGGGTAATTGCCCTACAAGAAGGACAAAAATTGATAGTGCAAAAAAAAAAAAGAAAGAAAAAATCTATCTTTCGGTTTGGTCCTTTTCTGTAGGAGGACTTTTTCTTCTTAATTATTATTCAGAATTGTGAAGTACTTCATTTGTTTTAGGATAGAAAGGGGTAATTTCCCTACAAGAAGGGGGAAAAAATGTGATACTGCAAACTAAAAAGAAAAAAAATGGTTCCTCATTTGCCTATTGCTAAAAAAGTTCTCTTTTGAGTTTTGACATTTTGGGATAGAAATGAATGCATGATAATATGTTAAACACTAGTTTCCTGCTTTTGGTTTTCTTTTTTCAACTGGTTGAGGCTCTTGTTTTTTCCTGTGTATAGCAAAAGCAGATTGGTCCATGTACTAGCTTAATTATATGTTAAACATTAGTTAGCTAAACATCAGTTTGATTTGTCCATGTACTAGCATAATGATATTTATTGATTGATGTATTATAGGGCCTAGGTTTAAATGGAGCCGTTTGATTTATCGTTGTATTATTGTAAAATATTTATAAATACACGCACTCTTTACTTATAAAAAATAATTTCAAAAAAATACATATTGAATATGAAATATTTTATTTGTTTGCCCTTTAAAAATTTTTTTTTCTTGTTCTCTCTTTGTCCATCGAGCCCACTGATAACAAGTGTCTCAATAATTAGAATCAGAAGACAACGAGCATACCATCAAGACTCAATATTGCAAATCTTAGTATTAAAAATCATTGTTATCCTAAATATTTTCTATCTTTTATCTTAGTCGTTACTTTATGGGGAAATTTTATTTATAACATCAATTTGAAAACTAATTACCATTAGTAGCTATAATTTGCATAATTACAATTTATAGCAATAATTTTTAGGGCAAAAAAAACCTCTCTCCCCTCTCTTCAGAATCTCTCTCTCCACCCTCTCTCCCCCTCTCTCTCGCTGTTTCTACATCTCTCTCTTTCTCTCTCGCTCTTGCTCTTTTTTCTCTCTGTCTCTCTCGCCCCTCCCTTTCTATCCCTCTCTATTTCTCTATTTCTCTCTCTCTCCCTCTTTGTATACTGTATTTTAGTTGTATCATTCTTTCTGTATTTTTTTTATATATTTTTTGGAGAGTATCAAATAATTGTATTCGTATTGTATTCATAGGTTCATTAGCTTTATCGATGAATACTTGTTGTATTTAGTTGAACTTGTATCCATTCATTCTTGTATTACTTATATTCGTTTGCTCTTGTGTCACTTCTATTCATTCATTCTACTTATATTCATGTGCACATTTAGGTTGTATCAGCGAATACAGTCTACATATATACAAAGATACAAAAATCGATGAATACTTATTTTATCGATTAATATAGATAGTATTGACGAATACAATTTACGTGTATACAAGAAAACAACCGAAAGCTCTAATTGAGCTTGTATTCATCAATTCACTCTTGTATCACTTGTATTCAATACAGATTGTATCAACAAATATGATTTATGTGTATACAATAAAACAACTAAAAGCTCTAATTGATCTTGTATTCATTCACTCTTGTATCAATTATATTCATTTACTCTTATATCACTTGTATTCTTTCATTCTACTTATACTCTTTGAACGTGTATATGTTTTTTTTTATACTTATCAGTATGTATCAATTTTATTATGTATCAACGTACCATGAAAGAGAGAGGCAGAGAGAGAAGGAACAAAAGAAAGAGAGAGGCAGGGAGAGAGAGAAGGATAAAAATTGACAGTGAGAAGGAGGAAGGAGAGAGGCGAAAAGCGAGAGGGAGAAATAGGAGGGAGGCGAGCGAGAGAGATGGAGAAAGAGAAGGGAGGCGAGCAAGAGAGAGTGGAGAGAAATGCTACAATAATAATTATTTTCTATAAAATGTAACTTCTTAAAACCTTTTCTACTAATGGTAAATACATAGCCATTACACCCTGTAAAAGTTAAGGATTAGTAAGCATACGCGTGGACTTGTAACGAATAAAGAGAGTTTGACGCGTGTAGAAAAAGCATCGAAAGCGGGGTCGAACGAAACTAGTACATGCAGGGCCAGTGTGACGCGCCAGGTCTGTTGGAGCCTTGAGAGGCGCGGCGCCGCACTGCAATTACCACGATGGCTGGCGCGAGGCGCCCCCCAGGTCACCGCCCTCAATATATATAAAGGCCCTCCTTCCAATTTCAAATCATTATCAACATTTCCCATTCGGCCAAAGAGAGTGAAACTCGAAGAAATAAATCATTTTTCGTCTGATTATGCTGCCAAACGCCGTCCACACTCAAATTAACTTCAGGTATCGAGTTCTAAACCTACAGGGAGCATTATTACGGAATTATTTTCTCGAAATTTTCCAGGCAAACTGGAACCCCACCGAGCAAAATTTGTCAGAATTGCTCCAAACTGATTCCTAAATGATCACTGACATTAGGTAAGCATTTCTCCCTTCTGAACTCCTGAGAAATTATAGATTTTAGGTCGTATTTTATGTAGTTGAATTATAGTTGCAATTAGTATTAAAAGTTATCATTTTAAGCCGAATTTGGTATTGAAATTAGTCTCATTCTCCCATAATTACAGTTTTAGTTGGAAAGAGTTGTGGAATACAAGTTAAAACTCGTCGGTTATTCGGGAAAAGACAATCGAGGTATGTTAAGGTGAATTCCTTCGGCAAGTTAATTTCTATAGCATTGTAGTACAGTTTGAATCCCAGTAAAGGAGCCAAAAGTATTGTTATTGTGATTAGCCGTTGTTGTTAGCTGAGATCAGTACTCTATGTTTAGTTTGGGATTGACTTTGCCTTTAGCCTTTCATGACCAACCCCAGGGTTACTAGTTGTATCGTTGCTCGCTAGGGGATATATGACGTTGCTCCAAGGAGCGATATGCCGTCCCAAGGGACAATTATGAGACTCAAGGGTCTTATACAGTCCATTCCATGGATGGACTACCAGTTCTATGTCGTATCGACACCACACCCCCGTCGAGCCTAGTGTCCGAGATGTAGTTATCAGAAGTCCACTAGACTCATACATAGCTACAGTTCAGAGGTCGAGTGGGCTCAGTTGCAGACCCAGGGGACCTGTAGGTTGACTATAGTTACTAGTTGACTCAGTTGACCTTGTTAGGAGTATATAGATTGAAGTGTGCTCGCCAGGGCTTATGGAGGCTCTGAATGAGTTGTTCTGTGTTGTTTGTATCTTTAGATTTATGGAGGCCAGGTAAGGTTCTCGGTTGCACAATTTATTGATAGATTAGATGGTAGGAAGTTAAGTTATTCAGGTTATGCCCCTATCCCTTCTGCTCAGTTACTTTCAGTTTCATTTCAAGTTTATTCAGTTATTTTCCATTACTGCCTTACATATTCGCTACATATTGTACTGATACCCATCCTTGGGGCACTGCATTGCTTGCCTGCAGGTACGGATAGACACGGATCAGGACCTTCTTAGCTTTCAGCCGGAGTCATCAATACAGTTAGCTCCCCTTCTCCGGAGCTGATTAGTTAAAAGGTTTGCTCTTTTGATTGTATAGTATGGGTAGGTCAGGGCCCTGTCTCGATCATTATTCCACTCCTAGAGGCTTGCAGATTTACAGTTTTCCTATAGTTAGTTTGTTGTTGGCCGTGTGGGGCCTATATATATTTTATTTCTTGTGATAGCCGTGTGGGGCCTTGTTTATCTATTAGCTAGCGGCCTTGTCGGATAAACGCTTCATCAGGTCGAGTACTTCACCATGGGGTGCGCTAATTCTGTTTGTAATAAAGAAAGATGGCTCCCTCCGCATGTGTATAGATTACCGACAGCTAAATAAAGTTACCATCAAGAATAAATACCCGCTTTTTAGGATAGATGACTTGTTTGATCAGCTACAAGGGGCAAAGTATTTCTCTAAGATTGACTTAAGGTCTGGGTATCACCAGGTGCGGGTTCAGGAGAGAGACATCCCGAAAACGGCTTTCAGGACCAGGTATGGCCATTTTGAATTTCTAGTCATGTCATTCGGGTTGACGAATGCTCCTGCAGTGTTCATGGAATTGATGAACAACATCTTCAGGATGTATCTGGATTTATTTGTGATAGTATTCATTGATGACATTCTGGTATATTCCCTCTCAGAAGCAGAACACCAAGATCATTTGTGAACAGTGCTCCAGATTTTCAGGGATCACTAGTTGTATGCAAAATTTTCTAAATGTGACTTATGGCTAAATTCGGTATCCTTTTTGGGTCATATTGTATCGGATGCTGGTATTCAGGTAAATTCACAGAAAATTGAGGCAGTGAAGACATGTCCTAGACCTACAACTCCAACTGAGGTATGCAGTTTCCTGGGGTTAGCCCAGTATTACAGAAGATTGTAGAGGGGTTTTCTACTCTATCAGCGCCTTTGACCAAGTTAACTCAGAAAACAGCTAAATTTCACTAGACTGAAGCATGTGAACAGAGTTTTCAGGAGTTAAAAACCAGATTGACATCAGCGCCCGTACTAGCTTTGCTGGAAGGTTCAGAGGGTTATGCAGTGTACTATGATGCTTCGGGCGTTGGGTTAGGGTGTGTCTTGATGCAACATGGTAAGGTAATTGCTTATGCTTTAAGGCAACCGAGGAAGCATGAAAAGAACTACCCCACTCATGACCTGGAGTTAGCAGCAGTAATTCACGCCTTAAAAATCTGGAAACATTATCTGCATGGGGTGCACGTGGACATTTTTACTGTTCATAAGAGCCTCCAGTACATCTTTACACAGAAAGAGTTGAATCTGCGGCAACGTCACTGGTTAGATTTATTGAAGGACTACAACATGAATATTTTAGATCATCCAAGAAAGGCTAATATCGTAGCAGATGCCCTTAGCCGTAGATCAATGGGTAGCTTGGCACATTTGAGGCTCGAATAGCGGGAACTGACCCACAATTTCACCAATTAGCCAATTTAGCCATCCGAATAGTATACTCGAGAGACAGTGGAGCAGAAATTCAGAATACCGTAATATCATCCCTGGTTGTAGAGATAAAAGAGCGGCAGTATGAAGATCCTAACCTGGTACAGCTCAGAGATAAAGTTCAGCAAGGTGAAGTATCAACTTTTGAGGTAACCGAAGACGGGGTCTTGAGATTAAGGGGTCGCCTCTATATTTCAGATGTGGCAGTACTTCGCCAACAGATCATGACAGAGGTACGTTATTCCCGTTATTCTCTTCAGTCAGGTTCAACAAAGATGTACCATGACATAAAAGAGATTTACTGGTGGCCGGAAATGAAAAAGGGTGTAGAAGAATTTGTAGCACAATGCCCTAACTGCCAGCAAGTAAAAGAGGAACATTAAAGACCCGACGGATTGACGCAGGAGATAGCGGTGTCTATGTGGAAATAGGAAGCAATCAATATGGATTTTGTGATAGGGTTACCCCTTACCAGGCATAGATTTGATTTTATCTGGGTTATTGTTGACAGATTAATAAAATCAGCTCATTTTCTACTAGTCAGGACCACCTTCTCAACTGAGGACTATGCTGAATTGTATATCAGAGAAATAGTTTGACTACGCGGTGTCCCGAAATCTATCATTTATGACAGGGGGCATAATTCACAGCTAGATTCTGGCAATCATTTTAGAAAGTCTTGGGAACACAGGTTAATTTGAGTGCAACCTTTCATCCTCAAACAGACGGACAGGCATAATGTACAATTCAGACACTCGAGGACATATTGCGAGCGTGCGTGTTAGACTTCGGGGGCAGTTGGGATGAGCATTTACCCCTTATTGAATTTTCTTACAACAACAGTTATCATCCGACAATCTAGATGGCGCCTTGTGAGGCCTTATATGGGCAGAAATGCAGATCCCCTATCAGGTGGTTTGAAGTAGGGGAGTCAGAATTAGTAGGACCTAACATGATCTATCAATCAGAAGAGAGAGTAAAGCTTATTAAAGAGCGCTTGTTGACAACTCAGAGTCGCCAGAAATCCTACTCTAATGTGCGGCGTAGAGCCCTAGAATTCAGTATTTGTGATTGGGTGTTTTTGAAAGTTTCGCCAATGAAGGGCGTAATGAGGTTTGGTAAAAAGGGCAAGCTTAGCCCTAGGTTTATTGGCCCACATCGGATCCTTTGGAGAATAGGCCAAGTAGCATATGGTTAGGCTTGCCTCCAGAATTAGAATCTGTTCACTTGGTCTTTCATGTGTCCATGTTGCGAAAATGTAAAAGGGACCCGTCTCGAGTCATGCCAGTTGAGGACGTCCAGGTTATTAAGGAGTTGGCCTATAAAGAGGTTCCAGTCGCTATATTAGATCGGCAGGTTCGTAGGTTGAGCATAAAAGATGTCGGCTCTGTTAAAGTATTATGGAGGAGCAGGAATAAAGAAGAGATGACCTAGGAAGTTGAGGATGATATGAAATCAAAATATCCTCACCTGTTCCAGGACTGATCTAGATTATGCAGTTAAGGTGAGGTTGTTGTTCAATTGTTATTTTACTACTTATTCTATTAGTACTGTTATTTAGCTATCCCTTGTTATTATGTAATGGTTGTTGTAGCGTCCTGTGAGGCACCTATGTTGGATTTTTCTGTGTTTCAGGTTTTTGGATAGACCATATTACAGAGGATTCTCAGCCAAAATTTTTTCTAAATCTTAGGAAAGAGAGTTAACCCCCTTTAAGCCTGAGAATGATATTCGAGGAAGAATGTTCTTAAAGGGAAGGGGGGGGGGGATATTACACCCCGTAAAAGTTAACAATTAGTAAGCATATGCGTAGACTTGTGTCGAATAAAGAGAGTGTGACGCATGTAGAAAAAGCCTCGGAAGCGGGGTCGGACGGAACCAGCACGACGTGCCAGGCCTGTTGGCGCCTTAAGAGGTCCGGCCCGGCAATGGGGTTGCCGCGATGGCTGGCGCGAGGCGCCCCCCAGGCCACTGCCCTCAATTTATATAAAGGCCCTCCTTCCAATTTCAAATCATTATCAATATTTTCCATTCGTCCATAGAGAGTGAAACTCGAATAAATCAATAATTTTTTGTCCGATTACGCTGTCAAACGCCGTTCAAACTCAAATTAACTTCAGGTATTGAGTTCTAAGCGTACAGGAAGTATTACTACGGAGTTATTTTCTCAAAATTCACCCTGCAAACCGGAACCCCGCCGAGCAAAAATTATCAGAATTGCTCCAAATTGATTCCTAAACGATCACTGACATTAGGTAAGCATTTTTCCCTTCTGAACTCCCGGGAAATTATAGGTTTTCGGCCGTATTTTATGTAGTTGAATTATAGTTGCTATTAGTATTAAAAGTTATCATTTTAAGCCGAATTTGTATTGAAATTAGTCTCTTTCTCCCAGAATTACGGTTATAGTTAGAAAGAGTTGTTGAATACAAGTTGAAACTCATCGGTTATTCGGTAAACGACAATCGAGGTATGTTAAGGAGAATTTCTTCGGCAAGTTAATTCATAGCATTGTAGTACAGTTTGAATCCCAATAAAGGAGCCAACAGTATTGTTATTGTGATCAGTCATTGTTGTTAGCTGAGATCAGTACTCTATGTTTAGTTTGGGATTGACTTTGCCTTTAGCCTTCCATGACCAACCCCAAGGTTACTAGCTATGTCATTTCCCGCTAGGGGCTATATGACGTCGCTCCAAGGAGCGATATGCCATCCCAAGGGACGATGATGAGACCCAAGGGTCTTATACAGTCCATTTCATGGATGGACTACCAGTTCTATGTCGTATCGGCACCACACCCCCGTCGAGCCTGGTGTCCGGGATGTAGTTATCAGGAATCCACTGGACTCAGACATAGCTACAATTCACGGGTCGAGTGGGCTCGGTTGCAGACCTAGGGGGCTGGTAGGTTGGCTATAGTTACTAGTTGAGTTAGTTGACCTTGTTAGGGGTATATAGATTGAAGTGTGCTCTCCAGGGCTTATGGAGGCCCCGAGTAGGTTATTCTGTGCTGTTTGTACCTTCCGGCTTATGGAGACTAGGTAAGGTTATTGGTTGCACTATTTATTGATAGATTAAACAGTAGAAAGTTAAGTTATTCAAGTTATGCCCCTATCCCTTCTCCTCAGTTACTTTCAGTTTCATTTCAAGTTTATTCAGTTATTTTCCATTACTGCCTTATATATTCGCTATATATTGTATTGACGGTCATCCTTGGGACGCTGCATTACTTGCCTACAGGTGTGGATAGACACGGATCAGGACCTTCTTAGCTTTCAGCCAGAGTCATCAATACAGTTAGCTCCGCTCCTCTGGAGCTGATTAGTTAGAAGGTTTGCTCTTTTGATTGTACAGTATGGGTAGATCGGGGCCCTGTCTCGATCATTATTTCACTCCTAGAGGCTTGCAGATTTACAGTTTTTCTATTGTTAGTTTGTTATTGGCCGTGTGGGGCCTATATATATTTTATTTCGTGTGATGGTTGGTGGGGTCTATATATATTTTATTTCGTGTGATGGCTGTGTGGAGCCTTTTTTATCTGTTAGATAGTGGTCTTGTCAGCCGGCATAGGATTCCCTTTTATTGCTTGTTGTTGGTTGGCTGTTTTCGTTTACAGGTGGTTATATGACCTTGTCGGTCGGAGGCTGTATTTACAGCCGAGATATAGCCTGTTGTTTTCTTGAATTAAGTTGCAGGCATGCACCAGACGTGCATAAGCCTAGCAGGTCAGCCAGATTGCAGTGTGACACTAGGTGTTAGTCATACCTCCCAAGGTGGGGCGTGACAATAGCATATGTTTTCTATACCATATAATCTTCTCTTATTTTATTATCTCATATAAAAATATCAAATTTGTGAGTTAATATACATTGCGTGTCCTTGATCTCGCTACTAATTGAATTGCACCAATTTCTTGATAAATTATATCTATCTATCTACCCCCCCCCCCCTCCTCCCCCATCTCTCTCTATATATATTGATACTATTCTAAAAATGAGAAGACCCTAAAAAAATAAGTTTATCTTCCAAAAGTAATTAAAAAAAGAAGAAGATAAAGATAGATGTACGAGGAGTTACATGCTATACTTATTGAAGACTATTTAGAGTCTTGAAGTTATTTTCATCTTATACTCTACCCATTATATTACATATGTACAACTTGCTCAACCTTTGAAATTTATGTGATGGTTTGACTTCCTCTGGCCAAAAATATTTTGATAGTGCTGCTAGGAACCGGCAAATGACTCTGCTTGATATTAAAATTCAAAGCTAAAATACATGAATTCTGTTGCAAAGTCAAAAATGTAGAATTTTATATAAATTATTTTCGAGTATGTTATCTTTTATATTTATTCATGCTTTTTTCTAATTCTTTCTTTCATTTTATAAAAGTTGGAAACTAATTAAATTAAATAATATTTCCCCATGTCAAATCATTTTCTATTGAATTTTTTCCTAATAAAAGCATATTGTTTTTTTTTTAATTTACAAATTTGCCCACCATTTGCGAAGCACAATCAATCTAAAAATATCAAATTAATCAAGTAAGTTTCTTGTTTTCCTCTTAGTCTATTAGTATCGTATTAATTTTGTAGTTCTTATATGTTTTTCGGTGAAATTTTATTTTAGTTATTCATTTCTTTTATTTTGAAGTCTAACTAAGTAATTTGCAGAATTTTACTTTTTCATTTGAAATAATCTTATTCAATTCTAATATTGTTCATATGACTTCTTGATTTATTAAGCTTTCTACATAGATGCTATTAACTTCTTTTATTCGTCAAATTGTAGAAAATATTGTATTTATATTTTAAAAATTATTTTTGTTTGCTTATTTGTTTATTTAACTGTGTTGGTATCCCATATAGGCTTAGGAATGAGAACATGAATTTCTTATATTAAGTTAACTTTTGGGGTTGAGTTAGATTTTTTTTTTTTTGTTAGAGAAAGTTAAGTTCAAAATTCATTTCTTTATAAATTGTTATAAGATTTGTTACACGTCAAGAAAGACATAGAAATATTATATAAAATTCAAAATAGCAACCAAAACAAATAAAAGTAGTTATGAAGATTAAATTTAGGCATTTGATCAAGTTGGATAGATTGGAGAACAAAGGAAAAAAACAAAATTCATTTTGAGGTGGACAATGCAATATCTTAAACTACATATTCAACATTTTTCAAAGACAAGGATCGGCAATTACAAACATTATTATTCGTATTTTATGTTATTCATTTATATACGTATCTTTTCTTGAATACTTTAGTTTTGATGTAAAGCAAGATTAGTTTTAGCCTAAACGTGTGCCTTCATTGTTATCACATTAATTTCGATATTTAGAACATTAAGCATTTCCCTGTTCTTTATAATTTTGAATAATTTGTTGAAAGAGGTTAAGGTGGGCGAAGAGAGGTTCTCTAGAACTAAAAAAGAATTTACAGGAACGAGAACTTTTCTTCTTTTAAAAGAAAAGTCTATATATATAAGTATACAAAAAGATAAAGAAAAGGCTAACACTGTAAGGAATTAAAGCAATATTGTTCAATTTGTAAAATACAGTAGAGATACCATGTTATCCCTTTTCTATCAACTCTTAGGTGATGGACGTACTCTTAGTTCTTATTTTCTACATGATTTTTTATATTATAAAAAGCTACTAATGTCAAAGAGCCTTTCACTCCTCAATCATATATATTCACACACGTTGTATTAAATTAGTGTTTGGCCTAGATTCTCAAATATTTATAGCAAGTCAAATTTGGGAGAAGATTTAGGTAAAATTTCACCACGTGTTTGGTCATAGGTATTGAAAAATATATTTCACTTTTTTAAAATATATGATTTATATTCATAAGTTTTAAAAATCATAGAGACTTTACATTAAGAGACATTAAAATGTGATCTCATGATTTTTTTTTCTACTCATGTTACTATTACAAGAGTCAAATAACAACAAACATTTATCAATGTTCTGTGTATTAAAGAGGTTAGGTGGCAAATATATTTGTTACCTTGAGATCATAAATAGTGGGGTGTTTTTATAAATATAAAAAATTGAGGGTAAATTTTAAATTTTTAAAAATTTTCAAATAATAAAATTTGGCCCAAAAATACTAGTTTTTCCTAGTATTTGGAAATTTGGATTATTTGCCAAAAATGTTGCCGAATAATGACAAATAGCATGGCCAAACACTTTTTGCCAAATTTCCCACCAAAAATATTTGGGATATCTATGGCCAAACGGGTCCTAAAAGTGAAGACTCAAAGTAAAAAATTATAAGACTAAAATGTCTATATAATTATTAAACAACCTTTTTATCCTTTAACTAAACACAATTATTTTAACCTTTTTGTATATATATATATATTCATTCTTGTGTATCTATAGCATTTTTATCAGGATTGTGTGCTTATATAATTTTTAAAAAAAAATTGTACTCATTGATATAGGTTGTTCATTCATCAATGAGATCTTAAATTTATTCCCTTTCAAAATTTGAGTTACTCGTAAAAAATATATTCTAATATTATTTTTATCATTTTAAAAAGTCACATACACACTTTATATCAAAAATGGGAAGATTCAAAATACATTATTGTTGGATTAAAGTGCTCACATAATATTAAACAATCTTTTTTATTCTTTCATCAAATACTACTATTTTAATCATTTTATACGAAAAAAGTAAATACTTAAAAAAAAAATTCTTAACAATTATGCGTCTAATTCAAATAATCTGAAATTATAAGTAAATGAAGAGACTATTGTTATAATTTCATCATTATCTTGAGTCAATAGCGATTAATCACAAAGAGCTCACGTCCATAATTTCATTATCTCTTTTATATGTGGAAAATCAAGTGCTTTATATGATGCATATTTCGTTTGCTTTGTGTTTCCTAATTGTTTTTTTGTGAGGAATGTCATTTTCATGACATCCCACCAATTGTCGATTGCCAAGAGGCTCACTGTTTTCTATTAAGTTCGGATAGGAAGTTTTGTGCAGTGAGATGGAAGTTAATTAATTAACGAGGATTGTGGTTAAATTGTAAGTACTTCTTTATTTTTAATTAAAAATTGTGAGTTCAAATCGTAGCCCGTAGATATGAAATAATTTTTGTTAGGAAGAAATTTATCCTCTCTCCTCCCCCCTCCCTCAATGGGAAATTTCTCGACACAAATTCAAATTATTCATTTTATTCTCATACATACGAGTTGTGAAGAGTTGAGGTGAGTTGTGAAGAGTTAGAGGTAAAATAAATTTGAGCATTTTGCTGCAATACCAAGAATAAACAATTTTTAACTTAAACGTCATCATTTTATGATGTGAATGTATATGTATTGCAGCACATGTGGCTTCTTCACTTAGGTAATTCACACTTTATTATCGTTTGGAGGCTTACAGTTTGTTGCTGTACGCTGTAGTTAATTTTTTTATCTTCATTTGTTTGAAATTTTTTATTTTTCAGTTGTACATCGTGGGTTCTCAAGATTTTCTCTTATCAATTGATCAGTTGCTCTCTGCTGGTGCTAATAGCAAAAATGAAATGAAATTGTAAACCTTAATTCTTTACTTGTTGATAATTTCATTATTGTTGAGGTAACCACAAAATTTATATTAAAGAATATAGAATATATGTGCAACGCACATATTTGATAATTAGTAAAATATTATAAATTATAATTTTTATCATATTAATATGATGAAAAAATATATTTTAAAATATTAATCAATAATCATATAATTTGACTTTTAAAAAATGAAATATAACAAAAAAAAAATAAACTGAGAAAGTGTTTCTGTTACAAAACAAATTTCATGGAAAATACAAAAAGCATATCAGATTCAAAAGATTAGAGATATTAATAGTACATTAACAACAATCATTACTATATGTTGCATAATTGTGGCGTTGTCTGGGAAAAGGGGCTACACTACTAATCTTCTAATAAAATATAAGAGTATTTAATTTTATATTTAATAAAAAATATTATTTAATTTTAAAATTATTTATTTCATTATTTATATTATAATAATAAAATAAATTATATATAATAAAATAACTAATTTCATAAAATATCGTTCCAATCCATACGATAACATTATTTATATCTATCCTATACCAAACGACCCCTTCAACTATTGTACTGCCGACAGATTATACAGTTACACAAAGTGATAACTAATAACTAGGTTGATATGGTAATCAAGAAAATAGAATAAATTAAATATTTTCTTCGTTTTATTTCATTTAGATTTTATATTAAATTAACTTTTTATATTAATCTGATAAATTTCATATTTTTCAAAACTCATTAAATAATTAAATAAAATATTAATAATAAAATTTAAATTTTTAAAAATATAATTAATAAAATTAAGTACTAATAAAAAAAATTTAAAAAAATATCGAGCCAAGTAAAATGAAAGGAAAGGAGTGTGGACATCGAAGAACTAATTATGTATACAGAAGATTAGCAATAGCAAAAGCAAAAGGAAACCTGATTGCCACATTTGTTCGTACTGATTTCTCAAAATAAAGTCAAATACAAAATTTTCATGATCAAGCTAAATGGTATATACTATATACTCATGTTCTTTTTTTAGTTGTGCTTTATATTAAAATTAATTTTTCTTTATAAAAAATAATTTTTTTTCAATTTATTTTTGTCTTATTTTTATCTTTACTTCGTTTAGAAAAAAAAAATATTTCTTTTCTTTTTTGATAGTTCTTTAATTTCAATTTTCTACATGTCCATAAGATTAAATAATATTCTGAAGCATTCCACAAGTCTTTAATTTACACAATAAAATTCAAAAGTTTTTTTTATTTTTCTAAATTTTTTGTCAAGTCAGAATCAGATAACCAAATTGAAACGAAAAAAGTAATTAATAATGATAATTAATAAAATAAACTTTTAATAAATAATATTTAAGTAATTTATTAAAGGGAAATGTCAAATCTAACCAAGGACAAGTTAAAGAAACAGAGGGAGTAGTATACTAAAACATTAACACTAATTATGCTACATGAATGTTTTAGAACACGAAGATCGAATTATGATAAGATTTTCCCCTTTAATTATAACATGGAGTAATTGTCAAGACTATTAACAATGATGTATATAATTGCTTAGACATGCATCAAAGTGTGTCATCACTTGAGAAATTTAATAATTGTTTCATAAATTAAGTACACGATATGGTTACCACGTACTTTAATCTGTCACAAATATATATCTATACCAAAAATTATTATCACTGTCAACTCCTCATTGTTAATTATTTCTTCTTCCTCTCTTCCTCTGCTCGACTTTTCACATTCCTAATATATAGAAGAGCCCTAAAAAGCAGTTGGTCGTTCTCCTACCAGGTTGCTGTCCCAGGGTTAATTTGGTCATTCCATATAAATTAGCAATATATATACCCTTACAGCTTGCCATAAGTGTCAATAGCAACCGACAGGCAGAATTAGACATTGAATTTAAGGACAGTGCTGTCATTTCAACTAAAGGATTGTTGTTGTGCTTTGCTGATTATCCTTAGCACTACTACATTGGCGCGTGGCTTTTAATCTCAGCAACGTGTGAGTAGTCCAGGCTAACATTGACAACTATGACCGCTCCATTTATACCGCTTCATCAATGGTTTCGCTCTCTGTTTCTCTGCATCGTATGTGCATCGTAGGTTCTTGTCCTTGTTTTCTTGTATTTCAATTTGAATTTTGTCGTTGTTATTAGCTAGTGGCATCAGTGTCCACTATTCAGTCAAGAATACTATCTTTTACCATTAAAGCAGTGTTGATACCTACAGGATCAGTAACAACAATACTGACCTTGTTTGTTAAGTCATTAGCCATACCTGCCAGATTAGCAGAGTTATTATTGTTCGACTGAAGTGCTCCTGATTTTTTTCTTTTTTAAAATTTGCAAGATTTGATTGTCCTGATCTCTAGTGATATTGCCAATGCCTAGTTGATCACCTTGAATGAGCTGAGGCTCTGAGTTTTGCACTGCATCTTGATCATTATGACTGTAGTCTTTTGAAGTGCTAACTACATTTTGGGTTGATGAATTCCCAGATTTTGCTTTAGATGACCACCCATGATCATTATTCTGATCATTCACAGCATTGTAAGGCCTCTTCTTGAACTTAAAATTAGAAGGATATCCTATTAGTTTCCAACAACCATCTTTGGTATGCCCTTTCAGTTTACAAAATTCATATTGGAGATTGTAATTCCTTCTAACCCTTTGCTCATTGTTTCTTGTCAGCATTGCCATATCCATGCCGTTAGAAGTAGGATTTTCACCCAACAATCCTACTGACACAGACACTGATGATTTCTGCCCTTCATCGCTCACAATCATTGAGTACACTTGATTAATAGAGGGCATTGGACACATCAATAGAATTTCACTTCTAGCTTAATTGTAAGAATCATTCAGCCCCATCAAGAATTGAAACAATTTGAGTTTCTGCAGATGAACTATGAATTCCTTTGATCGTTTCCAATTACAACTGGGAGTGGCAACTAGAGTGTTATACCCCGTAGAATTTCTGGCACCTAGACGACCTATTCGCACGTTGGTTAAGCATATTAGAAGGCCATACGTGCTAGAGAAAGGCCGGGAAAAAGATCGGACGAGAAACCCGTCGAACCATCGCGGGAGGAGCTGAGGCAGAGCCCCTCCGCGATGGCAGCGTGTCACGGAGGTGAGGCCTCCGCGATGGCTCCGTGACACGTTGCCCAGGTTCAGGCCCAAGTATATAAAGCCCCACTTCGGTTTTAATTGGTAAAAACATGTTATAATTTCCAGAGAGTAGAGCAAACCGGCAGAGGGAGAAAAGGAACGAAGGAAATTAAATAATTTTCGTCCGATTACGCTGCTAAATGCTGCCCAAATTCAAATTAACCCCAGATACTGAGGTATTTAGCATCAGAGAGCATTCCTACGGATTTAGTTTCGTAAAATACGGCCGACGAATCGGCGAGCCGCCGAACTAAGGTAAGTAGAATTGCTCTAAATTAATGTCTATGTGTTCCTAGCTGAGAAGTGAATATTTCTCCCTTCTGGACCGCTGAAAACTAACGAGTTTTCGACCGTTTTTCGAAAGGTTAAAGTTGGGATAAGTATATATATCTAAAATGACAATTTCTCCCGAATATTAATGTATTTAGTTCTAACTGACGTGTATATGAATGTAGTTGGGAGAAACAGCAGAAGTACCAACGGAAATCACACCGGTCAGTTGGGTACTCAGAAACCAGGTATGTAAAGTTATTCTTTCGGCAAGCCAGGAAGTACAGCTTAGAAAGTAAATAGAATAAAGGCTATTAACCGATACCCAGCGTACAAGAACGATTTTAGTACAATTTCCAGCAAGCATGCTAGTATATTAATTACGTATCATGCGATAATCAGAATAGTAGATAATCAGGCAATACGTATTACATCTGTTGAGATTGTATCCAGTAGTAGGTGGTACATTTTATGTTATTGAGCTATATCCAGATATAATCAGATAGACAGATAAAGGCCAGGTAGCAGTTAGTCCAGCAATCAGGAATAGTGTAAAACAGAATATAGTTTCAGTTATTTAATGCAAACTGGCCTTGAGATACAAGAAGAGAATATGGTTAGTATTTTGCATTGAGCATGCTTGCTGTGTATGTGTTTTGTATGTTGAGACTTGTTGTGGCATGTGGGCACCCTTTAGCATCCCCACCGCCCCTGGGTTATAGCTGTGTCGATACCAGATTCAGATACCGCCACCAGCTGGGCGATGTCGTCCGACTAAAGGACGATGATGGCCGACCACCATGATAATACGGTCCAGACCACCCTGCTTGCAGGGGTAGTTCAGTTTACTCTGCGCAGAGCTAGCACACCCTGTTTACAGGGGCAGACCACTCTGTGTGCACACCTGTGCCCAGAGGCAGGAGTCTTCGGACTCAGACACAGTTTATTGTCAGAGGCCAAGGCCTGAGCTACGTACCCAAGGGGGCCGGTAGGAGGAGCTCACAGTTATCAGATGAGTGGAGTGACTTGTTTTTGGTTGGTTTAGACCCGGGTAGAGGTAAATAGATTGCTTGCTTGGTTGGCACCTTCCGGCTTATGGGGGTCGGTCAGGTATTGTGTGTATTATTATGTATATTGATATGTGCTAGTAGATACTGATAGACAGAAGGACGACACGTTTTCAGGTACGCTCAGTTAGTTACAGAATGTATAAACTCTCCCCAGTTATCCTCAGCTAGATAGACTCAGCTACTCCTTGCTTAAATGTCATGTTATTGTGCTATTCGTTTCAGTTGCATATTTCAGTTTGCTTTACATGCTCAGTACCTGTGGTACTGACGCCCAGCGGGGCGCTGTATTGCTTGCCTACAGGTACTCACGGACGAGGAGCCGATCCCTCGTGATTCCAGCCAGCCAGTGAGTCATCAGCTCCTGTCATCCGGAGTCTGATTCCCAGAGGTGTAGCTCCTTTTCTTTTGTTGTGCAGTATGGGTAGGTCGGGGCCCTGTCCCAATCATTTCTTTTAGTTTCTTACAGTATTCGTAGAGGCTTGCAGTCTGTATATATTCCCTGTGGTTATTTGAGCCGGTCGTGTGGGGCCGTGCAGTCTGTTGTAGCTGTTTTGTATTCCAGTTTATGTTGGCCGTGTGGGGCCTTAGTTTGACAGTAGTGGTGACCTTGCCGGTCACGTAGTTTTACAGCAGTCTTGTGTTGAGTTACAGATAACTAGACAGCATGGTGGCCTTGTCGGCCCGCATAGGTTTCTTGTTACAAGTCTGTTTCTGGTTAGCTATTGTTACAGGTACAGATGGCTACAGGCCAGTTGGCCGGAGGCTGTAGTTACAGCTGTTATATAGCCGATTTGTTTTTTGAAATAGAGCCAAAGCCAGCCAAAGCACCAGATGTGCTCAGGCTGGACCAGTTAGCAGTCCAGAGTCTAGCAGGCACCAAATGCCGTCATACCCCCCAAGGTGGGGTGTGACAAACTTGGTATCAGAGCAGGTCGTATCCCAGGGAGTCTGCAAGCCGTGCTAAGTAGAGTCTTGTCTATGGATGTGTTGTGCACCACATACTATAGGCAGGAGGCTGCGAGGCATGTTAGGATTGTCACTCTTCTTTCTTATTCAATCGTGCTATAGAGCGGTACAGTATAGAGTTGACTTTTGAAACTCACCACCCTCTTTTCTCACAGATATTATGGCAGACCAGTGGCACCCAGCTACAGGTAGGAGATTGGATACAACAGCGGGCGAAGGCACCAGTAGGATGCCTCAGTTACAGCCAGATTCCGCTCGGTCTGAGAGCAATACAGAGGCGTCATCTCGGCCCTCCCAGCAGTCTCCGCCTCGCCAGACACCATTTGAGGCAGCACCGCCTCCCACAGCTCCTGCACCCATTTCATCTGATTAGGAGCTACGTAGTGCGGTGGTTATGTTGACTCAGATGCTAGCTGCTCAGCGTCAGCCAGCACCACCTACAACAGCAGAATCCCTAGGGGGGCCAGGTAGTTCCAAGGTTAGAGAATTCTTGGCGTTGGGACCCCCTCAGTTTACTGGATCGGATTCAGCGGAGGACCCTCAGGACTTTTTTGACCAGATGCAGAGGATCTTTAGAGTCATGCACGTAACCCCAGCAGAATCAGTTGAGTTAGCAGTGTTCCGATTACGGGATATTGCTGTTTTGTGGTACGAAAGTTGGGAGAGGTCTCGGGGAAGAGATGCAGCCCCTCCTACTTGGTCCAGCTTTTCAGAGGCCTTCCTGGACCACTACTTACCCCGGGAGGTCAGACAGGCCCGGATGGACCAGTTCTTACATTTAGAGCAGGGGGTTAGGAGCGTCCGTGGATATTCCTTACAATTCGACTCCTTAGCCCGCTATGCTCCAGCATTTGTGGACACCATGTCGTCCAGAGTCCACCGCTTTATTATGGGCCTGAACCCAGAGTACATAGAGACGTGCATGACAGCTACTTTGAGAGAGGACATGGACATAGCCAGGGTACAGGCCTTCGCACAGACAATTGAGGGCCTGAGGCAGCGACAGCGGGGTGACAGACAGGCGACTTCAGAGCAGCGCCGTAGGAGCAGACCCGCCGAGGTTCAGAGGGAAATTCCTAAGGGTCCGAGACCACGGTTTTCAGATAGGCCACCCAGATCTTTACCACCGGTACCGCAACAGAGGGGCAGGTTTATTCGCCGGAGTCAGTCAGAGTCCGGTAGTAGTTCACGGACAGTAGCCTCACCTCAGCAGCGGAGGGTAGAACAGAGTAGATTTGCATCTACCCCTTGTCCTATATGCCACCGACTACATTCTGGAGCCTGCAGGCAAGGCTTCCCAGGGTGCTATTACTGTGGACAGGAAGGGTATTTAATGAGAGATTGTCCAGCCAGGGGATAGGGTAGTCAGGATGATCTGGATAGAGCGTCAGCAGGGCCACGAGTTCCAGCAGCCTCAGCAGGGCGCAGACCCCCAGGTTCAGGAAATAGGGGCCGAGGTAGACCAGGAGCCTCTGGCTCAGGTGCAGGCCCCAGCCGTACCTATGCATTACCGGGGAGGCAGGATTCAGAGGCATCTCCCGACGTGGTCACAGGTACATTGATTATCTGTTCATATCCTGTTTATGTATTGATTGATCCAGGGTCTACATTGTCATATATCACACCATTTGTGGCCCGAAAGTTGGGTATCGAACCAGAATTGTTTCAGCAGCCCTTTTCAGTGCTTACACCGGTCGGTGACTCGATTACAGCTAAAAGAGTTTACCGAGGGTGTACGGTAGAGGTTGCTGATCGCCAGACCACAGTAGACTTAATAGAACTTAAGATGGTCGACTTCGATGCCATTATGGGTATGGACTGGTTAGTGCTATGCTACGCCGACTTAGAATGCTGGACCAAGACGGTCCGATTCCACTTTCCGGGGGAAGCAGTGCGAGAGTGGAAAGGGAGTACACCTACGCCGAAAGGTAGGTTTATTTCCTACCTTAAGGCAAGAAAATTAATAGCAAAGGGATGTATTTTCCACCTAGTTAGAGTCCAGGACGTTCGGGTGGAACCTCCGACTCTTCAGTCTATTCCAGTAATCAATGAATTCCCTGACGTATTTCCAGATGAGTTGCCTGGTATCCCTCCCGAAAGGGAGATAGATTTTGTGATTGACTTGTTGCCAGGGACTCAACCTATATCCATTCCCCCGTATCGCATGGCACCAGCTGAGCTTAGAGAGTTGAAAGAGCAGTTAAAAGATTTGCTTGACAAAGGTTTTATCAGGCCTAGTACTTCCCCGTGGGGTGCACCAGTTCTATTTGTAAGAAAGAAAGATGGCTCACTCCGTATGTGTGTGGACTACCGGCAGCTGAATAAGGTAACGGTTAAAAACAAATACCCGCTCCCGAGAATAGATGATTTGTTTGACCAGTTGCAGGGGGCCAAATGTTTCTCTAAGATAGATCTGAGGTCCGGATACCACCAGGTCCGGGTTCGTGAGAGAGACATTCCAAAGACTGCTTTCAGGACCAGGTATGGTCACTTTGAATTCTTAGTTATGTCTTTCGGGCTGACGAATGCTCTCGCAGTGTTTATGGACCTGATGAACAGCATATTCAGACCGTATTTAGATCTATTCGTGATAGTATTTATCGATGATATTCTGGTATATTCTCATTCAGAGACAGATCACCAGAACCATTTACGAACAGTACTCCAGATCCTTAGAGAACGTCAGTTGTACGCCAAGTTTTCTAAGTGCGAGTTCTGGCTGAACTCAGTTGCCTTTTTGGGGCACATCGTGTCGGATGCTGGTATACAGGTAGACACACAGAAAATAGAGGCGGTCAAGACATGGCCCAGACCTACCACTCCGACCGAGGTCCGCAGTTTCTTGGGTTTAGTAGGATATTATCGGAGATTTGTTGAAGGATTCTCCACTATAGCAGCACCTCTGACAAAGCTGACACAGAAAGCAGTAAAATTTCAGTGGACGGAGGCATGTGAGCAGAGTTTTCAAGAATTGAAAGACCGATTGACCTCCGCCCCAGTACTAGCATTGCCAGAGGGAACAGATGGGTATGCGGTGTATTGCGACGCTTCAGGTTTGGGACTGGGTTGTGTGTTGATGCAGCATGGTAAGGTGATTGCTTATGCTTCCAGACAGATGAGGAAACACGAAAAGAACTATCCGACCCATGACCTGGAACTGGCCGCAGTGATCCACGCTCTGAAAATTTGGAGGCATTATCTGTATGGCGTCCATGTAGACATTTTCACATATCATAAAAGTCTGCAATACATTTTTACACAGAGGGAGTTAAATCTGCGGCAACGTCGCTGGTTAGAATTGTTGAAAGACTATGATGTAAGTATTCTCTATCACCCAGGAAAAGCTAATGTAGTAGCAGATGCCCTGAGCCGTAAGTCAATGGGGAGTTTGGCGTATTTGCGGCCCGAGAAGCGGGAATTAGCCAAGGAAATTCATCAACTAGCTGGTTTAGCCGTTCGAGTAGTGGAGACAGAAAATAACAGAGCGGTAATTCAGAATTCTGCCGAGTCATCACTAGTTACAGAGGTAAAACAACGGCAGTACGAGGACCCTGACTTAGTCCAGCACAGAGATAGAATTCAGAAAGGTAAAGAGTCAGATTTCCAAGTGACTGAAAATGAAGTACTACATTGTGGGGACCGTTTATGTGTCCCGAATATTTCAGGGCTTCGCCAGCAGATCATGCATGAGGTACATTACGTTCGTTATTCCCTCCATCCAGGAGCAACGAAAATGTACCACGATATCAGAGACATCTACTGGTGGCCAGGTATGAAATCTGAAATAACTGAATTTGTATCTAGATGTCCTAACTGCCAGCAGGTGAAAGCGGAGCACCAGAAACCGGGCGGTCTGACGTAGGATATAGCTGTGCCTATGTGGAAATGGGAAGCAATAAATATGGATTTTGTAACAGGATTACCCCGTACCAGACGCAGAAATGATTCTATTTGGGTAATAGTTGACAGGCTGACAAAATCAGCTCATTTCCTACCAGTGAAAGCTACCTTCTCAGCTGAGGATTATGCCGAATTATATATGAGAGAAATAGTTAGATTACATGGAGTGCTGGTATCTATTATTTCAGACAGGGGAGCACAATTCACAGCTAGATTTTGGCAGTCGTTCCAGAGGGGTCTGGGAACGCAGATCAATTTGAGCACAGCATTCCACCCTCAGACAGATGGACAGACTGAGCGAACTATCCAAACGCTCGAAGATATGCTACGGGCGTGCGTACTAGATTTTGGGGGTAGCTGGGATGAACATCTGTCGCTGATTGAATTTTCTTATAATAACAGCTACCATTCAACTATTCAGATGGCGCCTTTCGAGGCATTATACGGGCGAAAATGTAGATCGCCGGTGGGCTGGTTTGAAATAGGAGAATCAGCATTAGTTGGCCCAGACATTGTTTGGCAGTCCGAGGAAAAGATAAAGCTTATCCGAGAACGTTTACTGACTGCTCAGAGCCGCCAGAAGTCGTATACAGATATGTGGCGTAGAAATCTAGAATTTGCGGTAAGTGACTGGGTATACCTGAAGGTGTCTCCGATGAAAGGGGTGATGAGATTTAGCAAGAAAGGCAAGCTTAGCCCAAGATTCATTGGGCCATATCAGATTCGGCGAAGAATAGGCCGAGTTGAATACGAGTTGAACTTGCCTCCAGAGTTAGCATCTGTTCACCCAGTGTTCCATGTTTCTATGTTAAGTAAGTTCGTAGGGGACCCTTCTACAGTAGTTCCGGTTCAAGATGTCCAGGTCACAGAAGAGTTAGCATATGAAGAAGTTCCTGTAGCTATTTTAGACAGACAGATTCGCAGGTTGAGGACTAAAGATGTTGCATCTGTCAAAGTATTGTGGCGTAACAGGAATCATGAGGAAATGACGTGGGAAGCAGAAGAAGATATGAAAGTCAGGTACCCTCACCTATTTCAGGCCTAGTCAGGCGACAGGTATGTCCGTATTATTACTTGTGCAGTACCTTATGGTTGTATGTCTGTGAATGATAAAGAGTGATATTTAGTTATCCAGTGGATCCTAGAATATTATGTGCAGTGCCTATGTTGGACTTTTCTACATTTCAGGTTTTGTTATAGTCCATATTACAGGGGAAACTCTGCCGAAATTTTTCTAGAAAATAAAGTAAGTAGTCCTATAGATAACAGTGTATATTCGAGGACGAATGTTCTTAAGGGGGGGAGAATGTTATACCCCGTAGAATTCCCGGCACCTAGACGACCTATTCGCACGTTGGTTAAGCATATTAGAAGGCCATACGTGCAAGAGAAAGGCCGGGAAAAAGATCGGACGAGAAACCCGTCGAACCATCGCGGGAGGAGCTGAGGCAGAGCCCCTCCGCGATGGCAGCGTGTCACGGAGGTGAGGCCTCCGCGATGGCTCCGTGACACGTTTCCCAGGTTCAGGACCAAGTATATAAAGCCCCACTTCGGTTTTAATTGGTAAAAACATGTTATAATTTCCAGAGAGCAGAGCAAACCGGCAGAGGGAGAAAAGGAACGAAGGAAATTAAATAATTTTCGTCCGATTACGCTGCTAAACGCTGCCCAAATTCAAATTAACCCCAGATACTGAGGTATTTAGCAGCAGAGAGCATTCCTACGGATTTAGTTTCGTAAAATACGGCCGACGAATCGGCGAGCCGCCGAACTAAGGTAAGTAGAATTGCTCTAAATTAATGTCTATGTGTTCCTAGCTGAGAAGTGAATATTTCTCCCTTCTGGACCGCTGAAAACTAACGAGTTTTCGACCGTTTTTCGAAAGGTTAAAGTTGGGATAAATATATATATCTAAAGTGACAATTTCTCCCGAATATTAATGTATTTAGTTCTAACTGACGTGTATATGAATGTAGTTGGGAGAAACAGCAGAAGTACCGACAGAAATCACACCGGTTAGTCGGGTACTCAGAAACCAGGTATGTAAAGTTATTCTTTCGGCAAGCCAGGAAGTACAGCTTAGAAAGTAAATAGAATAAAGGCTATTAACCGATACCCAGCGTACAGGAACGATTTTAGTACAATTTCCAGCAAGCATGCTAGTATATTAATTACGTATCATGCGATAATCAGAATAGTAGATAATCAGGCAATACGTATTACATCTGTTGAGATTGTATCCAGTAGTAGGTGGTACATTTTATGTTATTGAGCTATATCCAGATATAATCAGATAGACAGATAAAGGCCAGGTAGCAGTTAGTCCAGCAATCAGGAATAGTGTAAAACAGAATATAGTTTCAGTTATTTAATGCAAACTGGCCTTGAGATACAAGAAGATAATATGGTTAGTATTTTGCATTGAGCATGCTTGCTGTGTATGTGTTTTGTATGTTGAGACTTGTTGTGGCATGTGGGCACCCTTTAGCATCCCCACCGCCCCTGGGTTATAGCTGTGTCGATACCAGATTCAGATACCGCCACCAGCTGGGCGATGTCGTCCGACTAAAGGACGATGATGGCCGACCACCATGATAATACGGTCCAGACCACCCTGCTTGCAGGGGTAGTTCAGTTTACTCTGCGCAGAGCTAGCACACCCTGTTTACAGGGGCAGACCACTCTGTGTGCACACCTGTGCCCAGAGGCAGGAGTCTTCGGACTCAGACACAGTTTATTGTCAGAGGCCAAGGCCTGAGCTACGTACCCAAGGGGGCCGGTAGGAGGAGCTCACAGTTATCAGATGAGTGGAGTGACTTGTTTTTGGTTGGTTTAGACCCGGGTAGAGGTAAATAGATTGCTTGCTTGGTTGGCACCTTCCGGCTTATGGGGGTCGGTCAGGTATTGTGTGTATTATTATGTATATTGATATGTGCTAGTAGATACTGATAGACAGAAGGACGACACGTTTTCAGGTACGCTCAGTTAGTTACAGAATGTATAAACTCTCCCCAGTTATCCTCAGCTAGATAGACTCAGCTACTCCTTGCTTAAATGTCATGTTATTGTGCTATTCGTTTCAGTTGCATATTTCAGTTTGCTTTACATGCTCAGTACCTGTGGTACTGACGCCCAGCGGGGCGCTGTATTGCTTGCCTACAGGTACTCACGGACGAGGAGCCGATCCCTCGTGATTCCAGCCAGCCAGTGAGTCATCAGCTCCTGTCATCCGGAGTCTGATTCCCAGAGGTGTAGCTCCTTTTCTTTTGTTGTGCAGTATGGGTAGGTCGGGGCCCTGTCCCGATCATTTCTATTAGTTTCTTACAGTATTCGTAGAGGCTTGCAGTCTGTATATATTCCCTGTGGTTATTTGAGCCGGTCGTGTGGGGCCGTGCAGTCTGTTGTAGCTGTTTTGTATTCCAGTTTATGTTGGCCGTGTGGGGCCTTAGTTTGACAGTAGTGGTGACCTTGCCGGTCACGTAGTTTTACAGCAGTCTTGTGTTGAGTTACAGATAACTAGACAGCATGGTGGCCTTGTCGGCCCACATAGGTTCCTTGTTACAAGTTTGTTTCTGGTTAGCTGTTGTTACAGGTACAGATGGCTACAGGCCAGTTGGCCGGAGGCTGTAGTTACAACCGTTATATAGCCGATTTGTTTCTTGAAATAGAGCCAAAGCCAGCCAAAGCACCAGATGTGCTCAGGCTGGACCAGTTAGCAGTCCAGAGTCTAGCAGGCACCAAATGTTGTCATACCCCCCAAGGTGGGGTGTGACATAGAGCTTCAAATTCTTCCCGCAAATTCTTTAATTTTGAGAAGTAGGTTGAAACATCTGTACCTTGTGTGAGGGTGGCTAATTCCTTATGGAGATTATAGGTTCTTGACCCATCTACCTTGTTGAATCTTTCCAGCAAGGCATCCCACACTCTCTGAGCACTTGATGCGTACATGATTCCTCCAAGAAGTCCCTTGGATACTGAATTCATAATCCAAGACAAAACAATCGCATTTACTCTCTCTCAGTGATCCTATATTGATTCTGGGAATACTTTTTTCTTGCATGTTCCATCCACTAGACCTAATTTTTTTCGGCCTAATAAAGCAACTCTCATTGATCGATACTAAATCGCAAAGTTCTCGATTCCAGTCAATTGGATCGAAATTATCTGGATCCCACTAACATCAGATGGCGATAGAAATAACGAATGATTATAATCCATACCGGAGCTTTGATTCACTCTCAGAATTGTTGCCATTAATCTGAATGGCTCCATTAACCGCCATTATTATAATGCTTCGATCATGACATAGAAATTATGTCAAGAAATCGATTTCAACTACACACTGCTAGATTCCCAGCAGTGGCTCTGATACCATGAAGTAATTTGAGCTTCTGCTTCTTTAGCAAGAATTGAAAAGAAAAGAAAGATGATCAGGGAAGAAGATGATGTAGAGAAGAAGAGAGAAATAACAAAATTTTGATACAAAATACATATATATAGACCTTCTCTTAATATGATTAGACTAGTAGGATTATTTTCTAACTACTTTTGGGATTAGCTGTTAGCTAACTAACTAACAGTGAAAAAATTGTTTTGTCCTTTCTAATTTTAGTTATTTATTTGACTATCTTAGAAAATTAGTGTCTTCTTAATTTTGTGAAACAACATTTATTTTAAAATAAATAAAATATCGCTTATTAATTTGCGAACAACTTAAGTATAAATAATTTACTTTTAGTTTAAATTTGAGTGCATCTATGAAATATGAATACGTTAAGCTTTATCTATTTCTAAGTTTAGGTAAATTAAGTATATACGGTGATTTGACTAAATAATTAACTCGCATAAATCTGATCCCAATCTATAGCCAGATTATATAAATTATATTTTTCCTTTGTGCTAATCATATTAATATATGTCATTATTTAATAAAGAATGTTGAATAGAATTCACAATGAGTTAACATACAATTATTGTAGTCCCACTATTTTTCTCCCCTTAATAAATATATGTAAGAGAGTTGGTTACTGATTAGACGTGTACAGAAATTTGAAGAATCAAAAAGAGTCACCAATTGATGTGAATAAGGATTGGGTCACTAACTTTTCTTTTTAAACTTATAATAAGTCATTATTGAAAGAAAAACACACAGCATCAAAAAAGTTGCACATAATTGCAAAAGACTTTGGAGTTAGTCCAACTAAAACCTTATATTTACTAGTGATTAGCACGTTTATTGTATCACATACATTATAAGTCCCAACAAAATTTGCAAATCTTCTCCTTCCTCTCTCATAATTCCATTTTTTTTTTCTTCTTTCAATTCTCCAAAAATATGGAGCTTCCTCCCTTTTGGAGAAACTTCAGTACAGGTCAGAGAAGTACTCCAAGAATATTAGTACTTGTTTCTTTAACATTAATCATTCTTGGTCTTATTCCTCTGTACCACCCTTTTTATCGGTACCCTGCAAATTTAGTGGTAGACCATAATTCTAAAATTACATCACCGCGGCTACCATATGGTACCACTAGTAAGGACCAAAAGATAAAGATTACGGAACAGGAAGAGACGTGTGATGTATTTGTTGGAGAATGGGTTCGTAACCCGGACGCTCCGTATTACACGAACACGACATGTTGGGCCATCCACGAGCACCAAAATTGCATGAAATATGGGAGGCCGGACACTGAGTTCTTGAAATGGAAGTGGAAGCCGAAAGGGTGCGACCTCCCAATTTTCAACCCGTATCAGTTTTTGGATATGATGAGGAACAAGTCCATGGCGTTTATTGGAGACTCTGTCGGAAGAAACCAAATGCAGTCTTTAATTTGCCTCTTGTCTCGGGTAAGGTTATTTAATTTTCAAATTTATCAAATGATCATTCAATTAATAGTTTTTTTTAATCACAAAAAGTGCCTTTCTGAAATAACAATTATTCATTGAATGATTATACGTGAAATCAACCCAATTTTGCTCTGCTTCTGTTGATTTTGCTTAATGGCTTTCATTTTCTATCATTTGGATGGGGATTATGAAGATATTTGCTAAATTCTGCTTGTTTAATATCCTTAAATTTCTGGTATTGATTTACATGAACTGATGATCACTGGACTGGACCATTGATCGGTTGAACCTTTCCTTTTCTACTCGCCCGCCTTCTTTTTCTTTTCTCTTTCCGTTAATAGTATTTTTGATCCTTCAAACTTATAATTAAGATGTATAGTTTTTGATCTTTTATGTAGAAATTTTAATTTTAATTCTTATGATATTAATTAAGCATTTTTAATCTTTAGTTAATTGAAATGCATTAGATTCTTTTTCAGTGATAATTTATTATAATTATTAACTGTCTCGTCAATTTATTATTCATATGTTACTTTATATTTGACTGTAATTTAAATCTAAAAATAATTTAAATATGACTATTTTCTGCATAAAAGATCAAAATTATAATATTTTAATTAATTAAATATTAAATATATTAAATTTTATGATACAAAAAATAAAATAAAAATCGATCAATATCTAAAGGATTAAAAGTGATAGCATCCCTTTTTCTTTTTTAGTTTCACTTGGCTTGCAGTGGACGAAGGTTCAGGTGAAATAACAAATTTCTCTAATATTAAAGCCTCATTAAAGCACCAAGACTTTTTTGTTCCTGCTTTTAGTCATGTCGGGTATTCGACATGTTGGATAAGGTTCATTGAAATGAACAAAATGCTCCAATCAAAACTTTTTATTTTTTGAGACTCGAATCTAAGAAATTTAAGTAATTGACATTAAAAATTTACTTTTAATTCTGGTTAATCGTTAGTAGAGTATTAGAGTCTGTTTGGACTGACTTATTTTAAGTGCTTTTAAGTTATAATAAGTTTTAAGCACTTTTTTAGTGTTCGTTTAAGTTTAAAAAATGCTTTTAATCGTTTATTTTTAAGCCAAAATAATAAAAATAAGTTTTAAAAATCATAAATTAAAAATTCTAACTTATGACTTTTGAATTATAAGTCATAAGTCAAATCAAACAAAATGATTTATTTTAGAGAATGAAAGGTTTTAATTTGGCAAAGTTTTAGCTCAAAAATAAGTGTTTTTAGGTAATGGTCGAAGTAATATTTCAACTTTCAAATAAAAATTGAAAAAGATAGTTTCTTCCAAAAATAAGATTGTTTGATTTATTAAGAAATTAAGCAATATTAAAAATGACTATCCTCTCCAATCTATTTTACTTGTCGTAATTACTGTAAATATTTGGATCAAAATACTTATCATTTTAAAAATTCAAAATAAAATTTATCTTGTTTCACTCATAAATGTAGAGCGAGATTAATATAGTGAAAGAAAGAATAGTATTTACTCTGTTCATTTTTACTTGTCTACTATACTAAAAATAGTTGTTTATTTTACTTGTCCAATTAAAAAAATAAATATGGGCAATTTAGTCAAATTATTAGTTTAGTTAATGTTTTCTCAAGAGACGTGCAAGATGGAAGAAAAGAGACTGAGAACTACTTTAATGTTAAGGTTATAGTTGAAAATAATTGTCAATTTTGATCTTAAATTTCTAGAGTAACACTTATTTTAAGATAACTTTTTAAAACTAAAGCAATAATTAAAATAAAATGGAAAAAGTAATACTTTTTATTCGTAATTTGATACGTAAACATTATCAATCAAATTACTATATTAAGATACTTTTGCAAAAATACATTTTGATAACTAGAAGTACTGCGCTAAATTAGTGCAGTTTCACCAAATAAGGCTCTTAATAGGTCGGATGATATGATCTTTAGAAAGAAGCGGTGAAATTCGAATTAGCTTTTTTAAATGATCATTCAAGTATGTTTATTTTATTTTATAAAAAATTTAAAAATCACTCATATTTTCCTTTTAGCATTACCCTATATAAAAAGCACTTGAACATGATAAATAATTCTTAAGTTTGAGATTAATCTAAAATTAATCTATAAATATACCATTATGCATATCAGACTTTTTAAATTTATCAGAACTAAAGATTTTTAATCTCAGTTAAAGTTATACAATTAAATTTTTTATGATAATATTGTTTATCTCAATTTTTTTTTATTGTTATAGCAATCTATTATTATAAAATATATAATTTTTTTAAAAAAATAATTATTATAATAAAATATTATTAATAAAAAATAATGGAAAAAAATCGGACTGCATTTGAGGTAAAGATTTATGGAAGTAAAAGAAGCGTGGAGTGTTGGAATAATTAAAATGGGGATATGTATTGGGTGTGCGCTTGTGACATGACTCTGTTAGGCCGTCGCAGCAGATTCAATCATTCTCTTTTCCCATAAGAAGCAAAGGCCACTATCTTTGCAATCATTTTCCAACTTTTATATGAACTTGTTTAATTGGAAGCATATAGAATGCCAGCATCTACTTTGTCCTATTCTATCTTATATTATATAGTCCTGTTTAATTTTATCAAGATGAGCCCTTGGCTTTATCCCTTTAAAAAGATAATACTTAAATAATGTAAGTCACATTATTATGACAACTTGTTTGAGAATCCTATGGTTCCTGTTTCTTAACATAGCCTCTTTCTTCATCAGGAAATGTTGAGAAAGAAAAATATAATTGTTCCTTTCTCTATCTCTTTAATCTAATGAATTTAATTAGGTACATGTTAAGTTTAATGACAGAGACATTTTAAAAATACTAAACTCAATTTACATATGAGATAGGAAGTTCTCTCTTTCTTCCAACAAAATTTTTAACGTTATGAGACCTTTTATTTTATTTTTTTAAAAAAAATAAACATGCAGATTTGACTCGAAGCAAACAGTATCACATTATGTTAAGATTGTTTATCAATTTTTTTCATCGCAAATTAATGAGAAATTTATGTTATAAAATATGATTTTTTTATTAATTTTCCGCCGAATCAGTTCACTGGTAAACGCTTGGTGGGAAATAGTTTCTCATTGAAATAGTGGAAAGTTTCATAATTTTTTCATGTGAAGATACTATTAACCGCTTGACATTTTTTATTGAGAAATTTCTAACAGAAAAATAGTTATTTTAAGTAGTGTATAGACCATCTTAGTGCAATAACTGAAGCCTCGTGGCTTCAACGAAATCAAACAGTAGCTAAAAAATGCACAGTATTACATCAACTTAATAGTGTTGACTTAGGGCAATAAGGGCAAGTGCTTGAATGTATTTCAACAAAAACAAATGTGGTTATGAAAATTAACTAGTAACTAAGACACTAATTCGTTTTCTTCTCTTTTCTTGTTTTACAGGTGGAATATCCTACTGATGTTTCTTACGACGCAGATCAAAATTTCAAAAGGTGGAAATACACAACTTATAACTTCACCCTAGCAGCATATTGGTCACCATTTTTGGTCACGGTTAAAGAATCGGATCCTGATGGTCCTAGCCACACAGGCCTTTTCAATCTTTATCTTGATGAACCTGATCCAAAATGGACTACCCAAATTGAACAATTTGATTATCTGATCATAAATTCTGCCCACTGGTTCACAAGATGCAGTGTCTACTATGAGAAACATCAAACAATTGGGTGCCATTACTGTGGACTACCAAATATTACCGATCTCCCAATTAATTATGGCTATCAAAAAGCACTTAAAACAATTTTAAAAGCCATAAATAGTTTAGAAAAATTTAAAGGTGTTACTTTTATTAGGACAATTGCACCTTCTCATTTTGAAGGTGGTGAATGGAATAAAGGTGGAAATTGTGTGAGAAAAGGTCCATTTAGAAGCAATGAGACAAGTTTGGATGGTGTAAGTTTGGGATTTTATAGGACACAAGTTGAAGAATTTAAGGTTGCAGCTGAGGAAGGGAGGAGAAAGGGTAAAAGGTTCAGATTATTGGACATGACACAAGCAATGTTGTTGAGACCAGATGGTCATCCTAGTAGATATGGGCATTGGCCAAATGCTAATGTGGTTTTGTATAATGATTGTGTGCATTGGTGTTTGCCTGGTCCTATTGATTCTTGGAGTGATTTCTTGCTTCATATGTTGAAGTTGGAGGGAAGGAGAGCCCTTGAAGAAAATCTTCAACTATAATAAGGGGGGGAGAAAGAAGAATGGCTAGCCTGATTTTTTATTTGTTTAATTTATTTAATTGTTGATTTGTTTTGATTTAATTTAAGGAAGAATAATGTTGCTTGACTCGGATATAGTTATTCCTTTGGTCTCGTTCTCACTTTAACTGTAGTTTTAGCTCAAAATTTTATTTTAAAAAAATTATCACTTAAAGAATTTAAAACTAAAATAAACAATTATTTCAACTATATCATTAACATTATATATATAATATTTAAGAGGAAAAAAGTTAGTCCATCTTTATTAAGTAGGTATAATTTAATAAACTATATTATATATATATATATATTTTTTTTTTAATGTGAGGCAGAGGTATTAGACGAGTTCGACACTAAAACAGTAAATTAATGGGCATAATATACCAAAAGGGTATATGAAAAAAATGATGTATCAAAAGTGCTAATTCGCTTGAATAAAGGCGAATCGTAACTTCCTTCTTTCACGCCGTCAACTAGTTGATTAATGTTAGACTCTAATACCTACAAACATATTTATATAAACATAATACACATATAGTATATAAACCTTCAATCATGATAATCAAGTGCAGAAAGCATAGTAATATCGTAAATTTGAAACTAAAAATCAAAAGTATATATTGTGATCGTTTGGTATCGAATTGAAACACAGATTTTTTTAAGTAGACGGTCCCGAAATTTCACGGTTAGTAGACTTCTTGTTCTTTACATTAGAACTTTCGCAAATATTATCACCAAATAATATATATAAATAAAATTAATTAATAATATGTGGATCAACTCTTTAATTGAAAACTCTGACAAGTATACAATTTTCTGTATTGAAAATTGAAAATTGAAAAAGGAGTTTAGGCGTGCTTTATATAGTATTGATTGTCATGACAAAAGGTGATGCCTCTTTTCATTCTTGTTGAAGTAACTAGAAATAAAGACCCAGAGAGACTGATGGTTGCAACCTGTAATTCACTCAATTATATATTTTCAATCGGTAAAAATAACATAAATTATAATTAAAAATAAAATTAATAAAAATAAATAAATAAATATTCAAACTAAAATAAGATACCTCACGCTTTTTAAAGAGATTTAAATCGATAATATCTGTATTGATTCAATAGTATAACTCTTGACTTGTCCTCCTTAGTATATAATAATTTAACAATATCGTATAACTTAAATAATATCATACTAGTTGAAGAATCTAAATTTCACCAAAAAAACATCTTCATTTAATATAAAATTACTCGGGCCAACGCACGAATGCCCTTATTTTAAACTGGTCTTTAATTTTTGCCCGTTAAATTTGTGATCTTTAATTTTTGCCTTTTGACACTTTAAGCAACAAAAACGACCAAAAATCCCCTTAACACCAAAAAATAAAAAAATTCGCAAGGTATAAATTTTTGTCCAAAGTT